>CANTUR010000213.1:0-2500000 GCA_947683625.1 Mallotus nudiflorus | reverse complement strand
CCAGGGGCACGTGATTAGCACTAGGGAATGGGAAAGCTTAAATCTATCGAAACTTGTAGTAAACCTTAAAAGAAAAATGCGGAATATTTCACTTTAAAAACTTACAATAAAAATAATCTAATCATGATGCACATTATCAAACTGAATTTTCTCAATTTAAACAAACCATGCCATCGTCATGTATAAATAAACATCATCAGTTATACAAAATAGTATCTCAGTACATTACTCATAAATACATATTATCCATATTAAAATATGCAATTATACAATTTCTTTATTGCGGTACACAGATACTAATACAAACACAACTATATATACCTATATAAGATAGCCGATGAAGAAGCCACTCGACGTAGGGAAGTAGGCCTAATGGAAGACTCCCAAACTCCTAAAAAAATAGGTTGAGGGGAGTCAGACCTCACTAAGTAAGCTAAAAAAAGAAATGAATGCGGTTTGAAAATCTCCTTTAAAATAAGTTTTTATGAAAATATAATATATTTATA
The DNA here is from genome assembly GCA_947683625.1 of Mallotus nudiflorus. Taxonomy (NCBI): domain Eukaryota; kingdom Viridiplantae; phylum Streptophyta; class Magnoliopsida; order Malpighiales; family Euphorbiaceae; genus Mallotus; species Mallotus nudiflorus. The sequence goes on along the minus strand of CANTUR010000213.1, from coordinate 2,499,494 downwards.
ATTTTATTCAATTCATTTAATATTCATATAAGAAATTCATTTTCCAAAAGGAAGGAAATAAATTTCTAAATGCTTTTAAATATTATAGTATAAAAACTTGGTAGAACCCTAATCCTCAATTCTAACAGTCATTCAGCTCACTTATGTCCAAGACTACCGGATCCTGAGAGCAAAGCATCACCAAACCATCGGCCCTAGTAATTTCATAATTATAAATCCAACTTTACTATTGGTGTCAGAGAGCAAAGCATCACCAGACCTTCGACCCCAGTAATATAATCAATACAACCAAATATTTTTACCAATGCGCATACGACCCTGATGAAACCCATCAAGTAGCTCATTCTACCGTAGTTTATATAAAATAAATGAAAATAAATAAAACAACGAAAATTACAATAAATAAAAAAAATAAAATTAAACAAATAGAAAATTAAACCATGCAATATCATATAACGAATACCGACTTGAATTCTCATAAATTTAAATTCATCAGAACTTGATGTATTTAATTTAAAAACCTGACATGCAAATCGAATATTAACTTACAAGATGGATGCGCTCCTCTGCTACATCATGTCTGACCTCCACTGGTAGATGCAATCAGAGGAGCAGCTAAAATATAGAAAATAAAATGACTATCAGAAAGCAAAAACCCTAACTTCTAGAATTTCTAAGGAAGACTCAAATCAGAATTCTAAACTTAGGATTGACTTGATGTTACATTTTACGAGAAATCTACCAAAAATTCAGAAAAATCTCCTCTGTAAAACGGACATCCCTCAACAGAAGTAGAGTTAATCCTACAAGCAAACACACTTTTAAACTTCACACAAGCTCAACACCTTAGGTTGAGACCCTGAACTACTCAAATCCCCAACCGAGGTTCATGATACACAATAAAATAAACATTAAATAATAATATTTTTTTAAAATCACTAAAAGTCCATAAATTCAATAATAAATCACAAAATAATTTATTTAAACATCAAAAGACTAAATATAAATATTTTTCACAATAAATAATAGAAATATCAAATAATTAATATAATTATATAAAAATTCAAAATTTTCCAAATATTCAATATAAAATAACCACTTTCACATTTAATTATTCAAATAGCTTAATTATATAATGGAAGTAATTTAAAATTCATTTAATCACCAAAATGGTAAATAATATGTTATTTGAATATAATTTTCAAAAATTAGTATTAATTAGCTAAAAATAGTAAATGATTTATAAAAACTAATTTAATACCCTATAAAATTCTAAAATCATTTAAAACATAATATTTAACTATATTTTCAACAAAATCATACAATTAACCTAAAATTCCAAAAATCACATAATATTAATAATTCCTTAAAATTTGTATAAATTCACTAAAAATTATTTTATTAATACTAAAATTACTAACTTAAATTACTAACACTAATTAACTCAAATTTCCAACGAAAATAATTAATTAACATAATTAATAAAAATTCAATTTATATTATTAAAATATTCAAAAATTTTCACGACCCAAAACAGGGGGCCATGATCGGCGCTAGGGAATGAGAATTCTTTTGAATCTGGAACCCGTAGCAAGCCTTTAAAATATAAAAGCATGAAATATATATTAAATAAAATATTATACATCGGAAATTAAATCTCAAATGTAATTTAATAATTCTTTAACTCATTTAATAACATAAATTTCATCTCATATATAATAAAATCTTTCAATACAAATTCTCGGTTCAAACTTTTGAAATTTAAATTTCATACATATATAATACATGCAGCTCACTGAAACAACTACTGCAGTGTCTAGAATATAAAATAAAACTCAAGTAAGCAGTTTACACAATAAGGCCAAAGCGGAAGAAATTCAGTGTATATATACACATGCATAACTAAATGTCAAATGCAGGCACTCAACAGGATATATATAATAAGTATGTATATAGGAAAATACACAGAGATGCTGAAATCACTTTATAAAATACTGAAAATATCAGTTTATGAAGGATTAAATAGAACCCTAAATGATCACAATCTCAAATAGTGTTAGACAACACTCTAGCCACACAGGCTCACTTATTCCAAATAAATTCACTTGTTCCATTTGGATAGTAGATTGGCCCCGAGACACTAAGTCAATCGAGCTCCAACAGTTTGATTGTCAGTGTGATTGGCCCTGAGACACTTGGTCAATCGAGCTCCAGCAATCACACTCTCAGATCACATCTCACATCAATTAACAAGTCATAATCCACCAATAGGTTAGTAATTTAACCTAAGTTCTATCGTCGTACCGGTACGTACTCGGTCATAGTGTTGTCCACTAGGTAGCACGTTCTATTGATATCCTTCATTTAAAATAAACTCATACATTTGTAAAATAAATGATGCATGGCAATATAATCCATATATATACTATAAGTATACCAAAAATAAATCAAGTATATTTCGAGCATATATATGTCAAATAAATTCAGTTCAATTATAAAATAAATTAAAAATAAACCATATATATATTTAAAAACAACTTAGGCATAAATTAAAGGTAAAACATGCACTTAATTCAAGATATACCAAAAATATACTAAAAATAAACCTAAAATATACTTAAGCATTTATTAAATCATTTATGTATAATTCATACAATTAAAACATATATTTCTAAAATCATGCAACCTAAAATACACATATATATAAAATAACAACTCACAGTTATGCGCTACACGAGACGAGCCCAATGGACCTGGTCTACTAGGTCTCAGTTTCGGTGCAACTAACAAATAAAATATTAACACAAAATTAGAATAAATCTAACATAATTTCTAGAGACTCAATCTAGAATTCTAGACTCAAACAAGGAATAGAAATTTGACCGAATGTCACGTTTTACGAGAATTCTACCAAAAATTTGACATCTCTCTACTCAGAAAGTAGAGTCGATCTTGCAAGAAAACACACTTCGAATACAAATATCCACATCAGTCCTCGGTCGGATTGCCAAACTACAATTCTACCGACTGAGGTTCACAATTCGCAAGATATACACAGAATACATAAAAATTTCAAGAATACAAAAAATACCCTTTATATACCAAATATATAGAAATTTATATATTAAAACACTAAAAATAATTATTTCACTAATAATAATTACCTTAAACCCTAATATTAATATAATATTACTAAAAATCAATAATTCTTGATAAATTCACAAATATTAATAGAAATTCATTTTATAAATCCAAATTACTTAATTAGCCCAAAAACATATTAAAACTTATTAAAAACTCATTTATTTACAAAAATAGTATATTATATATGATTTGAAAATAATTTTCAAAAAATAGTTTTAATTAGTTAAAAATAGTAAAAAATTTGTAAAAATCATTTTTATACCTCAAATAATTATTAAAACCAATTAAACTTAATATTTAACTAAAATTTCTATCAAATTACCAAAATACCCCTAATATATAAAAATTCAAATAATATACTATAATTATTCAAAAATTCACTAAAAAATTAGTTAATTACTCTAAAATTATTTTCTCCACATATAATTCAAAAAAAATCAGCAATTATACTTAATTAACCAATTAATTTTAACAAAATACATATTTAACCTAAATCTCCAAAATTCACATAAACTAAATAAAATTATGTTAATTACACAAAAATCACAAAAATTATAAATTAAATTCTAAAATTAATTTCAACCTCTATAATCACCAAAAATCACAATTTCACAATTTATTTAATTAATTTACGAAAATTAGAAAATATTAATAAAGTAATAAAAAATTCACAAAAATCAAAATAAATTTTAAAAATTCCACAAAAATTCTAGGATGTAGATTGAGCTAAGAGAAGAAACGTTTGTTAAGGAATTTATCTTGAATCACTAAGATATAAGTTCAAAAAAATCAAGAAACTCAAATGGCCAAAAATGAAATCAAGCTCAAATCCTTACTAAATCGAGTTTTCAAGCTAAAGGAAGCTTAGAACTGACTTCTATGGAGTTCTAAGAACTCAACGGCACCGGAATCATAAAAAATGGTGACCGGACGAAGGAGAACAACAGTGATGATGGTTTTCGGGTTTCTGGCAAAAACACAGTTGAATGGCACCGAAAATGGGTGCTACTGGCGGCAGGACAGGCTAGAAGTTATGGTGGCACACTAGGAGGTACACTGACGGCTTGTAACCGGAGTTGTAGAGTGAAGGGAGGGGGTGAGGGCGTCGGGAGATAGAGGTAGGAGATGAGGGCAAAAAAAGTAATTTCTTTAGGTTTATATATATATATATATATATATATATATATATATATATATATTATTCAAATTTTCAATTATGCATGAAACCATGCAATTTAATAAAATGAACTAACATAAATAAATAAATTATTATTTTGGTATTATTTTCCCAAGAATATAGGTTTCGGGAAAATTTTATGTAGAAAACTTAGAATAATTTAAAAATAACTTTAATTATTAACAAAATAATTAGATAGTCAAATATATATATATTAAAATTATTAATACTGCATATCCCAATACAATATAAAAATATTTAAAAACATCGGGTTATTACAAAAATACCCATAAATCAAATTAATTCAAAAAAATACACAAAAATTATGTTTTGAGAAGCTTGATCTATATACAACAACTTGACTAAAGCTAAAAATTAAATAAAAATACAAAACCCTAATTAGACATAACAAAAACTAGCTCAAAACTCAAAATCAAGGGAGAATGAGCTTCAATGGAGGTCAAAAATGGACTCATCGAAGCTCAAGTAGTCTGGTAAGCCCAAGATCACAAGCTGGTTCCACCGGAGTCGACGCCGGCGACATAAAGCTCCTTCTCGGCTGCTGCTGCAACTCGTGATCCCGACAGCTTCATATATATATATATATTTGTCTAACTTAATTCACATAATAAATATATATATACACATTCATAACACACAAATACACATAAAAATAATAAAATAACCCTAGATTAAAATAATGCCATTAATAATAATAATAATAATAATAATAATAATAATAATAATAATAATAATAGTGCCATTTAAAAATAATGACAATAATACTATTAATAACTTTAACATCTTTAGATCTAATAGTCCCAATAAATTTTTTAAATTCAATAATTAGATATAACAATTCAACATAATAATAACAACATAAGAATAAAATAATTAATATCGCTAAAAATTTGATTATTTATATATAAAATAATTTTAAAAATATTTAGGTTATTACAGTCTTCCCCTCTTACAGAAATTCATCCTCGAATTTTAAAGAAAAGCAAGGAAATACAAGGTTTATTGATGAAAAAGATAAGAATAGGCGGCTTGCATCTCGGATTCTATCTCCCACGTATAATCTTCTATGGTATGGTTACTCCATAGAACTTTTACCATTGGAATCTCCTTAGAGCGAAGCTGACAAACTTAGCGATCCATAATTACCACTAGATACTCCTCAAAAGATAAATCTTCATTGAGCTCCACTGTTTGAGGTTGAAGTACGTGAGAAGGATCAGGAATATATTTTCTTAGCATAGACACATGGAACACTGGGTGGATTCGAGATAATTCACGTAGTAACAGTAGTCTATAGGCCACTTCTCTAACTCGTGACCGTATCTCGTGGCAATATACTTTGGGAGTGTTATTCTATCCTTTTATAGGTTTTGGGATTGTCTCATTATGGAGAAAACTCTACCAGATTTTCTTTATAATTTTAAAGTTAATTAACTATTTTATGTTAAAAATTTCTTAGGCTTACTATAAATTTCAAAAGCTTTGTGCTTTCTCATTCCCTTTGTGTTCAGGTCATGACGAAGTTGGTATTAGAGCAATAGTTCATTTCTTATTATTTTGGTTGTTGATGTTTATCTTTGCTTGAACTACTACGTAATTAGGATGATAATTGTCACTTGTTGTCATCATTGTTTCTATAATTCCACACATATGTTATTATCCTTGTTATGTTTTAAATCTTATTGATTTGTGTGTCTTTTCAAAATGAGATGAACATGAAATGATCTTATTATGGAGGCAGCATATAATGATGATGACCAGTCATTTTAAAATGAAGCTCCTTCCCCTGTTCCATGAGGTAGAAGAAGGGGTAGACCTAGAGTAGTGGTAGGTCAAAGACAAGAGCAATAACAACAAGTTGAATAAGAAGCTCTAAATATATATCTTGACATTTGCAGCTAGAATGGCAGGAATTAACTAAGGCCTAGCTGCACTTAATAAGGTTATGCCATTAGTTCAACAGATGCTTTAGTAGAGGAATTAGGAAATGCCAAATACTAATGTTGCACTCATATACTCTAGAATTGGCAGTCTCTTTGATGGTATAGGAGATGCTTTAGACTTCATTAATACAATTGAGTCGTGGACAAGAACATGGCATATTAACTATCAGAGGATTTTGATTATTGAACTGTTAGTTCAAGCAACTGCACAAGACTAGTTTATGTAGTATATTTAGCCTTACATGAATAATATGTTATGGCTTGAATTTGAAAGGAGATTCTTAGGGTACTCTTGTCCAACTATTGCATATAGTTAGAGGTGATTAATCCATTGAGGAGTATACCTATGAGTTCTTAGATTTTCACGTCATGTTGTAGATGTGATGCAGTATAAAAGGAGCTGTATATTTCAAGATTAGGCCCAACATATTTTGGAATACGAGTTGAGGATTGGAGTTTAGAAAGTTGTTTATGGATTTATTCTTTTTGCATGTAATTGATTTTGATCTTGAGTAGCTCAAGACTATGCTACTTTGGATTATCAAGAGAAAGAAGTGGTTTATGGAATTTTGAATGATGTTGAATTTTGATTTAGAGGCAATAATAGTTTAATGCCTTAGAATCTCATTTCTATAATCACAACTAAAATAATGCTTAGAATATGTATCAAGGCTATTTAACTATGGTAAGAGATACAAGTCAAATAAAGGGATAGTTGAGAATGTGCCAGTTGTGTATGAGTTTTTAAATGTCTTTCTTAAGGAATTACCAAGTTTACCACTAGAAAGAGAGATAAAATTTTGTATTAATGTTGTACCTAATACATATCCTATCTCTATGCCATCTTATAGAATGGTGCCTGTATAGTTGAAAGAGCTTAGAGAGTAGTTGCAAGAGTTGCTTGATAAGGATTTCATTAGACCTAGCACGTCTCCTTGTGGTGCATCACTATTATTGTAAAGAAAAAATATGGTAGTCTTTAACTTTGTGTCGACTATAGATAGTTGAATAAAGTCATTATAAAAATAAGTATCCTCTCCCAGAATTAATGACTTGTTTGATCAGCTTTAAGAAGCTTGATTTTTTCTAAAATTGACTTGAGGTCAGGGTATCATCAATTAAGAATCAGAAGTGGAGATATAATCAAGATTGCATTTCGAATGAGATATGGCCATTATGAATTCTTAGTAATGTCCTTTGGGTTAGCTAATGCCCCAATAACTTTTGTTGACTTAATGAATAAAGTGTTTAGGCTATTCTTATATCAATTTGTGATAGTACTTATTGATGATATCTTACTGTATTCAAGGAGTCATGAAGAGCATACTATGCATTTGAGAATGGTGCTTCAGACTTTAAAAGAGCATCAATTGTATACCAAGTTCTCTATATGCAAGTTTTGGTTAGCTCAAGTGGCATTCTTAGGCCACATGGTATCCAAAGATGGCATACAAGTGGACCCAAGAAGATTAATGCCATTAAAAAATGGTTGAGACCTACAATAGTTACTAAGATAAGGAGCTTTCTAAGTTTAACAAGCTACTATAGGAGATTTGTAAAGGATTTCTCCAAGATAGCTATACCTTTACCAAGGTTGACCTAGAAGAATGCTAAGTTTGTGTGGACAGAAAAATGTGAGGAGCACTTTTAGTTACTCAATGATAGGTTGACTTCAACTCCAGTTTTTGACTTTACCTTCTGAAAATTAAGGGTATACTATGTATTGTGATGCTTCTCAAGTAGGATTAAGGTGTGTCTTAATGCAGAATGGGAGAGTAGTTGCTTATATTTCACGTTAGTTAAAGAAGCATGAGCAAAACTACCCTACTCATGATTTGGAAAATGGCAGTAATGGTGTTGGCACTGAAGATTCAGAGGCATTACTTGTATAGTGTAACATGTTAAATATACATTGACTATAAGAGCTTGAAGTATATCTTCTAGTAGAGGGATATGAACTTAAGGCAAAGAAGATGGATGGAACTCTTGAAGGACTATGATTGCTCTATCATATACCATCCGGACAAAGCTAATGTGGTAGCTGATGTATTGAGCAAGAAGCCTTACTATATTAGCTTGGAGATAAGGTCAATCTTTAAAGAATTGCATGAGTTGATTGATCAAGGGTTGCAATGGAGGTAACTAAGAAATTTCTTTAGCTTAATTCAAAGTATGATCAATATACTTGGATAAAGTTAAAGTAGCTTAGAGAAGGGACCCAAAATTATAGAAGATAATGTTAAAGGTACATCAGGGTCAATCCAGAGATTTTATAATTGACAGTGAGGGCATATTATGTTTAGGCACTAGGTTATGTGTGCCAAATGTTGATAAGCTGAGAAAGAAGATAATGGAGCAAGCTTATTTTTCTACTTATAGTGTTCATCTAGGTTCTACCAAGATGTATCATGATTTAAAAGATACATATTCATCGAATGGGATGAAAAAAGACATTAAAGAATTTGTATCCAGGTGTCTCACATGTCAATAAGTAAAGTTAAAACAACAAAGATCCTCAGGATTGTTACAACAGTTGCCCATTCCAAAATGGAAGTGGGATATAATTATTATGGATTTCATTACTAGATTTCCTTGTACAACTAGAGGTTACGATGCTATTTGGGTGATAGTTAGTGAGTTAACCAAATTAACTCACTTTTTACAAATTAAAAAGACGTAGACTACTGACAATTTTATATTAATTCAATTGTTTGCCTTCATGGTGTACTTGAAAGCATTATGTTAGATAAAAGGGCTTTGCTTACTTCAGTCTTTTAGCAAGAGTTGCATGAGGCTTTGGGTATGAGACTTAACTTTAGTATGGTGTTTTATCCTTAAATAGATGGACAATCAAAAAGAACCATTTAGTTAGAGGACATGCTTTGGATGTTTGTTATGGATTTTGGTGGACAATGGGATATGCACTTATCATTGATAGAATTTGCTTATAACAGTAACTACCATGCTAGCATTGGAATGGCTCTATATGAAGCATTGTATAGAAGGAAGTGTAGATCACCTGTGTATTCAAAAGTTTGAGAAAGACAAATAATAGGGCCAGAGTTAGTGCAAGTGACTTTAGAGAAGGTTCCTCTCATTCAACAGAGATTAAAGACAACTTTTACTGCTAGAAAAGCTATGTAGATCCTAAGAGAAAGGATGTATCATTTTCTATTAAAGACATGATGTTTCTCAAAGTGTCTTTAATGAAGGGAGTAATGAGATTTGGTAAGAAGGGTAAGTTAGCCCTAAGATACATTGGACCATTTGAAATTCACTCTAAAGTTAGAGAGGTGGCATATAGATTGGTGTTGCACCTAAACTGTCTCGAATTCATATGGTATTCCACATTTCTATATTGAGGAAGTATATCTCTAATACTTCTCATATTCTCTAGCCATAGACAATAAAGATTAGTGAAGATTTGTCTTATGAAGAGCATCTTATGATGATTATAGATAGTCAAGTTTGCCAACTGCATACTAAAGAAATTCCTATGGTAAAGGTACTGTGGAGCCACCATACAGTAAAAGATTGCAATTGGGAGATAAAGGCTATTATGCATAGTTGATATGTCTTTTTGTTTCAAGATTGATGTAAAATTTGAAGATGAATTTTATTATGGGAGGAAGAATGTAAGAACCTAAATTTTTTTGTCATTATTGTTGTTGTTGTTGTTATTGTTGTTGTTGTTATTATTATCATCATCATCATCTTTGTTATTATTATTAATATCATTATTATTATTGAAAATATCATAGAGGGGGGTGAATGGGGCTTTTGAGATTTTAAGCAACGATTAAGAGAAATTAAACAAGAATTAAAAAAGGTAGAAAAAAGAACACACACAATTTAAGGAGTTCAGTTTATCAACAAATCTACGTCTCCATTTAACTCTTTTAAGTTAGGATTTTCAATCACTACAATCTATTCACTTAGATCAATTCTTACAACTTTGAGTTTTAGGCTCAACTCTAACCTTACAAAATAAAAGTTCAAGATCACTCTTCAACCCAAATCATAAGTGTTTTTAATAGGAAAACACTTCAACCTTTCACAAAGAATAAAAAGTCACTTCCTTTTTCTAAAACCCCAGAAAATAGAAGATGAGTTTCTATTCTATTCACATAACCAACTCTCAAAGAGTTTAAAAAATTACAAAGAAAGTAGATGAAGGAGTAAATACTCAATCAATGCTTTGGAGAGAACTTTCAATATTCAAAGTGTGTAACTCTTCAATAAAGCTCCAAGGGTTATTTTTATAGTTCAAGAACTCATATTATGGCTGTTGGGGCATTTACTTCATCCCTAACCTCTCCTTAGTTCATTAAGTGCAAAAATAGCTTTTGCAGAGAAACAACTACTCACGGTTTTGAGGCCATGGTCCCGATTGTGACCCTTGAAAAATATAATTGTTAGAGTGGCAGGTCATTAATGTGGCTTAAAGAGCAGCCTGATCATGAGCTACTCACAGTCATAAGGGCATATCATGAGTGACTTAAAATGTTAATTTGTTGAGATGCCTTGGGATCATGAGTTAAAGCAGCTTATGATTGGTCCTTATGACCTCATTACAACTACCTCACAATCGTGAGGGGCACATAACTACTTGAACAATAAAGCCCCTTCAAGCTTGATCTCATGACTGTTGCTCACGATCGAGATTGGAGCTCGTAAGGAAGGCCCTATAACTTGATTTTTCATATATTTTGATGCTCTACTGGACTTGTATTGATTTTGAGCTTTATGGCACTTTATGTAGAACATTTTGGATGATATAGGAGGTTGAAATGCTTCACTTGATTTCATGAGATAAATTAAACCTAAACACACTCAATAAACTTATTAGTTTACTTAAATTATTTGTTAAAGTCAAAACTATAGAGATTGAATAAACCTACGGTCAATAATCTCCCCATTTTTACTTTGATAAATAATTTATGTATGTGAATTGTTCATAATTAAGTAAAGTGTGAAAGGTTTACAAAGCTCCCCCCCTTAGTTCATGCATTAGTTAAAACAAGTCTCCCTTTTATATGTGTATAGGTTAGCAAAAATATTTTTACTACTATATAAACTATGTAAAATATGCCTCAACTATTTCAAAAACACACCAACTATGTAAAATACACACATATAGATTTTCTCCTCCTTTGTCAAAGATAAAAAAATATAATAAATAAAAAAAGATAGAAAATAGATAATAATTGAAATGATTATTGAAGTTGGATTCAATAATTGAAAGAGATGAAAAAAATCCACGAACCCATTCAGGTTCATCATGCATACTTTGAGAAGAGGAGGCTTGTGCTCTTTTCCTTTAAGATGGTTGAGCTTGGGGAGGTTTTTGTTCTTCCTTAAGGTCCACTCCTTCAAGGCTAAGGTTGCTTATGTTCTTAATATCTTCCAAATCTTGCTCAAGGTCTTCATTAATGGCCACTTCCTCATTCCTCCAAACATACAAGTTGTTCACCTTCTTGAATAGATTTGAATTTTTAAGAAATTCTCATAAAAAAAGGAGTACGGAATTGAGTCAAGGTGATTGAGACCAATGCCAAAGTGGTGAGCAATAAAAGTTATAATCCCTCAAGTATAAATAGAACCATTAACACTATTGCTTACTAGCCACAACCTCTATTACAACCATCGACCCAAAGCAACATTTATATTATTTTGAATGTAACTGAGTAGAAAAATATCATCAAAGGACATTGCTTCATTGCTTAAACCCATAGAATTAAAGGTATAGGTGATAAACCTATGCATATAACAAAGAGGTTGAGAGGGAAAGGATAAAGATTTAGAATGACATGTTAGGAATTGGGGAGAATTAGGTTTTACATTTTTGTTCCAAAAAGAATAAGGAGACCAAAGAGTGTTAGGACCATCATGGCCTTCATTCTTAAACCCAAAAATAGAATCAAAGTTTTCTTTACTCAAGAACTTATCTCTTCCTTATAACTTGAACCTCATGCTATAAAAGGGATTTTGCTCATTTGTATTTTGAGTTCTCAAGAAAAGGGAGGAGAGAAATTCAATTACAATGAAGGGAATAGAGATAAAAGGGGTGAAGGTAAAATCTAACATACAAATTTATTCAAAATGAGTCTTCATAAGTTCATAACATTCAAAGAATTCAAGAGCAACTTTTAACATGTACCTTAATAGAATAATCTTCCTTTTGGCAAATTGCAAAGCCTTTTGCTTAATTTTAGAGTTAGAGTAGGAAATTAAGGGTGTTTTCCTAGGTTGTTCTTTTGTTGCTCTTTTTAGTTGAGAGGCTTAAAAAGAAGAGGGGGCATGAGTAGAGGATTTTTTTCTTGGAAGCCATGGAAGTACAAATTGCAAAAAAAGAGATGGAGGAGGAGGGAGGGAATTTTTTATAAAAGAAAGAGTGATTTGGTATAAGGAGGAAGGAGAGAATAAGAGAGGGTTTTATATAGAGGGAATTAAGGAAGAAAAAGACTAAATTTTGGTCAAAGAATTGATGGGAAAAGGGCAAGAATTGTGTTGGAATTGAAAGTGCACATAGGGAGTTACAAACCCATTCAAAAAAGTAATTTTGAATTGTTAGACCGCTCCTCATGAGCGCGGGCTGCTCATGATCCTGAGCAATGCTCATAAGGAGTTTTGCCATTTGACACTGAAGGGACATCACAAGCAATCTCAAACGACTCATGAGGAAAAAGGTAGAAAAACCCCTAAACTTTCAAAATAAGTGTAATCAAGTCCTAAAAACCTTACAATTTGGTCCTTGACAATAAATAGAATTCAAACCAAATAAAACCACATTTAATGCCAACATAATTAATGTATTAAATCAATATAATTTAGCATGAATGAATAAAAATTGAATGAATGTGCTATTTTTTAAATAAAAAAAATTAAAAGATCATTAAATAACAAATAAGAATGAGATTTAAAAATCAAAAGAGTGATGATTTAAAAAAGGCAATAAATGTTAGCTAGCACCAATCTTACAATAAAGGAATAAGAAAGATCATGCTAGTTTTAAAATGCTCATTTTAAAGATAATTAATTACTTGAAAAAAAAATCAATGGTTAATTATAAAAGAAGAAAAAATAAGGAATTACACAAAATGAAAATAATATTTTACATGATCAACAAAAATTTTCATGTTTTCACATAAAATAATCAATAAACTCAAATGACATGTTAGCACAAGAATGAAGCAATCATTAATTTGGCAATGTATCAAATGATCAAGGTAAACTAGTAATATATATCATATCAATCTCATATTTGATAAAATTCATTCTTTCCTCATAAAGTGGCTTAGTAAAGATATCCGCTAATTGGTTATTTGTATCAATAAATTCAAGATGAATATCATCATTTGGCACATGATTTTGTAAGAAATGATGTCTAATGTCTATATGCTTGGTTCTAAAGTGTTGGATAGGATTTTTGCTAAGATTTATAGTACTTGTATTATCACATTTAATTAGAATGTGATCAATCTCAATTCTATAGTCCCTAAATTGCTATTTTTGCCATAAGACTAATGAATAACAATAACTAGCTACCATATATTTGGTTTCAGCAATGGACAAGACAACCAAAACTTATCTCTTGCTAAACCAAGAAATTAAGCAATTTCTTAAAAATTGACAAGTTTTGAAAGTGCTTTTTCTATCCAGCAAACTACCGCAAAGTACACATTTGAATGACTAATTAAGTCAAATGAAGAGCTCCTAGGATACCAAAGTCCTAATTGCAATGTTCCACTAAGATATTTGAAAATTCTCTTAATGGAATTCAAATGAGACTCTCTAGGACATAATTAAAATCTAGCACGTAAGCATATACCAAACATAATATTTGGTCTACTTGTAGTTAAATAAAGAAGGGATCTTATCATACCTCTATAATGTTGTTCATCAACTAGTTTACCATTCTCATCCTTGTTGAGTTAGGTAGTGGTGCTCATAAGGATCTTGATTGACTTAGCTCCATCCATGCCAAACTTCTTAAGAATGTCTCTTGTGTATTTAGTTTGATTAATGAAGATCTCATCCTTGCATTGCTTGATTTGAAGTCCAAGAAAGAATTTGAGCTCACCCATCATGTTTATTTCAAATTCTCTTTACATTAGCTTTGAAAATTCCTCAAACAAGTAATGATTAGTAGAACCAAATATAATGTCATCTACATATATTTGCATATTAAATAAATCATGCTTGACTTTCTTTATGAAAAGAGTTATGTCAACCTTTCCTTTAGAGAACCTTTTCTCTAATAGAAAGTTGCTTAACCTTTTATACCAAGCTCTTGGAGCTTGTTTCAATCTATATAATGCTTTTGAAAGTTTAAATATATGATTAGGAAAATCAAAACTTGGAGCTTTTCAACATACACCTCCTTTTCAGTTAAACCATTTAAAAATGTACTTTTAACATCCATTTGAAATAGTTTAAAATCCATGAAAGATACAAATCTAGTAGTATTCTTATAGCTTCTAACCTTGCAACAAGGGCAAAGGTTTCATCATAATCAATGTCTACCTCTTGATTATAACCTTTAGCTACTAGTATTGCTTTGTTCCTAGTTATGACACCTTGTTCATTCATCTTATTTCTAAACACCCATTTGGTGCTTATGATAGAATGATGTTTAGATATAAGAACTAATGTCCAAACCTTGTGTCTCTCAAATTGATTTAACTCTTTTTGCATAACAAGGACTCAAAATTCATCAACATTTTTTAGCTTAATTTGAGATATGAAGGTTAAATTAGTAATAGATTTGAGTTACGATCTAGTAGTTACCCCCTTTATAGTGTCACCAATCTTAAGGATGTGCTTTTTTGAATTACCAATCTTTTTGAAGATCATATTTCAAGGTAGGTTAAGGCATCTCCTCACTTTCTTCTTTGCTCGGACCTTTAATTTCCAAAGGCTTGTGAGCATTCTCCTTTTAAATGTTCATATCCATAAACTCATTTATAGCATCATCAATAATACATACATCCTTTCTAGGATCAATTGGGTTAGATTCATTAAATACAACATGTATAGATTCCTTAACTACTAGAGTTCTTTTATTAAAGACTTTGTATGTTTTGTTAAAGGTATATACTAGAAAAATTCCTTCATCAACTTTAGAATCAAATTGCCTAAGGTTGTCCTTCATGTTCAATATAAAGAACTTATAACCAAATACTCTAAGATATGAGATCTTGGACTTTCTATTATTCCAAAGTTCATAAGAGCTTTTATTTAAAATTGATCTTTTAAATACTCTATTTGCTATCTAGCATGAGTTTTTAATGGCTTCTGCCTAAAAGTATAAAGCAAGTTATACTCATTAGGCACTATTCTAGCTATTTCCACTAGAGTTCTATTTTTCCTTTCAACAACCTTAGTTTGTTGAGGTATGCTATGAGAAAAAAAGGTATATGAAATACCATTTTCATTCTAAAAGGTTATAAAAATATTTATTTTCAAATTTGGTTCCATGATCTCTTCTAATAGTTGAAATGCAAAAATCTTTTTCTTTTTTAACTCTTTTTGAAAAATTTTAAAGCTTTAAAAGCATCATTCTTATTATCAAGGAAATACACCCAAGTGTATCTAAAGTAATCATCAACTAACACATATGCATAGTGCATTCTACCTAAATTAGAAACTCTAGTAAGATCAAAACAAATCCATATGTATAAGTTCTAATGGCCTAAAGGTGGACATAATATTTTTTTAGCTTGAAGGAAGATTTAGATTGTTTTCTCTTTTGACAAGCATCATAAAGCTTGTCTATAGTGAACTTCAGTTTGGGTAGACCAACCACAAGTTCATGTTTACTAAGATCATCCAAAGGCTCAAATTTTTCATGTCCTAACCTTCTATGCCAAATCCATATGTCATGGAAAGTAGACATCAAGCATTTAATTTCTTTGTTATTAACTTTATTAAAGTCAATAACATAGAAATTATCTACTCTTTCAACACTAAAAATCACTTTATCCTCATATAAACTATTAATAAAGTAATTTCTAGGATAGAAAGTGACCTAATTTTCTATGTCACATAATTGACTTATATTAAGCAAATGATGTTTAAGACCATCAACAAGCAACACATAATATATAAATAAGGATTGAGGGTTACCAATTTTTCTAATGTATACTGTCTTCCCTTTGTTATTACCCTAAAAGTTATATGACCTTCATCCTTAGCATCAAGCTTATTGAATTGCTCCTTATCTCCTATCATATGTCTTGAGTATCCACTATTAAGATACCACTTGCTTTTTGCTCTTGTGGACTACAAGCACACCTCATTTTTTTCTTCAAGAGCCATAAAGCAAAAAATTGGCCACTTCTTATTACTCCTCTTCCTTTTCTAATTCAGAGGAGTCATCCCATGAAGCTTTAAAGGCCTCCTTTGTTTTTGAATTTGAGCTTAGGGCATTCACTTCTTATGTGACCCAATTTCTTGCATGCATAGCAAGTAACTTCTTTACTCCTCTTGCTATTAAACTTATTATTATCTCTTTTTCTTCAGAAGATTTTCCTTTTTAAGAACTTCTTAAACCCTTTAGTGATCATAGCTATTTCATTATCCTCTTCAGTAGCTTTTTGTATGGCCTTTAATACAATGCTCTTTTTCTTCTCTTTTTTCTCATCTCTCTCATTTTCTCTTTGCGTAATAGTAAGCTTATGTGTAAGGAGCTTTCTAATGAGTACATCAATTAAGAGATTTGAGAGGTCTTGTGCTTCTTCAATTGAAGTGATTTTAGATTCTTAATCCATCTTAGGTAGGATTCTTAAAATCTTATTATTTACTTCTTCCTTAGAAATTTTGTTCCAAGTTTCTTTAAAGTAGTAAAAAGAGTATTAAGACAATTTGTTATTCAATTATTGACTCTTAAGGCTTCATCTTAAAGAGTTCATACTTATACATGTAGAGTTGAACTTTCTTGCTTCTCATTTGTAAATTACCTTCATAGTGATTTTTAAGAGTTTTGTATACTTTTATAGATTTGGCAATGTTAAAATTTGCCACCTTCTTCTTTTAATATAAAAGAGAGCAAAGTGACCATTGCTCTCTTATTTTTATGATTTTCTTCTTTTTGAGTTTAACTCCATTGGCTTCATTGAAACACCGCTTCTATATCATTGACTTTACCTTTTGGAGGTTCCTAACCATCTAGGATGACATCCCATAGCTTTATTTGAACACTATCTAAATAGAGCTCCATTTTAAACTTCTAATGGGGATAATCACTTCCATCAAAGAATGGTCTAAGTGAAGATAAGTTTTGAGATTCACTCCCTATGATTTTGAATTTTAGCAATTAAGTTCCTAGAACCCAATCTTTAATACCAATTAAAAGTGCCCTATAAGGGGTGAATAGGGCTTTTGAGATTTTAAACAAGGATTAAGAGAAATTAAATAAGAATTAAAAAAGAAGAAGAAAGAACACACACATTTTAAAGAGTTCAGTTTACCAACAAACCTACATCTATACCTAACTCTTCCAAGTTAGGATTTTCAATCACTAAAATCTATTCACTTAGATTGATTCTTAAAACTTTAAGTTTTAGGCTCAACTTCAACCTTACAAAATAAAAGTTTAGGATCACTCTTCAACCCAAATCTTAAGTGTTTTCAAAAGGTAAACACTTCAACCTTTCATAAAGAATAAAATCTCACTTCCCTTTTCTTAAACCCTAGAAAATAGAAGAAGAAGAGTTCCTATTCTATTAAAACAACTAACTCTCAAAGAGTTTAAACAATAACAAAGAAAGTAGATGAAGGAGTAAATACTCAATCAATGCTTATGAGAGAAATTTTAATATTCAAAGTGTGTAACTCTTTAATGAAGCTTCAAGGGTTTTTTTTTATAATTCAACAACTCAAATTATGATTTTTGGGGGCATTTACTTTATCAACAATGAACTCTTCTTAGTTGATTAAGTGCAAAAATAGCTTTTTATAGAGAAACAGCTGCTCACGATCGTAAGGGCATGGTCCCAGTCATAACCCTTGAAAAATATAGCCATTAGAGTGGTAGGTAACTATTGTGCCTTGGAGAGCAACCTTATCATAAGCTGCTCACGGTTGTGAGGGTGGACCTTGAGTGGCTCAGAATGTTAACTTATTGAAATGCCTTAAGATCATGAGCTAAAGTAGCTCATGATTGGTCCTCATGACCTCATCACGACCATCTCATGATCATGAGGGTATATCGTAGGGAGTACAAAATTATTTGAATAATGAAGACCCTTGAAGCCTGAGCTCATGACTGCTGCTCACGATCAAGATTGGAGCTCGTGAGGAAGGCCCTGTAACTTGATTTTGCATATATTTGATGCTCGACATGACTTGTATTGATCTTGGGCTTTATGGCACTTTACATAGAACATTTTGGATAATCTAGGAGGTTGAAATACTTCACTTGATTTGATGAGATAAATCACACCTAAACACACTCAATAAATTTATTAGTTTACTTAAATTCTTTATTAAAATCAAAACCATAAAGATTGAATAAACCTAAGGTCAATAATTATTATTATTATTATTAACCTTGTTATTGTTATTATTGCTACTACTATTGTTATTAGTATATATATATATATATATATATATATATATATATATATATATATATATATATATATATATATATAAGAGAAAACGAGTGGAAAGAAAAGTCAAAGATGAAAAAAGATAAATTAAAGAAGAAAACAAAATTATGTGTGTATAACAAGGAGATGGCAAACTATAGAAGGAAAAATATTGGGTTTTAGTGCAAAACATCCAATTTGGTCCCTATATTTTTTTCTCTTTTTTCTCTTCTCTGTTGACCAATCAAACGATCTCTAATCAACATAAAATTTTAACCATAGATATTTCTCAACATTCCCTACATATTGATGGTCTCAGTTTGAGCATAAATAAAATGGAAAAGTGCATTGTAGCCCTTAAAGTTTTAACCATTTTTATCATCGTTGGATCATCACCGTCGCCATCATTTAGCTTTGACCGCCATTGGTAGGTTATTGGCCATCTTTCCAAGAGTCCATAGCCACCAGCTTTGCATCCTAACTCAGCCGTTTGAATTTTCTATGAATTTTTTGGTAAATTCTCTTTAATTTTCTTATCTCTTAATTTCATTCATGTTTTGTTTTATTTGAGGCTGTAAATGTGTTCTATTAATTATTGTGAATATATTGGTATATTTGGTTTGGTTGGGTGATGCGTTTCGAATTAAAAATATAGTGGGTCCTACCCAAATTCTTATGAGAAAATAGTATTAACTTGGAAAATATTATGAAACTATTTTTTAAAAAAATAGTATAAATTGTGGTGCTCAATTTTCATAACTGAAGTTTGGTCTAATTCCTTACAAATTTTGAAAAATAATTTTTAAAATGGTTGCAGCAAAAATTGTTTAATTTTCGTTTAAATTAGTTAACTCATCAGCAATAATCCTTAAGCTTCAAAATAAATTATTTTGGGCATTCACAAGTAAATTTTAGTGATTCCATCATTTTTTTAATTTTAAGAATTTTTAGAGGTGTTTATTTAAATAAATATTTTGGTTATTTAGAGAGTTCAAGAGCATGAGGGGTCGAGTTGAGGTAGTTGAGGACACATCGACCAACACGCACTATTTATGAGTTAATTTATAAAATTTTTATGGAAAATATGGTAATATAAATTTGAATATTTAATTTATTTTGATAAATGTGGTATAAATATTACAGTGGAATTTATTGGTTTATATATACACATTTATATATATACCACATGAACTATTATTTTATTATTAATAAGAAATTTGGAAAGATACTTTAGTTTTCTTGTATTTTATTTAAATATTTAATTATGTTTTAAAGGACCGGTAGAATATGCTACTTGGTGAGTGTCGCAAGGACCACGTGCGCATAAGTATAAATCTGAATAAGATATATGTTAGTGTGTGGCTCGGTTGAGCTTGTTCTCCCGGCAAGTAATGTAAATTGTGCTTAATGGAGCTTGTTCTCTCAGGCCAGATAGAGATGTAACTTGGTTGAACTTGTTCTCTTAGGACATCAATTTGGGTTAAGAGATTTGACTATGCCTATAACTCAGTTGAGCTTCATCACTTTGGACGAAAATCATTTGGAAAAAGTAAGTCAAAAGGTTATTAGAACTAAAGTTTAGGGTTCTACCATAAACACCCACCAAAGGATTTATTTCATTATTAAATATTATGTTTGCTTGATTTAAGAGAGTTATACATTTTGCAAGAATATATTTTTAAAGAAATAATTTTATCAAATAAAGGATTTTTGAATATTTACCTAGTATATAAAATTTAAGTTTTTAAATAAGTATTTTAAAATCCAACATTAATTTTATAACATTAATTCACTCAGTGAGGTCTGATTCCCCTCAATTTTATTTTTCCTACGATCCCACAGTCAGACTGATAATTTACATCGTTTGTGCCAGATTTCTCCTTCTCCAGCTATATTATGTAGCTTTATTTAAGATATATATTATGCACACAAATTCTAGATACCGCAATAGTCGATCATTTTGTATAACTTGTATTATGATGAATTTTGTGTTTGGTGTTGGTTGTGTGTTGTGGTTGTAGTGGAGATTGGAAATATACTTTGGGAGTGTTTGTTACGACCCAAACTAGGAGTCATGACCGGCGCTAGGGAACGAGAATTCTTTCAAATCCGGACCCCATAGCAAGCCTAAGAAAATAAAACCATGCAATAATTAAATAAAAATACGACAGAATTAGAATTTTTCAAATCAATATTATATAATAAATACTCCAAATCCTTTTATAAATGAATACATATTTGTACAGTGTTCAAATACAAATTCTCAGAGTATTTAATATCCAAACAAAATAATGCTCCTCAAATACAATAACATAACTACTGCAGTTTCTAGAATATAAATCAGAAGTTCAAATTTTTACATTATATAAAATAGCCGGGACTGAAGAACACCGGTGAGGAACTCTACGACTAAGGTCTGACGATAAAGGATCTCTTGAAAAAAATAATTGAGGGGGGTCAGACCTCACTGAGTGAATTATTATACTATATATACATGCAAACTAAACCATAACAATCAAGCATTCTTATATATATATATATATATATATATATATATATATATATATATATATATACACACACACACATTTCACACGAATGTCAAACTCTGCTTTTATAAATATACAGAATGTAGGAAAACGTTTTTTTTAATTCATGAAGGATCCATAGAACCCTAATAATAGAAAACTCAAACAATCCCATCATCACTCTAGCCATACAGGCTCACTTGATTCTAAATAGAACACTTATTCCAATCTGGATAGCAGACTGGCCCTGAGACACTAAGTCGACCGAGCTCCAGCAGTCTGGCTATCAATGTGATTGGCCCCGAGACACCTGGTCAATCGAGCTCCAGCAATCACACTATCTATCACCTCACATCTCAATCAACCCAATAGATTCATTCCACTATGGACAGTAGACTGGCCCCAAGACACTAAGTCAACCCAGCTCCAACAGTCTGACTGTCAGTGTGATTGGCCTCGTAATCACACTATCTAACATACCATTAATCTTAGTCAAATCAATTAAATCAATTATAATCACCCAAAATTAACTCTCACTCAACCCTATTCTTTCGCACCGGTACGTACACGGCCCTAGTGCTGTCGACTAAGAAGCACGTTCTATTGATATCCTTCACTTAAGCAAATCATTTATTCTGAAAATAATTAAAGTGGAACGACATTCATAACAACCAGATATATATACCAAAAATATACCTAAAATATAGCCAGTATATTTCGGGTATATATATATATGTCAAATAAAATATGAAATAAACTAAAGATAAATCATTAATATGGTTAAAAACAATTTAAATGAGTAACAATAATATAACATGCATTTTCTTAAAATTATACTTAAATATACAAAAGATATACCCTAAGTACACAAATCATTTAATAAAATATTTATGTATAAATATTCATTTAAATATGTGTTTGTGTTTAACATATATTCACAAATATACTAAAAATAAACCTAATTATCTAGCATGCATATATCAAATATAAACCTTAAATATACCACTAATGTGTTAGGTTTAATTTAATAATAAAACATGTATTTATTTGGAAATAAATCAAAATATACCAAAAATAAACTTAAAAATAATTTAAGTGTAGGTTTATAATATAGCATGCAATTATTTAAGAATAAACCTAAATTATACTAATCATTTAATAAAATAATTATGGTTCAATGCACATTTAAATCATGTATAAATATTAAATTATAACAAACATAAAACTAAACATCTAACATACATATATCAAAAATAAACTCTAAGTATACCAGTGATATATTAAATGTATATTGAGAATATACAAACATTTATATATCAAGATATACTAAAAATAATCGAAAATATACCAAATCATATTATAATTAAATTATTGTTTAAACATATAATGAAAATAAAAATCCTAAGTCATGCATCCTATATGCAATGCATATATATACAGTATAATAACTCACAATTTAGCGCTCCACGAGACAAACTCGGAGGGCCTGATCCGTTAGGCCTCGGTCTCGGCACAGCTAGACAAACAAATGGCAACATGAATCAGAATAAATTTAACGAAAATTCTAAAGACTCGATCTAGAATTTTAGACACATAATTAGAATAGGAATTTGACCGGACATCACGTTTTACGAAAATTATACCAAAAATCCGACAGAACCTCCCCTGTAAAACGGATATCTCTCTACTCAAAGAGTAGAGTCGGTCCTGCAAAGAATACACACTTCGGAATAACACCAAATTCACAACCACAATCCCTCAGTCGGACTCCAAACTACAACTCATCGACCGAGGTTCATAATTCACAGAATATACACAAAACACATTTAAATGTCATAAATACCAAAAATACCCTTGAATAATCAAAATATAGTAAATCAGATATTTAAAATACTGAAAATAATTATTTCACTGATAATTATAATAAAAGTCCAAATTACATAATTAACCCTAAAACATACTAGAAATCAATAAAAACCCATTTATTTAGAAAAATAGTATATTATATATAATTTGAAAATAATTTACGAAAAATAGTTTTAATTAGTTAAAAATACTAAAAATTTGCAGAAATCATTTTTATAGCTCAAATAATTATTAAAACCAATTTAATTATATTTTTAGCCAATTTAGTGTAAAACTACCAAAATACCCCTATATATATATATATATATATATATATATATATATATATATATATATATATATATATATATATATATATATATATATATATATATATTCACTATAAATGTTCAAAAATTCACCAAAAATTATATAATTACTCAAAAATCAATTTATCAACATATAAGTCAATAATATCAATAAATATACTCAATTTACCAATTTATTTCAATTAAACACATAATTAACCCTATTTTTCAAAATTACATAAACTTAATAAATTCCAAAGAAATACATAAAAATTCACAAAATTTACAAATAAATTTCTATAATTCATTTCAACACCTATAATCACCATAAAATACAATTTCATAATTTAATTAATTAATTTTCGAAAATTAGAAAATATTAATAAAATAATCAAAAATTCACAAAAATTAAAATAAATTCCAAAAATTCTAAAAATATTATAGCATGTATATTAAGATTCTAGGAACAAAGTTTGTGAAGTAAGTTCTCACAAATCAATCCAATTGAAGCTAAAAAAAATTCAAAACCCAAAATGGCTTAATTGAAGAAATTGAAACCTAAGCAATTCTAGACCAAATCAAGTGAAACAAAGCTTGGAATCACACTCACCAGAGCTCAAGGAGAAGATAGAGACTGACGGAATCAAATTTGGTGGGCAGAAAGTGCTTGATCGGAGTTAGGAGCAACTTTCGGCCTCTTGATGAAAATCTGGCCAAACAATGCTGGAAATGGGAGCTTGAGGTGGTGAAAATGGCTAGAGGTGGAGGAAGAAGGTTGAGGGGCATAGTAACAGCAAGAAAACTAGCTTGAAAGTGGCTGGAAATGGTGGGATCCGTTTGGGAAGAAAAATGAAGGAGACAATGGCATTTTGGTAATTTCTGTAAATTTTGGTTTTTTTTTTGTTATAAAATAATGTATATATATATATATATATATATATATATATATATATATATATATATATATATATATATATATATATATATATATATGCACCTTATATATATTATAATAATATAGTTCCACACACAAATGATATTCACCACATAAATATTTTATTATATTTAATAATTTATACATATAAAATTAATTAATTAATTAATACAAAAAATTAAATAATAAAATTAAGGAATTTAATTAAGCTCTAATTAATTTAAATAAATACACATATATACAATTTATTTTAGCACTTTAAAATTGTATATGAGTTCATGCAAATTCATAAAACTAGTCAAAATAAATAGTATTAAATTATTTACGTGTCAATTTCCCCGAAAATACAATTTTCGAAAAAATTTTACGTAAAGTACTTAAAATAATTAAAATTAGCTTTAAACAAATAACAACTCTTAAAAATGTCATAAATATATACAAAAATTATTAACACTGCATATCCCGATGTAGTATAAAAATATTTAAAAGCTCAGGATATTACAGTGTTATTCTATCATTTTACAGGTTTTGGGATTGTCTCAGTATAGGGAAAACTTTGTCGGATTTTCTTTAATATTTTAAAGTTAATTAATTGTTTTATGTGAAAAATTTCTTAGGCTTACCACAGGTTTCAGAAACTTTACGCTTTCCAATTCCTTAGTGCTGGTCTCAAGCCCTTTGGGTTCGGGTCGTGACAATTAAGTTAATATTAAATTGTTATATAAGTAAATAACTTTGTTATTATTTTTAAAACATTTATTTAATAATAATAATAATAATAATAATAATAATAATAATAATAATAATAATAATAATAATAATAAGTTTAATTGTTTATTTACTATATATCACGAGTTAAATAACACACACATATATATATACACACACACACATACACACACCAAGGAAGAGATATGAAAAATTACAGAAAAGACTTAACCCATTATTTTATAAAAATTAAATAAATTTATCATTTACTAATAAAATGTCACGACCTAAACCTAAAGGTCACGATCAGCATTAGGGAATAGGAATCTAGAACCTGTACCAAGCCTAAACCACAACTTTCACACCAAACATAAACATAAAGTTACTAGAGAATTAAAGCTTTTTAAAACATAAAGGATTCTCCATAAATAATATCGCAATAAAATATTTTTACAAACAGTCAAGTGCACGAGTACAGTCAATATCAATATAACATACTGCAAAAAATGCATACTATTACTGCAGCGTCTAATAAATATAAGAAATAATAGTTTAAAATTTACAAAAATTAGTCGGTGAAGAAAAGGTTCAGTGAAGAGGATAATTGGGGGAGGTCTGAAGAGAAGAATCCTGAAAAAAAATAATTAAGGGGAATCAGACCTCACTGAGTGAATTATTATTATTATATATATACATACAATCTAAGGGTACAACCACTCAAGAATCATAATAATATATATATATATATATATATATTTATATTTATTTAGTTTATACACACATTCCATGCAAATACTTAATTACATTTTTTATATCAATACAACTAAACATAAATGGAAAATAGATGGAGGATCAAAGCAAAACCCTAAGATTTCTCAAAACCTCAAACATTATATCTCACTAGCCACTAAGCCTACTTGAGTCCAAATAATTTCTCTTTTCCAATTGATCAGTAGACTGACCCTAGGACCTTGAAAGGTCAACCGAGCTACTGCAGTCTCGCTACCGACATGACTAGCCCTGAAACCCTGAAAGGTCAACCAAGTTGTTGCTGCCACACCCCTCTCTATCTATGAATCTTAATAAATCATATAATCTCATATTAATCAAAATTTCATAACCTAGCATCTAGCGTACTAATGCATATATAGTTCTAGTGTAACCCACTACGTAGCACGTTCTACTACTATTCTCTAAAAATATCAACATATATATAAATAGCATCCAAGTCAAAAATATAATATTCAAATCTATATATAATAAATAATAACACTATAATAATCAACAACAATTAAGGGTTACTGCAACATAGCATATTCATTCCATAAAAACATCAAAATATGGATGCTAGGTAATTTCTATATGGAATGCATACACATAATAATAACTCACAAGTGGGATGCGCTCCTCGATATTGACTTGACTGACCCTGTCTAGAAGGCCTTGCTCCTATTGTAGCTATAGGAAAAAAAATATAAAAGATAACTAAGGTTAAAATCCTAACCTCATATACTCTAGATTTCTAAGGAAATGACTCAATCTAAAACACGATTCTAATTTAAACTCAATAACTAATATATACCAATGTCACATTTTACGAGAAATCTACTAAAATTCGGTAGAATCTCCTCTATAAACGGACATCTTCCTACTAAAAGTAGAGTCATTCCTATATAAATTCATCAAATCTACTAAAATATTATAGAATTTAATTAAGCTATGATAATTTATTTATTTAAATAATTAAAATATAAAAGAAGTCCATTTCCAAACCATTAATATAATTATCATTTAACATAACCAAAAATCAATATTTAAAAACAATTAAAACTATAGAACTCCCTTTAAACGTTCATAACTAGAATTTTTTTGTCAAATATAAATAAACTATTTAAAAAATTTAAATATTTATTACAAATGCTAAAGAATTTATTTAAACTTTTAAAGCAATAATTAAATCATCATTTATATATATTTTTCCAGTATTACTCCTAAATTTTTAAAAATTACAATTTACTTATGGAAATTATTTTCAAACTTTTTAATATTTAAAATCAATCTTAAACATGATAAATAACCTTAAATTTCATTAAAACTAAATAAACAATAAAATATGAATTTTCTCTAAAAATACATATTAACATAATTTCTTTCAAAAATTATATCTTAAATTCTACAAATAATTTTACAAAACTTGCTTTACAAAGTTTAATCTACATAATATATAAAGTATTTAATAAAAATATAAAAGGTGCTCGGAATAGTGACTGGGTCCGAATAGGAACCCAAAAATCTGAAATTTCCAGAAAAATATGAAAAAAATATATTTGGAAAGTTCTTAACTCTAATTTCATTTTATATAACTACAATAAAGCCTAATTCTAACTCGATTTGAAGGAATTATACAAAATTTTAAAAAATTAATCTACCAAGAGACGAATCCAACGAACCCACTGGCAAGGCCTGACGACGCTGGAGCCGGGTGACAACAACCCCGAATGTGTTCGGTTGCTGAAAAAGTTGAAGAGGAAGAGGGAAAGGAGGTCAATTGGAGGAGAGGGAGGTTGTTGGTGACATCTGGTGGCAACTAGTGGCAAGTAGAGGTGGCTGGAGCAGAGGTGGCCATGACAGGAGGGAAGGAAGAAGAAGAAGAAGAAAAAGAAGGAGAAAAGAAAAGGGGGAAAAACACTTTTAACCCTTATATATATATATATATATATATATATATATATATATATATATATACCTATTTTCTACCTATTTTCTATAAATAAATACATATATGCATTCCCCTGATTTATTAAAATAATAAAATAGGTAGAAAATAGTTATTTATTTAAAAATACTTTCAACAAAATAATATTTAAAACTCTAAAATTCATATTTAAATTTAAATAAAAATACGTGTAATTATTTAAAATAAAATTAAAATAATTAAATATTTTCTATTCTAATTATGTTAATTTATATTTTATCTCTAACAAAAATTAAACTAGTTAAAATGTGATTCTAATTTAATTGAGTATGTTTTCTATTTTAATAAGGTTAACTTCTATCATATCTCTAAATATATATATATATATATATATATATATATATATATATATATATATATATATATATATATATATATATATATATATATTATATATATATATATATATATATATATATATATATATACTAAATTAAAATTAAAATTATAAATTAGATAATATAATTTTATAAGTATTACTAAATTAAATTTGACAAGTGAACAATTGAAATAAAAATTAAAAAATTTAATAAAATATTTAAATATGAAAAATGTTAATGTAAAAAATATTGAATGATTGTTGTATAATAGTTTAAATAAAAATATTATAAAAATATAATAAATAATGCAACTCTACAATCAACTTTGTAAATTTAGATTATTATTTTGATAAAAATGTTAAAAGAGTGTTGTATGATTGTTCAAATAGAAAATGTATTAAAATTGTAATATATTACTATATTATAATTTAATTTTATCAAGATTGAAAAATTAGATTGTCATAAAAATAAAATGATACTCTTACTATTTTTGAAAACTTATTAAATTAAAGTTTATTAGGTAAAGAATTAAAATTTAAATTAATTAAAAAAAAATTATTTGTCTTGATCTATAATCATATTTTTAAAAATAATTTGTTTGAAGTAGTATTTATGTTATATATGAAAAGTTGTATGACTATCATTTTTAGATATTTTTATTGAAATTTAACAAACAAGAGTTAAAATTAAAATTAATCATCTTTTATCATTTAATTATTAACTAAAATTTAAAAATTGCATTAATATTAGGTAAATCAAAGTATTAATATTAAAAATTATAAAAAAATAATATATGGCATTGCCCAGATAGAAAAATTTACTAAAATTGTATTAAATTATAGGTTTAATGTGGTTGTAATATTATATTTTTTTATAAAAAAAAATTATCTAATTTTAATTTTTACTAAGAAAATAATTATTAATTTTTATTATCTTATAATTAATTATGACTATCATATTTTTATATAAAATTAGTTTTAGATTTGAGAAAATATTAGTTATAATGAATATTGAAGAATATCATATAAATATTTAAAGAAAAATTTTATTAAAATTGTGATGAATTATAATTATATCAAGTTTGTAATATGAAAATGTCACATCCTTGTAAAAGACAGAACATATTTCTAAAGATAAATTTATCCTTTATTGGCCTTTTGATGCTTATTGTAGTAGTGTGACTAAATATTTTATAGGGTAAATTATATTTTTCCTATATTTTTTTGCATTATACTATTTCGTTCCTTACATTTAAAAAAAATATTTATTCATCTATCACGTTTGTTTTTTTAAGCACTCATTAATCCTTCTATAAGAATGAAATAATAATAAAAAAAATAAATATGATGGAT
Organism: Mallotus nudiflorus; assembly: GCA_947683625.1. NCBI lineage: Eukaryota > Viridiplantae > Streptophyta > Magnoliopsida > Malpighiales > Euphorbiaceae > Mallotus > Mallotus nudiflorus. Next base: position 2,469,866 of record CANTUR010000213.1, on the reverse strand, counting down.
GAATAAGTATTTTTTTAACATGTTTATAATGAAGTAGTGTAATATGACAAAACACAGAAAAAAATGTAATTTACCCTTTTCACGATCCGAACCCAAGGGCACGTGACCTGCACTTGGGAATGGATAGGTATAAGGCCCCCGAAACCCATAGTAAGTCTTAAAGAAAAGAAAAATAAAACCTTCAAATTTAAAACTTTATTTTATACCAGAACACATTATCAAACTGATTTTTCTAAAAATAAATATAATCATGTGCATTATAAAATGTTCTTCATCATCAAATATCATAAATCAATCTTAAACATTATACATAAACGTGATTCATTAAAACTCCAATACATAAGTATATTTAAGTTATACAAACTCATAGTACAGTATTGCAGTATGCTAGAGTCACTACTACAGTATAGCTCACAATAACCTACATAATATAGTCGGTGATGAAGAAATCCGGCGTAGAGGCAGTCTGAGGTCGAACTCCCAAGCTCCTGAAAAAAATAGATTGAGGGGAAACAAACATCACTAAGTAAGTTAATAAAAGAGTTGTACAGTTTGAACACTTTTTTGAAAACCATATAGTTATAGTGAAAATAATTTATAACGTATATATATATAGCTTTTGAAAAATCTCGGTAGAACCCTAAACCTAAATTTCTAAATGGCCAACTGGGCCCACTTAATCTAACTAGACTACCAGTCCTCGAGAGCAAAGGCATAAACCAAGGAACCAAGCCGCAATCATCCACTTAATCCAAATACATGGCATTGGTGATCCCCGAGAGCTAAGGCATCCACTGAGGCACCCATCTCAGTCCATTATTAACTTTCCAATCAATGGCGGTCCCCAAAAGTAAAGGCTTCCACCGAGGCACCCGTCCCAGTTTATATCCACAAGTTATACATACATTGGATCCATCTCTTAATCTCTACTATGTGCACACGGTCCTGGTGAAATCCACCAAGTAGCCTGTTCCACCAAATTTCTTAGAACTAATTTTAAATTAATAAAATGCACTTAAATATTAAATAGCAACATTTAAATTAAATAAATCATATAATAAATACTAAAAATATGAGCGCATGCATCTTTAAATAAAACACATGCACAGATCAATTTATCAACTTACAGGATGAGCGAGAAGGCTGACGACTGCGCTTCTGCTTCAATCCAACAACTTCCACTCCGATATTCTCTAGAAAAAATAACAGACCTATTTTAAAAACACTTATATGGAATTAAAATTAAAAAAAACAGAAATAGAAAAATTCTAGACTGACTTGAGAAAGACCGGATAAGACTCGATAGATAGAGAAAAACCCTAATTAACGGTAAGAGTTTACGAAAGAAGTCATGTTTTACGAGAAAATCTACCAAAATTTTGGCAGAGTCTCCTTTGTAAAACAGACATCTCTCTACCATAGATAGAGCCATTTCTGCACAGAAAACGCACTTCCAAAAATTTGCACACAATCTACACTCGGGTCAGCTCTCCAACATAATATTAGCCCGACCGAGTTCACAACTTAATTCTAACTAATAAAATTCATGAAAATATTACTTTCATAAATAAACATTAAAATCATACTTAAAATATAACATAGCACTTAATTAAATTTAATTAGACATAAATATATAAAAACCCATAATTTCCAATAATATACATTATTCTTAAAATATGCATATATAATCCAAAATTAATATAACTATCAACAAATACCTTAATTAAAACCATTATACCAAATATGTTAAATATAACTATATATTTTTTTTGTTACCAAAATAATATATATATATATATATATATATAATATTTGGAAACAATATTCAAAATTAACATTACTTAATTAAAAATACCAATTAATTTATAAAAACCCTCTAAACCTCTTAAATATTAATAAAACCAACCAAAATATATATTTAACTATAATTAGCATAAAATTACATATTTATCTATATAATAGAAAAATACACATAATATATCCATATTACTCAAAAATTCTATAAAAATTATATAAATACATAAAAATTATTTTCTCAACATAAAATTTCTTAATATCAATAAAAACATAAAATTAACTAGTAATTTCTTCCAAAATATAAATTTAACCTAATTATCCACATTTAACATAAACTTAAAATAATTATAAAAATAGTATAAAAATCACAAAAACTATAAATCAAGTTCTAGAATTAATAACATCTAATGATAATACCAATTATCACAATTTCATAATTTTTAACAATTAATTTTTGGAAATTAATAAAATATCCAAAATTGACAAAACTCACAATTAACACAATAATTTTCCATAATCTTAAATAAAATCAATTACTAAAAATAAATAACAATAATTACTCCAATTTACTAATTAAACTCAAATAAAATAAATTCTGTAAAATAAAAAAATTAAAATAATATACCAAAATTAGATTTAAACAACTAACTAGCAAAATTAACCAATTAACTTGAAATAGTTAAAGTTTAACACTTAAATCAACCTAAACAACTTGTGAAAAACCTAAAAATGACCTAAAAACAAACCAGAGCAACTAGCTGCCTACCTCAATTTCCGTCAGCGAAAATGGTTGCAGCGGTGAGGCTAGGCGTCGACCATCGCCTGAGGAGGCAAGGCAAGCTAAGGGAGCAACAGACGACGCCAATCTAGTGCTGACAGGAATGGAAAACCTTGGATAAAGAAGGAGTGTCGCCGGAAGGGGAAGAAAAGAGGAAAGGGAAGGCAACCAAGGGGAGAAGGGATGCTGGAGAAGGGTGGCTGTCTGGTAGAAGGCCGGGAGGCACAGTAAGGGTGGCGGTCCGACGGGTCGTCAGGGAGAGAGGGAGAGAATGGTGAGTGTGGGTGTTTATGTATGTAACATGCATATACATATATATATATATATATATATACACACACACACACACACAAATACACACCTACATATATATATAATACCTAAATATAATACTTATATCAAATAATAAAACTCTAAAATAATATTAACATAAATATATATCAATTAAATAGCTAGATAATTAACAACCGTATAATATAATTTTAAATTATTTATTACTAACAAATTCAAAATTACTTTATTTAAATAAAAATACAGGGTATTACAAGCCTACTTTATATCATACTATGAATAGCTTTCCTTAATCAAGATTTCTTTGCCATAAGTACTATATGAGGTGAAAATTTAGGATTTAATTTGAAGCTACTAACATTCCTTGTGAATCGTATATGATTAAAAACAATGGCTGAGATAGTTTTTGAGTTAGAAGATAAACTATTATACTAATAATATTAATATTAATCTAAACATATCTTATTTATCGAATGCAAAATTCAGTTAAGTTCAATCTAAATAATGGTACAAACAACTTCAACAAGTTCTATAATCACGTATTTATTATTAGGAAAAACTATTTCATTTATCCTAAATTTAACCCCTTTTTTTTTGTAATTTTACTTTCAACTAAAATTTATATCAATTTAGTTATTATTAATTTTTAATTTTCCAGTCATATTCAATTTTATTTTAAAAACTTAATTATAATTCAAAAAATTCCTACAAAATTCTTTCAAATTACTCATAACTATGTTATATCTATTCTTTGTGCCTCTCCTGATTGCATGATAGATCAGTCATAATTCTCTTTTACGTCTTACATTTCAATTTTTTTCACATAATCTTATTTTGCTTTGAGAGAAATTAAATGTTCTAAACATATTAATGAATTATGTAATAAAAAAATATTGATTTTACATTAAATAGAAATAATTCAATAAATTGACAATGATAGAATTAAAATATTGCACTTTATAGTACTTTAGAGATGTTAAGAAATCGATCTCCATATAGTTTCCTTTAATCCCACCAAATTACATTGGCTCTGTGGTCTCCTTTTCATAAGTTTCTTAATTTGTTAAGGCAAGACACTTCTTAGTTTGTTAGGGCATGACACTTTGGGCTTTGATACCATGTTATCTCACCAAATTGCAATGGCTTTGTGGTCTCCTTTTCATGTTCTTCTTGATTTGTTAGGACACTTCGGGCTTTAATACCATGTTTTGGTCTGTTAGGGCACTTCGGGCTTTAATACCATGTTAAGGAATGGGCTACATGGACTCCAACATACTTGTGGGATTGTTTTCCACCAAAATGGTTTTATCTATTTGGTTTGTGGCTCCCCTAAATTATAAGCCCTTTTTCTTTTTATTTTTTTTCCAATGTGGGATTGCTTCCTATTTCCATTCTCTGACACTCCCCCTCAAGTGCAACTAGGTTTCATCTTATTCTGGTCTTGTTGTCACTTGCTTCAATATGGACTGATATGAACTTGACCTCCTCATTTTGGGCTCTATGGTTCCTCCAATCTCACTAAATTGATTCAAACTTCCTGTCACGACCCGAACCCGAGGGCACGTGACCGGTACTAAGGAATGGGAAGGCATAAGGCCCCCGAAACCCGTAGTAAGCCTTAAAGAAAAGATAAATAACTCCTTACAATTTTAAACTTTATTTTAAAATAGAACACATTATCAAACTGATTTTTCTCCTAAATAACTAAATCAGATGCTCAAATAAAATATGCTTCAGCGTTACTTACAATAAATCAAACTTAAATCTTTATATATAAGCGTGGTTCATACAAATAAATACACAAATATACTTAAACAATATAATTCTTAGTACATATACTACTGCAGCATCCTAGAACAATACAACAGTACAGCTTACAATGACTTACATAAAATAGCCGGGGATGAAGAAATCCGGCATGGAGGTAGTCTGAGGTCGAACTCCCAAGCTCCTGAAGAAAAATAAATTGAGGGGAATCAGACCTCACTGAGTAAGTCAATAAAAGAGTTGTACGGTTTGAAAACCTTTTTGAAAACTATATAATTATAGTGAAAATGATTTATAATGTAAAGGTATAGCTTTTGAAAAATCTCGATAGAACCCTAAACCCAAAAATCTAAATGGCCAACTGGGCCCACTTATTCCATCTAGACTACCGGCCCCCGAGAGCAAAGGCATCAACCGAGTCACCAAGTCGTAGTCATCCACATAATCCAAATATATGGCACTGGCAGTCCCCGAGAGCAAAGGCATCAACCGAGGCACCCATCCCAGTCCATTATCAGCCTTACAATCACTGGCGGTCCCCGAGAGCATAGGCTTCCACTGAGGCACCCGTCCTAGTTTAACATTCACTAATCATATATATTACGGATCCATCTCTCAATCTCTACACATAGTCCTGGTGAAGCCCACCAGGTAGCCCATTCTACCAAAATTTCTCAAAATCGATTTTAAATAAATAAAATGCATTTAAATCTTAAATAACAGCATTAAATTAAATAAATCATATAATAAATATAATAAAGTACGAGCGCATGCATTCTTTAAATAAACACACGCACAGATCGTTCTATTGACTTACAAGATGAATGTGAAGGCTGACGACCATGCGTCTGCTTCGGTCTCACGGCTTCTGCTCCGATATGCTCTAAAAAGAAAATAATCAATCGATTTTAAAACATGACTATGGAATTGAAATCATAAATCAACAAAATGATAAAATGATAGGCTGACTCGAGGAAGACCGGACAAGGCACGATAGACAGGAAAAAGCCTAATTAATGGTAGAAATTCATGATGAATATCACGCTTTACGAGAAAATCTATCGAAATTTCAACAGAGTCTCCTCTGTAAAACGGGCATCTCTCTACCAAAGGTAGAGCCAAACCTGCATAGAAAATGCACTTCTAATAACCACAGACATACACACTCGAGTCGGGCTCCCAAAACTACACTTAGCCCCGATCGAGATCACAACTCAATATAACATCAAGAAATGTTATCATTTATTTCCAAAATACATATTACACATACATATATACTAAAATATAAGAATCTCAATTAAAAATTAAACAACTCCATTTGTGTTCATTATCAAAATATATTTAAAGCCTAAATTAAAACCATTATACTCAACTTTTATTACCAAAAATGTATTATAAATATATATAGTATTTGGAATTAATATTCAAAATTAACACTACATAATTAAAAATACCAATTAATTTATAAAAAAAAATTCTCTAGACCTCTTAAATAATGATAAAACTAACTAAAATATATATTTAACTATAATTAGTGTAAAATTACATTTTTACCCCTAAATACATAAATTACATAATGTATTATTAGTACTAAAAAAAATTCCTTAAAATTACTTAATCATCCAAAAATTATTTTCTCAAAATTAATCTTCCTAATATAATTAAAACATAAAATCAACCAATAATTTCTTCTAAAAGAAAATATATAATTTAACCTAACAATCACAATTGACATAAACTCAAAAATATTAATAAAAATAGTATAAAAATCACAAAAATTATAATTTGAGTTCTAAAATTAATAACATTTACTAATAACCTCCATTATCAAAATTTCATAAATTTTTAACAATAAATTTTGAAATTAACGTAAATATTAATTAAATACCTAAAATTTATATAAACTTCTAATTAATACCAAAATTCCTAAAACCTTACAAATATAATCTTAATTACTCTAATTTCACTAATTAAACCAAAGAAAAAATCCAATAAATTCAAATAATAATTAAATAAAATTATACAAAATTTTGTAAATTAAGGACAAATTCAGAAAAATACTTAAAAATTTGAATTTGAACAAATAAAGGGCATAACTCAACATATACCTAAGAACAACCTAAAATCAACACCTAATCCCATTCAACAACCAGAAAACAACCTAAAAAAAACCCAGAGCAACTCACCTTCAACCTCCAATTTCAACGCCGGAGGTGAGTTGCAGCGGTGGCTTCTGGCTTGGACTGTAATATCCCGTGTTTTTAAAATATTTTTACACTGTACCGGGATATGTAGTGTTAATAATTTATGTATATTATATGATATTTTTACGAGTTAATATGTATTTTAAACCTATTTTAATTACTGTGTATTATTTTCAGTGTTTTACGTAAAATTTTCCCGGGACTTGCATTTTCGAGGAAATTTTCACATAAACAATGTATTATTAATTATTTTAAATATATTTTCGGACTTGCATGAACTCATGCGTATTTTTAAATTATTAAATAAAGCCTGTATGTATATTTATTTAATTAGGGTTTATTATTACCCTAATATTTTATTAATTATTTATTTGTTTTATTGTTATTTAATTAATTTTATTTAGTATAAATTATTAAAATATTAAATTTTGTGTGTGTGGTGTATATTTGATGTGTGTAATTTAATATTATTTTAATATATAGTATAAAGTATATATATATATATACATATATACATCAAAAATCAAAAGAATTGGAAAATTACTATTTTGCCCCCCGAGTCTTCTTCTTCCTCCCGATCCTTCTCCTCGCCGTCCGGTCGCTGCTACTGCCGTTTCTTCACTGTGGGTGTGCCGTCCGGTGTGCCACCACCTTCCCCAACCATTTCCGCCGCCTGAGGTAGCCGTTTCCAGCGCCTGGAAGTCGATTTTGGCCGGAGAAGCCGAAAATCGATCCACCGTCGATCACGCCGATTTCGGCCACCGTTTTCGACACCGCCAGTCTCTTTCTTCTCCTTGAGCTCTAGTGAGTGTGATTCTAGCTTTGGTTTGAGCTTAAATGGTCTAGAATTGCTTAGGTTTCGATTTTGTCAATTTCAGCCTATTAGGGTTTTTGATTTTTTTGAGCTTCGAATTGGATGATTCATGGAAACTCCCTTCACAAATGTTGATCCTAGTAGCTTAATATACATGTATGAATTTTTTTAGAATTTTTGGAGATTTTTTGGATTTTTGGGTATATTTGAATATTTGAATATTATTTTCTAATTTTCTGAAATTAATTATTTAAATTATGAAATTGGAGTTTATGGTTAAATTAGGTGATGAAATGAATTATAGGAATTTATTTGGAATTTTTATGAATTTCTAAGTATTTATTTTGAATTATTGAAGTTTATGTGATTTTGAGAAATTAGGGTTAATTGTGTTTTAAATGGAAATTAATTGGTTAATTGAGTTTAATTATTAATATTATTGATAAATATGTTGAGAAAATTAATTTTGGATAATTGTATGAATTTTGGTGAATTTTTGAAGTAATTTAAGTATATTTATATATATATAGGGGTATTTTGGTAATTTTACCCTAAATTGTCTAAAAATGTAATTTAATTGATTTTAATGATTATTTAAGGTATAAAAATGATTTCTACAAAATATTTGGTATTTTTAACTAATTAAAACTATTTTTCGTGAATTATTTTCAATTATATATATAATATACGGTTTTTCTAATAAAATGAGTTTTATTCGGTTTTTACGATGTTTAAAGGTTAATTATGTAATTTCTACGTATAAAATGTATTTCTATGATATAAGGATATTTTTAGTATATCTGGAATATATTCTGTGTTTGTGGACCCCGATCGGTGGACTATAGTTTGGAGTCCGACCGTGGGATTTTGATTGTGTTGAGCCTATTTTTCGAAGTGTATATTCTTTACAGGGTCGGCTCTACTCTTTTGAGTAGAGAGATGTCCGTTTTACAGGGGAGGTTCTGCCGAATTTTTTGATAGAATTCTCGTAAAACGTGATATCCAGTCGAACCCTAATTCTGTTTTCGTATTTTAATACTCTAGATTGAATTCTAGGATTTCTGTTAGGTTTATTCTGATGTCGATTATTTATTGCTTGTTTAGTTGCGCCGAGACCGAGGGCTAGTGGACCAGGCCCGTCGGACCTGTCTCGTGGAGCGCATTAGGTGAGTTACTATACTATTTATATATGCTTAGGATGCATGATGTAGAAATGCATGTTTTATGTTGATTAAATATGCATGAATAATTTGATTATTTCTTAAGTTTACATTAAGTATATTTTTGGTTTATTTTTGGTATATAATAAATTATATGCATGTTTTGTGAATAAAATATATTTAAAATATTTTTAAATATATTTCCAGCTTAAGTTATAATTTGATGGGATTTATTTGACGTATATATATACTCGAAATATACCTGGTTTACTTTTGGTATATTTCTGGTATATATATGGATTATATTGTTATTTCATTTACATTCATGCATCATTTATTTTTGTGAATGAATGTTTTATATTATTTATTAATGAAGGATATCAATAGAACGTGCTACCTAGTGGGCAGCACTAGGACCGAGTACGTACCGGTACGCCTATAGCTTTAGGCTATAATACTAACTTATTTGTGGATATTGATTTGATTATGATTATCGATATGTGAGATGTGGTTTGTGGGTGTGATTGCTGGAGCTCGGTTAACCAAGTGTCTCGGGGCCAATCACACTGGCAGTCAGACTGCTGGAGCTCGGTTGACTTAGTGTCTCGGGGCCAGTCTACTGTCCAAATGGATTTAGTGGATATATTTGGAATAAGTGAGCCTATATGGCTAGAGTGTTGTTTAACACTATTTTCTGAGGTTGCGTTATTCTAGGGTTCTATGTGATCTTTCATAAACTGGGATTTTAAATAAAATATATAAAAAAATGATTTTCTGCATCTGTGTGAAATTGCCTGTATATATACATATTACACATATACTATTGATTGTATGCATTATCACTTAGTGTGTATGTATATATATTATAGTAATTCACTCAGTGAGGTCTGACTCCCCTCCGTTGACTATTTTTCAGGAGAGTCAACTTCTTCAGACCTCAGTAGCAGGTCGATACGCCGGATTTCTTTCGCCCCGGCTTCTTTATGTAAATTGTCTACTTGAGTCTTATTTATTTTATCTAGACACTGCAGTAGTTGTGAATTACAGTGTTGGATTTCATGTACTTTATTTTAAAGAGATGTACTATATTGAAACTGGATTTGTATTAAAGATTATATATATGTGATGAGATGAGTTTTGAATTAAATCCAGTTGATGTGATTAATATTATGATATTGTGATATTTAAGATTTTTATTTCCGCTGCATATATATTATATTGTTATTGTAATTATTGCATGTTTGTTTAATTTTTAGGCTTGCTACGGGTTCCGGATTCGAAAGAATTCCCGTTCCCTAGCGCCGGTCATGGCCCCTATTTTTGGTCGTGACATGGACAGACACCTGAGAGGATGAGGGAAGTTGGGGAAGCTTTGGTGGCGCCGGATCAGCTCGGATTGAAGCTGACTGAAGGAAGAAAAAGAGATGCAGCGACAACAGCACCACCTGGAGCTTCCTCTCACGGTGGCAATGGAGCCTGATGGTGAAGAAGGAAGAACGACGCAGTAAGAAGAAAGACCGAGACAGTGAGGGGCGGAGATGGAGGATGGCAGCAGCTTGGGAGGACGGGAGGTAAGCTTCTTCTTTCCCCTTTTTTTCTGTTTTTTGTTTCTATGTATATATATATATATATATATATATATATATATATATATATATATATATGCATGTACAAAATAGCACATAAATTAACCATGAAGTTAATATAGTTTAGATTAGTAATAATAATAATAATAATAATAATAATAATAATAATAATAATAATAATAAAAATAATAAAAATAAAAATAAACAATGAAATTTTAAATAATAAATAGATAATACTCACATATAATCATCTCATAAATTAATAACCCTAAAAATAATATTAACAGTTGTATAATATAATTCAAAGGTAACTATTAATAACAAAGTTTTGAAAATTACTCTATTTAAATAAAAAATATAGGGTATTACACTTTCACACTTCATTAGTCCAAATTTGGCTCTTTTGGCTATGTGATCTCTTCTAGTCTTTAAACAATCCATGGGGCTCTCCAAATCCTCTATAGTCTTCAAATAGTCCACGAGTCTCTCCAAGTGCAACCTCTTATGTTAGGTTGCTCACTTCGGCCTCTTCAAGATCTTCTTGACCTATTAGAGCACTACATGCTTTGATACCATGTTAATAAATCCAAATCCATGGACTACAATATACTTGGACTTTCAACTAAACTTGAAGCATTTGACGTTACACCAACTAGGCTTGAACTTGATTTTTCCAATTGGGCCTCCAAAATAAAACATTTTCTTCATCATGGGATTGGTTTTCACCAAAATGACTTGTGGCTTTCCTTCAACTATAATTCCTTTTCCTTTTCTTTTCTACTATAGAATTGTTTCCGATTTCCACTCATCATAAAGAGAAAGGTAATTCCTCTTCGATAAGATTTTTCCAAGAATTCTTAAATATTTCACGCCTTTTTTTTGTAAAGAATTAATTAAAAAAATAAGAGTGCAACATAATATATATATATATATATATATATAATTCAAGATGAAGAGTATCATGACCAGAACCGAAAGGTACATGACCGGCACTAAAGAATTAAAATATATAAAGTACCTGAAACTTATAGTAAGCCTTAAAAATTTTTCGCGAAATAAAAACAATACACTTAATAATAAAATTATAATAAATAGACAATACCAAATATATAAAATAATATTCTTCAAATGCAATGACATCTCAAGTTAGATAAAATCAGAATACAAATAATACAAGTTTTTTAATTAATCACTGTGATATCTAGAATTTAGTTATACAATATATATTTCAATTCAACATACATAGTCCAGCCGATGAAGAAGAAACCAGGCGCAGACGGTGAACACTAGAAAACTGACTATAAGGTCCTGAAAAAATATAAATTGAGGGGAATTAGACCTCACTGAGTGAATCAATTTTTATAAAATGCATGTTAGTTTTAAAACCATTTGTTAAAACCCTTTTTAAAATAAAATAGAATAAAGCAATTATAATTATTAAAATCATTTACTTTTCTCGATAATATTTATATAAAATCTCTTTATAACCCTTAAATCAATTTATTATGAAATCCCTGCATGAAAATCTATAAAATAATTATTATAGCAGAAAACCTAGTAGAACACCTAAATCGTTATTCTAATAGCCTTTTGGCTCTCTTTAATCTAAGTGACTGTTGTCCCGAGACCAAGCTCAACTGAGTTACTGCTACAGTCATTTCACTTATCCCATATTGAAGTCCCGAGAGCAAGCTCAACCAAGTTACATCATTTTTTTTGGCCCAAGAGCATTAGCTCCACCAAGCTATAACCATTCACTCTTGCCCAAGAGCACACGCTCCATCGAGCCCAATTCACATTTTACACATATACTGAAATTTTACCCATGCACACGTGGTCCTAGTAACAACCATTAGGTAGCACGTTCTACTATTATATCCAAATCAATTTGAATTATAAATAATAAAATAAAATAAATAAATCATTAAGTAATGATTAAATATAATTAAATAAAACATAACGATATAATTTTTCTTTAAGCATACTTTCAATTACTATTTATAAATGTGAAAGAAATTATCATACATATGACAATATAAATATATTCATAAATCAATTATATCATCATTTCTTTATTATTTTTAATTACTTGAAAATATAATGAAAACATGCGCAACACACATTTTATAAAATTAACTTACAAGTTAAGCTGGCCGAGCGACGCATTCTCGGCTACCCTGGTGCTACAACTTGACTCCCAAAGTTCTCTAAAATAAATAATAGTTATTTAAAATATGCTCGTAAAATAAAATAAATAAATTCCTAAAAATTCTCAAAATTATGAAAACTATAGGATTGACGAAACTAACTTGACCAAAAATACAACTCAACTAAAACTAGAAATTCAACATAGGTCAATGTCACGTTTTATGAGAAATCTATCAAAAATTTAGCAAAGTCTCCTCTGTAAAATGGACATCTCTCTACTAAAAATAGAGTCATTTATACACAAAAACATACTTCAAAATTTCAAAGCACTCAAAATCTCGGGTTAAGCCCCCGAATTACAACTATTATCCAACCGCGAACCAATTCATCAACAAAATCTAAAGTAATATAAATCTCAATAATTTACGAAAAATTATAAAATCTATATAAAAATATAATCATTTCTCAAATCACCAAAATATCTCATTAAATATTTAAACCCTTTATTTTCCAAATAAATAATAAGATTTTAGTTTTAAGTAATATTTGGTAACAAAATCCATAAATGGAATAAAATTCTCATTTTACAATTAAATTAGCATAAAATGCAAATAATTATTAAAATCACTTGTTAACATCACAAAAATAATAAAATGTCCATTTAAACTCAAAAATAATAAATAAATTTATTATTCATATATTATTCCAAAGTTATCAATAAATAAATTTATTATTCATATATTATTCCAAAATTATCACAAATTAACTAATAATTGGAAATAATAACAAACAATTATTTTTCATACTTTTATTAATCCAAAAATAGTCTAAAACAGAATAACTAACAACGACTTCAATTAAAATTACATAATTTACTAAATTTCAATAATTTCCAAAAATAAACATTTAGACATAAACTACAAAAATTCAATTGAATACCACAATTCAATCCATTTACATAATAAAAGCATAAAAGACATTTATTTTCAAAAAAAATAATAAAATTTGAATTTATAATTAAATTTCATTATTAAAAATAAATACTATCAATATTCAAAATTAAATAGCATTAATTATAATTAATCATTTAAATTGCTCAAATATATAATAAAAATAACTAAAAACTCATTGAAGCTTAATAATAATAAATAAAATCATTATTCATATATTTTTGCAGAAATTACTAAGAATTAGCTAAAAATAGGAAATGAATTATATAAAAAATATTTTAATGCTATTTATACTAATTTATACTAATTTTTTCAAAAATTCATTTTTCATATAAACATTTAAAATTTTACAATAAAAATTCTACACATAATTTCAATAAACTCCCTTAACAAAATTTGTTCAAAATAATTAGTAGAATTTATTAAAAATATAAAATTTTTGGGCTAGAACAGTTTGTAAACAGTAACCCAAACTCGAAAAAATCATAAAAATTATTAAAAATCACCATTAGCTAAATTTCAACTTCAATTACAATTTATCTAAAAGCAACTATGTCTAATTAAATCAAATTCAAACTCAATTTCATAAATTAATAAAAAATTAACTTAAATACAAATTCACAAAATTGAGAGACTTACTGGAGTTGACATCCAAAATTAATTGAGGGCTTAAGAAGCCTAAAGGACACATTTTCATTTGAAACTGATGGCGAGCTCAGAGGTTGTCGGAAACTTCTCGGGCAAGCTCAAGAGTAAAACGGTCACCGAAAGAAAAAGAGAAAAGAGAAAGAAATGGTAGTGTGCTGGGGAGGGAAGGAGCTGCCTATGGCAATGCTAGCTAGTGGTGAGTAGTGGTGGCGAGGTCAGGCAGTGGTTGGTAGTGGTGTTGGGTGGAAGGAAGAGAAAGAAGAAGAAAAGGAAAGAAAACAAAAGAAAATAAGAAGAATTAGAGGGGAATTTCGTTGGGTACTACATGTTTGTTTTCTCTTAACTTTTATTTTTTAAAAAATTATAATATAATATTTATTAAAAGTTAAATTTAAATTAAAATATCTTCTCTTATAATTACATATAAACCAATATATATATATATATGTTCTAATAATCTATATTTTTATTAATATACTCACAAACATTAATAATTATTAAAACACTTATAAATTACATAATTAATACCAATTGAATAAAATTATAATTAAACTTAATAATCCACATAATAAATTAAAAATATATTCTAATAATTATTAAATGCATTAAAGTATTCCACATACACTAATTAAATAAAATATTAATTAAAACCAAATAATAATCTCATGAACAATTAAATAATAATTAATACTAATAAATCTCAAAAATTTAATTTAACACTAATTAACTAAAAAAATAATTAAAACTCAATAATTCCTCCCAAACATTTATACACATACTCACTTAAATAATTAATTAACAATAAATTTTATAAAAATAATATTTAATTCAATAATCAAAATATGGATCATAACAAAGAGTTATCGTCTAAAATGTCAATTTCACTCTTGTTCGAGATTAATTAATGAAGTATTCATTTTTCCTATATTTTATTTATTATTTTATTTTTTTTCGATTGATGTAAATCTTTCATTTCTTGGGTATTTTTTATTTATTGAAAAAAATAAAAAATTTTAACATTTAACAAAAAAAAATTAAAATGAAGAACTAAATTTTTAAAGAGTCTATTGAACTTAAAGAACATATATAACTTGTACAAAATGATGTTTAAAATAAAGAGTACTATTTGAGATAATCTTAAAGTCACTTATAACTTCTAAAGTATTTGGAGTAGTTGCTACAATTTCATAGATATCCAATCAAAAAGCTATTTCATTATTATTCTTTTTTAGTCAAAAAGTATATCTGATTAATATCTAAATAATATTATTTTCTTAAAAACAATATTTTTTATTTGGAAATTATTTTTTATTAAAATAATTAGGAATAACAACATTTTTAGTCCTACAATTCATATCATTTTTTCAATTAAGTCTTATAAACAATTTTTTTTACAATCAAATTCTATAAGTTTTAACATATTTTCTTGTTAGTCCTATCTATTAGTCAAATCAATTTTTTGTTAGTCAACTCTTAAAATTAAACTTTTCTTTTACATTTCAGTCTTAAAACTTAAAAAAAATTATTTTTATATTTTAATTAAATATAGTTTATTTATTATTTATTTTATTATTTAACTTGCATAATAAATATATAACTCACTAAAATAATATTAAAAAATTAAAATTAAAAATATTTTTTCTTAATTTACTAGTTTAATAAGCAATGTTAAATTAAATTAATTAAATATTTTAAATATTTTTAGATATATAATTTTAATTAATATATTATAAATGAATTAAGTTTTTATATGGATAAAACTCAATCAATTTTTACAATTTTATATTTTAAATAATTTTTAAACTCATTTGAATTTAAAATAGACAATTTTTTTTAAAAAAATTCTTTAATATAGATTTTTTTTATAATAAATATTTAAGCAATTAAATAAGTGAACATAATTTTTTATAAAATAGATTAATGTAAATAAATATATATTTTTTAAAAATATCTAATTCAAATATAATTGAATTCAATACATTTATTATGAAATTTAAATAATATAATAAATAATAATTTATTTATTTAAAATATAAAAAATTTTCAAGCTTTAAGACTAAAATTTAAAAAATAAATTTAATTTTAATGATAAACTAACGAATATGACTAATAGAAAAACTTTTTAAAACTTATAAAACTTGATTGTAAAGAAAATTTATTGTAGAACTTAATTAAAAAAAAAATGATATGAGTTATAGGACTAAAAATGTTATTATTACTTAAAAATAAAAAAAAACTTTACCTAAAATACACATCCTTTTTATTTTTATTTTATCTTTATTTTGTTCCTTCTCTCTTTCTTTGTTCTTGTTACTCTTTTTTATTTTTATTTTTCCTTACTTTTTGTGTAATATCCTATATATACACCCGCCCATACCTATATCTATATCTATATATATATATATATATATATATATATATATATATATATATATATATATATACATACACTCATCAACACATCAAAACACCCACACCAACTCCCTCAATTTCAGTCCGTTTTTCCCCCATCCTCACCTAGCTTTCTCTGCTGCTGCAGAATTCTTTTTCTTCTCCTTCTTCTTCTTCTTCTCTTCCTCGCGCAGCAGCTGTTCCTCTTTTCCTCGCGCAGCAGTTTCTTCTTCTCTTTGCGCAGCAGCAGCCCTGCATCTTGTCTATGCAGCTTCGTTGCTCGGTGATGCCATCTCCTGGAAGTGTCCACCAGCCCTTCGCCTCCATGTGAGCAGCCTCATCCTCCCATCTTCACCGACAGCAGCAAGCTCTTCCCCTGCTCTGTTTCCGCTGCTTGAAGGTGAGAGATGCTCACCTGTTTTCTTTCTTTTCTCCCTTCAATTTTCTGCTTGATCTTAGCAATTCTAGGATGATTAGTGTTGGTTAGCATGTAATTGAGTTGATTGTATATCTTCTTGGATTTTTGGTAGTTAAACTAAATTTACAGAAATTTAGTTTATGTTCATTTGGTTATTTAAATGGTTTTATTTTCTTTTTCCTTTAGGCTTACTACGGGTTTCGGTGGCCTTATGCCTACCCATTCTCTAGTGCCGGTCACGTGCCCTCGGGTTCGGGTCGTGACATTTTGTCTTTTATCATTTTTTTTATCTTATTATTTTTTTTTTCTCCTTATTTTTTACCTTTTATATTCTTTTTTCCTTTCTCTCTTTTTTATTTTTATTTTCTCATTATTTTTTTCTTCTCTCTTTCTCTTCTCCTTTTATCTCTTTTTTTATTTTTCATTTTTCCTCTTCTGCTCTTCTTTTTTTCTTTCACTCTTCTGTAGAAATTAATTCTCATATAAATTTTGTATTAATACATCTACTTTATTATAAAGAGATAATTTATAAAGAATATATATTAGATCCATTATAAAGAGATAATTTAAATAATAAAATTATTGATGTCATAAATGATATGATATTTTCTAATAGTGCAACCAAACATCAAAAAATATTTCTTTTCCTCCAGAGAAAATGTTTTTCAAAAACAATAATTCTTGCAAATAAATGGAACCTTAGTGTTTAATGTTTTAAGAGAGTTTTTATTTATTTATTTATTTTTTTGCAATCTCTTGATATTCGGTATCCTATATGATCTAATTAATTTAGATTTTTTTTTTTTTACATCTGAGCACTCAATATTCGATATCCTGTATGATCTAATTAATTCGGATTCAATTCGAAAAGAATCTCGAAAGATGGTAAAAATTTACTTTAAAAGTTCTAAAATAACTGCACATGTAGGACTCGAACTTAAAACCTATGATTAAGTTAAAAAAATTTCAAGTTAACTCATTCACTAAACAGAGATATTTCAACCATTCTATTATTTTTCTTTTTGTGTGCCATATATACTAAAGGACGTTTATAGACGTAGCAATAGGGCTGGATGAGGACAAATTATTTTAAAAAGTACAGTTTTACCCCATTTGCTCAATACTATAGAAAAGGATATACAGTAGTCTAAGAACATCAATTTTAATTCAACTATTTAAGTAAAAAAATTTAAAAATCTAAAAAAAATTAATGATTATATCATTTTTCATGTAAAACGTTATATTTTTATCCAAATTTTTAAATCATTTTTCATGTAAAACGTTGTATTTTTATTTTTTTATTTTATTTTTTTGAACAACTATATTTTTATGCCTGGTGGAAAGTAAGGATTTGAACTCCAATTTCAACCTTGGTATCAATCCCCACACCTGAATGATAGACCATCCGAACTAGGCGGGATTAATATAGTTTATTTGTAATTAATCAATCTTCAGAATTTGTTTGTAATGAATCTTACTGTACAGATGAAATGCATTTATGTTATTATATAGCAAATTCCGTAAAAAGGGTATCATGTATATAAAATACATACTAATATAAAGCATAATAAATTCATTAAAACGCATAAAGCTCTTAAATTTTTGAAGATAATGCAACCCAAAGCATAACGACTATCATAAATAGTAGGAGAGATGTATCATGATGGTACGCATAAATGGTTATTTATACAAGACTAAGGAATAGGGTACGTATTTCAAGCTATTGAGCTGACCCAATCATCAGTAGAGCAATCAGCCACAGCCACGGTACTCCTATTCACATTTTTGTAAGAATATCGCCTAGCAAACACCACATACGCAACCAAATTTGCCGCACTCATTGCAGCTAAAAGCCAGTAAAAATTATCCAAGCGACTGCTGTTAAGGTCCTTGCCAAACCAACTCTTACCATTCTTGCTTGTAATATGATCAACTACTGTTATCAGAACACTGCTAAGGAAATTTGCAGTTCCAATCACACTTAGATAAAATGCAATGCCTAAGCTTCTCATTGAATCAGGAACTTGGTCATAGAAATATTCTTGCAATCCCACTAGTGTAAAGCCATCTCCCATGCCAAAAATTAGAAATTGCGGAGCTAACCAAAACACACTCATCGACATCGAACCCTTTACTCCTTCCTTTTCGACAACACTTAGCCTTTTTCTCTCAACCAAAGCTGAAATCATCATTGTAGCGATTGAGAATACCATTCCAATGCCAATTCTTTGAAGGATTTTGATTCCTCGCTCGTTTCCTGTTATCCTCCTTAGTATTGGTACTAGTATCTTCTCGTAAATGGTGACTGAGATTATCATTCCAATGGCGCCGAGTGCGAAAACTGAGGCTGGTGGGATCAAAAACCCATTGCCAATATTTCTATCCAATGTGGTGCTTTGCTTGATAAAGAATGTAGCTGTTTGTGCTACGCAAATTCCAAATGGTAATGTCACAAGCCATATTGGGATCATGTTGAGAAGTAGCTTCATCTCTTCCACCTTGGTCACTGTTGCAAGTCTCCAAGGACCTTGCTTCTCTGCAGCATTTCCTTGTTCTCCCAAAATTGCTGCTTTGTCGAGAAACCTGCAACTCCATCAACATAAAAGCACATTTAAGAGACTGTATTTGAACAAGGTTTAGCATAGATGAATAGATCGATGAAGAGCTATAGAGTAGCTTAATTACTTGTGCCTTTGGGTGTGGCAAAGAAGCCTTCCTTTGTTCTTTTGCGACTCAGGCACTTCATACAATTCTGCAGGATCGGAAGGATATTGCAAGTTCCTTTTCTTCAATGCAGCTACAAGAACCTGCAACATTGGCGTTAAAGGGCTGCCTGTTGGAATCCGGTAACGATAAAAGGACCTTCCAACAATGAAGATAACAAGTGATAAAGCCATGACTGCAGTGAGAATGATATCTGCAACTCCCCAACCGATGTGATCTTGAATGTAAATAACTACTGTAACACCAAGTAGAAGTCCTGAACACAGGCCAAAGTTCCACCAATTGAAGTAAGACATCTTCTTCTTTCTTTCTTCAGGATGATCATCATCAAATTGGTCTGCTCCAAAACTTTCTAAGGCGGGCTTATGTCCTCCAGTTCCTATGGAGATCAAGTACAAGGCCAGGAAAAATACCACTTCGTGGACCTTCCTAGGCTTGTGACAGAGTTCTGTATCACATGCCTTGAGACTTGGTACGAATTGGGACGCTGTTAAGAGGAGTAATCCCTGTTTATTGTCCGCATCAAGAAGGCATCGGAGATTAATAAAGAACTATAGAATTTAAAGAATTAAGTTCAAAAGTTATAAGCACTACTATACATTAAATCTATGCATCGGACTAATTTAGAAATGCATTTCAATTAAAAAAATCCATAAAATGTGTAATATAATTCTAAAATTTTAGTTTACCTTTTTAATTATCTAACTTTAATATATATATATATATATATATATATATATATATATATATATAACCATATCAGATGTCATAGTTTCAATTAAGAGTTTGCCATCAATTAATATGAATTGTGCTGTTAAAATGATTAGGACTAATGATAAGTTTGACGGAATAAAAACATATATAATGGCTGCCATATAATTAAATTTGACCGAAAAATATTAATGTACTTTCTTAAAATATAAATTCTAATGAAATAATTATAAAAATAAATTAAAATTTGAATTTGAACAGTAACAAAAAAAATAAATTTTAAAAATGATTATAATTTATAAAAAATGATTATTTGTGAAAGCGAATATGAAAAGAGAAAATTACCAAAAGATAGACAACGGAAGAAACAAGAACAGTAGAGAATCGACCCAAATAGGCATCAGCTACAAAACCTCCAAAAAGAGGCATCAAAGTGGTGACACCAGACCAGTAGTTAACACTCCTTGCAGCAGTCTTTAAATCTTCATGCATCACCCTTGTCAGGTATATGATTAAGCTTGTTGCTATTCCAAAGTAACTCAGCCTCTCACTGAATTCAATTGCTGCAAAAAAAAAAAAAAAACACCAATATAAAGTTTGATGTAAAAAAATAATAATAATAAATTATTATTATTATTATTACTATTATTATTATTATACCATAAGAATGTGTTTGAATGTAAATTTTTAATTTAAAATTTTAGATCTTAAAAATTAAATTTTAAATATAAGAATCATATCATTTTAAATTTTTATTGAATGAACTATTAAATTTATTATAAATTTATTTTAAATTCTCATAAATACAAATATATATAATTTTCAAATAAAAATTCGAATCTATATTTACATGCACATATAGCATAAAGATATCTTTCCTGGGCTCACGTCTAAGACTTAAAATTATTTCTTCTAAAACAGATTTAGAAACAATAGTATAATTAAAAAAGACATTCTTTGTCGCCTATATATATATACCATGATTAAAATGAAAGTGCCATAATTTTAAGGTAATGAATTCAAATTTTAACATGCGTAAAAAATTATTTTAAGATTATAAATTTTAGCAAACGTAAAAATTTAAAGTACTCTTTAATTATTAGTGTTAGACAAAATATAATACTCTATATTTATAATAATACTAACAATAATAAATATATAATTAGTAAATATAAAATAAATAGTATAATAAATAGATAAATGATATGATAATATATAAAATATATATAGCATAATCCTCAATTGTTTAAAAAAGGGCTACCACAAACATAAAATAGTACAATAAATCAATCAATTCCCAAAAAAAAAAAAAAAAAAAAAAAAAAAAAAAAGTGGAATCAATAAAATGGGTCTAGTCCACGTGATATGTCTATGTCTACAATCTTTTTTTTTTGGCCGAATACTATGTCTAAAATCTTAAAATCACGACTGCATATCTTGTCAATTTTAAAGACCCAATAAAAAAAATCTAAACATTTTGTAAATTAATATTTTTGTTAAAAAATTTTTATTTTAGCAATTGTAATTTAGTAGTATTTTTTAGTTATAATTTATTCAATCTAATACAATTAATTTTAATCTCTCATCCTTAACTAATATGGTGCCATATAATTAAAACTAATACCATTTTGTTATCATATGTGTATTTTTTTCATATTTAATTTTAACAATTCCAAAAATCATAGTATTTATATTTTGAATATTGAAAGAATTTTTTCATTTTTAACTTAAGTTTAATCATATTATTTATTAATAACAATATTAAAAAATATTGTATAGTTTTATTAAACCAGTTTTTATTAAAATTAATTATATTATATTAATTAAAGTTACAATTAAAAGGTGAAAATAATTAAAATTTTAAAATTAAAAGTGTGAAAAATTTTACATTCTTTTTTTTTTTTTACCATTAAATCAATTTTAAAAATTATATATGATTTCTTTATGATGAAAATTACAACCATATGTAGTGGGGTTTTCACTAATAAAATTGAGAGGCTACAAGCAGTCAAATTATTTATGTGCCATTATATTCATGTCTACACCACACCACACATTCTCTCTATTCATCTTTCCAAAAGTAGTAGGGTACCGATCTACTAAAGCATAAGTTCTCAATTTATGTGATTGTAATTAGAGAATCAATTATTTGATATTGACTACCAACTAATCCTTATCTAAGAAACGAATGATTTTTAATCATTACTTTGCCACACAAGGAGAAGAACAAATCAGCTATAGGACTTTATTTGTAGAAAAAAAAAAAGTATATATTTTAGTCATATAAAGAATGCTTTTAATTGTTTTAAGTAAAGTTTTAGATTTATAAATGTTAGAAGAGATTTGCTTTTTTATGAATTCATTTAGTTTGAATTTTAAATTAATGGAGGCGGGAGACCTTTTGAGCAATTGAATACTGGAAATATTAGAGTGATAAGATTAAGAATATGAGTTTCAATTACTAATGAGCACTTTATTTGATAGTCAAGATTTTAAAAGTAATTAAAAAAAAAAAGAGTTCCAATTAATTAGTGGAGCATAAGCATTAACAAATTAGACTTTTTTTTTTTTTGGAACACAAGACATTAGACATTAACTGTAATATTCTCTGCTTTTTTTAATTGAAAAATCAATATATTCTA
Source organism: Mallotus nudiflorus (assembly GCA_947683625.1). NCBI lineage: Eukaryota > Viridiplantae > Streptophyta > Magnoliopsida > Malpighiales > Euphorbiaceae > Mallotus > Mallotus nudiflorus. Next base: position 2,446,837 of record CANTUR010000213.1, on the reverse strand, counting down.
GTTAATGGATAATTAATGACTCTGTTTAGTTCTGTAAACTTAGGACCTTGAGAATTACTATATATATATATATATATATATATATATTGCCAAAAGAGAATTATTAATGTTTATGCTAAAGCAGTGAGGTACAAAAGTTCGTGCTGTAGTGGCCTCTCCTATCTTTGGGTATTAATCTGCAATCAAATCTTAATGTAGGGCTTACACTTTCAAACCAAGATTTGCCCTAGAGTGCCCAACACCCAAGTCCACACATATACAGCATATGATGCGTCCTAATTAAGTTGTATATCCTTTTAAGATCAATGTTTATTTATTATAATTCATGCTTAACCAGCCATAAATCTTCAATACCAAATACCAGTGTGTCATTAATATTTTTATGCAAAATACGTATAGCATGTATCTAATTTGAAAATCATATTCTCCACTGGTCAACATTTGATAAATACATGTAAATTTTCTAACATACATATATGCATCATAACGAATAGCTTTCAATTTTTTTTAATGATATTCTTAAATAAAAAGTTCAAAATTTTATTATTTATATAATTAATTTCTATTAAAAAAATATATTTTATAATTTATCAGTATCTAACTCGTTTAATTTTTCAATGAATAAAAAATATAACTTTTATATAATAATAGAAGGTCAAAAGTTAAATGTCCGATGCTATTTTATTTATTATTATTTTCATATTTGATGCTCATAATACTTAAATTTAAAATTTTATTTAAGAGAATTTAATTTTTTTTTATCACTTCAACGAAAAGTTATATTATTTCAACTCCACTTTACTTTCTAAGAGCCTATTATGCATAATAAGAATTATTGGCTCTCGAAGTAAACAAAAACAAGAGGCAGCAGCAAAAATTGGAGTTAGAAGTTCATAGCAGCCCCAATACCCCAGAAAGCATGCACACAGCTTTAATTTCTGAATCATAGAGCGTCTAGGTAGCTAGCTTGAATGCTCACTAACTTCAAGCAACAGGGGAAAAAAAAGGTTTTGAAAATAAAAAATTCTCAGCATGCCAAATGATCATGAAATCATGCGTCTGAGAACCAGCAAAAAATGGCTCAGGTGTTATGTATGTGCTTACCAATGATAAAGAGAGAAGCTCTCCAAACACCAGTAGTGGAACGAAGAGGAACCCTTCCTTTGTGATTAACTGAAGAATCATAAACCCATTTTTCTACATCAACTGGTGATCTTGTTTCACCTGCTCCATTTTTTCGCTCCATCGTCTCTGATGACTACAGCTGCCCAAGTGATCACTTGAGTAAATAAATAAAGCAATTAACTAAGACCAAGAGAGGTTATGTGGGCAACCAGGTTTGCTTCTGACCTCTTTTTATAGAGGAGGATTGTTATTTGCTATGTTGACTAGCTTAATTTTTGGATTTGAAATTTTAAAAATAATAATAATAATAATAATAATAATAACAGAGAAAAATCTATTTCAACCAATGGCTCCTGAGAACCTGCAATAAGCTGTTGATAATGGCTCTATTGCACCTCATCGTAAATAAATAATCGTATAGTAAGTGGGTCACGATGTATCTTATTTTAGCTTTTAAATATTATTTTTATACTCAGACAATAAAAGTAAATTCAAAAACATTTTCAAATATCACAAATTTATGTAAAGAAAAATTACATTTTTACTAACAATTGTTGGATCAACTTATAAGAAATTATTTTTATTTAAATGACATTTTTAATTTAAATTTTAATATATATAATCATATTAAATTAGTTGATAGAAATTATTTATTGTTTTTGTGGTTTCCTTCAGGTCAAACCAAATTTTAAAGCGCAATAAACTCTCCATAATGGTGGTTAAAAAAAATATATGGCACTTCTACTCCACTACTATATAATGACTCACATCTAAAAAGCATGTGTCGATTAATCGGCTCAAAAAGCAAAATTTTAAACCGAAACATATTTTATGATTTAATGATATTTATAATTATAATTAAATCAATTATTTTGATTATCCAATTAATTGGTTAACTAATTAAACAAATTTGGTTATACTGATTTTTAAATATTTATTTTTCTTGCATATAATATTAAATTCAATAAAACAATTGCATGCTTCTAATATAAAATCAAAATCATCACTTTTTCCACATTAAAATAACCAATCTTCAAAATTAAATATATAAAGAATAAGTTACTTAATCAAACATTAATATAACTTAAAAGTATATGAAATAAATGTTTAACAAGTAATAAAATAATTCTAAAATGATGAGTCTTTTAAATGATGACTACTCCAATATTGTACATATTTTGAATCCTGCAATATTTAAAACAAAAAAATAATTAAAAATATTTATAATATTACAGTATAGCTCAATTTCAAAAATGATCATGCTAGTCATTCATTAATGCTCCATGGTCAAGTTTGACATTTTTACAACATATAATTAAAAGTTAGATTCTTAAATATGATAATTTTTTTTATATAAAATTCAATTTGATTGATAAATGGGTATAAGATAGAAAGATAACAAACAAACAAAAAAAATTGAATCCATTTCTTCAATTTTACCAAGATTTTCTTCAACTACACGAGTGTTTTGAGAATTTCATAGTTGGTCTTACCCATAAACTAAAGCTTCTACCATTCTTGGTGTTAAAAGAGTTACGTAACAAAATAAGTTCACAGCTTCCAGTACTAAAAGTTAATTCAAATGCAATAGTTGATGCTGATATAGTTAACTCGTCACATGCCATAAAAGAGAGCACCTGAAATCTAATTGAATTTATTTTTCACTAGTCAAGCACATTAAAAGTAGAATGATTATCATTCTCACATTCTTCACCAAAATATTTATCCAAATCAGTTTTCAACTCTATATTTTTTTGGTCCATCTTCCTTTTGTATAAATATTTTGTGGAACTATCCACATTTGCTTCATCATTTACTTTAATCTCACTTAAATTTTTAGATGTCTCACTATTTGCACATTAGGAGATGAATGATTGAAACTATAGAAATGAAACATAGTATGCAATAATTTCTTGATATTATGGCATAATAATTTTGCCTTTTTACTATCATATGACTCATTAGTAATCCAATCCACATATTCCAATTTGCAACAAGGATCAAGTATAACAACAATGAACAATATAAGGTTGATATTTTCAATATTTTCAAAATACTCATTATACATTTCTTCATTTTTTGAAGTCATCAAGCTCACACCAAGATCATCACTGTCATATTTACTCAAAATAGCCATTCCAATACTAAAACTTTTCAAATATTCATTACGAGTCACAAAAAAGAGCAAGGTAGATTTAAAGTTGCTTCATAAAAAATTTTAAGAAAAGGCAATTAATATGTTTTCTACATATTCCCAATCACTTTCTCCAGGCACACACCTAATGTTAGCAAGCTCAATAATATACTATCTTGACTTTCTAACAAGTTAAAAGTCTTTTAAAACTTCAAAGCAATCTCTAACATTAAGAAAATAGAGTTCCATCTTGTTTCAATAGCTAACCAAACAATATATTTACTTTCTGTATTTTCTTTTTCTACACAGGATTAAAACTTTTGTGATGCACATGGAGAATATTACACATATTTTATACCAAAACCAATTTTAATGATAGAATCATACACCTCTGTTAATCCCTCATTAACAACAAGATTATGTGTAGGTGCTTACCTTTCAAGACACTCCCTTTCCAACTATTCAACCTTCTTTATAAATATTGAATATCCATGTCATTTGAGCTTACATTATCCACTATTATAGTAAAAATTTTGTCTAAGCCCCAATCAAACAAGTAACTCTCAACAATCCTACTAATAACTTCCCTCGAATGTCTTGATATTGGGCAAAAGTTTATGACTCTTTTGCACAACATCCAATCATCATCAATAAAATGAGTTGTAAGACACATATAAGTAAGATTTTAAGATAATGTCCATATGTCTGTAGTACTCTACCTGGCTAGGATGGATGAAATTTTTATTAAGGGCAATAAGGAAATAGAGACCAAGGTGTGAATGGCGGAAGTGCGCAGAGATGGTTTGAAATGGCTTTTTAATAGAATTTCATAGGAAACAAAAAGGCTATGTAGCTTATTAAAGCTCAACGGTTCTCGTCAAAGATAAAGAGAGGAGATAAGGCCTTGATATTCGACTCCAATAATTTTGAAAATTATTGTATTAAATTCGGCTTAAGACATGCTTTGGCTGGTAACAGCAAGCTCATCGGCAATGGACTTAGCTTTTCGTAAATGTTTGATGACAAAGAGACCATGTTTCTTGAGTTCTTGCAACTCAATATGAAGTTACAACTATTTATTCTAAGACATAACACTGAAAGTGGTTGCAAAAGCTGTCCAAGCAGCGTGGGAAGAGGAGATGGCAACAACATATAGGAAGATTTCTTCAGTTAGTGAGGAAAGTATCCATAAAAAAATCATTTGATCTTTTTTAAACCAGACTTGATAGTCTGAATTGACGATAGGAAGAGAAGGAGTGGTGGTGCTCATAATCGTTATAGGGGGAGGAGGAGTAGTTCCGTCAATGTATCCCATAAGGTCTTGAAAATTTAAGAGAGGGATGATTTGTGTTTTCCAGGTAAGGTAGTTCTAAGAGCTTAATTTGACAGAAAAATTGAGTTGAGTAAAGGTGATGGAGGGAGTAAATAAGGTAAGAGTAGGGATCATTTGTGTATCAGTAGTAGAAGCCATGGGATTTCGAGAAAAAAGAAAACAACAAATGATGAGAGTTTCAAAGATGTAAAATAATAATAAAATTAGTGTTGCTCTGATACCATGATCAACCGGATGAGTGAAAATGTTTTCCTTATATTGTTATGATTCAGTACAAAATGTATTTATATATATACAATACAAAGAAGTAAGTAGAGTTTGCATGGGACTATACTACTGAAATACAACATAACTAAGTAATGCTGATGATAAGATGTAGATGCTATGATATATAGTAAACAAATTCTAAAAGATAATTTCTCAAAGTACTTCAATTTTTCTCTCTTCTATAAAGAGATTATAACAATCTCTAGCTATTATAAATCATGAAGGAACTAAAAATCTTGATTGCATATCATAGCAAAAATTTTAAAATCCTTCATGTTCTACATACTTGAAAGGCAACTCATCTACAATGATCATCTTAGTAAGATATTTTATTTATTGTTCTAAATCGGAAACCCAAGATGTGAGAGTATGTTTGTAGCCTCCTTGTACTAATCATGGACATTGAAAAGTTAAAGTTTTTAATTTATTTCTTATCCATATTGTGAAGGGACTTCTTGCATTTATTCAAGTGATTGCTTAGACAACTAGTACCATCAAAAGGTGGATAAGCAAGTTCTTTACCACAATAATTGCATATAGCTTTATCATCGTTTTTATTTGAACAATCAAGCACATTAAAATGTGCTCAAATTTATTTTGACTTCCACTAATCTTTGCATGCGTAGTCTTTTGAGCAAATTGCTGTGAGAATTGATCCACATTTGATGATGATGTATTACAAACTTTAATCCTTATAAGTGCACTAGCAGTAGAACCATTAGGACTGTTACCATCTTTAGTATTCTCGTCCACACATTTGACATATCTAAAAAATATAAAAAAATTATAAGCAAATTTTAACATCAATGATAGTACTAAAATTTCATAATCAGTTGCTAATTAACTTTTCAAAATTGTAGTTTCTTTAAACTATAAATTAGAGTAAAAAGAAATAAACTAAAAAAAGCCTTTTATTTGTAAATTCTTTGGTAAATATGATTTTAATCAATATGCTAAAATCAACATTCTTTTAAACTAGTTAAATATTTCGAAAAAGGTAAAAATTAAAGAATATTGGAAAAGGGGTCCATTATGCCAGTCAAGTTCATATTGCTACTTAATATTCAGATTTATATTTTATCTAACAATACGGTTGTTTCAGATTTAAATAATTTCTTTATCACACAATACAATTGCTATTAAAAAGATTTAACTTTATGATGAATGATTCATGACATACTCTTCTTATATAATCCATTGAATTTCACTCCATTAAATCATCCATGATCAACAAAAGAAAAATGCGACTTTAATGTATTGTAAAACTTAGTTCATAAAAGGAGCAATGTTTGGTATTACAAGCATTGTTATATATTTGTGTAGTCTCTTCTTGAGTTAGTAAGAACCTAAATGGAAAAACCAATTAAATTGAGTTGTTCACATAAATTTGTAGGAATACAGTTATAAGTTTAACAGCCACAAGTTTTTTAATTATCTCATGAAAACAAACACCATAGCAGTACGTTGTTAGAAAAAAACAAATCATAGCAATACAACTCTCTCTCTCTCTCTCTCTCTCTCTCTCTCTCTCTATAGTTGAAATATATGATTTGTGTATAATACCTTAATTAAGATAGAAATTGTAATTTTTTTATTGTTAATTATTTTATTCTTCTATTTAAGAATCCAAAGTGTAGCCATCAATGTGAAAAATAGTAGGGAAAGTTGAATACTTGATCATTTAGAAAGATTAAAAGTTGAAGTGACAAAAAGTATGAATATTCTGTTGAGAAAATTAGAGATCGAAACTCCACCACCTATTTCTTCCCCTTGTAATGTTAGGATTTAACCATTTGATTTAGTTGTTTAAAAAAAAAAAAGTAAAAATCTTTTTATTTTTATTTTTTAAAAAATTAATAAGAAAACCATTTTTTATATTTTTAATCAAATTAGTTTATTGCGGTTTTATAATATTAGAAACATAAAACAGACCATTACTTTTCAAATCATTTTTAAAAACCAAATCAAAATTGAATTTACCGATTCAGTTAACCCTTATTTTAAGTTGATTTTTCGGTTTTCAGTAGGTGGATTTGTTTTTTGGTTTCATTTTTTTTACCCCTAATTATATCACTAAACCTATTAATCCAACAGTTTTCTATGTCCTTTTTGGGTCAATTAAGTCATTGGTAATATAGTTAAATATCATCCATCTATATATATTGAAGTTGAATCCGTTTAGGGTTTTCAAAATAGGTTGATGGGTCGTGTTCGTGTCGGGTCAATCTACTTTGTTGACACGATTAAAATCAACACGAACATGATCTATTTATTAATCATGTTAAAAAATTTAACACTAACACGATACAAATATTAAACGGATTATACGAATACGACATGCTTAACCCAATTATTTAAATAGGTTGTGCAAGTCATAAAATTCGACATGATTCATTTAATCTGTATAACATTTATAATATATAAAAATACTACTTTTCACAAAAAAAAAATTAAATAATGTTAATAATTTAGCAATTTGTATAATATAATTATAAAAACATTATTTTTATAAAAAAAATTATAGTAAATGACTAATTTATTACTCAAATAATAATAAATTATAGGTATTTTTAATGAGTCATGTGTTGTGTCGGGTTGATACAATTAAACACGACACGTATAATTAAATGGGTTGTAAATGGGTTTACGTGTCAATTCGCGATAAAATTTGGTTAAACCGTGTTATAAGGGGTGAGTTGACTTATTTTCGACATGAACTTATTTAAACTCAACACTAAGTCACTAATTTTACATGTTAGATGAATCGTGTTGACAATTCTTGACTCCCCTAACTCCATCACAAGGATTTGACCCATTAAAATTTGTAAATGTTAAAATAATTAGCTAGCTTATCTAGAAGTTGCCTTCATAACATTTTTTTTTTTTTTACCTTAAAAAGAAGGATTTCAATTTAGAAAATGTTTCTAAATGGATACATTTATGTTATACAAGCAATCTCTATATGTATATTCAAAACTTTTTCTTCATGCAAGTAATTTTTCATATATAATTGTAAATATTGATATAATTAGCTAGCTTGTATAAATGTTGCCTTCATAACATTTATTTTTTTCTTAAAATAAAAATTTTTATTTAAAAAATTTTCTTAAAAGATAAATTTATGTTATATGTGTAATCTCCACATGTATTCAAAACGTTTTCTTCATAAAAAATAATTGTTTATATATAATTGTAAATATTGAGGTAATTAGCTAGCTTGTGTAAAAATTAACATCATTATATATTTTTTTTTTTCTTACAAGAATGATTTCCGTTTAGAAAATATTTTTAAATATATACATTTCATATTCAAAACCTTTTCTTCATATATATATATATATATATATATATATATAATTGCAAATATTGATATAATTAGCTAGCTTGTGTAAACGTTGTCTATATAACATTTATTTTTACTTAAAAAAGGGATTTCAAATTGAAAAATAGTCTTCAATAGATACATTAATGTTATTTGCGCAATCTACATGTATGTATTCAAAACCTTTTCTTCATTCAAATAATTTTTTTATAAATATATTATGAAAGCAGCCTCATAATGGTTAAAATCTACTCTTGTTAAGTATTTTGATTGCCTTTATTAGTGATATATCTATTTGTTAAGTTTCTTAGAAGATGTATATCACTTAGTTAGCAAGTTTAATCTGTTGCAAACACTTAATGATGTTGTATATATTTTTTGTGTACTGTGTAATTGATATAATCAATAAAAATTCAGTTCATTCTTCTTATGGTATTAGAGAAAAAATAGCTTCCAACACTAAAACTTAATTTATTGTTCTTTCTTCCTCCTCCTCATCTTTATCTACATATGGTCAAATGAATTTCTCTATTAAACTAATATAAAAAAAATTACCTTTCATGAAAAACTCAACTTATTCCTCTTCTAAATTCATAAGAATTTATGTGCTATATTGATGGAACCAAACCTCCACGTCCCTCTATAATCATGAATAACAATAATCCTCTCACTCCCTTTTATCTCCAACTAACCATATGCTTTCCAACATACCAACTATATCTCTACTTTCATCATCTCAATTAACTCAGTCTTCACCATCCACATCCATATCCAAATTTGGCCTCCAATTTGTAGTTGATTTCTCATCTTATCTATAATATCCCTTGTTTTTAAATTATTTTATTAAATAATGAGATATACAGTGTTAATAAATTTTAAAAGTCAAATTTAATTATTTTACTATTTTATAATTTATTATTATTATTATTATTATTTAATATTTAATTTGATTTTCTATGAAAATATTCTTTTGGTCGTTAAATTTGCATGGTTATTTTAGCATTATTATTTCTATTATTGTTTTATCTAATTTCACTATTTATTTTGTTAATAATTTATTTTATTAATTGTATTGTTATTTTATGCATTATAATTATATATTATAATAATTAGGGTTTATGTGCATGTGTGTGTGTTTATTATTATATGTGTGAGTGCATGTGTGTATATATATATATGAGATATTTTATTATTGTGGTGAGAATATATATATATATAAGAATTCTTGACTGGATATGGGTTAGATTGCATGTATATATAGTATAATAATTCAATCAGTGAGGTCTAATCCCCTTCAATTATTTTTTTTTCAGGAGATCCTATATCGTCAGACCTTAGTAGTAGAGTTCTTCGTCAGTATTCTTCTGTCCCGGCTATTTTATAAAAATGTATAATTTGAACTCTGAATTATATTTTAGAAACTGCAGTAGTAGTGTCATTGTATCATAAGAGTATTGCTTTGTTTTGATATTTTGTACTCTAAAGTTTGTATTTGAATATTGTATGAATATATTCATTTATGAAAGGATTTGGAATATCTATTTTATATAACAATGTTGAGAAAAAATTTAATTCAATTGTATTTATTTATTTATTTATTGCATGTTTTATTTTTCTAAGGCTTGTTGCGGGTTCTGGATTCAAAAGAATTTCCATTCTCTAGCGCCGGTCATGGTCCCTGGTTTGAGTCTTGACATTATCACATGCCAACCAACTCTCCCACATCTCTTCAAATTCATCCTATGCATTTAAAAGACATAAGCATGCAAAAATGTGTTCACGTATCACATCCTTCCTCCAAAGACTTAACCAGATTATCTACTGAACTGCATTCATTTAAACAAGCAAGCAAATATAAAGTTTAGTGTGAAGTAATGGTTAAAGAGTATCAAGCTCTATTGAACAATCATACATAGCAACTTGTTTGTCATTGATAAGAACTCATTAGACGACTTACCCTAGGAACCTATATGCTTGGAATACTAAAAAACAAGTTATGATTGATTAGATTAGAATTCTAAAGAAACTAAGTTTTTAAAACCTCAATCTTGAAGATGCCACAAAGGTTTATCACTCCTTTAATAAGTTAAGAATTTGTATTCTATCAAGAGCACAAGAAAGTAAAGCAAACCTTGCTAAAATAACTCAATATTACTAATAATGATGACAAATTCATTTTACATATTAGTAGCCCTTATATAGGCATGTAAACATCATAATCCTTGAAGGAACATATATTTTTTACTTATTCCTAAAAATACCTATAAGAAAAATCCTTAACTAAAGAAAAACCCATACAGTTAAGAAATACAAATCATTATTGATATAGGAATCCTTCTAGAATATGACAACTAATGAGAACTAATCATTGAAAACTAAAAGTAAAAAAAACCTAACTATTTAAGGCTTGGTCTTAAAACCTTAATCTTGAAGATGCCATAAAAGTTGATCACTCCTTTAATAATTTAATAATTTGTATTCTATTAAGAGCTCAAGAAAGTAAAGCAAACCTTGCTAAAATAACTCAATATTATTAATAATGATGACAAATTCATTTTACATATCGGTAGCCTTATATAGGCATGTAAACATCCTAATCCTTGAAGGAAAATATATTTCTTACTTATTCCTAAAAATACCTATAAGGAAAATCCCTAACTAAAGAGAAATCCATACAATTAAGGAATACAAATCATTATTGATATAGGAATCCTTCTAGAATATGACAACTAATGAGAACTAATAATTGAAAACTAAAAGTAAATAAAACCTAACTATTTAAGGGTTGGTCTTAAAACCTTAATCTTGAAGATGTCATAAAATTTTATTACTCCTTTGATAAGTTAAGAATTTGTATTCTATTAAGAGCTCAAGAAAGTAAAGCAAAACTTGCTAAAATAACTCAATATTATTAATAATGATGAAAAATTCATTTTACATATTGGTAGCCTTATATAGGCATGTAAACATCCTAATCCTTGAAGGAAAATATGTTTTTTACTTATTCCTAAAAATGCCTATAAGAAAAATCCTTAACTAAAGAGAAATCCATACAATTAAGGAATACAAATCATTCTTGATATATGAATCCTTCTAGAATATGAAAACTAATGAGAACTAATCATTGAAAACTAAATGTAAATAAAACTTAACTATTTAAGGCTTGCACTAACCCAATAAGCCCAAAACAAAACAAGCTCTTTAATACATCTTAGAATGTAGATTGGGCCATCCTTTAGCACATCCATATAACTTAGTCATATATAATCCCTTTTGAGGATAATATCACTTGTCCAAACAGATATAATATACAACAAATACATATATTATATCAAGTGTAACTCAGATAATTCTATATCTCATTACAAATTAATTGCCAAAGGTTATAGACAATAATGCGAAATTTATTACACTAAAACTATTAGTCTAATTGTTAAAACAACTACCATTTGAATTATTATATCACTTGTTGCCATGTATGATTGGAAATTATAGCAAATTGACATTTTAAATGCATTTCTCCAAGGTCATTTACAATTTATATGGAACAACACCAAAGTTTTGTTGATGCTTCTCAACCTAATCATATATGTCTTATTCAACACTTATTATATGGCTTGAAATAAACTCCAAGAGCTTAGTTTTATAGATTTAGTTCCTTTTTATGTCAGTTGGGTTTTCAATAATTATAATAAGTCAATTCCCTCTTCATTTTTAGATAAGTAGCTCATATTATTCTCATCCTTATCTATGTTGATGACATCATCCTAATAGGTTCTTCTTCCTTATTAATTACTCAATTCTTACATTAGTTGAAGTTTGAATTCCTTGTTAAAGATACTGGAAATCTCTCTTATTTTCTTAGTGTTTATGTTCAATGGACAAAGGCTGGTATTTATCTTAATAAGAAAAAGTACCTTTAACATCTTTTAGTAAAAATGGTATGCAACATGCTAAACGATGCTTAACATTAATGGCCTTAACATCATCACTATGTCAGTCTATTAATAAATAATATGATGATCCAAAACTTTATCAACAAATGGTTATTGCCTTACAATATGCAACTTTCACTAAACTGTTGCTATCTTGGTAAATCACTTGTGTCAATTTTTGCATACTGCAATAAACCTCCATTAGACAATAATTAAATGACTCTTACAATACATCCATCAAACACTTAATTGTGCTCTATTATTTTCAACTCATAATAATTGTCATTTACAATGCTTCACTAATAGTGATTACGACGATTTTCTTAATGATCGCCAATTAACTAATAGTTATATGATTTACCTAGGCAATTCTCTTATTTCTTGCAGTGCTAAGAAGTAACCAATGGATACAAAATCATCTTTGAATACAATGTTATAGCAAATACAACCACAAAACTTCTTTGAATTCAATCATTGTTGTAAGAACTTGGAATTACTTGGTCACACAAACCTAATTTTTTAGAGTGACAACTTTAGTGCCTTGTATATACCTTCAAATCCAATTTTTCATGCTTATGCAAAACACATAAGTCTTGACTATCATTTTGTTCAAGAATAAGTTCAAGTAAGCAATGTCCAAGTTGATATTATATCCACCAATGATCAACTTGCAAATATCTTGTCACGACCTGAACCCAAGGCACTTGACCGGCACTAGGGAATGGGAAAACATAAAGCTACCAAATCTCGTAGTAAGCCTTAAAAGAAAAGATGCGGAAATAAAGAAAACATATTTAAACCTTACAATAAATATTTAAATTACAATACACATTATCAAACTAATTTTTCTTGACATAATTTAAATCATAACATCGTAGTATATAATGTAAATAAACATCAGTTATACAATATCATAAATACATAATACACTTGAATAAAATATTTAGTTGAACAGTTTTCTCTACTGCAGTATACAAAAGTAAACACATCATAACTAAGTAGATATACACAAAATAGTCGGTGATGATACTACCCGACGAAGGGAGGTAGGTCTAATGGAAAAGTTCTAAACTCTTGAAAAAAAATAAATTGAGGGGAGTCAGACCTCACTAAGTAAGTTAATAAAAGAGTTGTACGATTTGAAAACCTTTTTGAAAATTGTTTAATTGTATCAAAAATAAATTATAATATATATACATATATAGCTTTTGAAAAATCTCGGTAGAACTCTAAACCCAATTCTAAATGGCCAACTGGGCCCACTTAATCCAAGTAGACTGCCGGTCCCTGAGAGCAGAGGCATCAACCGAGGCACTAAGTCGCAGTCATACACTTAATCCAAACACATGGCACTATCGGTCCCCAAGAGCTAAAGCATCCACTAAGACACCCATCCCAATCTATTTTTAACTTTTCCACATCACTGGCGATCCCTAAGAGTAGAGCTTTACTGAGGCACCCGTCCCAGTTTATAACCATAAGTCATACATATTTAGGATCTATCTCTCAATCTCCACCATGTGCGCACGGTTCTAGTGAAACCCACTAGATATCTCGTTCTATCAAAATTTCTCAAAACTAATTTTGAAATAATAAATAAATAAATACATTACAAATAAAATTTCTCGACCATGTAAGCAATACTGAAAATATAAGTGCATGCAAATTTTAAAGAAAACACACGTACAAATAAATTCATTTACTTACAGGATGAGCGAGATGGCTAACGACTATGCGTCTACCTCAATTTAGAAACTCCCGCTCCGGAACTCTCTAAAAAAATAACATATTTATTTTTAAAATCATACTTATGGAATAAAAAGGGAAATTAATAAAATTACGAGACTCTATAATGACTCAGGAAAAACTAGATAAGACTCGAGATGAGAAAACCCTAATTTATGCTAGGAAGTTACGAAAGATGTCACGTTTGACAAGAAAATTTACCGACATTTCGGTAGAATCTTCCCTGTAAAATGGATATCTCTATATCATAGGTAGAGTCATTCCTGCATAAAAAAACACACTTCTAGTATTCACAGATATTCACACTCGAGTCGGACTCCCAAAATTACACTTAACCCCGACTGATATTACAAACTCAACCAAACATCACAAAATTTATTTTAAAAGAATGTGAAAATAGGCAACTTAATTTTTATAGAAATTAAATCAAATTAAATACTTAAATTTTCTTTATAATAAACTTGATTTAATAATTAAATCATTTAATTCCCAAAAATATATATATTACATATAAATATCCATAACTTAGAAAATCATTACTCATTAAAGTTTAAAAACAAAATTTCACAAACATATATACCAAAAATATATACTAATGTAAAATATAAGTTATTCAACAATTAGATAACCAAACTCATATTTCATTATCAAAATATAAATATAATCTAAAATTAATTACTCATATTAATAAATCTCTACAATAAATAAATAAATATATATATATATACACACACACACACACACATACTTTCAAATTCATAATTTAATACCAAAATATCCAAATCTCACATAATACTAAACAATAATACATAATATATTATTTGAACATAATTTTTGAAAATTAGTGTTAATTAGTCAAAAATAGTAAATAATTTGTAAAAATCCTTTTAATTCCTTAAATATTATTAAAACCAACTACAATATATTATTTAGCTATAATTAGCACAAAATTACATTTTTACCCCTATAATACAAAATATGCATAATATACTATTATTACTCAAAAATTCCCTAAAAATTATAAAAATGCCTAAAAATTATTTTCTCAACATATATATTATTAATATTAATTAAAAAAATATTTAAACCAATTTTCCAACAAAAAATCCAACTCTAACCTAATTATTTAATTTTCACATAAACTCTAAAATTCATAAAAATTATATAATATTCTTAAAAATTATTTTATTTATTCTAAAATTAATATTAACTCATAATAACACCAAAAATACCAAATTTATAATTTTAATAATTAATTTAAAAAAATTAATAAAATAATAATAAAATATTCAAAAATTCACAAAAATCAAAATAAATTCCAAAAATCATACAAAAATTCATAGAGGTAGATTGAGCTACTAGAAATCACATTTGTAAAGGGAGTTTGCATGAATCAAGCTAGATCAAGCTAAAAAAAATTTTGAAACCATAGAGCTCAAAACAAAAATCAACCAAAAACTCAACCAAACTAAGATCAAAGCTTAAACTAAGCTTGGAATGAGTCTCACTGGTGCAAGAGGAGGAGAATGGCACCGGAATGGAGTGAAATGGTGGTCGGACAGAGCTTGGCCGGTTTCAATGGCAACTCTCAGCTTCTCTGGCTTCCTGCACTGCCAGCGACTCTGCTGGTGGTCAAAGGTGAGGAAGGAGGAGGAGACAGTGGGTGATGGCCGGAGGTGAAGGAGGCGTAGTAAGGGTGGTGGTCGGAGGTGTCGCGCGGGGAGAGGAAGGGAGGGTGCTGCGTTTTTGTGTTTTTGGTGTATATGTATATGTATATATACATATATACACACACACATACTTATACGTATATAACCACTAAAATATTAATAACCCTAATTTTATATGTGTATATTTATATATATAATAACTCAAAAAAATAACAATACACATAATGTAATTTATTAATAACAATAGCATAAAAAAAATAATGCACTAAATTGAATATTATCAAGATCATATTATTCAAAGTTGTAAATATAAATAACGAAATTTAATTACCCGAAATAATAAGTCTTGAAATAACTATTTACGTAGAAAAATATAATTAAACATAAAATAATAAATATTAACCACAAAATAATAAAATACTCAAATATAACTTTTAAATTTATTAATATTGCATATCTCATTTTAAAATAAATTAATTTAAAAATAGGGTCATTTCATATCTTTACCAAGCCACAAGGAGTTCATCAATTTTAGTTCATTTGTTCCGAGCTTCATCTATAGCCTCACTCGCCATTGGCTTGATGGGGAATATTAGCCGTATATCAATTTGTTGAGTTTGTTAGAAAATTGTATATCACTTAGTTAGCAAGTTTAAGTAATTGTAAACACCTAATACTGTTGTCTATATATTTTATGTACTGCATAATTGATATAACCAAAGAATTTCGTTCATTCTTTTTTAAAAATTCTTCTATCATTGATGGGAGAATCTATGAGAGAAGGATCTGATCCATTTTAAACCATGTTTGAAATTCAGGATTGGAAATGCACTTGTAAACACCTTTTTGGCTATTTCTCAAAATAAACTACTTCAGGAGCACATAGAGCTTCAAGAATTGAAAAAAAATGACATGATAGTTACTGAGTATTTATGAGAGGCAAAATCCATGGCAGATGAATTGGTAGTAGTGGGAAGGGGCATGACTCCTTTTGGATTCAATGCTATTACTTTCCACAACTTTAGACCTAAATATCAAGGAATTGTTTTAGCACTTAATATGAGAATTGAGCACATTAACTTCAATGAACTCCACAGCCAGCTGGTCTCGTACAAAATATATTGACCATAGTATTAAGTGTTTACAATAGATTACACTTGCTAACCAAGTGATAGACATTTGTCTAACAAACTTAACAAATTGATATATCGCTAATAGTCTTAAGGGTTAATTTGTCCCTAAATTTATTGGGAAAATGATAAAATCTATCCCTAAATTTGATCTAATTTTCAATTCTATCATACTTTCAAAGTTATATCAATTTAACTATTTAACTTTACAAATTATATCAATTCTATCCTAATTTAATTTAAGGATCAAAATGTATTTTAAAAATTACTTTTAGATCCTTATAAAATAAATTTATTTATTAAAATCCGTTCCTCTTATTTTTTAATAAAAAATAAAATGTAAACGAATATTTTCAAATGTTAATCTTACTACTTTCAAAATAATTTCAAAAATTAATTTTGAAATATTTTCTAAAATTAAATTTCTAAAATTATTTCATACTTGAAATTCTCTATATTTTAAATTTTCTAAAATTCATTTCTCAACTTTCAATTATATTACTTAATTTTTTTTAATAAAAATTGAACTCAAAATATAATGTGTGAAATGAATTTAAAAAAGAGAATTAGAAATGTTAAGAATATTAATCAATAAAAAATTATTTTTGAAAAATAAAAAATATTTTTCAATGTTAATCTTACCACTTTAAAATAATTTCAGAAAATTACTTTTTAAATATTTTAATAAAATTTTAGCTTTTCTACGTTATTTTTCTAAAACTCATTTCCATCTTTTTTCTTTTTTTAACCAAAAACTGTAAATATATTTTCTATGTTAATCTTAACGTTTTCAAAATAATTTATTATTTTTAAAATATTTTGAAAAAAGTTTAACTTTTATATATTATTTTATATTATTGATTAATGTTCTTAACATCTCTAATTCTCTTTTTTTTTTAAAAAAAAAAAAAAATCATTTCACACATTATATTTTGTGTTTGATCTCTATTAGAAAAGTTTTAAGTAATTTAATTGAAAGTTGAGAAATGACTTTTAGAAAAATTAAAATATGAAAATTTTTTAATATAAAATTTAATTTTATGAAAATATTTCCAAATTATTTTTTAAAATTATTTTGAAAGTAGTAAGATTATCATTTGAAAACATTCATTTACCTTTTATTTTTTTGTTAAAAATAAGAGCAAAGAATTTTAATAAATAAATTTATTTCATAAGAATCTAAAAGTAATTTTTAAAATGCATTTAGATCCTTAAATTAAAATAGGATCGAATTGATATAATTTGTAAAGTTGAATAGTTAAATTGATATAATTTTGAAAGTAGAAGATTGTAATATCCCGAGTTTTTAAATATTTTTATACTGCATCGGGATATGCAGTGTTAATAATTTTTTATATATTTATGATATTTCATGAGTTGTTATTTAATAAAAATTGATTTTTATTATTTTATATTATTTTAAATATTTTACATAAATTTTCCCGGAACTTACATTTTCGAGAAAATTTTCATGTAAATAATTTACTATTAATTATTTTAAATAGATTTCCGGACTTGCATGAACTTATATATATTTTTAAAATACTAAATAGCGTATACTTATTTATTTAATTAGGGTTTAATTAATTACCCTAATATTTTATTATTTATTAATTAGTTTTAATATTATTTAATTATTTTTAAGTGTATTAAATTTTAAAATATTAAATTATATGTGTGTGGTGTATATTTAATGTGTGTGATTTTATATTATTTTAATATATAGTGTAAAGTATATATATATACATATTATATGTCAAAAATCAAAATTTATAGCCAAATTACCATTTTGCCCCAACTTTTTCTTCTCCTTCCCCGACGCACGCCCGATCACCAACCACCGCTGCTACTCCCATTTTCTCACCGTTGGTGTGCCGTCCGGCGTGCCACCTCCTTCCCCAGCCTTCCCCGCCGCCAACAGCGCCCTATTCCGTCGAGTTTTGGCCGGAATAAGCTCGGGAAGCCGAATTCTTTCTCATCATCGATCAAGTCGATTCCGGCCACCATTTTTTACACCGCCGGTCTTCATCGACTCCTTGAGCTCCAGTGGTCCCTATTCTAAGCTCCTTTTGGCCTGAAAACAAGTGGTTGATGAGGTTTGAGCTAAATCTTCAATTCGGCCATTTTAGCTTCTTGAATTTTTTGAACTTAAAATTGATTGATTCATGAAAATTACCTTAACAAATGTTGATCCTAGTAGCTTAATATTCATGTGTGAATTTTTGTAGAATTTTTAGAGTTTATTTTGATTCTTGGGTATTTTTGAATATTTTATTATTATTTTCTAATTTTCGAAAATTAATTAATTAAATTATGAAATTGTGTTTTATGATAATTATAGGTATTGAAATGAATTATAGAAATTTATTTTGAATTTTTTATGAATTTCTATGTATTTATTTTGAATTTATTTAGGTTTATGTAATTTTGGAAAATTAGGTTAATTGTGTTTTTAATTGAAATTAATTATTTAATTGAGTTTATTTATTTATATTATTGATAAATATGTTGAGAAAATTAATTTTGGATAATTATAATATTTTTGGTGAATTTTTGGAGTAATTTTAGTATATTTATATATATAGGGGTATTTTGGTAATTTTACCCTAAATTGACTAAAAATGTAATTAAATTGGTTTAATAGTTATTTAAGGTATAAAAATGATTTCTATAAATTATTTAGTATTTTTAACTAATTAAAACTATTTTTCGTAAATTATTTTCAATTATATATATAATATACGATTTTTCTAAATAAATGAGTTTTTATTGGTTTTTAATGTGTTTTAGGGTTAATTACTTAATTTCTACTTATAAAATGTATTCCTATGATATAAGGGTATTTTTGATATTTTTATATTGTTCTGTGAATTGTGGATCCCGGTCGGTGAACTGTAGTTTGGAGTCCGACCGAGAGGTTGTGGATGTGTTTCTGTGTCTGTTTTTTGATGTGTGTTTCTTTTCAGGGCTGGCTCTACTCTTTGAGTAGAGAGATGTCCGTTTTACAGGAGAGATTCTGTCGAATTTTTGATAGAATTCTCGTAAAACGTGATATCCAGTCGAACCCTAATTCTGATTCTGTGTCTAATATTCTAGATCGAGTTTCTAGAATTTCTGTTAGGTTTATTCTGATGACCGTTATTTTTATTTGTTTAGTTGCCCCGAGACCGAGGCCTAGTGAACCAAGCCCATCGAACCTATCTCGAGGAACGCATTAAGTGTGAGTTACTATTATATATATATATATATATGCTTAGGGTGCATGATTTAGAAATGTATGTTATTTTGATTAATTATGCATAAATAACTCAATTAGTATTTAAGTTTATTTTTTTGTTTATTTTTTATTTATTTTTAGTATATTGTAAATTATTAGCATGCTTTATTTAACATTTATACTTAAAATGTTTTTAAATATATTTCTAGTTATTTTGTAATTATATTGGATTTATTTGACGTATATATACTCGAAATATACCTGGTTTACTTTTGGTATATTTCTAGTATATATATGGTTATTGTTGCTATTATATTTAAATTCATGCATCATTTACTTTTATGAATGTGTGTTTTATATTTAAAAGGAAGGATATCAATAGAACGTGCTACCTAGTGGGCAGCACTAGGACCGAGTACGTACCGGTACGCTGATAGCATTTAGGCTATATTACTAACCATTTGTGGATGTTGATTGGATATGATTATTTGATGTGTGCTATGATTTGGGAGTGTGATTGCTGGAGCTCGGTTGATCAAGTGTCTCGGGACCAATCACACTGATAGTCAGACTGTTGGAGCTCGGTTGACTTAGTGTCTCGGGACCAGTCTACTGTCTAAATGGAATAAGTGAATATTTTGGAATAAGTGAGCCTGTATGGCTAGAGTGTTGTCTAACATTGTTTTTAAGGTTGCAATTTTCTAGGGTTCTATTTGATCTTTCATAAACTGTGATTTTTAATAAAAATATATAAAATGATTTTATCGCATCTGTATGTATTTGCCTGTATATATACATATTAGATATATATTGTTGACTGTATGCATTGTCATTTAGTATGCATGTATATATATTATAGTAATTCACTCAGTGAGGTCTGACTCCCCTCCGTTGACCATTTTTCAGGAGAGTTATCGTCTTCAGACCTCAGTAGAAGGTCTGTACGCCGGATTTCTTTCGCTCCGGCTTCTTTATGTAAACTACTCACTTGAGTTTTATTTTTATAATCTAGACACTGCAGTAGTTGTATAAGTCGTGAGATATATACTTTAAATATTTGAACTGGATTTGTATTAAAAGTTTATTTATATATATGAGATGAGGATTTGATTTAAATACCATGGTGGATTATTATTTTGATATTTATGATTTTATTTCCGCTGCATTAAGAGTTGTTGTTATTACTATTGCATGTTTTATTTTATTTTTTTAGGCTTGCTACGGGTTCCGAATTCGAAAGAATTCCCGTTCCCTAGCGCCGATCATGACCCCTGTTTTGGATTGTGACAAATATAATTGAAAATTGAACCAAACTTAGGGATAGTTTTGATCATTTTTCCAAATTTATTTCTCAAGAACAAATCATCTCAAAATTAACTTTTGTATTTAATTATTTCAACTCTTTTACAATTTGCAATTTATTTCAAATTTAAGAGAGTGCATTGCACTCATTTCTTCAAGTGAAATATAACTAAAAATATAAAATTCATCTTAGGTTTTCTTATTCTATCAATTAAAAAAATATTATTTTTATTTTTATTTTTAGTTAATAAAAAATTAAAATTGCATACAAATTCTAATTTCTATTAATTCTTTTTATTAATAAGAAGGTCATGTTATCAAAATATTGATAGATTGTACAATGGGGGACAATTCTCTATTTTTAAATAGACAATGGTAAGATTTGAATTTTACATATCATGATACTTTTAAATATAAGTTACCATGTAATTACTTTCTCATAAATTAATTCCTATTAATTTTTAATGTATATATTATTCAAAAATTTTCATATATATCAAAGTGTTTATTTAGTTATTTTTTTGTTTAAAAACTAATTAATTATTTTATATTATTTAAATTGCAATAAACAAATTATTCTAGTTTTTTTTTTTAAAGCAATTGAAACACTTTTTGATTTATAAAAAATTGAGATTAATTTGTCAGATTGTAAAAAGTTGGAAATAATGAGACTAGGCAAAATTACCTTTAAGCTTTTGGTTAAGATGATATGTACATGCACATACTTTGAATATGGCATAGTCTTTTGATTGAGATGATGGCTTTGTTTTCTCGACACACCATTAAAAATAAAAGGGAATTCATTTCATTCTTTTGATTTATCTTTAATGATGGTACATTTACATACTGCCCGGTTCACAGTTGCGCCACACCAAAAAAACAAAAAGAAAGGCTTTCTATTCTATGCTGCCATATGCATGACTGCGATATATGTGAAACATCCTAAAAACTGAGGGGCTACCTACTTATTCTTGAATTGATGACCCAACATAATTTCTGCACAACAATATAAATTTCAATTGGTTTAATTAAATAAATAGGATATTATTATTCATAATTAATATCTGTTACTTAAAAAATTAGATTTAATTAAATAATAAAAATTATAAAATCCACTTGATTTAATTTTTTTTTTATAATAGTTAAAACTTATAATATGAATATCGAATATTAAATCAAATAAAAAATATTATAGATCGTTTTCACTTCCAATTTTTTTTGTATAAGTACGATTCTAATGGATACGAATCTTCAATAAAGTCACACTTTATAATAAAATTGATAATAAAATTTAGACTTTTTCCCCACTTGTTTTCCAATGAGTTACTTTTCTTCTTGATTTTTTTTTTGGTTTTTTTGCCTCTCTTCTTTTGCTGGATTTAGCCATTACTATGCTTTTCAAAGACAAAAGAAATTGGGCACTTTTTTCTTTTTTTTTTTTCTTTTTTCTTTTTTTGTGTGTTTTTTTACCAATATTGTCATTGTTAGGTACAGTCAATTGCCATAACACTCCACCACCTAAGCGAGATTGTCAGCTTTTGCCATGTCTGCAATGGATTGCCATTTCAAATATTTTACACTAAAATTAGAATTTCCGCTGTGGATATGGTTATATCATTAACTAATTGTATTTTATTTAAATGATTCGTGTAGTTCGTAATCTAAAATTAAATTCGAAATAGAAATAGAAATAAAAAAAATGAAAATGAAAATTTTAAAAAATATTTAATTTTATTATCCCTAAAATATTACTTTCTTTCAAACATATATATGTTCGATTTTATTTAAAATAATGTAATTATATTATCCCTAAAATATTACTTTCTTTCAATAAAAAGTGATACCTTTTATTTTAATTAAAATATTTATATTTTATTCAATTAAAAATACATATTCTTTGGCTATTTTTTGGAGTTAATTACATTCACAGCACCCAAAATTATCACAAAATCTCATTAAAAATTCTAAATTGCATTTGATCCCTTAAAACCTTTTAAGTGTTTGTCTGACTCTTACAAAAATGTCTCCTCATACAAAATGCATTTACAAATGAAACATATATTTTGGTATTGTAAAATGCAGATGAAGCATGTACATTTTATTCTTTAGTTAATAGGTTTTGTATATTGTTTTGTAAATTCAATTATGATACATTTTATATGAGGAGACACTTTTGTGAGAGCTAAATGAACACTTAAAATGTTTTAAGTGACAAAATGAAATTTAGATATTTTAATAAGAATTTGTGATAATTTTAAGTATTGTCGATATAATTAATCCTAGCTATTTAACATAAAAAGTAAAAAAAAAAAAATTGTAACTTCTCAACCATGTCCTTTATTTATTTAATTATCATTATTACTATGCATACTAAAACTATATATGTACTCTAAGATTTTATTTGTTTGTAGAAAATATTTTTTTTAAAAATATTTTTCAATGTTTTTTGTGTTTAGATTATTAAAAAAATAAATTTAAAAGAAAATAAATGATTAATTAAAGAAAAATAACTTAAAAATATAAAAAAATAATTTGTCATCCTCAGTATAGGAAGTTATTTTCCGAAGCTTAAAAACAAAATAATTTACATAAAATGCCTACATTTTTTATTTCTTACTTCCAGTTTTACCTTTTTTTTCTTCTTTTTTTCTATTTACTCATTTTTTTTCTCCTCATTTTTTTCCTTCCTTTTAATTTTTATTTTATCTTTATTTTTTACCTTCTTTTTTTTTTTCTTTTTTTCTTGTCTTCTCACTTTATTTTTTCTCCTTTCTCTCTTTTTTTTAAAAAAAAAATATTGTTCCTCATTTTTTAATTTTCTCACTTTCTTTTTTCGTTTCCTCTTTTTCTTTTCCTTATTTTTTTTACCTTCTCTCCTTTTTTTCTTTTTTTCCATCTTTTTTAATTTTAATTTTTCATTTTTCTCTCTCTTCCTTTTTTTTTTTCTTTTTATTCTTTTATATAGATCAATTATTGTGTAAATTTTATATTAATACACCAAGTCCATTATAAATAGATAATTTATATATATATAATAGATTTATTATAAAAAGATAATTTGAATAATAAAAAATATTGATGTCATAAAAAAATATTAATTTTCAATTATTTTCTAATTTTATAACCAAACATCCAAAAATATTTTCCGAAAATAACTTTTAAAAACAAAATATTTTTTACAAATGAACAGAGCCTTAATTAAAAAAAAATCAATTAAAATTATTACATTAACTTCATAGTTTCTCGCTTCTATATTTGATTAGTTTGTAATTTGTAATTTATTAAAATTAATTAATTAATAATTTTAAAATATATATATTATTTGGAGTGTATTTTCTAAACATAAATTTGTCTCCCATAAACATAAATCTGTCTGGCCTCCAATTATATTAAAAAAAATAAAAATTGAACAATACATTTTCTAATCATCAACTTTTTAATTGTCTTTTAATGCCTAAATTATTTTGTGGTAGGGGAGATCAGGGATCGAAAAAGATGGGTTCACTTTCCAATTTTTATTAATCCCAGCCTAATTGGTCAATGCCATGATAATTATAATGATAATAATTGCAGTAATCTAATGGTAATGCTTAGCAAAAGTATGATAACAATGGGTTAATGGGCCATTATCCCCTTTGCATATGATCTCATAAATTAAACAAATTTCCCCAACTAGCAGACCGAATAGGCACGTGATTTTGTGTCTTGAAACAACAAAAATGGCTACCATTTTTTACTCCAAAATTTTCCTCAGCTTTTTATTCATCCATAATTTGTTTTAATAATTAAAATTCATCCATATATTGTGCCACCACCCACAAGTGATCATAACTATCAAAATTGGCCAATTGTATGAAATTAGTCAGTTTCACGTTTTCCATTTCAATAAGATGTACGGTTCTATTTAGCTTTGAGATTAATGCTAGCACTACTCTCTTAGGTTGATAGACCAATAAAATTAAACGCTAAAATTCAACCATCATCATCAATAATAAAATTGTTATAAATTTGAAACCATTTAATTTGATCTAAATTAAACCGAATTAGTTATAATTCAATAAATTTTATATAATGATGATTTAAATTAAAAATATATATATATATAAAGTTGTATGTACTTACAGTCATACATACACGAGACAGTATATACTTACAATCATATTGTCTTGTCTCTTTTATTTAAATATTTTTTTATAAAATGTGTAGTGAAATTAAGCACTGAAAATCTTTAAATATGAAATTAAAATTAAGCACCCAAATTTAGAGAACCACCGCACTTTGATTATTAAGTTTTTAAGACCTTCGATAATGATACATTGTCAAAATGGTTTAATTGATCTATCACTAATCTAAAGTACAAGGGATGAAAAGGAGTGTTATATTATAAGATAGAAGTCAACACCTATTACCACTTAATTATAGTGCATCTAATTAATTAGTAGCTTTGCTTAATGTTCCTATATTCTTAGCTATGCCATCAAGAAGAACATGGCAATAATTAATTAATCTAAAATTGTGGTTGAGCTTTAAAGATTAACATAAACAATTAATTCAACACTATAATTAAGCTAATTAGCAATGCATGCATTTTCGTTTATGGTGCTGGTCAATCGCAAATTCATGGCATTGGAATATGTTGGAGAGGATATGGTTGGAGTGCACAACCTTTTCCATGGTGGTGAGACCACTCGCAACTTCATCATCGTTATCTTTATCAAGGGAAAGTTTTAAATGACTTAATATTTTTTGTGCATACTTTTAGATTACGCTTTCGCTAATTTTTGATAGTTTCGACATAATAATTACTTTAAAATATTAATTATTTCTTAAACATCATCTTAAATTCATATATATATATAGTGCCAACTTTGGGTGATCTTTGAAGTGTTAAATTGAAAATGCGAAGTTGGTAAGAAATTGAAGTTCATTTTTGACAATTTAACACTTCAAAAATCACCCAAAGTTGGCACTATATATATATATATATATATATATATATAATTAAAAAAAATTGAAATAAAATTACATTTAAATTAAAAAAATTTTACCATTATTTTTTAATCGCATTTATAGAACTGCTTTGATATGCATTTTCACATATCCGTATCTTCCATTTAATGACTTTGAATAGTCATAGATGAACGCTTTGGTCTTTGAATAACTCTGCTTACAAAAATATCAAACTCTATAAAAGAGAAATAACCAAATCACAAAAAAAAGCATTAATTTTATAGAAGAATATTTAATAATATATATATATATATATATATATAAGGAATAGAGCAAATCAAATAAAAAGAAATAATGCAAAATTATTGTTGATTTACGAGTCGATCCACAGTAGTGGCTGAAAATAAAAATTTGTGATAAATAAAAATTTGTGTTGGAACTATTTTTGAGCCAGGTTAAATGATGTTGGCGATTTTAATGATTGTTCTTTTTTATAAAAAAGAAATGGTTATCAAATTTACTTTAATTTATTTTGATGAGGATTTTCTAAATTTTAGGTGCACTTCAAATTATTATTTTAGAAAAATAATACTCATTCATAACAAATTAAGATGACGTCTTAATAAATAGATAATATAAATAAAAGTATAATTAAAAAATAATAAAATAAAATTTTATTATCGTGAAATTTTTTATTGTTATTTTTCAATTATATTAATATAGCTCTTTTAATTTATAATGCAACAAATTCGTACACTCCATTTTCTAGTCTTTAAATTAGTATGATTATAGAAATATTGGTAGAATTTTCACAATAAAAATATATATGAAATACATAAAACAGTATCATTTCATAAAGAGAAAATTTCCTATAGGAAAATTAAAAATTTCATTAAAAAAAAAAAATAGACAAATAAGAAATTATTTTTTTTAAAGAAAAGTAATTTCATTAATTTAAACTAGCAACACATTTATAGAAATACAAATAAAAATTTGCTAAAAATTATAGAGGATAAAAGAACATCCAGGTTAGTATCATAATAAATCGGCTTAAAATTTACAAATTTGATAATAATATAATAATTAGAATACATATGACTTTAATTTTATAACATACTGATGACCATCTGGTTTATTATTTTTGTATCTGTCTAATGAAATATATTGATCTAAATCACATAAATACAAATAAAAGGTCGCAACTAACGAGCGAAAATAAAATGTCGTAACAAAATGATAAAAAATTAAATTCCACAATAAAACAACGAAATCACAAAAAAGGAATAAGATCTATAGAGAATAAACATCACTTATTTAATAAATAAATTGATTAAAACAAAGTATAGAGAGGTTATTTCAGACTAAAAATGACCAAAAATACCTCTTCTTACTTAAAGAAGATGAATAACTAAAAAAAGAAAAAGAGAATGTTGAGAGAAAAAGAAGTTAAGATTTTTTCTATTAAGTTTTTAGATGCACAAAAATGAAATCTTTATTTGCAAAATTGTAGAAAAATAAAACAAAGTAAATAAAATTGGAAAAGACAATAAACGAACTACTATCAATATAAGAGCTTATTAACAGCGGTTTATTTATTTATTTTTTAAATAAACCTAAAATTTAAAAACTTAAAAAAACTTCATAAATGTATATTTTAAAAATAATTTTATCAAGTTTTATTATTATTTAAATTATTTTTTATTAATTAATGTTAAAATTCAACTTTTATTTAATTTTTAGAACTTAATTATAATAATTCTTTAAAAAATAGTCCAATATAATATAATTTTCAAAGACTAAGGTTCAAATGGGATAATAAATATTAAAGTAAAATATAAATTTCAGAGTAAAGTGAAGATCCAATTTATTCCTTATTATTTATTATATGTGTTCCTTTTTGCAAAATAGTTATAACGTCATAATTAATTTTGAGAAATTTTAAATCATAAAACATAATCTGAGTCATTTTTATTCGAAATCTATATACTTAAAAAATATTATTTTTACAGATTGAATTCAAACTTTTGTTTACTAATATTATGAAATATCTGTAGGGTAACAATTAATTTAAAAATTTTAAAATTTATCACCATATATTAATTGCCAAGTCAAAAGAAAGAGACAACCAAATACCATATATGCATTTTTTTTTTACTATAAAATATTTGTAGAGACAATTAATTTGAAAAATTTTAAATCTGTCATTTTGAACTGTAATTTAAATCATTTTTATAAGAAATACCAATAAATTAAAAAAATTATTTTCATGTATCAAATTCAACTTTCTTTTAGCGTTATTATATATATGGATAACCAAATATTATTAGATGGGTTTTTTTTTCACAATAAAATATTTGTAGAGGCATAATTAATTTGAAAATTTTTAAATTCGTAATTTAAATTATTAATATATGAAATATAACAAAACAGACCAACCAAACGTAAATTAAATTATTTTTATACGAAATATAAATAGCTTAAGCGATATTATTTGCATGGATGAAACCTAAAGCCTAAAAACCCTAAGAAGATATATAGGGAGTATAAATGCCTCAAGAATATTGGTGAAAGCAGCGTTGCCACTAGTCTTGCGAGTAGTTTCAACCAACACTATCTATATCATAAAAATTCAAAAGATTTTCATCTTGACTCATCCAAATACAAAGTCACTAATTGGGTGATGCATGGATATGATAAGATAACCATTAGTTCTATTAGCCTTTAAGTCTATTGTAAAATACTTTCTTATTCTTGCTTTATCACATTGTTATGTTAATGCATATCTAAATTCATGTACTTTGTATATATATTTTATACTTTACGACAACAATATACAATTTAAGTTCTACTAAATTGCTTTATGGTATTAGAGTTTTAAGTGGTTTAACAACTCAGCCTTACCGTGTCAACATCAAGTACCAAAATAGTCTTAACTCTATCAGACACTTCCTCAAACACCTCTCAGTCCAACATTCAAACCTTTCGAATGTTGCTCATCACCTACCTATTCGCCTGAACTCCACAAATTACCTTTTCTGGCAAGCTTAACTCACGTTGTTGCTACACAGTTACGACTTAGCAAATCATATTGATGGCAGTAGCTCTCCTCCACCACAAACACTTCAAAGCAATTAGCTAAATCCTGTATATTAAACATGGTTTCAAAGAGACCAACTAGTTCTTAGCTAGATAATATGTTCAATAACATAAACCTTTGTTCCCGAAATGATGGGTGCAATTAATGCTCGAGCAGCCTGCACTCATCTTGAAAGTACCATGCGTCAGGTTCAAAAATGCAAATTCATACTATTAAGTCCAATTTCTATCAATTATAAAAGGACACTAGTGAGCATATCTCATAATATATTCGATGAGCAAAAAGCATGGCAGACTAATTGCAAGCTCATGGTAGTCTTGTATCTGATGATGACCTTGTTCATGTTGTTACTAATGGTTTAGGGACACTCTATCATCCTTTTATTCACTCCATAAAAAACAAACCCACTTATCTTTTATTTGATGATCTTTATGGCCTTCTCCTTAGTGAAGAGATCAACCTAGCAAAAGAAAGTAAAAATGTTGTCCTACCGACGACTTTTCATGCTGCTGTTACCTATGATTATCATAGTAATTTTTTATGTTGTGGTAACTACAGAAATCAACGATGCCGAGGTTATGGTCGATTCTTATCACTGAATCAAAATTTCACTTGCAGCTATAATTCCTTTCCATATGGCTCCTCTAATGTCGATTGCAATTCCTTGATATACTCCAATTGCAATGGTACTGCCTTTACAGCCTAACAATGCCCATCCCCACATTCTCATGCCAGTTGATCCTTCTTAAACAAGCCCTCCATCAATCTTGTCTCTAAAACATCCATATCCAAATCACCTCAGTCGTGGATCATGGACACAGGGGTCACATATCATCTAACTCCTGAAATAGAAAATCTTTCTATTCACTCAGATTACACTAGTCTATATGAAATTACAATTGGCAATGGTAATACTCCTTTAATACACCACATTGGTAATTTTACTTATTATTTACAAAATAATTTTTTTAAACTCAATGATATTCCTCATGTACCTCATGCATATGCTTATTTATTATTTGTCTCTAATTTTACCATCACTAACCGTGAAATATTGAATTATTCCTTAATCATTTTGAAATCAAGGATCTATGCATGAAGGATTTGCTACTTTCAGGTCTGAATGTTCATGGCTTTTATTCATTATTTCTTGACATTCATCCTTTATCACCACTTATTAAGACTCTTTCAAATGCTTTTTTAAATAGTGGCATGCATGCCTTGGTCATGCTTCTCTTCCTATTGTTCAAAAGGCTCCAATAAATTTCTAGTCTATGTAAAGCTTGTAGCTTGAGCAAAAGTCATAAAGTCCCTTTTCCCAGGTCCAATTATCAAGCTAAAGGTCCATTACATTTAGCCTGTTATGATTTATAGGGACCCTCTCCTATTAATTTAATTTATGGTCATCATTGTTACATTATATTTTAGGATCATTATAGCAAATATTATTGTATCTATTTTTTGAAATATAAGTCTGACGTTTTTAATACTTTTGTCAAATTCTTCCATGTTGTTGAAAATTTTTTAATTGCTCCATTAAAAGCTTTCAAGTTGACTGGGGTGATGAGTATCAAGCTTTAACTTCATATCTCTCTAATAATGGCATCACCTAAAATGTTGCCTGTACAAAAATGTCTGAACAAAATGGATGTGCTTAGCTTAAGCATAGGCATATTCTTGAAACTAGTCATGCATTACTTACTCATTCAAATGTTCCTTATGAATATTAGCATTATCCAATTGATACAGCAGTTTATCTCATAAATTGATTGGCTACCTTCATCCTTTATTTTGACACACCTTTTCATCGCTTATTTAAATTGAATCCCAATTATCATGATTTAAGAACCTTTGGATATCTGTGTTACCCATAGTTAAAGCCTTATTATCCTAATAACTTAGCACCAAGAAGCAAAAATTATGTTTTTTTAGGATATAGCAAGGTTAATAAGGGTTATTATTGTCTTGATATTTCATTTAAAAAGATACTAATTTCTCAGCATGTGATATTTGATGAACAGGTTTTTCCTTTTTAAGTCTTAGATGATGTTCGCACTCCTGCTCCACCTGATCTACCATCCACAATTCTATTACCCACTACACTTCCAAACCAATATAACCACACTTTTACTTAGAGTCTTATTTTCTCTCTAACACAATTACCTACCCAAACATTATCACCACCACCCTTATCTCTAACCCAATCCAAACCATATGACAATTTATCCTTAGTTATCGATCTCTCTCAGAACAACCTTCCTCCAATGCAACAATCTCTTGCCATAAAACCCCCTCATCCTATACAAACACGATAAAAAACTGAATCCCTTAAACCTTGCCTCTTTCTTTTAACTTCTAACCCTAACTATTAACTTGCAACCTTCCATCAAATAAATAAATTCCCATACTGGCAAAAGGCTACGGCTACTGAAGTGCAACCATTACTAGCTAATAATATATGTGACCTTATACCTTCCTTTTCTAAAAAAAATATAATAGGATGCAAGTGGGTCTTCCGCATCAAAAGGAATCCAAATGGTATAAGAGATAAGTACAAAGCTCATTTTATTACGAAGGGACTCCATTAATGCCCTGATATAGACTTTATAGATACCTTCAGCCCAAACACAAAACCTGCCACCATTCAAGTTATCTTGTCCATAACACTCTCTCGTGATAGGATCATTAAACAATTGGATATGTCCAATGCTTTTCTCCATGGACAACTTGATGAAGCATTGTCCATGCAACAACCCCCTATCTTTGTTAGTGCCACTTATCCTTTTCATGTTTGTTAGTTAAAGAAATCTCTTTATGGACTCCGTCAAGTTTCTTACCAATGGTTTAAAGAACTTACTCTCCACATTCAGAAGTTTGGCTTTGAAGGCTCAAAAACATACCCATCCTTGTATTTTTATCATTAGGGTAATATATCTATGTTTTGTCTAATATATGTGGATGATCTTATCCTAACAGGTAGTTGTTCCAAAATGCTTCAGAATGTCATTGATTACCTCATTTCTATGTTTGCTTTAAAGGACCTCAGAAAACTCCATTATTTCTTTGGCATAGAGGCCTTGTGGCAATTTGATGGATTACTTCTTACTCAAACGAAGTACATCCATTATCTATTAACCAAAATTGACATGGCAGAAGCAAACAGAATAGTTACTCCATCATGTACCTTGAAGCAACTTCGTCTTGATGACTTAGACCCTTTTCCGAACACCACTCTTTATAGGAGTACAGTAGGTGGCCTTAAATACTTAGTGCTAACACGCCTAGACATCTCCTTCTCTGTGAATAAGACTTCCCAATTCATGCAGAAACTGACCCAGCACCATTGGTCCATTGTAAAATGCGTTCTGCGTTATCTATAAGCTACAGCCACATATGGTCTCATGTTGTGCCCTTCATCTTCACATGTCATCATTGCATACTATGATGCAAATTGGGAAGGCTATGTGGACGACTGAAAATCAACTTCTGGCCTGTGTTTCTTCATTGGACATAATCTTATTCTATAGGGGTTAAAGAAATAGCGTACAGTAGCACAGTCAATAACTAAAGCAGAGTATCGTGCTATCGCTCAAACAACTAACGAAATACAGTAGTTACAATCCTTACTCTCTGAAATTGGATTTCTGTTGTCCACCTCACCTACAGTTTTATGTGATAACATGTCCGTCACATACCTTACTGCTTCACCAGTTTTCCATTCTCGCTCGAAGCATGTGGAAATAGACTTTCACTATATTCGTGACAAGGTTTAGGCCAACCAATTATCAGTATGTCATATTCCAACTGATGCACAGATTGTAGATGTCCTGTTTAAGTCTTTGTCCAGGCGCTACTTTCAGGGACTATGATCCAAATTGACTGTCAAAAACTCTCCAGCTGAAATTGCGAGAGGATGATGAGATAACCATTAGTTCTATTAGCCTTAAGTTTGTTGTAACATACTTTGTTATAAAACCATTTTTAAGCCCTTAAACTATAATAGTTTTTTCTATTGAGCCCCTATCATTTTATTGCATTGCATTGAACCCTTGTGCTATTATTTATATATATATTGAGTCCCTATACTATTATTTATGTATACATTGAGCCCCTATACTATTACTTATGTAATACATTGAGCCCTTAAAAATTTCATAAAAAATCTATGGTTTTATCAAATTGGGGCTCAATGTATACTTAAAAAAATAATATATGAGCTCAATGCAATGCAGTAAAATAATAGGGCCTCAATAAAAAAACCGCTATAATTTAGAGACTTAAAAATAGATTTTACCTTCTTACTTTATCACATTGTTATGTTCATGCATATCCAAACTCATGTACTATGTATTTATATTTTATACTTTACAACAACAATATACAATTCAAGTTCTACTGAATTGCTTTAGGATCAACCTAGACGCTTTTGCTTTTAACATGGAGATTTATGTTCTTAAATACCCATCAAAACTCATATTCTTATCTCATGGCTTGGGATATAGTTTTAGAAATATGTTTATATGATATATTCATGTCATTCTAACACTTCTATGAATAAGTTGTAGAAGTAGTTTAAATGCCTTATTGGCATAATTCATGTATTAAATGAAAATAATAATAACAGGTTTATCAAACGTTATCCTAGTCAATCAAGATCTGGAAAGATTTTATTTTATTTTTTGTTTTTTAATTGATTATCTTAAATTTATCTTTCTTATATACCCAATATTATTATAAAAAAATTAATTAATTAAATTGATACAAAAAATGTTTAGAGTAATGGCGGATATGATTAAGTCAAGAATTTTTTCTATCAACTTTTTTTAAGAAAATAAAATCATTATAAAATTATAAATATTCTATTTGTATATATTAAAATTAAAATTTAATAATTTATTTAAATAGAAATAACTCTTTTCAGTTTATCATAAAGATGGATGGTTATCATTTTTTTATCAATATATTGAACTTAAAAAAATATATATCATTAAAAATAAAAAGAACACAAACTTTCAGGAATATATTGGAAGATCTTTTCAGATAAAAAGGTAGGTAATTATAAATTAGCACATGTACCACATGCAATGAGACGTGAAATTTAGTGGAACAAAGTAAAAGGTTGATGAGATTTTCTTTCAGATTTTTTGTTTTTAAAAAAAAAAACAAAAATCTCTTTGTCCCCAATTATTCAAAAATAATTAACAAAGTTCAATTAAGCTAAACTCCATGCAATTCACATTAATTCAGATTTCCAGTAATATGGAAAAACCTTTGATTTTCTGAAAGATACTGGAAAGGCTGCTATACTGTGAAATTGAATTCCATGCTTTTTTTGTCTATAGATGTGATAGGGTCATATAGGATTCATGCTATACACAGACAATATTTTCAGTTTTTTATATATTTATTTTTTAATTTTATGTTCTAATAATTGTGATCAATTACTGCTGCTTTATTTGGGAATTTTAAAAACGTGATTAAAGGGTATAGTGGCTTTACGTGTCCATTTTATTTTGCGCAACTTTCTTTCTAGTGGCTAACTTTGGCTGCAGTAATTTCAATTGCAAAGTGAATGATTCGTTTGGTTGAATTTTATTAAAAATTCAATTCATTCTAAACAAATTTTAAATAAAATTTATTGTCAATAAATTTTTATTATTAAAATATATTTAGTTCAAATAAATAATTTATTATTCTAATCATTTTAGAAATATAAACTTAAAAATTATGAAATTCATTTGAAAATTTCAATCATTTTGTTAAACTTTATTGTAGTTATAATCAATTTCACAAATTTAAAATTTAAAATTATAAATAAATTTTATAACATATTCATTTAAATTAAACACATATCATTTGAAATTATAAACGAATTCTATAAAAATTTATAAAATTTATTTATAACAAACAAATTTTTAAAATTTATATTTAGTATTTTGATTTCATTCGAAAGTGCGATACTCTATTAAAAATGTGAAAATTGATGCTATAATATAATAAAATAAAAATGATAATTTTTTAATCATGTTAATGTATATGTACATAAATATTAAAATGAAATAGTTATTATATTATAAGTAAAAATGGTAATGAAAATTTTATTTTATTACATTATGGTATAATTTTTCTTATTATTTTTATATGATTGGTTATCTTATATAATTAATAATATCATAATTTTCTTTCCTAAAAAAATATTATAAGTTCTATTGCACGGATAGGTAGATACATATAGTATGTGTTATATCTTTGTTGAATAATTGTAAGATATCCAAAGTATATATTATACATTGTTACAGTTTGATGTAATATTTTAAATATAAACAAGAATATTTTCTATGGAAGCAAATTAATTGTGGCAATTTTTTTTTAAAAAAAAGGAAAGAAATTTCTATCCTTTATATATATATATAAAAAAAGTCCAGTTTGTGTAGATAAATGACACTGCTCTTTCAGCCTTGCAGAGATAGAAACATTCAATCAGTGTCAAGTTTTTGTGCTTCTTATCTTTTTGACGTTAAATCTGTAATGTTGTGTCTGCAATTTGCGCAATGATTCCCTTAAAAAGTTGCAATGAACCCAAAATCATATGGCTTCTGAGTCAGGTAGATCATCTTTTAATCTAAAGTTGGAAAATTGGGTCACTTTCATGTGGCCATGGCCGTGGCCGCTTACCAGCCATTAAGATCAGACCAAAGGTCCCCTCAATGCAGCCACCATATGCATATATTCTTTGTAATGATAAAAACTATTGCCTATGCAACATGAAGCATGCCATATCTGTCATATGTCATATCTTCACTAGTTGTCAAAAAGAACCCCAACAACAACAACACCAATGTTCTCGTAGGATAAAGATCAAATCTCTATCAGAAATGACAGTTTTTACATTACTTTATACATGATTTCAAGAAATGCTAGCAACTTTTTTTTTTTTTTTTTGCACTTTTCTTCTTCCTACTCTTCCAATAGAGTTTAGACATGCCTCCCTTTTCTTACAATAAATAAGTAGGAGATTATTAAGACGAAGAATACGTAGCTAAATCCTATTGGAAGTGTACTCGAGGAAGAAAAGTGTAAAAGAAAGTGCTGCTGCTAGCATTCCTCACTTCAATGCATATCCAACATGTATGCATCTAATTCACATGTTCTACATCCACCTGCAAGACACAATAACAGATCCTTTTAAGTCAAACATAATTGGGACTGAAAAAGAAGCATTATTAGCAGCATCCATCTCGGTGGGAGGTGCAAAACATGAGCAGTGAATGCCATAATCCATACCCTTATCATTACTAGTGATGATGATAGTGGCTTAAAGCTTGCTTTTTAATATAAGACCAGGCCAAGCGTTGGGTCATCCAACGGCATTAAACCCCATTATTGAGTGGATCCTCCTTGAAGTTATGGGTTTGACCCCTCTTTCTCCTGTAACTAACATACTAAGTTACTAACACTATCTCTGTTTTTTGTTTAAAAAAAAAAAATCATTATCATATGCTGTCCTTGTTGAAAGAAAAAAAAATATCATTTGATGCATATGACAGGTGTTTACACTAACATCTCTGTTATATATATATATATATATATATATATATATATATATATCATCCGATGAATATGACAGATGTTTGACATGTCAAGATGGTGACCTAGGAATTATAAAGATAGAAGATGGAATCCACAAGCATGGGAATGAGTGGATTGGGGAAAATGAGTCAACAGCCCACTAAACCATTCATGCTTTAGGAAGATAAGTTGCGTATGTAAGGGTGTGTTGACATTGGTTTAATGTGTTGATATTGAACGAAAAAGTGCAATGAAGATCTCAAACGATCTCGGTTATGATTCCCTTAGCTTAAAGAAGTACATGAGGATTAGGTCCATTGAGATCAAGCGAGATAATCTAGATGATTTAATCAAAGATGAGAATTGACTCTCGTCAAGTGGATAATAAACTAATCATCCCCAAAAGATAAGGTTTTTTGGTAGAAGATGCACCTTAGTATCTTGCACTAGACAATTTTGGCAGTAAAATGGATCTATCCTAACTCTAACATTGTCCATTATATAACATCCCCATGCAGAGTACAACAATGGTAGAATAAAGCTGGTGAACTATTAGGGAATTCCTTATTTCTTCAGATAAGGGAAAAAAATAAATAAAGAAAGAATCATACCCGTTCCAGCATGGATGCATGTATTTGTGACTGCCTGACCTGTGCATGAAAAGGAGATGGAGATGCAGTAAAAAAAAAAAAGTACAAAATAACAACCCATAATCATGGCTAAAAATAAGAGGTGTGAACAAAATTGTTGCATTAAGAATGAATTTGACGTGTCCTGAGCCGGGGAGTGTAACTTGTCAACCGATTAATCATGGCTAAGAAAGCCACTATATTAGTCCTCACCAAAAAAGCATAGTGCAGTGTTGACTCCATTACAAAAGTTATTTGCTGACAAGTTGCACAAACCACTGTTTGAGAACAGATCAATTGTACTATTCACAAATCTACCATGTCGGCGTACTAATATTCTGAGCACAACTAAAATTTCTTAGTTTTAATGACAAGCACCTACTAAAATAGTGTAATTGATATGGATTCAAATCCCATAAACTCTCTTTCCTCTCTAATATACTGTTGTGAGAAAAAATGATTTTAAGCACAAAGTAGTACAGACCGAAACTCGATTGGACAACAAGGATCAGCAATTTGCAGCTTTTTCTAGATAAATGGTTTTTATTTTCTTTAGATTACATAGGATATATTTGATTGATGGAGTGAAATGAAATAAACCCTTAATTTTTAAGGAATAAACTAGACATTTCTAGAAATACTAATGCTAAATAATTAATATTTTATATTTTGATTTATGACCTAAAATTACTATTTTATTCTTATTACATATTTTGGTTCATAACCATTGTATGATAGATAAATAGATTTAAATATAAATGACATTAATCTCCTTATTAATGAATTTCATTATTAGTATCAAATAGTCATATAATTTTAGCATGTTTTAAAAAAAAAAATTAAACATATCATATAAAAAAAATTAGCATGTATATTTTATTTTTCTAAAATAATATAAATGCATAATAAATAAATAATATTTTAAATTTTTTTAATCATAAAAATACAAACATATACAATAAATAAATTTAATATAATTTATGTTTGCCAAACTTGAGTTAAATTAAATTTAAAAAAATATCAAAAAATCTAAATTAAATTATTCTAAAAAAAAGAGAAAGTAAGAACATGAATGTAAATAAAGTTTAGACATAGAGAGATGAATAAAAGTGGAAATGATCTATTTTAAGAGATAAAAAATACATATTCTTTAGTTTTAGGCAGAATGACTATCCTTAAAAAATCATAGAATTGTTATTTTATATAATTGGTATTTCATAACAAAATTTGAACTAAAGTAAAGAATTGCTAATCCTTTTAGAATAATTATTTTATTCTTAATTTATTGCGCAAACCAAATATGGCTGTAGTTTTTAAGGCATAATTCACATGACTGTATTGCAAAGGCTTGTGGCAGGTCAAAAGTATAAAAGTATAGGGTTGAAGTGATCAAACCAAAAGAATTATATGGTTAAATGCTTATTAGAATAGCGCAGACTGCAGAAGCTTACTGGAAATTATCTACATGCTAGCAATAATTTCTTGAATGTTTTCACGTGCAATTATTTTCACATCATATGAAAATTCCATGTGCTATTGCTTTTTAACTAATGGATGCACTCTAAACCTCCAATTCTTTAGATTAATGGGTTTTACATATAGATGTTATTGCCCTTTCTTTCATTCTGCCTAAGTAAATAAATAATTATCACAATATATATGAAGATACCCTATGGACAAGGGAAACAAACATTCGGTAGTCATGAGGGGCTTTATTGAATTATGACAACTACTTACGTACTTGTTTTGGTAGCTACTAAAATGGATATTGAGGATTGCATATTGCATATTTATATTGTGGTATGCACATATTTTTAATGGTGTGTGTTCAAGTCAGCTACATTTAATTTTTCATAGGTTGGCATGATACAATCATGACAAATATATGTGTAGGCGGTGGATTCAGCGGGTGTTCAAATATTTCATGGACACTGTACAGGTTTAGGGCCCACTAGAAATATAGCAGGAACTTATGGCCCAAATAGGAGATGGGAGTCGCCACCCGAATTATACTTAAAACACACTTTTATAGCAACTAAATCTTACAGAGGGCCCCCAACAACTGCCCTCAGAGATTGAGTTCAAAATCTAGGTATAAGCTTTTGAATGCCCATCCAACCTGTAGACAACCAGTTCGATCAGCCCGTGATAGGGAGTAAATTATGGATGCTCGATTTAACCGGTTAGCAATAGAGCTTAATGATGAGAAATGTAAAACTTGAATGCAAAAAAGAAACCCTGAAATCTTCTCGAAAATGAGCATGAGGGCTAGAAACCTATGAACAAGTCCAAAACCTTTCAAAACTAACCTAAGCCACCTCGGCCCATTAGGCCCATTGCAGGGCAGGGCCAGAGGGGCAAACACCTATGTGAAAAGGAGATTGTCTTTATGGTATTTGCCAAAAGAGGCGATCGCCTCTACAACAGTCATTTGCCTCTATATTAAATACAGAGGTGGTCATGACAGCCAACTTGGTGGGCCCACACGCCTCTACAACTTAGCCTCAGGTCTGAAGGATGGCATTGGGAGGAGAGAGGCTAGGAAAGGCAATGATGGTAGAGTGATAGTAGGGGTATGGGTTAAGAGAGGGGAATAAAAAGGAAAAAGAGATAGAGAAAAAGGGGAGGCCACTTTTGAAAGGAGAGACTTTTGAACAAAAAAGGAGAAAAAAAGTTGTAGAGAGTTCTAGAGGAGAGCAAGGAGGAAAGGGCTTAGAGAAATTAAGCTTAGGAGGTGACTTCTCTTAAAAAGAAAGCAGAAGAAACTTGCATTCAAGGAGGAGATCAACATTCCAAGACATTACTAAGGGCTAAACATATTTGAGCTCCTTTTTTTCAGTAAACATCTTATCCATCTTTAAGTTTGCATGACTCATTCCTTACTTATTTATGTGTAATTTCTAGTCTTTTTATTTTTATACTCTTTCTTTTATGTTTATTATTCTGGATATACATTGATTATTACACGATTCATTGAGTTCTAAGTGAGATTGTACATTAGACTAGCTTTTAGTAATAGATCTTTACTTGAACTAAAAGATTTATCATTTAAGAGTTATCTAAGACTGCTCATTAGACAATCGCCTCACTGCTATAA
The DNA here is from genome assembly GCA_947683625.1 of Mallotus nudiflorus. Lineage (NCBI taxonomy): Eukaryota > Viridiplantae > Streptophyta > Magnoliopsida > Malpighiales > Euphorbiaceae > Mallotus > Mallotus nudiflorus. Next base: position 2,406,314 of record CANTUR010000213.1, on the reverse strand, counting down.
GGTGATTACCACTTTGACAGGTCTCATATAACTTTGTCTCTCATCCTTGTAAGATATGAAGAGCTTTTATGTGTGTATAGGTCTTAACATATTCAAATTTATTTTGTATAAGCCCCTATTATGTTGTTAATTTAAGGTTTAAAACTTATATTTAATGACTTTGACTTTCTTTGTTTTTACTTAATTTATCAACTAATCTTATGGATTTTTGTGCATGATCTTTATGTATGGTGAAAAACTAACATTTTACTTGTTGTAAGGATCCATTGATGATTTGTGATCATTAATTGTTCATCTTATTAATTAGTTCTTGAGAGGTTTTATTTAATTAAAGCAGGTTATTTTTGGTTTCTTTTAGTATATTTCCTATTTATTATACCATTATTTGAGAAGGCGTTGTAATTCTTAATCCCTCTCTCCTTTTGATTTGGAATGTATGGTTGTAATTTATATATTTTTTTTACTTATGGTGAATGTTGGGACTTAAAAGCATGAACTTGGATTAATTTGCAAATTCAAGATTAATTGTAAAATGCAGTAATTGATTGGAATGAAATCACAATTCGCTTGATAATAAAGAAATTATTGAATAATTAAGGGTAACAAACTACAAAACTTAAACGAAGGCCAATCGCAAGGTTGAGTGTACATTCAAATGCCCATACTTAGTTTTTGAACTTGTTCTTTAATGATGGCTTCTAAGAACCGCCATAGAATCCAGTTGTCGTATTAGTGTGTCCCAACTTTCATTCGGGTGGCAACTCCATCTTCGAATAGACTTTAAGATATATGTTGTATTTCTAATGGGCCTCAAACCTACACAGTGATGTGGTCGCCAAACATTTGGACGCACACTAAATCCTATCGCCTACAGTGGCGACTCCATTGAGGATAGAGAAACTAATTCTAATGTTTTGTAACTTATCATCTTTAATTATTCTTTGATTTCTTTTGCATTTCTATTGCATTCACTATACTTTTTGCACACAATGAGCACTCCAGTCCTGTTTTAGGCTAATAATAGTCAGTGTTTTGCTACATGTGTTTCACTCAAACTTGGTGGTGAGATACTTAATTATTATCACTCATGACACGTACTATTTATGTTGCATGGACCTTTAGCTAGGGAGACGTACATGGATGTATATCGTTGTAGGAGCCGAAACCTTTTACTACTAAGACTTAAGCTCATGTAGTGGTTTAGCAATTTCCTATAGGAACTTCCTAGTTGCTTATGTTTTATGCCCTTTAATGGATCCTTAAAATAAGACCTAAGTCTGTTCTATATGGACCTTGTCAAGATGGGCCTTTTATCCCTATTCTTAGCCCATTTTAAAGTATTGTCAAAATGGGCCTATTATGGCTATATTGGCCCATTGAAATGGATCTTGGCAAGGTAAAGCCCTGATATCACTATCAGCCCATCAATGCTGACTTTGGATTTATTTAGAGGAAGTTGGTTTTATTATCCCCCATTGATAATTAAAAGACAAACGAAAAATTCTAGGATAAGGAACTTGCCATTGAATATATGTGTATGGGAAATAAGGGTGAAGGTCATCATTAAAACTCTACATTTTTATTGTGTATATTAATTGTGATTATTTGCTTTTTTACTTATCTTCCTTAAATAATAAAACGAACTTGCATATCATGCATACACATCATGCATAATTCTAATATGTGGTCTTGCAGCAATATAGATACTTCATGTTTGTCCAAGTGGGTTCGGTCTAGTTTTGGTCGGTTGTTTAGAAGTTTTGAAATAGAAATGGAAAGAGGGTTTGATCCTAAAGCTTTTAAGGCACAATTGAAAGAGGAAGTGTTTACTGAAAATCAGTATATAATGAGGGAAATGATTAGAGAGATAACCAAGCTCATCAGAGAAAATCAATCAGCACAGCCACCCAATCTAATCAATCTTGATGAGGAAATCCTAGTAAGAGAAAGGGAAGAAGATGATGTGATGGTACTAGCTAATCCACCAAATCAGAGAAATATGAACCTAGATAAGGGTGTGGATTAAACTAAGTAGGCTAAGAGTATAACCAAGGCTATGAATCAAATGCAGATGATGAAGAAGTAAAAGGGCATGGATGCTCCTTTGGATTATACTGATTTGAGTCTAGATAGGGAAGATGAATCGATGCCTCGAATGTTTAAATTCCCCAACATGAAGAAGTATATAGGCACTAAGGATCCCCATTTACATTTGAAGCAATATATGACTTATATGAAAGCCATTGAGCTGACTAAGACTCAAATCATTAAGCAGTTCCCTATGTTGTTGGAGGGTGCACCAATCTGTTAGTACTATACTTTGGAGCCATACATTCAGTCTGATTGAAAACAAATGTGTGCTGCATTTATGAAACAATACAACCTCAATGTTCAATTAGAGGTGTCTTTGAGGGATTTGCAAAACACCAAGCAAAGGTTTAATGAATCCTTCACTTATTATCTAATTTGTTGGAGAGGGAAGCTATCACAAATGACGTATAGACTTGCTGAGTTAGACCAACTAATGATGGCAATAGAAGGGTGTGTTCCAGCACTATCTAAGAAGTTGAGGGACTTAGGAATCTAGAATTTTGAGAAATTATACAAATTTAAGGTTCAGAAAGAGTTAGACTTGGCCTAAGAAAAAAGGTTATTCGAAGGGAGATCTAGGGGCAAAGAGGGAGCAGGTTCAAGCAGTAATGTTCAGATTAATACCATCAGGCCACTTAGCAGCAACCTGTAGATTAACTCTATTAGGCAACCCCAAAGATTCTTCAATTTAGGGTGACTTTTATCCAAAGTTCTTGAAAAGCTAATCGAGAAAAACCTATTATGACCTTTACCTTCTCAACAACCCTTACCAGGTGCCAGCAAACCATTGGGCATGACACTGATAGTTATGCTCAATTGAAACATGAAATCCAAGACTTGATTGACACAGGAAAAATTATTGACCCATAAATAAGAAAACCAAACACCCAAAACAATCATCTACCCAATTACCAAAATGTGCCACCACTTAACCCACCTATCTTAATGTTTAACACTGGCCTAATAGAAGAACAAGTCTTAAGCTCTTTTGTTAATGTCATTCCTAGTCTATCAAAGCCTGAACCTGAACCTGAAAACCTAAACCAAAATAAATAACCCATGGAGTTTGTTCTGCATGTATTAGACATCTAAAGCTCCAATAATGAAGATGAAGGGAAGGTTAATTTATAGGATAATGAGCAATGTGAATCAAGCCAATTTATGAGTAAAGTTGAGGAAAAGAGGAAAGAAGTTGAAACTACTAAATATGAACTAGACAAAGAAGTGGAGATGGGAAAAGGGAAGGACATAATGAAAGACTAAGGAACCATCGCCAGTGTTTGGGAGTTACTCATGCACTCTAGGGACCACCAAAAAGCATTAGCTCTTACACTAGATTAGAAAAAGATCTCCGCAAACTGCACTCCTGAACAGATGATTAATTCCTTAACAGAAACCTCCTAAGGTACCATAATATTTTATGATGACAATTTGCCTTTAGAAAGGAGAGATCACCACAAAGCCCTATTCATTAAAACTAAAGTGAAAGGAAAGATGACATGTTTTATTATGGTAGATAATGGTTTCGCCTTTAATGTTTTTCCATTAAAGGTTCTATCGAAGCTATAGTTGACTATGGCAGACCTAAAACCCTTTGAGTTAGTCATTAAGGCTTACAATGATACAAAAAGGAATATCAAGGGAAACTTCAGAGCCTTGGTCAAGACATGACCCATCGAGGCTTGAGTGAGTCTGCATCTAATAAACATTCCTGTGACCATTGTTATCTTATTGGGAAGGTCATGGTTCTATCCTTTGGGTGGTGTGCCTTTCATTATTCACCAGAAAATCAAGTTTCCATAAGAAGGTAGGGTTGTCACCATCTCTACAGAGACCGAAGCTGATGTGGCTGCCCTAAAGCTAGCCCCTAAGGAAATAGCCATAAGCCTAAGCTTTAAGGTATATGTGATTTATGAAGACGAGATAGATAAGAGGGTTTTTAACATGATGCACAATATGAAGTTTATACTTGGTATGGGATTGGGAAAAGACCAAAGCGAACCTTCGAGGTTTAATGAGCGCAAGGTACCTATTTTGAAGCATGGGGTAGGGTTTGAAGGGACTGAAGGTTATGAAGAGGAACTCAACATTTAGAATCAACTTGAGAAAGCAAAAATGAAAGAAACATTAATAAAAAGATAGAAATTATTTACTTAGGGCTATGAAGACATGCCAAGAATTGATAGGGAAATCTCCAAACACAAAATCCCTATATATCCTCACATATTGCCAGTCAAGTAAAAGAAGAGGAGACGGAGGCCAAAATAGGCACTTTTAGTAAAAAAAAAAGAGGTTAAAAAGTAGCTGAGGGCAAAGTTCCTGGAAGTGGTAAAGGATACTTAATGGTTGGTGAATATAGTTCCTATCCTAAAAGAGGATGAGAGGGTCAAAATGTATATGGACCACAGAGATTTGAATAAGGCTTGCTCGAGGGATGATTTTCCACTACCACACATCAAACACATTGGTTGACAATATGGCTTGTAGTGCAATGTCCTCTTTTATGGATGGGTTCTCGAGGTATAATCAGATCATAATAACAGTAATAGACAAGCTGAAGACATCATTTATCACTGAATGGGGTATCTATTGTTATTAGGTAATGCCATTCAGATTAAAGAATGCAAGGGCTACTTATCAGAGAATGGCAACCACTCTGTTGCATAATATGATCCATAAAGAAACATAAGTGTATTTGGATGATATGATGGTGAAGTATGCAATTAGAGAGAGGCACTTTAAGGCTTTAGAAAAATTCTTAGCAAAATCAAATTAGTATAATCTCATATTGAACCCAAAGAAGTGTGTTTTCGAGGTGACAACTGGTAACTGTTGGGACATATTATTAGTTAAAGGGGAATCAAAGTGCCAAATAAGGTAAAGGTGATAAGGTAAAGATCAGAGGGTTACCTATTAGGACACATTTACAGTACATTAGTAGGTTTATAGCTAAGTTGACTACCATGTGCAAATCAATCTTTAAGCTCTTAAAGAAGAATCAACCTGTGATTTGGGATAATGAATGTCAATAAGCTTTTAAAGCCATTAAGTCTTACTTAATGAATCCTCAAATCCTACAGCCATTAAAGCTAGGTAAGCCCTTAATCCTATATCTGGAAATTGAGGAGGATGTAATAGGGATAATGCTAGCTTAGGAAAATGAAGAGAGGATTGAATATGCAATGTATTACTTAAGTAAGAAGCTCATGTCGTATGAAGCCAACTATAGCTTGGTAGAGAAAACATATTTGGATGTAATCTGGGTGACGAAAAAGCTCTAGCATTATTTTTAATCCTACAGGGTACAAGCAGTTTCTAAACATGATCTCCTTAGATACCTTCAACAAACTCCTTCACTTACGGGAAAGTTAGCTAGATCATTAGTGCTGCTCACTAAATTTGACATTGATTATGTGGCGAAAAAGGTAGTAAAAGGAAGGGTAGTAGTAGACTTCTTGGCTCAAAACCCAGTAGTGAATAAACAGGATTAGGAGTTAGAATTTCTAAATGAACATTTAGGGGTAATAGAGGTCCAAGGGTGGAGAATGTACTTTAATGGAGCCGTCAACAATAAAGGGGCTAGTATTGGTATAATCTTTATTATTCTAGAAGGGGAAATGATTCCAATGGCCAAAAGCTTGAATTCAAAGTAACAAACAATCAAGCAGAATACGAGGTATGCATCTTTAGTTTAGAGGCATTGTATCGTGTGGGGCAAGAGGATGTTATTTTGTACGAGGATTTAATGTTGGTGATAAAAAAAGCCTCCAACAAGTGGAAAGTGAGGGAAGACAAGCTACATTCATATTGGGATTATTTGGCTACTATCTTGTTGTCTTTTACTCAATGCAAATTTATTTATTTACTAAAAAAGGAGAACCAGATAGTTGATGCACTAGTTACTTTAGTTTCTAAGTATAAGGGTGGCAGACAGATAAAGGTTAGGCCTCTAATATTAGCGCAATCTCAAATTCCTTATTATAAAGAGATAAGGGTGATGCTGGTAGATACCATTGAGAAGCCTTTATTTTATGACTCGTAGTAATACTTGAAAATAGGATAGTTCCTTAAAGATGACAATAAGAAAGAAAGGATGTCCCTACGGATGCTATCTTGGCAGTTCATTAGCCTTAAAGGAATGTTGTATAAACGAATGCTAACAGGTGTCCACTTGAGGTGCATCGATAAGGAAGAGGCCCAGAAACTTATGGAAGCAATCCATGAAGGGGTGTATGGACCACATATGAATAGGATAATTATGGCAAAGAAAATATCCCGCCAATATTATTTTTAGATTACTATGGAGATGGACTATGTCAAGTTTGTAAAGAAATGCCACAGCTGTCAAACTTATGGGGATGTGAGCCATCTACTATTTATGAAGCTATAGGGAATGACTTCTCCTTAGCCATTTGCAATATGGAGGATTGATATTATAGGGAAAATAAGGCCAAAAGCGTCAAATGGTCATCGATACATTATCATGGCAATCGATTATTTCTCCAAATAGATTGAGGCTCAGTCCTATACCGCGATTGACTCGAAGCAATTGTCAAAGTTTATTAAGAGAAATATAATCTACAGATATGTTGCATCACCTTGTTATTGATAACGGTGTTCAATTTTAAGCAGAAACTGGCTGCATTATTAAAAGATTACAAGATAGAACATCACATATCATCTTTATATAAACCATAGGCGAATGGTGCTATAAAAGTTACAAATAAGAATGTAAAGAGAATCCTAGCTAAAATGATGGAAAATTATCGAGATTGGGTAGATTACTTACAGTTTTCATTATGGGGGTAGTGAACTACTACTAGAACTTTAACAAGGATCACTCCATATTCCTTAGTATATAGGTACGAAGTTGTTTTGCCAATAGAAGTTAAGGTTCGATCACTAAAGGTTCTTCTAGAGTCCAACTGACATTATTAGATGAGAAGCAAATGAATGTTATCTATCATTTTTAGCTGTATCAAAAAAGGATAGTCTGTGCTTACAATAAGAAGATCAAGCTGAAAAAGATTAAAGAAGGAGATCTAGGAATGAAGCTTGCAAAGCTGATTGTGACTGATCCACGAGGGAAATTCAAGCCAAATTGGGAAGGTCCTTATGTGGTGAAAAATTTATTCTCCAAGCGTGCAACTATCTTATCTGACATTAAAGGGAATGAATTCTGAGAGATTATCAACTTGGATAAGTTCAAGAATTACTTTTTGTAAAAGTTTTGCTAGGGAGAAAACCTTAAAAAGAGGTTGTTTAGACAAAAGTTAGAGACATAAAAATAAAAAAATAAAAGGGTCCTACTGGATTGAAAACTTCAAAAGTTGCAATCCAGGCAAAAGTTAAGGACATATAAAAGGAGAGAGAAAGCTAAAAATGGTTAGCTGAAAAACTTGCATGGGCAAGCCAATTAATGACATGAGTTATGTCAGAAGAAAAATATATATTCATATTATGCTTGAAGTTAAATAAAATAGATTTCTCTAATTACTGTTAAACATTGTGTTAAGAGTCTATTACAAACTATTTAACTGAAAAGGGAAACTCAATCTAACAAAAAGAGAAACAATGTCTAAATTCATGAACTATATTATTTTCTCGTCTTTTATTGAGTATCCCACACACTTAATGCTTGTAACTCTCTTATCCTTTTATTTCTAATAAACTCATATCTTTTCGCTTATTATAATTAAATCCACACTTTGTAATGATTGGATCCCCATTATAGTATATGTTCCTCTAAATGATTCTCTGAGACTAGGTAGCCACTAGGTTATTTAAGAAGTTCTAGGTGAGCGGTCCTTGCTCGAATTCATGCACTAACTCCACTATTAGTTATTTTTGCCCATATTGGCGATAAAGTCAAGTCAGATTGTAGAAAGTAGTAAAATGAAGACCAGTGATAGGGACGCAGTAAGTGTAAGACTGGATAGTCACATGTTGTAACCTTCACCATGGACACATCCATTGGATCAGGGTATTAAGGAATGTGGATAACTAGTCTTGGATGTTCTCTAGTATGGGATATAGTTTTCTAGTTCAGTAATGCTTGGCCCTATACTGTGCTACATCTTAGGGAGGCTCAACTAATATCAGCATTTTGTAAAACCACATCTATAGGAGTGATCGGTAAGTAAGAATGCCCATAAGTTAAAAAATAAATGCTAGAAATTAAGAAACTTACCTCTAACAAGAATGAACTTCTAGAAAATTGCATGGTCTCTATGAAATTGTTTAGCCCAATTATGGTTTCGGTTAGAATGAGGGGGAACAGATTATGTCCTGCTTCTACCTGCTCTATAATATGTAAAAGTTTTGAATCACAGTTTCTAACAGGTAAGACAAGTAGGAATTGGGCATACAAATAGAAGGCTATTATCTGGGGCCAGTGGACATCTTCCTTGTCTACTTTGAGATAGTTTTAAGGAAAGGTTCTAATGCAATCTCTAAGCCATGAAGGTAATGGGATGAAGATTGGGGTGGAAGATTGAAAAACTGGGCCATCTGATACTAAACAAAGTGCAAATATGGGATTCCAAGTGTAGGCATTGTGAGTTGGCATGAAGAATCCATATGACAACTTAGGAGGGCTTCAAACTCTTCTATTAGGGGCCATAGTTCAATCATATTGAACTAGAAAACATGTTTCTAAGGATTCCAGATTGAGCTACTATGTGGAGAAATGGAAAATTGATCTTTTTATCATAAAGTGATTTAAGAACTGACAAGTGAAACGGCTCCAGTTTGGCCTATGACATATTGTCTTAGCCTTTCAATATTGGCTGTAGTAGTTTATGGCTTCTTTCGATCATGATTTAGGGTTTTTAGGGATGTCTATTGAGAGAAAATAGAGGTGTGAGGGCAGGAATGGCTGAGAATGAGATTGAAGGTGAAGAGTTAGAGATTTAAAGGAGGAAATTGACCTAATAATGAAGCAATCGCCTCATCATGAAGAGGCGATCGCCTCTTCAGCAGGAGGTCAAGAGGTGATTGCCTCTTCAGTAGAAAATTATCATCTTTTCAATAGAAAGTTGTAACTTATTTAATGATGATTAGCAAGCACCTGCTAGGTTATAATTGTTTTAGCTTTTCTTTTAAATCTAAAGTGTAGCAATGTGAAATAAAAAGGGAACATCTATGTAATTATTAATGCTAAAATCCAGCATAAAAATGAAATTCATTGTAATAAAATCCAATTTTGGTAAGCATTCGTTTAACAAAGAATAAAATGTTTAAATGTCAGAAGTAAACAGTCGAATAATAACAGTAGTAAAAAAAAGGATAACTCACGGAACCTAGTCTATCAACTATTCGACTCAGTCCCCTTAGGGTCATCCCCTCCTCTAATATTGCCATCCTCATCGTTGTTGTCATCCTCATTGATCTGGAGGACCTCAATCTATAGCTTGAGGGTGGCAATCCTTACCTGGCTGGCCATGTCCCGATCCTATTCAAGTAAACCACTGTTGGGTGATGTCCAACATGTAATCCCTTTGGGCCTCAATCATTCGATACATGTATAGGCCTTGCTCTAGAGGAATCTATATTATTGAAAGAATGTTATAACTAATAAATCTTTTAAGAATGAGTCAAAATATAAATTAAAAGTGAGCTTATGTGAGTGGTATCCCCAAGAGTACATGCAACTGTGAGCTCCTTATCTAAAGTCAGGAACTGGCGAGACAACTCCTTGGGAGGAATCCAACAACGAGCCAGAGAATCAATTGTGTGGGTGAAACTACCAGTGATAAATTGGGAGTTAGAGGTTGTAGGGGGTCCCATCTCCCCAACTATGGTAGAAGATTCTCCCTATTTGGGTCTAGATGGCATCTTTAAGGCTCCCTCTCCCGCATGTGAGGTCTAGTCGAAGAAGTGGGTATAGTTGCTACAGTATGAAAACAAGGGAAAATTATGTTAAGATATCATAGTTCTAAATGGAAAGAGGAGTGTCAAATAAGTAACTATGAAGTAAAGGCAGTAGTTAGGGGAATTGTCTACAAGAGGTGGGTCTAGACGAACTCCATATACCAGCTCTTGATCTGGACAGTGTGCTCCATGGTAGCTCTCTAGTGATAGCTTGGTCCAGCTCGGCCCCCTCTAGCTCAAAGGTCTAAAGCATGCTCCTTGGGGGGAGACTTGGGTACATACCTCGCTCCAGCTCCCCTGCTCCAGTTTAGGATCTGCTCACTAAGATACCAAGCTCGATAGCCTGGTCCACAAATGAGGTTTGCGGTTAAGCTAGAGGTTTGGAATGAGTCATCTCCACGTTCTATTTAGCCTCAGCCCCTAAAAATCAGCCTAAATTTTCAAAGAAGATATTAATAAGTGAGTGAAATTTTTAAAATTACTAACATGTAATATCAGATTTACAGGTACTGCATCCTATGTTAGGGAGTTTAGATGCTGTCGGTGATTATATACTCAGGCCAGATGGCTCTTCAAGACACGGCCGCAGCCCCACCTGCCGATGGCAGGAAAATCATCTCCCACTTGCATCACACCAATGAGAAGCTTTAGCTCTAGGGCCCAAACCTATAAAGAAAAGGACAACAGATGTCAGCAAACATATATTGAAATAACTCAAGAAGAAAAGGAGACGGAACCTACCAGTACAACATACCAGAAGCCGCAAAACCTCTCTTCCCCATGAACCACCTCGTCTATACTCTGGTACAAATAGGCCAAGGCATAGCTGCCTGAATAGAAGGAGAATACCCAATCCAAGTCCTAGAGAGGTAGCAGAAACATCAAATCTATAGAGCTAATGGTATCAGTAAAAAAAGTGGTACCAAGGAGATAAACTAAAAAGGCACGCACCACCTGATCAACCTGATATAGGGTGACCATCGTTGCAGCTATATGCCTAATGTAAAAGCCTCGAATCAAGTGAAGCTTCAAGGTATGGGTCCCCTTTATGTTTGAGACCATCTTAGAAGGCACTTGACGTAGATGACCTTCTCTAGAGTCAGTTGGTGAAAGCTTGCATCAAAAGGGATGGGATCTCCAGCACATGCAATTCTAGAAATGGCAGCAAAAAAGATAGGGTCTAAGGTGAGCTCCTCAAATGGAAGATGGAAAGTGTGTGTTGTGTCAAACCACCTTTCCATTAATGCGTGGAGCAACTAGTAGTCTGTCTGGCCCTGCTTAGAGAGAAGTGAAAGGATGAAGTCCTTGAATCCAGTGTCCTAGATCTGGTCCTTCTGGTTGTTAGTCAAATCATTATAGAAAGCCTGGGCTCCATGGAATTTTTCAGCACCCTTGAATGTCTGTGCATCGTGTTGCAAAAGAAAAGGAATGAGAATCAGGGAAGTTAAATAAAATATTATTCAATTTTGTTAATTATTCGAAGTAAAATTACTAAGTGATCATAAATAGGTTAGGTCGCCTTGTCACAGAGGCATTAAGATGATCGCCCCATTACCAAGAGGCGATCCTCTGCATGCTGGCGCAAAGGCGATTGCCTTTCTTTATGAAGTGATCACCTCACCTTATAAAGAGGCGATCACCTCAATGAAGAGGTGGTCGCCTTTGCGTATCAAAGGGCAGCAAATGGTTTTTTTTCCAGTTTTAACCCAAAATTCACAAATGCATTATTAATTAGCCTAGTTTTTTTATTATAAACAATAAATAGACATAAATGTAGTTTAACCGAATGTAATTTGTAGAAAAATAAGAAGCATTTAAGAACTAACCTCTCCAGATGCTAATGAACATATATGGCTTCTCAGGTTTGCTAGAGGAGAGATAGGATCTCCTTTTGTTAACCCGAGACTACGAGGGGCATTCACAAATAAAGAGATTCGATCCCATTCAGGTGCGGGTGGTGTCCTCTCATCTTCCATTTTTGAAAAGGTGAGTGAGTGGGAAGAACAAAAAGAAAAGAAAAGAAAAAGGGAAAAAAAAAGAAAAAAAAGAAAGGAAAAAAGATACTTTTATAATGGGGGATATATATATATATATATATATATATATATATATAAGGCGACGATGATGAAAAGAATTTCCTCGAGTGTGTCTTGAGAATTGAAAGTTAATGGATGAAAGTTCTCTAATTAAGTTTTTAAGTCAAATAATACTTGGGTCAGGAAAACCCAAGTATTGAAAGGGTTGTTCGAGTTGTATCTCCGAAGTTTGAAGTTGAAAGGGTTGTATTCCCAAAGCTCGAAATTGAGATAAGGCAATCGGGCAAGAAAAACCTGAAAAGTCTTCGTTTCCGTTAAATGGTGATCGAGCCAAAAAAACCCGAGAACCTTCATTTTAGTTGAGTGACAATCGGGCCAAGAAAACCCGAGAATCTTCGTTTCAGTTGAATGACAATCGAACAAAAAAAATCCAAGAGTCTGTGTCTCAATTAAATGATTGAATCAAACTAGAAAAACCTGAAAGTCTTAATTTCAATTGAGTGATGATCAGGTCAAAAAACTCAAGAGTCTATATTTGGTTTATGTGGTTGAATTAGGTAAAGAAAACCCGAGGATTATCATTGTTAGACAAATTTTAATTCATCAACTAATCTTATGGATTTTTATGCATGATCTTTACGTATTGCGAATTTTACTTGTTGTAGGGATCCATTGGTGATTTGTAATCATCAATTATTCATCCTATTGATTAGTTCTTGAGATATTTTATTTAATTAGAGCATTTTATTTTTGATATATTTATTATTTATTATACTATTATTTGAGAAGACATTGTAATTCTTAATCTCTCTTCCTTTTTTATTTTGAATATATAATTGTAATTTATATATATTATTTTACTTATGGTGAATGTTAAAACTCAAAAGCATGAAATTGAATTAATTTGAAAATTTGAGATTAATTATAAAATGCAACGATTGATTGGAAGGAAATCACAATTCGCTTGATAATAAAGATATCATTGAATAATTAAGGATAATAAACTACAAAACGTAAACGGAGGTCAACCGCAAGATTAGGTGAACACTCAAACACTCATACCTAGTTTTCAAACGCGTTCTCTGATGACTACTTTTGAGAATCTCTGTGAAATCCAATTGCCGTATAAATGTGTCCCGACTTTCATCCAGATGGCGAATCCATGGCCGAGTAAGCTTTAAAACCTATGTCATATTTCCTAATGGACCTTAAACTCAAATAGTGCCGTGATCGCCAAACACTTAGATACATGTTAAACCTCACTGCCTACACAACCTTATAGTTGACCTTCATTTATATTTTCTATTTTATTATCTTTAATTATTAAATTATTTCCTTATTTACATGCAAATTGCAATTGTCTCCATACAATTTCCAAATTTTATAGTTAAGTCCTAGTTTAATTTAATTTCAATTTCATGCAATTTAAATGCGATTCAAATATTCGACATGAATTAGACACATTCATCCACAATAAAAATAAATAAATAAATAAACAAGTGCACACACAAAGAAATAGGTGAAGAGAAAAAAAATTACACCCTTTAGCATGCAAGCTACAAATAATAAAATAAAATAAAATACACACAAAAAAGGAGTAAGGAGAAATTAAACATCCCTTATTCGCCCACAAATAAATAAAAATGAAACAAAAATTAATTTAACTAAATTAACACTATCAAATCCTGTAAATTAAATCAATTAGTCCCAAAAATAAAGAAAACCTACAAAAGAAACCAAGAAGTTAAATTCCTAAAAACAAATAAATAAATATATTTATTCAATCATAGAAGATAATTAACAGATAAAATGAATGTAACAAAAATTAATAACTCACATAATAACAACAAATGAAAGAGAAATCAATAACTGTCTAAATCCTAATTTAAAGAAAAGACATGCAACAAACTAATAAAATACTTACAGAAGAATGTCAAGTCATGAACAACATGAAATCATCAATAAGCAACATTGAAAACGAATGAATTTTAAATACACCAAAATGTAACTAAACACATAATAAAGATTCTAATTTGATAAACAAATTAAAATGACAAAGAATACTTGATAAAAGAGCTAAAAAATAATAAAGAAGAAACATGTTAAATCAATTAACGCAAGAAATCATTTTGAATAAAAAGTGCTCTGCCGACACCTTAAAACGATAAGGTGTCGCCTTAATGTGATAGTGCAACACCTTATCGATAGGACGCTGCGTTATCACACTGTGAAACAAAAGTTCAACATGAAGATAATAATTTCAGAATGACAAAACCATAAAAAGCATAAAAGGAACAATTTAATCAATCATTGGACACAATCAATGTTTAAACCCAAAATGAGAATAAAGTAAGTTTAAGAATAGAAGGAAAGGAGATTACTACTTTTAACACTGGTTTGGCTTCCTGTATTGGCCCTTAGAAGTGTTTCAAAATGATTGCAGCAGTTATGAGTTTTAGGTAATGTAAAGCCAACTCTTTTCTCCTTTGTCAAACTAATGCTCTTATTGTCTTCCTCCTCTTCCTGCTATCTCTTTTCTTTTCTTCCCTTTAGCTCCCTGCTCCTTCCCTATTATCTTTCTGCTCAGGAGCCTCCCCCTCTTCTTTTGTCATTTTCCTCCTTTTTATTTTCCACCTCTAAACACCACTTCTCTATCCTCAGGAACTACTCCCTCATTCTTCTCCCATGTTAGCAGTTATCTTCAGCGCGAAACCATGGAAAAAATCGTGTCAAAATGTGATTTTCTCTGTTATTTAAAAAACAGTTTAGCAAGCTAAGATGCCACCTTAGTGGCTCATCAGAAGATACGTCTTGGGCTTTTGACTTATTAAAGAAGAAAAGACTGACTTTTCACTATCAATCTCATTTTGCTTGGATTTTCATCATTGGGCTTCACTCGTGGGCTGACCAAACCCAAGTGTCAACAATATGCTTTTTCTTCTCTTTGTAAATCAATAAAAGGTTAATCAGACCCAGCAAAAAGGTGCAAATATCTGGACTCAAACAAACAAATTCAGTCTACTATTTTTGCATTATCCAGTGGCTCTCATGTTGGGACTTGATGAATTTCTAAGAAACTTGTTTGTTACACATTTTAATTCCTAAATTCAACATGCAATACAGTTCTTTACAGAAGCTGTCAACATTCAGCCTTCATACCTATAAGTACAGAACCATCTAAAAGTTGTAGCGTTCCACCACGCTTCAATACAGGGTTTAAGTTTTCATATGAATGCAGCAGATAACTTATCTACCATAGGCTAAACACACCTCTTTACTCTGCAGTCATAACAAGCCCAGGCAAAAGAATTTTCCCAAACAGGGGGGAAAAGAACTAGTCCTGTCTCAGTCTTTAACACTATAGGAAATAGGAATAGCCCTTTTTCATTCCCTTTCAGTTAATCACATATACGATGACAAGAAAAGGACAATATACGCCATCATAGATTCATTTAGTTTCCTTTTCAGTCCTGACTATGTTAAAATCTCCTCCCCCAATTATTCAAAACAACAACTGTTATAATCTGTAAAATGACCCATGAAGTAGGCAATGGTCTGAAGTTCACACCAAACAAAGTGGCATCCATAGTGGCAGTATTCTTTTTCAGTCATGCTCAGACCTGCCTAACTCTTCATTATTCCTAACAAGAAAACAGCATTTTCCTATTTTTGGTCGTGATTTCTGGAGAACTGGGTAGATCAGAGGTCCGTAGATAATACAGGATAAACATCATGAATTCTTATAAAGCAACTAACCAGTGATCATATGTAAATATTAATATTTTTCAAGTATCTACTACTTTCATTTTATGTAGTCAAGCTGGTGCAAGGGGAAAAAAATCAATCGTATAAATTTGCAAATATTGTAATCATGCCAAATGATTCATTTCAGCATCAAAATATACAGTTTCACTAACCTGAAGACAACACATAATACATACAGATATACATGAATTTATTCTTGAGGAAGTAACAAATATTACCTCCAGTTCATTCATTTGTTGACCTCTAATTCACATCAATTATGATATATGAAATCATCGGTAACCATCACTACTTCTGCTTACAAGAAAAGGCAACTCCGCAACCATAATTAGTGAAATGCAGTTTATATTTGTTAGCCAAGTGACAGCACGAGCAGCCAGAAATGCTCTGTGGCACTCCAGTTTCCCAACGCAGCACTTGTCACATTTTGAGCTAGAATGAACCATATGTCTTAGAAGTCCCAGAATGAGAGTCAAACAGCCCAGTTTTGGCATGAAATTCATAACTCCCATCTTGCTGTAGGCTCATATCAAAAACTTCAGATTCCGAAGAATATTTAGAATTTCTTAATCTATTACTCCCACTAATCCTACCATTGCTTCTACTCATACGAGTATCAGCTTCACCACGTCCCATCATTGCACTATTTCTAGACTTAGAATATCTTGAATTTTTTAAACCACCGCTTCTGCTAATCCTACCATCATTTTTTCTCCCATTTAACTTAGTTTCAATCTGTTGTGTCAATGCACCATCTCCAGACTTAAAATATTTAGAATTTCTTAAACTTCCACGCTGACGCTGACTCCTACTAGTCGTATGTTCACCCCTATGCATCAATGTGCCATCTCCAGAACCAGAGTATCTAGAATTTCTTAAGTCAACTCTCTGACTAACCCTACCATCGTTTCTACTTCTATTATTGTTAATTTTGCCACGCTGCTTCAATGCACCATCTCCAAACTCATCGTAGCTAACGTTCCTCAAACCACCATTCCCACTAATACTGCCATCATTTCTACTCCTATTAGTCTTAGATTCCGTACGTTGTATCAATGCAGCATCTCCAGCTTTAGAATATCTAGAAATTTTTAAACCACCGCTCTTACTAATCCAGCCATCATTCCCTAAACCAACTTCCTCTGAATCTAAAGAACCCAAACCGCTCCTTATTCTACTACTTCTCCGACTCCCTTTCTGCATTCGGCCATCATTACTCCTTCTAGCATTCTTATCAATGCTCCATTTTCCATCAGAATTATCCCAGTATCCACCGTCTGAATCAGACCCATCTCCCAATCCCAACAAACCATCATCATCATCATCATCATCATCATCATTGTTCCTAAATTTCCCATTGTTTACCATATTCCCAAGAAACCCATCTTCCCTTTCACATTCACTTTCGTCATCAAGCCCCACTTCACCATCATTATCCCTTCTAATCAAACCATAAGGCTTAACACTATGAACAACACCTTTAGGAAAAAACCGAGCAGAAGGCAAACCATCAGGACTCTTAAACACCTGTGGCCCATCATTCTCTGACCACAAATCGAACCCACCCGGTTTTTGAAAGCGGTCAGCCAAGACTTTGAGTTGCTCATCAGCTTTAACAGAGAACAAATTGGGTGCTCTTTCAACAACCTCCCAAGGTCGCTCTAGCTCGGACACAGCCGCTTTAAGCTCAGCTCTCTTCCGCATTTCGTAAATTTGTCTTTCGCGACAGAGTCTAGCTTTTAAAAGCTGTTTAGCTTTCTTTGTTTGCATTCGCTTCCATTGCCATTTTGACACTCCGCCTGGGTAGGTTCTGGGTCCGCCGCCCATTCGGATTGTGGTGGTTTTGCGCGGGACATGTGGGGTATAGATAGAGAGGTGAGAGAATTTCGAGAGAAGAAGTGGGTTTTGGGATGATAGGGTTTTCGAGAAGGAGAATTGGGTTGGAATTGAGAATGCCATTGAATCTGACCGACTGATTTCTGTGGTTTCGCAGGTGAGAGAAAAGTTTGGGATTTTACTCATAAAAGATTATTATTAAATATTATTCTGTGTAAGACAGTTTACAATTGGCACCAGTGGTCTAGTGGTAGAATAGTACCCTGCCACGGTACAGACCCGGGTTCGATTCCCGGCTGGTGCAAATATTGTTTTTTGTTTTTTTTTAAAACACATTTTAAGCTTTCATTAAACATGGAGAAATACAAGCCGATAGGTGCAATATATATTTTTGACATTTTAAGGTAATGTATGCTCAACTCTAAGAAATAATGCAATTGCTTTATTATTATTATTATTATTTTTACATTTTTTAAGTTAATGTGTGCTCAACTCTGAGAGATAAAAAAATACACATAGTTTTGCTTTTATTTCTTCTTAGGAGGAAGAAACAAATGAACCTAAGAAAAAGAATAACACATCAAATTTGGAAAATCAAGCATAGATTTGAATTTTTTATTTCTCCTTATATTGAACTCAACTCCAAAAGGCAGAGAAATACACATAGTTCTACTCTTAATTCTTAGGAGGGGTGGCAGAGAAATATACACAGTTCTATGTCAAGGGGTAGCATTTTGTAATCATAGGGGCATTTTAGACATTTCATAATTATTTTATTTTATGTGATTTCAAGAGAGTGATAGGTGGAACATATTGATATCTCCTCCTACCACCTTTTATTGTGCTCC
This sequence comes from Mallotus nudiflorus, assembly GCA_947683625.1. Taxonomy (NCBI): domain Eukaryota; kingdom Viridiplantae; phylum Streptophyta; class Magnoliopsida; order Malpighiales; family Euphorbiaceae; genus Mallotus; species Mallotus nudiflorus. Next base: position 2,387,866 of record CANTUR010000213.1, on the reverse strand, counting down.
TTATGCTCTTTAGAGGGGAGTGACTAGTCATCAAAGGCCTAAGGTCGGATCCTAAATCTTAAGAGGGAGAGGCACATCTAATTCTTAGGAGGGGTAGTACAGGGATATACACAGTTCTGCTCCTAAATCTTAAGAGGGGGAGACATATGAATGTGCATAAAAATTAGAAAATCAAGCATATATCTATATCTTTAATTTCTCCTTGTATTGAAGTTGAAACCCCAACAACACACAATTTACAACATAGGTGGAATTAAATCCACACAAAATACACCAAAAACTAAATAAACCAAAAGATTATTCATAAAATAAGTTAAAAACCCATATTGATTTGCGATTTAAGCTCAAATCATGAAGTTTTACTATTAATATTATAGAATATTAAGTTTTTTAGGTCTTTTTTTTTTTACTAAAAATGAGCAAAAATCACCCAAGAATAATAAAGAAAAGAAGATAGAGAAGAGAAAGAAAGGAACAAAGGAAGAATAAAGAGAAACTTTGAGGCTATTCAGATATATTTTTATCAACAACTATACATTTCTTTCATAATGGCACTATCTTGAACTTGAGAAAAAAGTAACTCATCAAGTTTGAAAAATCAAACATAGATATAGATCTTTGATTTCTTCTTGTATTGACGTTGAAACCCCAATAACACCATAAATGGAGTTAAACCCATATAAAATACACCAAAAATTAAAGAAACTAAAAAAATTATTCATAAAATGGGTTAAAAACCTATAATGATATGAGATTTAAGCTCAAATCAAAGACTTAATTTTACTATTAATATTATAGAATATTAAGTTTTTTAGGTGATTTTTGGCCAAAAATGACCAAACAACCACCCAAGAATAGTGGAGAAAAAAAGACACAGAAAAGAAATAAGAGAATAGAGGAAAAAAGAAAGAGAAACTTTGAGGCTATTCAAGTCTATCTTAATTAACAACTATACCTTTCTTTCATAATGGCATATACTAATAGCCACATAAGAGTTATTGATATAAATAGTATGATTATAAGATTTATATCAATAACTAATAAGGGTAGCAAAAGCAATACAATTCTTATGAGAAATTACCATACCTAAAGAAAATAGTAAAAAGTGAAACAAATTGTCATTAATAAGGATTTTTAGCCATAGTGCTTAGTTATTAGGAGATCTTTCTCATTAGTAGTTTATGAGAAAACATTATTTCTACATTTTATTTAGGAATATTTTTTCAGTCATAAATATTATTTATTACTTTTAAGTGCTCTTTTATAAGTGTACATGAGGAACAAGTAAGTTGTCTCAGCTTGTATTTCCTAAGTTTATAGTTTCCAAAGGTTGAATTAGTGTTGCATAAGTTTGAGTCTTTGCATAGACTTGCTTTCCAACTTTGCTAAAAAGGGCCATGATAGGCTCTACTAGGACTAAGGACTCTGAGTTTTTTCTATTAATTTTAGTGAACTTTTGTTTGGGTTAAATAATCTCATGGAATTTAATTCGTCCAACTAAGTTACATGGACACTTGAAATGGGCATATATATAAGAAGAAATGACTTTAATTAAAGTATTTGCCTTTTAAATTGAAGTATTTAGGTAGCATGCATACAGAAAAAAGAAATACAGAGAAAAAAAAAGTGTACTAATTGAAATGTTTGTGCCAAAATAGTAGCATGTATTTATTTTGAAGGAATGGTGCCCATTTCTACATTATTCCTCTTCCTTGTCTTATCACATTTAATTTAGAGCTTTAGGCAATAATGCTACCAACTTAGTCATCACCAGTTGATTATAGCTTAAGTATTGTGGTTGGCTTTGAAGGGATTAGTTATGCAACTTATACATTTGATACATGTGTTGTGAGCACAAGCCTAAGTAGAGCAAAATTTTAAAATTTTACTAACATAACCCTTCATGGCATGAAGAATTCCATTTTCAAGGATCCATTTTGCATTATACATATAAATAAATTACAAAACAATACATATAGGCATCAACCTAGGAGATTCTAAGTTTAAGAAAACTTACAAACTTCTAGTTTGATGAAGACCACAATAACGAAGATCTACAAGCTTTGTGTGCTCTTGGTTCAACTTTTTAATCAAATGCTCTAGCCTTCTAAATGTAAAGCCTTTAGCTTGAAACACCAAAGCTATACCAAGTCACCTTCTTGCCTTGATTTGATTAGTTGCAAGTGCCCTCTCAATTGACCCTCACAAACTTGCACTAACTCAATCCTTTGCAAGAACACTTGGGGTTTTTTTTTGTGGATGTTATTTTCTATTCTTTTGTATGTCTTTTTCATTCTCTACACTTCTCTACATTACCATAGAACATTTCTAGGGTTACATGTGTAGAGAAAGCAAGTAGGTGATGACATCACAAGGAAGCCACTTGGCATAATATGTACACAACTTGTATAAATCACTATAGTACAAAAAGGAAGTATGTAGAAAATACATCTCATGTATTATCTCTACATCTATCTCCTTATATATGTCAAAGCAACCCAACCTTTTATTTGATAAAGTCAAATATTATATCACTTTTTGGACTTAGGCTGGTGATTGGGCTAACACTTGACTTAAGCCCATTCTATTAAATAAGTGGGCTTAGATTAGGTTTATGGGCTTTTCAATATTTTAAATTAATCTTTGGTCCAAAAATCTTTTGGGCCTAGGCTCAAACTACTTGGGCCATTAAACTAAATCCAAAAAGAAACAATATATATAAATTATTAATTTAACACTTTAATTAATATCTCATATTAATTAAGTATAAATTAATAATTAAACCCATACTTGAATTAGATTTCATGATATGCTAGAATCATTATTTAAAACATAAATTTAATTATATTAATCTTAATTAATTGATTAAACACTTCAATCAATAATTAGATTAATATTGATGGTGATTTGGTAAAACTCTTTTAGGTGTGACTTACTATGTTAATATTTAATTGGCAATGAGAAAATAATATCAACACTTGATATTATTTGAAACTCCTTTCAAATATAAATGTGAAAATCTCAATTATACACATTTAGTTCTATTGACCATTTGCATGATCAAACTCCTAATTTTGAACTTTGACAAACAATTTTTATACTAATAATTTCAATTAATAGGGAATTATATACCAAACATAAACCAAACATATACACTTTTGGGTGAATAGTGACTTTTCGGGCTAATTGAACCTCTGAGATTGAAGAAGGCTTTTGACTTTTTTAGAGCTCTTAAATGAGAAAATAAGCTTCTTCACTTTTGAATTAGACATCTTAATATTTCCATATTGAGCTTTCTTGTCAAAATCCAAGTTCATTTTGGTATGCAAATCTTCAGTCGAAGTCAACATATGTAGCTTGCATTTTAGTTTGCACAACTCTTGGTATTTCAGCAATATCTTGAGCTACAGATATCCAAATGAGGTGATTTAAATTTTTATGGAAATATAAGACAATTATCTAAAAATTTTATGAATAAAATTTTGACTGAATCGATCGTCTTGAGTCCCGTTAATGAGCATCTTTTGAAGTGGTCATAAGCTGTCCTTCAATGCAACTTTGAAGCACATTTTTGCCAAAAATTGGCAGCAACCCTCACGAGCTGGTGGCTCATGACCTGCTCAAGATTAAACCCCTGACAGCATTCTAACAAAAATTTTGAATGCAACGGCTATAATTTCACCCCTCACAAGCACTGTTCACTCGTAAGGCACTCGTGAGTAGCCCTTGAGCTGCCAAAAGTCCTAGAATTGATTCAAAATTAATTCTAAACATTGGAGACATGATTGATAAATCCAAAAAATATATTTTTAAGTGTTTTTCTATATAAACACAACTTATAATTCAATTGAAAGGTCGAGAAAACTTGTTTATCATTCATCATTTTCTTAAACATTCAATTGAGCTCTAAAACTTTCTTTTAAACAAATTCTTTATGTATAACTCTTGTGAGAGTTGGTGAGTGATTATAATAGACATTTTTATTCTTTTATTTTCTAGGTTTAGAAAATGGGAAGTGAGATTATATTATAAAGGAATTGGTTTAAGTGTTTAGCCAATAAAACACTTAGGAATTTGGTTTTTGAGTGAGCCTTGAAAACTCAAGATTGTAAGGTTATAAGAGTGAGCCATAAAACTCTTGTGTATTCTTAATCTTGTTAATAATATTGTGGGTGATTAAAAAATCCTTAACTTGGGGATAAGTTAGGTGGAGACGTAAGATTATTTGTGAATCCGAACTCCTTAAATATTTGTATTCATCATTCTTCCTTCTCTACTCTTACTCACTTCTTGCAAATAATTCCTTTAATTTTCCATTTTTGTTTGATAGTCCTACTCATCCCCCCTCTAGGACTCTTTCAATTGGTTTCAGAGCTTGAATCTAGGTACTTTATTGCCAGAATATAAGATCATGGGGAGTGAATCATAAAATATCTCTTCTCTTAGACCATTCTTTAATGGTAGTGACTATCCACATTGGAAATTTGAAATGGAATTATATCTTGATTATGATTCCATTAAACTTTGGCATATTTTCCTAAGAGGTTAGGAACCACCTACAACTATCATTGATGGTGTGGTAACTACTATTGCAAGAAGCCAATGGAGTGTTGATCAAAAGGAAGAAAATCATAAAAATAAAAAGGCTATAATTACTCCAGTCTCCTCCATGACAAGAGAAGAAGGAGGCAAGCTTCAACATTGCATGTCAGCTAAAGAAATATGGGAGACCTTGGAGAATCACTATGAAGGCAACATTCAAGTAAGAAGCAAGAAGGTTCAACTTCATATGTATGAATATGAACTCTTTAAAATAAAGCCTCAAGAATCAATCACAGAGATGAAAAACCATCTTAAAGCTCTCCTTATAACCCTCAAGAAACTTAGAAAACATTTCTCCAAGGAAGAAGTAAACAACAAGATTCTAAGAATCCTACCTAAGAAGGATTGGGAATCTCATGTTACCTCAATTCAGGAAGCTTAAGACCTCTCCACTCTATCAACCTATGTGCTCATTGGTAAGCTTTTGACACATGAGCTCACCATCAAGCAAAGAGGTGAAGAACAATAAGAGAAAGAAGAAAAGAAAAAGAGCATTGCTCTAAAAACTTTTCAAGAGGATAGTGAAGAGGAAAGCATCAAAGATTCTAATGATGAAGATGGCAACATTGCCATGCTCACTAGGAACTTCAAGAAGTTCTTAAGAAAGAAAAATTTCTTAAGAACAAGGGACTTCAACAAGAAGTTCGAAGGAGATGGGAGGAAGAAAACAAAAGAGGTTACTTACTATGAATGCAAGAAACCGGGACACATTAGAAGTGAATGTCTTAAACTCAAATTCAAGAGCAAGGGAGCAAAAGATAAGAAGAAGGCATTCAAAACTACTTGGGATGATTCCTCCGAATCTGAAGAGGAAGAAGAACAACAAGAAGTTGTCAATCTTTGCTTCATGGCCATTGAAAACGAAAATGAGGTACCATCCATTTCTTACTCTTCCTTTGATGATTATGATGAATATTGTGATAATGATGATGATGAGAGCTCTATTGTGAGCAAATTACTTTTTAAATGCAAAAGTTTGTTATCTAAGAAGAAATAATATAAACATGAGTTAGCTAGCTTAAATAAGGATTTTGAATGTTTAAAAATTGATTTTGCTAAACTTGTTGCATCAAATGAAAAACTTGTTAGTGATGCTAAATCTTTTAATTCTTTGAAAGACTAACTTAAGAAAGCAAATGATAAAAATTATAAGCTTTCTAAGGAAGTCTTAGAATTAAAAAATTCCATTGCTAAATTTAAGAGAGGAAAAGAAACTTTAGATAGTCTTCTTGACTCTCAAAAATTTCATGGAGATACCCATGGAATTAGATATAAAAATGGAATGTCTTCATCATCCTCATCACATATTACTTTTGTTAAAGTTTCACATGATTCTACTCCTTCAACCTCTAATGAGATTCAAGCTAAAAAATCTTATGTGTTAATTAGCAAGGCAAAGTCTCATAAGATTAACCCTTCATTAACACAAAAAGGTAAGGCTCAATCTAGAGCACCTCAACCTAAGCATGCTTATATGTACACTAAACATAATTATAATAAGTATGCTGCACAACACAATGTACATAAACATATTGCACAAACTTATCGAAATGCTCATCACCATTACCAATGTATGTCTCACTTAATGTCACAAAATAATAAATACACACAACTCCAAAGGCATACTGCACACACTAGGAAAGCATTTCATTCTAGGAGAAATAAATTTAAAAATATTGTATGTTCATATTGCATGATCAAAGGACATACCAATAATGTGTGCTTCTATAGAAAATTGCACATAAATTTACTTCCTTTAGATTATCTTGAAACTAACCAATGTAGACCAAGAAAGGTTTGGGTTCAAAAGAACATTTAAAATATTTTATGCAGGTGTGCTTGAAATCCGCAAGAACAAAAAGCAAGTGGTATCTTGATAGTGGATGTTCAAGGCACATGACGGGAGATAAGGAGCAATTCAACAAACTTGATGCTAATGATGGAGGACATGTTACATTTGAAGACAATGCAAAAGGAAAAATTATTGGCATTGGAGAAATAGGTAATCCTCAATCCTTATCTATACATCATATGTTGTTTGTTGATGGTCTTAAACATAATTTGCTAAGTATAAGTCAATTATATGATATAGGAGATAAGGTAACTTTCTATCCTAAAAATTGCATTGTTAGTAGGTGAAAGAGTAGATAACGTTTATGTTATTGATATAAAGAAAATTGATAACAAAGACATAAAATGTTTAATGTCAATTTCCCATGACACATGGACATGGCATAGAAGGTGAGGACATGCAAATTTTAAGCTTTTAAATGATCTTTGTAAACATGAACTTGTGATTGGTTTACCTAAGCTTGAATTCACTAAGGATAAACCTTATGATGCTTGTCAAAAGGGAAAACAATCTAAGTCTTCATTTAAGCTAAAAAATGTAGTGTCCACTTCTAGACCACTTGAACTTATACATATGGATTTGTTTAGACTAACAAGAGTTGCTAGTCTTGGTGGAATGCACTGTGCTTATGTATTGGTTAATGATTACTCTAGATACACTTGGGTGTGTTTTCTTGCTCATAAGAATAATGCATTTAAAGTTTTTGAAATTTTTTCAAAAAGAGTTAAAAAAGAAAAAGGATTTTGCATTTCATCCATTAGAAGTGATTATGGAACCGAATTTGAAAATGAATTTTTCAAAAACTATTGTAATGAAAATGGTATTTCTCATACATTTTCATCTCCTAGAACTCCTCAACAAAATGGGGTAGTTGAAAGGAAAAATAGAACTCTTGTGGAAATGGCTAGAACAATGCTTTATAAGTATAATTTGCCTCTATACTTTTGGGCGGAAGCCGTTAACACATCTTGTTATATTTCAAATCGAGTTTTCAAAAGACCAATTTTAAATAAAACATCTTATGAGCTATGGAACAATAGAAAACCCAAAATCTCATATCTAAGAGTATTTGGATGCAAGTGCTTTATATTGAACACTAAGGATAATCTTAGGAATTTGATTCCAAAGCCAATGAAGGAATTTTCCTAGGCTATTCCATCTCTAGCAAAGCATATAGAGTCTTTAATAAGAGAACTCTAGTAGTTGAAGAGTCAATGCATGTGGTATTTGATGAATCAAACTCACTTGATCCTAGAAAGATGTTTGTAGTGTTGATAATCTTATAGGTGACAATGAGATTGTGGAAACACAATAAGAAAATGCTAGTAAGCCTTTGGAACTTGAAGATCCAAGCAAGAAGGAAAATGAAGAGGTACCTCAACCTACCTTGAAGGATGAACTTCTAAAGGATTGGCAATTCAAGAAAGCTCACTCTTAAGACCTCATTATAGGTGACACTGCAAAAGGGGTAACTACTAGATCTAAACTCAAGTCTATTGTTAATTTAGCTTTTATTTCTCAAATTGAACCTAAAAATGTTGATGATGCTTTAAGTGATGAATTTTGGGTCCTTGCTATGCAAGAAGAGTTAAATTAATTTGAGAGAAACAAGGTTTGGACCTTGGTTCCTAGACCTAAACATCATCTTATTATTGGCACCAAATGGGTGTTTAGAAATAAGATGAATGAATAAGGTGTCATAACTAGGAACAAAGCTAGACTAGTAGCTAAAGGTCATAATCAAGAGGAAGGAATTGATTATGATGAAACCTTTGCCCCTGTTGCAAGGTTCGAAGCTATTAGGATGTTACTTGCATTTGCATCATACATGGATTTTAAACTTTATCAAATGGATGTTAAAAGTGCATTTTTAAATGGTTTTATTAAAGAAGAGGTATATATTGAATAACCTCCGGGTTTTGAAAATTTTGACTCTCCAAATCATGTTTTTAAATTATTAAAAGCATTGTATGGATTGAAACAAGCTCCAAGAGCTTGGTATAAAAGATTGAGTAACTTTTTACTATATAAAGGTTTCTCTAAAGGAAAGGTTGACACAACTCTTTTCATAAAGAAATCCAAGCTTGATTTATTAATTGTTCAAATTTATGTTGATGATATTATTTTTGGTGGTACTGACCATTGCTTGTGTGAGGAGTTTTCTAAGTTAATGCAAGGAGAGTTTAAGATGAGTATAATAAGAGAACTCAAGTTCTTTCTTGGACTTCAAATCAAGCAATGTATAGATGGGATTTTCATCAATCAAACTAAATATGCAAAGGACATTCTCAAGAAGTTTGGAATGGATGGAGCTAAATCAAGCAAAACTCCAATGAGCACCACAACCAAACTCAACAAAAATGAGAATGGCAAACTGGTTGATGAAAAGCGATTTAGAGGTATGATCGGATCCCTTCTTTATTTAACCACTAGAAGACCCAATATTATGTTTGCTACTTGCTTATGTGCTAGATTTCAATCAAGTCCTAGAGAATCTCATTTGAATGCTATCAAAAGAATTTTTAAATATCTTTATGGTACATTGCATTTAGGACTTTGGTATCCTAGGAGTTCTTCCTTTCACTTGATTAGTTATTCTGATGCTGGTTTTGCTGATAGCCTACTAGATAGAAAAAGCACTTCCGGAACTTGTCAAATTTTAGGAAATTGCTTAGTTTATTAGTTTAGTAAGAAACAAGTTTCTGTTGCCTGGTCCACCACTGAAGCAGAATATGTAGCGACTAGTTGTTGTTGCACCCAAGTTCTATGGTAAAAACAACAACTTTTGGACTATGGCATTGATATTAATCACATTCCAATTAAGTGTGATAATACAAGTGCTATAAACCTTAGTAAAAATCCCATTCAACATTCTAGAACTAAGCATATTGATATTAGACATCATTTCTTGCGTGATCATGTCTAAAATGGTGATGTTTTTCTTGATTTTGTTGATACTAATAATCAATTAGCAGACATCTTTACCAAGCCTCTTTGTGAGGAAAGATTGAATTTTATTAAGCATGAACTTGATATGATTGATGGGTCAAGCTTGTCTTGATCACTTGCTAAATTGATGAATTGATGTTTGAATTTTTATGTGATCATGTTCTTTAGAAAAATTATTTTCAGCATCATGTATATATTTTGTTTTTAAAAGTATTTGCTTTAGCAAATTTACTTCATATACATGATATATTGTATTTCCCATTTGCATGATCTTTGTACTAATTTTATTTGATTTGGATCTATATGGATTCATTCAATTATTTTCAAAAGCCCTCCTATTTTGCAAATTAATAATTAATTATTGAGCTAAATTCAATTAATTAATTATTTTAATTTTGCATAAATATTCCTCCTCAACAAATTTTTTTTTTGTGCATTTTCATGATAGTTTATGTTTGGTTTATTTTCAGTATACTTTCTGTATCTAAGTTTTGAGTTGTTAGTCTATTTTTTAATTCATTTTATGTCAGTTTCTATTTGGTTTATTTTCAGTATACTTTATGTATCCAAGTTTTGAGTTGTTAAGTGTGTTTTATAACTATTTTTCGTCAGTTTATGTTCAATTTATTTTCTGGATATAAATCATGAGCTGTTTGTTTATTTTATAATTATTTTATGACAATTTATGCTCAGTTTATTTTCTAGATATTTTCTGGATATAAGATATAAGCTGTTAGTTTTATATCTTGTTTACAATTGGTATTTTAATATCATTGTAACTTTTTTTAAGGCAATTTTATTTTCATTTTGACATAAGGGGGGAGAAAATTTTTGAGTTCGTTTAATTTTTGTGTTTTCTTAGAAATTGTTTTTATCTTTGATAATGCATGGATATTTTTAAGATCTGGTCTATCTTTGCATTTTGACAAAGGAGGAAAAATAATTGAGTTTGCATGCGTACTTAGTTAATTTCTTTTAAGGAAGATAATTTTTTTTCAAAGATGTGTTTATGTAAGTGACATAACTATGTGATAGTGTGTCCTTAATATCAATTTTTTTTCATTGAAGTAGGGGGAGAAAATTGTTTGAATTTATTTCACATAGAAATTTTTTTTGCATGCATAGTAACAATGTAAGTGTGGCTAGTTTTGTCCTTGTGATAAATAGCCTTATTTTTCTTACCTAGTTTTTATATGACATGAATTTTTTTTGCATGACTATTAACTGTGCTTATTCATGAAAAATTCATATTCATGTATAAATTCTTCTTGAGAATGATTTTTATCTTTTAAAATGACATGAATTTCATAAAGATTTTGAATATCTTTGCTTGTATTGTTTTGGTTCTTAATCTTTTATTCCCTCTAGTATTTTTGCTTCCCTTAGGTCCATTTCCCCTTATATCTCTCTCTTTTCTTTTTGTCTTTGATAAAGGGGGAGAAAAAACTATGTGCTTAGGGGATAAATAATTATGTTTAAGATATGCTAAGTACCACATGATTATGTATGATTGATTAACTAGTTAAACTCTACATGATCATATGATGTTTGAATATAGCATACATACTATTTTATGATGCATTATATTAACACTATATGCATATATGTTTGAAATTATTTCCTTCATGTTGTCTAACATTTTTTAATAATTATATTATCATCATTTGTTATGTTAGACCATATTTTTTATAACTTGTTATGTTGTCTTTATTTTTAACATGAAGGATAATAAAATTTATTTATATTTCTTATCATGTCCAATAAGGAGAAGAAATAAAGAAATATATATTTTTTTAAAAAGGAATATATTTGTTAAACCCTTATACATGCTATGATAATTCATTTATTTATATGTTCTGATACATGATAAATATTGAATTTATGCACATGTTAAGGGGGAGCAAAATATTTTCTCTTTTTGCATCTATTTAATTTGAAGGGGGAGCTATTTTATTTAATATGCATATACATATTATTTATTTTTTTTACACACACACAAACATATTATTTATCATCTTTTCAAATTGGTTGTCAAAGCCAAAAAGGGGGAGATTATTGACCATTTGCATGATCAAACTCCTAATTTTGGAATTTGACAAACAATTTTTATACTAATAATTTCAATTAAGTGTGTAGGGAATTATATACCAAACATATACCAAGCATATACACTTTTGGGTGATTAGTAACTTTTCGGACTGATTGAACCTCTGAGATTGAAGAAGGCTTTTGACTTTTATAGAGCTCTTAAATGAGAAAATGAGCTTCTTCACTTTTGAATTATACATCTTAAGCTTTCTAGATTGAGCTTGATTGTCAAAATACAAGTTCATTTGGGTATGCAAATCTTCAGTCGAAGTCAGCATATGCAGCTTGCATTTTAATTTGCACAACTCTTGGTATTTCAGAAATATCTTGACCTATAGATGTCCAAATGAGGTGATTCAAAGTTTTATGGAAAGACAAGACAATTATCTACAACTTTTATGAATATCATCTTTAGTCTCATTCATGAGCATCTTTCAAAGTGGTCACAAGCTATCCTTCAATGCAGCCTTGAAGCACATTTTTGCCAAAAATTAGCAGCAACCCTCACGAGCGCCCCTCACGAGTTAGTGGCTCATGACCTGCTCATGTGCAAACCCTTGAAAACATTCCAACAGGAATTTTTAAATGCAACGGCTATAATTTCACCCCTCACGAGCACTGTTCACTTGTTAGGCACTCGTGAACTGCCAAAAGTCCTATAATTGATTTAAAATCAATTCTAAACGTTGGAGACATGATTGATACATCCAAAAACTACATTTTTAAGTGTTTTTCTATATAAACACAACTTAGAATTCAATTGAAAGGTTGAGAAAACTTGTTTATCATTCATCATTTTCTTAAACATTCAATTAAGCTCTAAAACTATCTTTTAAACAAATCTTTGTGTATAAATCTTATGAGAGTTGGTGAGTGATTGGAATAGACATTCTTATTCTTCTATTTTCTAGGTTTAGAAAATGGGAAGTGAGATTCTATTATAAAGGAATTGGTTTAAGTGTTTAGCCATTAAAACACTTAGGAATTTGGTTTTTGAGTGAGCCTTGAAAACTTAAGATTGTAAGGTTGTAAGAGTGAGCCATAAAACTCTTGTATATTCTCAATCTTATTAATAAGATTGTGGGTGATTAAAAAATTCTTAACTTAGGGATAAGTTAGGTGGAGACGTAAGATTATTTGTGAATCCGAACTCCTTAAATATTTGTGTTCATCATTCTTCCTTCTCTACTCTTACTCACTTCTTGCAAATAGTTCCTTTAATTTTCCATTTTTATTCCGTAGTCCTATTCACCCCCTTCCCCCTCTAGGACTCTTTCAAGTTCTTATAAGTTATGAGTGACCCCTAGCATCAATATCACAACTACCCAATTAGAAATGAATGCATATATTGATTCACACGAACCTTTTTATTTATAATTATCATGCACTAAAATCCCTTCATTAGAAAATCCTAATATAGCCTAGAGCCATGGTTTAGTCGAACTCTATTTTCTATATCATATGACCTCATTTCAAGTTCTAGTTCTTGATAAAATATAACAAATACTAGAAATATTTTTTTAGCACTACAACTATGACACTTGTTAAGGATGTCAGACATACATTATACATATGTGACTAATAAATAATATATCAATTAATATTAAATTTTAGTTCATGAGTCAATATATATACAAGACTATTTATATAAATAGTACATAATATACTACAAAGGCTCATAACATCAAGCAGATCACATCTTTCCTTATATTATATAAAAAATATGAAAATTTATTAAGCATGTTACATTTTAGAAAAACTGAAGATGACCACTTGCTGACCCACTTGACATAATGCTAGTGCAATTGATGCAAATGTTTCTTCAAAACAAACTACAGTTCTTCTAGTCTTGAAAAATAATACGTAGGAGTGAGCCTACAACTTAGTAAATAAATAACACAATGTCCTATGAAAATAACACATCCAAGCATGTAATATTATCAATTATTGATCCATTTAATATTTAACTATGCATTTATTTAATTATGCATTTATAATATGTATATAGTCATAATATCATAGTATTTTCTTTTGAATAGCAATGAACTTATGAATTATATATATAAAATCACAACTTCTTTTCAATTATTTGTAGATCCCCTTACACACACAACCCGCCATAATATGGTATCAAATATTTCTTTAGCCTTATTACGATATTTCAAGGGGATTCCTTAACGCACACAACATTGCCTCATTCACAAGTAACATTGCGCCCTCATACTCATCCAACCATAGTTTTTATATTTAATATACATCATATACCACTCCATTAAAAAATTAACATTCTCATAATATATAAGAAGAATAATATACCCAAGATATACAAAAAATATACCATATTTCAATATGGTAGATCAAATAGTGTAAATTCAAAAATACACCAAAAATTTCACATTATGAATATCAAAGTCATATTTTCCAGATCAATAGCATTATAAGTCTAAATTAATTTTCAACTAATTTCACATCAATTGGATATGTATAGAAGGAGAAACATTAAAGACAATCCACTATGGTCTTTCTATATAAAAAAAAAAAACTAAGCTACAAAACGTATTGCTTAAATTAACCATCAAGATAGAAAAATTAAGCTTTCTCTATTTTTATCAAATTTGTAAGTAACATCTCCAAGTCTTTATAGGATCAAATAGAACCCCATTTGGAGTTATAAAACTCCAAATATGGCTTTAACAAGTATTCTATTCTCATATAAACAAGATACTTGAATTTAGCAGCCATCATTTACAAGTACAACTTCTTTCATATGTACAATCTCATTTTAAAAATAATCAACCATCACAACAATAATGAAAAACTATCATCTATCAATTATAACACACATTTTCCTATTAACGAACTAGCTTAACAAATAAATTTATAATTATTTATTTTAAGTGTTATTTTCATATAGAACATTAAATTATTCAATTGTCTTTATTGTTTCCTTCCCTTTGCTTGTATTTACTTGTATGACAGCCTCATATCCATTTGGTTTAGCTGAAATGGATTATAATTCACTTATTTTTAAACATCCAAAAATAATAGAACCTCAGCTAGCATGATAACATCACTAAACTACCTAAAGTTATGAAGCTGACAACTATAGTAGATTTAATAAGGTGAATTCAAAAAATCACCAATATTTCTATACGATATATCTCAAATGAAACTTTCCATAACCCAATGTGGCTAGAATAATTTAAAATTGATTTTTCTTCGATTGGAGGTGTATAGAAGAAGAACTCTATGAAACAATCCACCTTACTCAGACCACCAATGGAAATTGAGCAATAAAATGTTTCCTTTTATTACACTAATATAGATTCTGAATCAGATCAAGCTAAAAAGAGAAATAGTTTTAAATAACTCTTTGAAGTTTCCATATCATCAAAAAATACTCAATTTGAAGCTTTCTAGCTTAAGATATGATGAAAAAATATGACTGAAAAACTAGATCTTTAGAACTCAAATTTTATATCTTATAAACCCTACTTAATTCAGCCAAAAATATTAAAATTACTTACCAAATAAACATATAAGACCTTTGAAGATGAAGTTTTTGGTTCGGAATGAATTTCTAAACCTTTAATTTACTTTAAAAATTCAATTTTTTTTTAAAAAAAAAAAAAGAGGAGGAGGAGGAGGAGAAGGAAGATAATTCCTTCATTCCTTCACTTCTTAAAAGCCATATACAACTCTCTTTTTTAAATAATAATAATAATAATAACAATAGCTAAACCAATTTAAGCTCTTTTACTTTTACTATTATCCAATTTAAGCCCTTAACTTTCTACTTCTTGTTATGGACTTAATTGTAAATATTTATAATATTTTCCTATTTAACATTGAATTAGTACCATCCATATTACATGCAATTTTTCATGTTTATATGATATGCATGTTATGAAAATAAATGCAAATGCATTAGGTGGGCATTATATTTCTCCCCACCCTAGGATATTTCATCCTTAAAATTAAATGCGACTCTAATCTCAGAAAATAAGTAAGGGTACTTAATTCTTATGTCCTTTTTCACTTCCCATGAACTTCTTTTAGAGAATGTTGAAGGCAAGACTCGAATTGAAAGGTACATAACTAGTACTAGGGAATAAGAATACATAAAGTACTTAAAACCCATAGTGAGCATTAAAAATTTTTCACAAAATAAAAACAATACACTTAACAATAAACTGATAATAAATGCACAATATCAAATACCTATAATGATATTCTTCAAATACATTCAATTCAAAATACAAATAATAAAAGTTTTATAGATAACTACTGTGGTGTCTAGAATTTAATTATACAGTATATATATTAGTCCAACATATATAGTGTAGTCGGTGAAGAACGAACCCAACGCAGATAGAGAACACTAAGAAGCTGACTGTAAGGTCCTAAAAAAATAGGCTAAGGGAAATCAGTGATTCTATTAAAATGCATGTTGGTTTATAAAAATATTTATTAAAACCTCTTTTTAAAAATAAATGTAAATAAGTAGTCATAATCATTAAAACCGTTTACTTTTCTCAATCATATTTAAATAAAATCTATTTATAATTCTTAAATCAATTTAAGATAAAATCCATATAAGAAAATATATGGAATAATTACTTTTATGGAAAATCTAGTAGAACACCTAGACCAATATTCTAATAGCTTTTTGGCTCTCTTTAATCTAAGTGATTGTTGTCCCGAGAGCAAGCTCAATCAAGTTACTGCCACAATCATTTCACTTATTCCATATTGATGTCCTGAGAGCAAGCTTAACTGAGTTACATCCCATTTTATCCAACCTGAGAGCACTAACTCCACCGAGCTCTAACCATTTACACTTGCCCGAGAGCACACGCTCCACCGAGCCTATTTTCACAATTTAAACATATACCAAGATCTTATCCGTGCACACATGGTCCTAGTGACACCCACTAAGTAGCACGTTTTACCATTATCTCTAAATCAATTTAAATTATAAATAAATAAATAAATAGAATAAAATAAATAAATAAATCATTAATTAATGAATAATTAAATGATTAAATAATAATCAAATAAAACATTACAACATAAATTTCCTTTAAATATACTTTCAATTTCTACTCGCAAATATAGATGAAATGATCATGCATATGGCAATATAAATATATTCATAAATTAATTATATAATAATTTCTTTATTATATTTAATTATTTAAAAATATAATAAAAACATGCACAACACACATTTCATAAAATTAACTAACAGGTTGAGCGTGTCAGGCAACGTGTTCTCTACTGCCCAAGTGTTATAGCTTGTATCTAGAAGTTCTCTAAAATAAATAATATTTATTTAAAATATACTCGTAAAATAAAATAAATTAAATTAATGAAAACTCTCAAAATTATGAAAACTATGGAATTGACAAACTGACTTGACCAAAGACATAAAGTCAATTAAAACTAAAAATTCGATACAGACTGATGTCACATTTTACGAGAAATCTACCGAAAATTCGACAGAGTCTCCTCTATAAAATGGACATCTCTCTACAAAAAGTAGAGTCATTCCTGTACGAAACTACACTTCAAATATTCACACAATCACCAGTCTCAGGTTGGGCCCCCAAACTGCATTAAATGCCCAACCGAGAACCACAATTCACAAAAATAATAAAATAATATAATTTTCTTTCAAATTGCCAAAAATCATAAAATCTCATTTAAATACCACAATTTCATTTATTTTCATAACGAGACATAAAACATATTTATTTTCCAATTAATAGTTAAATTCTTGCTTATATTTAAATTTTTGTCAATAAACATACTTAATTCAAATTTTACAATTAAATTAACATTAATTGCAAATAACTATTTAAATTACTTAAATATATCACAAAATCAACAAATAACTTATTTAAGCTTAAAAACAATAAATAAGTTTATTCTGAAAATTAATATTAATTAGCTAAAAATAGGAAATGAATTACAAAAATTATTTTAATACTATTATTACTCAAAATCTATCTAAAACATCATAATTATCAATAATTTACATAAGTTAATAAAAATTACTAATTTATTGTCATTTTTCCAAAAAATTAATTTTGGCATAAACATTCAAAAATTTATGATAAAAATTCGATGCATAATTTCAATAAACTTCCTTAACAAAGCTTATAATAGAATTTAATAAAAATATAAAACATTTCAAGCCCGAGATTACGTGAACAGTAACCGAGACCTGAAAATTTTGAATTTTTTAAAAAATTCCAAAAAAATAAATAAAAATCATAAATGGATAGCTCACAACCTCAATTTAACTAATTTAAACTCAATTTAACATGAATCAACCATACACAAGCTCAATTTCACAAATTAAGATAAAAACCTAGAATAGAATTTCTCAAAATTGAGGTTGAATTAAGTGGTGATTGGATGAATTACTTTAGCGGAATCGAAGCCCAAGAGGAGAGGAAGAGATTAAGTTATCAAACTCAGCTTGAGATGACCAGAATCCTCACTAGCGTTCAAAGGAATATTTTGATCAAGTGAAGAAATTGAGAAAGGAAGAGAAAGAATGGCGAGAAGAGGAGGGGCTGGTGGCTGTCGGTGGTTGGGGTGGTGACAGGGGTTGGCTATGGCGAAAGCATAAAAGTAAAGAAAGAAAAAAAAACAGTGAGGAAGAAGGAAAAGAATAACCCAAAAAAAATAATGTTGTCCCTTTTTTTTTAGAAAAAGGAAAAAAAATATAATAATTAAAAATAAAAAAATATCTACTCCTAATAATTATACCCCTTACTTTACAAACATACACACACACACACACACATACCATTAACACTAATTAAACCTTATAATCCATATTTACTATTAAAAATGAAATTCACATTTAAGTTAATTTGGGTGTTTACAACCAACTCCATTTAACTTTTACTAGTGGAATTTCTTTAATACGTAGCTTCTTTAGCTGCCTATTAAGAATTTTAACCAGTTTTTCTTTATAGTTTATATCTTCTATTAATTGTATTTTTGAATATTGAACTATATGGCTAGGATCAGATATATATTTTCTTAATATGGAAACATGGAACGTATAATGTATTTGAGATAATTCTTGTGCTAGTGCTAATCTGTATGCTAAAGGATTAACTCTTTTCAATATCTAATAAGGGCCAATGTACCTAGGACTCATAAATACCCTTTTATAGTGATACTTTCAAGAACACTTTTTCACCCACATTATACTCTATCTCTCTTCTATGCTTGTCCACATAACTCTTTTATCTGTCATGTGTAGTCTTTAAACACTTTTTGACAATTTAAACCTTGTCCATAATTTCTTGTATTAATTTAGGACCTTCTAATTATCATAACCCTTCCATATCCCAACAAATAGGACTTTTACATTTTCCACCATATAAAGCTTCATATGGAGCCATACCAATGCTTGAATGATAATTGTTATTATACGCAAATTTAATTAAAGGAAAATGCCCATCCCTATTCCCTTTAAATTCAAGTATACAAGCTCTTAGCATATCTTTAGTGTTTGAATTGTCCTCTCCAATTGTCCATTTATTTAGGGGTGGAATGTTGTACTAAATTGTAGTTTATTCCTAAAGCTTTTTGTAAATTTTCCTAAAAATGAGATATAAACCACAGATCTCTATTTGACACAATTGATGTTAGCACACCATGTAATCTTATAATTTTTGACATATATATTCTAAATAATTTGTCTATTGAATCACTTTGTTGCACAGGTAAAAAATAAGTTAATTTGGTAAGTCGATTAATAATTACCTATATGGTAGTATGCTTTCTAAAGATTTGAGGTAATCCAACAACAAAGTCCATTGTTACTTTTTCCCATTTCCACTTCAGAATAGACAATGGATGAAGTTTACTAGCTAGTACTTGATGTTCGACTTTTACTTGTTGACATGTTAAACATTTTTCTACACATTTGCCTATATCTTTCTTCATTGTCAGCTACTAATAAAAAGGTTATAAATCCCTATACATTTTAGTGCTTCTAGGATGTATTGTGTATGGTGCATAATGCGGTTCATTCATAATTTCTTCTTACAATTATTTTGTATTTGGAACACAAATACATCCATTAATTAGTAACATCTCATCATTCCTCAATGCAAACTATTCATTCATTCCTTGTTGCACCCTATCCTTCATTTTTCTTAATTATGGATCACTCATATACTTTGCTTGAATTTTACTCTCTAACAAGGGCTTGACATGCATACTTGTAATAAGTATATCATCCCAAATTGCAAATTCTACATGTAATGTTCTAAGCTCTACTAATGACCTTACTGCTTGATAAGTCATTCCAGCACTTCTCTTAAAGGCTTTCCTAGTTAAAGCATCAGCAACTCTGTTGGCTTTTCCTAGATGGCAATCTATGGTACAGTCATAATCCTTTAGCAACTCAATTCACCTTCTTTGTCTTAAGTTCAACTTTTTTATGTTGGGATATATTTCAGACTTTTATGGTCAGTGAAAATTTAAAATGTTTCTCTTTATAAATAATGCCTCTATATTTTTAAAGCATGCACAACTGCTGCCAATTCTAGATCATGAGTTAGATAATTCAGATTATAACTTCTTAAATGTCAATAAGCATAAGCAATAACTTTTCCATTTTGCATTAATACACATCGCAATCCCTATTGTGATGCATTTGTAAAATTTACATATCCACCATTGCCTGATGACAAAGTTAGAACTGGTGCAAATATCAATCTTTTCTTTAATTCTTTAAAATTTTCCTCACATTTAGCATCCTATTAAAACATCATATTCTTCTTCAATAAGTTTGTTAATGGTTTAGCAATAATTGAAAATCCTTCAATAAATCTTCTATAATATCTAGCCAATCCTAGAAAACCTACACCTCTGATACATTTTTTACGGTTGTAATCTTCGAAGGATCAAGCTGTACACCATTTTTAGAAACAATATGCCCCAAGAATGCAATCTCTTCTAGCCAAAACTCATATTTAATGAATTTTGTATAAAACTACTTTTCTCTCAAAATTTGCAACACTATTCTTAAATGTTCTTCATGTTGCTCTCAAATTTTAGAATAAATCAATATATCATCAAATAACACAATGGCAAATTTATATAGATACATATGGAATATTGTGTTCATTAAGGACATAAAAGCAGCAGGTGCATTTATTAGTCTAAATGGCATCACAATAAATTCATAATGCCTATATCTTGTTTTAAATGCAGTCTTTGGTATATGTGCCTATACAATTCTCAATTGCCAATATTCAGACCTTAAATTAATTTTGGAAAATAGAGTTGCTCCTTTTAACTGGTCTAATAAGTCATCAGTCCATGGAAAGGGATATTTGTGCTTTATGGTAACCTGATTTAATTGCATGTAATTAATACACAATCTTAAACTACTATCCTTCTTCTTTACAAATAACACCGAAGCTCCCCATGGTGATGTACTCAGCCTAATAAACCCTTTTTTCCATTATATATGGTGCAATTGATATTGGTGCTATCCTAGGTATAGTTTCCATCTCAAAATCAGTCTCTCGATGTGGAGGTAAACGTATATGAAAATTCCTTCACTACTAAAAATCTATCACTCCTGGACTAACTTTGGATGCATCTACCACATTAGCCAAATAAGCTTTACACCCTTTTTAATCAAATGGAAAGTAGCAGTATCTGAAATTAAACAAGATCAGACAATTTTTCTTTCACCCACAAAATCTATTTTTCTCTATTTTGAGGTCTCCATAACCATTTCTTTTATTTGACAATCCACTAGCATGATTTTAAGATAACTAATCCATTCCCAAAATAACATCAAATTCTTTAAGTTTTATCATAACTAGATCTGCATGCAGTGTATTCCTATTTATTACCACAGGACAAGATTTGACAACCTTATTACAATTACGGTACCCCCAGTAAGTATTGATACATAAATGTTATACCCTAAAATTTTTATTTTGCTATGGTTTTTCAATGCAAATTCATATGAAATAAATGAACATGTTGATCCTAGATCAATTAATGTATAAGCATCAAAACCATAGATAGGATTATACCGATCATGACATCAAATGCGACAGGTGCTTCCTGTCTTGTTATTGCATGTACTCTAGCTTAGGGTAATGATTACTAAGGTTGGCTTATCTGTCCAGCTTGTACCATGTTAAAACCTCCTCCTCATCCCATTCCTCTACCTTTTCCTATATTCACTGCTCCTTGAGTCATATTTTCACCTATACTACTTTACCCTGTAACCTGACTCTTACTGACTCGGTTCTTACTCTAACAATCTTTGGCTATCTGCCCCAACTTACCATAGTAATAACAAATTATCTACCTTGGTCCCTAAAACTCTATACTGTGAAACCTACCACATCTAGCATGTGATGATTATATCCTCGGCTAGCTAAAACACCTCTCTCACCTTTCTTACTCTTGGCTTTACTCTGATTATAACCACCTCATCTTCCTCTACTTGATGTTATTATGGCAAACATACTTATACTTTGATGCCTAACTCCTTTCCTATAATATTTACTCCCTTAAGACCTAAAATCTCTAAAAGAAACATTTTTTTTTCTTAATCAAGAAACTCACTTGTTGCTTTTCTTTTCTTTGTAAACATTGTATCTTTCTTAGTTAAACACCCTTCAACCCTCAATGCAACCTCTAATAAATCACTATAACTTGCTGGCTTTAAGGAAATCTTTTCTTGAATATCCATTCTCAACCCTTTTTCAAACCATCTAGGTTTTGCATCCTCTGTAGCCACTTCTTCTAATGTATACTTTGACAACAAAGAGAATTCCATCTCATATTCTGATACTATCATGTTTCCCTATTCTAAGCTTAAAAACTCCATTTTCTTTCGATCTCTGTACATTGGTGATGTGTATTTATTTGTAAATTCCCTAAGGAAGTCATCCTAAGTCAAAGTCATAGGTTTGTTTCTACTTCCTAGAATCAGATCCCACCAATCTAAAGCTGATTTTCTTAACAATAACACAACATATTTTAGATTTTTCTTTGGTGTGCAATCCAGCCTATCCAGCACCTTATCTATTTCCCATAACCATCTCTTAGACCCTCTCTACTTATCCTATGCAAAATACAAACACTTAGTCTTAATTTTTAATATTTATAGTATTCTTAACATGTATGTGCATTCATATTTCTATCCCAAGGGATTCTAAATCATGTTTTGATACTACTAAATGTGACACCTATTAAGGATGTCAGGCATACATTGTATGTATGTGACTAATAAATAATATATCCAAGAATATCAAATTTTAGTACATAAGCCAATATATGTACAAAACTATTTATATAAATAGCACATAACACACACCATAAGGGCTCACAATGTCAAGTAGTTCATATCTTTCCTTATGTTATATACAAAATATGAAAATTTACTAAGCATGTTACATTATAGAAAAACTGAAGATGACCTCCTGCTGACCCACTTGACATAATGCTAGTGTAATTTATGCAAATGTTTTTTCAAGATATACAACAATTCTTTTAGTCTTGAAAAATAATGCAAAGGAGTGAGCTTGAAACTCAATAAATAAATAATATAATGTCCTATGAAAAGTAACACATTGAAGCACATAATATTATCAAGTATCGATCCATTCAATATTTAACTATGCATTTATAATATGTACATAGTTATAGTATCATGGTATTTTCTTTTAGACAT
This sequence comes from Mallotus nudiflorus, assembly GCA_947683625.1. Taxonomy (NCBI): domain Eukaryota; kingdom Viridiplantae; phylum Streptophyta; class Magnoliopsida; order Malpighiales; family Euphorbiaceae; genus Mallotus; species Mallotus nudiflorus. The sequence goes on along the minus strand of CANTUR010000213.1, from coordinate 2,364,635 downwards.
TAACGAACTTGTGAATTATATATATAAAATAACAAATTCTTTTCAATTATTTATAGATCCACATAGGCACATAACCCCCTAAAATTTGATACTAAATATTTCTTTAGCCTTATTACAATATTTCAAGGGGATTCCTTAATGCACAAAACATTACCTTATTCACAAGTACCATTGCATCCTCATACTTATCCAACCATATTTCTTATATTTAATATACATCATATACCACTCCATTAAACAATTAACATTCTTATAATACATAAGAAGAATAATATACCCAACATATACCAAAAATATATCATATTTTAATATGGCATATTTGATAGTGTAAATTAAAAAATACACTAGAAATTCCAAATTATAAATATCATAGTATATTTTCCAGATCAATAGCATTATAAGTATAAATTAATTTGTAATTGATTTTACATCAATTAAATATGTATAGAAGGAGAAACATTAAAAACAATCCACTATGGTCATTCTATAAAAAAATAACTAAGCTATAAAAAGAATTGCTCAAATTGACCATCAAGAAAGCAAAATTAAGCTTTCTCTATTTCTATCAATTTTATAAGTAACATAACCAAGTATTTATAGGATCAAATAGTGGAGTTATAGAACTCTATATATTACTTCAACAAATATTCTATTCTCATATAAACAGGACACCTGAATTCAGCAACCATCATTCACAAGTACATCCTCTTTCATATGTACAATCTCATTTAAAAAATAATCAACCATCAATACAATAATAAAAAACTATCATCTATCAATTATAACACACATTTTCCTCTTAACCAACTAACTTAACAAATAAATTTATAATCATTTATTTTAAGTGTTATTTTCACATAGAATATTAAGCTATTCACTTACCTTTATTGTTTCCTTCCTTTGCTCGTATTTACTTATATGAAAGCCTTATTTCCATTTGGTTTAACTAAAATAGATCATAATTAATTTATTTTTAAACATCCAAAAATAATAGAACCTCATTTGGCATTATAACATCACTAAACTACTTAAACTTATGAAGCTGCCAACTATAACATATTTAATAGGGTGAATTTAAAAATTCACCAATAATTCTATACAATATATCTCAAGTTAAAAATTTTTAGATTATTAACCCTATGTGTCTAGAGTAATTTCAAATTTATTTTTCTTTGATTGGAGCTATATAAATGAGGAACTCCATGAAACAATCCACCTTATTTAGACTATTGATGGAAACCAAGTAATAAAATGTTTCCTTTTATTACATAAATATAGAGTCTAAATCAAATTAAGTTAAAAGAGGAATAGCTTTAGATACTCTTCAAAGTTTCCATATCATCAAAGAACACTCAATTTGAAGCTTTCTAGCTTAAGATATGATTAAAACAATATAACTAAAAAACTAGATTCTTAGAACCCAAATTTTATATCTTATAAACCCTACTAAATTCAACCAAAAATATTAAAATCACTTACGAAATAAACATCTAAGACCGAAGAATGTGGTATGAAATGAATTTCTAAACCTTTAATTTACTTTAAAAATTCATCAACTTTTTTTTAAAAAAAAAAGAAAAGATGAAAGAGGAGGAGAAGGAATATAAGGATTATCTTCCTTCCTTCCTTCATCCCTAAAAGTCATATAATCTTCATTTACTATTTATTTCCATAATTTATTCAATAATAACTATTCTTATCAATTATTATTACTATTATTATTATTTTTACTATTACTACAATGCCTTTATTATATTACTTAACTTTGTTACAACTCTTAGTTTTGCATAATAATTTACCCTTTCTTTTAACTAGTGTTGTAGCTCAACTATAAATTATTGAACTATTTATCAAATCAGTTTTATAAATTCTAATTTCTCATGTAAGCAAGTTTAACTTATATAAAGAAATAATTTAGTTAACTAGGATTTATTATCATAAACCATGAAAGATTATCCAAGTAGATATGATCACTTCACTAACAAATTGTTTAAATTCATTTTTATCATATTAATAAATCTAATGAATATTCTTTCCAATTATTAATTTGTATAAAGGTTTGCTACAAGCCTAGTTTTTAAACTTAATTTCCTCCTTAAAATTCACAAGGATTTAAGATAGGAAAACCAAAAATGGAATTAATAATGAATACCACATATACTAAAGATAGCATTATCTTCATTCCTCATCATTTATAATCTTTTCCTATTTAACATTGGAAGTAATACCATATATATTACATGCAATTTTTCATATTTATATGATGTGCATGTTATGCAAATAAATACAAATGCATTAAGTGGGTATTACAGAAACTCTTTTAGATTGTGTCACGTTTGTCTTGGCCAGGAACTTATTCCTTAAGAAAATATTTAGATAGCATAGGATCTTATCCCAATTCACTATAGGCAATGAATCTCATCTTGGTTGAACACTCATCCCTACCATTAACCAAATAGAGCCATTATATGCCATATATCCATGTGTGATAAAGACAAGTATATAAGTAGTAATAAACCCTAACCACTCAAATGTGGATGATCGTATCACCTTTGATCAAAGGACTATATACACCATTATTACCTAGATTGTGATTGTTGACTATAAGTGAATATCCATGTTATCACAAATCTAACGTCATTGTTCCATCCACTACCCATCACATGAGAATCCAAATGTCTATTCTGATGTTTCATATCAAATAGTATGAGCTCACTACCTCCCATTATTAGTATCACATACTAATTAAGGAAAATAGATAGAGATGATAGTCTAATTAATATTATCCAAATATTAATTATTCAACTATGAACATTTTATAACACATGTACTAAATAATTTTGTAGCTTATATTATCAACTCTTGATAATAAATTTATTTAACATGATGCTAATGGATAAATATTCAATTAAGTAAACACTTTAGATAATAGAATATTCTTTTATTGCCATTTGGGGTAATTTACAATGTAAAGATATGTGATTGGCCTTTAAGGTATACCACCTATACTAACAATCTCCCACTTGCACTAGAGCCAATCACTATAATATCTTAGACCCATCTTCTTAAGATTCAATTTAACCTTAGTTGTGTTAGTGCTTTAATAAGTGGATCAACAATATTATCAACTGAAGCTATCTTTTGTATGACGATATTGTCCTTTTTAAAAATTCATTAATAATATGAAAATATCTTTCTATGTGTTTGGATTTTTTATGAGACCTCAGCTCCTTTGTTAAAGCAATGGCTCCATTATTGTCACAATAGAGACGAATCGGGAACTCAATGGAAGGAATAACTCCTACTTCAAAAATGAACTTCTTAATCCAAATAACTTCTTAAGGAACATCTGATTCAACTATATATTCAACTTTTATAGTAGAATTAGTAATGGCATTTTGTTTGGAACTCTTCTAGTTTACTGCACCTCTATTACATATGAAAACAAACCTAGAGATAGACTTTCTATCATCTACATCTAATTAAAAATCGGAATCCATGAAGCCATTTATTTTAGATCACCTCCTCCATAAGTTAAGACCAAATCTTTAGTCCTTCTCAAGTACTTAAAGATTTCCTTAATAGCTATTTAGTGTTCCAAACTTGGATTGGATTAAAACCTACTAGTCACATTAACAACATAGGCACTATCAAGCCTAGTACACAACATAGTGCACATCAAGCTTCTTATAGCTAAAGCATAAGGAACTTTAGCCATTTGCTCCATCTCCTTGGGTGTTTTAGGTGACAGACCCTTGGATAAATGGATACCATGCCAAAAGCACCTTTTCCAAGTAAAGACTTTAGGATAAACTTATCATTCTTTTTTATCTATCTCTATAGACTCGAATGCCAATAATTTAGGTAGCTTCCCCTAAGTCTCACATGGAGAAAGTTTTACACAACCATAGTTTCAAATTGCTAACATCATTCTTAATTAATAAAATATCATCAATATATAGAGCTAAGAAAGTGAGTTGGCTCCCACTAACCTTCTTATACACATAAGGCTCATATTCTTTTTTTATAAAACCAAATGATCAAATGACTTCGTTAAAATGATGATTCCAATTCCTTGAAGCTTATTTTAGACCATAAATAGATTTATTAAGCTTATAAACTTTAGAACTTTCCTTTAATTCAATACCTTTAAGTTGTTTTATATAAATCTCTTCCTTAACATAACTATTGAGAAAAGCAATTTTAACTTCCATTACCAAATCTCATAATCATACTGTGCAACTATGGCAAGAAGGATTTGAATAGATTTAAGCATGGCTACCGGCTAGAAGGTTTCCTTATAGTTAACCCCTTGCCTTTGGAGAAACCCTTTTACTACAACCCTTATTTTATAGGTATTAACCTTTCCATATGCACCAATCTTTCTCTTGAAGACCCATTTACAGCCTATAGGTATAATACTTTTAAGTCAATCAATAAGTGTCTAGAATTGGTTTGCATATATGGAATCCATTTTAGATTTCATTGCATCAAGCCATTTTAAAGAATCTTTATCTAATAAAGCCTCTTCATATATTGTAGGATCATCACCATGATTACTTTCTTTATGAATATGCAACTCTTGTATATCATGTAGAAAATCATATTTTTTCGGTGGATAAGATACCCTACCTGATTTTTTAGGAGTTGGTATGATGATAGGCTTAATGGGATTGTACTCTTGGGATTAATCAATATCCATTTGATCAACTTGATTGGCCGTATTAAAAGATTCCTCTTTTAATGTCATCTTCCTTCCTTTACCACTTTTTTGAAGAAACTCTTTCTTAAAAATGACATCTATGCTTACAACAACAACTTGTTTAGCAGGAAGATAAAAATAATACCCTAAACTATCTTTAGGATATCTAATAAATTTGTATTGAATAGACCTTACATCTAATTTGTCTATTTTTAACCTCTTAATATAAGCTGGGCAATCCCCCTAAATCTTAACATGTTTAAGGCTTGATGCCTTACCATGCCATATCTCATATAGTGTGGTAGAACCAAACTTAGATTGAACACGATTTAGGATGTAAGTAGCAGTTTGTAATGCAAAACTCCAAAAGAAAATTAGTAAATCTATATAGCTCATCATAGATTGAACTGTATCTAATAAAGTTCGATTCTCCTTTCGGATACACTATTTAATGGAGGTGTGCTGGGTGGAGTTAGTTATGAAATAATGCCATATTCTTTGAGGAACTCAATGAATTGGGTACTTAAGTATTCACCTCCTGATCCAATCATAATACTTTTCCCTATTTGGTTCTCTACTTAGATCTTGAATTCCTTAAACTTTTTAAAGGATTCACTTTTACATTTAATTAAATATAAATATTCATACCTTGATAAATCATCTATAAAGGTAATGAAGTAGTAGAACCCGCCTTTGCCATTTAATTAAATAGCCCACATACATCACTATGTATTACTTCTATAATTTCTTTAGCTATTTCCATTATCTAACAAATGGTGATAAGGTTATCTTGCCTAGGATACAAGCATTACTAGTTAGATTGCTTAAAGATTTAAGATTACTCAAGATTCCTAATTTTTCCAACTTTGTGATTCTATCATTTGCAATGCGACATAATCTCAATTTCCATAGATATTTTAGATTAAAGGCATTATTAATTAGCATTATAATTATAACATTCAAATTGGTTGGATATTATTTATTATTAAAATTATTATCAATATAATAAAGACCATGTAATATATAACCCATGCTAACTATCTTGTTATCAAAATAGATAGTACATACATCTCTTTCAAATAAAAACTCATAACCTTTTCTAGTCATACTAGAAATAGAGATGATATTTTTATAAGCATTATGTATATATAAAACATTGTCTAATAACAAAACATGGTCATATAAGTCAATAAATGTGGTTCCTATAGCTTTGGCAGTAACACTTGCTTTATCTCCAAGCTTTAAAGTCATCTCATTTAACTCCTTTTTTCACTTGCTAGACCCTATAAGGAAGAACATATATGAGAACTAGCACGAATTAGCACCAGTATCCAATACTCGTGCTTTAAATAAGCTCTTAGAACATTTAGAAACAAATAAATTAGAGCAAGTCTTACCTTCTCTAATCTTGTCCTTTCCCTTATTCTTAATAACCTCGAGGTATTTAGGACAATTCCTTTTTCAATGTCCCTCTCCTTGGCACTAGAAACATTTTCTCTTACCTTTGTTCTCAACTTGCTTTTAGCCTTTGTTCTTGCTTACACCTCTTTTCTTTTTTTTCGCTTGCTCCTCTTAGTCCCATTGGAAGAGGCAACCAAATCAACTTCCTTCCCCTTATTATTGTGAATAGCCTTTTAGGCCATCACAAGCATGCTTAATAATTTCGCAAGAGTGCACTCAATATTGTTTATATGGAAATTAGCAATAGTTTGCCCAAATGACTTTGGAAGGGATTGTAAGAACAAATCTATTTGGAGTTGAGCATCCATTATGAAATCTGGACTCTCAAGTTCCACAATGGAATGAATCATAGAGCTCACGTATACTCCAACATCCTCTCATTCCTTCATTTTAGTATGGAAAAGCTAGTTAGATATCTTATATCTAGGAATTCTACTTTGTTCACCAAACAACTCTTATAGGTGAAGCATGATTTCCCTTACATTAGTGCACTTCTCATGTTGCCTATGAATTTCATTACTTATGGAAGCCCACATACTGCAACGTGCTTGCATGTCATCTGTGATGATTTTAGGATCGATCATGATAAGGTCGGTGCATTTATAGCATCGAGGCATATAGGCTAAATGGCAACCATCTACTGGATTTTGTTTTGTTATTGTTCATTGGAGGGTCTGCCTGATTAGGCCGTGTAGATTTGGAGTTGCCACTCTACTTGAATTTGGAAGAAGTGTAAAATCACTCCATAACTAGAGATTCTAGGTTCAGAGGGTAGGAGTTACTTATTCTATTTCTCATAACGTATGTTGCTCATTTATTCATTACTTCACCCTAGTTTTGGCTTCATGATGCATTATTACCACACTTTATCATTAGTCAGCTTAAATAGGAAATAAAGTGTGGGATAGTTGGATTGACAAGCATTCACCACATAATAAATAAGCAAACATCCACCAAGCAAGTAATCATGTAAGCAAGTAAGCATATAGAACACAAACATGCAAAAGATAATCAAATCAACATAAATAAGCTAATAAACAAAATAAAAATGGGGAAAAGGATTAAGGAATACAACCTAAGAAGATAGCCTATTCTAATAAATACATCCAAATAGAGATAAATGAGAGTTAGGATTATGGATTACATCACTTTGAAAAAAAACCTATTCTATTAATTACATAAAAATAGAAAAGAAAAAAACCTATTCTAAAAATTCTGCAAAATATAGGTTAGTTTTCATACACGTGCAAGCACACATCACATATAGAACAATTTAATATATTCCATCCATTCATTCATAGTTGGAAATAACAAATGAATGAATAATTAAACACATAAGCAAATAAGGATGCTAATGTATGAATGATACAAGGTTTTGGAATTTGGGTACTTTAATGTGAAGTCATTATTTTTAGTAATAAAATAAGATTTCTACAATGATGCAAATATAAAGACTAAAAGAGAAAAAGTTGCAAATGAAATAATAAAAGTGATAAAAGATATTATTCCCACTATAAAAATATTACCTTTACAATGAGAATAATAAATTTATCAAAGAAAATAGTAAAATAATAAGGATAATAAATATTCAATAAAAAATAATGATAATGCAAGTAAAATAATAAAAAAAAAAGTGATAAAATATCATTCTCACTATAAAGATGAAAACTTTATGATAAAAGTAATAAATATATCAAGGAAAACAATAAAAACAATAAAAACAATGAAATAATGAAATATCTAATGAAATAATGAAATACAGAATTGAAAGTAAACAAAGTGGTGGGGATGTCATTTTCACCATAAAAATATCTACTTTATGATAAAATGACAACTTTATCCCTAAAAGGTATAAAGGCAATAAAAATTATAAAATGCAATATAAAATAATAAAAATACAGCAATAAATATGTAACTAAATTAAAATGACGGTAATAAAAATAGTAAAATAATAAAAATGATATTTTTACTATAAAAATATGAATTGTATGATAAAAATACCAAATTCATCGCAAATGGCATTAATACAACAAAAATAAGGAAAAATATAGAAGAATGATAAAAAAATTGCAGCAATAATATAAATCAATAAAAATGACAGAAATAAATAAATGGAAATGATAAAGTTGACATTTTTACCATAAAAACATAAACTTTATGATAGAAATGTCAACTTTGCCATAAATTGCATAAATGCAATCAAAATAAGAAAAATACAAGGGAAGTAATAAAAAATTACAACAATAATAGAAATAAATAAAAATGATAGAAATAAAAAAGAAAATGTGATAAAACCAACTTTGCTACAAATGGAAAAAATGCAATAAAAATGAGAAAAATGCAAGGAGAATAATAAAAATTACAACAATGATATAAGTAAATAAAGATGGCATAAATAAATAAATAAATATAGTAAAGGAGGCATTTTTACCATAAAAACTTAAACTTTATGATAGAAATGTCAACTTTACCATAAAAGAAATAAATGTAATAAAAATTGTAAAAAGGGAGCAACATAAATAAAGTGCAGAAATAAATATATAAATAAAAGTAAAAATACAGAAATAAAAATATTGAAGTGGTAATGGAGACATTTTTAGCACAAAAATAGAGACTTTATAATAAAAGGCCATATTTACCATAAATAACAAAAATACAATAAAAATGATAAAAATGCGATAAATATAAGGAAAAATGCAGAAATAATGATAAAAATAAATAAAATATGTAATAAAATAAATTGAAATGATGCAAAAAATAATAATAAAAATACTAACTTTACATTAAAATACTCATTGTTACATAAATGGAGAAATTGATGCAAAAATAATGGAAAAATGTAAGATGAATGCATTTTGTCACCATAAAAATCACAACTTTGTCACATCACAATAAAAATAAAAATAAAAATGTTAGAATGGTGAAAAATGCAAGAAAATAGTAAAAAATAAAGAAAAATACAAAAATGATTATTTTAATAACAATAAAAATATAGAGATCCTTAGAGGGACCAAGTGATTACTCTGGATGCGTGCTTTGACAATGATATGGCTTGGTTCGGATTTAATAGTGTAAATCCAATGACAAAATAAGTGATTTTTGGTTGAGTGTTTGGTTAAATGGGTCTCCAAGTGTGTTAGGAGAGAGAGAGAGGGTGAGAAAGGCCTCAAAAAAGTGGTTTTTTTCTCTCACTAGATGTCTACCTCGAAGTATATGCCAATATCTTTTCCAAAGAAGGAAAAAATGTATTTTTATAATGTAGGCATGGGGACCTATAAGCTTGGGTCCAACACCCATGCCCTTAGGTCCAAAACCCATGCATGTGGGTCCTTTGACCCATGCAAGGGTAAATAGGTCATTTTGACCTATGGACTAAGTTAAATGACCCATACTTACGGATCATCAACCTAAGCTCGTGGGTTGACCCATCCCTATAGGCTTTTCCCAACTTTTTAGTCCTTTTGGGCCCAAACTTGGCTTTTTTTAAGAGTTTGGTTACTTTTTGGTATATCTTTAATATCTTTGGGGTTTCTTTTTGATTTAAGCATACTCGAGAGAACTTTCAAGGAAATTATCCCCCTATCTGATAGACAGGAATCCTTCATCATTATATTTTTAAGGGACTATCAGAATTTAGGTATCAATAATTGCCCCTTCCTTTTCATATGTCAATCAAACTGTCACCTTATCGATGCATGAGATGTAAGTTTTGAAAACCAAGTGAGATGTTAAACAAGTTTCATGAGGGTGCTATGTGACCTTTTCCATGCCACAAAGCGAGGTGCACTGTATAGCCCTACGAGCTTTAAGCGCTAGGTTTTAAAGAAACCAAAATGCATGTAAAATGTTTTTAGGGAGCCATGTAACCTTTATTAGGCTATAAAGCGGGGTGTACTATATAGGCCTATGGTCTTCAATCACCAAGTTTCAAAGAAACCCATATGTTGTGCGTGAGAGTGAACACTGTGTAGCCTTATCAGGCCTCAAGTGTAAGAAATCTAAATGTTGTATGTGAGAGCATACACTGTGTAGCCTTGTCACGCCTCAAGGGTTAGGTTTCGAGGAAACCTAGATGTATCTATATGACTTTTCAAAGTCATAATGTAATTTTGATTTGAAAATTTTCATGCATGGGAATTTCATTCGTGCTTCAATGGCTTACCTGCACCAGCGAGTGGTGCGTATTAGGAACTTTGAGTCAATTCAACCATGGCTATCTTTTAAATTTTTTTGCTTTTCTTTATTCTTCACCTTCTCTTTCTCTCTCCTCTCTTAGGATTCTCTGAATCACAAACTCTTCTTTACTTAAATTCCTATGCAAAGAGGCAGTGATGAGGATGTTTTGGGGGATGTTGACCCTAACCTAGCATTGAATTTGGCTTATATCGGGCCAGAGGTTCCCAAAGGTTAGGTTGCGAGTGGTACAGTGCATCAAAAGCCAATGCCTACTCATCACATATGACATGGAGTGACAAGGGGGTATGAGATTCCTTTTGTTTTGAACTTGAGGGAACATGTCTAGGTGCTTCACTGACAATAGGTTAGTACCTCAATCTCAATTTTTTTTGAGGTTGTATCTCTTATTGTTAGGATTGACTTCCTTACATATTCATAAATACTTAGGCTGCATGCTAAGATTTACCATGTCATTTCCTATCTTAATTATATGATACTGATTGCCCACTGCAAATAACAAGTAGATAGTAATTACTATTGATTATCATGCTTAAGTAGGAAATTTTCTATGTTAGAATCTATGTTTTACTGATTTCCCTTTTTAGAACCTAGTGACCCATTTTTTCTTGCTCGGTAACTTTACTGGAGCTAAGAAGTTCTACCAAAGGCTACCTACGGAGGTTTAAGACCGTGTGCATGGTCTCAGCTTTAACGGTATCTTAGACAGTTTACTGGAGGGATCGAAGTCTTTGAAGATTAGGCAAGTGACTATGACTATCCTAATTGAGAGGTGGTCAGACTACACCCACACCTTCCATTTTTAATTTCAGAAGACAACAATCATACCCCTCGATTTTGCTACTGTTACAGGGTTCACCTTTGCTAGTTAGCAGATCCCTTTTGACATCCCTGATGACCCTGCATCATTGTGTTATGATTTATTGGGCCACCCTCTCGAGTTCAGAGTTGGTTGAGGTGACTTAATCTCTTATGATCAACTCTGGTAAGCATATGATGGTGCTGCTGGAGAGGGCAATGATGGTGTCGAGAGATGAGCCAAGTGCTTCATCTTCTACTTTATGAGCATTATTGTGTTCCTTAATGAAAACAATACTGGTGATTCTTAGTTGTTTCCTCTTTTGCAGGACCTCGACACATTATGAGGCTATAGTTAGGGTTTTGTTGCCTATGGCTATCTCTTTCATGGTTGAGATGATGCATGTAGAGATAGTTTATGGATTTGTAGTGTGCCACTAATGGTTGATGTGAGTCCTTTTAGATACTTTATGATTCTTTTTGTTCCTTTCCAAGTACATTGTCCTTAACATGTTCCTTTCTTTGCAGATTTAGGGGTTCAAGTTTTGTATCCTGGCTCCTCTTATCATTCTCGGATTACGTAAGGGGTTCCCCTATTTTCCTGTCTAGATAGCTCTACCTTGGACGAGTTCTGTATGGTCCCTAAATGTGACCCATACTACCCTTATGGAGTTAACATTCAATCAAGTAAGGCATTACTTTCTACTTCCTTATTTTGAAGTTATGTGCATTGTTTCTATTTATTATTTCTAATTCTAGATACATCTTTGGTAGTGGTAGTATGGATACCCTAAGACTTTCTTACCGAAAATATAGGGAGCCATGGAGATCACTGGCCAGCGGATCCTATTCATGACTCATGTTGATTGTGCTTAGTACCTTAGTGAGCATGTAGCGAGTTGGTTCTTAGTACCCACTTTTATTGCATCCCTCATTCTCCTCCCCTTGATATGTTTTGAGGGAAGGACATGGTGGGCCCCGTGATGGAGAAGGCATTAGTTGGGACTGATCACTAGCTACACTTGGAGCCTAAGAGTGTCACTTACTTAAAGAGTCTCATCTCTCATTTGATCGATGGTGTTGTGAGGATTTTTGTGCATGCTTTGCCTACTCCTCTGGTGGGCATTTCCTCTTCTCTTGCTCATCAGGTATGCTTTGCTTCTTCTGTATTGTTCCCGTACTATCCATTTTTCAATTATGACTCTTCTCATCTATTTTCAATGACCTTGTTCAAAGAGGACCTAAACTAGGAGCATTGTCGAGACCTCAAGTAATGCCAAAACTACTGCTGATTCCCCTACTGAGACTGCTCAGATAATTTCTAGGGTGGATGCACTACCATTACTCCTTGTAGTTCAAGCACATAACCTCTATAGTGAGGTAACAGTCTATGTGGTAGCCGCTTCGACTGATCTTATAGCCTTTATCCATGAGGATGCTACTTATTTAAGTTTCTGTCTAACTTTTTTGCTTTGATATTTCAAATATGCTGTTTGTTGACTCTTTTGTTCATAAGTTCCTTGAGAGACAACCACGTACTGGTACCAGTGCGCTTCAGTCTTGATAAGCTACTATGTGCATTACTCTGTGGAGGCCCATGTAAGTCTTTATACACCTTGCTATTTCCTATTTAAATTTATGCAATAATATGTATACGTGTATCATGAATGCATGTGTGTTAATGCATGTATGTTATGATAAGGCAGCTTGAGCATATGAGGGTATTACGGGAGTGAGATGAGGCTTTCCACTAGTGAGAGGTAGCATGGCAGTAGGAAGGTGCCTACTAAAAGAGTGAGATCCAAAGACTACGAGTCGATCTAGAGGAGATGGGGGTTTGAGACACTGAATCTAGTAGGAGAGGACTCGCTGAGGAGGCAACAATGATGATGATGAGGATAGAGACGAGTCCTGAGTCCCTTCTCTTATTTTTTTTTTATACTAATGATTCCTAGATATGTGAGATGCATAGATACTTTACTTATTATTATTTTTTTATATATTTATGTGTTCTTCTTTCTATCTTTTATCTGCTTGTTGTGTTATCATAATGAGTACAAGGAAAGATAAAATATAATAACAATGAAATTTACAACAGAAATATATACAACTCCAAAAGAAACATTACATCAGAAGGGGAATATTACATCATAGAAATATATGAATTCTAATATGCAAATTTCATACTTATATGACGTAGATATTGATTCAGACATTTACTTTTTATTATGTGCAATCATTGACATCCTTTCATTTGTACTAGATAACATTTTGCATGAGTATGGTTGCATACAAAATACTTTAAAATGATAGTACTTCTATCTTTAATTAGCCTTCTTGAGTTTTCTAATTAAGTATTTTAGCTCCCATTTTTTTTATTTTTGTTTTTTTCTACGAATAGTATTGCTTGAGACGATCAACATTGACCCACTCAAAGAGCTCATTCCCATCGATGTCCATCAACTTGGCTGCTACTTTAGAAATGATAGTTTTAACCATGTAAGGTCCTTCCCAGTTAGGCCAGAATTTCCCTCTTAGATCTGGTAGGTTATGTTTAGCCTGTCTCAATGCCCAGTCCCCAACCTTAATGTCATGTTGCTTTACTTTCTTATTTAAAGCCTTTGCTATTCTTTTTTTATATAACTGAGTGTGATAAAGTGTCTTTAACCTTTTATTGTCCATCAAATCTATATGTATTAGCCTTTGCTCTAACCACTTTGCCTTAAAAAAATTTGCTTCCATTATAGTCCTGAGGGATTTTATCTCTACTTCGATTGGAAGTACAACTTTTATTCCATACACTAGTAAGAAAGGAGTTACCCCCATAGATGTTCTCATTATAGTACGATATCCCTAAAGAGCAAACTATAACTTTCTAGCCCAATCATGATAGGTTTTAATAATCTTCGAAAGGATTTTTTAATGTTCTTATTTACTACTTCTATTGCTCTATTGGCTTGTAGTTTATAAGGTAATGTCTTATAGTGATTCACTTTATACCTCTCAAGTGCTGTCTATACTTCCCTTTGAAACTGTACCCCATTATTTGAAATTAGTGATGAGGAATTCTGTATCTACATAAAAAATTCTTCTTTAAGAACCTGGCTACTTGTTTTGCCCCCAATTTGCTATAAGACTTGACATCTACCTATTTTGTGAAGTAGTTGATTGGACCTAAGATATATTTGTGTCCATTTGAGGCTGCAGGGTAAATTTCTCCTATAATATCAAGTCCCTAGACTGAGAACAACCAATGAGGGGATATGGTGTGCAGTTCTAAATATGGCAGATGACTGTTGCCCCTATAGATATGACATTTGTGACATCTGTTGGTAAACTTAAAGTATTCTTCTACCATCATCATCCAGAAGAACCCTTATCTCATTATTTTCCTAGCCAGTTTTGTACCATTCATATGTGAACCACAAACTCCTTCATGGTCATTACACTCTTTGCTTCACCTCCATCCAAACAGTGCAACTGTATACCATCTGAGGTTCTCTTACATAGAACCCCTTGATAAAGGATGAACTTTACTGATAGCTTTTTGATAACTATTTTATCCATTTTGCTCGCACTTTTTGAATATTGGCGATTGTCCAAGTACTACTAAATGTTGTAGAACCAGGGTTTCTGATATACTCTTACTTCCATTACTCTCACATTATTTAGTACACCTAGCTTGACTTTAGTAGTACCAAAGGCTTCATTGGCATGGTTGTTGGCCCTTCCCAAACTTATGCCGATATACTAAGGTGTCTGCCATCCGATTATGATTTCTTAGTAAGTGGATAATCTGCACTTCTAAAATAATTATCCTAATTATTGTAAATGCTTGAGTTACAGTTTTAGATGTTGCTCCTTTATATCCCATTCATTAGTGCCCTAGTTAATTAATAACATCGAGTTACCCAATATTTCCACTTTTGTAACTTTCAAATCCATCTGTGCCTCCATTCCTATTACACATGCTTTATATTTTGCTTCATTATTCGTAACCTAAAATGTCAACTTTTTTGCTATATGGATTACCTTATTTTATAAAGTTAATAAGAATACCCTATTCATGCTCTAAACCGATTCAATGCTCCACCTAAATACATCTGCCACCCTTGGATCTCAATAATTATGGTAAGGTATCTAGGAATTCAATATCAAATTCTGTTAATAACACAAGCCATTTGGCTAGTCTTCCAACCAGTGAAGGTGCTTCAAACAAGTGTCTCATCAAATCTAACTTTAAAACTGCTAGGATCTTGTAAGATTGAAAGTAGTGCCTTAGTTTCTTTATGGCCTAAACCATTGCTAAATAGATATTCTCAACCTAGTTGTACTTTTTCTCATAAGGCAATATCTTCTTACATAGGTAGTAAATTACATGCTCAGCTTGTGCCTCTCCTTCCTGAGCTAGCATGACTCAAGACTGAGGGATTCCCCATTTCTAGAGGTGTTAGAATTAGTAGAGTCATGAGATAGTCCTTGATTCTATCAAAAGGAATCTAGCATTGTTCGTTCCAAACCATGGGCTGATATTTTCTGAGTAGCTTAAATATCGACTCACATACTTTTGGCAATCTAACTATGAATCAACTGATGAATTATAGCTTCCCTAAAAATCCTCAAACTTCCTTTTTAGTCTTTAGTGTTGGCATTTCCCTGATTACTTTTACCTTATCTAGATCAGCTTTAATTCCTCTTTAGCTAATTATATATCTTAGCATCTTTCCTGAAGTTACCCCAAACATATATTTCTTAGGATTTAACCTTATATTGTACTTATTTACTCGCTGCATAAATTTCTCCAATGTGGCTGGATGTCCTTCTTGAGTCTTTAATTTCACAATCATGCCATCAATATAGATTTCTACTTCCTTATGTATCATGTTATAATACATTACTATAGCCATCCTCTGATAGGTCACACCCACGTTCTTTAAACCAAAAGGCATTAACTTGTAACAGTATGTTCCCTATTCTATAATGAAGGATGTCTTAGCTTTGTCAATAGTTGACATGAGGATCTAGTTGTACCTTAAAAACCATCCATAAAAGAGTACATGGCATATGTACCAGCATTGTCAATTAGAACATCTATATGAGGCATAAGTCATCCTTTGGGCATACCTTATTTAGATCTCTATAGTCTACACAAATCCTCATTTTCCTATCTATCTTAGGTGCTAGAACTATTTGGCCAACCACTCTGGATAGTCTACCACTTCCAAGAACTTAGCTTTGATTCGCTTCTCTATATCCTATTTTACTAATTGTGCCCATTCTAGTCTTAACCTTTGTAACTTTTACTTCACCAGCTTGTGTTCCTCTTTTGTTAGGATGTACTACTGAGTAATGTCTCTGTCAATGTTGGGCATGTCATCATATGTCCAAAAGAACACTTTTAAATATTTCGATAATATTTTTTATAATTATCTCATTTCCTTAGGGATAACATCTTTTGAAATATACAATATGTGAGAATTTTCATCTATGCCCATATTAAATGGTTTAGTGTTAATGGAAAGAATGTCAAAAATGCTCATGTAAGGTTTAGTGAAATGCTCATTATTATCAAAAGACACATCACACAAGTATATGAAATTATATTTCATTGCATCATACTTAGTGTTTGGTACATCAAAAGACTTAAATAGATTAGCAATATAGACATCATTAGCGATAGACACATCTTCAAACATAATATCCTCCATGCTCGACTCAATGAAGGCTACAACATCGAAGTAGCTTAGAGCTTCAATTTCCATCCTCATGTTCTGCAAAGCCTGCTCGATCTCAACAATGAAAATGATCTCATCTTCTTTAATCTTGCGCTGTACCTTCCCCATATTATTAACCACATTATAAAAGATCTCAAAGCCTAGATTCCTGATATCGTTGTATTCCCATTCCTCCAGCTAGCAATGGTACCTGAAAAGGCCTATAAACTACCAATTTTGGGATAATAAAATATGGATGCGACAAAGAACTATAATGATGAAATGGTTATAAGTAGGTCTTCAACACTTAAATTTTAAAAACTCAAAAGTTTGAATATGTTTTCAAAAAGAGTTTCATTGGTTTTTTAATGACTTAATTGTAATATTTTATAAGACCTAATTTGTAATATCCTGTGTTTTTAAATAGTTTTATAATGCATCGGGATATGCAGTGTTAATAAATTTTATATATATTTATGATATTTTATGAGTTGTTATTTAATTAAAATTGATTTTTAATTATTTTATGTTATTTTAAGCACCTTACGTAAAATTTTTCCGAGAATTTTATTTTCGGAGAAATTAGGACGTAAATAATTTAGTATTAATTATTTTAAAAAAATTCACGCATTTTCATGAACTCATATATATTTTAAAAGTGCTAAAATAAAGTGTATATATTTAATTAAACTAGGGTTTAATTAATTACCCTAATTTGTATTATTTAGTTTTAATATTAATTAAATATTTTTAAGTGTATAAATTATTAAATATATTAAAATATGTGTGTGGTGTATATTTAATGTGTGTGAGATTTTATATTAGTATAATATATAGTGTGGATATATATATATATATATATATATATATATATATATATATATATATATATATATATATATATATATATATATATAATATTATCAAAATCAAAAAGTTTACCAAAATTACAGTTTTACCACTCATCTTCCCTAACATTCTCGATCATCCTCCCTCACCGTTCCGCCATAGTCATGCCATTCTCTTGTTGTTGGTGTGCCTCCCAGCCTGCCACCTTCTTCCTCAGCCTTCCCCGCCACCTGCAGCAGCCGTTTCTGGCATCAGAGGAGCTCAAAATCCACCGAAAACTCGAAACTCTCCTCACCGTCGCTCACAGCATTTTTGGCCACCGTTTTCGATACTGCCGGTCTCTATCTTCTCCTTGAGCTCTGGTGAGTGTGATTCCAAGCTTTGTTTCACTTAAAATGGTCTAGATTTGCCTAGGTTTTGATTTTGCAATTTCGGTCTATTAGCATTCTTGATTTTTTTGAGCTTCAATTTTATTGATTCATGAAAAATTCCTTCACAAATGTTTCTCCCCTTAGCTTAATATTCATGTGTGAATTTTTTTAGAATTTTTGGAATTTATTTTGATTTTTGGGTATTTTTGAATATTTTATTATTATTTTCTAATTTTCAAAAATTAATTAATTAAATTATGAAATTGTGTTTTATGATAAATATAGGCGTTTAAATGAATTATAGAAATTTATTTGGAATTTTTGTGAATTTTTATGTATTTATTTTGAATTTATTTAGTTTTTGTAATTTTGATAAAATAGGGTAAATTATGTATTTAATTGAAATTAATTAGTTAATTGAGTTTATTTAGTGATATTATTGAAGAATATGTTAAGAAAATTAATTTTGAGAAATTATATTATTTTTGGTGAATTTTTGAATTAATTTTAGTATATTTATATATATAGGGGTATTTTAGTAATTTTACCCTAAATTGGCTAAAAATGTAATTACATTGGTTTTAATAGTTTTTTAGGGTATAAAAATGATTTCTAAAAATTATTTAGTATTTTTAACTAATTAAAACTATTTTTCGTAAATTATTTTTAATTATATATATAATATACGATTTTTCTAATAAAATGAGTTTTTATCGATTTTTACTGTGTTTTAGGGTTAATTACATAATTTTTAATTATATAATGTATTTTTATTATATGAGGGAATTTTTGATATTTTGTAAATACTCTGTGAATTGTGGACCTCGGTCGGTGATTTGTAGTTTGGAGTTCGACCGAGGGATTGTGGTTATGTTTTGTGTTTATTTTCGAAGTGTGTTTTTTTGCAAGACCGGCTCTACTCTTTGAGTAGAGAGATGTCCATTTTACAGGGGAGGTTCTGCCGAATTTTTGGTAGAATTCTCGTAAAACATGATGTCTGGTCGAACTTTAATTCTAATTCTATGTCTAGCATTCTAGATCGAGTTTCTAGGAGTTTCCATTAGATTTGTTCTGATTCCTATCATTTTTGTTTGTTTAGTTGTGCCGAGACCGAGGCCTAGTGGACCAGGCCCATCGGATCCACCTCGTGGAGCGCAATAATTTTTGAGTTACTTATATATATATATATGCTCTAGGGTGCATGATTTTAGAAATCTATATTTTATTTTGACTAGAAATGCATAATGATATTAACTAATTCTTGAGTTTATTTTATTTTACTTTTGGTTTACTTTTGATATATTTTAAACTATATGCATGTTTTATTAACGAATTATGTTTAAAATGTTTTCAAATATATTTCTAGTTTATTTTGTAATTTAATTGGATTTATTTGACGTATATATACTCGAAATGTACCTGATTTACTTTTGGTATATTTCTAGTATATATATGGTTTATGTTGCTGTTCATTTCAATTACATGCATCATTTATTTATGAATATATGTTTTATATTTAATAATAAAGGATATCAATATAACGTGCTACCTAATGGGCGGCACTAGGACCGAGTACGTACCGGTACGCTTATAGCATTTAGGCTATATTACTAACCATTTATGGATATTGATTGGATATGATTATTTGATGTGTGAGATATGATTTGGGAGTGTGATTGCTGGAGCTTGGTTAGCCAAGTGTCTCGGGACCAATCACATTGACAGTCAGGCTACTGGAGCTCGGTTGACTTAGTGTCTCGGGGCCAGTCTACTGTCTAAATGGAATAAGTGAATATATTGGAATAAGTGAGCCTGTATGGCTAGAGTGTTGTTTGACACTATTTTGAGGTTACGATTTTCTAGGGTTCTATTTGATCCTTCATAAACTGTGATTTTCAATTAAAATATATAAAATAATTTTATTGCATCTGTGTGTATTTGCTTGTATATATATTTATTATATATACTAGTGATTGTGTGCATTGTCATTTAGTATGCATGTATATATATTATAGTAATTCACTCATTGAGGTCTGACTCCCCTCCATTGACTATTTTTCAGGAGAGTCATCGTCTTCAGACCTCAATAGCAAACCCTTACGCCGGATTTCTTCTGCCCCGGCTTCATTATGTAAACTGCTTATCTGAGTTTTATTTTATAATCTAGACACTGCAGTAGTTGTAAACAGATTATGGGTTTTATGTATTATATTCGTGTGACTTATGTACTTTAAAAATTTGAACTGGAATTTGTATTAAAAGTTTATTTATATATATATGAGATGAGTTGTTCGATTTAATTTCATTTGGTGGAAATATTATTTTGATATTTATGATTTTATTCCACTACATAATATTTACTTAATTGTGTTGTTATTATTACTATTGCATGTTTTATTTTATTTTAGGCTTGCTACAGGTTCTGGATTCGAAAGAATTCTCGTTCCCTAGCGCCAATCATGGCCCCTGTTTTGGGTCGTGACAAAGTTGGTATCAGAGCGGAGTTCTATGTCAGGGCTTAGTTATGTGAGTCGTGGCCCTAGTTTTCAAAGTTGTGTTTTCTTTTAGTAACTACTACAGTGAATTAGGTTTGAGTATGTCATGATAAGTATTCCTTGCTTTAGTTTTTTGTGTTATTCTTTCGTTATCTGTTTTGTCTGAATCGTTCTGTTGTCTTTTCAGAATGAGGAGGCGAGCACGTGTCGCTCCACCGGTCATTGAGACCGAGGATGACGAGTCTTTTCAGGATGAGGTTTTGCCTCCTGAGCAACCAATTAGACGTAGAGGTCATGGCAGAGGTAGACCTCGAGGAGCGGCAGGTCGCCATAGGCAGAGAGAGATACAGGACGAGGAGCCTGTTGAGCCTGAGTTTGAAGTTCCTGTACCTCCAGTTGTTCAGCCTGCCTATCATCAGGGTATGTCTGACCCTGAGGCAGCTCTATTTTATGCCAGAGTTGGCAGGATTTCATTTGATGGGACTTCCGACCCGCTAGATTTTCTGCACGCGATTGAGACTCGGACTTTGACTGCTCACACCGAGTATCAGCGGATCATGATCATCGAGTTGTCGGTCGAGGGACTAGCTTTAGACTGGTTTATTCAGATGATCCAGCCCTATATGATGACAATGACCTGGGCTTAGTTTCGAGAGCGATTTATGAGGAGATTCTGTCTAGAGCCTCTCCGTATGGGCTATCGTCTTCAATTGACCAGCATTTCTCGTGGTGATCAATCAGTTGAGGAGTACACCCAAGAGTTTCTCTGTCTGGGTAGATATGCAGAGGATCTAATGTGAGATCAATATTTCGCAGTCACTACCTACGTCACTGGATTGGGTTCAGCATTTGCTGGTATGCGTACAACAGGCCTTACTCTAGAGTCTGTGATTGAGTTGGCCAAGGAAATTGAGCTGAGGCTAGTTAAGTAGGGAGTGATGCCTGATTACTACCAGCTGGGTGTTCAATCGAGTGGATTGCAGACTACTTCATACTCTAGTTTTCATGTTAGTTTGAGTAGTTAGCAGTGAGGTCCGACTCAGCAGAGTCAGAGACAGCAGCAACGAGTGCATCGAAGCAGTAGACATGGCTGTGGAGGTCAGCGTAGACCGTTCAGATTCAGGTCAGGTGCTTCGAGCAGCAGCAGTGGTCGCAATTCTGGATCAGCTGCCAGTGTTTGCTAGACCTGCGGTAGAGTCCATCAGGGACTGTGTTACCTGACACCACTGACATGCTTTAGATGTGGGTAGACAGGACATTATGCCAGATCATGTCCTTACTCCGGGTATCAGCAGCTGCAGATTTCATGATTTCCACAGAAGTCGATTGCTAGTGCTGCACCCGTTCCATTTCAATTGCCTCCAGCCCAGCATCAGAGTTCCACTCAATTTGTTCCACAGCAGAGTCATGGTAGAGGTGCTAGAGCAGGTGCCAAAGGTGTTGGCCAGGCTTTTACTAGTCAGCAGGGAGGTTAAGGATAGGCCAGAGTCTTCCACCTTACTCAATAGGATGCTCAGGCATCTCATGCAGTCGTGGCAGGTATTATTTATGTCTGTTACCTGGATGCATGGGTTCTATTTGATTTGGGTGCCACACATTCATTTATTTCTCCCATTTTTGCTTTTAAGTCTTGTTGGCAAGCTTCGAGGATGGCTTTTCCTTTATCTGTTGCCACTCCTCTAAGCGATTCCTTGGACACCAATATTGTTCTTTCTGATTGTCCAGTTCTCGTGGGAGGTAGAGAATTAACTGCTGATTTGATTTTTTTGGATGTGATGGAGTTTAATATTATTCTGGGTATGGATTGGTTATCTCAGCACTATGTCGTGGTGGATTGTCGGAATAAAGAGGTGTCTTTCAGAATTCCTAATGAAGAAGATTTTAAGTTTATGGGTAATAGGAGTTCAGCACCTCAGAATCTTATTTCTGCTATTACGGCTAGGAAATTACTGAGGAAAGGATGTTAGGGATATTTGGCATTAGTCAGGGATACTTCAGTGGAGAAGTTGTCACTCACAGATGTTCCTATTGCCTGTGAGTTTCCTGATGTTTTTCCTGAGGAGTTGTCAGGTTTACCACCTCACAGAGAGATTGAGTTCTGTATAGATAAATGTGGTTCCAGGTACTACTCCTATATCTATGCCACCCTACAGAATGGCTCCTGCAGAGTTGAAAGAGTTAAAGGAGCAAGAGTTGTTGGATAAGGGTTTTATCAAACCCAGTGTTTCTCCTTGGGGTGCACCAGTCCTGATTGTGAAGAAGAAGGATGGTACCCTGAGACTGTGCATTGACTATAGAGAGCTTAACAAGGTGACAGTGAAGAACAAGTATCCTCTCCGAGGATAGATGACTTGTTTGATCAGCAATAGGATGCACAATTCTTTTCCAAGATTGATCTGAGGTCGGGTTATCATCAGCTGCAGATTAGTGAAGCTGATATTCCTAAAATGACATTTCGCACTCGATATGGCCATTATGAGTTTTTGGTGATGTCTTTTGGTTTGACTAATGCACCAACATCTTTTATGGACTTGATGAATAGGGTATTCAGACCATATGTGGATCAGTTTGTGATAGTCTTCATCGATGATATACTAGTTTATTCGAGGAGTATGGAGGAGCATGTATATCACTTGAGGACTGTACTACAGACATTGAGAGATCATCAGCTTTATGCTAAATTCTCGAAGTGTGACTTCTGGATGGAGAGTGTTTCTATTCTTGGACACGTGGTGTCTAAAGAAGGTATCCAAGTTAATCCATAAAAGATTAAAGCAGTGTCTGAATGGCCTAGACTGACTTCTGTTACTGAGATTCAGAGTTTTTTGGGTTTAGCTAGGTATTATAGGCGATTTGTGCAGGATTTTTCCAGAATTGCAGCCCCTATGACTCGCTTGACTCAGAAGAATGTGAGATTTGAGTGGTCAGAAGCTTGTGAGAATAGTTTCCACTTGTTGAAGGAGAAGTTGACCACAGCCCCAATGTTAGCTTTGCCTAATAGTGTGGACAAGTTCACAGTGTATTGTGATGCCTCTAGAATTGGCCTTGGTTATGTGTTGATGCAGAATGGAAGGGTGATAGCCTATGCTTCGAGGCAGTTGAAGAAGCATGAGCATAACTATCCTACATATGACCTTGAGATGGCTGCAATGATTTTTGCTCTAAAGATTTGGAGACATTATCTATACGGGGTGACTTGTGAGATATTTACTGATCACAAGAGCCTTAAGTACATTTTCCAGCAGAGAGATCTAAATCTGAGGCAGAGGAGATGGTTGGAATTATTGAAGGATTATGACTGTGAGATTTTACATCATCCGGGCAAGGCTAATGTGGTAGCAAATACCTTGAGTAGAAAGTCCTTAGGCAGTCTTGCTCACATCAGTGTTGAGAGGAGACCGTTGATCCAAGAGTTGCATATGTTGGTGGATCAAGGTCTGATGATGAAGATCAATAGGTCAGGTGGACTGCTAGCTCAGTTTAAGGTGTGATATGTACTGAGGGATAGGATTAAAGCAGCTCAGAGCTGAGATTTAATTTCATTTGGTGGAAATATTATTTTGATATTTATGATTTTATTCCGCTGCATAATATTTACTTAATTGTGTTGTTATTATTACTATTGCATGTTTTATTTTATTTTAGGCTTGCTACGAGTTCCGGATTCGAAAGAATTCTCATTCCCTAGTGCCGGTCATGGCCCCTGTTTTAGGTCGTGACATAATTGAAAAGTTTAATTTCTTTCAGGGGTCTTTTTGTGATTAAAAGTTAAATAATTGGAATTATAAAATTTCAATTGGAATTCTGTAATTCCAATCAAAATTACATAATTCCAATTGAAATTCTATAATATCGATCAGAATTACGTGTTTTTCATCTTTTTTTGTATTTTTATAGAAAATAAAAAATATATTTTTCATGAGTTTTAATTGACTAAAAAATTTTCTTAAATTTATTTTTAGATTTATCTAAAATTTCAAGAAATAAAGTCCTTTTTAAATTAGAACTCTTCAGTACATAGAACCTAGGGTTTTTTTTTTCCCATAAAAGGAGAGCTGAAGCTCTTGAAGGGGGGACTCAATTCTCAATCCTGAGCATTTTTTTCTACAATTTTGGCTCTCTTCTTCCTAAGAATCTCTAGACTTTTCTTTAAGTAGTACACAAAAAAATTCGTAGTGATTTATTCGTTGGAGATTTTTTAGAAGAAGAATAATAAATTCTTGAAGGCCTACTAAAAATCAATGGTGATCTTATTAGTCTAAGGAGCAATTCATTTACAAGCATCCATAAAGCATTATCTTCTCTTTACCTTCTTTTATTCTTCTTTTTTTATTATTATTTTGGATTTTATTGAATTTTTATTATAATTTTATTCATTAATCATTGTTTTATGCTTTTGTGATGGTGATTATAAAGGAGATTACATGATGATCATACTTGGAGAACTAAATCTATAAGAGGTCCATGAAATGCCATGGATGGAACCTTGTAGCTAAATGTAGTTTCTAGGTTTTTTTTATTTAATTATCTTATTTTTATTTATTTTTTTGGATTTTATTAATTCTTCTTTTTTATTATTCTCAATAGTTCATTATAATAGCCTCAATAGTGGGAATAATGAAATTTGGTGTGTGTGGTTGTGTGTCTTATTTTAAGTAATTGGTTAGTAAAATTAGGGTTTTCATTCGGTAATTAATTAAAATTAATGGTTATAGAAATCATGAGGTTGTTTGATTAAAATTGGATTAGATTTAAGTGGTTAGAATTAGGGTTATTTGTTAATTATTTATTTGTTTGTTTATGGTCACTTTAATTAAATTAGGATTTTTAGAAAAAATTAAATTAATTGCTTGTTTTGATATTTTTTAATTATTTTTTTTGGCTTATTTATTTTGTTTATATGTTTTGGGCCCTAAGCCCACATTAGGCTTTAACCCATTTAAATTTAGTTTTTTTTATATTTAATTAATAAAAATGCATCTTTAGGCCCATAATTAATTAGATTTAGGATAGAGATAACTTAGGCCCATTTAGTTAATTAGACATAGGCCCACCTAATTTAGTTTAATTAATTTAGACTTAACCCATTTAATTTAAGCATTTTTCATAATTTGTAGATTTAATATCATTCTAGACTTAAAATAGGTAGAATTAAGGCCCACTAAATTAAATACTTCATAATTTGTAGATTTAGGCCCATTTTTAGAATAAAATAAATAGACTTAGGATCATTTAACTAAAAGGAATTAGGCCCATTAGTCTTTAGACTCACATGTAAATTAAAACATGTAGATTTAGCCCATTTAATTAAAATCAATGTAGATTAGACTAACTTAGGGATTATGATTTAAATGAATGCATTATTTACTTGTATATTTCATAACTAGTTTGCCTAGAGTTAATTATTTTTTTAAGGGTTTATATGAAATTGCATGTAAATAGAGGATAAAATAGTAATTTATAAAGTAATTCTAAATGAATACAAGACTGAAAGAAGTTAGCATTCCATACCCAGAATCTCCTAGTTGTGGTGCTAGTTTTCTTTTAGAGAATCGAATACCACCATTTTCTATTTGTCCCAGTTATTACCCTTGGTAGTGACTCCATATCTCCACTCCATATCTTTATAATAGTGGTTAGTGTATTCTTTAGAGCCATGAGTTCAAATAGTGTCACGGTTGCTAAAATCTCAGGCGTGCACTAAACCCCGCCATCTACAGTGACGACTCCACTAGGGATAAGAGATATTGATTCTACTTGTGTTCTTTAGAATTATTTTATTAATTATTATTTTATTCTTGCATTCATTCTACATGTCCCTATTAACCGCTGGCATTAGTTTATGGTTCCATGATTCCACAATCTTCATAGGATTGTAAATTGACTAACCATCACTCTTAGACTTAACTCAGTTCAAGAGAGATTACCAGGCTCATCTGACCAGAGTCTGTAACCCAAGCCCTAAAGTAGGGTAGTCTTCTCTCAAGTTTGCAAAGGATGTCAGGCCCCTCTGACCTTGGCTTGTAACTTAAGTTTTAAAAGAGGGCATCTTGCTAAGGGAACTTTAACCTCTAGATTTAACCACATATAATGACCTAGTTATTTCCCTTAGGATTACCTAAATTTCTTGTGAATGTTTCCATGAGGTATTTCTATCTATAAAGGCCTAAGCCCATACTTTAGAAGCCCATCAGGACTAATAAAGATTGGGCTATGCTTTTATACGTAGAAATGTTGTTTCTATGCTTTACTGCTTTGAGAGATATGACATGTGCATTGGTTCTTGATATCCCCCATTGAAATTAAGGCCAAGACAAAAAATCCTAGGAAAAGAGACTCGCCATTGAATATGTGTGTGGGAGTAATAAGGTTTAAAGGATTTATATACTTGACTTGATTATTACTTGTTACTTTTTGCATAGCACGTGCATCACGCTTACATGCATCATACTAATAATTTGTCTTTCAACCATCATAGATTCATCCGGGTCTTCCTATGTTTAAAGTTGGAAAGGTGGTAGACTAGTGAGAACTAATTCGAGTCTGCAATCAGTTGAGAAAGAGATCCTTAGCAAACTAGAAAGGAGTCCCATCAATCCACTCATCCTGGAAGCTACCCAGCCTAAACAAGTCGAAGAAATGGAACAATAAGAGGTAGGAAATTGGACCCTAGAGGATGTCAAAGGAGAATTGATGGATGACATGAGAGCGATGATGCAAGATAAGTTAAGACAAGCTCTGGCTGGATTAATGCCACCACCTACTGCTGTTGTACCTCCTATTGTGGCTAATCCACATGTTGTAGATACACCACCCGCTAACAATGACAATGCTACTAGGAATATACCTACTGTGGAAATGAAGTTGGAGGATGTCGAGAGTTACATGGTTGAAAAGAGGGAATCACTTAAATAAGTTCAAGAGCTGGAATCTAAGTAGATGAAAGTATTGATTCATAAGATGTCCAAGATGGAGGAGTTGATAAGAGGATAAGGCATTGGATACTTATTTGACTTTAATGATGTAATGCAATTTGAGGAGGATAATTTGCCTAATAAATTCAAGATGCCATAGCTGTAGAAGTTTGACGATACTGGAGACCTGAGGATCCACCTTAGTCAATACACAACTACCATGAGCACCATTAACACTCCTTTGTCTGTGGTTACCAAGTTGTTTGTACTATCCTTAGAGGGTATGGCTATCAATTGGTATCATGGGTTGGAGAAGTCTATCCGAGAGGACTGGAGGGAACTGAGTGAGAAATTACCTAACTGGGGGCATACAATAAAGAAATGCTAATTGGGTTGTAAGAGTCCATGCGATTCAACAACCTAGGAAATTCTCAAATTTTAATCAGCCCTTATCTAAAATCCTAGACCGATTGATCTAAAAAGGCCTCATTAAACCTTTAACCCCCTTTAGATTACTAAACCCAAATCTCCCTGGCTTTGACTCAAACAGTTACTGTAAATTTCACTAAGTTATTAGCCATTTCACTGACTCTTGCATGTGCCTTAAACATGAAATTCAAAACCTCATAGACTTTGGAAAAATCACAGACCTTAAGAAATCCAATCCAAACCTAAACACCAAAAATAACCCTTTCCCAAATTACCGAAACATGCCACCCTGAACTACCATGATGATCAACTCAGGAGTTAGTGAGGAAGAAGTGTTTAACTCCTTTGAGGATCTAAACCTTAAAACCAATGAGAAACCCCATAATGCCCCCAAAGATTAGGAGAGAATAGAAGACTTATTGGGACAACCTTCAGGCAAATTTGACTACAAGGTGTGTTATTCCAAACCACCTTCCTTCGATATACCCATTGAGTTGATCATGCCTACAAGATGGGTTGATGAATTTAATGATAAGAAGATTCCAGATAAGAGAAAGACATGCATGGTTAAGCTGTAGAAAGATGGAAAGAAGGAGTGGACCATTAGGGTTATAGACATCTGGTACAACTCTAATGAAGAAGGCACTAAAGGCTACAATGTATGGGTTGATAATCCAGAAGTCAGTCACGTCACTAGAAGTGGTAAGGGTTATAAACTAATGGAGAAGACCACAGAGAGGGAGGAGGTTGCTAAAAGAGAAGACTCTGATGAACATGATGATGACTAGATCCTTGAACAGCTTAAGAAGGCAAAAGCAAATGTGAGTATTTAGGAGCTCTTGATGCACTCAAGTAGCCACAGGAAAGCTTTAGTTAAGGTTCTAGCCAAGATGAACATTGACATCACTATAACCCCTGAAGTAATGGTGGCTAAGGTTACTGAGAAGAAGTATGGTGTTATCACCTTTTTGGATGAGGATTTACTTGTGGAAGTGAGGAATCATAATAAAGCTCTGTTCATCCCTGCTGAAGTCAGAGGGAAGAAGACTAATTATATGATAGTGTATGATGGGTCTACACTTAATGTTTGTCCGCTATATATTCTACCTAATCTAGGGGCGAAGGTAGAGGATTTAACAAAATCTGACCCTATAATTAGATCTTATGATGACAGCATAAGGAATGTATAAGGAACGTTTATGGCTCTTGTAAAGACCAAACCTATAGAGGTAATGGTGGAGTTCATCATGCTAGATATCCCTATCACCTATACTTTGCTTTTGGGTAGGCCTTGGTATCATACTTTAAGAGGAGTGCCTTCAACTGTGCATCAAAAGGTGAAATTCCTATTGGATGGAGAAGTTGTGACTTTAGATGCTAATGTAGACAAGACTATGTCTGCAGTTATGGATGGTCAAAAGTAGGTAGTCACCCCTCTTAGTTTCCAAATAGCCATGATTTCTAATGGAATTAAGATGGATCCAATGGTTATGAGCATGATCAAGAAGATGAATTATCGACCTAAACAAGGACTGGGAAAGAATGAGCAAAGAAGTCCAAATTTCTCGAATTTTAAAGGACAAAATGATACCAGAGGATTAAGATATACAGGAGTTAGGCTTGGCAGTAAAGGAGCTAGGAGAAGGATTCTCAATGCGAACAACTTCTCAAAGAATATGGGACTGTTGCAGGATAACTTTGTCAAAGAAAGGAAAGAGAAATTCTACATGGGTGAAAAGGAGCCTTTCCAAATAGTTGGAGTGAATGTTCCTCAATTTGAGATCTTCAAGAAGCAGATAGTTGAGGGTCTAATGCAATACAACAAAGACAAGGTGATGAGGAAAGTTGTTGAGAAAATGGGACTGAGGCCATCGAAGAGCTGCTCTTTTTACCACTTAATGAAGAACCACTACAAGATTTAGCTAGTGTTATTAATAATATTTTTAATGATGTTTTTTTATGAAGAAACTAATGTAATAATTTTCGGTCTATTTGGGGACAAAAATGCTATTTTTTCTAGTGATCAATGATATAAACTCTGGTTTTGCTTACATATGTGATGTTGATTCTGATGGTCTTATGAACTTTAATAATAATTAATCATGCATATTTGACATTAATTCTATTCAATTAGATTCATTAAATATGGGCACAAATGAATAACTAAAGCACATTTCTATATCACATAATTTAACTCCTGAAGAGAGGGAAAAATAAGAGAGAATATTAATAAAAAGAAAGGTAGTATTCGCTTGGTCCTATGAAGACATGTCAAGTCTAGATAGAGAAATTATAGAGCATCGCATTTTGATATATCTAGAGGCTAAACCTATTAAGCAAAAACATCATAAGTTAAGGCCAGAGTGTGCAGAAAAGATAAGGGAAGAAATTGCTAAGCAAATCCAGGCCAATTTCTTAGAAGTGGTAGAATATCCTCAATGGTTGGCAAACATAGTACCTATTCCTAAACAAGATGGAAAAGTTTGAATGTGTGTAGATTTCAAGGATCTAAATAAAGCATACCTAAAAGATTATTTTCCTTTACCCTATATTGATGTGATTGTCGATAGCACGACATCTAATACAATGTACTCTTTCATGGATGGGTTCTCAGGTTATAATTAGATAATGATGGCAATTATGGACAAAATCAAGACTACTTTTATCATAGAATAGGGGACATATTGCTACAAAGTGATGCCATTCAAATTGAAGAATGCAAGAGCAACCTATCAAAGGGTAATAACAACTCTATTCCATGATATGATGCACAAAGAAGTGGAAGTGTACATTGATGATATGATGGTCAAGTTAGTAACCATGAAAGGACATTTTGAGGCTTTAGACAAGTTTCTGGCAAGAATAGAAAGATATAATATAAGGTTTAATATGAAGAAATGTATCTTTGGGGTCACTTCAGGAAAGTTGTTAGGGCACATAGTCAGCAATAGGGGAGAGAAGACCAATTGCCTCAAATGGGTATAAATATGTAGTGGTGGCGATTGACTATTTCTCTAGATGGATGGAAGCAGAATCCTTTGGTACCTTAAAGGCTAGACAAATGTCAAGATTCATTGAGAAGAATCTCATTTGTAGGTACGGGATCCCATATCATGTTGTGATAGACAATGGTGTTCAGGTTCAGGCAGAGACAGTTAAATTGTTGCAGAGATACAAGATCGAGCATCATAAATCCCCACCTTATCAACCTCAGGCTAATGGTGCAATTGAAGTGGCTAATAAGAATATAAAGAGAATCCTCTCTAAAATGATGAAAATGCATAAAGATTAGTTTAAGTATCTTTTTTTTACCTTATAAGGATATAGAACTACAACACGTACTGCTACAAGATAGACGCCATTCTTATTAGTATATGATTATGAAGCAGTTTTGCCCATAAAGACAGAAATTAAATCTTTGAGGGTTGTTATAGAAGTGAATGGATGCAAAAGAGATATGACCACCTTATGTCTCTAAATGAGAAAAGGATAAAAGCTTTGTTTCACACTCAGATTTATCAGAAAATTAAACCTTTAACAAGAAGATTAAACCCGGAAAGATAAGGGCTAGAGATATGGTGCTAAAGCAGTCAAGAGCAATGGTGTTTGATCCGAGAAGAAAATTCAGACCAAATTGGGAAGGGTCATATTTAGTCAAGACAATCCTACCTAAAGGAGCTACAAAGATATCATATTTAGAAGGGAATGAGTTCACTAAGCCAATCAACTTGGATAGCCTCAAGAAACACTACCTTTAAAAAAAAAAGTCTACTAGCTAGAAAACCTTAAAAAGCTAGTCAGGCAAAAATTAGGACATTCCCGCTGTTCAGAAAATCCATAAAGTGCTAACAGGAAAAATTAGGGAATAAGGTAAAAGAAGTGATCCAGCTGATAAGAAAACCTACAAAAGGCTGATAGGCAAAAATTTGGGTAATAAAATTGAGAGAAAAATGTTCAGTTAGAAAATCTGAAAGGACTAGCTGATAATAGGAGTTATGTTATGTGATGTAATAAATGTACTCATTTTGGCCCTAATTAATGAATAAAATTAAAATGAAATTTTTGTTTGAATATTGCATATTCTATCTTTATTACAAAGCATAAAGACTTAAAGTTAAAAAAAACATGAGAGCCTAAAAGACCAGACTTATGAGATCACTATTTTTATTTTTGTTTCTTCTTTTATGACTCATCTAGCAATACTTGAGTCTTTTTTTACTTAGCAAATCCTAGTGGTTTTGTAGCTTGCATGGCAACCCAAGCCTTGTAATTGTCATTAGTAGTCATATCAACATCCAAATGTATGTTCCGCTCTAATGCTTTTTGAGGCTACAAGTTCTTCATTTTGTTCAAGAAATCTTACCTCAGAGGGAAGCCTTCGAAGTTAGGAATAACAGTCATAATAAATTATGGATGACCATACTGACAGTAAAGGAGTGATGAGGAAAAAAAGGTCATAAAGTGTAACCCAGGAACAGGAACACAGTGGTCATACAGGTTGATGGTCATAAACTTCAACTTCCACCAAGGACAGATCCATGTAATCTTAGTGTTAACAATACCTTTCATCCAATCAACCCATTGACCTATAGTGCGCTTGTCCTTCACCTTCAATGGATGAGGCTGTAAATGATGAGGTTAATAAATTAAGGCATTGGTGGGGGGATTAAGTAGACTCAATTTCTCCTGTAGCCAAATCTAAAAAAAAAAGTTAAGTTGAAAACCTGAAAGGGTAGCTTAGGCAAAAAAAAAGGTTGCATTCTTGAAGGAGAAGCAAACTGCTTGAGAATCGATTTTGAACCTTAAAATTATCTAACCCAATGATAGTTTCAGCAAGTATGATAGGCATAGGGTTAGCTCTAACTTCTACTTATTCCAAGATACTGACAATTCTTGTGTCAACATCTTAATGAGAAGCCACTAGCAAAAACTGGGCATATAAGTAAAAAGAGACAGTCCTAATCCATGCCACATTGTTCTTATCCTTAGTCCCACAAGAAGTGATCAAAGAAGAAAGACTAACAATCTTAGGGTTATGTGCATATATTTAGATGTCACTTAGGGGCATATCAAAGAATGTCACTAATCTACCAGGAAACTGCATCTCAAGATCAAGAAGAGCAATCACAACAGTCAAGTCCAAAGAACAACCAAGGATAGTAGCAAACTCCTCAATTAATAGACATAACTCTTATCCATTGAATTTAAATACATAGTCTTTGTTGTCCAGAAGGTGGTAGCAACATGAAGAAAATGATGGTCTACTTTTAGATGTTGAAGGGATTTTAAAGATTTGACATGATAAGGCATCAATTTATTCAAGTCATTCCCATTAAGGCTTTTAAGAAACTTCTTCATCAAATTAATACATCATGATTAAGCAAACAAAAGACAAGAGTGGGTGACTACCCTTTGACGAGATATTTATATAGGCATAAAGGTTTAATTTGGATGGGATTTTTAATCTAAAAGGATTAGGATTTTACATGTGCAGATCAAACTTAAATCAGAAATCAAAATGAAAAAGGAGCACAAAGCTAGAGCTGAATTTCTGATTAGAAATCTAGAATTTTGATCGAAATTCTAGAAATCCAATTAAAATTTATAATTTTGATCGAATTTCCAAGATTTCTAAAAAAAGGGATTCATTAAATTCTAGGGTTTGATCCAAAACAAAAGTATGTAATCTGTTCAGAAAAGGGAGAACAGTTCACAGGAAAAAGGAAAATACAGTTATAAAAGCATAAGTCCTAAAGATGAAAAATCAATCATCCTAAGCTCTAGTGTCTGGCCAAGGACTCCATCCTCTAGCAAGATCGTTGCTCTTATCTAGGGGTATAGAAGTCTTAAAATCATGACCGTTAAAGCCAAGACCAGTAAGCTGTTTATGAAGCCTCTCATTCTTATGCTCCAGATCTCCAACATAACTTTGTCACATTAAGAACAGTTAAAATCATGCATATCATGCATAACATGCATACATTGCATACTTGTTGTAAATACTAACCCTCCAACTATCCATGATCTGTATAGTAAATAATCTCTGGGATGAGGTGAGTCCATATAGATACTCTGCCTATATCCAAGGGATCCGTAAAATGACATATACTAATTCAACAACAAGTGTCAGTTTATGCAGGATTGGAGATGCAAAAATACACTTACATGTGAAGTATTAGGAGGAGAAAAGTTAAGAATATGAATTATATTAAGGTACATGTGCTGCTCAATGGGAGTCTACACCGTAGGAGCCCAATAGTACATAAACCTATAAAGCAGGGGAATATTGCCCAGAATAGTACTTGAGGAAGTATCACCTCGAGTAGCTCCACTATGTTGAGTATACTTAACCTCTTGCTTAGTCCTCTCAGTATCATCCTCAATCTCCTCCTCCATAGCAACACTAATAGCATCTTCAACTTGCATAAAAAATAAATGTCATCTGCAGCGATGAAGGAGAATGAAGTAAGATAGTGATAAGGAGGAATGGTGACGAAAAGCATACCTCAGGTGGATCTATGGGAACCTTCTCTAGAAGATTCTCTCGAATATACTCCTAATAGTAGCGAGAATGCTTGAGCAGTGTCGAAGCATTATATCCTTTAAGAGTTGCTCTGAGCTCAAGACTAGTCAAGTTGTAACTCCTCAACATGGAAAAGGGAATAAAAGAAGGAACACACCTTGTGGAAGGTCCTATATACCAATGATAAACATGCTCACCTAAATACCATATCTAGCAACCATAACTAGGAAGAAAGATCCTTATAGTCTCAAGCCTTACAACAGTATTCATGAAACTATATCACTGGATGTCTTTAGCACCAATTTTATTTAGCTTTTACAACTGATCAAATGATAATAGTTAAATTTATCTTACCTGGTCCCACTCTAAAGAGTTTAACTGGTCCCGATAAGTCTATAAGTCATACTTAACACTAGCAAGACGAGAAGAACCCCATCTTTGCATTAATGGAAGAGTCTTGTCAAAGTTAATAGTGCTAAAGCCTCATATCACCCCGATCTCAATGCCCCAAATCTGAAAAGGAAAAGATAGTTAAAATGAAAAAGAGTTATAAAAGAGCAAAAATTAAAAAGGAGTAAAAGACAAAAAGGAGGCGAACATGCAAAACATGCCAAAAGTCACACATCATCACAGCACCTCTACAGACAGTATCCAGTCTATAGTAGAGATAGGAAAGAGCTATAGATCCCTAGTTGAAAGTAGCTACTCCAGCAAGATCCTGAAGGGGACTAAAAAGCATAATGCTAACCTCATAACCAGTCTCATAGAAAAAGGTAGTGCCTAACTGTATCAATAAGAAGCATCTCGCCTTCTGAAGGATTTGGCGAGGTATGGTAGTGGGTAATCTCTTGAAACCCTAAACAAGAGAAGAAAGAAGCACATTCTTCCGATTATTCCATGTCAGAACAAACCTGAGAAAGTCACGAACATAACAACTCTTAGCATCCTCGGGAAGAGTACAATAGTGGATATCAAAAAGAACCAAGGCACCCCCGAAGGTGATCCAAGTGATAGTAGAGAAGCTCATGGGAGAAATATTCATCTCACCCACTTGCGTGTGGAAGGTGTGAGTTGTATCCATCCACCTCTCGATAATAGTAAAAAGTGAATGGTGATTTGACCTACCTTAAGCAGTCGGCAAAGCAGCAATGAAGTGTCAGAAGCTAGATGCCTAAATGTGATGTACTACCTCTCCCGATAAATCATGAAAGATTTCTCGAGCCAAGTGAAAGTAACCCAAAATTTCAATCAATTCTGAATAAAATTCAGAAAATGACAAGATTACCTTCCTTACTAACTTTTGATTTTTGTTTATTTTCATTTCTATCTTTAAAAAAAAAAAGAGATTGGAAGATTGGATTTTCAATCGAAAATCTAGAATTTTGATCGGATTTCTAAATTTTTTATCGAAAATCCAAATTTTCGATCGGAAATCCAAAATTCCGATCTTCAATTCAGATTTTCAATAAGAAATTCAGAAATTTAACTAAATTCTATTAGTTTTCTAACATGTTAAAACCAATTTTGCAAACTTTTGCTTTAAAATTAACAATTTCATGTGATTTTGTCTAATTTGTATAAGAAATGTTCTATAATTGCATGCGTAAATATGTTAATGTATTGACAGGAATATATTTTTTTACAGAATTAAAAACAAAGCAGAAATTTACCTTATCTCCAGCCCGTGAGCATCTGTGAAGGTGCAAGCAAGTCAAAGGGTACACCTCTTCCCCTTCATTAAGCCCTAGACTATTTTAAGGGAAATGCAATTGAGATATGACTAGATCTTATTGTCTGGAGCTGCTTCCACATAGTTTGCATTGTGGGTAAGACATAGGATTAAACAAATCTTAAATTGGAGGTTAGATGAAAAGATAATTGAAGAAATAAGATTTGAAAATCAAGAGAAAGGAAAAGAAAAACAAATAAAAGAAAAGGATAGGAAATGAAGAAATGGATCGACAAAATGCAAAGATTATATTAAAGTGGAAAATGTCTACTTTAGTCCTTAACTTCATTTGCATTTAAGTCTAAAACTTCTCTTACAATTTAGTCCTAAATTGTAATGCTACATGATTTGATAATTCCTTGAATTACTAAATTGTCAGCATAAGAGAATTCAAACTATATGATCGAGTGTAGTCGACATTGTACGATCGAGTGCAATGTGTCAATTCAATTCAGACTATACTAACCGAGTGTAGTTGACATTGTACGACTGAGTATAATGTATCCTTCCATTCAGACTATACATTTGAGAGTAGTCAACATTGTACGACCTAGTACAATGCACCTATTTCAATTCAGACTATACAACCGAGTATAGTCGACATTGTATGACCGAGTACAATGTATCTATTTTAATTTAGACTATACGACCGAGTATAGTCAATAATGTATGACCGAGTGCAATGTATCAATTCAATTCAAACTATAAATCTAAGTGTAGTTGACATCATATGATTGAGTATGATGCATCCTTTCAATCGGACTATACGGCTGAGTATAGTCGATATTGTACGATCGAGTACAATGTACCTATTTTAATTCAGACTATACGACCGAGTATAGTCAACATTGTATGACCAAGTGCAATGTGTCAATTCAATTCAAACTATAAGTCTGAGTGTATTCGACATCATATGACGAAGTATGATGCATCCTTTCAATCAGACTATATGGTCGAGTATAGTCAACATTGCATGACAAAGTATAATGTACCTATTTCAATTCAGACTATACGATTGAGTGTAGTGGACATAGTATGACCAAGTGCAATGTGTCAATTCATTTCAGACTATACGTCTAAGTGTAGTCTATATTGTATGACCGAGTACAATGTATCCTTTCAATCAAATTAAACAACCGAGTATAGTCAACATTGTACGACTAAGTACAGTGTACCTATTTCAATTTAAACTATATGACCAAGTATAGTTAACATTGTACTACTGAGTGCAATGTGTCATTTTAATTCATACTATACGTCTGAGTATAGTCAACATCATACCACCGAGTATGATGTATCCTTTCAATCAGACTATACAACCGAGTGTAGTCGACATTATACGACCAAGTATAATGTACCTATTTCAATTCATACTATACATCTTAGTGTAATTAACATCATACGACTGAGTATGATGTATCCTTTTAATCAGACTATACATTTGAGTGTAGTCGACATCATAGGACTGTGTATGATGTATCCTTTCAATCAAACTATACGTTCAATTATAGTCAACATTGTACAATTAAGTGCAATGTATCCTTCCATTTAGCCTATACAACTAAGTGTAGTTAACATTGTACAACTGAGTACAATGTATCTTTCCAATCAGATCAGACTATACGTTCGAGTATAGTCAACATTATACGACCGAGTGCAATGTATCCTTCCATTTAGACTATACGACCAAGTGTAGTCGACATTGTATGACTGAGTACAATGTATCTTTCCATTTGGACTATATGACCGAGTACAATGTATCTTTCCATTTGGACTATATGACCGAGTGCAATCGACATTGTATGACTGAGTATAATGTATCCTTCCATGTAAACTATACGATCGAGTATAGTCGACATTATACGACTGAGTACAATGCATCCTTCTAATCCGGACTATATGACCGAGTATAGTTAACATTATACAACTGAGTATAATATGTCCATCCAAACCAATATTGTACGTCCAAGTATAGTGTTTCCTCATATGTTTTAAGTTTATGCCTAGTGTTGTATGGCGACACAAGCATTCATCATGAACCGATAATCGCTTGTAAGCATAAACCTCAAGAAGCACATGTAAGTACTTAAACTTTGTTCTTAAGAAATTGTGTGTTTATTTGCTTTGTTGCAATTTATCAAGCAAATAGAAATAAAAGAGGGCAACTGTAAACACCTAATTTTGGGATAATAAAATATGGATGTGATAGAGGACTCTAATGATGAAAATTTTATAAGTAGGTCTTTAACACTTGAAGTTTGAAACCTCAAAAGTTTGAATACATTTTCAAAAAGAGTTTCATTAGTTTTTTAAAGGCTTAATTGTAATACTTTTTAAAACCTAATTGAAAAATTTAATTTCTTTCAGGGTCTTTTTATAATTAAAAGTAAAAAAAATTAGAATTATAAATTTTGATCGGAATTACGTAATTCCGGTTAGAATTACGTGTTTTCCATCTTTTTTGTATTTTTATAGAAAAAAAAAACATTTTTCTTGAGTTTTGATTGGGTAAAAAATTTTCTTAAATTTATTTTTCGATTTATCTAACTTTTCAGGAAATAAAACCCTTTTAAAATTAGAACTCTTCAGTACATAAAACCTAGGGTTTTTTTCGGTTTTTCCTATAAAAGGAGAGCTTAAGCTCCTGGTGGGGGGGGGGACTCAATTCTATCTTGAGCATTCTTTTCTAAAATTTTGGTTCTCTTCTTTCTAAGTATCTCTAAACTTTTCTTCAGGCAGTACACAAAAAAATTCTTGGTGATTTATTCGTTGGAGATTTTTTAAAAGAAGAATAATAGGTGGGGGAATACTAAAAGAGGACCATGCCAAAAACTGTTCTATTTACTCTAATGCTCTATAAGAGTATGAGTATCCAAAGGACCATTCCAACAGTATCCATGATGAGTAATATTAGAAAGGTGGGGAAGTACTCAAATAACGAAGAAAAGCACATTAATAACTCAAAACTGTTTTGGTATTCAAACTTCGATCTTCTTATACTCAATTTTCATAAGTTTTGTTTAGCAAATTCTCCTTAAAATTAAGTGGAAGTAAGCTCTTCACTTGGTAAAAAATATGCCCTCAGCATAAGATGGTTAATGATACCTCTGACCTTTGCAAATGATAGATAAATGATAGTCATGAAAATCAAAATTAGTGAGATTCATTAAGTGCATGCTATTTCATGATAAAGTGATGAATTTTCTTATAAATTTTCTATATATATATATATAAAATTTTATTGTACATTTATCATTCTAAAAGTAACTTCAACAAGTCTTCAGGAACAACGAGTCTAGAAGAAAATAAACCCAACATGTGGAATCAGCACTAGCACTATCAAGTCAATTAATGTCAACAAGTAACAAAGGTAATTTATCAGAGTAAATTAGCAAAATTCAAAGACAATCAGTGAAAATTCCAATCAGTCAACATAGTTAATTAATACAAAACCTCAAAATCCTAATCAATATGAAATTCCAATTTGATTTCTAAATTTTTCATACACTACAAAAATTTTAAATTCATTATGTTATATACTACATAGTAGCTATAACACAATTTTCAGATTCACTATGTTATATGCTACACATTAGTCATAATAAAATTTCAAAATCATTAAGTTATATGCTACACAATAGTTATAACTCAAATTTTCAAACTCATAATTTGTTAGATACTATACAGTAGTTATAGCATATTTTTACTAGATGTCTCATAGGGAATATAGTGAAAATAGCGATCAATGGACGTCTCACAGGGAATATAATGAAAATCATAGTTACTTACTAGATGTCCCATAGGAAATATAGCAAAAACTTATCACTCGCTAAACATCCCATAAGGAATATAACAAAATACACTGAACACAGTGAGTATAACCACTATATGTTCCATCAAAACTACAGCCTATTTTCAAAATACACTGAACATAGTGTTAACCGTTATTCACTGAATATATTGATAGCATCACCACTATATGTTCCATTAGAACTATAGCCTATTTTCAAAATGCACTGTCAACTGTTATTCATTGAACACAGTGATAGCATCATCGCTATATGTTCCAATGGAACTATAGCCTATGTTCAAAATGCACAAAACACAATGTCAATCGTTATTCACTGAACACAGTGATAGCATAACCACTCTATGTTCGACATGAACTATAGCCTGTTTTTAAAATACACTAAACATAATGTCAACTACTATTCACTAAACACAGTGATAGCATCACCACTATATGTTCCACCAGAACAATAGCCTGTTTTCAAAATACAATGAATAGAGTGTTAACTGTTATTCCCTTAACACAATGATATCATCATCGTTATATGTTCCACTAAAACTATAGTCTATTTTCAAAATGCACTGAACACAATGTCAATAGCTATTTACTGAACTCTGTGATAGCATCACAGTTAGAAATTTCATAAGAATTGTAGTGTTTCTTAAATTGCATTCAATATTGCATAGTGTTATGCATAGTCATGACACACAAGTAAGTGTTTTAACTCTTTATTTTGAAATTATGTGCTCATATTGCTTTGTCGTAATTTGTCAAGCAAACAGCGATAAAGGGGGGCAACTGTAAGCATCCAATTTTAGGATGCATTGATATGCAAATATGACAAAGGATATGATGATGATAATTTGTCATAAATAGGTCTTTAGAATTTTGAACTTCAAATTCAGGGCTAAATTGCAAAGTTTTTTAAGGACTTAATTGCAAAGTCTCTTGTTTCTTTTGTGGGGCTAATTCAAAATATAGGAAAGTTCAAGAAGGGTCAAGTTGTAAAATTTTGAACCAGAATTGTGTAATTCCAATAGAAATTCCATATTTTCGATTCTGATCAGAATTATAATAGCCTAATCGAGTTCTGACTCCATTTTTTCTTACTTTTGTGAATTTTAATTGGTCAAAATTTGATTTTTAATTAATTTTCGAAGGAAAAAATTAAAGATAAATGAAGTCTTATGCATTTATCTTAGTTCTTTTGAATTTATCCTGAAGTTTTTTTGAGATAATTGCAGAAGCAATTATCCATTTCGTTAACAACTTATGGAAGGATAAAGAGTCTTTTATCCTATAAAGGAGGGACCTGGGATTTTAACACTAAAAAAATTTAGAGAGAAAGAGAGGACTTTAAAAAAGAAAACACATAGTGAAATTTTGTTTTTTTTAAAAAATCTCTTTGAAGTTAAAAAAAAAAAAAAGCAATGAGCCTTGAAAAGGAAGATAAGAAACTCTACTAACTCTATTTTAAAATGGTGATCAAATCCTTTTTTGAGGAGAAAATCAAATGGCATATGCATCATTATCCCCATCTTTTCTTTCTTTTCTTTTATTTCATTAATTCTTTTTTTTATTTTTTATTTTCTTTATTCGTTCTTCTGTAATCATTTATTTAATTTTTTTTTCTTCATTTTTTGGCTATGGTGATAAGCAAAACATGAAGGAGATGTGATTTCACAATTCAAATCCATTGAAGATCCATACAATGTCATGGATTTGTATATGTAGTTATCACACATAGATTTTAGGTTTATTTTATTTATATTATTCTATGTTTTTTTGTTAATGTCCTTTGTTTTATTTGCTTTTATTGGGTTTGTATTTAATTTATTCATGTAGATTGTAATATTTCCAATAGTGGAAATAGTGAATATTTACTTTTCTGTATTAAAATTAATTAGTAATTAGGTTCATTTGGTAAAATCTAAATTAAAATTAATGATGGCTTTAGTTAATTTAGGTTGTATGAAATCAAATTAGATTTTTTAGAAGAAATCATTTTAATTGTTTGTTTGATTGTTTTGGCTTTTTTTTTTTTTATGTTTTTGGGCTTTTCCTTATTTTTTTCATTTTGAGCCATAAGCCTACATTAGCCTTTAATTCATTAATTAATAATAGGCTTTTAAATTTGGTTTTTTTATTAAGGATAATTAACTTTAAAATTAATTTAGGCCCATTTAGGTTAATTTAGACTTAGGCCCACTTTAATTTAATTAAAATTTGTTAGATTTAACTCAGCTCATTAAAGTATTTTCTTTAAAATAAATAGATTGAGATCATTTCATTTAATTTAAATTTAATTAAATTAGGCCCTCTAATCCATTCAATTCTATCAAAATCAATTGTCCATAAAATCAATAGACTTCGGCCCACTTTTTAGAATTAAAATAAGTAAACTTAGGCTCATTAAGTTAACTTAAAATGTAGGCCTACCTTTAGTTTTATTTCACTTGTAAATAAAACATGATTTAACCCATTTAATTAAAATTAATGTAGATTAAACTAATTTAGGAAGATTGCATTTTATGAATGCATTGTTTGTATACGTTTTCATGACTAGTTGCCTTGGAATTAGATGTATACTAAATTAAGGTTTAAATGAAATTGCATGTAAATAGTAAATAATTTAATAATTAATAAGGCAATTCTAAATGAACACAAGACTGAAAGAAGTTAGTATTTTGTATCCATAATCTCCTGGTTGTGGTGCTAACTCTCTTTTACAGAATTAAGTTACCACCACCTTCAAATTATCCTAGTTATTACCTTGGGTGGTGATTCCTCATCTCCATATTATGTCTTTATGATATAATAGTGTGTTCTCCAGAGCCCTAAGCTCAAACAGTGTCATAGTTGCTAAATCTTAAATGCACGCTAAACTCCGCCGTCTACAACCTTCCTCAGATATTCTTTCTCATACAAATAAATTTCCTATCT
Organism: Mallotus nudiflorus; assembly: GCA_947683625.1. Taxonomy (NCBI): domain Eukaryota; kingdom Viridiplantae; phylum Streptophyta; class Magnoliopsida; order Malpighiales; family Euphorbiaceae; genus Mallotus; species Mallotus nudiflorus. The sequence continues at coordinate 2,321,723 of CANTUR010000213.1, read as the reverse complement.
CTGGATATTTCTATGATGATAATCTTCTTTACTTCACTGAGATCCTTAATCGCAAAATCCCTATTCAATTATGTCTTTAATTTCTCAATTTCTATCTAACTTTTGGAAGCTATCAGTATATCATCAACATAAAGAAGAAGATGTAGATAGAATCCATCTTATAGCTTATATAAATACACACAACAATCATATTTACTTCTGGTGTACGTTTGCTATGTCATAAACTTGTCAAATCACTTGTACCACGGCCTCAGAGATTGCTTCAATCCATACAATGATTTTTTCAATTTGTAAACCATCTTTTCTTTTCCAGCAACTTTGAATCCATCTAGCTGAGTCATGTAAACTTCCTTGTCCAAGTGTCCATGTAAAAATGCAATTATTATATGCATCTAAAGTAGTTTTAAATCCAACTATGCTACCAAAGCCAATAAAATTCTAATGGAGGAATACTTTACAACTAGAGAAAATATTTCATCATAATCAGCTCCCTCCATCTGAGCGTAGCCTTTAGCTACCAATATTGCTTTGTAGCGAACATTATCCTTGTCAGGAAATCCATCTTTCTTTGCGCATACCCATTTGCACCCAATTACCTTCTTTCCCTTTAGAAGACTAGCTAGTTTCCATATTTAATTCTTTTAAAGGGGATCCATTTCTTCATTCATGGCGATCCTCCACTTATCCTCTTCTGAACTTTGGGCTACTTCATTATAAGTGGCAGGAATATCATCAATTGCAATTGGTGATGCAGAAGTGACCATATTAGCATATTGAGCAGGTTGTTTAATGTTCCTCTTTCCCTTCTTTAATACAATTGATTTATATTGCTATGGAGGTTCTTGGTTTTGAACCTCTTTTTCATTTGACTCTTCTTCTACTATAGGAGAGTCATCATTAGTTTCTTCATTGGTTAGGATAATTCTTTTACCATCAAACTCCACCTGCTTATGAGTACCATCTTTATACTTCATATTTTTAGAGGTCACCTTTCTCAGCATGATAGATTCATCAAAGGTAACATCCCTGCTAAAGATTACTTTTTTTTTATTTTTAGACACCAAAGACAACAGCCTTTCACACCATATATGATCCCTATAAAGATTGCCTTTTTTACTCTTAGATCCAACTTTGACTTCTTAACTTGGTAATATGCAATGAAACCAAATACATGTAAAGAATCATAATCTATAGCAGGCTTTCCAAACCATTTCTCTAATGGAGTTTTACCACCAATAGTATTCGATGGTAAGTGGTTGACAAGGTAATAAGCATATACTATAGCCTCAGCCCAAAATTTTTTATCTAACCCAGCATTAGATAATATACATCGAACCTTCTCTAATAATGTTCAGTTCATACACTCTGCCACCCCATTCTATTGTGGTGTGTTTTTAACAGTAAAGTGTTTGACAATACCTTCATCTTCATAAACTTTCAAAAATGGATCATTTTTGTACTCTCCATCATTGTTTGTACAAAGATGTTTGACTTTTCTACTTGTTCAAGTCTCCACAATCTTTTTCCATTTAAGGAAAATTCCCAATACCTTATCCTTTGTCTTTATTGTATATACCTAAACTCTCCAGGAAAAATCATTAACATATGTGACATAATAGTGTTTTCCTCCAATAAAGCTATTTTGGAAGGCCTCCACACATCCGAATGAACATAATCCAAAATACCCTCAGTATTATGGATTGTTGTTCCAAATTTCACCCTTATCTTCTTCCTTTTGATGCAATGCTCATAAAAATCTAATTTGCAAGCCCATGCTCCTTTCAATGATCCTTGATCTATCAACAATTTTAATGATTTTTCTCTAATATGCCCCAAACGCATATGCCATAACCTGGTTGCTTCTGACTCTTGATCATTAGTAGAAGTTGTCACTACTACTGTCTCAATAATTGTACTACCCAAAAATTAATACACATTATTTCTTTTCTGAATCCCCTTCATTATCATAAGTTCACTAGAGATGATTCTCATTATCCCATCTTTTGCCCTTCAAAACCTTTTGACTCTAAGGTTCCCACCTAAATGAGATTCTTCATCAAATCTAGTACATAATGAACATCTGTTAAGGTTCTAGTTGATACATCTTGATTTCTCAATTAAATTGAACCAACCTATGTGTGACAAAAGGGACATTATTTACTATGTAGACAATTCTACCTTGTAGTTCTTTAACATTAAAGAACCATTCTTGATAGGGGGTTATATGGTGGCTACAAACTTAATCTAGTAACCATGAACTAAAATAACTAGTTGATGGTGTAGCAACAATTAAAAGGTCTGAATCTACATCATCATACTTAGCTACATTTAAATTTGAGATAGCATTTTCCTTTCCAGGTTTGCCTTTGTCCTTTAGCTTAGAATAATCTTTCTTATAGTGCCCTTTTCTCGATAAAAGACACATTAATCTTTGCTCAGTTTAGACTTTAACTTTAGTCTCCCTCTCCTTCCTTTATTTTGACTCTACAAACAGCTTCTAACAACTAGAGCTTTTGCTTCAACACTTGTGTTTTCATGGTTTTCTTTCTTTCTTAATTCATAACTATACAAGGCAGTAATTACTTCACTTAGACACAATAACCTTCCCAAGAAGTAGAGTAGTTTCACGATACTCAAACTCATCAAGAAGCAATCCCAACAACATTAGAGATGGATCTTTATCCTTAAAAGTCTCATCCATATTCATCAAATCAACTACCAACTTATTAAAGCTAGTAACGTGATCATTCATCGTGGTGCATAGAACATAATGGAAGTAAAACAATCTTTTTTTCATGTAGAACTTGTTTTAACTACTTTTCTTCAACAATTTCTTCTCTAGTGCCTTCCATAATTTACTTGTAGAAGTTTTTTTAGAAAATGAATACTTCTGCACTCTATAAAGACATGATTGAATCGTACCACATGTCAATCAATGAATTGTCTTCCATTATTTCTCCTTAACACCATCCGGTTTCTCTTCTTCAATGGAAATGTCTAGACCCTACTAAAAGAGGGCATCTAGAACCTCACTTTGCCACATGCCGAAATGACCGATATCATAAAAAATCCTCACTATAAATCTAGCATTTGTCACAACATTTCTTGCCAAAATTAAAGATGATGAAGCTATTAACATCTATGTGGATAATTTTATGTTGTTTGTCATTTCTGTTACAAATTCTATTTAATAGCTATCGATGCGAATTGCCAACTAGCCTAAGGATATTTTTTCTAATGTAGAAGATTAGCCTAAACCATAACCACAGAGCATACTAAAATAAACTAAGAGCTTTGATACCAATTGTTGTGGAATTCAGGTTAATTTCCACCAATAATAACAAATTTACCTTGAGAACTGTTGCTCAAATGACTAGAGTGTAAACAATTGTATTAAAAAAATCACCTCAATGTAAATTCCCAGGAAATATGTGGTGGGATACAATGATCCACTTAAATACCAACCTCCTAGACAAAATTTTTACGAAGATAAATAATTTAATAGCATAATTATTCATGACAACTATATCTGACAATAGCTATTAAATATATATAAAAGAGAACACCAAAATTTAATGAGATTCTGTCAATTATGCCTATATCCTTGGATACTAGCAAAATAATATCTCATTAATTTGAGAAAATATTACAAAAGAGAGTGAAAGAATAAAATTGCCTAAACATAGAAGAAGATAATTTTTGGATATCTTTGAGATTTCTTTGAGAGATATTTGGGATATGGGATGAATAAACCAAAGGGGTGAAGAAATATTTTATAACCAAAGAGTTTCCTCATTTTCTTTCAACAAAACAATATGGGATTTGCCAAAACCAACACTTAGTACATCAACCTTTCACCGTGGTTTCATCTTAATAAAAAAAAATTTTAACCCAAAAACAAAACATGCTTTCTAGGCCAAGTCTGTATAACAAAAAAAAAATTATAATCAATTTTCTTCACACGATGCATTGGGACGAACATGAATTACACCATATTAGCTCTCCACGCCAAATTAAAAATTAAGAACAAATAAAATCGACTGTAGTTAATAATCAATGATGATCGAGAAACTTGCTAATTGCAATATGAGAAACAATTATACCTCCTTCATCTCATCTTTGACTTCTTCTCTATTAGTCAAATTCTTATAAACCTAACTCCTCTTCTGTCTATTACAAATGAACAAAACAAGAACAAACGTTACAAATTAAATATTACAAATATTATACAAACTGTGTTAAATATTTACTTAATAAGTACTTCAACGCTTTTACTTTCCTACCTTACCCTTCTTCTGCTCATCAAGTATTTTCATAGGTTTTATATAGCGTCTTCGTTTTTCATTTTTAGAAAAAATAAGTCTTTCATTCATTGAAAATCAATAATACATCTTAATGAATATATAATATGAATAAATTACAATTAAGAAGTATTAAAAAATTCTCACTAAAGATATAAAACTATTCGTTGTTATTTATCAATCGCGTCGATAAAATTATTTTAATTTACAACTTAATGATTTATTTAACAATTTTTTTATTCCACTTCATGACGTTCATTTACCATAAATCAACTTTATGGTATTTAATTGAGTTCGATTGCAAAAATATTAACAAAAATTTCATAATAGAGATAATTATAAACTTTATAGAGGAGAACTACTAAAACTTCATAAAATGATTAATAATTTCATGAATGAAAGAACAAAGAAACACAAATAAAACAAACAAATTAAAAATCTATATTTATTAGATAAAAAATAAAATAGAATAAAAAAGTAAAGTACGTAATAAAGAAATCTCATAAAAAAAAAAGAAAGAAAAACGGTTAGGGTTATAAAGAATAGACGTCTTCGTTTTTATCTAGACAAATATATTGTACATAGCCCCCCATTTGGTTATTTTATTCACCGTAGTTGAGCTATACATATCGCAATTAGGGATATGTATAACTGTCCTTTTTTTTTATTGCAGTTTTTTTTTTTTTTGGAAACTTTTAAGTTTTTTTGTTGGAAATTATAGCCGGGAGGAGCAGACGATGAAACCTAGGTTTAAAACTTCCTTTTTTTTTTATTATGAAATGTGTCAAGTGGTCATTCGTTAATTTTTCCATGTCAGATGATATGGAAAAACTTATTCATGGAATAATTTGTAGGACGAAAAAGAAAAATTAACCAAGATTTATTTGATATTCTTAAAAATTAAACTAATACATACATGAACACAGAGGTTAATTAGTATATAAAAATTAAACTAATATATACATGAACACAAGGGTTAGGAAATTGAAAGTTAGCTACTAGTCTCTCTGAGAGGGCACATAATGGTTGTACTGTACGTGCATGTGAAAATGGCGCAAACCATGTCGTGCACTCAGCTGGGGATGAGAGTGATAATTCATGAATTGGCATGCAGATAGGATCTCCACCAGACAATTAATCTTCTTCTTTTATCTATTAAATTATTGAGACATTTTAAAACAATTAATTAGCTATATATAACTAATAATCAAATCTCCTCTTAATTATTTAAGTTGCTTATGATCATAATGTACAGACAAGAAACTGACATGTAACCTTATTCTAATTTTATCACTCAGCTTCGGTTTCTCAAACTCCTAGCTGTCTTTGAAACCTTCTTGCTCCCTCTACAATCGACAACATATACATTACTATAACTATTTAATTTTAATTAATTCGTTGTTTCTTCTTCTTCCACTTCTGAATGCACCTAATTAATATAATAGATCGTTTATAAATATATGGTTAGAGAAGGGTTTGTTGCATTGTTAGTACTATAATTTTGGGTTATATTTTATTTTTGTATTAAAATTTTAATTTTTTTTAGTTCCAAAAATTCTATTTTTATTTTAAGTTAGAAACCTTGAACATATTCGATCAAAATTAACATACATGACAGTTAAAATAAATATATTTTTAATATATTTACTTTATAAGCATCTCATTAAACAGTTTAATCATCTTGTTAATCCCATCAAACAAATTTGCTTGTAGGCCCCATAAAATAAATTTTAGTAAAATTTATTTTATGGAGCCTATAAGATGATTAGGTCGTTTAATGAGATACTTGCATTATGAATATACTAAAAATATACTTATTCTGGTTGTTATGTATGCTAAATTTGATAGAATATTTCAAGGTACTTTAATATGAAACAAAAATAGAATTTTTGAGAACAAAAAAAAAAGTAAAAATTTGGTACTAAATGAAATATAACAAAATTAAAAATTTAGTACAAAATGAAACATAATCCAAAGTTATGGTATTAACAATGAACTAAACCCATTAGAGAAAGAATTAAGAATTTTGATGTCCTATATATTTTACTGTACAGTTAAATTATGAATAAAGATTCAAACCCATAACTATTGATATCAACTCATAATGATTGTTTCCCCTTAAATAATATTTTGAATTTGAATTGTATTTTATGTCGTTATATTAAATTAATTATTATAAAATATTTATCATTTTTATAGTTTTATTTAAATCAAATCTAATTAATTAAAATCTACCAATTCTAATGGGTAGAGATATTTGCACTCCCTCTATTTATAAATGCACTCCATTTGAAACTTTATATTAAATACAATGACTCTATTACCCTTCATTCAAAATTTATATTTGTATCAACTTAATTAATATTTACAAAATGTTTCTTTTAAACTATTCATAATAATACTTGGTGGGAAATTAAAACTATTCATAATTTGTGATTAAAAATTTCGATGGAAGAAGAATTTTAGTTTGATTAAAAATCACAATTTCAATGTGAGAAGAATTTTATTTTGAATTAAAAAGTTGCACAAATTATTAGTACTAGGCAGATAAATGAGTTTGATTGGAGTAATTGTAATTCATAACTTTTAGTTTTTTTTTTTTTGAAAGGGTTAATATAGTCATGTAATTATACTTATTAAATAGGATTTTTAATTTTTATGACACTATCTTAAACGACAATTGGAATGAAACGAAAAAAATATTAATTTAAGTTGATAAAAATCTAATTTTTAATTGAAGAGTACAAAAATCATCGTATCTAATATAAAGATTAAAATGGAGTGGATTTATTAATGGAGAAAGTGCAAAAATCCCTATCCCTTATAAAATTTACTTGACATAATAATTAGAGTTCATATAGTTACCTAATACCAAAAATTTAAATAACAAATGTTGAGAGATTTTTGTATTTTAGACTGAATTTTAATACAATAGAATGGTATATAATTATCCAATCCGGAACATCGAATGTGTAAAGAAAAATACCAACAACAACAGGATTGAGAAAAAAGGCAGAATAATTTCATGATGAGTACCAATTAATACGTTCTACTGTAGCTCATCATAATTCAAGTAAATATCTGGAAATGATGAGAACTGATATGTTCATAACATTTTCAATAATTGAATTAACATTGAAACAATACTCTTCTAATCTAATAAATTCTTCTTTACAGACATATATAGAAGCAGCTCGAGATATGGTCGTCTAATTCATCAAGTCATACCCACACCCACATATATGTCTATATATACACCAGTAAATTTTAGGCTTAAGTGACCTCCGTTGTTTCGGCTTTATGTCTTCTAGTAGCTCTAATGTAGCAAAAAATTGCCACGAAAAAGGCAGTAGCAAGGCTGCAAATAATCACACCACCACCGGCCACCGACTTATCCACCGAATGCTTGTGCCGTCTAAGTTGAATCTTCTGCCCTTCTAAGCCAACATCCTCTCCACTCATGTACTCAGATGGAACTGAACCTGTTGTGTCCAAAGAATTGCTTTCTTCTGCATAATTCTGTGCTGCTTGCGGCACAATCGATGAATACTTCCCAAGTTTCCTCGGCAGCTCACCACCTCTGCTAGGCGATGGAGACATGGCATCATGAAACTCATCACTAGCCATGGCAAGACCCATAAAAGCATTTAGCAGAAGAATAATAGAAATAAGACCGTGAGCCATGGCCATATAATTAGATATATAGATGATGGGTAATTGAAGATGCTTGAGATCTTTAATTTGATGGTGTTTATGAAGATCAAGAAAAGGGTTTTGGGCATTATATATAGTGAAAATAATTGCATTAAAAGAAGATCCCATAAGCGTGGGGGTTGTTTGATGGAAATTTCGTTCTTGCAGAGTTGTCTGCAGAGTAGGAGAAAGAGAGGGAGATACACGTGCAAGGGGCTTTAGAATATTAGAAATACAACTCATAATGCAATTAAGGGAACATGATTTGTATTATGTTTAATTGTACAGTTGTAATAAATATGTTGGCATTAATTTGTTATTAGACTTTGTTTAAAGAAATAATTCAGACTCTAATTTCTATAAATCTTCCAACAACAAAGAACTGGTAAGAAGCTGCTTCATCTCCATTATTGGGAGGTGGAGCCATTCCAAGAATTGGTTGAACAAGTGAAAATTTCACAATTTTCTGAACGACCCATATATTTGTATGTTTGAAAATTTGTACTGTTTTTATAGTATTTATGCCAAATAAATTTCACATAACTTTATGAAAATTATTTTCAAATTTAAGTGAATATATTTGGTTTAAATAAAAATTTTATAAATTTCATTTTAATTCTAACTTTTTAATTTTGTAAAATTAGTTATTACTAATTAATAGTCAATCACGATTATTAATATCTCCAAATGATTTCATTTCACAAAAATATTCAATCACAATTCATTAATAAATAAATTCATTTATAAATAAATTTTATTTAAAATACATTTAGAAATGAAATGATTTTTTAGTGGAATTAAATTAAATAAAGAGTAAAGTTTTCTATTTAATAATTAGTTTTTCTAAATTTTAATGTGTTAATTGGTGAGGGATGCAACTGCACACTTTTTGCTTTAGATCATTTTATGCGGACCATTGGATTTGTTTTTGAAATTAATACAAGTGAAGGTTGATGTAAATGTTAAAAAATCTGAATTCAAATTCAACTTCATGTAACTAAACAATACAAATTTATTTATCTTTTTGAAATTATATATATATATATATATATATATATATATATATATATATATATATATATATATATATATATACTCTTCAGATCCTTAAGTCAAAATTTTGATAAGTATCCCTCTTTAAATTTTAATATTCACTTCAAAAGCTTCACATGTAAAATCATTGAAATTTTTTTATTTTTCATTAGAAAATTTATATATTTTATTTTATATAAACCATGCTAATTTTAGTACATTAAAAATATCACTCTTCCATCCCGTAAAAAATTATGTCTTTGTTCTAACTAATGTTCTCTTTTATTCAACAAAAAATACTTTTTTCTTTTGTATTTAATGTAAAAAGTAAAAAAATCTATAATTTCCCAACCATTTTTTATTTTTTCAATTATTATTATTATTATTATTATTATATATGCACTTTAATAAAAACAACCAAGTTTGATTTTTATATATATATATTTGTTTAGTTTGTAGATTTTTATTTGTAAAAATTATTTTAAAGTAGTTCTAAAATATATATTATTAGCAGTGAATCACGTAATGCACAAATTAACTATTAATATATATTAAATCATGAACTGTGAAGTTATTAAATTCAAATTTAACAAGTGTTCTTCTTTATAATTTAAATTTCACCTTTAAAAACTTATGTATTAAGGTATTGAAATTCATAATATTTTCTATAAAAATATAAAAAATTTCACTTTATAATGAATATGTCCTATTCTATATAAAACACTATAATTCTATTATATTTAAAATATTACTCTTTTTTTCATAAAAAAATTATATTTTTTATTCAAACTAAAATATCTTGTTTTGAACTATATTATATTTTTTTTTATTTTCCTTATATATATATATATATATATATATATATATATATATATATATATATATATATACTCTTATTAAAAATAATAAAATAAAAGTATTAACTTTTTAAGTTGTCATTTTTATGTATAATAAAGTGCAATGGGTGTATTTTCGCCCAGAATATTCATACCAAGGAGCATATATGTCTTACGTTTTTGAGGACCATTTAAAGCACAATTTTTTTTTTTTTTTCCCCTGTATTTTTGAGCCTCAGTTAATGTTGGAAATGAAAGGAAATTAACATGGTCTGTATTCTCTGGTGTACGTCGATGTCAATTGGTCATAATAGATTAGACGTTATAGACAGCTTCTCTCCTTCACTCTTTTTTTTTTGTTGTTCCCCAAATAAAAAAATCCTGAAATTTTGATTGAGAAATTAGGAAAGTAAAAATCGATTGAAAGGTGCAATGGCATCAGTCTCTACTTCTTTGACTCTTCTTTTTCTTCTCAATTCTACCTTAAGGGCGAAAATGGTCAAAAAAAATATAAGGGCATACATGCTTTTTGGTATAAATATTAAAGGCAAAAATGAACCTTTACCTTTTAATTAAATTGTAATTTAAATTTATTAAAATTATTTATTTATTTATTCTAAATTATGTATACTATTTAGTGAGATTTACAACTAGTTTAAATTAATTTTCAAATAATTTTATATATATTATTTAGTATGGTGATAATGTACTCATATCAACTGATTTAGTTAAACTATCGACTAATCTATCTGCTTGTCTTATTTAAGAAAAATCTACATAATCAAAATTATTTATTTATAAATTAAATATACCATAAAAATATGGTGAATTTTTTATATGAATTAAAACAAATTTGTTCTTTAAAAGTTAACTTTTATTTTCAATTTAAGAACCTACCATACTTGATCGTATTGTTTATGAATAATCCTTCTTCAAAGGGTTAACATTTGTAGCCTTATCTGGAAAATGTCAAAAATAAGAAGAAAAATAAAAGGACACCAAAATTCCGTTATTGTAATTAATTAATATCATGGGTTGGATGGAGAAAACATGGCAATTAAATATATATGCGAAGTATTTGACAATAGGATCTTAGAAGGCACAACAGTTTTGTAGGCTAATTCAAGCACTGTCTGATACATGTCTTCTTTACAAGGGGGTTTTAATTGTTCCAGGCCAATGAATTAAACATATATATACACAAACAAATAATAATAATAATAATAATAATAAAAAGCACAATCATGTGATTCTTCTAATAGTGTTCTACACTTTCTTTTTTGATTAATCGGATAATTACTTCTTGTAGAATCTAATGAACATTGAAATACAATGTAGGAAGCAATGCAGCATTCAAACTTATTAATCTAATGAAAATTGAAAATTGGTATTACGTACCTAACACAATAAATTAAGTCAAAAAACAAAAGCATAAAAAGAAAAAGTGATGGACTTAAATTAACATAATTTTTATTCACCTGAGGGGCAAGAAAGATTGATTGTTTGCAATTATGCAGCAACGTAAAGATCTTTGTCATTGGACATAAGATCTTGAAGCAGAAAGTATGCCTCGCAAAATTTCCACACAAATGGACATGGATTTTAATTATATCGCAATCCAATTAATGGTTGGTGCATAATTGGTATTAGACGTTGCATTGGGTTGCTTTGTTTGTGTCTGTATATATCGTTATTTATATATATTTTTTTTTAATCTAAATCTTTAATATTTATTAATTTAGAATTGGATAGACATTTTTACATTTCTCTTGTTCATAATTGCACTTCCCTTTAACTTCATTTATAGTTTAAATAATTTAATTAACCTTAATTCAAAATAATTATATTTTATTATATCATTAAATTATGAAAAGTGTATTTTTTACAGCAATCAATGCTAACGTAATTATATATATATGATCAAAATTAATAACTTGAATGCAAATAAGAGCTATTTATTAGTTTGTTATATTATTTTATTTTTATGTTCAACTTATATTGCTAAAATTTTATCAAAAGACAACTATATTTCCTTATGAATTTAGTTATAAAATATTAGTTTTTTAATTTGTTAATTGTATTAATGTTTCAGGTGTTTATGCATGGTAAGAAATTTTTTCAATGGTGAATTTAATTGTAAGTTTTCTATTAATTTTTTTAACAAAATAGTATTATTCAACATATATAAAAATATTTTTAATGGTGAATTTATTTTTAAGTTTTTATTAAAATATTTTAAGTAACATGGTTGAATATAATACTAAAAATAGTACATGTAGTGAAAAATTAATATAAAATAAAATAATTAAAAGAAACATTTTATAAATATTAATTAAGTTGATACAAATATAATTTTTGAATGAAGAGTAATAGAGTCATTGTATTTAATATAAAGATTCAAATGGAGTGCATTTATAAATAGAGGGAGTACAAATATCTCTACCCATTAGAATTTGGTAGACTTTAACTAATTAGATTCAATTTGAATAAAACTATAAAAACAATAAATATTTTATAATAATTAATTTAGTGTGACGACATAAAATACAGTTTAAATTCAAAATATTGTTTAAGATCATTATAAGTTGATATCAATAGTAATGGGTTTAAATCTTTATTCATAATTTAATTGTATAGTAAAATATATAGGACATCAAAATTCTTAATTCTTTCTCTAATGGGTTTAGTTCACCAAGTATTATTATAAATAGTTTAAATCACAATATATTTCTTTAAACAATTGTTATGATTAATTTTCTTTTCATTTAAGAGATCATTCTTCCACCAAAATTTAAATCAATCATGAATATTTCAAAATTTCCCTCCACATGACAAGTAAATCATTCATGAATATTTCAAAATTTCCCTCCAAATGTCGATATTGATTACCTACAAATGACAAGTAAATCAATGGTTAGTGTTTGCTATTATAGATAGGGAATATAAATGAGAATTTAATTTTTGCCAACTTCCCTTTTAGAGTGCCATGATTCTACTGGTGCTTCTCGGTAGCTTTACTAGAGCTAAGAAGCTCTATCAGGAATTACCTCAGAAGGTGTGAGACCAGGTACATGGCCTTGGTTTCGATGGATTATTGGATGGACTGTTGGAGGGTCCTAAGACGCTGAGGAGTCAGCAAGCTGCGATGATTGCTCTAATTGGCACACATACATTTTACTTCCAGTTTAAGGAGATGACATGCCCCTCGATTTTGCACTTATTACGGGGTTTTCATTCTCTAGTCATTGGATTCCTTTTGAGATTCGAAAGGGCCCTGTAATGCTTTACCGTGGTCTACTAGATTGCTCTCCTGAGTTTAGGGTTGACTGGGGTGGTCTAATTTTATATGAGCGTCTATGGCAGGCCTATGATGGGGCAACCAGAGATGGTATTGTTGGGATTGAGAGATGTGATATATGCTTCATTTTTTACTTGATGAGAACTATAGTGTTCCCCAATGTAACAAAATTGGTGGTTAGTGGTTGCTTCCTCTTCTCTTGGACCTTAATTCTCAAAGGGAGTATGACTAGGGTTCTACCATTTATGGTTATCTTTTCCATAGTTTTGACAGTGCATGTAGGGATAGCTCTAAGATCTATGGCGTGCCACTAGTGGTCAATGTGATTAGTTTCTTATGCTTTATTATCCTTTTGGTTCTTCATATAAGTTTACTGTTTATGACATAGATTCTCTTACAGATTTAGGCCTTCGAGTTTCGTATCTTGACCCCTTCTAGTATGGTTGTTAGGCTGCATAGGGATTTTTGCACTTTCCTATATGGACTGTATAAAATTAAAATAGTGCTACACAAACCTTTAAGGCGGGCCAGTGCCTCCCCAGCGGAGTTAATATTCAATCAAGTAGGGCATTGCTTTCTACTTTTTCTATTTTAAAGTACTATGTTTTATTTTTTATTATTATTTTCAATCATAGATACATCTTCGGTGGTTGTAGGAGGGCTACCTTATGGCTTTCTTGCCTGCAATATAAGGAGCCCTAAAGATCACTGGCCAGCAAATCTAGTTCATGACTCCTATTGATCATGCATGGTACTTCAGCGAGCATGTAGCAAGTTAGTTCTTAGTACCTACCATCTATTGCATCCTTTGTTCTCCTCCCCATGATATATTCTAGGGGAAGGATATAGTGGGCCCCAGGCTGTAGGAGCTACTAGCTAGGACCAATCACCAGCTATACTTGGAGTCTAAGGGCGTCTCTTAATTTGAGAGTCCTATTCCTCATCTAATTAATGGTGTTACAAGAGGTCAAGCTCCTCCTACTCCACCCACTAGTGCTTCCTCCACTTCTGCTTATTGCGTACATCTCATTCTTCATTTACTACTTCATACTAGCCATTATTATTATTCATTTTGTTATGGCCTTCTCTTTCTGTATTTAATAGCCTCGTCTGAAGAAAGATGGAGGTATAGGTACTATAGAGAGCTCTAGTGGGACAGAGACGGTTGGCGCTACTACTGGTGTCCTTCATAAGGCTGCTCAGATGGTTTCTAGAATTATTACACTACCTCTGCTTCCAATGGTCAGGGAATATAGCCTCTAAGGTGGAGTGGTTACATAATTAGTTTCAGCATCTATGAAGCATGTGACCTTTGTCCCAGAGAATACTAAACATATGATTTTTCATCCTTATTGCTTTATTACTTTTAGTTTTCTGCTCATTAGCTTCTTTCATCTGTAGGTTCCTCGTGAGATAGTTGAGTATTGGTATCAGTGTGCTTTAGGCTTGTGGATTACCATGTTCACTATTTTATGGAGACTCATATTAGTTCTTCTTCACTTCTTCCTGCACATGTTTAAATATTCAATAATATATAGATAAATGAATGCATGTATGCTAATGTGTAAATATTTTGATGCAGCGTGAGCATATGAGGTTAATGTAAGAGTGCGATAAGGGTCTTTATTAGTCAAAGGCAACTTATCAATAGGAAGCCACTTACTACCAGAGCGAGATTCAATGACTGAACACTGAGTTAGAGGAGTTGAGGGTCTGTGGCACATGGCCTAGCATGAGTGGCCCTACGGGTAAGGTTGATGTCAATGACAATGATGATAATAATGATAAGGACGAGGATGAGTTTTGATCTCCCCTATTTCCCTTTTCTCTTTTTTTCTTTCTATACCAAGGATGATTTTTTTAGATACTGACTGTATTTTCATGATAATTTGGATGCTTTCTAGTTCTTTTGTGCTTTGCTCTATTTTTCTTGTCACTTCATTACAAAAAATACACAAGAAAAGGAAACATTACATCATAGAACCATATGAACTCTAAAATATAAATTTTCTTATGTATGTGACAAATATTAATTCAGGCATTTACTTCTCAGCATGGGCAATTCTAATAATTCTATTTTGAGTGGCATTTATAATGAGTATGGTTGCATGTTAAATACTTTAAAATGATGGTATCCTTGTCCTTAATTAGCCTTTTAAGTTTTTTATTATCATTTTTCCTTCTTCATTTCATCTCTCATCATCATTATTATCATTCCCTCATTACTATTAATTTTCATCGTTGTTCCCAGGGTTAACATCTTTTAGAATACATAACATATAGGATTTTCCTCCATGCTTATATTAAATGATTCAACGTTTATGGAATGGATGTTAAAAATGCTCATGTAATATTCAATGAAATGCTCATTATTATCATAAGACACATTATATAGATAAGCAAAGTTCAAACATCACTGTATTTAATTTAGATTTCAATACATTAAAAGACTTTAATAGACTAACAGTACAGGCAGCATTAGGGATGGATTCATCATCAAATAAGTTATTATATATGCTAGTCTTGACAAGAGCAATAATGTAGCTAGTGGTTCCATCTTGAAATCAAGCTTGCCAGGGGGTTATTTTGATTGGTTTTATTCTTCTTTCTCCCTCTCTGGTTTTTTTCCATCTTCATCCTTGGATTCAATCACATGTTTACAGTTAAAAGGATTAATGTCATCATAATTTGGGAAATCAACAAGGCTCAAGAAACTTGTTTATGCAACTACTAAGGGTCTTTTCCTCCTCTTTCTAGTTTTTCTATTTTGCTCTTCAGAATATATTGGATAGAACTTTTCATGAAAGCTTTATGAAGCCTTAGAGAGATGGTGTATGATGCAGGCATGTTCTGGTAGTTGGGTAAAAGGCTAATTTTAACATTGGGTTATTCTTCTAAATATATGATTTTATCAAAATCTATCAGATCTTGGATCCTCCACTTTAAGGTATAACAGTTATCAGTTATGTGGCTTGGCACTTGGTGGAAGCGACAGTAGAGGATAGGGTTGATATGTACTGGTAGGGGGTTGGGTATTACTTTTAGTTCAAGATGTCTTAAAAGTTTTTATGTTGAAATTCTTAGAAGATTTTAGAGGAGGTTGACCAAACTTCAAAAACTATCTAGGGCGATCAGCTACAGGTGACTTTGGAAACTTTGGATGATCAGGGTTTGTCTAACATTAGTTACCAATTTTTTAACTTTTTTTCCAATCTTGAGGCAATAGGGTTGATTGGGGTGGTCTTGTAAAGGCTTGTTTATGATTATAAAAAGTTGATTAAAACCTTTAATTAAGGTCTCGGTATTTTCCTTCACTTAGGCTTCAAGCTGGATGATCTTATAAGCCAGTTCAGGTGCAGTTGCACTAGTTGACTTGGAAAGGGATTGTAGAAGCTTTGCTTTAGAATGTTCATAATTGCCTTTATCATCCCCTAATGTGCTCATGTCTTTTTTACTCTTATTCATCTTAGAATTAAGGGTTTCGAGTGCTCCCTTGTCTTTGTTTTGTAAGAGAATTACCTTGTCCATATCTTTTGGAGTTTGGTCAAAAGCATCCTTTTCTTTAGTCTTAAGGAAAGCCCCTTTTTCATCTTGAAGGATGTTAGTCAAACCACCATTAGCCATAAATTATTTGACATGCTTTTACTCTTAGACTGTTTAGCTATGTTGATGATTAACCATTGCTATCCTTTCTCGAGAGATTTTGAGAGACTATCAGAGCTTACAAGACTTTTAAGAAGCTATGTTTTTTCATAAGCATGCATGTTATGATGATAAAAGTGTAATGCATAAGTGCATGATGTGATAATTTATGTAAAAGAGAAGGGTTAGAGTGTATGCATGGTGTGACAGTTGTAATTCTACTAATGTGATAATGCAAGATGGCTATAAGAAGATCTTGGATTAGTTCATAATAAAATGCCCCCTAGATGTATATATGTATGTATAGGAAAAAGAAAAAAAAAATAAAATGAACAAATAAGATTAATGTAAAACCTGCAAAATGAATAAATGAAACATAAGCAATCTCTCCTTCTAACCTCAATACTCCACGTAGTAAAGAATTCTATCTTAGGTAGGTTTTTGAATCGTAGCCATCGAGGGGCTATGGTTCAACTCTTGGACTAGGCCATTTCCATTCATAATGATCACATTTAAGAGGTAAACTAGGAACAATACCTAAATGTACTCAAGGTAACTACACAATGTTAATGAAAAGGCCCAATTTATCGGGTCTCAAATGGTGCCTATAGCTAGTGTGCGCCTGTGAGTGTACAAACTATAGTCAACATAAGGGATCCAAATTCATGTTCCTCTTATTGACACTTGATGTGTTTATTAAGAGATATGAAGTTTTGTTTGATAATCCATAATTTTATTCTCTCAGTATGAGTGTCCATAATCTAGTTAAATTCTTGATTCATCCACTTGATCTGATAAGGACAAATGGATGACTTTCATAGGTTCCATCATCAAAAGGTTTCACTATTTATTAGTCCTTATGAACTATCCAAACTAAGGTGTATAATTTTTATCATTCCTTATGCATTAGGCTTATAAAAGGTAAACGAGGATCACATGAGTCTAAGTATGGACATTCTATAAAGATTGACATAATGACAGTAAATGGTGGTGGATACTAGAGATTTCATATCATTTATGAGTATTAGGTCAAATGGTCAGCATCAAGACAAGGATAGCATGAAAAAGCCAAGTAGGATCCTAGGGGAAATTTCTACTAGTTTATCTATATGAGCTACACAAGCTTACGACTTTGGTTCCTTTAGCGAGAATGCTCCCATACGACTAGGGTTATGGACTCTAGTAAGAGAGTCTAGCATTCTTTTACCTACTCAAGAAAAATTGTACCCCATTTTGGACTTAAGAGTCGGGTCACGTCACTTTAAGCCTTATAGCTTTTCTTGATCGAGTAAAGACTAAAGGTAATAATACCTATCTTTGTCGCCTTATGACTTAAGTGGAATCATGGTGGTAATGTCATTCAATGTTATTAAGGGTTTAGGGACCATGGTGCACGTGGTGAGTATGATGATATGTAATTATATTATTGTGAAGGTGAATAAACAAATTATACATAATAAGAAATAGTCTTTCATTTATACCCTTCGAATTAGTAGTCCTTAGTGGAGTTGCCAAAAACCCTATAATCATTAATCAGAATGATCACAAAGGATTGTTTTACATTTATAGCAATAAGGCATACAAACTAAATGGCAACCATCTTCTGGATTTTTGTTTGTTATTATTCATTGGAGGGTCTGCCTGATTAGGCCACATAGATTTGGAGTCGCCACTAAACTTGAATCAGGAAGAAGTGAAAAATTACTTTTATAACTAGAGAATCTGGGTCCAGGGGGTAGGAGTTACTTATTTTATTTGTTACCACATATGTTGCTTATTTTTTCACTACTTCACCCTTGTTTTGGTTTTACGATACATTGTTACAACACTTGGTCATTAGTTAAATCAAATTGGAAATAAAGTGCGGGATAATTGAATTGGTGAGCATTCATCATAAAATAAGCAAATAAGCAAACATGCACTAAAGCAAGTAATAAGCAAACAAGTAGCACATAGCACATAGCGCACAAGCATGCAAGTAATAATCAAAATAAGCAAGCAAATAAGCAAAAAAAAAATAGGGAAAGGGATTAAGGATTACAACCATTAGAAAGCTTATTCTAATAAATACATCCAAAATGAAAAATAAAAGGGGAATCAGGATTGAGGATTACATTGCCTCAGAAAAATTCCTATTCCTATTATATTAATTACATAAAAATATAAACGAAAAACCTATTCTAATAAACCTGCAAAACAAGGGTTAGTCTGCACACACATGCATGCACACAAGGCAATTATATATTTAATTCATAATAAGGAAATTAAATAGTTAAAATAATTTAAAAAAAATAAACAAACAAGGATGCTAATGAGAATGCATGATGAAAGGATTTGAAATTTGGGGTATTTTGGTATAAAATTACCATTCTTGTCATGGAATAAAATGTAAATAAAATATTTGAACGATAAAAGTACTGTTTCCACCATAAAAATAGTAACTTTATGATAAAAATTTTAAATTTATCTAAAAAGGCATGAAAATATCAAAAATAATGAAAATAGCCAAAATGCAAATAAAAGTGATAAAAATGTCATCTCCACCAAAAAAAATATTAACTTTATAATTAAAATGACAAATTTATCAACAAAAGAGGTAAAAATTACAAAATAATAAAAATAATAGATAATAAAGCGTAGAATTCAAGTAACAAAAATGATAAACAAAAAGAAAAGAAGTCATTTTTACCATAAACACATTAACTTTATGATAAAAATGATAACTTTATCAATAAGAGGCAACAAGATAGCAAAAATGGTAACAATGCAATAAAAATGATAAAAATAAATAAAAATGCAGGAAAATTAGTAAATATGCAGAATAAAATTATAGAGATGATAAAAATATTATTTTCACCATAAAAAAGTGAAATTTATGATGGATACAATAAATTTTCTATAAATGATGCAATGTCAATAAAAATAAGGAAAATAACATTAAAAATAATAAAAATACAGAAATGAGAATATTAAAATGATAAAGGTGAGATCTTTACCATAAAAATATGAACTTTATGATAAAATGCCAACTTTGCCACAAATGGTAAAAATGCAATAAAAATGAGAAAAATATAATGAAAATAATAAAAATTCCTGGAATAATATAAATAAGTAAAAATGGCAGAAATAAATAAAAAAAATGTGACAAAGTTAACATTTTTACATAAAAATATGAACTTTATGATAAAAAGCCAACTTTGCTATAAATGGAAAAAATGCAATAAAAATGGGAAAAATGCAGGGAAAATAATAAAAATTACAACAATGATATAAATAAATAAATGTGGCAGAAATAAATAAATAAATATGGTAAAGGAGGTATTTTCACCGTAAAAACATAAACTTTATGATAACAATGCAAGTTTTACCCAAAAATTGCATAAATAGAATAAGAATAAGGAGAAATACAAGAAAAATATCAAAAAATGCAGAAAAATAATAAATAAAATAAAAATTTCAGAAATGAAAACAGTAAATTAAGATAATGCAAAAAAGATAATAAAAATGTTAACTTTATATCAAAACACTCATTTTTAGTATAAAAGGAAAATGGGAAAAATGCAAAAATGAATGCAAACACATCTAAATTACACCCGAACTACCCACATCTTCAACATATCTTACATCCAAAACTTTATCACATCATCAAAATCAAACTTTATCACAACTCAATACATAATAAAGTAAAAATGCAAAAATGCAAAAATGATGGCAAATGCAAGAAAATAGTATAAAAATGAAGAAAAATGATGATTTTTAACTAAAAATAAATTGAGAGATCATCAGAGGGACCTGGTAATTACCCTAGATGCATACTTTGACAAAGAAGTGTCTTGGTTTGGATTTAATTATCTAAATCCTAAGACAAAAAAAAGTGATTTTTGATTAAGTATTTAGTTAAATGGGTCTCCAAGTGTGTTAGTGGGGAGAGAGAGGGGGGTGAGAAAGGCCTTAAAAATAGTGGTTTTCCTCTCACTAAATGTCTACCTCAACATGTGTGCCAATCTCCTTTTTTTTTCAAAAGAGGAAAATTATATCTTGTATAGGTACAGGGGCTGAACCCACAAGCTTAGGTTCATGGACCCATGAGCTTAGGTTCTAAAAAAAAAGGAGATTGGCACACATGTTGAGGTAGACATTTAGTGAGAGGAAAACCACTATTTTTAAGGCCTTTCTCACCCCCCTCTCTCTCCCCCCTAACACACTTGGAGACCCATTTAACTAAATACTTAATCAAAAATCACTTTTTTTCGTGTTAGGATTTAGATCATTAAATCCAAACCAAGACACTTCTTTGTCAAAGTATGCATTAAGCTCTTGGGTTGATCCCAAGCTATTAGGTGAGCCTAAGCCCTTAGGTTCATGAATATAAGCTCTTGGGTTCATGAACCTAAACTCTTTTTAGTCCAGTTTTGCCTTTTTATGGCTTTTGGGTATAGGTTTGGTATATTTTTTTTTTATTTCTTTTAGGTTTTTTTATGGTTTATCTAGGATTTCCACTTGTTCTGAGCACACTGAGAAGATTCTTAAAGAATCCTCCCCCTATCTGACTGACAGGAATCCTTCATCATTAGATTTTCAGGGTCTATCATAATTTAGGTATCAACACTTACTCATTAGTGTATGGAATGGAAGCAGTATTACCAGTAGAGGTTGAATTGTAGTCATCAAGGGTATTATTAGAGGTAAGAATTCTAGAAGCATAATGGGCCATATCTGGATATGAAGAATTGACTTTGTTGGATGAGAAAAGACTTAGAGCAGCATTCAATATACAACTTCATCATAGAAGAATTGCTCAGGCTTTAACAAAGAAGTCAAAATTAGCAAGATTTAGGAAGGTGACTTGGTTTTAAAATAAGTAAGATCAATCCCTTTTGATCCTAGAGGAAAATTCAAGCTGAATTAAGAAGGTCCTTATCTTGTGAAGAAGATACTTTCAAAAGGTGCAATTAAATTGTCAAATCTTAAGGGAAATGAATTCTCAGAGCTTATGAATTTAGACAAATTGAAGAAGTGTTATGATTAGTCTCCAAGTAGAGTACTAAATAAAAAAATAAAAATCATCATTAAGTCAAAAACCCAAAAGGGTGACTTAGGCAAAAGTTAGAGGTTCCCATTAAGTCAAAAACCCGAAAAGGGCAACTTAGGAAAAAATTAGGGAAAATAAAAAAATAAAAAATGAGAATAATTCCTACTAAGATGAAAACCCAAATAGGGCATCTTAGGCAAAAGTATGGGATATTTGAGAGATACATTGGCTAGAAAACTTAAAAGAGTTAGTTAACATCATTAGAAATTTTTCTTGCCAACTGAATCGATCTTTAAGCAATTCTATATCATTTATCCCTTCTATGGTTAAGAATAATGCTTCGCTTATTAGCATATGCATTTGAATATGTATGTGAAATTATGATGTTTGTTTTAAAAGTAATAAACATGGTTTAAAATTTCCTTTCATTTCTTGTACTTTTTCTTTTTAAAAGCTAAATTACATTTCATTTTAGTTCACAAAGCATAGTTCATGCAATAAGGGCTTGAATCCTAAATAAGAAGCTTTTTAAAGCTTCAAACTAAACCTAGCCCCTAGAGCTACCTTCACCACTACCACTTGCTTTATTGTGACCTTTTAACCAGTTCTCATACTCTTGGTTGGTTTCTATGAATGTGGTGTAAGATTACTCTTTGAAGCCATGATTGAGTGATTGCTTCAATTAAATACTTTGTGAGTGCACCAATATTAGGGAGATAAGGCATATGAGTAGGATATTATTTCAATCCTTATTGTTTTGCAATCCTTAAAGGATGATAGAAAGAGCATTGCCTTAACCCAACAAGACCTATATAAGTGTGAAAACCCCTTAAGGATATATTGAGGAAATTCCACCAAGGGCAAACCCATTATACATCCTTCTCACCCAAGCTATGCATCCAAGTTAACCATTCTTCTTTCTTGTTAAACCTCACTAAAATTCTTCTTCTCAAGAATTGATTAGGCCTATAATTTGTTAAAAGATTAGGGGGCATCACTACCTTTAACTTCTCTATAAGCTAAACCTACAAAACATAAACATAAAATTGCATTAGAGTGAGAAAAAGTGCAAAATAGGCTATCCATTATGAAAATTGGCTATTGGTGTCTAAAAATCAACTACTCATGCCTCTTAGACTGGCTATTTAGATGCAAAAACTGGGTGTTCAAGTATGAAAATGGGCTATTCATCTTTGTTGTAAAAAAAATCAACCCTTACTTACAAAATCAACATACTTTCACCAAACTGAGCATTCTTATTGAACTTAACCTTATCCAAACCATTCAAAGTCTTTGCTAAAACCATCATAGCAATAATTTTAGTGTCAAATTCATCTCAACATCAATTTGACTTAAAATAGATAACACCCTTCCATCCATAAGCTCTAATGTGCTCTTATCATATTTAAGAAGATAGTAGCCAAAAAAAATGCTTCGGATGATAGAAATTAGATTATAAGAATCGAGATTAGATTAAAGATGATGGATTGAGCCATAAAAAAAGATGAAAGAACTTGAAATAATGCAACTATTAACTTCACTCTTGCTCATATCAAAGAGATTATTCATAACATATATAACTATTAGGACCTGATCCAAAATGGCCATCTCTTATTGAGTAGATATTTTAACATCCAAAATTATTGAGAATTCTTCTAAAGTGAGGTATAGCTCCATTTCCATAAACCTAAACACATGTAGAGTGGGATCCTAAAAGGTGAGAGCACCATGAAGGAAACCATAGTCAAGCTTTAGGTTTAAAAAGAACTTAAGATGATTGAGGTTGTATCTATTGAGGTGTAACTAATCTTCATTTGTGTGGGTGTTGATGAAGCTTTAACTAAGTGACTTGGTGTTTTTTATACTAATTGTGGCTAAGAAAATAAGAAAGTTTGATAAGACTGGAAATGTAGAGATTGCTAAGGGACAAAGGAGATATGTGCCTCCTACTTCACAATAAGGATGAATTTATAGTCAAAATAAAACCCTATAGTTACCTTTTACCTTTTGGGTAAATCTTCATTATCCTTTAATAATAAATAGTGTGGGGGACCAAAAGATAAGGTTCAACCTTTTTGGTTGAATGGAGATTATGTAAGGACCATAAGATGACTAGGATCTTATCCACACCTATGTTTCTACCAAGGACCAAATTGCAACATTTGCAAAAATTTTCTTTAACCCTTTTGTTAAGCTTAAATTCTTGCTCATTACCTTTACCTTATGCCTTGAATTGTGCTTAGGGTTTTGTTATTAAAATTTTTAGAATAATTTATCATCTCAAAGATAAATAGAAGACAAATTTAACATGCTTTTCCAAATATATTTTACAAGTGTAATGTGTTCATAATAACATTCTCAAGCACAATAAGTACAAGTAGTGAATGTAAGATAACATGTCCATAACTAGTGCCTAACATTGTAGAATCTCAACAAAGCCATAGAGAGACAAAAGTCTGTGATACATATGGATAAGTGGAATGCAAATATAATGGATAAGAATCTATATGGTGTTACGACTCCTAGATAGTTACTTCCTTAAATCACATATCTCTTTCTCATATCCGGTCATCCATTATTTCATTCGTCTATTCTTAAAAAAAAGCTCCTAAAGTTAAGACATAATAAGGATTAAAGTTTGCATAAACATTCATGTACATATTCACATGCATATATGCATATTCATGTTCATACATACATACATTAACATCTTCATATTCACACATGCATTTATGCATTAACATTGTACATTCATATGAATATTCATTTGTACATACCAATGCTTTCTTGTTAACATTAGAAACAAGATTCTTTGTACTGTATAGTCTTCCCATCAATTTCTCTACTGATGACCTTTTAACCTGCATTAAGATGAATATGATGGCTATTGTTCTTTTATTCACCACTAACAAAATTTAAAGATAAATTTTTAGGTATTTTACATGAGTGGTCTCAGCAGGTATGAACATAACAAGCTGACAGTCTATAATAGGAAGTTCCTCATAAATTTCTGTGTCATTCACAAAATCAAGAACTGGAAACTCCAAATTTACTTCTTAAGGAAACTACCCAGAGATAATATCAATGTTATGTCAATAAAATGCAGCCTCACCCTAAGTGTTGGACTTTGCACGACCTCTCTTATGTATCTATAAACTTGAATTAGAAAAAGAAATAAAGGAAAAAAAATAAAAGGATGAAAAGAATAAAGTAATACCTTGGAGGTAGTTGAGTGAATCCCAAAAGGTATCGTGCTCAATCCAACTCGATATACATTATTAGGAATAATATGCAGCAGACGTGTCTGGATAAAGTGGATGTAGGCATGCTTCTCAAAAGGCTTTAAAAAATGTTACATGGATAGCCTATTAAAGAAAGCTCCAAATCTCTGCCACATACTGTGTTAGTAAAAGTTATGGTAGATGGTGGAAGGTGAGGTACACATCGATTAGCAGGACTGAGCCACCAACGCCAGACTCACTCGTCAAGGAACCAACTCTTGCAGAAAGGACCTCGAATATAAATTATCTCATCCTTAAAGC
Source organism: Mallotus nudiflorus (assembly GCA_947683625.1). Classification (NCBI taxonomy): domain Eukaryota; kingdom Viridiplantae; phylum Streptophyta; class Magnoliopsida; order Malpighiales; family Euphorbiaceae; genus Mallotus; species Mallotus nudiflorus. Next base: position 2,296,347 of record CANTUR010000213.1, on the reverse strand, counting down.
ACCAATAAATCCAAGTGTGCTAATATCAACTCTGAATGAATCATGACACAACTAACAAATAAAGGTAAAGTTAAATAAATAAAGATAGAGATACTAACTAAGTTTTTTGTCCTTTGCAGGAACTTACATCATGAAAGCTTAAGTTATTTAAATGGCTTCTATGATAGGACAAATCCTTAAAAATCCCTCTATGAGCACTCAAATACTAAGCTCCATGAGGAATGCTTAAGACATTATCATCATGCTCCATTTAAGGCTAAGGGAAGATGCCATACTCATATACCCAAATCTGTGAAAAATAAAGAGTCAGACATGTTAATAAATAATCAACAAAGTAGAGAGAATAAAGAGTTTACCTCTAGAGTCCTCTAAAAACCACTGAGATGACTATAACTTATGCAAACCTTGTCCAAGCAACCATAAAGGTGCGTAAGAGCAACACCCCCTAGTTATAGCTACTATCTGTATCCAAGTCACGTAAAGCAGGCAAAAAGCATAAATCCACACTACTCTTAGTATCACACAACATATATGAACCAAGGAGAAAAAGAAAAAACATTGGGCAAGCTAGCCCACTTTAACATCAGTAGTGAGAGTCAAATCCTGGCAAGCATCATATATCCTTGAATATTAAAGTACCATTTCACCCTGATAACCAAGTGAGGTAAAAGCATAACCCAATAACTGTGTAATGTATCTCTTACTCTTACTATCTAGATAAGGAGAATACAAATTGCAATTAAAGAGTACTTGTACTCCATTGAATGGCAAACCAATGATCACGTGGAAATCGACTGGATCAATAGTGATCTCCCCAAAGTTAAAATGAAAGGTGTGTGTAGTGTTTTGCCACCTTTTAATTAATGTTCAAAGTCCAACCAAATTTTTAATATGATGAGACTCATATGGAAGGATGGATAAAAAGTCATAAATTGAGATCCTAGCATGAATAATATTTGCAAGTTCTTTATACCATGCACAAGCTAATCCGAGGTTTTCATCATCTTTTATTAGAGCAGCTTTATCTAACTGAAGAACCAAAACACTTAAAAGTTAAACCTTAGCCACCCATCACCTAAAAAACCTAAACTCATCAAAGAATGATGAACAACTAATTTTGGGAGATGAATAGCCAGTTTGGCTATTCATCAGGCAAAATCGGTTGTCCATACTTTAAAACAACCTAAAAAAAAAAAGCTAAAACCAATTGTTTAGAGGGCAAAAATGGTTCTCCATGTGCCAAAACTGGCTATTCATCATCCATCTATACAAAATTCACCCAAACACATAAAAATGCAATATAAACATATACTAAGCATAAAACCTAACTTAAATCAAGTTTGTAGATGTACGAGTACTTAAAATTTCAAAGAAATTGTAAAAAAAAAACTATCTGGATCTAAGAAAATGTGCTTGGAAAGATCATAGAGCAATAGAGGAGCTTATCCTTTAAGCAATTTGATTGTTAGAACTTATAATCCTCCTCATATCTTTGACAAAGGGTGTATTGAATTTCATCCAAACACTGTCAGAGTTCTCTATTGTGCCATCTGAAGTTCCAAAGAGTTCGAAGGATTTTCATAGAGTTTTACGTTAAGGTTTTATGAATAAAATGGATAAGATATGGATATGTGGCTATAAATGGGAAGCTTGAGGGTAAAATTACATAAATGCCCTTAAAAGTGCAAAAAGTTCCATATAGAGCAAAATTGCATAGGTAAGTATATCTTTCTTTTTTATTGTATATTTTCATATACTTATTACCAAATAAATTCCCCAATGGGTTTTCTATTCAAATATAATCTCTATTCGTATTTAAATGTAGTATGCTTTCAATAGTCTATTTTCAAGAAAAAAATTTAATTTTTTAATAATTTTTTTAAAAAAATCAAATCCCTAATGTTAAATACAAATTTTAATAAGTTTATATTTGAGTTTTGACTAAATAATCTCATTTTCAAATATGGGTTTAAGGACTCATGAGTTTGTGGGCTCAAGGATCGATGAATCCACCTCAATGCAAGCTCCATTTTAAATGTGAGTTTGAGGTCTCACGAGTCTGCATGCTCAAGGATCAGCAAATCCACCTCAATTTTAATTCAATTTCAAATATGGGTTTGAGGACTCATGAGTTTACGGGCTTAAGGATCGGTGAATCCACCTTAATTTTAATCTCAATTTTATATATGGGTTTAAGGACTCACTAGTCTGTAGGCTCAACAATGAGGGAATCCACCTCAATTTCAATTATGGGTTTGAGGAATCACAAGTCTATGTGCTAAAGGATTTGTGAATCCACCTTAATTTTAATTTTTATTTCAAATATGGGTTTAAGGACTTAAGACTTTATGGGCTCCGAGATCGATGAATCCACCTCAATTTTAATCTTTATTTCAAATATGAGTTTAAGGACTCATGAGTCTGCAGGCTTAAGGATCAGTGAATCCACCTCAATTTTAATCTCAATTTCAAATAAGGGTTTAAGGACTCACAAGTTTGCAGGCTCAAGGATTGGTGAATCCACCTCAATTTCATTCTTAATTTCAAATGTGAGTTTAAGGAATCAAGAGTCCAAGGACTCAAGGATCTGGAGATCCACCTCAGTGGGTTTGAGGACTTATGAGTCTGCAAGCTCAAGGATTAATAAATCCTGCTCGAATTCTTTATGGACAACCCATAAGAGTGTAAGGACTCATAATTCTATGGAATTATTTTTAATTTTAATTTCAAAAAAATTGTAGTACTAACTTAAGTTTTTAAGTTTGATTTCACATGATAGATGGAAAATAACAAGCAAAAATGAACTCAGGTATGATCTTTAAACTCTAGAGTTTATTTTTATGCTTTGTCAAAATTTATATGTGATGACCTTAACATATAAATCACAAATCTTTTATCAAATGCTTTGGTAAGAACACACAAATTCCTTCAAAGCAGGGGGCAAACTATTGGGGTTATTTTTAAAAACCCTACTAACCGATGATAAAAAAAGCTAAAATGTCTTATCAGATAATTAATTTGATAAAGAGAATTGACATTCAAACCATTTCAAAACCCACCAAATCACTAGAACCTTACTTAATCACCAATTACACCATTTCAAGACCTAACTAAACCCTAATCAAACCTTAACCCTACAATTTTAATATTGAGAAAAAGCTTTGAAAAGAATAATGAGAGAGAAGTTCACCTGAGTCATGTCTCCTAAACTAATAAGTACAGTTCTATGTAAGGGTTGTTTAAAGTTTGTATTCTGTACTTTTTAATCTGGTTTTGATTCATAAAGTATTAGTTTAACCTCTAGAAGCCTCGATAAAAGTCAAAATTTAGTCAACGAGACTTTTCTAGGGTCAAACAAAGCTCCCAGAGTTGAATTTTAGTCTGAAACTATCTTCTAAAATTTTAGTACATCAATGGATTCCATTTAGCAAAAAGTTAAAATTTTAACCCCCAGTGGTCAAACCGAGCCCCATAACTGTCTACCTTTCCTTGTCCTTATCCAAAAATGGACACTTGTAAAAAAATGATGCTTTCCAAATTTAGAATATTCCAAATTTGAAATATACCAGGACAAGTGTCAACTTCCAAAAGGGAGAGTATATACTATTACCGAATAACCTTGAATATTTAAGGGTATTTACACTAAATGCCACCACCTATGTTTGCCAATAAATAAGCTTTAATGAAGCTTTTATGGGGCCTTTTAGAACTTCCTAATTGAGAGAAAATTCTAGCACAAAAACCCAAAAAGATCTCTAAAAATTCTCTCCAAAAAGCCTTTAGAAATTAAGGAAAAATTAGGAAAATATGGGGAAACTATGCCAAAATTCCTCTAAACCTAATTTCTATCTATTTTCTTCTTAAATTATTCTTAAAAATACTAAAATCAATCCCCCAAATTCAAAACCTAGCTCAAGCAAATCAATCCTACACAAATCAAAACTAAATTCTCATTTAAACTTACTAAAAGCATCATTTACACATTGAGTTTCAATCTCAATTCTCTTCAATCAATTGGTGTTTTTTGGTGAGTTCTTGCCCAAATTCTGATGTTAAACACTTTCTAAAACATCATTCTCATCTCATTTATAGGGTTTGGGGCTTTGAATTTGTGTTTTGAAAGTAAGGAGTTGCAAAATCATGTCATAGAGCAACGAACAGCTAGATTTGGCTCACGCATAGCTAAATTGGCTATTCATGCCCTAAATTTGGTTATTGAGGCATCAAAACTAGCTATTTAGGTGGCTATTCCAGCTGTTCATCCCACTGTGTCCCAAATGACTCTGATGATAGTTTTTAGGGTCCTAAAGGGTTCCTACTTGCTTAAGCATTTTTCTATTTTTAAATGATTTTATAATTATTTTTCTTTTATTTCTTAAAACTCTTTTTAAAGTACTTTTAAGTGTGATCATTGCTCTTATTTTGGTTTGATGATTATAATTGTGTTTATTGATGTTTATGCAACTTTTAATTGAATGTATTGATTTTCCTTATTATTTATGATTAATTTTGGTGTGTATTCATGTTTTAAGCCTTGATTTCTGCATGTTATGGTTACATGTTGCTTGATTGTGTTCTAATATGCTTTAATTATTCATTTGCTACTAATGTGATGTGACTTGCATAATTTGTGTACCAATTTAAGGTTTTTATCTTTTGTTGGTCATTTTGGTTATGTTTTTCATTATATATCATTATTTATGCATTTTATGAGTTTGGTGTTGATTTATGAGCTTTAATATGCATATCTTGTGTTCTTGATATTTAGGTCCAATTTATATGTTTTGTCTTTAATGTTTAAGTTTTGGGAGTTTTAATTTGCATATGTTATGCTTTAATTAAGTCTATTTTAAGGCATGTTATGTGTTCATGTTTGTTTTTGTGTCAATTTTATTTTTAAATGTCATTTATCTTTATTTGGTGTTTCTAGCTTAAATAGAGTATTGTTTATTATTGTTTTTAATGTCCATTTGTCTATTTCATATTTAATGTTTTTTTTGTCTTTACTAACCTTTTCTCTACTCTTGTTCATACTATACTACAATTCTCTACTTCTCCCTCAATTTATTTTGCATTATTGCATTTTTATACATTCATGTGCCTTTATCATATCACTTGCTTGATGCAAATCACTATCATGTTTGTGTCCATTTTTAAATCCTTTATATGCATACTTGCATGCTTCCCGGTTTGTATCACTTGCATGCTTCCTAAATTTACATTACTTTGCATGCTTCTCGGATTACATCATGCATCATCCTTTCCATGCACCCAGGATTTATTTAATGCTTATGTGAGCATGCATTGCATTAGCATCATCCATTGCATTATATATACCTCTTGTTATTAATCTTAATATCTCAATCTCAAGCCACTAACTTTTACTACATTTATTACTATTGTTGTTTATTTTTAACCTTTTTTTTATTTCTCTATTTTGGATATTAATTTATATTGTATATTGTTGTGCTATATAAATTCCCATCATGATCTCAATCTTTACACTCAATCATCATTTTTCTTTATTTTTATCTATTATTTATGCTTTTATTATTTTTTATTTCATTTGTAATCTCTACTCCTACCCTTCTTTATTTATTTTTTTAATTTGCAATTTTAATATGATATGTCTCTTATTTGTGTTTTATTTTGTCAATCATCTCAAAATTTCCTTTTGTTTTTATATTTAAATGGTGTTTTATTTGGTTCAATAAACCATAAATATACCAAAAATTAAACCAAATTCCTTTAGTGGTTTTATTGATTATTAAATCAACTTTTTGGTAATAAATTAACTTTATTTATATCCATTTCTCTACACCTTTTTATTTCAATTTCTTTTTAATAAATATTTTTATTTATGGAATTTTGCATTTTCTTAATAAAAATCATCATTTTTATTTTCATTTATATTCTTCTATAAATCATTTTTGTTAATACATTTAGTGCTTTTGTTATATTTGTGATGTTATTTTTTTTTGTTGACGACAAAAATTATCAAAATGCAAGGTTATGAATCACAATTCCTTTTATTTTCTAGTTTTTCAAAATAAATTATTTAATTAAGTGTTCAATAATTATGATCTGAGAAATATCCATCCAAGGTACAAAATTTGCATTTTGAGTCCTAAATTGATAGAAGCTCATGTTGTGAATTAATGCTTCACATAATCAATCAAATATTATTTTAAATGCTTTTCTAAATTATGTTTAATTTAAAGTCCAATTTTCAAGTATTCTTTCCTTCTTTTAATTTAAAGTTATTTACTGATACCCCATATACATATATTCTTGTTTAATTAAAGGTTTTTGTTTCTTATACAGGTTACTCGGAAAGGGAAGGCAACCAAATCCATTCAGGAAAAGGTTCATGCCTTAAGAAGACTCCCAAACAAAGAAGGAATACTCTCCTAATTGGCCTAGGACTCCTATCTAAAGAGGAATCCTACCCCTTTTAGGTTTAAGCATCAGTACTATTATAAACAAGACCCTGTATCCCTTATTTTCATTCATTCTATTCTCTCATATTCTAGTTGCTCTCATTTTCTCTCTCTATTTTTTGACTTAGGAATCAGAGTGTTTATGGGGATTCTCCCTACCTCTCACATTGTCCATTGTTGTCCACTTGTAGGGTTTCAACTTAAAAGTTCTGGAAAGCAAGTTGTTAAGTGGTGTCGTCTATGGGGACTCTTGGGAAAAAGTCATTCGTGCATCTACCAAGTTAAAACATCGATGCCATGACTTCTAGCCCACCGCCAATCTCGACTCCTGACACTCACATCAACCTTTATGTACCTATTCCTCCAATCAATCCATCAATACCTCTCCCAATAATAGTGCCTTCAGCACCTTTCCAATATGTCGGACCTTCATTTGGAGGTATGCACTTTCCTCTTGGAAATACCCAGAGGTCGTCAGCTTTGGGCACTGGCTTTCCATATTATGCCTCATTATAATACCATCACCGACCTATACCTTTCATACCTTTTCCAAACCTAATAGATACACTGACTATAACTACACCTAACCTAAACACTGTAACCCAAACACTCAACCTCACCCCAATAAACAAGGAAGCAATGATACAAAACATCCAAGCTCAGATAGTCCTAATGCAACAACAATTGAACACCTTAATTTAAAGCAGTAACCCTAGGTAGGCTCACATAGGCAACAACACCATACCTCCGAAGATACCTGAGGTGAACAAACGGAAGAGTGAAGTTCCAGAAGGGGAATCTAGCTTAACAATTTCAGCTCTCGACGACTCGAAGCTAAACTAAAGGGTTGAAGTTATACACAAAGCCTACATGGGACCAAGGAAGAAAGATGAATGTATTATGAAAGGTAGAACGCCATTTATAAAAAGGATAATCCAAACAGAGATCTTAACCAAGTTTAGAGTCTCACAACTAGATCGATATGATGGAACCAGAGATCCTATTAACCACATATCCTCGTTTAGAACAAGAATGTTGCTCTATAACGTGAATGACGGAATCATGTATAGGATCATCCCAAGCATACTCATAAAGAATGCCCAAAAATGGTTTCACCGGCCCCTAAAGAACTCCATCACTTCTTTTAAGGACCTAGCAAAGAAGTTTCGTAATAGGTTCATCACTAACATTCCCCCTGCCAAAAACATCAATGATCTCTGGATGTGTCGACAAGCGACCAATGAGTCCCTAAGAAGTTATCTCGATCGATTCGACAAGGTAGCCATACAAATCGAAAACCTTTTAGACGAAGTTGCTATTGAAGCCCTGAAAAATGGTACTAGACTCGGAAAGCTCAAAGATAAAATAATAACGAAGGAACCTGGCACTTTTATGGAAGTAATGGCTACAGTGGTCAAATGATAAAGATGGATGAAGATAAAAGGATGTAAAGGGAAGAAGAAAAACCATTAATTAAAAATGAAAGATCAAGATCCAGATGAGCAAGCTTCCCCTAAATAAATTTCAGAAACCCAGTAGAAAGATTTAAGAAGAAAGCAGATAGATACACACCTCTAAACACCTCTAGATCCATAATTCTTATATGGGTCAGACAAAATAATATAGGAATTACCCCAGCCAAAAGAATAAGCCCAAGCTGGAGAGCCACGCAAGATAGAGGACATTATTGCCAGTATCACCTGGAATACGGGCATAACACCGAGGCCTATAGAGAACTGAAGAATGCCATAAAAAGACTCGTATAAAATGGCAAACTCAATAATTTCACAAACACATCTATAGGAATAAGGAATCCAAATGCCTATGGACGAGATAGGCTAGAACCAAAGAGGGCTCGGAATGAGCCAGCCGGCATCATTAACATGATTATCGGAGGAGAAAACACTAAGAAGAAACCTAAAAGGAGCCATAGAAAAGGACTAGCCTTCAAGAAAAGAGAGATCATATTTGATTCAAAAGATAGGGTTCATGTTCGCCACCCCCACTGTGATGCCCTAGTGGTAAGCACATACATTAATAATTATTTAGTGAAGAGGTTATTGGAATGGAAGCTCCATCAATGCACTATGTTGGAATGCTTACAAAGAAATTGGAGGCTCCATCATAAACCTGAAAGCCATCCAAAACCCTATTACAAGCTCTTGTGGAGGAACCATACAGCCAATGGGAATTATAAAGTTAAATCTAGAATTTGGGAATCGGGACGATGAAGAAACAAAAGTTGTTAAAGCTCTGTTCAATATAGTGGATCTCCCACTGGCATATAACAACATCATAGGACGGCCAGCACTTTAAGAAATAGATGCAGTCACAAGCATCTGACACCTGACTATGAAGATTCCAATCAAGGGTGGAACTCTCATAGTCTGCAGAGATCAACACATGGCCAAACAGTGCTACCATATAGAAATCAAGCCTCAGATAAAAGCCTTCCCCCTAGAAACTTGGGAAATAGAGAAACAAGGCGTCGGACCTTAACCAGCTGATGACACTGAGACATTATAAATTGCTTATGGGAAAATGGTAAAGATCAGCAATGAGCTCGACTATAACACTAAACAAGGAATAAGTGAAGTCCTTATTAGGCACTCAAAGAATTTCGCTTCATAGGCATCTAAAATAACTAGGGTAGATCCCCATATTGCCTCACACAACTTAAAAATTAGACTAGGGGTGAAGCCAGTGATCCAAAAGAAAAGAACCTTATATACAAGAGGGAGAAGATAATTGCTAAGAAAATGATGAAGTTGTTAGAAGCTGGATTTATCAAAGAAGTTACTCACCCAGAATGGGTAGCCAACATGGTGCTAGTTAAGAAATCAAATAGTAAGTAGAGGATGTGTGTGGACTATATTGACCTCAACCGAGCATGCCCCAACGACAGCATTGCCAATAATTGACCAACTAGTAGACTCCACTGCTGGCCATGGTCTATACAGATTTATTGATGCAGCACAAGGATATCACCAAATACCAATGAAGAAAGAAGACTAAAAAAAGACCTCCTTCATCATCCATGAAGGTCTTTACTACTACAAGGTAATGCCCTTCAGACTAAAGAATGCTGGAGCAACATATCAGAGGATAATGAACTATGTACTTCGAGAGCAGATTGGGAAAAATGTGGAAGTATATGTGGACGACATTATTATTAAGAGCAAGCATGCAGAGCAACACCCGACGGATCTAGATCAGGTCCTTTAATTACTGAGCAAGTCCAGGAATAAGCTGAATCTAGAAAAATGCATCTTTGAAGTCAAAGCAGGAAAATTCTTAGGATTCACGATATCCCATAGAGGTATTGAGGCCAACCCAAAAAAGATGGAGGTAAGTCTCAACATGAAAGCTACGAAGACTATCCATGAATTACCAAAGCTAAATAGCAGGATCACGGATTTGGGATGTTTCATCTCCTGCTCAGCCAAACGGTGCCTACCACTATTCTGAGCTTTAAAAAATTTCAAGAAATTTATTTGGACTGAAGACTGTCAGGCGAATTTTAAAGATGTTAAAAATTTCCTATCCTCACCACCTTTACTTAGTAGGCCGGTCCTAGATGAAACGTAGTACTTATACCTTTTGGTAGGTCAAGAATGCATAGCTTCAATACTACTAAAAGAAGAATAGAGCTAGTAAATCCTAGTATACTATGTTAGTAAATACTCTGAGGGTCTGAGATTCAGTACTAAACACTGGATAAGCTGGCCATGGCCATCATCCATGCATCACGAAAGCTCAACACTACTTCCAGGCTCATCCCATTGTTGTAAGAACTAGCTTCCCCTTATAAAAAATTTTACAAAGGCCTAAGACTTCGAGCAAATTAGTCCAATGGTTAGTATTACTTGGAGAATTCAGCATCGACTATGAGCCTCAGCAACAGGTGAAAGCTCAAGCATTAGCAGATTTTGTTCCAGAAATGATGTCGGAAGATCTTACCATCACCAAAGCACTATAATAGAAGCTCTATGTTGATAGAGCATCCTCCACTCAAGGATCTGGCGCCAGGGTTATCCTTAAAGAATTGCATAAAATTCACATTTAGTATGCAATTCAAATAGAGTACAACACAACCAATAATGTCATGGAATATGAGGCACTCATCACAGGATTAAAGTTGTCTACCGAAGTCAAAGCTGAGCACCTCATAATATACTCAAACTCTCAACTAGTAGTAAACCAGTCAATAAGACATTCTAGATTAAGGATCCAACCATCACCAGATATGTAAGAAAAGTCATGCAACTCCTTAAAAAGATCAAATAAGATGGTGGAAAGTGGGAGATAGTCTGAATACCCTGGCACAAAAACTATGAGGCTAACCTCTTAGCCAAATCAGTAGCTAAAGAAAATCATGCATTTAAAGGAATGGAGTTCACTAAAGCACCAATAAAACCCAACACTAAGGACCCAGATATCATGGAGGTATGGTAAGTCTTAGAATGGATGAAACCGATAGTCCAATACTTGAAAAATGGAACACTCTCAAAAGATAAACTGAAGGCTTAAAAACTGAAGATAAAGGTAGCCCCCTACTCTATCCATCACGGGGAGCTATATAGGAAATCCCTCTCACACCCATGGTCTAAATGTGTATCCATAGAGGAAGGGAATTACATACTCAGGGAAGTCCATGAAGGAATTTATGGAGCACATGAATCCTATTACACACTAATTAGGAAAGCACTACTGCAAGGATGCTATTGGCCCACCATGTCCAATGATGCCCAGAAGTTAACTTAAGAATGTCATAAGTGCCAGCAGTTCACTCGTCTTAATCACAAACCTTCCAACCCCCTGCATTCGATTGGCAACCCTTATCCCTTCGCCATATGGGGAATGAACATTCTAGGTCCCTTCCTGACCTTCACTTCACATAAAAAGTTCTTAATTATGGCCATAAATCATTTCACTAAGTGGGTAGAAGTGGAAACAGTGTCGATCATCATAAAAGCTTGGATTCAACACTTCTTCTAGAGAAAATCATCTCATCTGCAGATTTGGCATACTGCACACCCTGATCATAGAAAATGGCAAGCAGTTCAATAATGAGAAGTTCAAATAGTTATGCTCTGACCTCAAAATAAAGCTTCTTTTCACCTCGGTAGCTCACCCATAGAGAAACGGAGGTCACCAACAGGACTATCATGCAAGGATTAAAGAAGAGGCTCGATGAGAAGAAAGGAAACTGGATCGAAGAACTTAACAACATAATCTAGGCCTACAGGATCAATCTAAGATCATCCATTGAGGAAACACCATTCAGGCTAACTTACAATATGGATGCGGTAATACAAGTAGAAATTGGATCACCAAGTTACAAGGTCAACAGAGACTTAAATTAAGACATTAATAGCATTGACACCTGGATATGCTGGACCTACTGGAAGAAAGAAGAGAACGGGTGTCCACTGTAGCTGAAGCACCTAGGAAGAGGATAGGGAAATATCACCTCCAACGTATTCATCCAAAACAGTTCAAGATAGGAAACCGGGTACTCAAAAGGGCGGATATTAGCAAAGGCAACTCCGGCACCGACAAACTTGGTCCTAACTAGGAAGACCCCTATCATATTACAGAGCACACATCTAAAGGGGCATACAAAATAAAAGACAAACAAAGCAAGGAACTACAATGATTATAGAACTCAGATTGCCTTCAAAAATATTACCAATAAATGTACTTGGAATAATATCAAATAAAGTATTTTCATTCATTAAGGAAAAATTATGTTACAAAAGTCAGTCAAAAAAATAATAAAAAATCCCTAGTCTAATAATTCAATGCTAGACGAGCTTTAAAAACAAAAGGGGGAACAACCCTTATGGGACTAGCAAACACAGGTGGATCAGATAACAGACCCTTAGCTGGTTTGGAGACATCTCTTGGATAGAGGGAAGCAGCCTTGTTCTAGGCATCCTCTTCGATAATAATCCTTGCCAAGTCAGCCGGTGTTATCTTATCTAGATCATCCAAGTCTAACTCTGAATTCTGGGAAAGCAGGACCCTTTTACATTTACACCTATAGGCCTTGAGAAACCCTCCTACCATGTTCTAACAGGATCTTTTGTCATTCTCCCAAGATTTCTCAACCTCGCCAAGTTTTCTCTCAAGATCTGCAATCTGGGAGTCTTGGCCCTCGATCCTCTTGGTTAGCTGAGCTTGACTATGCTCCAGCTAGGCCACCTTCTTTTGAGTTGCCTCTACTTTAGACTTGGCCTTTGCATATTTGGTCTGGTAGAGTTCTAGTGCCACTTTTGTGTTGTCTAACTTTTTCTCAAAGTCGATCGCTATAGTCCCAACCTCCGTCTCCTTTAAGCTGTACTATCTCTTAAGGAAGAAATACTAGTCCTTCGCCAGCAGTAAAGCCTAGGTCATCTATGAAAGGAGAAACTCATGTCATTACCTCAATTCTCAAAACATAAAAGATTAGATAAAAAAAGTGTTTAGTACTTACTTCTAGTGAATGTTTGATCATGAAACTGAACAACTCCTCTTGACCCTCCTTAGTCCAGCATTGCATATCCACTAGCAACCTCAGTGACTCAGCATATTAATCTCAAACTTGGGCATTCAAGACACTCAGAGGTTTCACTTTGTTTAAGATCCACACCCTCATGTCTAGACACACGGAGGGCTTTGGACGTTGGATGTATATCTCCTTATCTAGCTCCTCAACATTTGAGTCTCAATCGATCAGCCACCTTTTTTGTTGCCCTTCCCTTTCAGACCTCGAAGACCCAACCACAGCTTTTCCTTTTGGATTGTTGGCCTCTTCCTCTAAGACCATAGGTGCTTCAGGCTTAAGAAAAGGGGAGGAGATCTACACTTATTCTGGCCTTGTTGGCTTATCAACTACAAGCCAAATTTTGTCCGCGAAGGCAAAAAATTCAGCCATTTACAATTGGAAAGATAAAAATATAAGTAAAAAAGATACCTTATAATAATCAAAATTTACCAGTAGATTGAACATGGTCTGGGCAAACTCTCTACAAGTATCTTCTTGATACGTCTTTAGCTGACCAAGCATCGGCTAAGCCATTAAGATGAAGTCTCAAGACCATCTCCATATCGTGGTTAGTTAACTTCAGAGGTCGTTTCACCCTATGACACTCATCAGACCACATTCATCAAACATCCAAGAAGTCTAAATGGTGCTCGATAATGAAAAACTTATGCCTCCACTTCTTGTGAAGATTCGGAAGCTTCACAAAAAGACTATGGTTGGGGACGGCTGATAAAGAGTTCATCAACTCCTCCTTCTTCCTAGTCAGGCTATACAAGTATCGCAGGACGTCTAAGTCTGGCTCCCTACCCTCCTTGTGCATCAACTGAATAAACTCAGTCAGAATTCAATAATTATTGGGGTAAAGCTGATCGAGAGCTATGTTATACCTACTTAGAAATCTTTTTACAAAAGGATCCAATGGGAACTTTAGACCCCATTCCAGTTGGTCAAAATACACTACTAACTTACTAAGGTCTAGCATAGGGGTATAGGCTCTAAACTTCCTATCTATGGTATGCAAGGTGTAATCGGCGAGAATGCTAAATCGCCTCTGATACCACTTTAACAACTCATCATCTACTCTAAAAACAAACAAATCATAACTAACTTGCTCTCTCGGTGCCATGGATTTATCTAAAAAAAGCAAAAAGGAAAAACTATAGAAAGAAATATATAGAGGAAAGAAGAGATCACCTGGTGACAGAATGCAAGGGTTACTGTAAAAAAAAGAAAAAACTTGATGACGGTAGTAAGAGGAAGAGCATAAGATCGAAAAACTAGCAGATAGCAACAAGAATAAATGCAACACATCAAAGGAATAGAGATACTTATAAATACAACAAAAGGCTCTGGAAATGACCATTAACTACGCTCATAATTATTTCGGTTCTCCTCACATCATTAAGGGCAGTCTAGAAAATATAAAAACCCATTAATCAAGCAGTCATCATTATGGTAGTAGAAATGTCTCATCTTCTAACCCACGAATAGACAAGATGGTTATGCAATTTAAATTTAAAAAATTAAGGCATCGAGGCGACATAAAAGTTACCCGTCCCGGCACTGCGAGCTATTCTTCCACACTGAGCATCAAAAGATCTAGTGTTAAAGGCTAGCAACTGAAGCTGGCACCCTCAGGTCACTTCTATAGTACTGAGGTTTTGCATCCAAACCACACTCTTAAATGCACCGAGACTATACGACACTTGGGTCACGCTCCTAATGCACTAAGAATCTAAGTCTAGTGACTAAAGCTAGCACCCTCAGGTCGCTTCTATAGTACTGAGGTTTCGAGCATATAAGCCTTAAGTCCTTACACTGAGCATCTAAGCCTCGTGCATTAAGTCCAGTGATTATAGTTGGCACTCTCAGATCGCTTCTATAGTACTCAGGTTCCGAGCATGTAAGCCTCACATCTTTGCACCGAGCATCTAAGCCTCGTGTATTAAGTCCAGTGACTGAAGATGGCACCCTTAGGTCGCTTTTATAGTACTGAGGATCAGCACTCAGGCCACGCTTTTAATACACTGAGCATTAAAACTCCAGTGACGATTGGTTCTGTCATGTTATCTTCATACTGACAGGTTAATCCTTTACATATCCTTTCTTATTATAGATTTTGTGCACTTAAGCCCAACTGGCACTCCAATGATATTTATATTCAATGATCTTAAGACTTAATACTGAGCATTACCTTTTCTTGTGACTGAGGTTGGCCATCTCAGCTCACCCCTCCATGACACATGTCATTACTCAGGTGGTCCCTCCCTCGCCGAGAGGGAATGTCCTCCTCACCTCATAGACCTAGATACCTCAGAATAAATATCTTAACAAACTCGTGGGGGGACTCTTGATAAATATATATATATATATAAATTTCTTTGTTTCTTAAACAGGTTACTCGGAAAGGGAAGGCAGCCAAATCCATTCAAGAAAAGGTTCTTGCCTCAAGAAGACTCCCAAATGAAGAAGGAATACTCTCCTAATTGGCCTAAGACTCCTATCCAAAAAGGAATCCTACCCTTTTCAAGTTTAAGTATCATTATTACTATAAATAGGACCCCGTATCCCTTACTCTCATTCATTATATTCTCTCATATTCTAGTTGCTCTCATTTTCTCTCTCTAAATTCTCTCTCTATTTTCTAACTTAGGCATCAAAGTGTTTGTGAGGACCCTCCCTACCTCTCACATTATCCATTATTAATCATTTACAGGGTTCCAGCTCAAGAGTTTTAAAAAATAAGTTATCATTTACAAATAGTTTCTTTCTTCATTTTGGATTTTAAGGACTATTTTTACTTATTTCTCAAATAAAATGTTTTATTCCTAAAATTTGAAATATAGAGCATCATGGAAATGATATTCACAAAATATGTTAGCCATTCTTTTCTCCCTTCTCATTTTATTTATTGCTTTATACTGCTTTTATTTTCTTATTTAGCATGCACATGTTTATTCTTATCATAACTTTGCCATAGTTGCCATGACATGAGTAAATTATTTGTCTTTTGTTGCTTTATTTGCATTTTTATTATTTATTTACATGTTTATGATATGTTCATGAATAATACTTTATCATGTGTTATATTGGATACCATGCTTGTGTGATATTACCTTAATATGTAAATATGCCATGTTTATACCATGTATGTTATGATACATATATGTCATGTTATGTAGTTTAGCATGTACCATGATCATGCATCATTCTAATATTATGTCATTTTTCCATATTCATACATTATTTTATCATACTTTTTTGAGCTTATGTGTCTACATTTTGTTTGTATTTGCATGTAGAAGTTGATGTATAATAGTACATAATTCTTGGAAGCACTGTCCATAAAGTAAGGCCTGCAATACTCAACATTCGGGTCGTATAGAGATGCCTAATCCTATTGACATTGATATCCAAACCCAATGCTTTATCCAATGGGTGAATGCAGTTCTAAGCGAGGGATCCGAGTTTGCCTAAGTCCTTAAAATGAAAAAATTCTTGAGTGATACCGAATGGTGGCTCCCTGCTTCTCCTACTCAAGTGAAGTGTTATAAGTGCATTTATGCTATCCATAAGCTCTTTCAGTACTCTTCTCACTACCCTTTGTTTTCTCATAATAAGGAAAAAGAGTCAGTGATCTAAAGAGTGTCGAGTCGGCCCCTTTGGCTCAACAATATATGTTATAGTTTTTAACTCAAATACCTCTATTGTCCATTATATATATTACACCATATATTATCAATAATATATAGAAAATAAAGTTTTATAATAATATGATATTAGGGCCTTAACGTATATAAATTTTTATTTTGCTAGTAATGCAAAATGAAAATAATGATCTAACAGGCATGTAAAAAAAGCCTCTCATAAAAAAAGAATAAAGAATACATAATCCATGAGTGTAAAATGCAACCTTTCCAAAGAACCTATTTATAGGACTCTTCAATTCCATTAAAAAATATACTGAATTATTCACATACAAAGATAATTAGAAATGAACAACACAAAATATAATTAAATAACTAAATAAAATCAACATGCTTGAAGTTTGAACCAATGTTTAAGATTTGACAATAACCAAGTCAATCTTCTACTACTAACACTCTCTCTTAAACTTAAAACATAATAATACACCTCAACATCACTAATACCTATAATCAACCTCCATTTTACCCAATATTTTATTCTGCCTAGTTGATGTCATTAAGTTTAATTTGATTATTAAAATGGCATCATCATATTCAAGAATTTAAGAGGGTTTTGGTCCTTTTATCCATTCTTAATGTATAGGTCCAAATGGGTACATGGTCACTCATTATTAGTAAGAATGTCAAGAGAATATATTATATTAAACTTGAAGATGCCAAACTCAATTTATTACATTTAGAAGAGAAGAAATTGAAAGGAGAAAAAACATTGAGTTTAATGATCTGTCTATCTGTCTAACAGTGGCCATGGTGCAAGATTCTTTACCTTGAATTTAACATTTCAAAGAAAAAGATTTTGGTCATTCAAAACAAAGAAAAAGATTTTGAATTATCTTACTCAAATTAGTTTCACAATTTATGCAAGTACATTGACACTCCATAATAAGGAAAATAATAATATAAAACTTAATTCAGGATGATGTACATTGAAGTCACTTAACTTTTCTTGAATCATACTAATTAGGACTATTTCAGAAATGAGAAATCACATCTCAATAATTTATGACTTATATATCACCATTAAATACTATAGAATTTAGGCCTTTCTTGGTATGCACCATCTACAAATCCTGAAGCAAACAATGAACAAATTCTAAAATTAGTTGTGAAGGTCTTCCTAGAGTAAAAATAGTTACTACTGAGACTTTTTACGATAGGCAATTGCTCCTTCAATTAAATTCTCTATTTCTGAATTTGCTTTTAGTATTTATATACCGATACAATTCAAACAAAATAAACATAATTTACTGGCAGTTTTCATAGAGACCAATCTATAATTAAAAAAAAAAAGTAAAAACCTTGAAAAACAATTTTCAGTTCATGAAAATTAACTAATGTTGTTTTACTTTGATTTGCTTACTTACTTCATTTTTGTGTATCAACAGCTTCTCTAGTACACTTTAGGTGATGAAACTCTTCTAAATTGTTCCCAATTTTAATATAAAAAACTGAAAAATTAAGAACAATTTTTTTAAATATAAATTATTGAAAAATCAAGCAGTAACATAAGGAAATAGTTATTTACTTGAAATTTGAATAGTGGAAGGATCTCAAGGTAGAGATTTGAGAAAAATAGAGAGCTTGCAAAATTATAGGATAACACCGTTAATAAATTAAATTTAAAAGAGAATTATAAACACATAAAAAAAACCACTCAATCTATTATTGTTACAACATTCCAATTATCTTACATTAAGAAAGAAAACAAAAAAAAAAAGACTTTTGGCAAAAGCCCATGATTATACTATTGGCATACATTGTATTAGACATATGCACTAAACAATTAAAATTCATTGAGTTTACAACCCTTACAATACTAAGTGCAAGAAACAAACAATGCCTCCTTATAATTAACTGTATAACACTTAACTTGTAGTTGCTCAAGTTGTTGCTCAATTGCAGCTAGCATAAAATAAGGGTGATTCATCAAGATTTTGAGAAAAAACTGCCCTAGTAAAGGTTCTAACTGAAGCAAAATTGTCAGAGCAAGTGAGGCAATAGAATCTAAAGTTTGAAACTGAAGAATAAATAATGCTACAATTCATCCAAATCTAAAAATTCATCAAACACTTTCCTAAACATAAAGTTTCCTAAGCCTTCAAAATACAGTCATCGATCCATTTCTTTTATATTCATAATGTTAAAGAGAGAGAAAAAAGGTCTCATAAATATAAGTAAATTAACCAGTGAAATAAAAAGTTTGATTACAAAATACTAAACTTGAACAGACCAAAAAAACCATTTTAAAAAATTAAAGAGGTGAAGCAAATGGAAATCTACATACCTTAAGTGGAAATTGTTGAGTGATATAAAAAAACCCATAAGATCAACGCTATTGGCCTCAAGAAATAAGAATATGTCGACACAAGGTAAAGGTCCATATATTTCAATAAAAAAACTAATATATTGATGTTTTTTCCATTTTTATTACTTATAAAATCCCAATTGAAAGAATAGTTTCTTTAGATATTGATATTAAAATCTAAAATAAAAAAGCAATTGATACTAGCTAGTGAGGTGGATCCAAATTTTTATATGAATTGAGAAAATATAGTGAGTACGGAGAGAGAGCATAATTTGGATTTAGAAAAGGGTAGGAACAAAGGATTACAATCTTTAATGCTATTTTCATTTTTCATAATTAGAATTGAAATTGAGAAAACAAAATGAAAAGAGAAAATATTCATAAGAAGAGTATCTTTAATACTATAAATAATAATAATAATAATAATAATAATGTCTAATAATGAGGGTGTCTTTAGGTTTTCAAGAAAACAAAAAAAGATGAAAATTACAGGGAAAAAAATGAAGATGCTATTGAATGAGAAAGTACGCATGGATTAGTAACTTATAATTTCTTTTTGCTGTAACAATGAGACCGATTATATAGTTCACTAAATATAATGAATGGTTTTGGCAAAAATAGCAAGAAAAAAAAAAGGAAGATTGCCCCTTCCTAATTTGGGACACCTTTTATCATTAACTCTAACCCTGCTTTATCGAGAACATAGCTATTAGCTCGTATCTTCAACATGAAAAATAGTTCCTACTAACCATCCACCTTCATTCCACTAAATATGTGTTCAAATATGTCCCCACCCATTATAGTAATTATTCTCAAATCAGAGAATAATTTCAATACCATAATTTTATAATATCGTCATACGATCTCTTCTTCTTGTCTGAATCAAATGGAGGATATTTTTTATATACATTTAGAGATCAACCATCATAATTAGTGTACATTGGTAGACAACTGCTAAAAACATCTCCCTAGTGAGTGAGAAAATCTCATTTCTACCACCCTTTAAAAACTTATTTTAAAAGGTAAAACAAATAAAAAAAGGTAACTTTAATTTGAATTCATATTTCAGTAGCAAAAGGGCAATCCTTTAGAGCATGTAAGATACTCTCAATCCTTGCATTATACATACCTCTTCCAAAGATCATGATAAGATGTTGTTAACAGCCTCCATGCAAACATAATCATAGAAAATTAAAGTGAAAATCACTTTGCCATAAATTTTTTTAAGTACTATTTTAATTAAAATGTAGGGAGATTTTAAAAAAAATTTAAAGATATATTACACATTGATAAATAATCTTATATTGAGAGAGGAAGATTCTAGTACTATTCATCTATACAAGGAGTTAATCAACTTACTTTTCAGCGTTTTAATTTGGACTCCTCTTCTTGATCAGGGTTATGCAGAGATTAAAACTACTATTGGACTATAAAGCAATGCATCTTCGCCTCTATCATGCGCATATCCTCTCTAGCTCATTACAAGGATATTGAAAATCCAATTTGTAGAGAAAAGGATAAGACATTAGACATTAAAAGAAGAATTTTGTTAAAGATTGAATTATCATTGTAAACATATTTTAGCTAAAAAATTTAATTTAATTTCGATAAAAAAAATTAATTTTCTCCACTATTGCAAAATTTATGTCATACTAAAAACCTCATTACTTAATATATACTTTATTAGTCACGCACTAATTTTTACCTTGCAAATATCATGTTGTATATGCTACATGTTGCATGATTTTTGTTGGATGAAATAAATCTATGTGAATACTATATTTTATATCAAATTATTTCATAATACTTTTTAGTTTCAACGTTATCCAAAGATAACAAAAACAATGCCTTAATTGGTGTGGCTTAGGGATGAGCAAAAATAACCGTAAATTGAAAAATTAAATTCAATTTATACATGTATTTATTTCAGTTTTAATTTTTTAAAACTGAAATATATTTAATTTGGTTTGGTTTCTATTGTTTAAAATATGAATAAATTGAACCAAACCAAATTTTTAAAATATTATTAATTTATATAAGTATTTATGACTCAATTTAGTCAATTTAACACTGATATTTCAAATTAGACCAATAACATCAGTTTTTAAATATTTAAAACTCTTAATCAAATTACTTAAGGTAAAAAATCCAAACTCAAGTTATTTAAATTTAGTTTGGATAATCAGTTTGGTTGATATATATTTTAAAGAATAATAAATAAATTAAGTATAAAAATAAGAATAATAAATTTCATAATTATTATCAAAATAGTGTCAAATTAAAAAATTAAAATAAGTCTAAAACTTTCAAAAGTCTATAAAAATCTAAACCAATTGAACTCAACTGAAACAACCAAAAAAATTCAGTTCAATTTGGTTTGATTTACAATCTTAATTAATTTGTTTTGATTTTTTTTTTACTATTTTCAGTTTAATTTAGTTGTATATATTTTTAATTCAGGTTAAGAGGAAAAAATTGTCAATAGAAAATTAAAAAAAAATGGAGAATAAAAAATGGATGAAATCCTATGAGTGTTTTTATTTTTTTTTTCAATTTAAGATTTGCAGATGGAAGATGTGTCACCACAAATTGATGCCTCTACTTCTATAATAAACTCTTTTTATTGAAGAATTAATTTAGTTGAAAAGAAGCCTTTGGATTTGGTTGAGGTTTAAGTTTGTAAGTAATGTTGCAACACTTTTTTTCTCTAGCAACTGCTAGCTTGGTCTATAATTAGGGCGATTGTAGTTAAATCAACAAGATTCATTACCTTGTTACCTTGTCTTTGAGTTTGGTTAATCAAACAAGTACTTTGAATTTGAATCAGCTTATTCCTCATCCCTTTTTCAGAATCAGTCAGGGAGACTTTTAGCTAGGCTAAGAAGTGCCCAGCTCCACAATATGCACTCGAGAATTATAGGGAGTGAGTTCTATAACATTGACAGTGTTGGTGGTGGTATTAGTGGTAGTAGTGGCACAGACAATTGATGGAGGTTGTTTCTTGCATTGAAAAGCTTCAGTTTATCTAGCTTGAAGGAGAGTGTAGTTAAATGAAGTGCCTTGCAGTAGCTAAAGGAAGGGGCACAACTGCATGATTAAAGAACTATTTTCTTGCCTTGAAGAATGGTTAAAGTGGCAATTCGCCCCTTAAACTATCAGTCAAGGTGCAATTAACCCCAAATTTAACCTTTTTTGGCTATTTAGTCCAAACCTTTTCAATTTTTGGCAATTAACCCCAAATTTAGGAGAGTGAACTACACACTCTAACTATAGTAAGTGAAGCATATTAATTAATAACAATAATTATCTTTTCCTTTTTTTCTCCTTGTTATTTTAATTAAAAACACAATTATTTTATCATTTACCATAAAACTATTTGAATGCCATAGTCATTGTCACCACCCATCACGATCACCACCACCAACCACCAACATGCCAAACCACCATCATTAGAAGCACTACCTATTATTTATTTTCTTCTCCCTTCTCTGAACCAATTTTCATTCTAATTGAAAAAAACCACCCCCACCAAACACTAATACCTCAACATCACAACCACCACTACTGGTGACACCATTTTCAAGCACTGAGACCATTACCATCGCCCAATACCACCACCTGCACTACTTAATATCACTATCACCATCCATGGCACCACAATCAACATCCCTCCACTAACACCACATATTATTATCCTTAAAAAAATGATGCTAACAAAATTTACATTACCACTATTAAAAAAAACTTGCCACTTATTTTTGGATTACAATTGTGTTATAAATAAATAAATAAATCACCAAAAATTCAATTTTATTTTCACTATATATATGTATTATGTACTTTTTCAAATAAAGTCTTTAGCAACCTATTTATGAAAATATTTTTGAGCAATCTTAGTCTTCTCTCTATATGCTACCTAATGTAACTATAGTCCTCTCACATTAGGACAAAATTAATCAACTATCACAAAACTTGCAACTCATAGTGATCACAATACAAAGAGCAAGAGAAAAGTTCTAAGGTTTTGTTCACTTATACCAAACTGTATTCACCATTGATGTAAGATCCTTTACATCGGTCAGTAAGCTCACACAACATCTTCTGGAAATAAGCAAGAAAATTCTCCAAAGGGTGCTTAAAGTTTATCAACTATTCAATATTCTTATTCAAATTTTATCAGACTGGAGAGGAAAGAACTACAACAGACTTGAAATAAAGTGGAAAGAATTCAGTGAGCTTTGCTAAGTGAAGTTTCCACAATTACCACCACTACCATCCATTACAATTACCACCACTAACCACCAACACACCGAAACCACCATCATTTGCAACATTACCTCTACTACTTGAGATCATCACCACCATAAAACTCTAGCACCCATAACCATAACTATGAAAATCACTGCCACTATAATTACTATCATCTAAAACCACCACTACCACTTGAAATCGTCCTTACCATTAACACCATCATCGACACTCCACTGCCCATCACCATTATTGGCAATATTAGCAACATCACACACATCTCCAATAAAAAAAAAACACATTATCATTGGCCTAACATCACCATCATCACCTATATTACTATCACTAGAGGAGCAGCAACATAAGCATCAGTGATGGAAGTGGATAAAGGCAATGATGGAGGGGAACAGAGGCAGTGCTAGTGAAAGTGAGCGAAGGTAGCACTAGAGGAGGTTGATAGCAATGCTAGTGAAAGTGAAGCAACGATGCCTGCTTTGTTTTTCTTTTTGTCTTGCTTTCACTTTCCCAGCAAAGCTTGTGATTGAAACAATTTAAACTTTATTAGTTAAGGAGCTAAGGGCGATTAGGAAGAAGATAGAGTGAATGAAAGCAAAGAAGGAGAAAACAGAGAAAATGTTGAACAAAATAGAGAAATTTTTTAATTTGAAGTTAAAAGAGATAGAATTAAAGAAATAAAATGCTTATAATTTTTTTTTTAATTTTTAAGGAGAGAGTACTACACTCTCCTAGTTTGATTAAAATTTAGGGCTACTTGCCAATAATTGAAAAAGTTTGGACTAAATAGCCAAAAAAGTTAAATTTAGGTTAATTGCACCTTGAATGACAGTTCAGGGGGTGAATTGCCACTTTAAGCCTACTTAATATAGTCATTATTCATTACAATTTTGATATTTTTTTTATTTAAATAATTATATGATATTCCTTCAATATTTTTTATAATTAATTTTTCTCAACTCTATAACTAATTTCATATAAAAAAAAATATAACGGTCATAATTAATCATAAAATAATAGAAAAATTATTAGTTATTTTTTAATAAAAATTCAAAAATAATAAAAGTTATATGTTTTTTATATAACAATTTAAATATTACAACCTGAGTAAACTTATAATTTATTACAATTTTAGTAAAAAATTTTATTTGAGATATGACACTTTATTTCTTCAATATTTTTAATACCAATACATTTATTTAATCAAAAATTAATTTAATTCATTTTTTTTAAGTTCAACTAATAATTAAATGATAAATATTAATTAATCTAATTTTAACTCTTTTTTGTTAAATTTTAAACATACTTTAAATTAAATTAGCATTATATGTTAATTAATTTCATTTTCTTAGGAATAAAATAGAAGTTAACCTAATTAGAATAGGAAATATACTTTCAATTATATTAGAATTATATTTTAATTAATTTAATTTCATTAGAGATAAAATAGAAGTTAACCTAATTAAAATAGAATTTTAATTGATTTAATTTTTATTAGAGATAAAATAGGAGTTAACCTAATTAAAATAAAAAATAGACTTCTATTCAAATTAAAAGTATATTTTGATTAATTTAATTTTACTTTTACTAGTAAATATCTAAATGATCCTATTTTTATATAATAATGAGTAAAATTTTTTTTGTATATACATATATACACACACACTAAAGTAGTAATTCACCCCCTAGACTATCATCCAAAGTGCAATTAACCTCAAAATGAACTTTCGAGACTATTAAACCCAAAAAGATTCAAAATTGGACAATTCGCCCCAATTTCTCTCTAAACTTAGAGAGTGCAATACACTCTCTTAAATTATATAAATAAATAATTTTTTTTTTTTACAAAATAATAATTTCAAATAATAAACATAAAAAACCTGGTTTTTTCATCTTCCTAAACTCCCACCACCTCATGCTAACTCCCACTTTTAATGCTGTGAATCGCCTCCTACACTTCCATCGCTCATCCCTATCGGTGTTTTCCTATGCCACCTCCTTCAGTGTTGCCTTCACTTTCTTTCATCGGTGATGTCACAGATGCCTCTTCACTTCTTCCTCTTTTACGTTCACCTCCCATGCTACCTCCGCCCACCTACAGTAATGCTTCCTTTGCCTTCTACCCACCATCTCTCATGTTGTCGCGGCCCACCCCAACTAGCACTGGCTTTAATCCACCTCCACCAACACTAGCTTTACCTATATCCATCAACAATAATGATGATAATATTACTTCTTTTTCTTGCTTGTTTTCTTAAATTCTTTCACTCACTTTTTTTTATTTCTTAATTATACTTTTTTCCATTTGTGGATGTATAATGAATCTAGGATTGGTAGATTAAGATTGCATTCCAAATAAATTTAAAATTTAAATTAAAGAAAACAATATTGGATTTGATTTTATTCAAGGCTAAAGTGGCAACATAATCTCTTCACAGGAGCTTGGTAATAATTTTTAAGAGAAATCAATTTAGTTGATAAGAGAAATTTGATAGTGTAGCGAGTTTTTAGTGGAGGTAAGAATGGCTTCTTCTTTTAAATGGGTTCTAAAAATAGTTTTTTAATGAACGATAATTTTTAAATTATGCTTCTTGTTGATTTTATTGATTTTGTGTATTATTTATTGTATTGATTTTATATAATGTTGTTGATCTGTTGGGAGTTCATTTTGTGTATTATTTATTTTATTGATTTTATATACTATTTTTGATTTTGATTTTATTAATGTTGATGGTGGTGTTAGGTGGTGGTGTGTGGTGGTGTTGTTGATGATGATAGTCTATTAATTGGTGTTTGTGGTGGTAATGATGATTGATGATGGTGTTGAGCGATGATGGTGCTGGTGGTGTTAAGTAGTGATGGTGGTGATGTTATGGTGGTGGTGATTGATGATGGTGGTAGTGGTGTGTTGAGTGGTGTCGATGGTGATGGTGTTAAAGTGGTGGTCTTAATGTTAATGTTGGGTGGTGTAGGCAATGGTGGTGTTCGATGCTAGGTGGTGGTGGTGGTGGTGAGTAATGATTTTTATAATTAAGATGAAAGTAGGAAGAAAGAGAAAAGAATAATTTCTATTTTTATTTTATATATCTCGCTTGCTTTAGGATGTGTGTAATTCACTTTCTTAAATTTTGGGAAATTGTCCAATTTTGAATCCTTTTCGATCTTATCGTCCAGAAAGTTAATTTTGGAGTTAATTGCACATTGGATGATATTTTCAGGGGTGAATTGCTACTTTCGCCAATATATATATATATATATATATATATATATATATATATCTCTCTCTGGAGTGGACACTGCAAAATCAGTTAGCTTTCACCTGTTCTCAGTCGGCAACGAAATCGACCGATTCGGCTCCTTTCGAAGAACAAAAAAAAAAAAAAAAAAAAGGGAAAAAATCAATTCAAAGCATGGCTAACGAGAAATCGGTAATGGCAGTAATAAGAGCCGCAAGGCCATCTTTTAAAAACAACGCCGATAAAGTAGTTTTTGCGGTTCACGCCTCTTTTCTCTCCGCCGGTTACATTCTCACCGCCACTGGTCCTCCTGCTTTCTCCGATTCTGCCTTTCACTCTTCTTCCTCCACCGGTAACCTCTCTTGGTTCCTAAAAATTTTCTCTTTTTTTTTTTAAAAAAAAATAAAGTCTGATTTAGGTTGCGTTGTTGTTATTATTATGTGCAGATGAGGTAGGAATCGATAATTGGAACGATTCAGAAAACGAATATGCGTTTGTGTATGTAAATCCCGAGAAAGGAAACAAGAAGGCCTTGGTTAAGTGTTTGGTCTTTAATGGCATGTTGCTCCTTAGTGCGCTCTCTAATGGCGTGCCTGAGCCTGTCCATCTCGAAATCAAGTAAGCTTTTTTGCTTTTTTTTTTTCCTCGCAATTTCGACGTTTCTCTTAATGGAAAATTGGGTTTTTTTTTTTTTTTCTTGGTTCCAGAATTGAGGAGTTTGTTAGGGACGATGGAGGCTCTAATATTTCAGAGCAGTTTAAGAATCTGGATGATCTTGTTAAAACTATAGATGCTAAGGTTTTGTCGAAATTGGATGGTTCTTCTTCTTTAAAATTAACTTCATCAAGCGATCAATCAAGGTAATTATTATGTTCCACTTTGTTGGTTACTTATTTTATGAACTAGTTTTATGGAATTTTGCTCCATTTTACCAGTTTTGAAGCTATAAACTTGTATAAGATGCTTATGTTAGTGAATTCCCAAAGCTTGAATTATTATTTGTGGGGTATACATATAATATGGTATTATTAAGCATGTGGGATGCCATTATTTTGCCCACATCCTTTGGAGTGAATTAGTGTTCATGCTCTGAAACATGGTGAGATCAAGATTTGAATCGTCAGGAAACCCAATTTTGCAGTTGAATGTGCTCATAGGATTTGGAGTGAGTTCTTAAAGTCTTTTAGTTGTTTATGTACAATTTTGATAACCATTTCTGAAGCAACTTTTAAGATGTAGTTTCACACAAGAATAACATTCCATTCATATTTTTTCTATTGATCTATCATTCCTTCTCTTTCTTCTTTTTTTTCTTCTTGTAGATTAGAAACAAGTGATAGATCAAGAAATGAGCCTGGTGTTCAACCTGAACCAGTTGGTCCTCCAATTCTTCCTTCAGGGTATGTTTGCTTTTTGGGTGTTTTGTTGATTGTAGATAATGATGTTAGTTGATGTTGTATTGCTATTTTATCTGGCATTAGTTATTCTTGTTCATGTGAATTCACCATTTTCCTCTGTTCCATTATATTATTTAGCAAATAATTGGAACATGTCTATGTTATGATACAATGCATCTGCACGGTGTTTTTATTAGCTCCTTAGCTGTTACACTTGCATAGTTGATGTACACTGAGAAAAGGTTGTGATCACAAACAGTTGAATTTCTGAAAGTTTGACCAAGGCTTGTAAAAAGTATCCAATTAAGCATACCTTGCACATTTCTTTATTTTTTGATGCTTATGATTGTCATACAATACGGCACATGCAAGGAAGAAATATAAATTATGAGAAATTTGTTTGAAACACTCTTATTTGAGGATAACTTTGGAATTAATCATAGATTATATTTTGCTAAGATGTTAATTAGGCCATAATTAGAAGGGTTATGAAAAGAGGGACAACCCTCCACTCGTCAGCTTATCTCTTGCAGCTTAATAAGCTTGTTTGTTTTCTTTTAAAAAAAAAGGCTAACTAAGGAGAAATAAGAGTCATATGAAAATTATTAGAATAGGCTGAGGATTCTTGGTAGTAATGTTTTTATGGCAGGAAGTAATTAATAATGTAGAATGCAAAGACTAGCAATTGATCTTATTGAACCAAAAGGCATCATAAGATCATCGTTGATCTTGACTTTGAAGAGAGAATTAAATTGCCATTGTTCTTGAACAAAGACTTGCTGAAATCATAAGACTATGGTGTATGATGGTGATTA
Organism: Mallotus nudiflorus; assembly: GCA_947683625.1. NCBI lineage: Eukaryota > Viridiplantae > Streptophyta > Magnoliopsida > Malpighiales > Euphorbiaceae > Mallotus > Mallotus nudiflorus. The sequence goes on along the minus strand of CANTUR010000213.1, from coordinate 2,267,655 downwards.
TATAGTTGAGAATGTTAATAGAGTAGAGATGATGGAATTTCTGTTTGATGTTTGGGTTTGATAGCTGCACCCCCCCTTTGTCTCTCATCCCCCTCCTCCCCTTCTTCTCTCTCTCTCCCTCCTTGCATGGTTTTATAGTTGGCTCTTGTTAAGTTTTGCCATGGCTAAGTAGTCTAATCATGGCATTTGGTGATTCGGTTCATTGAGAATATGAAGTCACTCTATTTTCCTTTGCTTGCTTTCTAGAGTCATTGTTCCTCCAATCAGTGCAAATCGTGGTGGCGATATTTTGCCTGGTCCTGGTGCAGGAATATATCCAACCAGGTGGTTGCATCCCAAAGCTGCTTTTTTTTTTTTTTTGAGCAGCAAAGTTTCTTTATCATTATTTCCTTTCTTTTTCTATCAATGTAGTTCTCAATTAGAACTGTAATGTGTTGTTTAACTTTTTTTGCAGGGGGGGCTTTGGCGGTGATGGGAGCATGCTTTTAGGTATTTACTTCTAAATTCAAATTAACATTTATAATTTTCTGATATATTTGAGAGAATTTAGAAAGGAAATAAACAGTGAGGTTAAAAGCGCTCGCCTGCTTTCCCAGGCACAGAAGCGGGGCGCTGATTTGCCTCCTTGCTTTTGATAATTTATTGGCCTTTTCTTTTAAGAGGTAGCCAGTTATATATATATATATATATATATATATATATATATTTTGATTTAGAAGTTAATGGCTATCTATACTTGTTTGTTAGGCTTAGTCTGATTTAATTAGGGCCCACCGTTAGAAAAAGCCTTTTACTCTTTTATCTTGTAATAAAAAATTAGGGCAACAAATATTAATTAATTGAAAGTTCCAAATTCAGCAGCAGTTAGCTGTACTAATTTCTCTGTCTTTTCTCTCTTCATGTTGGCTACTTCTTTTCTTTTTCTCTTTTTTGTCTCTTATCTCTCTTTTCTGGTTATGACGATCAAAGTGTTGAAGACCTAAGAGAGGAGTTTAATAGTGATATCTAATTTAGGCTATTTGCTATTATTAGTTTTAAATACTAGATTCCTCCTAATTAATTTTATAGACTTTAGCCTTTGAGTTTGACAATGATATCTAGTTTTAGGATATTGGTTATAATTGTTACTTCTTTTAAGTTTTAATTGTCATTGGATTTCTATTTGCTAAAATTATGTCTTCTTTTAGTATCATTATATTATTAATTATGTATTATAAAAATTTTGTAATTTTGCGCCTTGCTTTATTCAAGCGAGTGCTTTTTTTGTGCTTTGCGCTTCAAGGCGATATGGAAGCATATTGCCTTAAGTGCACCTTTTGCTTTTAACTACATTGGAAATAAATAAATGGGGAAGGCACATGTGCTCCCAAACATCAATGAGTTTTCCGATTTGTTAACAGGGCCTAACGACCCTCGATGGTTTGGTGGAGATCAAAGTTTCCCTAGTGGATATCCATCTTTTCCCGGTGGACAACCGTAAGTTCTCTCTCTGTATGCAAGTTTTTGTGTATCTTATGCTACTGTTTTCTGTGATATTAATGAAAAGTTTCATTTAGCAGGGGTGTTCCTCCAGGTGCTCGTTTTGACCCTTATGGTCCCCCTGGGGTTCCTGGCTTTGAACCCAACCGATTTTTCAGGTATATGACTTCTTATTCCTTGTGGAATATCTTCCCTGCTTTTTTTCATTGAGCAAAACATACTGAAATTGTTATACCTTTCTTCCCCATACTGTGCGTATGGGTTATGGTTATCCAAATATGAGTATATTATTTTGCTTTATTAAGTATATTATTAAATTCTCAGTTATGTAAATGACCGGTTTCATTCTTTTTGGTTTGTCCTAAAAACCATAATGTTTAATTTGCCTAAATTGCCATTATTACTTATATTGGGAACTAACGTGGTCCTTGATGTTATTCCATCTGTTAGAGTGTTGTGTGTCTAATGAAGCTACTTTGAATCTTAGCTTTTTCATAACATTGCCAGCGCTGACATAATTATGTTGCTCGAGAAAACATATGCTGGAACTGAGTTCAGTATGTCAGAAATTAGGATTTACTTGAGTCTAGTATTGTGAATGCTGAACGATTTCAATTTAATGCACGTGTAGGTTAATGACTCACTTTGATTCTCTTTTATTTGCTTCTGAATGAAATGTGTGTAGTGGACAGTTGCTAAACAAGATCTTTGTCATGTTAATAAATCTGTTATGGATTTATGTTATTTTCAGATTTTTGCATGCTGGATAGAAACAGCTTTTTTTTAACATATTTGTGTGTGTTTGTTCGTTTGATGCTGCAGTAGTTAATTACTTCCGTTTGCGATTGTTCTTTTTTTATGTTTGTTGCAGAGTTGCACGAAGGCCTGGTAGGGGCACACATCCAGACCTTGAACATTTTGGCAGTGGTCCAGATTTCATTTAGTGCGTCTTGTGGTTTAGCCTTGTGGAAAACGTACATAACTGGAGAAAGTTTTTAGTCTGCTATACTTGTTAACATGTCCCGCGGAATGTGGATTATAAGATGATGTATATATTATAGGAGTTATGGGAGACTGATGTTTTAAGCTTTAAGAGTCAAGTTTGTTGTTCTTGATCATTCTCTATAGTTTTATTTTTGGTAAATGATATACCTTATATTCTACAATTTTTGGCAAATGGTATGCCTTATATCTTGCCAGCAATTGCATATGCTTGTTTGGCAATATATTAAGAGTAATTTTGATGATCATTTGATGGTTTTGCGACTAAAACAAGCTGATTCCGTTATTAGTATGTTAAAGCCTGGTTTGACTGCTGGTTGCATGTGCGGAGACTTCATGAGAGCAGCAGCAAAGAGAGAGATGTTCTCAGCTTGCGTGTGTTCTATGGTAGTCGCGAAAGCAGCACCACATGGCAAACTGAAATGAGTAGGAGGCTGTGACTCTCTCTGGAATTTGGTCGAAGCCGGTCAGGTCGACTATTATTATTATATACTAAAGCATGCCGTTGTGGACTATTTCGGAGCTCGGCAATCCGCCTGCTCAAAACTTTATGCACAGGCCGAGTCTGCTTGGCCTCTTACTGTTAGGTTACTAGTCCCCTATCTTCTAGAACTGGCGGCCTTTCTCTCCTTTCTTGCGCTAATGGTTCTGGCATTGGTTTTGTGCATTCTAGACCGTTGGAAGCTTTCAAAATGATGTTAATTTTTTTCTACGTCATTCTGTCAGTCAAAAATCAAATTCCTTAATAAATTAAGATTTGTTTACACTAGCTGAAAATTCTGAGGCTTAGGTTTTTTTAAGTCTAGCTTATTAAAGGTTTTTTTGAACAACTAAGAGGTCAATAAAGAGTAGGAAATTGAATTTATTATTTTACCTTATAATATCTGTCACTTTAGTTATTAAGCTATAAAGGGAAGTGAAACATATTAAAGGTTGGATCATGCTAGATTGTCTTCTTATGGATAATGATACATACAGTGGCTTGTGACTACATGACAAATTTTTGTGAAATTTACAGTTTTACCCCCTTTAAGGGCAAATCAATGAAGAGAGGTTACAGTAATTTGTCATGAATTGCTACATCTATCTTTTTCCTATTACGTTATGGCTTCAAGACGTTTGGGATTGGATGAAAAAATTTATCAAGGTGAAAATAAGAATTAAAATTTTTGTAGCTAATTGGTAGGGGAACACATTTTTCACGTAAAAAAAAAAAAAAAAACTATAAATTCATATTCTTCTTTCTTTTTCTGTTTGTCCTTGATTTTAAAGATCATTCTATAGTACTCGTGTTTAGTTATTTTTGTTATTCTTATTTCTCCTCTCATATTGTAATTAATTCACAAAATCCATTTTTAAAACAATCCAAGAGTTGTTAAGCTAAACAATATGATAGAGCTTATGATTTCTTATTTCACCTCTTGTATTTTGAAAAACTAATACTCTTTTCTTTAACTATATGATCTATTTCAATTTTTACAATCATTTTAATGTAAAGGATTATATAAAACATAGTTTTTTAAAAGTACATTTAATATATACAACTAAGCTAGCACATTAGTTAATAAAATATGATATTATTTGTTAGCACAACTCTGCAAGTGTACGGATTGTGACAAGTAATAAAGTGATAAATAGAGTATTATTCCTATAAGAAAATGGTACTAAGTATTAACTGTCAATCAATTTTTCCTAACTAGCACAACTCAAATTAAATTGAAAGAATTAAATTAAATAAATTAAAATAAACTATCTATTATAATTAATCTAATTAAATCAATGGGGATAAAATAGAGATTGGGTTTGTTTCACTAATTAATCTAATTAAATTAAGTTAATCTATTTTATTGATCACAATTAAGGGTAAACCACTCAAATTACTTAGAGTCTCTTTTGAGACATCTAAGAACACCAAAGTTATGATCACGTCAATTAACTAAGGCTCATTAAGTTTTTTAGCAATTTATTGATCCCCGAAGGATTCATCTACTTTTGTTATCAAGGTTCCTAAGTTTTACAAGTATATGAGCTGATAAATCATGCAACTTTTGTTGTCTCTAATATATCCACATACATGCAAACAATTAGACCTTTAATTGAATATAAGATATTAAGCACAACTCATAAAATTGACTGAAAATCAAATCATTAATGAGAAATAAAAATCTCAACAAGTATTAACTAGCTATTTCAAACCGAACTCTAATTAATTTAGCTATTTATAAGAAAATAAGAAGAAAAAAAGATAAAACTCATTGAAAGCACGTTTTAATCTTCAATCATTGTTAAATTTTTTAATTCCACACTTCGCCTCCCTTGGTAGCAATGTTTCTCCCGAATGGCTACTTCGTATCCCCTTTTATAGGAAAAGTTTGATGAAAAAACTATTTGCACTTGAATTCTCAAAAAGGAAGTTTTATGTGCTCGACATAGTTTCAGGCATGGGATAATGCATGTTGTGTCATATACTTTATTTTCCGGCATGGCTTCCATCATGGCGTGTTCCATCCCATGTTGACCTCCTTGAGATTTTTCAATTTACATAGAATAAGACAACCTTTATCGTGCCATGTTGCAAGCTATGCCGCATTAGTTTAGCTTCTAGAACAAGACATAGGCATAAGCATCCCATGACATAATCCACATCATACCAATCCTTAGCTATTTGGGAATTTTTCTCTAGACATACATACAAAAAGGAAAATACTTATTAATATTTAATAAAAACTTCTAATTTGATAGAAATTAAACTAAAAACAATAAAATTCTAAATCAAACTATAAACTAAAATTAATCCTAAGTAAACCTAATTTCTACCTAAATATAATTAATAAATACATGTGATAAATTACGCACAATATTATTCCACATGAGATGTTTGATGATCCAGATTATTACTCAAAATTAAAATTTTCAGCACTTAGATTTTTAAAAATAATTCGATAACCATTAAAATGATCCAATTTAACATTAAGTTAAACATTATTGAAAATAAAAAGTCAAATTTTTTTGATAAAATTAGTTATAAATTTTTTTAGTAATTTTATAATTAATGTCCAATAAAGAATTGCAAAAGCAAGTCAACATATTCAATAAAAAAATATTTAATTTAAAGTGATATATTATTGTATATGAAAATTTTAATAATTTTTCAATAATTATAGTTATCAAATATTTAGTTGGAAATTAACAAAAGCTGAATTTATATTTGAATAACAAAACTAAATTATTTGGTTAAAAAAAAAACAAAACTAAATTAAATTAACTGTTGCCTAAAAATTAGTATTCATATACTTTTATGACGAAAGCAACAGCACATCAATGTAACGTGGGCGTGCCGGAGTGGTTATCGGGCATGACTAGAAATCATGTGGGCTCTGCCCGCGCAGGTTCGAATCCTGCCGCTCACGTTTTTAGGAATCTTTTAAAAACACTTTATTTACTCATATTCTGTCATCAAGTTACTCCTAGTCCTACTACTCGACTTATTATAAAGCTTATCCTTTTTTTTTTTCCTTTGTTGTTTTTTTCTCTTCGTCAAGAATCATAGTGCTGCATTTCAATCCAACAATCATAAGAGAAAGAAAAAAAAAAGTTGCCCCCAAATTGCAATTCATACATGTCAAGTTTTATAACACTCTCCCAATGCAGGTTTTTGTCTTTAATTTTCTTTAGATGCCACAAAAATCAACCCTAATTTTAAGTATTTCATTAATTAATTAAAAATTGTGTTTGATATAACTAAATTTTTTACAAAATTTTATATAATTTATTTGAAATTGTAAGTAATATATTTGCTTTAAATAAAAATTTTATAAAAGTATTTACAATTCCTACTTTTACAATTTTTAGAATTATTGATAACTAAATCAAATTCTAGTGAAATTGTTAGAATTTTCAATTTTATAATTTTAAAAATTTATCTTTTGATAACATTTAAATATTCTTTGTTTATTTTTATTTTCTAAAATGTTCATATCATGTATCATTAGGTTAAAAAGGTATTTTTGCCAAACATATTAATTTATATTTTAAAATTTATATTTATATTAAATAATATAACAAAATATGAAATGAATTTTATAAAATATTTATTTAATATAGATAAAAAATTTATTTTATTTTCAAATTATGATCTTATTCAAATTGAAATTTACCGTACGCTTATAAAGTAATGATAAACAATTAGAAAGAAAAAGAGAAAAGACCTGCACTTGGAGAGTGTAAGACTTGAGATGCGTGAATTGCAATTTAGGGAAAACTATCCTTATTTTTCTTATGATTGTTTGATTGAAATACAAAAAGAAATGGAGCTGCACAACAGGTCAAGGTCTACAAGAAAGTTGATCAAAGAAATAATGAAGTTATTTACAAGAATAATATAAAAATTTAATATTGTAAAGTATTTTTCTTTATAAAAAGTAATGCTTGAATTTTATAAACTCTACAAATTTTAATTCTTTATTTTACTTTTTTCCCATAAAACATCAATTTTTTTTCTTTTTTTTTTACCATGTTAATTAAAATTGAAATATATCAAAAAACAAAACTAATAATAAAGTGTATAAAATTTTATATTTTGTTAATAAAAAAATATGATTTGCCTTTCTAGATAAAAAATATCGAGGAAAACCAACACTTTGATCAATAAATAATTCATCACACTCTTTTTTTTTTTTTTTTTAATTCACTCTTATGCTTTTAAGGTTCAATCTCATCTGTTATCCTATTTTTATTTAATAAACTGTAATAAATTTTATTTTTTTATTTTTTTATTTTTTCATTATAATATTTTTATTTATTAAACTTTAATTTTTATTTATTAAACTTTAATTTTTATTTTTCTATTGGCATCTTCTGATTTAATTAATATAATGAAAAGAACAATAAAATTATTAATATTTTACGAAAAAATAAAATTCAAAATTATAAAATTTAAATATAAAATTTATATTTTATGTAAAATAAGGAGAAATATTATAGATGCTCTCAAATAATACAAAAGTTATTTTTAAATAATAAAAATTGCAAGACTGAAAATGTGAGATAGTTTATTAAAATTTTCATATATATTTTTTGATCACTAATGAAAATGGTTTTTAGTAGTTCAGGAGCAACAAACTAAGAACTGCTTATATAAAAATATTATGTAAATGCAAATAATTGATTAGTAAACGACTTAAAAATTAAAAGTATTTAACACTTTCCAACCAGATGCTCTTAAAAAGTTAGAAGTCAATAAAACTAAGCTATCAACCCGCCTTACAATTCATGTGAAAAGACAATGTAAAGGCTCAATCCCATGAACAAAAAGTTCAAATAATGGCGAAGACTAAATGCAAAACATGCCAACTTTAATAAATGACTTTAAACCCAAAAGATAATTCATCAAAATCACTTAAATCCAATGTATCTTTAATGTGGAGAGGACACCCACCAAGTATAACTGTTTTTTTCCCCTCAATGTTTTAATTAAAAATAAAAGAACTATAATTCCGCTCAACATTTTTTTCTTTCTAAGAATTTGGTTATTATTTTTCAAAAAAAAAAAATAGAGAAGTCATATAATTTTAATATCGATACACTATATAATAAAGAATAGTTCTCTCTTTTTAAATAAATGACAGCAGAATTTAAACTTTACGTCTCGAAATGCTCTTTAAAATGAGTTATAACTTGAGTATTCACTGTTAAAAATCTAATTATTAATATTGCTTGATAATTACTATATCGAAATCACCACTCATCATGCCACTCTAGTCTTTACTGTGTACACACCCATTTTAACTTAAAAGGGTCTTTTATATACCATTTAACAATTCTCACATGATACTATCACCATATATGATGTTCATTAGTTACTGTTTAAATATCTCCTCCTCTCACACCTTATCTCCATTCATAATGTTGATTCTTGAAGAGAGTACAAATACTTCCCTCCTCTTAACCCTCCTAATTATACTAAAAAAACCTATAATGACAAAAAAAATTTAATTAAATTAAGTTTGAATCTTATGTATAAAAAAATCAGAGATCATTTGATTCATATTCTGAAATTGATATTGAAATCGTAATGAGAATAAAGGAGAATTCGAAATGAAATGAAACTTTTAACAAAGTATTTAGTTTATAAGGGAATCAAAATTGGAATCAAAATCAATAATATTTATGTATGAAAATATATATTAAATTATCATTTTTATTAATTTATATATTTTATTTTATTGCTTAAAGAATTATTCTATTTTATAAGTTTTAATAATACTAGTAAACATTTTAGACTCATAATCGTAAATAAAATATTAAACATGTTTATTATTATTATTATTATTAAAAATTTTAAAAATAATAAAAATATTATTTATTTATATAACAATTTGATATTAACTTAATATAGTTATATTTATAGCAATTTCGATAAATTTTTTGTTTAAATAATTATATGATACTGCAATATTTTTCATAATTAATATTTTTTTCAACTTTAGAACTAATTTTATATAAAAAATATTGTGGCCAATCCATAATTAATCATAAGATAGTAAAAAATTATTAGTTATTTTTTATCAAAATTTTAAAAAATAAAAAATATATTTTATTTATATAACAATTTAAATATTACAACCTCATTAAATTTATAATTTATTACAATTTAAGTAAATTTTTATTTAAACAGTACATTTTATTTCTTCAAAATCTTTAATATTATTATTTTTATTCACTCAAAAATTAATTTAACATAATTTTTTAATTTCAAATAATAAATAAATGATAGAGATTAATTAATTTAATTTTAACTCTTTTTTAATTAAATTTTATAAAAATATCTAAAAATAATAATTATACTACTTTTTTTTACAGAAAATACTATTTTAAAACAAATTATATGCTCTATTTTTTAAAATAGAATTACAGACACAAGATAAATAAAAAATTTAATTGATTTAATTTTAATTATTTACTTAATAAATTTTAATTTAATAAGATTTTAAAAATAATAAGAGTATTATTTTTTTAAAATATGAATATAATTTTTCAATCTTAATAGTGTTACATTATAATATAATGATTTGTTAAACTTTTATTGAATTTTCTATTTAAACAATTATACAACAATAGAATTATTATATAGTAATTTATTGCACACTTTTTGAATTTTCTATTTAAACATACCTTTTCACATTTTTGACATTTATATTTTTCATAATTAATTATTTTGTAAAATTTACTAATTTTAATTTTAATTATTTCTTATTAAATTCTATTTAGTAAGACTTATAAAATTATGTTATCTAATTTTATTTATATTAGATAAAAATTTTAAGTAAATCTAATTAAAATAGAAAAATATAATATTTTAACTAAATTTTTAATTAATTTAATTTTTATTAGAGATAAAATAGAAGTTAACCTAATTAAAATAGAAAATATATTTTCAATTAAATTATAATTACATTTTAATTAATTAATTTTTTATTTGAGATAAAATAAAAATTAATCTAATTAGAATAGAAGATATATTTTCAATGAAATTAGAATTATATTTTAATTAATTTAATAAAATTTTTATAAGTACATGATTAAGTTATCCAATTAGAAATATATATATATATATATATATATATATATATATATATATATATATATATATATATATATATATATATATATATATATATATATATATATATTAGGAACACCATTCAGGAACTTCCAAAATGGTTTGAAATATACGCATCAGAAAATAATATTTCATATCCATTTAAAGTTCTTCATCCTATCACAACTAGAAATAAGAAAAGTGTCTGGGAAACAGCAAACTGTCAAGAAATTGAGTTTGATCATCCTCCTCTTAGGCAAATAAAGATTTCTATAGGAAATGACATTGTTGATGCCAGCCCCTATAAAAAGCCTTAGGATAGTGATTCTCAAAACCTAAAAAATATAATAGTCCAAAACAACTTCACCAATGCTCACCTCAATAGTATAGGTAAACAGTTGTCTAGGATAGAAAACAGATCCCAAAAGTCTATGGAACCTTCTGTCTCTATTCCTTCTGAAAAACTTAAAAATCCCATGTTTAAACCCTTTCAGATATCCTCTAGTGCTTAACAAGAAATTAGAAGTAATAGGTCTGAATTCCTAGAAACCAGTAAAGTCAGTCCTTCTTTTAGTGGAACCCCAGGTCAAGTTATTCTTGACTCTGTCCAGTCTGTTAATCAAAGTATTAATGTTCTTAATAAAGATATATAAACCTCTTCTGAAGATGGTGATTTTCAGGAACAGTCTCCTGAGATAGCTAAACTTCATTGGCCTATCATCCCTCATTCTTCTAATCCTGCTTATATTCAGTCTAGATTGCCAGAGAAATAGGTTCCCAGCCTAATATGCTTGTCCAATCTAAGTTTAGTGTGAACTCCATATATGAAAAGAACATTGATGGCATGTCTAAATATCAGATTCTTAGTCATCTCCAACAAATGACTATGGCCTCTAATGCCTACAAAGCCCAAACAGGAACTTCTGATAGATCTGTCGCTGAACTTATTATAGTTGGATTTTTTGGACAATTAAAAAGATGGTGGGATTTTCATCTCACTAAGCCCCAATAATTGGATGTCCTTCATGCTATCTAAAAAAATGATGATAATACACCCATTCTAGATCAATCAGGAAATCATATTTAAGATGATGTCTCTACCCTCATATTGACTATAGCACTCCATTTCAGTGGAGATTCTTCTCATCTTAAAGATAAGAATGCTAATCTCCTATCTAATCTCAAATGCAAAAATCTAAGTGATTTCCAATGGTATAGATCGACTTTTCTTACTAAAGTTATGCTCAGGGAAGATTCTAACCAGCCCTTCTGGAAAGAAAAATTCCTTGCAGGTGTCCCTACCCTTCTAGGAGAAAGAGTTAGGAATACCATTAGACAGTCCACAGGATCTCATATCATTCCCCATGATAGGCTTACCTATGGTGAACTTATCAGTACCACCCAAAAAGAAGGTCTTAAGATCTGTCAGGACTTAAAACTCCAAAAGCATTTAAAATGGGAACTAAAGAAGTCCAAAAAGAATTAGGATCTTTTTATAAATAGTTTGACTATAGTTATACCCAGAACACTTCTTGTAAAGGTGATTGTAGTAAGAAGTCTTTGAAACCTTCATCTAAGAGATTTTCTAAAAAGTATAAGAAATTCTCTAAGAAAAAGGAATCTAAAGAACCTTATTACAAAAAGCCTCATAAAAAATCATCAAAACATAAAGCCTCTTCTTCTAAGCCTCAGAAAACCAGTCTCAAAGATGTTACCTGCTATAAATATGGCAAATGGGGTCATATCTCTAAGTACTGTCATGTCTCTAGGAAAGTTCAGGAATTAAATCTAGAAGAAAAAATCTTAGAGAAGCTTTTTGCCCTTCTTATAGAAACTTTTGAGTCTGAATCTAAAACTAATTCTGTAAATTTCTTGGAAAATCCACAAACAGACGAAAATAGCATCCTTTTCTTCCTCCGATATAGATACTTCCTTCGTCTCTTCAAGGAAGCATAATAATATGCTAACCAAAGAACAAACCTTAATTCTAGATGTCCCAGCACATAAATGATCCTGATGTTCAGAAGAAATATCTAGAACAATTAAGGGAATCCTTAGAAAAAAAACCCTGAGCCTAAGACTCTAGAGCTCCCTCCTACTAGTACAGGTATATATGACCTGACTACCATCCTAGGAAGAACAAAACTAGGAAAGAAACCAATAGGAGAAATTCAGGAACTTCAGGGAGAGATAAAAACCATAAAGTCAGATATAAAGCAACTTAAAGAAAAATAGCAAAAAGATTATAATCTAATCCAGTTTCTTGTCACTAAACTTGTTGAAGACTCTAGTGAGAGTGATGAAACTAAGGACCTAGAGCCTCAGTCCTTAGCCAACCTCGATAAAGTTCCAATAGACTTCCTCCATGCTCTTAATAAAGTCATTTCAAGAAAATATATCATAAAGGTTACCATTGTTTTTTATAAAGATTTTCATGTTTACTCTATAGCTTTGTTTGATATCGGAGCTGATTTAAATTGTATAAAGACTCATATTATCCCAAAAAAATTTCAAGAAAAAACCACCGAAACACTTTCTTCTACCAACAACTCAAAAATGAACATTGAAGGTAAAATAGAAGCCAGTATTTAAAATAATGATTTTTTATTAAAACTTCCTTTTTCCTTGTTTTTGACATGTATTACACGGTGATTTTAGGAACACCATTCATTAACTTAATTACCCCCTATTTTGTCAATCACCATTCTATTGATTATAAAGATGATAAAATTTTCATATCTTTTCCTTTTCTTGAAAAACCTAGAACTAGACAGCTCAATCTGGTTAAAGCCCATTCCATTTATAAAAATGAAATAAATCTTTTAATTAAAGGAAAAGAAATTGATATGCATGATTTAAAGCAAAATGTTCATTTTTAAAAAATTGAACAACAATTAAAGTATGATGTTTTAAAGCATAAAATTTCTTCTTTTCTTGATTCTATAAAAAAATAAAATTTGTTCTGATTTATCAAATGCTTTTTGGAATAGAAAAAGACATATTGTTGATCTGCCTTATGAACTAGGATTTGATGAGAAAAACATCCCTACTAAGGCTAGACCAATTCAAATGAATGTTGAATTGGAACAATACTGTAGAAGGAAAATCCAGGACCTCGAGTCCAAAGGATTGATCTCAAAATCCAGGTCCCCTTGGAGCTGTGCTGCTTTCTATATGAATAAAGCTTCTGAAATAGAAAGAGGTACTCCGAGACTTGTTATAAATTATAAACCTCTGAATACAACCCTCTAATGGATAAGGTATTCTATTCCTAACAAAAAAGATCTTTTCAAAAACTTCATTCTGCTTTTGTATTTTCAAAATTTGATATGAAATCAAGATTTTAGCAAATACAAATTCATAAAGATCATTATTATAAAATTGCTTTTACTGTCCCATTTGGTCAATATGAATGGAATGTCATGCCATTTGGTTTAAAGAATGCTCCTTCAGAATTTCAATGAATAATCAATGACATATTCAATCCTTATTCTAAATTCTGTATTGTTTACATAGATGATGTTCCTATATTCTCCAAGTTTATTGATCAACACTTCAAGCACCTTAATACTTTTTTTCGCACTGCTAAGAATAATGGTTTTATTGTTTCATAAAAAAAGATATCTCTTTTCCAAACTAGAGTTAGATTCTTAGGACACTATATATGCTGTGGAACCATTGTCCCTATACAAAGAACCTTAGAATTTGGAAAAAAATTCCCTGATAGGATTCTTGACAAAACCCAGCTTCAAGATTCTTAGGAAGCCTAAATTATATATTAAATTTCTGTCCCAATATAAACAGGATAGCAAAACCTTTGCATGATAGACTAAAGAAGAAACATGTTCCCTGGACTGATGAGCATACCATAATAGTCCAACACATAAAGAAATTTATTCTTAATATTCTCTGTCTTCACTTAGTTGATCCCAGTCTTCCTAAGATTGTAGAAACAGATGCTAGTGATTTTGGATATGGGGGAATTCTCAAACAAGTTCAGGATAGTAGAGAAGTTGTAGTCCAATATACTTCAAGTCACTAGAATGATACTCAGAAAAACTATTCTACCATCAAAAAAGAAATTCTTTCCATTGTCATGTGCATCACGAAATTTCAATCTGATTTACTAAATCAAAAATTTTTGCTTCGTGTTGATTGCAAATCTGCAAAAGATGTTTTACAAAAAGATGTTCAAAATATTGCTTTCAAACAAATTTTCTCAAGATGGCAAGCTATACCTAGTATTTTTGATTTTGATATAGAATATATAAAAGGAGAATCAAATTCTTTGCCAGACTTTCTGACCAGAGAATTTTTGTAAAATGTATAAAGATGCCCAGAAAAATAAAGAAAGAAAAGGTTGATAAGCCTGATCCTCCTCCTCCCTCCACTTCTAAACCAATAAAATCATGGTTCGGTATAGTAAACCAAAAAGAATCAAATGATTCTAATAAAGCAACCCAATTACAACAATGGATTAATTCTATCTCTAACACCCCTAAACTCCTTAAAGCTATCCAAAATACTCTTATCCCTCTTCCTTAAGCTCCAGAAGCCAACTAGACAAGCATCCCTTTAGACAAAGGTATACTTGGTAAGGCTCCTCTTCCCGTTTCTAAAATTGAGAAAGGTGAATCTTCTTCCTCTCAAAAAACCCTTTCTCAAGATGATTTAAAAGTTGTGGCTACTCCTAGTAGTTTACAGGTTGTTTGTACACAATCAAAAACTTCTTCTAATTTTCTTATAAAGAATTCTATTCAAAATATTTTGACTATAGAAAATGGATTTTTTTCAATAAAGACCCGTTTTTTACCATGCAAAATCATTTTCCTCCAAATTGATTTTTCAAACCTTGGGATCTTTCAAAACCCTAAGAATATTATCAAACTATTTTAGAAGTTATTGGTTCTGAAGAATTCAAACACTTCTACCATAAAGGATACCCTAAACCTTCTTACTCAACTTGCAAAATTCTTAAAATCCTTCACCCCTCTGCTTGGGGACAAGAACTTTTTAAACCCAAATCTTTCCCTGCAAACTTCTCAGTAAAGTTAGACTTCTATCGTACATACTCATATTGGGATTATGAACAGGCATGATTTAACACCTTCCTTATTCAAAACCATTTTAATACCCATTCATGGCTATTCTTCCTAAGTGATCATGCTAATATTTCTGAGTTTCCTGCATGGCTCACTAGATGGTGGAATAACTATGGACCAATCCCTGATATTCTTCCCTTAAAATTCGTTAGGGTTTTAACCTTTTTTGCTCTCATTATAAACTTTCCCAACTTGAAAAGAATTTCACATTCCTTACCCTCTATTATTCCAAATTCTTTGTCCTTTGGGTAACTCAATGGTACCTCGACTTTTATTCTAACAATGATATTATAGTTCTTCAGAGAAGATTCAAGGTCAAATGGTGAAACTCTTATAATAAAACAGATAAGATTTCCAAATTTACCGTCTCCTCTTAGCTCAAATAGTAAGGTTTCCTTGGACCTTCTAAATCTCAAAACTTGGCACAGTCTTCCTTTCTGGCTCAAAAGTCCCATGCTAATGCCCTCATTGCAGCTGCTAAAACTAAAGTAGAATATTTTAAGGTTATGCAGCAGCTCCTTCAGTCCGAAGCCTCTTCAACCTAATCCAGCAGCTCCAAAAACTCAGAACCTGTAGTTGATTTGGGTAATGACAATGAGGATGATTGTTTTAGGATTCTCTCTCCTATTAAGCCCAAAGGCCCAGAAGCCCAAAGCTTATAGGATCTCTTTATTTATAAATATTTTCTTTGTAAATATATATCTGTAGTTGTAAGCCCGATGGGTTGAAAATCTTGTATTATGCGGCCCATGAAAAAGTAAAAAAAAAGTATTTTAATATTTTTTCTTTTGGTAGGAACTTTTTCTTCTCCTGTGTAGGACCTTCTCGGACAACCTTCAGAAAAATTTGACTACTATGTCAAATACTCAGCTCCACCTTCAACTGCCATCCCACTTCTCTCTGTTCCCCCTCAAGGATGGGGACCCACTTTCCACTATCAGGATAAAATAATCAATAATTATTTCAAGTCACATGGTTGTGGTTGTGAAAGATAGTTGGCAGGCAGTCAGACAAGTTATCCTGATTCCTTCTGGAATTCACCCTCCTCTCTACCCCACACGTCTTGTTCTTCACATGGTTACAAGGCCTTCGTCCTCTATATAAGGAGCCCTCCTTTCGCTTAGAGGAGGAACATAATTTTCCTTAGGAAAAATTTTGTAGACTCTCTCCTTCTTTCTCCCTACTCTCTGAAAGATTTCTTAAGACATTTGTAATACTCTACTAACAAAGTATATATATGTATCAAGAAATTTCTGTAAACCTTTGTGTTATGAACATTTGAACCATTGTATCTCCCTCTTCTTGGAATATAAAGAACTTTTTTATAATGAACTCTTGTAAGTTTAAGTTTTGATGTTTTTTATTTATTTTCTTTAAAGCTTTCTTTTAGTTTATGTAATTTTCACTTTCAGTTATTAAAGTAACGAAATGTATGCTCTGTGCTTGCCTAAGGAATTAGGATCCTGCATATTAGAAACTCTGTGAAAACCTGCTTGCATTTTGGTACGATAACCTCTATGTCTAGCTGATGACTAGGGCATGAGACCGTGCAGAATGATTATCTCTACATATTGTATTCATCATTTACTATTGTACCACTTTTCTTGCTACTGTACCCTTAGATCTTCAGGCAAACCCTGGTGTGTGTGTGTGTGTATATATATATATACATATTACAGGTTATAGATATAGATATAGATAGATTATAGATATGACTATGGTTAACTAGTTAATAATTAGTTTGACTTGATTTAAAATAAGAATTAATTATTTTATCCCTATAAAGGAATGGGCGATTCCAAATGGTGGAATCTATTCAAATACAAAAATTTAATCAATCAAAACATTAAAAAATATAATTCATAATTTAATTTCGATTCTAATTTCATTCTTATTTTTAATGAAGTAATTATTTGTTAAATGTTAGAAAAATTTAACTTTTTTTCATAAAGTTCACTCATTTTTTAAAATAGGTAGAACTTAAATAACTATTTCACATCAAATCATCAAATAAAAAAACAAGATTAGTAAAAAAAAATTAATTAGTGCTTTTTCATTTACAACCCTATGATTTTTTTTATGGCACTTCAGTATTTTATGATATTTATAATTAACAAATTTAAGTCATATTCATTAATAATGTTAATTATGATGACATGAATGTTTACGTGATAATGTGGATGTTGATGTAGAAGCCAACGTGTTGACATGGATGTCTATGTCAGCATTCACACAAGTATCCATATCATCACAATTAACTATGTTAATAAATTTGACTTAAATTTACTAATGACAAAGTGTTACAAAAAAATCATGGGACTATAAAGTGAAAAAGCAATAAATAAAATCATATTGCACTTTTTTTTATGTAAATGTCAACGTGTTGATGTGGATGTCGATGTCAATATTAACACCAATATCCATATTATCATAATTAACGGTGTTAATAAATTTGACTTAAATTTATTGACAACAAAGTATCATGAAAAAATCACGGGACTATAAAGTGAAAAAGCACTAAATAAAATTATATGACATTTTTTTTGTACTTATACCTAAAAAATCCAATTAATGCAAAAGACTAAAGAGGAAATATCAGCGCATGACCACTTTGACAAACTTTATATCATTCGCGGTCCTGCTCTCTTTTTCTTTTACATTTATTTTGTTGTTTTCACTTTTGTATCCAAAATGCCTCCGTGTTTTCCTTTCATTTTTTGGCATTTTTCGCCTTTTATTTTTCATTTTTTATTTTATTCTATAACTTTTTTACTTATTTATTATTTTTGAAGATATGTTTAATTTAAATTGATTTTATATATTTATTTAATTTTAAAATTTACTATTGTTTAGAATATCAAAATTAAACTAATTAAACTAAAAATTACCCATAGTCTTCATGTAAGAACCCTATTTTTAAATTAATCTATTTTAAAATGAGATATGCAGTGTTAATAAATTCAAAAATTTCATTTAAATTATTTTATTATTTGTGATTATTAATTGACATTTTATGCTAAGATATATTTTATGTAAATATGTATTTTAAAAGTTAATAAACTTGCATTAGGGTTTATACCATTATTCTTATTTCGAGAATTATTATTTTAATAATATCATTTTAAATATTATATTATTTGATTGATTTGCTTAATATTTTTTATATTTGTCACGACCCAAACCCAGGGGCATGTGACCGGCACTAGGGAATGAGAAAGTATAAAGCTACCAAAATCCATAGTAAGCCTTAAAAGAAAAACACGAAAATATTTAAACTTTAAAATCTTATAATAAATAATTAAATCACAATGCACATTATCAAATTGATTTTTCTCAATATTATTTAAACCATAATATCAGTGCATAAAATAAATAAACATCAGTTATACAAATAGTATCTCAGTACATAAATTATAAATACATAAAATCCTAAATAAAGTATGCAGTTATACAATTTTTTCTATTGCGGTACACGAAAGTAAATATAATACAACTAAGTAGATCTATGTAAAATAGCCGGTGACGAAGCTACACGGCAAAGAGGAGTAGCCCTAACAGAAAACTCCCAAACTCCTGAAAAAAAATTAAATTGAGGGGAGTCAGGCCTCACTGAGTAAGTCAATAAAGAAATGAATGCAGTTTGAAAACCTCATTAAAATTTTTTTTTATGGAAATATAATATAATAAAATTTTATTCAAACCATTTGATATAAATATAATAAATCCATTTTTTAAAAGAGAAGAAATAAATATTTAAATGTCTTTTTAAAATGTTTCAGTATAAAAAGTTTGGTAGAACCCGATTTATAAATTTCTAACAGTTATATGACTCAATTATATCCAAGACTACCGGATCCCAAGAGCAAGGTATCACCAGGATACATAGTCGCAGTCATATCACTTAATCCAATATCACCGGCAGTGTTCGAGAGCAAAACATCACCAGACCATCGGCCCCAGTGATTTAATAAATATTAATCAAAATTATACTGGCGATGTTCGAAAGCAAAGCATCACCAAACCTTTGGCTCTAATATTTATTAAATAAACAAATATTATACTACTGGCGGTGTCCGAGAGCAAAGCATCACCAGATCATCGGCCCCAGTAATATAATTAAATAATCACATATTTTACCGATGCACACACAGTCCTGATGAAACCGATCAGGTAGGCCGTTTTATCGTGGTTTATTTAAAAATAAAAGAAAATAAATAAAACAATGAAAATTACAATAAATAAAAAATAAAATAAATCAACTATAAATTAAATCATGCAAAATCCTATGAAGAATGCCGATTAGAATCTCATAAAATTAAATTCATAAGAATTTAATATAATTTAAATTAAAAGACTCGACACTTAAATCAAATATTAACTTACAGGATAAAGGTGCTCCTCTGGCACGTCGTGTTCGACCTCGACTAGTAGACGCGACTGGAGGGGCGGAAAAGAAATCTAGATGCAGAAAAGAGCTGTTGGAGGAACTAGAGCTGCTGGACTGCTCCTGCATCACGCTGCTAGACCTGATGCTGCTTCCGTTGTTGCTGCTTCTTGCTGCTACACTGCACGCTGCTGTCGCTAGCGCAAGGAAGGAGGAAGAGAAGCTATTGTGCAGGGATAGCACGGTGGAGAAGCAGTTGATGGTGAGGAAGATGGCAGTGTGGGTGGGTCTTGCAGTGGAAAAAGAAGAGGAAAACAAAGAAGAAGAGAAGAGAATAGCAAGAAAGGAAAAGGAAAAAAAATTTGGCCCGTATGGATGTTTCTTTGACTAACTCTTTTTGGTCTAAAACATATATATATATTAGGTAGTTAAAGTAGTGGTTGGTAATATATATATATATATATACAACAACAATAATAATAATACTAGCACTAGTTAAAATAACTCTACAAAGAATAATAATAATAATAATAATAATAATAATAATAATAATAATAATAATAATAATAATAACAATAATAATGCCATGTATAAAATATTATGACAATTAAAATAATAAAGTATGTGCATAAATTAAAATGATGTAAAATAATAATATCATTGGTTCTCGAATAAAATTTTAAAGTTAGTACTTAAATATAATAATTTAAATCTCACAATTATAACAATATAAAATAAAGATAATTAATATCGTTAAAACCTCAATATTTGTATATATAATATATATATATATATATATATATATATATATATATATATATATATATATATATATATATATATATATATAGTTTAAAAATATTCGGGTTATTACAATATTATTATTATTTATTTAATTATTTCATAACTATAATTTATTCTATATTTATCCTTATTATTTTCAAGGCTATTATATGTATATATGTGTGTGTATATTAATGTTAACATGTGCATGTATATATATATGTGTGAGTGTGTGTGTATATGTATGATTTGGAGGTTAGTACACAAGCATATTAATTTATTATAATATAAAGTATATTATTTATATATACAAATATACATATACAAACATTTACATACCTTTACAAAAAAAAAAAAAAACAAAAGAATTACAACATCATCTTCCTCCTCCCATCACGTGATCTTGTCCGACTACCTTAATTGTGCCCTCCTCTTCTCCGGCCATCACCCACTGCCATCTCCTCCTCCTTCTCATCGTTGTCCAGCTAGAGGTGTAGCTCGCCGGCGTCAACAGTGAGGAAGACCGGAAGTTGCCAAAAGTCACCATTAAAACCAGCCAAGCTTCATCCGACCACCATTTCATGCAATTCCGGTGTCATTCTCCTCCTCTTACATTGGTGAGATCCATTCTAAGCTTAGTTTGAGCTTTGATTTTAGTTTGATTGAGATTTTGTTGATTTTTAGTTTTGAGTTTTAGGGTTTTGAATTTTTTTTAAGCTTGATCTAGCTTGATTCTTGCAAACTCCCTTTACAAATGTGATTCCTAGTAACTCAATCTACCTCTATGAATTTTTGTATGATTTTTGGAATTTATTTTGATTTTTATAAATTTTTGAATATTTTATTAATTTTTTTAAATTAATTATTAAAATTATAAATTTGGTACATTTGGTGTTATTATGAGTTAATATTAATTTTAGAGTAAAAAAAAATAATTTTTGAGAATATTATATAATTTTTATGAATTTTTGTAGTTTATGCCAAAATTGAATAATTAGGTTAGAGTTGGATTTTTGTTGGAATATTAGTTTAAATATGTTTTTTAATTAATATTAATAATATATATGTTGAGAAAATAATTTTTATGCATTTGTATAATTTTTAGGGAATTTTTTTAGTAATAATAGTATATTATGTATATTTTTGTATTATAGCGGTAAAAATATAATTTTGTGATAATTATAGATAAATAATCTATTGTAGTTGGTTTTAATAATATTTAAGAAATTAAAAGGATTTTTTTTTACAAATTATTTACTATTTTTAACTAATTAATACTAATTTTTGAAAATTGTCTTCAAATAATATATTATATATTATTTTGGATACTAAAATGGGTTTTAAACTATAAACTATTTAAGTAATTAAATGTGAATTTTATTAATTAAAATTAAATTGTGATGTTTGGTTGGATTGTGAACTCGATCGGGCTAAGTGTAGTATTAGAGAACCGACCCGAGTATAGTTGAGTGTGAATACTAGAAGTGCATTTTTCTATGTAGGAATGACTCTACCTATGGTAGAGAGATGTCCATTTTACAGGGGAGACTCTGTCGAAATTTTGATAAATTTTCTTGTAAAACGTGACATCTTCCGTAATTTCCAATAATAAATTAGGGTATTCCAATCTCTCGAGTCTTATCTAGTTTTTCCTGAGTCATTCTAGAGTCTCGTAATTTTATTAAATTCCCTTCTTATTCCATAAGTATGATTTTAAAAATAAATATGTTATTTTTAAAGAGTACCGGAGCGGGAGCTTCTGGATTGAGGCAGACGCGCAGTCGTCAGCCATCTCGCTCATCTTGTAAGTTAATGAATTGATCTGTGCGTGTGTTTTCTTTAAAATTTTCATGCGTTTATATTTTTAGTATTGCTTACATTATCGAGAATTTTCATTGCAATGTATTTATTCATTTATTTATTTCAACATTAGTTTTAAGAAATTTTGGTAGAACGGGCTACCTGGTGGGTTTCACCAGGACCGTGTGCATATGGTAGAGATTGAGAGATGGATCCAAAATATGTATGACTTATGGTTATAAATTGGGACAGGTGCCTCAGTGGAAGCCTATGCTCTCGGGTAACGCCAGTGATGTGAAAAGTTAAGAATGGACCGGGACGGGTGCTTCGGTGGATGCCTTAGCTCTCGGGGACTGCCAGTGCCATGCGTTTGGATTAAGTGGATGACTGTGGCTTGGTGCCTCAGTTGATGCCTTTGCTCTCGGGGACCGACAATTTAGTTGGATTAAGTGGACCCAATTGGCCATTTAGAATTGGATTTAGAGTTTTACCGAGATTTTTCAAAAGCTATATATGTCTATATATTATAAATTATTTTTGCTACATTTATACAGTTTTCAAAAAGGTTTTCAAATTATACAATTCTTTTATTAACTTAGTCATTGAGGTCTAACTCTCTTCAATTTATTTTTTTTCAGGAGTTAGAGATTTTTTGTTAGGCCTACTTTTCTGCGTCATGAAGTGTCATCACTGACTATTCTGTGTAGGTCTACTTAGTTATTTTGTGTTTATTTTTGTGTACTGCAGTAGAGAAAAATGTTTAACTGAATATTTCATTTGGGAGTATCATGTACTTATAATATTGTGTATTGAGATATTATTTGTATAACTGATGTTTATTTACTTTATGCACTATGATATTATAGTTTAAATTATATTGAGAAAAATTATTTTGATAATTTGCATTTTAATTTAATTATTTATTGTAAAGTTTCAAAGTTTTTAAATTTCGCATTTTCTTTTAAGGCTTATTATGGGATTTAGTAGTTTTATGCTTTTTCATTTCTTAGTGCCGGTCACGTGCCCTAGGTTCGGGTCGTGACACTTTAATAATTATTTTTTCATAATTATTTATAATTTATAAATTAAACTAAGTAAAGCAAAAATTATCCATAATATTCAATAATTATTTTTTCAATAAAAATAACAAAAAAATTATCAAATATATCAAATAAATTTTTATTTAAATTATTGATATTAATAAAAGTAAAAATTATATTTAAGGTCTTAATTTTATTATTAATGATGAAAAAACTGAAAAAATAACAAATATCAACAAAAATCAATAAACATTAAAAACTGCAATTTTTGTTGTTGCTTTTAGTTGTTTTTTGTTGTTTCAGTTGTTATTTTCAATTGTTTTTATTGTTTCTGTTTGTTTATATTTATTAAAAATAAAAAAATAACAAAAAAAAATGATGAAATATGTCAAAAAATTATTATTTTTGTTATTAATACTAATAAAAGTAAAAAATTTATTTATGGCCTTATTTTTATTTTTAATAATAAAAAAATAATTTTAAAAAATTAAAAATCAATAAAAAAATCAACAACTGTAAAAATTTATTAATTTTTATTATTTTATTGTTTTAATTGTTGTTTTTAGTTCTTTTTTATTTCAGTTTGTTGATTTTTATTTTTTTAATTTTTTTGGGTTTTTTTTTTTGTTGATGTTACAAATACATCATAAAAATTGTAAACTTATTATGATGATCAATAAATACCAAATAATTCTTTTAAGAAAAAGTTGTTAGACATTTTAATAAACAAATTAAAGTAAAAAAATCCTTATTTTTTAAGAATATAAAAGGAGAAAATTTTGTTTATTTATTGTTGTTACAATAGTTGAAGATATTTATTTTTTAGTTTAACAACAATTGAAAATGTTTAGTTCATAATTATTTATTTGACAAAAAAAGTTTTTAAGAGAAAAAAATATTAAGTAAACAAAAAAAAACGTTGAGAATAAAATGAAGACAGTATTTTAAAAATTAAAAAATCTATTGAGAAAAAAAAAGTTGAGAAAAAAAATAAAGATATTAGAAAAAAAGATAAATATATTACTATAAAAATAGAAAAAATGTTGAGTAAAAAAAATATTAAGAAAAAAAAAATAAAAAAATATTAAGTAAAAATAATGTTGAATGAAATAGATGAATACAGTATAAAATAAGAAATTATAAATAAAATATTAAAAAAATATAAAATTAAAAAATTAAAAAAATCAGTAAAAAGAAAAAATATTAAAAAAAACATTAAAATTAAAAGTAATAAAAAGAATAATCTATATTTAAAAGAAAAGAAAGCTACAGTGAACCACATTTTTTTAAAATTTTTTTGGTTTTGCACAAAAGGCCAATTTATGTAAAAGACTTTAAAACGGAAAAGATAATGAATCAAACAAAAGATGAGGTGAAGCCAAAAACCGAGTGCCTTTCTTTGTCAGAATACGTCAATTTCAGATCATGAATTAAGATGAGCAACTTTTGTTAATTTCCAACTATTTCTTTACCCTTTGGAAACGTAACCAACTTGGAAACGTGTGTCACAAAGGACCCTTATGTCGGTTCTAGAAGACCCCCACTTTATCATAATTCATACCTCACATATATAATATACCAAGAAAATCCAGCCATGCCAGGCCAACCCTTCTAGATTTATTTTTTAAATTTCCATTAACTTTTCTTTTTTATGATATATATTAAATAAAATTTAATCATATAAAAATATATATATATATATACACACAATGATTATGTTTTAAATACCTCCAATAGCATCCCCACATTGAAAACACAAGAAACTGAACATGGCCATGTCTAAGTCTTCTTCTTTGCTCTTGCTGCTGCTCCTACTGACAGTTTCTCTATCCCAAAAATCCAGAATCACAGAAGCAAGAGCCCTTTCTTTTTTCCCAGCTGAACAGAGTAAGCGAGTAATTAATTAATTAATACCCTTTAGAATTATCCTTTAAGTGTACAGTTTACTGACTCTTGAATATGATTTTGCAGGCAATTCAAAGATTTTTGCGACACTTGGGATTGTTTGCAAGTGCTGTGATGAAAAACAAGCAGCAGGTGAATGCTCGAGTACATGGGAGGGATCTTGCCATAAGCTTCAGTGCCTTCCCTGGAAGCTAGGCTAGTATATATCTACATAGCTGAATTCCTTTTTTTTTTTTTTTTTGAGGAGTTTGTAGTGCTTGTACATATGCATACATATGTAGCCATACTTTCAACGAACTCAAAGTTTTGCCTTTAGAAATTCCAAGAAATCAAGACTTAGTGTGATTCCCAAGAATCCATACTTCTTTTTTGGCAGGAGATTTGAGATACATTTTTCTTTTAGAATCCATTAAAAAAAATTTCATCTTGATATATATAAATATAAGTATAAAAAAAGTAACTAAAAAGTATTTTATGTAGTTGATAATAATTTCTTTTCTAAAATTTAACTCTAGCTCACCAAACTATTATAAATTGGTGCATTATGCAGTTATTTTTTTACAAAATAAATTCTATTTTGCTAATAATTATTATTGAATCAGATACTTATAATGATAAAAGTAAAAGTAAAGTTTTAGAATTTTCCTTTTATAAATTAAAATGTAACCGATAACATGCTGCACCTATAGTCTAATTGCAAGGATATTAACATAAAATTTTTCAACTTAATCAAAAAGTATGCACAAGAGATCTCTATATAATCTATTAATAATGCTTCCACAAAATAAATTAAATAAGTCTCACAAATATATCAACAAACTCATGTTAAAAAAAAAATTATATATATATATACTCATAAATTTTTTTTATCAAAAAATAAAAAAAATAACAAGAAATAAAAAAATCTAAAATATCCATATTTTCTGAATAAAAATAGCTAAATAAAATATAAAAACATCAATCTAAAATATTGGTGGTATACAAAAAAAGAAAGAAAATTTAGAAAAAAATTGAAAGTCAAAATTCTTTTTTTTTTTTTTTTTGTTATAAATAATGTGTTTGCATCATTCCATACATTAAACTTAAAATAAATAATGTAAAATTTATCATGTAATAAACAATAAATTTAATTTAAATAATTTTAAGTGATATCAACCAATTGTTTTGAATCCGAAAATGAAAATTATACAAGACAGTTTATCATGTCGAATTCTAGAGTAAGAATGTTGCCCGTGAAATGATGGAAGGCTGAAATTTGACATTTTCAAGTGGCATGGTGGATGGCCCGAATTATAATATCGGCCCAAATTCAAGTGGCTTTGAGCCTCGCCTGAATGACCTGATTGGACTATGCCCGAATTATAAAAATTTGGGACTTTTTCAAAATTAATCGAAAAAGGAAAAACAATTATCAATTTTACGGTTGATTTTTTTAAAATTAAGTATTTTCTAAAAATACATTTTTTTTCCAAAATTAATAAAATATGCGATTTTTCTCCCTGATTTCTTAACTACTAAAAATTTATGTTTTTTCTACTTTCATAAGCAACAAAAAACTCTACGATTCAACCAAAATTTTACATAGCTACAATTAGTCATATTTCTATAACAAAATCAACTAGTATAAATCATTTATTTGGAAAAAATCAATACAAAAAAATGTACAGCACCCCTAAAATAACATGAAAACAATATAACAACAATCTGAGAAAAAAATGTGTAACAATAAAAAAATATGGACAACAATGAAAAGAAAACCAAAAACAACCACAGAACAATAAAAATGTAGACAGCAACTTGACAAAATAACCTACAACCATAAAACAGCCTTCAGCAACCAAAAATTAAAAACAACCTCGCAACAAAACTCCACAACCAAAGGAACCACAAATCAACTACAAACAACAACAACAAGAACAAAATAACAACTACAAAAAACACAAACAACAACAACAACATAAAGAACAAGAATATAAAGAAGAAGAGTAGAACCCAACAATCACCCAAGTATTAATAACAAAAAAAAGTTAACACTTACCTATTACAATTCTTGATGATTTGTGACATGATCAATTTTAAATAGACAAAAAAATATAAAAAAAATGGAGAAATAAAATTTATGAGATCCAAGATGAAAATCTAATTACTAAATGTATGAGTTTGCTCTTTCAATAAAGACATGTAAAAATTCTTCTTAAACAGCTTAATTTTGTAAATCTTGTAATTGTTAAAGTTGTATATGGAAAAAACAATGAAAAGAATAAAGTGAAGAGATGAAGAAAAAGAGAAAGAGAGCGGCACCCAACAACAATATAAAAATGCAAATAAAAAAGATAAAAAAGAAGCAACCATAATATTGATAATTTCAGTTAAAAAAAGTATGTGGTGCAATTTTACCGAAAATTTTTTTATGGAACTTTTATTTCTTATATTTACAATTATTATTTACATTTTTGTGCTTTTATATAATAAAATAATTTGAAAATATAACAATAATAAAAATAATGTCAGATTAAGATTTTAAATTAATTTATAACAAGGAAAAAGTACAAGTAATTATATGTAATTTATGACTTATTTTGTAATAAAGAATTGCCCTATGATTCAACCCGCTAGTAACTGGAGGTAAATTATATTAATACCATATGGAGTTTATAAATCATCCAATACATAAGATTGAGACACTAAAGTTGAAGTAGATGATTCTTTTTTCTTTAGCAATAGTAGTACATTTTGCAGCAGTGCTATGATACAAATTAACTAGCTGAATGAATATTGAGAAATTATATTGTATTGTTATAAAATAGCTGGTATAAAGGACAGCTGGCTAAATTGTTATTCTGTTTGTTATTTTGTCTTCTTTTGTAATGGCCTAGCTCATGGCTCAACTGCTATATAAGCATGCCTTGGAAAATTGTTGAGATAAGAAATTACTAATAGAATTATTTCCTTCCTCTCCCTAATTGTTCTCCCCCGTATATTCTTTTTTCTTCTTTCTTGCATTATTTCTTCTCTCTGTCATTTTCTTGATTTAGTTTACAAAATTTGGTATCAGAGCAGTGGTCCTTCGACCATGGTTGATGGTACATGAAATCAAGACTTTAAACGTGAGATTATGCAAATGATACAGGACATTGAACATCACCAACAACAATCATTGAAGGAATCCATAGATGAGATCAGAAGCTTGATTGGGGGCTTAAGTCTCCAACATACCGAGGTCTTAGCTAAAAACAAAGCAGCAGAGCACTCTAATGAAGAGTCCTCGAGGAAGATGGAGGAGAACAATTTCTCATGGAGTAGAGCCACCAAACTAGAGTTTCCTAAATTTAACGGTAAGGAGTTTGATAATTGGCTTCTTAGAGCAGAGTATTTTTTTGAAGTAGATGGTACATAAAAGGAGAATCGGGTCAAAATCATAGTCATCTAAAGTGAAGGGCCATTCAATGGCATCAAGGATTCATTAGGGTCAAAGATGGTACACTAGTGTCATGGGAAGAATATGTACAGGCTATGGGGGCTAGATTCGGGATGCATGCCTATGATGATCCATAGGCCGACCTAAGAAATTTGAGACAGGTGGGTCCTTTGTAAAATTATTTGGATGTATTTAATGAAGAATATCTAAGAGTTGAAATTAAAGAAGATCAAGCCATTAGTTTCTTCTTGTCTGGCCTCATTGATGAGCTCAAAAACCCTGTTAAGATATTTAAGCCAAAAACCCTGGCCGAAGCATACTCCCTAGCCAAATTACAAGAAATCACTGTAGTTTCCATTAAAGGCTAACCTAAACCAAATACTAAAATTCCCATTAAACCTAATTCACCACATCAGCCTAACCCATCATTAAACATCTATGCCTTCCTTTAGTAGATTCAACCTAACCACCTAAAAAATCTAAAACTAATCAGGTATGTTACCCATACCCAATATTCCTAGATTGTCATCACAAAATTCCAAAAATCCTAGAACCATAACTAGCAAGGAATTTGATGAAAAAAGATTAAAGGGTCTCTGTTTTTAGTGCAATGACATGTATGCTCCTAGCCATAAATGTAAAATGAAACAAGCTTTTTTTTTAAAGCTGCATGTTGATACTGAAGATGAAGTAGAGTTAATTGAAGAATGGAATTCTGAACCCATTGAACCAAAATTGATGCAATTATCACTACATGCTTTGAGTAGGGCTACTGGATCTAATACCATGAGGTTGATAGGTATGCAAGTGAATAAGAGGTTGTTTATTCTCATTGATTTAGGAAGTACCCATAATTTCTTGAGTGAGGGTATTGCCTAAAGAATGACATGCAATTTACAACTAGTTGAAGGAGTGAAGGTTACTATGGCTAATGGGCAAGATTTTTCATGTTCTTCAATTGGTTTAGGATTTGAATGGAGAATGCAGGGTCAGTCCTTCACTACTAATGTTTATACTTTGCATTTAACGAGCTATGATTTAATTTTAAAGGTACAATGGTTGGCTACCATAGGAAATATCATATGGAATTTTCAGCAATTGAGAATGACCTTTACATAGACAAGCAGAAGTATGTCTTATAAAGAGAAGGGGATAAGAGAGTCACTATCATTGATGATACACAACTTAATAAATTAATGAATAAAACCCAATAACTAGCTTTAGCACAGTTGGTTATACAGATTAAAAAGAGGCGAAAGCTGAACTATATGAGTTATAAGTTCAAGATATGTGATCAGAATGGAAGGCTTGAATTGAATTATTAGGGCAATATGGTGATATTTTCAAAGAACCTAAAGGTCTCCCTCCTCTTAGAACCCATGATCACCATATCATTCTTAAAGATGGAGCTCAACCTATTAACATGAGGCCTTATAGGGTTGGAGGTTTACAAAAGGATGTGATAGAAAGAATGACTAAAAAGATGATGGAAAGTGGAGTTATAAGGACCAGTAATAGCCCTTACTCCAGCCTGGTGGTGCTTGTTAAGAAAAAAGATGGCAGTTGGTGTATGTGTATCGATTATAGGGCTTTAAACAACATTATTGTTAAAGATAAGTATCCCATTCCTATTATTGAAGAGTTTCTCGATGAACTAGGAGGAGTAATGGTATTTTCTAAAATTAATCTGAGGTTTGGTTATTGGAAAATCAGAATTCATCCTGATTCTATTGAGAAGACTGCATTCAAGACACATGATGGGCATTATGAATTCTTGGTTATACCCTTCGGCTGACCAATGCCCCTTCGACATTCCAAAATCTGATGAAAAGACCCTATTTAAGGAAATGTGTATTGGTTTTCTTTAATGATATATTGATTTACAGTCACAATAAAAAAGAACGTCTACAACATTTGAAGTTAGTTTTTGATATATTGAAGGACAATAATCTCTTTACTAAGATGAGTAAGTGCTCATTTGGAAGTACATAAATTGAATATCTTGGGCATATAATTACACCGATAGGAGTAGTGACTGATCCATAGAAGATTCAAGCAATTAAATAATGGTTGGTTCCAAGGAATATTAAGTAATTAAGGGGCTTCTTGGGATTGACAGGGTATTATTGAATAGTCATAGAGGGCTATGAGCAAATTGCTAAACCTTTGACTGAACTCCTCAAGAAGGATGCCTTTTAATGGGGAAATGAAGCTCAAGTTGCATTAATCGACTTAAAGAGGCCATGGTAATAGCACCTGTTCTAGCCTTACCTGATTTCAATTAAGAATTTTTAATTGAAATATATGCTTCTAGATCAGGCACTGGGGTGGTACTTATGCAAAAAAGGCACCCAATAGTATCATTAGTAAGGCTTTATCACCACGGAATCAACTACTCTTAATCTATGAGAAAGAAATGCTAGCTATGCTGTTTGCCATAAAAAAATAGGAACCCTATTTGGCTAATCAACACTTTATCATCAAGATTGACCACCAAAGTTTAAAGAATCTATTAGAGTAAAGAGTTATAAGACCTTCACAGTAAGCATGGGTAGCTAAACTTATGTAGTATGACTATGAAATTTAGTATAAAAAAGGAAAAGAGAATCTTATAGCTGATGACTTATCAAGAATTTCTAAATTAGAAGTCTTCACCTTGACCTTAATTGTCTTGCCTTCTGAACTCATAGGTTATTGAAGAAACTTGAAAAACTGATACCTCTTTATAACATATTATTTCAATAAAGGAACGAGATTCTACTACTTATTCCAAGTATGTGTGGCAGTAACAAAAACTCACAAGAAAGGAGAGGCTAGTAGTGGGGAATGATGCCAACTTGAAGCATAAATTACTGACACTTTTCCATAATTAAGCTTTGGGAGGGCATTTAGGGGTGATTGTAATAGCAAAAAAATTAACTTCGATAGTTTATTAGGAGGGCCTATGGAAGGATGTTTGGAACTATGTTCGAAATTGCCTAACATGTCAGAAGTATAAACCTAAAAATGTAGCTATACCAAGTTTGTTACAACCTCTCCCTATACCTGAAGGTATCTTTATAAATATTACAATGGATTTTATAGAAGGGCTTCCAAAATCTCAAGGAAAATCTGTCATTTTTGTGGTTATTGATAGGCTAACTAAGTATGCCCATTTTATTAGACTGTCTCACCCATTTTTAGTTCATATTGTTGCCCAACCCTTTCCTGATTCGGTATACAAGCTCCATGGCATGCCATAAACTATCACTACTGATAAATAAGCTACTTTATTAGTAAGTTCTAGCAAGAGTTGTTCGAGCTATAAGGGGCAGAGCTGTAATTATCTACTGCCTACTATCCACAAACTGATGGTCAGATAGAAGTGGTTAATAGATGTTTAGAGACTTATCTCTAATGTATGGCTGGTGATGCACCTAATACTTGGTTTAGATGGTTGTCCCTGGCTGAATATTAGTATAATACTTCTTATCATACTAGTATCCAACTGACTCAATTCGAAGCTCTTTATAGATATGCCCTACCAATCCACATTCCTCACTTCTCGCATGATTTAAATGTGGAAGCAGTGGATTCATACCTCAGAGGCAGGGAAGCTACCATCAAGTTACTACAACATTACCTTAAAAGGGATTAAATTTGAATGAAAAACGTGGTTGATAGAAACAGAAGTGATATGAACTTTCACACCATAGATTAGGTCTATATCAAGTTTCCACCTAATAAACAAACCACTGTGCATCAAGGTCACAAGAAATTCCAACCAAAATATTTTGGGCCATTCTAGGTTCAAGATATTATTGGCACTGTGTCATATAAATTGAAATTACCACTAGAAGCTTAAATACATGATGTCATTCATGTCTCTCTCCTCAAACCAGTTCATGTTAATGTCCAAACTTCTCCAACATTGCCACTTCCTCAGTGTGCTTAACTTTACCCATAAGCCATATTAGAGCGTCAGATTGTTAAGAAAAAGAATGTTGTAGCTACTTAATTACTAATTCATTGGCAAGGACAATCACTATTTAAAGCTACTTGGGAGTATAATTGAGAGTTACGGCTTCGATTTCCAGGATTTTTCCTTGAGAACAAGGAAAACAAAGGGGAATATCAATATAAATTAACCAGCCGAATGAATATTGAGTAATTATATTCTGTTGTTATAAAATAGCTGGTATAAAAGACAGCTGGCTAAATTGTTATTCTGTTTGTTATTATGTTATTTTTTCTTCTTTTGTAACGGCTTAGCTCATGGCTCAGCTGCTATATAAGCATGCCTTGGAATTTTTGAGATAAGAAATTACTAATTGAATTATTCCCTTCCTCTCCCTAATTATTTCTCCCCTTTATCTTCTTTTTTCTTCTTTCTTGCATTATTTCTTTTCTCTGTCATTCTCTTGATTCAGTTTGTAACATGTTAATTTACCAAACATGATGAATCAAACGAGAAAGCAAAAGAACTCCAAGCCTTGAAACATGTAAATATGTGTCAAGCAATTATATTTTGGTATAGGATGATGAACTATGCATGTTATTTATTAATGGGAAAAATTCATTATGAAACCCATGAATTTATTGCATTTGTTCTATTGAGCCTATTATCCTTTCATCGCATTCTATTGAGCTTTTATACTTTTATTTAAGTGGTTATTGAGGACTTTTTTAACAGTCTCAATAAAAGGTGTTAAGTATTACATATAAAAATAAGGAAAAAATTTTTATGAAGTGCTTGAACTTATTGGATTTATTCTATTAAAACCTTGTCCTTTTTTATTGTATTTTATTAAGCCCCTATGCTTTTATTTAAATTCTTAATGATGTTATTTTTATATATAATACTTAATAACAATAGTGGATCTGTTAAATTGGTTCTCAATAACTATATAAATAAAAGCATAAGGGCTCAATATAATACAATAAATAATATGGGCTTAATAGAATAAACTGTTATAATTTAGGTTGATAATAAATTTTGCCTTTATGAATGCCTACCTTGCTTTGAAGAAGTGATATAGTATATCCAACCTTTACAATTCGAAAATAAAAGGTAAGTGAAACATATTAAATTTTAAAAATAAAAATTTTAATACATTATTAAATGTAAAAATATTTGTATTATACTTTAGACATCCAGTTTGATCGGCTGGTGATGGGGAGTGGACTGTGGGTGTTTGGTTTTATTGGCTTATAATAGAGCCAAATGATGAGAAATATGAAGCTTGAATGTAAGAGAGAAACCCAAAATCTTCTAAAAAATGAGCATGAGAGCTTGAAACCTATAAATCTGAGCCTAAACCCCCTATAGAGCAAGCCTAGGTTAACCTGGCCTACTAGGCATAGTGCAAGGCGAGCCAGATATATGATGCCTTTTTGAAGAGGCGATCTCCTCTATGGCAGCTGGTGATGAGGCGATCGCCTCATCGTAGAGACACTACCTCTACATTAAATGCAGAGTTGACAATGATGGCTAAGGGTGGGCCAACCTCATTTGGAACTCAGCCTCTAGTATGAAAAAAGAAAATTCTTAGGAAAAAAAAGCTAAAAAAAAATGCAATGATGAAAAAAAGAGTAAAGGAATGGGCTAGGCATGAGATTAAAAAGGAGAAGAAGAGAAAGAGAGGAGGGGTCAATTAACAACAATTAGCAAAAAAAGGAGAGAGTTTCAGAGAAAAAAAGGCTCTGAAACATGTTCTTGAAAGAAAAAAATGTTCTTGAAAGGGAGGAAGGTGAACCAAGCTTAATGGTGATTTTCTTAAAGAAGAAGGGTAAAAAAACTTGCATTCAAGGGAAGTTCAACACTTATACTCATTTTTGAGAGCCAACTATATTAGAAAAGCTCATCTTTCAAAAATTATCTTAACTTCGTCTCAATAGTGAAGATATAGGTTTGTATAATCTTTTACTTGCTTATATAATCCCTAGCTTACTTATCACACCCGAATTCTAACTCTAAGTATATTTCCATTCATTATGCATTGCATTTACATAATATATATTGATTTAATTTAAGTATAAGTTAGTATATCTGTATATATATATATATATATATATACATAGTTATAGAGAAAAAGACTCAATTGTAGCAAATGATTGTCCTTAATTAAATAATTAAAAGCTTAAAGATTTATAGGTAACTTAATTTTACATATTATTTAATTAATATTTATGGATATGTTGAGAGAAAGAGCTGCCATTAATTGAAAGAAAGAATGAAAGAGGGGAAAAAGAGAAAAGGGGAAAAGAGGGTTAAATTACTTCCTCTTATAGAAGTGATTTTTCAAGCCAAATTTAAAGATCTAAAGTACAGTTAAGGCTATAATCTTAATCCTATAAGACTTTGGTGATTGATTTGATAAGTAATTTTAATATTTTGGTTGGTTTTATTTAGGGTTCTTAAGTTGTAGAATTTGGATTTTATAATTTTAATTTATCATTCTCTGTAATTTGATCATATCTTACTCTATAGAGATTTAAATTAAGTTTTATTTGATGACCTAGAATCTTGGAAGAATTATCTATAATTTTTTCTCTTTGAGCTCAATCTAATTCAATCTCTACGATAGTGAAATAAGAGAAAATATTTTAGTACTTAATCAGTTATATAAATTGACCTAGCTGTGTTCAAATGCCTATATCTCACCCTATAGTTGTCTAATTGGTGTGAAATTTTTATGAAATATTCTCAAAAAATTCCTTCTCTATAAGTGCGCAAAAATTTTCAAAGTCAGCTCTAAAAGCAGCAATTTTGATTATGTGAATCAGGTTTATAGATTTTATGAGTTAAAACTAATCTAGATCCTTTTCAAATATCTTGAGCTAGGAAACTCCAAACTGAGTTTATTTTAATTCTAAGAAAATTTAAAAGAGTTATCTAAAACTTTGTAGTTTTGATCCAAAGCTGATTATGCTTGAATAGTGGTCTAATAGACTTATACTTTTTATTGCTCAACCTGCCTGAGTAATTGAGTTGCTTGTAATGTGACCTTTATAAATTTATTTTCAGTTATTGAATAGAAGTGAAATTTTTACTTAAGTTAATAGAAACAAATATCTAAGTTTGTTAAAATTTGAGGTTAAAATTCTTTTTCTACAGGTCAAAGCAATTTTTCTAATATAAGCTTGAAAATAGCCTTTGTAGAGTTAATAAGGCTAGTTTATAGAGTTAAGTTAATTTGCATACTTTTCATATATTTTGGGGGCTGCATGGTTAGGTCAGTATATGAGATTATTATATTAATGATTTATAAATTAAATTGCTTATGGTAGGTGCTGGAAAAGGCAAAGGAAGTGCATGTGCAAATTAAGCAAATTCACTGAACCGGGTTTATGTGTTTATAGACTGTTTGGTGAGTAGATGTTTAGGCCCTGAAAAAATATTTTTATATCAATAATGAAATGAGATTTTAATGTTATTTTATGAACTTGATTTGATGTATTGAAATTTATTTAATTCAGCTTGTTGTTACTTGAATTATTCAAGCTTTGAAACAATAAAAAGGTTTTAAATTCACAAGTGAAAGGTGTTACTACATTATGCCTTTATTTTGCAAGTTGAATGAGATTTATTTTAGTTACTTGATGATTTGAATGAGTTAAAATCATATTAGTTTTATTCCTTTGAATTTTGATGAGAAATGGTTTGATTTTTAATACTATGTTGAGTTATAAATGTGATAGAATGGTTTTGATTAATTTTGGATGAAATGATATTTGTTTTTGTATTACCTCCCTATTTGAGATGAATGAATGTGTTGAGGTGATATATGTACATTTGAGATTGTGTTGTTATTGTACAACAAACAATAGGGCACTTGATTGCAGGGCGATGAAGGAAGAAGGGCCGTTCCATGCTAATGTTGTTGAAGAGTTAGCCTTTAAATGTGCCTAGAGAGTGAGCTTATGATGGCTTGTATGTTATGGCCGAGTTGTGATGCTTATTATAAGGATGGTTAATACAAATGAAAAGTTGTATTGATATTTGCAAAGGCACATGTTTCAACTGACTAAGCTTTGAATATGTTTGAAAGGAAGATTGATTATTAATGCTTAGTATTTTTAATTTGAGATGTTTATTGCGTTTATTTTAGTTAAACTATTTTTTGCTTGTGACATCTATTCATTAAGTATTTCTATACTCATTTTACTTTTTTTTATAAACATTTTCAGATAGCTGGGCTTGATAGTTAGTGAACCGAGTTAGGTGAGTATGAATAGAAGTTCAGAATAAGGTTGGCCAATAATCCTCGTTAGAGTAGTCTTCCCTTTTATTTTTTTTATTTGTTGTATAAGTGTTGTAGAACATTGGTGGTTAAGCCATGTTTAAAAATGTATATTTATATTATCCAATTAGTTTGTACATATTTTATTATTCATAAATAGTATCTCACTATTCATAAATATGTATTTTTGCTATTGATAAATAGTGCTTTACTATTAAAAAAATACGTAATGCTTTAAAAGTTCTTATTCTTTAAATATAACATATGTACAACACTAAATTTTTATAAGGGATTAATTTTGAATCATTTTGGAAATATAAGGATATTATAATAAAAATTAATTAAACTAAGCAAATTATTTTGTGATTGGTTTTAAATGTCCATCTCAGGGTGTGTGAGATGAGGTGTGACAATTTTATTATTAGAGCTTTGTTAAATGGTCCTCTAAACTATGTTGTTATTGTAGTTTGATGAAATTTTGAAAATATTTTTGTTATATTTATAGGATGCCACTAAGAAGGAACCATCATAGGCCACCTAAACAAGGGAGAGTTGGCCCATGGGGTAGTGATAGGGCAGAGACTAGAGGTAGTGCTAATCCTGAGATAGAGTCTGAGGTTAAGACCCCTATTATTGAGTAACTTCCACCTCCCCCACCCTATGTTGTACCTGTATTGTAGCTTGATCCCAAAATACTTGTAGAAACTATTATTGCTACTCTAACAGCCCAAGAACAGAGAAGAAGGCCTGGTGTTATAATTGAATATGCTAAGAAATGTAGGGCATTTGAATTTTGATGGCTCTATTGATTCTCGAGAGGTAAACAAATGGTTGAGAGCTATAGAGAAAGCATTTAATACTTTTGCATTAATTGAGGCACAAAAAATTGATAATGTGTATGGCCTTCTATATGATATAACAGATGCTTGGTTTGCTCGGGTTAGATTGTTACATGGAGGCTAGTTAACTTGGGATGTAGTTAAGACTGATTTCTGTAGGGAATACTTTACAGTTGCATTCAAGGTTCAAAGGTAGAATGAATTCATTGCATTGAAATAAGGTGCAATGTCTGTATGAGAATATATGGATAAATTTGAAGAGTTATATAAGTATGCTTCATATATTTTCCCAACTCAAGCTCAGAAGTGTTATAGGTTTAAAGAGGGCCTGTAAACTGTGTTAAAGAATGAATTATCACTATATGAAGGAAAAAATTTTAGAGGCTGGGTTGAGAAAGCAATAGAGAAGGAGAAGATAAAAGAGGAAATAGAGCAATAGGGCAAGTTAAAGGCTCCAGTTTGGGAAGGGAGGAAAAAAGGATTCAGTAAGGGAACTGGTACATCTCAATAAAGGCTAGAGACATGAGGATTCAGAGGTAGTAGAGGGCCTTAGACTTGGTTAGGCACTAATAGACCATAGTCTTCTTAGTTTAGTCAGAGCTCTATGAGACACCTTATGGTTAGTGTAAGTAGTTCATTCAGAAGGACCACTGTAAGCACCCAATTTCGGGATGATGAGTTATAGATGCGACAAAAGACTCCAATGATGAAAATATCATGAATAGGCCTTCAATACTTGAACTTTGAAACTTCAGAGGTTTGATTGCATTTTTCAAAGAAAGAATTTAATGTTTTCATAGACTAAATTGCAATGCTTTTTAAGGACCTAATTACAAAACTTAAATTCTTTTAGGGACCTTTTTATAATTAAAAGTTAAAAAAAGTGGTCGGAATTCTATAATTCCGATCGGAATTATGTAATTTTGATCGGAATTAGAGTTTTCCATCTGGTTTTCTGATTTTTCAGAAAATAAAAATATATT
The DNA here is from genome assembly GCA_947683625.1 of Mallotus nudiflorus. Taxonomy (NCBI): domain Eukaryota; kingdom Viridiplantae; phylum Streptophyta; class Magnoliopsida; order Malpighiales; family Euphorbiaceae; genus Mallotus; species Mallotus nudiflorus. The sequence continues at coordinate 2,229,098 of CANTUR010000213.1, read as the reverse complement.
TTTCTTAAATCCTGATTGGTATGAAACTTTCTTAAAATTATTTTTGATATTTGAATGATATTTTTAAGGAAACAAAATTCTTTTAGGAATCAATTTATATGGAGGGTTTAAAGGGTTGTTTTACTATAAAAGGAGGTATTTTGGCTCCTTTAGGGTCATCGGGGAGTAGTACTTTTATTCATAACTTTTATTTTGATATTTTGAAGAGCATTCTCTACACCAAATTGTCTTTTGACTTATCGATTTTTCTTGGAAAAACATTCTTGATTCTTTTCCTTTGTTAATTGTTTTGAAAAAGCATTCTTTACAAAAATTCCCCTTTTGCTTAATTAATTAATTGAAGATCTTTGGAGGATCTTTTGAAGAACAAGATTTAAAGACTTATTAAGAATGGTGATTTTACAAAATTTGAGTAGCACTCCATTAAAATCATCCACAAACATTATCTTCTCTTTATTATATTTTACTTGATTTATTTATTTATTTATTTATTTCTTTTTTGATTTTATTGAGTTTTAATTTTATTTAAATTATTTTTATAATTTATTCACTAATCATAATTTTTGTTCTTTTTATGATGATTATGGAGGAAAATACATGACAATCATGTTTAGAGGACTAAACTTATAAGAAGTTCATGGAATGCCATGGATAAGACCTTGTAAAGATATAATTTTTAGGGTTTTTATTTATTACTTTATTTTATTTATATTTTTTGGGGTTATATTAATTATTTTTATTATTATTTTCAATAGATTATTGTAATAGCCCCAATAGTGGGAATAGTGAAATTGTGTGTAGTTGTTTGTTTATTTTAATTAATTGGTTAGTAAAATTAGGGTTTGAATTGAGTAATTAATTAAAATAAATGGAGGAAGTTGATTAATTTAGGTTGCATGTTAATTACAATTAGGGTTTTAGAAAGAATAATTAATTGGTTGTTTGATCTTTTACTTAATTGTTATGATATGTTTTATTTGTTTTTGGGCTTGTTTATGTATTTTTATGTGTTTTGGGCCTTTAGCCCATATTAGATTCTAATCCACTTAAATAAATTTAGGGTTTTTTTAGGTTTGATAATTAGATTCACTTTATTCATAAATTTACTAATTTAATTGATTAATTAACATGCATTTTAGGCCCATAATTAATTGAAAATTAGGGTAGAGACAACTTAGGCCCATTTAGTTAATTAGACATAGGCCTACCTAAGTTAATTTAATTAAGTAGACTTAGCCTACTTAATTTAAGCCTTTTTCATAATTTGTAGATTTAAGATCATTTCATTATTAAAACATGTAGAATTAGGCCCATTAATTTAAATACTCCATAATTTGTAGATGTAGGCCCATTTTTAGAATTAAAATAAATAGAATTAAGTTATTTTAATTAAAATTAAAAGAATTAGGCCCTTTAGCTCACTTGTAATTAAAACATGTAGATTTAGCTCATTTAATTAAAATCAATATAGATTAGACTCATTTAGGGATTGTATTGAATGCATTATTTACTTGTATTTTTCATGACTAGTTTGCCTTGGAGTTAATTTCTAGAATAAGGGTTTATATGAAATTATATGTAAATAAAGGATAATATAATAATTCATAAAATAATTCTAAATGAACACGAGATTGAAAGAAGTTGGTATTCCGTATCCAGAATCTCCTGGTTGTGGTACTAGATTTCTTTTAGGGAATTGTATTGTCCCCTTTTCGATTTGTCCTAGTTGTTACCCTAGGTGGCGACTCCTCATCTTCACTCCATGTCTTTGTGATAGTGGTTAGTGTGTTCTTTAGAGCCATGAGCTCAAACAGTGTCACGATTGCTAAAATCTTAGACGCGCACTAAACCCCGCCGTCTACAACCACACCCTATACTATATGTGGCCATGTTCACGAAGGAGGAGATTATAGGAAAATGAGTATTCAATGTTTTGAATGTGGTGGATTCAGACACATTAAGAGGGATTGTCCTAATTTTGCATAGTTTGGCACCAGTATTGGTAGAGGAGTCCAAAGTATTGCTGGTAGAGGAGGTAGGACTTCTGGATTTAGTAGAGGTACAGGTAGAGGTTTAAGAGCCAGTGTTAGTAAAAAGGGTGGTGCATCCACATCGACACAACCTACTTAACTTGTACAGATAAAGAGACCTTTAGTGAAACCTAGGGTCTTTGCTGTAACACAAAAGGAGGCAGTATCATCACATGATGTTATTTCTGGTAGGTTAGTTATCTTTGGTGAAAATGTTTATGCTTTAATTGACCCAGGCACAACTTATTCATTTATTGCATCATCTTTCACATCATGCATACCAATAGAAAAGAGTGTGACAGACCAGGGTTTGGCTGTAGATATGCCAATGGGTGAATCAATGGTTTGTAGACATGTTTATCGGGGATGTGAGCTAGAATTTGGGGGGTCAAAAATTAGAAGCAGACTTAGTTCCATTACCATTACAAATGTTTAATGTGATTCTTAGTATGGATGTTCTAACCAAATATCAAGCACAAATTAATTCCTATAAGAAGACAATAGAGTTCCAGATGCCTATAAGTAGTAAAATTATGTTTAGAGTTGAAAAGGGTTCAAAGCATTATAGTATGGTTTTAGTGCTCGTAATTAGAAAAATGATGAGAAAAGGGTGTGAAGCATTCTTGGCATATGTTATTGACATTGAAAAAGAGGGGAAAAAGCTTGACAATCTCCCTATAGTAAATGAGTTTACAGATGTATTTTCATAAGATCTTTTAGGTTTGCCACTTGATAGAGATTGAGTTTAGTATTGATTTTCAACTAAGGATAGCTCCTATTTCATAAGCCCTATGCCTAATGGCTCTAGTAGAATTAAAAGAATTGAAGGTGCAGTTGCAAGAATTACTTGATAAAGGCTATATTAGACCTAGTGTATCACTTTGGGGACCACTAGTTCTATTTGTGAAGAAGAAGGATGGTACCATGAGATTGTGTATTAATTACAGATAGTTGAATAAAGTGATCGTATATAAAAAGTATCCATTGCCATGGATTGATGACTTGTTTGATCAGCTATAAAGAGCTAGAGTATTCTTAAAGATTGATTTGAGGTCTGGGTATCACCAGCTGAAGATTAAGACAATAGATGTGCTTAAAACAACATTTAGGTCTCGATATGGGCATTATGAATTCCTAGTGATGCCATTTAGGTTAACTAATGCTCTTGCTAGTTTTATGGATTTGATAAATAAAGTATTCAAGCCTTATTTGGATACCTTTGTTATTGTGTTCATTGATGATATTTTAGTGTATTCATAGTCAAAGGAAGAGCATGTTGAGCATTTGAGGATTGTATCACAAACATTAAGAGATAAACAACAATGCCAAGTTTAGCAAGTGTGAATTCTGGTTAGAGAAAGTGGTGTTTTTAGGGCATGTCATCTCAACTAAGGGAGTGTATATTGATCTTATAAAGATTGAAGCAATTCTTAGTTGGAAACCACCTACTAATGTACACGAGGTGCGTAGTTTTATAGGGTTGGTGGGCTATTATAGGAGATTTGCAAAGAAATTTTCTATCATTGCTTCAGTTTTAATAAAACTGCTAAGGAAGAATGTAAAGTTTTTTTGGAATGAAGAATGCCAAGACAGTTTTGATAAATTAAAGGCATGTTTAACTTCAGCACTAGTGTTGACACTACCAATGATGGGACTAGAATATATTGTGTACAGTGATGCATCTAGAAATGGTTTAGGCTGTGTAATGATGTAACATGGTAAGGTGGTAGCCTATGCTTCTTGACAATTAAGGACATATGAATTGAACTATCCTACATATGACTTAGAGATAATAGCATTTTTTTTTCTTTGAAGATTTGGAGACATTATTTATATGGTGAGAAGTGTTAGTTTTTCATAGATTACAGGAGCTTGAAGTACATACTAAGTTAGAAAGAGCTAAAATTGAGGCAAAGAAGATGGATTGAGCTTCTAAAAGATTATGATTTCACCATTGAATATCACCCAGGGAAAGCTAATGTGGTAGTAGATGCACTTAGTAGGAAGTCCTTAGGTAACTTAGTTTACATTCAAACTATGCGAATTCTATTATTACTTGAGTTAAGGGCATTGAATATGGAGTTAGCATAGGGTAAGAAAGGAGTATTGCTTGTTACTTTAAGGATTCAACCAGTGTTGATTGATAGAGCTAGGGAGGCACAAAGTCAGGATGAACAAATGGTAAAGAGCAAACAACAAGTCTAGTAAGGTAACATGGTAGACATTATGATTTTAAAGGATGGTACTTTATTATATAGGGGTAGATTATAAATACCTAATATTGAGGTTTTGAAAAGAGAGATAATGAAGGAAGCACACAATTCAGCATATGCTATGCATCCTGGAAGTACTAAAATGTACCATACTTTAAAAGACAACTATTGGTGGTTAGGGATGAAGAAAGACATTATAGAGTTTATGGTTAGATGTTTGGTTTACCAATAGGTTAAAGCAGAACATCAACATCCAGTAGAAACATTTCAACCTCTTCCTATTCTTAAATGGAAGTAGGAGCATATTACGATGGATATTGTAATTGGATTGCCTATAACTCAGTAAGGACATGATGTAGTTTGGGTGATTGTCGATCGACTCACTAAATCAACTCACTTCTTACTTATGAAAGTGAGTTTTTACTCACTAGATAAGTTTGCTAAAATCTATATTAGAGAAGTGGTAAGATTACATGGTTTTCCATTTTCTATTATATTAGACAGGGATCCAACATTTACATCCAGATTTTGGCCAAGTTTACAACATACTTTGGGTACTAAGTTAAGGTTTAGTATAGCTTTTAATTCCCAAATAGATGGTCAATCAGAGAGGACAATCCAGACATTAAAAGACATGCTTTAAACTTGTGTGATGGAATTACAGCGTAGTTGGGATACACATCCACCTTTAATGGAATTTGCATACAATAACACCTTTCATTCTAGTTTAGGAATGACACCTTATGAAGCACTATATGGTAGGAAGTGCATAAATCCATTTTGTTGGGATGAAGTTGGGGAAAGACAATTAGTTGATTTAGAAATTGTGCAAATAACAATAAAGAAGATTCAGTTAATTCGAGATCAATTAAAAGAAGTCCAGGATAGATAAAATAGTTATACAGACTTAAAAAGGGAACTAATTGAATACACTGTGGGTGACAAGGTCTTTCTAAAGATTTCTCCTTAGAAAGGAGTCTTACGGTTTAGTAGAAGGGGAAAACTAAGCCCTAGGTATACTAGTCCTTATGAGGTGAGTGAGAGGATTGGTCTAGTAGCCTATAGGTTGGCCTTACCTCTAGAATTGTCTCAAATTCATAAATTTTTCCATATTTCAATGTTGAGGAGGTATAGGAGTGATCCTAGTCTCCGTTTGTAAGCCTAACCCATAGAATTGAAAGAAAACTTATCTTATGAAGAAGAGCCAGTTGTAATTGTTGCTAGGGAAACCAAGGTGTTGAGAAATAAAATTATACCTTAGGTGAAAGTGTTATGGAAACACCATAGGAGAGAGGAAGCTACTTGGGAGCGAGAGGAAGACATGAGAAATCAATACCCTCATTTGTTTTAGCATAATTTTGGGGATAAGATTTCTTAAGGTGGGGAGAATTGTTACACTCGTACACTAACTCTAAGTATATTTGCATTCATTATGCATTGCATTTACATAATATATATTGATTTAATTTGAGTATAAGTTAGTGTGTGTGTGTGTGTGTGTGTGTATATATATATATATATATATATATATATATAAGACTTAATTGTAGCAAATGATTGTCCTTGATTGAATAATTAAAAGCTTGAGGATTTATAGGTAACTTAAGCATTTCATTACGGACTAAAAGGATTATATTACATATTATTTAATTAATATTTATGGATATGTCAAGAGGAAGAGTTGCCATTAATTAAAAGACAGAAAGAAAGAAAGAGGGGAAAAAGAGAAAAAGGGAAAAGAGGGCTGAATTATTTCCTCTTATAGAAGTGAATTTTCAAGCCAAATTTAAAGATCTAAAATATAATTAAGGCTGTAATCTTCATCCTAGAAGACTTTGGTAATCGATTTGGTAAGTAATTTTAGTGTTTTGGTTGATTTAATTGAGGGAGTTGCAAAATTTGGGTTTTATAATTATGGTTTATCATTCTCTGTAATTTTATCATATCTTGATCTATAGAACTCTAAAATTAAGTTTTATTTGATGATCTAGAATCTTGTAAGAATTATCTCAATCTAATTCAGTCTCTACAATAGTGAATAAGAGGAAACATTTTAGTACTCAATTAGTTGTGTAAATTGACCTAGTTATGTTCAAATGCTTATATGTCGCTCTACAGTTGTCCAATTGGTGTGAAGTTTTTATGGCATATTCTAGAAATATATATCTAAGATTGAGTAAAATTTTAGCTCAAAATTCCTTTTCTATAAGTACAAAAAAGGTTTCAAAGTCAGCTTTAAAAGCAGCGATTTTGATTATGTGAATCAAGTTTATAGAGTTCATGAGTTAAAATTAGTCTAGATACTTTTCATATATCTTGAGCTAAGAAAATCTAAATTGAGTTTATTTTGATTCTAAGAAAACTTAAAAGAGTTCTCTAAAACTTTGTAGTTTTGATCCGGAGTTGATTATGCTTGAATAGTAGACTAACAGACCTATACTTTTTATTGCTCAATCTACCTGAGTAATTGAGCTGCTTGTAATGTGACCTTTATTGTTTTATTTGTGGTTATTGAATAGAAGTGAAATTTTTATAAGGTACTAGACACAAAGACCTAAGTTTGGTTGAAATTTGAGGTTAAAATTCTTCTTCTACAAGTTAGAGCAATTTTTCTAATATGGGCATGAAAATAGCCCTTGTAGAGTTAATAAGGCTGGTTTGTAGAGTTAAGTTAATTTGCATATTTTGCATATAGTTTGGGGGCTACATGGTTAGGTCAGTGTATGAGATTATTATACTAATGATTTATAAATGAAATTGCTTGTGTTAGTTTCTTGAAAAGGTAAAGGAAGTGCATGTGCAAATTAAACAAATTTGATGAATCAGGTTTATGTGTTTATAGACTGTTTGGTGAGTAGATGTTTAGGCCCTTAAAATATTTTCATATCAGCAATGAAATGAGCTTTTGATGTTGTTTTATGAACCTAATTTGATGTATTGAAATTGATTTAATTCAACTTATTGTTACTTGAATTATTCAGGCTTTGAAACAATAAAAAGTTTGCAAATTCCTAAATGAAAGGTGTTACTACATTAGGCCTTTATTTTTCAAGTTGAATGAGATTTATTTTAGTTACTTGATGATTTAAATGAGTCAAAATCAAATTGGTTTTGTTCCTTTGAATTTTGATGAGAAGTGGTTTGATTTTTAATACTATAATGAGCTATAAATGTCATAGAATGGTTTTGATTAATTTTGGATGAAATGATATTTGTTTTGTCTATTACCTCCTTATATAAGATGAATGAATGTGTTGAGGTGATATATGCACATTTGAGATTGTGTTGGTTGTTATTGTGTAATAAACAATAGAGCACTTGATTGTAGGATGGTAAAGGAAGAAGGGCCATTCCATGCTAATGTAGTTGAAGGGTTAGCCTTTAAGTGTGGCTAGAGAGTGAGCTTGTGATGGCCTATATGTTATGGTTGAGTTGTGATGCTTGTTATAGGGATCATTAATATAAATGAAAATTTATTTTGATATTTGCAAAGGCACATGTTTTAACTGACTAAGCTTTGAATATGTTTGAAAGCAAGATTGAATTGGATATTTTAAGTGAATAATAATTTGATTATTAATGTTTAGTATTTTTAATTTGAGATGTTTATTATATTTATTTTAGCTAAACTATTTTCTACTTGTAACATCTATTCATTAAGTATTTCTATACTTATTTTACTTTGTTTTATAAACATTTTAGATAGTTAGGCATGGTAGTTGGTGAACCAAATTAAGTATGGATAGAAGTCTAGAATAAGGTTGGCCAACAATCCTCATTAGAGTAGTCTACCCTTTTATTTTTTTTATTTGTTGTATAAGTGTTGTAGAGCATTGGTGGTTAAGCCATATTAAAAAATGTAATATTTATGTTATCCAATTATTTTGTATGTATTGTATTATTCATAAATATTATTTCACTTTTCATAAATACATATTTTTACTATTGATAAATAGTACTTTACTATTAAAAAATATGTAATACTTTAAAAGTTCTTATTCTCTAAATACAACATATGTACAACACTAAACTTTTATAAGAGATTAATTTTAAATCCTCTTGCAAATATAAGGATATTATAATAAAATTAATTAAATGAGCAAATTATTTGGTGATTGGTTTTAAATGTCTATCTTGGGTTATATGAGACGAGGTGTGACATTACTTGTTTGTTAGCTTGCTTATTCACTCTATTGTGTTCTTTGTTTATGATTTTCCATGACTTTAGTATGATTTACTGAGTTATAGGTGTAGTTGTGCATCAAGCTTGTTTACATATTTGATCTTTACCTAAAATAGAAGTTCGAAAGTTTGAGAGTTATTTGAGCTTGTTGATGAGGCAATGCCTCTTTAAAGAGGTATCGCCTTACTATCATAAGGTGATTGCATCTTCACAGAGGTGATCACCACTTTTGTAGGCCCTTACGTATTTTCTAGTTTGATATTTCATGTAAATCATGCATGGTTTGAACCTTCATGAATCCCCTTTCTCTTACATTTTTTGTCTGCTTTGCATGATTATGTTTGCTATTTCACTTAGGGTTAATTTTTGAATATTCATAATCCCTATTTATGTAAATTTGATTTGAAAATTAACTTTTTGATTCTTCTTGTATAGTTTCATATGTCTTGGAAATTAATATCATGTGTGTTATAGGGAATCAGAACGATTTTGATCATTCAATTTAGTACCTAATCCTTTTCTCCCTGTTGTTATATTTTTATATAGTTTAATGCTTATTTATTTTCTATTTATTATACTTTCATTTGAATAAAATGTTGTAATCCTTAATCTCTTCCCTTATTTGATTTGAATGTATAGTTGTAAATTATTATTATTTATTTTATTTATGGTGAATATTGGGACCAAATGCATAAAAGAAACTAATGTGCAAACTCGGGTTTAATTATAGAATGAGACAATTATTCGAAGAAAATTGCAATATGCATGTTAACAAATAAATAATTGAATAATTAAAGGTGATAAATTATGAAACACAAACGGAGACTAACCATAAGGTTGGGTGGACATTCCAAAAGCCCATACCCTATTTCCGAACCCGATATTTGATGATAGCTTCTAGGAACTTCGTGGGATCTAGTTGCTGTACAATGTGTCCTGGCTTTTATCTGGGTGGCAAATCCATCTCTAATTAGGCTTTATAACCTATTTCGTATTTCCTAGTAGGCCTCGAGCCCACACAGTGCCATGGTCACCAAACACTTATGTGTATGTGTGTGCTAAACTCCACCGCCTACAGTGGCGACTCCACTGGGGATTGAGAAATTCATTCCAAGTGTTTTGTAATTTATCATTTTTAATTATTCTCTCATTTCTTTTGCATTTCTATTGCATCCACCACATTTGCACACAATAAGCACTTAATCTCAAATTAACTTGACAATAGTCATTATTTTACTACCTACATTTTACTCAAGCCTGGTAGTGAAATATTTGGTTATTTTCACCCACGACACATACTTATCCACATCGTACGGATCCTTAGTAGGGAGACGTATATAAATGTATATCATTGTGGGAGCTAAAGCTTATTACTCGAGACTTAAGCTTATGTAATGACCTAGTAATTTCTCTTAGGGATTTTCCAATTGCATATGCCTTATACCCTTTAATGAATCCTTAGAATAAAACCCGAGCCTATAAAAAATGGACCTTTCTAAGATGGGCCTTTCACTCCCTACTTTTAGCCTATTTCAAATGGATATGGTCAAAATGGGCCTATCATGCCCATTTTGGCCTATTAAAAATGGATCTTAATAAGGTAAGGCTTTGATATCATTCTTCGCCTATTGAAGATGGACTTTGGATTTAGAGGATCCATTACTTGTTTGCTCTATTTTAAGAGCTATCTTAAATATGTCAGTTTTGTTATACCCTACTGATAATTAAAACCCAGAATAAAAATCCTAGGACAAAATACTCACCATTAAACATGTGTGTGGGAGAAATAAGGTCGGACATTATCATTTTTGAAGCTTCACATTTTGTTTATGTGCTATATATATATATATATATATATATATATATATATATATATATATATATATATATATATATATATTAAATATGCTTGTTTAATTTCTTTTCTTCATTTCCTCAAATAATAAAATGGACCTACATGTCACACATATAGGCCATGCATAATTCTGATATATTGTCTTATAGTAATATAGATCCTTCAAGCTCGTTTAGGTGGGTTCGAGCCAGTTCTGGTCACCTAATAAGAAATTTAAAAATAGAAATGGCAAGTGGTTTTGATCCTGAGGCCTTTAAAGCACAGTTAAAAAAAGAGGTATTTACAGAAACCCAGTCCATGATAAGAGAAATGATGGGGGAGATCATTAAGTTGATCAAAGAGAAGCAACTGACACAACCAGCTAATCCAGTGGACCTTGATGTCGAGATTCCTGTGAAAGGAAGGGATGAGGATAATGTGACAATGATAGTCGATCCACTAGGCTAGAAGAATATGAACCCGGTTGAGAATATGGAACAGTATGACTAGGCCAAGAGCATAATCAAAGCCATGACCCAAATGTAGATGATGATGAAAGAAAAGGGCATGGATGCACTGCTGGACTATACTGATTTGAATCTGGATGAGGAGGATGATCTGTTACCTTAAAAATTCAAATTCCCTGATATAAAATAGTATTATGGAATTGAAGACCCCCATTTGCATTTAAAGCAATACATGACTTACACGAAAGCCATAAAATTGACTAAAGCTCAAATAGTCAAGTAGTTCCCTATATCATTGGAAGGTGCACCAATCCGTTGGTATTAGCTTTGGAACCGCACGTCCAGTCTGATTGGAAGGAACTATGCACCATGTTTGTGAAACAGTGTGGCCTTAATGTTCGATTGGAAGTATCTTTTAGGGATCTATAGAATACCAAGCATAAGTTTAATGAATCTTTCACTGATTATTTAACTCATTGGAAGGGGAAGCTATCTCAAATAAGACATAGGCCTGCTGAGTTAGGCCAACTAATGTTGGCAATGGAAGGGTGTATTCTAGCATTGTCTACGAAACTGAGAGATTTAAGAATTTGAAACTTCAAAGAATTATATAGATTTAGGGTCCAAAAGGAGTTAGATTTGGCCCAGGAAAAAGGGTTCTTTACGGGAAGATCTAGGGGCAAGGATGGATTTGCAAATCAACACCATCAGACAACCAAGCAATAATTTTTAGATTAACGCCATCATGCAACCCTGAAAATTCTTAAATTTTGGGTGGCCTCTTTCTAAAGTTCTAGAGGAGCTAATCGAGAAGAATGTGTTACGACCCTTACCTTCACAATAACCTTTGATAGGTGCCAACCCAAAGCTCTTTTACAAATTCCACCAGACCATTGGGCATGACATCGATGGTTATGTCTGATTAAAAATGAGACTTAATTAATGTAGGTAAGATCACTGACCCTGAGACAAGAAAACCAAACACCTAGAATAACCCTCTGCCTAATTACCAAAATGTACCACCACCAAACGTGCCCATCCTAATGATTAACATAAGTTTAACAAAAATGCAAGTCTTAAACTCTTTTATTAACATCACCCCTAACTCACTAAAACCTAAATACGAACCTAAAGACCCAAACTAAAATAAACAATCTATGGAACTTACTATACATGTTTTGGATATTTGGAGCTTTGATGATAAGAATAACGGGCCAATTGATTTATGGGAAAAAAGAGAAGAAGTTGAAACTACGAAGCCTGAACAAAAAAAGATAGAGAATTTAGAGAAAGGGGAAAAAGTGAAAAGAGATAGGGAAATCATCATCAGTATTTGGGAACTACTTATGCATTCTATAAATCATAAGGAAGCACTAGTTCTAGCTTTAAACCAAAAAAAGATCTCTATAAGTTGCACTCTTGAACAAATGGTCAATTCATTAATAAAAACCCCCAAGGCATGATAATGTTTTCTGATGACGAATTACCCTTGGAAGGGAGGGATCACCACAAAGCCTTATTCATTAAGGTTGAGGTAAAAGGAAAGATGACCTACTGTGTCATGGTAGATAACAGTTCTAACATTAATGTATGTCCATTAAAGATTCTACCAAAGTTAGGGTTGACTGTGATAGACTTAAAGCCTTCTGAGGTAATAATCAAGGCCTATGATAATACGAAGAGGCCTATCGAGGGGACGTTTAGAGCTTTGGTTAGGACAAGACCTATCAAGACCTGGGTCAACTTACAAATAATTAATATTCCTATGACCTTTGCTATTTTGTTAGGAAGGCCATGGTGTAGATGGCGGGGTCTAGTACGCTTCCAAGATTTTAGCAATTGTGATACTGTTTGAGCTCAGGGCTCTAGAGAACACACTAACTATTATCATAAAGACATGGCATGGAGATGAGGAGTCACCACCCAGGTTAATAACTGGGATAAATTGAAAAGGTGGTACTTAATTCCCTAAAAGAAAGCTAGCACCATAACCAGGAGATTCTGGGTACGGAATACCAGCTTCTTTCAGGCTCATGTTCATTTAGAATTACTTTATGAATTACTATATTATCCTCTATTTACATGCAATTTCATATAAACCCTTATTCTAGTAATTAAGTATAAGGCAAACCAGTAATGAAAATACAAGTAAATAATGCATTCATTACAATCCCTAAGTTAGTTTAATCTACATTAATTTTAATTAAATGAGCTAAGTCTATATGTTTTAATTTACAAGTGAGCTAAAGACTAATTCCTTTTAATTTTAATTGAGTGAACTTAAGTCTGTTTATTTTAATTCTAAAAATGAGGCTAAATCTACAAATTATGAAGTATTTAAATTAATGGGCCTAGTTCTACATATTTTAATTCTAAGATGATCTTAAATCTATAAATTATGAAGAGGCTTAAATAAGTGGGCTAAGTGTAATTAATTAAATTAAATTAAGTGGGCCTATGTCTAATTTACTAAATGGGCTTAAGTTATCTCTACCCCAAATATAATTAATCATGGGCCTAAAATGCATTTTAATTAATTAAACATTAAAACCTAAATTTAAATGGGTGGATTATATTCTAATATAGTCTTAAGGCCCAAAACACATAAAAACATATAAACAAGCCCAAAAACAAATAAAACATATTAAAACAATTAAATAAAAGATCAAACAACTAATTAAATTAACTCCTTCTAAAACCCTAATTTTCATTAACCTGCAATCCTAAATTAATCTACTTCCTCCATTGATTTTAATTAATTACCCAATTGAAACCCTAATTTTACTAACCAAGTAATTAAAATAAACAAGCAATCACACATATAATTCCACTACTCCCACTGTTGGGGCTATTACAATAATCTATCGAAATAGTAATAAAAATAATTAATACAACCCCAAAACATAAATAAAATAAAGAAATTAAATAAAAAACCTAAAAACTAAATTTACAAGGTCTTATCCATGGCATCCCATGGATTTCTCTTGAGTTTAGTCCTCCATAAGCACCATAAAAAAGAAAAAAAATTCTGATTAGTGAATAAATTATAATAATAATAAAAAAAAACTAAAAATGAATAAAATAAAAAAAGAAATCAAATAAAATAAAAGAAGGAAAAAATGATGCTTATGGATGATTTTAATGGAGTGCTCCTTAGATTTTGTAAAATCACCGTTCTTGATAAGTCTTCGAATATTATTCTTCAAAAATCCTCCAAAGATCTTTAATTAATCAATTAAGCAAAATAATTTTTTGTAGAGAATATAGATGCTCTTTTTCTCTCTTTTCTTCTCTTCTTTTGTCCCTTTCTTTCTTTTTTTTCTCCTTTTCTTTTTCCCCCTTTCTTTTTTTTTCATTTTTCTTTTCTTTTTTCTTTTCTCTCTTTTGTTTCGTTCTCCTCCTCTCTCTTTTTTTTCCTTTTTTTTTTCTCTAGGAGCCAAAATACTCCTTATATAGTGAGACATCTTCAAACCCTGTTTATAGATTGATTCCTAAAAGACTTCTATTTCCTTAAAAATATTATTAAAAATAATTTTAAGAGAATTTTATACCAATTAGGACTCAGGAAAAGTCTATAAAATTCGAGAACCCGACGGAAAAAGTCTAATTCCGATCGAAATTATGTAATTCCAAACAGAATTATATAATTCCAATCGAAATTATAAAATTCTGGCCACACTTTTTTTTAACTTTTAATTACAAAAAGATCCTTGAAAGAATTTAAATTTTACAATTGGGTCCTTAAAAAGCATTGCAATTTAGTCCATGAAAACATTAAATCTTTTCTTTAAAAAATGCAATCAGACCTTTAAAGTTTCAAAGTTTAAGTATTGAAGACCTATTCATGACATTTTTATCATTAGAGTCCTTTGTCGCATCCATAACTCATCATCCTGAAATTGGGTGTCTACAGTTGCCCCCCTTTGTTGCTATTTGCTCAACAAATTACGGTAAAGCAAGCGGGCACCCAATTTCTTAATTGAAAGTTAGGATACTTACTTGTGCTTCATGAAGCTTTTGCTTATAAACTTGCTATACTTGGACATATAAAATTGATTTAAAATGACAGATCACACTCAATCATATGATATTGACTATACTTAGTCGTATAATCTTGGGTGAAAGGGACTTATTGTACTCGGTCATACGATGTCGACTATACTCGAACGTATAGTCTGAATTAAAAAGGAACATCACACTCGGTCATATAATGCTAAAAATACATTATACTCGATTGTACATCACCGACTACACTTGGTCATATAGTCTGAATTTGAAAATACATTGTACTCAGTCGTACAATGTTAACTATACTCAAACATATAGTCTGAATTGAAAAGAAACACCACACTAGGTCGTATAATGCCGTTTATACTCGGTCATATAATCTTGGTTGAAAATACATTGTACTCGGTTGTACAATGCCAACTACACTCAATCGTATAGTCTGAAATGAAAAGAAACACCACACTCGATCGTATGATGCCGATTATAATTGATTGTATAATCTTAATTGAAACTACATTGTACTCGGTTGTACAATGCCGACTACACTCAGACGTATAGTCTAAATTGAAAAGAAACACCACACTCGGTCGTATGATGTCGATTATACTCGATCGTATAATCTTTGTTGAAAATACATTGTACTTGGTTGTATAATGCTAACTACACTCGATCGTATAGTTTGAATTGAAAAGAAACACCACACTCGATCATATGATGCCGATTATACTCAATCATATAATCTTGGTTGAAAATACATTATACTTGGTTGTACAATGCCGACTACACTTGATCGTATAGTCTGAATTAAAAAGAAATATTATACTTGGTCGTATGATGTTGATTATACTCAGTCGTATAATTTGATTCTCTTATGTGATTATGCTGCAATCCATAATTGCTCATAATTAGCTGCTACCCTTTTGTTGCTTACTGATGATGCTGCAATCCATAATTGCTTGTAATTAGCTATAACCCTTTCATTGCTCATTGATGATACTACAATCTATAATTGCTCATAAATTAATTGTAATCCTTTCATTGTTCGCCTTTGATAATGCTATAGTCTATAATTACTCGCTGATTTTAATTAACTACAACCCTCTCATTGCTCGCCTTAGATGCTGCAATCCATAATTGCTTATGATTAGCTACAACCCTTTCGTTGCTCATCGATGATGTCGTAGTTTATAACTGCTCACGATTAGTTGCAACCCTTTCATTGCTTGAAAATTAATTGTAATCCTTTTATTGCTTGCCTTTGATGATGCTGCAGTCCATAACTGCTCGCAAATTAAATGCAATCCTTTCATTGCTTGCCTTTGATAATGCTACAGTCTATAATTGCTCACTGATTTTAATAAACTGCAACCCTCTCATTGCTCGCCTTTGATGCTGTAATCCATAATTGCTTATGATTAGCTGTAACCCTTTTGTTGCTCATCGATGATGCTGTAGTTCATAACTGCTCGCGATTAGCTGCAACCCTTTCATTGCTTACAAATTGATTGTAATCCTTTCATTGCTCGCCTTTGATGATGTTGCAGTCCATAATTGCTCATAAATTGACTACAATCCTTTCATTGCTCACCTTTGATAATGCTATAGTCCATAACTACTCATGAATTTTATCTTTGGTTGTTCGATTTGAATGCTTTGAATTCTTTGAATTTTGCTGTGCTGACTGATTAGAATTTCTATACTGACTGATTTTAATTTCAATATGTTAACCATCTCTACTAGTTGGGTGCTCTGTCTTTTGGATTTGTAAATTCCTATAGACTTGTTGAAGTTAGTTTCAATCATGATGAATGCACAAAAGTAACTTATAGTGTTAAAAATTTTATAAGAAAATTCATCACTTTTTATGAGATAGCGTGCACTCAATGAATCTTACTATTTTTGGTTTTCATGACTATCATTTATTTGCCATTTGCAAAGGTTAGAGGCATCATTAACCATCTTATACTGTGAGCATATCTTTTACCAAGCACACCTAATTTTAAGGAGAATTTACTAAACCAAAATCAATTAAAATGAGCATAAACATATTGAATTATGAGTATCAAAATAGCCTTTGAGTTATTTTTGTGCTTTCCTTCCTTATCCAAGTATTCCCCCACCTTTCTCGTATTACTCAGCATGGATATCATGGGAAAGGTCATTTGGATACTCATACTCTTATAGAGCATTAGAGTAAATAAAGTATTTTTGGCATGGTCCTCTTTTATTATTCCCCCACCTTTCTTGTATTACTCAGCGTGGATACTGCCTGAGGTTTCATGTTGATACTCTTACTCATCTCTGAGCATTGGAGTAAATTATGCTTGCTCTTTTTTTTTAATTATCCTCTTATTGTTCCCCCGCCTTTCTTATATTACTCAGCTTGGATACCAGTAAGGGATTTGTACTCATACTCATTTCTTAGCATTGTAGTAGATTATATGCACATTTATCATTCAAAAGACTGAAATGATACTTTAAAATTCAAGCAATTTATGCTTCATGTCCATAGATTTTGTTTTTGCTTTTTCTTCCCCTCACTTAGGTGTAAAGCAAGCATTAGATTGATTAGAGTTTATAAACTCTCAGCACAAAACTGTTAACTACTCATCTGAATTCTGTGAGGCTAATAAAAGAAAGCCACTATGATCAAAAGTCATGAGATAGGCTTTTCACACATAATCTCCCGAGTGGATGAATTTATGGATTTTATTATTGGGATTGTATTTTATTACAAAATCTAAGGAAATAGAGTTCTATTACTTCCCTTTATTATCTTGATGAGTGTTTGCCATGCAAGATGATACTTTTGATGAATGATTAGCATTTGCAACCTTTCCCATTCTTGTTGATGTACCAGTTCCTTTCACCTTCTTCATTCTCTTTTGTTCTTCCCTTTTGATTATAATGATGATGTCTCTGCTCATAAGGGTCATGATACTCCACCATTAAAGTTGTGCCTTTGGGCTGCATTTGTATTTTCACCATTCCATTAATGCTATGGTAGGGGACTTCATTCCTTTTATTGACATTTCCTATAAAAAAAGTTTCAGGAGTTAGAGACCTTATTTCATTATCAAATAATTTTTCAGAGTGCATTCATTTTAGGTTTAGAGTGCATTCTTCCCTTTTATAAGGCCGATGGATGTATTGCTGACATGTTGGACCTTCTCATCACCATATTCAATACCTTGAATTGGTCTAATTATTATGGAAAGATATTCTAGATAATGCTTCAGATGAGAGACTATGGAGATAGGTGTTGAATCTAAGGAGCTTGAATGTCCTATCCAGCCTCTTAAGGTTGCTAGGATGATGCTTTTGCAAGTATCATTATCAATGATATTCCCTTATTAGATGGGCCCATTAGGCTCCTGAGGTCTAAAGTCCTGTTGAGCATTAGGTTCACCTTGATAGCGTTACCCTTTTCCTTCAGATATTCCATATGTGCACATTCTAATTACCTTTTTGTACTTTTACAATACTAATTTTGAATGTTAGTAGCAGAGTATTTGTACAATATGGACTCAAGGAATTTATTATGCAAAAAAAATATTTCACAGTAAATGTATGCAAGTGTATGCATGTTATGTATGACATGCATGATCCTAATGGGTCTCCTATTTGGAATAAAGCCATTTTATTGATTTTAGAGTGTAAGAATGAGGTGCCTCATCAATAGCTTATCAATTTGAGCATTGAATGCTTTAATATTGGTACTTTTATTGTTCGAGCTTCAGATATAGTTCATCAGACTGATGATTAGGCTAGCAAGTGGAGTCCATGGCTTTACACTAGAGCTCGTGATTGACCGATGCACTATTGAACTTTTCTTTTTATTACTAATTTACTGTATGATAACTGATGTATTTGTATACTTATTTCTGCATTGAGATCTTTTATACTGGCTCTTATACTTTAGTGTTCCATCTTTACTCTTTGAATGCAGATTCAATTTGCCCCCAGAGCTGCACTTTGCCCCCAGTTCCATTTTGGATTCATTCATGCTATTCTAGCAGTCTTTTTTTCATTTTCATGTGCGAGAGACCCAGTTCATTTACTGTTGTTGTTGATCCTTTGACTTACTAACCCTGTTAGTTGCAATCTCATGCACTAGAGATGTAGGGGAATAGGCAAACTGACTGAAGCAAGTTCTTGATGATGAAATCAATTACACTTACACTTTGAAGAACTCTTGAGTTGAATATGAGGCTTGATGCTGATGCAATAATTGATGATAGTTATAATACAAGACTTACAATGCAAGTTACTGAGACACTTAAATTCTCAAGGTATAAAGGGACGCTAGGCTTATAAGGAAAATTACAAAGGTTTGGCAAAAAAGAAAACTTAACTAAAATAGTGATCTCATAGCTTTGATTTAGCTTTCATTATGTATTGTCTTTTCATTCAGAAAATTATACAGCATGATATAAACAAATTTGCAATATTTAAACAAAAATTTCAAAATCAATTTTAATCATTCATTAAGGCAAAAATGAGAACATTCATTACATCACATGATACAACTCCTGTTATCAGTCAGTTATGAACTTTTCTCTCTGATTTTTACCTCACTTTTTTTTCTTTTTTCCTCTCTTTGTTTCTCTCTCTTATTGTTTTTCTCTCTCATTATTTTTTCTCTCTTTTTTTTATTCTTTTTTATTTTCTCCTCAAATTTCCTATCTTTAGAAGTTACACCATGTGATATGTGTATGTACTTTGAATTTGCATTTGTACCCATGCTGAATGAATCTAATTGAATTGAATTTATGTCAAACATGTAGATTCAATCAATATCATAATGCACAATACCATTAGGATGTACATTACATAAGTAAGCATGATTAAAATTCATATCATCGATCATTAGAACAGAAGCAAGTTCTAAATAAACTAAAATTTCATTCACAAGAGATAATAAGAAAATTTATTTCCTATTCTATATGCTAGGGATGCTAGGTCTCATAGTGGTTATCTTTCAGGTGGCTGATATAACAACTATTCTTACATTTTCTTACCAACTATCTCCATGACTTCATCTTTCTGTACCTTAACTATGCATGTTTCTTCCTTGTCTTGCAACTTCTCATCATTAAACTCATTACCCCATCTTGTAGGCACAATTGATTCGAAAGGGTATATTAAAAGAAGGTGGTTTAGTGTAAAACACCTTATAGTCAAACTTGCTTGAAGGTTGACCTAATAAGTCTTCTGCTCCTTCCTCATCTTTAGGGGCATTAGGAGATTTCTCATTGGTTTTAAGGTTTAGGTCCTCAAAGAAGCTTAACACTTCTTCTCACTAACTACTGAGTTAATCATCATGGTAACTAGGGTGGTACATTTTGATAGTTTGGGAAAGGATTATTTCTAGTGCTTGGGCTTTCAGAGTCTGTGATTTTTTCAGAGTCTATAAAGTTTTGGATTTTATGTTTAAGGTGAATGCAGTTATTCGTGGAGTTTTATAGGTTTTGATGGAATTTGCAATTCTTGTTTGGGTTATAGCTTGGGGTATTTGGGTTTGGTGGGTTTGAATTAGGTAAAGGTTAAAGTAAGTCCTTTTGCATTAGGCACTCTAGGAATTTTGATAAAGGTTGGTTAAAATTAGAGAATTTCCTTAGTTGTTGAACAACATGCACTTCCATAATCTGGTTTGCTGTGTGCCCCCAGTTGGGTGATTCTTTACTTTAGTGTTCTTAGTGACCTTCTTCTTCTCATTTTTGATCTCTTCAGCTTGCAATCCATCATCGTAAAGATCTAAAAATATCTTAGGATTCATCATTTGCAGCCTCTCAACTAGATTAGGTAGCACGTTTTAGACTATCATCCTAATTTGATCCTTCTTAGTCAATTTGTTCTTCATTAATCCTACTTTATTCATGAACCTATTTAGAGAATCTGAGAATGACTCACTAGGCTTCTACTTGGTCAGTTCTAGATCCCTAATGGAACCTCGAGCCTAGTATTGTAGTCATATTGCTTTAGAAAAGCAGTGCACAACTCTTTCCAATTTGCACGGATAGACTTCTCCAACCCATGATACCAATTGATAGCCATACCCTCCAATGACAGTACAAATAGCTTGGTAACCATGGACAAAGGAGCCTTAGTGGTGCTCATGGTAGTTGTGTATTGACTAAGGTGAATCCTCGGATCCCCAGTACCCTCAAAATTCTATAGTTGTGGCATCTTGAATTTATCAGGCAATTTGTTCTCCCCGAATTGCTTCATGTCATCAAAATCAAATAAGTATCCAATGCCCTATCCTCTCATCAATTCCTCTATCTTGGACATTTTCTGAGTCAGTGCTTTCATCTGCTTGGATTCCAGCTCTTGAACTTGCTCAAGTGACTCCCTTTTTTCTTTTTTAACTATATAACTCTAAACATCCTTGAGTTTCATTTCCCTAGCATTGTCATTGTCAGTAGGTGGTGTACCCACAGTAGGTGGATTGGTCACAATAGGTGGATTGCTATAGGAGGTGCAATAATAGCAGCAGGTGGTGGCATCATTCCGGCCAAAGCGTGTCTTAACTCATCTTGCATCATTGCTCTCATATCATCCAACAATGCTCCTTTGACATCCTCTAGGGTCTAGTTTCCTCCTTCATGTTGTTCCATTTCTTTGGCTTGTTTTGATTGTGCAGCTTCTAGGTAGAATGGATTGATGGGACTCCTTTCCAGTTTGCTAAGGATCTCTTTCACAATCGATTGCGAACTCGAATCAATTCTCACTAGTTTGCCACCCATTCGACTCCAAACACAAGAAGAGCTTGATGAATCTATAATGGCTGAAAGATAAATGTTAGTATAATGTATGAGATGCATGATGCACGTGCTATGCAACAAGCAGCTGGTAACAAGTCAAGTTAGGTGTATAAACATCCTTCCAACCTTATTCCTTCCACACACGTATTCAATAGCGAGTCTCTTTTCCTAGGATTTTTAGTCTTGGTCTTTATATTAATAGGGGATATCAGGGATCAATGCACATGCCAAATCTCTCAAAGCAGTAAAACATAGAAACAATATTTCTAGGTATAAAAGCATAGTCCAATCTTTATTAGTCCTGATGGGCTTCTAAAGTATGGGCTTGGGCTTTTATGGATATAAATACCTCATGGCAACATTCATAAGCATTTTGGGTAGATCCTAGGGGAAATAACTAAGCCATTATATATGTTTAGGGTCTAGTATAAAGGTCAAGGTTCCCTTAGCAAGATGCCCTCCTTTAAGACTTGAGTTACAGGCCAAGGTCAGAGGGACCCAACATCCTTTGCAAACTCGAGAGAAGACTACCCCTTTTAGGACTTGGGTAACAAGCTCTAGTCAGATGAGCCTAATAATTTCTCTTGAACCGAGTTAAGGCTAAGAATGATGGTTAGTCAATTTACAATTCCATAAAGCTAGTGGAATCATGGAACCATAAACTAACACCATCGGTTAATAGGGACATGCAGAATGAACACAAGAATAACATAATAATTAACAAAGTAATTCTAAAGAACATAAGTAGAATCAGTATCTCTTATCCTTAGTAGAGTCGCCATTGTAGACGGCGGGGTATAATGCGCATCCAAGATTTTAGCAATCGCGACACTATTTGAACTGAGGGCTCTAGAGAACACACTAACCATTGTCACAAAGACATGGCGTGGAGATAAGAAGTCGCCACCTAGGTTAATAACTAGGATAAATAAAAAAGGTGGTATTCGATTCCTTAAAAGAAAGCTAGCACCATAACCATGAGATTCTGGGTACGGAATACCAACTTCTTTCAGTCTTGTGTTCATTTATAATTATTTTATGAATTACTATATTATCCTCTATTTACATGCAATTTCATGTAAATCCTTATTCTAGCAATTAATTCCAAGGCAAACCAGTCATGAAAAGATAAGTAAATAATGCATTCATTACAATCCCTAAGTTAGTCTAATCTACATTAATTTTAATTAAATGAGCTAAGTCTACATGTTTTAATTTACAAGTGAGCTAAAGACTAATTCCTTTTAATTTTAATTAAGTGAACTTAAGTCTAGTTATTTTAATTCTAAGAATGAGCATAAATCTACAAATTATGAAGTTTTTAAATTAATGGGCCTAGTTCTACATGTTTTAATTCTAAGGTGATCTTAAATCTACAAATTATGATAATGCTTAAATTAAGTGAGTTATGTCTAATTAATTAAATTAAATTAAGTGGGCCTATGTCTAATTTACTAAATGGGTCTAAGTTATCTCTTCCCCAAATCTAATTAATCATAGGCCTAAAATGCATTTTAATTAATTAAGCATAAAAACCTAAATTTAAATGGGTGGATTAGAATCTAATATGGGCTTAAGGCCCAAATACATAAAAATAAATAAATAAGCCCAAAAATAAATAAAACATATTTAAAAAATTAAATAAAAGATCAAACAACTAATTAAATTAACTCCTTCTAAAACCCTAATTTTCATTAACCTGCAATCCTAAATTAATCTACTTCCTCCATTGATTTTAATTAATTACCCAATTGAAACCCTAATTTTACTAACCAATTAATTAAAATAAACAAGCAATCACACACATAATTCCACTATTCCCACTGTTGGGGCTATTATAATAATCTATTGAAAATAATAATAAAATAAATTATAATAAAGAAATTATTTAAAAAAATATAAAAACTAAATTTACAAGGTCTTATCCATGACATCCCATGGACTTCTCATGAGTTTAGTCCTCCATAATTACCATAAAAAAGAACAAAAATTATAATTAGTGAATAAATTATAATAATAATAAAACAAAATTAAAAATCAATAAAATCAAATAAAATAAATAAAATCAAATAAAATAAGGAGAAGATGATGCTTATGGATGATTTTAATGGAGTGCTCCTAAGATTTTATTAAATCACCATTCTTGATAGGCCTTTGAATATTGTTCTTCAAAATCCTCCAAAGATCTTTAATTAATCAATTAAGGAAAAGAATTTTTTGTAGAGAATATAGATGCTCTTTTTGACTATTTTCTTCTCTTCTTTCGTCCAATTCTTTCTTTTTTTCTCCTTTTCTTTTTTCTTCACTTTCTTTCTGTTTTCGTTTTTCTTTTTTTTTATTCTCCTCCTCTTTCTTTTTTTCCCTTTTTCTTCCTTTAGGAGCCAAAATACTCCTTATATAGTGAGACATCTTTAAACCCTACTTATAGATTGATTCCTAAAAGACTTCTATTTTCTTAAAAATATTATCAAAAGTAATTAATTTTAAGAGAATTTTAGACCAATTAGGACTCAGGAAAAGTCTATAAAATTTGAGAACCTAACGGAAAAAGTCTAATTCCGACTGAAATTGTGTAATTCCGACTGAAATTGTGTAATTCCGATTAGAATTACACAATTCCGACTGGACTTACACAAATTCGATCAAAATTATGTAATTCCACTCGAAATTACATAATTCAAATCAGAATTATAAAATTTCAGTAACACTTTTTTTTAAACTTTTAATTACAAAAAGGTCCTTGAAAGAATTTAAGTTTTGCAGTTAGGTCCTTAAAAGGCATTGCAATTTAGTCCATAAAAATATTAAATCTTTTCTTTAAGAAAATGCAATAAGATGGCTAAAGTTTCAAAGTTCAAGTATTGAAGACCTATTCAGGATATTTTCATCATTGGAGTCCCTTGTCGCATCCATAACTCATCATCCCAAAATTTGGTGTTTACATATGGTTTCATCCTTTGGGTGGTATGCCCTCCACTTTCCATTAGAAAATTAAGTTCTCATATGAAGGCAAGATTATCACTATCTCTATGGAAACTGAGGCCGCTATGGCTGCTCTGAAGTTAGCTCCCAAAGAGATTCTTATAAGTCCAAGTTTTGAGGTTTACGTAGATGAGAAGGTTTTAAATATAATGCACAACATTAATTCATGCCTAGCATGAGATTGGGAAAGAACCAAAGTGGACCCTCAGGATTTATGGAATGCAAGGTACCCATTTTAAAGCACGGGGTTGGATTTGAGGGGACTGATAATTCTAAGGAAGAAATTGACATTTGGGATCAACTCAAGAAGAAAGAGGAAGAGGTTGTGGTTGAGGGAAGGCTTTATAGGAAATTTTTATGAGGGAAGGGACCAAATATCCATACAATTAGGCTCCAAAACCTCTTTTGATGGCTAGGGAAGTGGTCCTAGTATTCAAGATTTTTACAAAGTTTATGAATAGGGTAAAGCAAGTGACTACTGAGAAAGTTCTTATGGAAGAGTTGGTACTAATTGAGGAAATGTCTAAGGAGAATATCACTACTCTAGAGCTGAAAGACGCCGATGATCAGAACAAGGAACTAGATTTCAAAGCCTATGTCCTCAATTCCATCTTAGATTTTTTTTATGATGATTTTTATGTTTCCCTTACTAGTCTATTTGAAACTGATAATTTTTTTCAAAAATGAACGTAATAAAGTTTGACTTTGCTTATTTGTGCGATGTGTTTCCTAATGGTTATTCTGTTTGTGATAATCATTTCATGTATATGTTTGACATTAATTCCATGCAAACTGAATCATTTAATTTAGACATGAATGATAATCCTAAAAATATACTGCTTTCTTTTGATCTAACTCATGACAAGAGAGAAAAAAATGAAAGAAACACTAATAAAAAGATAGAAAATATTTATATAGGGCTATGAGGATATGCCTAGGAATGATAGGGAGATCTCTAATCATAAAATCCCTACATATCCTCACATATCACCAGTAAAATAGAAGAAGAGGATGCTGAGGCCAGAATAGACTCTTTTAATTAAAGAAGAAGTCAAGAAGCAATTAAGGGCAAAGTTCTTGGAGGTAGAGGAGGACACCCAATGGTGAGCAAACATAGTCCTAGTCCTTAAGAAAAGATGGAAGGGTCAAAATGTGTGTGGACTACCAAGATTTGAATAAGGCTTGCCTGAAAGATGATTTTCCATTATCACACATAAACACATTGATTGATAGCGCAACTTCCAGTGCAATGTACTCTTTTCATGGATGGGTTCTCAAGGTACAACCAGATCATGATGGCAATAATAGATAAGCTGAAGACATCTTTGACCATTGAATAGGGCATCTATTTCTATCTAGTGATGCCATTTGGACTAAAGAATACAAGAGCTACTTATTAGAGGATGACGATCACTCTATTGCATAATATGATCCATAAAGAGATAAAATTGTACATAGACAATATGATGGTGATGTCTACAACCCGAGAAGGGCACTTTAAGGCTTTAGAGAAGTTCTTGGCAAGGGAAGAAAAGTACAACCACAGACTGAATTCGAAGAACTGTGTTTTTGGGGTAACATTTGGTAAACTACTAGGACACATTATTAGTTAAAAGGAATAGAAGTGGATCTAGATAAGGTTAAGGAAATTAGAGAAATGCCCACACTGAAGAATGAAAAAGAAGTTAGGGGGTTCTTGGGGCATGTGTAGTATATTAGTAAGTTCATAGCTAAGTTGACTACTGTTTGTAAGCTGATCTTCTAGCTTCTAAAAAAGAATCAACCCGTGATATGGGATGAAAATTTATCAAGAAGCTTTTAAAACTATTAAAAACTATTTGATGAATCCTTCAGTCTTATAATCACTAAAGCTAGGTAAGCCCTTAATCTTATATCTGGCAATTGAGAAGGATGCAATAGGGGCAATGATAGCTCAGGAAAATGAAGGGAAAGTTGAACATGCATTTTATTACTTGAGTAAAAAGCTCTTACCGTATGAAGCCAATTACAATCTTATAGAGAAAACATGTCTAACTGTGGTTTGGGTGACAAAGAAGCTTTGACACTACTTCCAATCCTATAGAGTACAAGTAGTTTCTGAACATGATCCCTTCAGGTACCTTCAACAAACTCCCTCACTCATGGGGAAGCTAGCTAAATGGTTAGTATTGCTTACTGAATTTGACATAGATTATGTGGCAAAGAAAGTAGTAAATGAGAGTGCAGTAGTAGACTATTTGGCTTAAAATCTAGCAGTTGATGAATAAGAATTGGAATTAGAATTTCCTTATGTACATCTAAGGGCAATAGAGGTACAAGGATGGAAAATGTACTTTGATGGAGCTGTTAACAACAAAGGGCTGGTATTGGTGAAATCCTGATCATGCTAGAAGGAAAAATGATCCCAATAGCGAAAAGACTCAAATTTAAGGTAATAAACAATTAAGCAGAATATAAGACCTGTATATTCAATTTGGAAGAACTGCATAGTGTGGGGGCAAGGGATGTTATCGTGTATGGGGATTCTATGTTGGTTATAAAAAAAGCTTCTAATGAGTGGGAAATAAAGGAAGAAGGCTGCGTTTGTATTGGGATTACTTGGCTACTATTTTATTATTCTTTTCATAGTGCAAATTTATTCATCTACTGAGAGAAGAGAACTAAATAGTTAATGCCCTAGCCACTCTAGCTTCTATATGGGAAAGTGGGAAATAAGTAGAGGTTAAGCCTCTAATATTAGCAAAGTCCTAAAACCCTTGCTATGAATAAATAAGGGTAATGCCAGTGGATGGCATTGAGAGGCCTTAGTTTTATAACTAAAAAAAGTTTTAAAGGAGGGGTGAATAGGACTATCAAATAAAAATGAGAAATTAAAAGAATTATTTGCAAGATTTGAATGGAAGTTAAGAAGGAAGAATGAAGAACATAAAAATTTAAGAAATTTGGATTCAACAAAAATCCTAGGTCTCCTCCTAACTTATCCCTAAGTTATGATTTTCAATTATCCATAATCTTATTCATAAGATTAAGATTACATAAGAGTTTTATGTCTCACTCTTACAACCTTATAACTTGAGTTTTTAAGGCTTACTCACAAACCAAATCCTAAGTGTTTCAATGGACAAAACTTAAACTAATTCCTTTAGAAATAAATCTACTTCCCTTATAATCTATCCTAAGTTTTAAGATGAAGAGAAATTCTATTTCTAACACACAACCAACTCTCACAAGAGTTATACAAACAAATAATTGTTTAAGAGAATTTGACAACTTAATTTAAAGCTTAAGAAAGAATGAATGATAAATAAGTTTCTTAACTTCAATTCAGCTTTAGAGGTGTTTATATAGATCAAAACTCAAAAATTTATCTATTGGAGGTGCAAATAATGTGTCCAATATCTATATTCTAAATTCAATGTTTATAATTTTGAATTATTGAAGGTAATGCTATTAGACAGCTATACATGGATTGAAACCATAATTGGATACTAAAGATGTTCAATTTTGCCCATTATTTCATTATAAAAGTTATAGATATTTGACTTATATTTCCATATCATTTTGAATCACCTTAATTAGACTTCTGTAGCTCAAGATATAACCAAAATACTGAGAGCTATGCAATCTAAAATGCAGACTATTGTTAAACAGCTGTGCATAAGTTGAACCATGATTTTATATTGAAGATGTTTGAATTTACCTAAACATTCTTCATAAAAGTTGTATATATTTGACTTAGCTATCCATATAATTTTTAATATCCTCAATTGGACATCTATAGCTCAAGATATGTTAAAAATACTAAGAGTTATGCAATCTAAAATGCAGACTACTGTCAAACAACTGTGCACGCGTTGAGCCCGTGATTTTATATTGAATATATTTGAATTGTCCTAAACTTTTTTCATAAAAGTTATATATATTTTAATTATCTTTCTATATCATTTTGAATTACCTCAATTGGACATCTGTAGCTTAAGATATGTTTAAAATACTAAGGCCTATGCAATCTGAAATGGCATATGCATATGTTGATTTTGACTCAATATTTGAATACCCAAATGAACTCAGATTTTGAAAAATAAGCCTAATATAGAAAGCTCAAGATGTATTATTCAAATGTGAAGAAGGTAATTTTCTCATTATAAAGCTCTAAAGATGTCAAAAGCCTTATTGAATCTTAGAGGTCGAATTAGCCTAAGATAATCATACTTTATTTTAACTTCCAATAGAGTCCTAACTTATACACACTTAGAAAAATAAATTAAATGCTCAAAATTAAGTTTTTTAAGATCAAAATTAAGATTGATTATTGCTAAGGTCAATAATAACTTCCAATGATACTTAGAAATGGGATAGTTCATTGAGATGTTGACAAGAAAGAGAGGATGTCTCTATGAATGCTATCTCAGCAGTTTATCAACTATAACAGGATACTGTACAAGTGAATTCCATATGGAGTTCACTTGAGATTTATTGAAGAATATGAATCCCAAAAACTTATGGAAGTGATCCATAAAGGAGTGTGCGAGCCACATATGAATAGGATAGTCCTAGCAAAGAAAAGAGCTTATCAAGGTTATTTCTGTATTTCCATAAATTGCATCAAGTTTGTAAAGAGGTGCCACAACTATCAAGTTTATAGGGACGTGAGACATTTTTCGTTTATGGAGCTCTAAGGAATGACTTCTCCTTAGTCTTTTGTAGTTTAGGGAATTAATCTCATAGGAGAGATAAGGCTAAGAGCATCGAACATTCATCGATACAATATTATGGCAATAGACTATTTCTCTAAATGGGTTGAGGTTGAGTTCCATACTACTATCAGCTTGAGGCAAATATCAAGGTTTATTGAGAAGAATATAATCAGTAGATATGGGCTGCCGCATCACATTATTACTAATAATGGTGTTTAATTTTGGGTAGAGACAGCTGCACTATTAAAAGACTACAAAATCAAGCATCACATATCATCTCCGTATAGACCACAGGTGAATGGGGCAGTGGAAGATACAAATAAAAATATGAAGAGAATCCTGGCTAAGATGATAGAGAATTATCGGGATTTGGTGGATTACTTAGATTTTGCATTATGGGATACAAGATGATTACTAGAACATGAATAAGAGTCACTCCATATTCCTTAGTGTATGGATGCAAAGCTGTGTTGCCAATAGAGGTTGAGGTTCAATCATTAAGTGTTCTTTTAGCATCCAAGATCCCTGAGTACTAATGGGTGGAAAGTCAACTAGCATAGCTAACATTATTGGATGAGAAGAGGATGAGGGCTATCTATCACTTTTAGTTATATCAGAAGAGGATAGCACTAGCTTATAATAATAAAATCAAACTAGGAAAGATCAAAGAGGGGGATTTAGAATTGAAGCTTACAAAACTAATAATGACTGACCCACCAAGAAAAGTAAAGTTGAATTAGGAAGGCCCATATATAGTGAAAAAGTTATTTTCTAAGGGTGTTGCTATCCTATATGACATTAAGGGAATGAATTCTGAGAGCCTATTGACTGGGACAAGCTCAAAAAGTACTTTCTGTAAAAGTCTCCCTAAGGAGAATACCTTTAAATGAGGCCTATCTAGGCAAAAGTTAAGGATAAGTCAAAAGGAGAGAGAGGAAAAATGGTTAGCTAGAAAACTTCCAAGGACAAGCCAACTAATGACATAAGATGTATCAAAAGCAAAATTTATATTCATATTATACTCAAGATAAAATGAAATAGATTGCTTTGATTATTGTTAAACATTGCATTAAGTGTCTATTAAAAACTATTTAACTAAAAGGAAACTCTATCTAACAAAAAGAGAAATGATAACTTAATTCATGAACTAATTTTATTTTCTTCTCTTTTGTTGAGCACCCTAAGCACTCGATGCTTGCAATTCCCTTGTCCTTTTATTTCTAATAAACTCATATTTCTCTAACTATTGCAATTGAATCCATGCTTTATAATAATCATCATTAGTTTGATCTCCATTGTAGTCTATATTTCTTTTAATGATTCTATGAGGCTAGGTAGTGATTAAATTGTCCAGGAAATTTTAAGAGAGGGGGCCTAGTTTGAACTCATGACCTAACCCTATAATCATTATACTGACGATAGAGATGAGCCGAGTTGTAAAAAGTAGCAAAATAGAGACCAACAACTAGGATGTAGTAAGTGTAAGACCAAATAGTCATGTACTACAACCACCACCATGGGCACATCCACCAGATTAAAGTATCAAGGAATGTTGATAGCCAGCTTTGAATGTCCTCTAGTATGGGATGCAGCTTTTTAGTTTAGTTTAGCTCTATAGCATGCTATGTCTCAGGGAGGCTTAAGCAATCTTAGTTTCTTATGGAACCACATCTATAAGAGTGATGGTAAGTAAAAATGTCAGCAAATTAGAAAGTAGAAGTTAGAGAAGAAGAAACTTACCTCCAACAAGAGTAGAGTTTTAGAGAATCGCTTAGTCTCCATAAGGTTGTCCAGTCCGATGATGGTTTCTGTTGGAATGAGAGGGAAAGGGTTAATTCCTACTTCCACTTGTTCTAAAACATGGAGGAGTTTAAAATCACAATTTCTAGAGTGTGAAACGAGCATGAATTGAGCGTATAAACATAGGGCCATCAATCGGGGCCAATAGACTTCTCCCTTGTCTATGTTTATAATAACTTTAAGGAAGGGTTCTAATGCAATCTCTGAGCTGAGAAGGTAGTGACATAAAAACTGGGGTGGAAGATTGAATAATCAGGCCATTTGATATTGGATAGAATGTGAGTTTGGAATTCTAAGCATAGGGACTGTGAGTTGGCAAGTGGAATCTATTTGACAACCTACAAGGGCTTCAAACTCTTCTAGTAAAAAGGCATAGTTCTACTATATTGAACTGAAAGACATGTTTATGAGGATCTTAGAATTGAGCTATTGGGTGGAGGAAATGAAAGTTGATTTTTTTAGCGTGTAGTAATCTGAAGACTGATAAGTGAGATAGCTCCAATCTGTCCCATGATCCATTATCTAAGCTTTTCAATATTGGTATAGTAGTTTAAGGCTTCTTTTAGTCATAATTCAAGCTTTTATCTTTAGAGAGAAAAAGGAGGTTTAGGACAGAGATATCTAAAAATGGGTTAAAGGTGAAAATTTGAGATTTTAAGGAGGAGAAATTGACTTGGCACTGAGATGATTGCCTCATCAAAGAGGTGCCACCTCAGCATGAAGAGATGATTGCCTCTTGAACAGAAGGCCATGAGGTAATCACCATTCCAATAGTGATAATAAAATAATGATAATAAAAAAGCTTTTGATGGGATTGTGAAGTCTTAGCCTTACAAATTAGAACTTAGCAGCTTAAAAGGGCATTTGTGTAATCATTGGTGCTAAATTGTATGAGAAAATTAAAATTGATTGAAAAAAAAGGTTGAATTCTATAAACATTCACCCAACAAGAGTTAAAAATGCACAAGTATCATAATTAAATAGGTAAAGAGAAGCAGTAATAAAAAAAATAGTTCATAGGCCTTAATCTATCAAGCGTCTTACTTGGTGCCCTCGGGATCATCCCCTCCTCTGGTGCCATCATCGCCCCTACCATCATCATCATCATCCTTGTCGATATGAAGGACTTCAATTTGGCACTCAAGGGTGGCAATTCTTGCTTAGCTAGCCTCATCACGATCTTATTCAAACAGACTAGAGGTTAGTAAATCATACGAGCATGCATACATATAGATGTAGGAGCGATTATTACCCTCCATTACTGGGTGACATCTAGCATGTAGTCCCTCTAAGCCTCGATCATCTAGTACATATGTTGGCCTTGCTCCAAAAGAATTTACATTATTAAAATAATGTTAGAACTAACAAACATGTTAAGAATGATTTAAGAGGCATATTAAAAGCAAACTCATATGAGTAGTGCCCTCAAGAGTACATGTAGGCGCGAGGTCCTTGTCCAGGTTTAGGAATTGGCGAGATAACTCTCTGGGAGGAACCTAGTAATGAGCTAAGAGGTCAAGGGTATGAGTGAATTTTATAGTAATGAACTGAGAACTAGAGGTAGTAAGGGGTCTCATCTGCTCAGTTATAGTTGAAGTCATCTCTCTGCTTGGATCGAGATGGCATCTTTAAGGATTTCTCTCCCATACCTGAGGTCTAGTATGAGATGCAGGTCTAATCACTATACCTTAAAAATAAAAGAAAACTGTATCGGGACATGATAATCTTAAATGAGAGAGAGACTATCAAATAATTACCTGAGAGGTAGAGGAAGCAATAAAGGGAATTGTCAACAAGAGGTAAGTTTAGACAAACTCCGAGTACCAGCTCTTGATATGAGCAATGTGGTCCACAGCTGGCTCTTTAGCGATAACCTGATCAAGCTCAACATCCTCTAATTTATAAGTCCAAAGCATGCTCTTCAGAGGGGATTTAGGGACGCACCTTGCTCAGGTGCCTTTATTTTAGTTCAGGACTTGCTCTCCAAGGTACCAGACTCGATAGCTTGGCCTATAAAGGAGGACCCTCCTCTAAGCTAGTGGTCTAGAATGAGTCATCTCCACATTCCATCTGTTCTCAAGATCCCATAAGTCATTCCAGATCTATAATGGAATGACCAGCAAGTAAGTGAGTTAAATTTATAAAATTACTAACATGTGATTGTTATAGGTATCACATCTTATGTTAGAGAGTTCAGGTGCTGTCGATAGATGTGTACTCGGGCTAGGTGCCTCTTCAAAACACAACTACTGCCCCATCTGTTGATGGCAAGGAAATCACCCCCATTCGCAGTATGCTAATGAGCAACTCCAACATTTAGGGCTTAAAATTGTAGAAGAAAGAGGGATAGTAGGTGTTAGTGAACAAATATTAAAATAAATTAAGAAAAGGGGAAATTATAGCTTACCAAAATGACATTCCAAAAGCTATAAAACCTCTTGGCCCTACGGACCACCTCATCCATACTCTGGTACAAATAGGCCAGAGTATAGCTACCACAATCATATGTAGACACCTCCGAGTCTCGCAGGGGTAGCAGGAACATCAAGTCTATCAAGTTGGTAGTGTTGACAAAGAAAGTGGTGCCAAGAAGATAAATCATAAAAGTTCACACCACCTGGTCGATCTCACGAGGAGTGACTATAGCAACAGCTCTATCCTTGGTATAGAAGCTCTGGATTGAATCAAACTTGAGCATATGGTCCCCTTTATATCCGAGATCATACCTATAAGACACTCAATGTAGATAGCCTTGTTTGACGTCAGCTAGTGCAGGCTCTCATCGAGGGGAATGGGATCTTTGGCGCACGCGATCTTAGAGACAGTAGCAAAGGAGATAGGATCTAGAGTGAGCTCCTTGAAGGGGAGGTGAAAAGTGTGTGTCATGTCAAACCATCTCTCCATCAGCACATGGAGTGGCAATAGTCTGTCTGACCTACTCTGCAGGAAGTGAGAGTATGAAGTCCTCGAACATGGTGTCTTGAATCCGTTCTTTTTGATCCTCAGTCAGGTCATTATAGAAAACCCGAGCCCTATGGAATTTTTTACACCCTTGAACATCTATGCATCATGCTGCAAAAAAAATCAAGGAAGTTGAATTAATATAGTTTAAATTTATTGCTTTTCAGAGTGAAAAATCATTAAGTAATTACAAACAAGTTAGTTCTCCCTGTTATAGAGGTGCAGCACCTTATGGATGAAATGATCACCTCATTATAGTGGCGATCGCCTCTGTGTAAGAGGCAATGCCCCTACGTATTGATATAGAGGTGGTCGTCCCTTGTCTTAAGGCGATCGCTGTATGAGTGAAGAGATTGGCTCAACGAAGAGGCGATCACCTTTGCATAATAGAGGATAGTGGACACAATCTAATTTGTTCACTAAACCCATAAAATGAATGTTCAATCAATCTAGTTTTTAATCATAAATGATAAATCAATGTAAATATAGCCTAATCAGATGTGATTTGCAGGAATAATGAGAAGGATTCATATACTAACCTTTTGGATGCCAATGAACAAATGTGACTCCTCAAATCCTTTAAGAGAGGAATCGTATCTCCCTTCGACAATCTAAGACTATTGGGGCATTAGTAGAAGGTAGGATGTGATCTTACTCAGGCACGGGTGGCATCCTTCCATTGTCCATTTTTAAGCAAATGTGAGCACGGAAAGAAGAAGAAAAATGAAGGAGAAGAGAAGAGAAGGAAAGGAAAAAGAACAAGAGAAAAGTGAGCCGAGAAAATGATAATAATAATAATAATAATAATAATAATAATAATAATAATAATAATAATAATAATAATAATAATAATAATAATAATAATAATAATAATAATAATAATAATAATAATAATAATAATAATAATAATAATAATGATAATAATAATAATAATGATAATAATAATAATGATAATAATAATAATGATAATAATAATAATGATAATAATAATGATAATAATAATAATAATAATAATAATAATAATAATAATAATAATAATAATAATAATAATAATAATAATAATAATAATAATAATAATAATAATAATAATAATAATAATAATTTTTTAGTAATGTAATGGGCCGAGAAAATCCAAGGATTATCTTTTAAAAGAAAGGACTATTTGGGTTGTATCCCTAAAGTTCGTACTTCAGTTGAGTGGTGATCGAGCCAAGAAAACCCAAGAGTTTGCATTTCAGTTAAGTGGTATACCGAGCTAGAAAAGCCTAAGAGTCTGTTTTAGTTGAGTGGTGAATTGGGTAAGGAAAACTTGTGAATCGTTCTAGATAAGGGATTGCCTCTCAAGCCTAGAAAACATAAGGCTGACAGTGTGAGTTTCCTATTTTAGATAAGGGAGTGCCTCTCGGGCTAGGAAAACCCAAGGATGACGACGTGAGATTCCCATTCTAAATAAAAGACTACCTCTTAGGCTAAGAAAACCTGAGGATGATGGCATGAGTTTTCCATTCTAGATAAAGGACTACCTCTCGGGCCAGTAAAACTAATGGATGATGGTATGAGTTTCCCATTTATGTTGAGTGGCAATCGAGCTAAGAAAACCCATGAATCACATGTCGATTAAATGGTTTATCAGGCTAGAAAAGCCTAAAGAGTATTATTTTTAGATAATTTATCAAATATTAATGAGTGGCTAAAACTCGAGGATCACAGTCATGTTTTAAGATTGAAGAATTCACCTCTTAAGCGAAAACTCTAGATTCAGGTATGTTGTTTGTTTTCTCTTGTGTTGTGCATGTGATTTTTTTGAAAATTTTTTATTGTATGCATTTGCTTTTTAAAAAAAATCAAGGGGCAAACTATAGATCCCTAGTTCAATCAGCTCGAGATAGGGGGCAAACTATGGGTACTCATTTGATCGGGTCACAATAGAGCGTAATAATGAGAAATGCAAAACTTAAATGCTAGAGAGAAACCAAAAATCTTTTTAAAAATGAGCTCGAGAGCTTGAAACCTATAAATTCAAGCCCAAAACCCCTATATAGAGCAAGCCCAAATCGCCTCGGTTAACTAGGCCTAGTGCAAGGTAGGCCAAAAAGGTGATGCCTCTTTCAAGAGGTGATCACCTCTATAGCAGTACGTGATAAGGTGATTGCCTCATCGTAAAGGTGCTGCCTCTGTACATAACCACTTACCTTTGCATTAAATGCAGAGGTGACAATGGTAGCTAAGGGTGAGCCAGCCTCAACTGGCACTTAGCCTCTGATATGAAAAAGGAAAATTTTTAGGAAGAGAAAAAGGCTAAAAAATGCAATGATGAAAAAAAGAGTAGGGATATAGGCTAGGCATGGGATTAAAAAGGACAAAATAAGAGAGAGGGAGGACAATTAGCAAAAAAGGGATAAAGTTTTAAAGAGAAAAAAAAGCTCTGAAACAAGAAGAAAAAAATATTTTTAAAAGGGAGGAAGGTGAACTAAGTTCAAGGGTGATTTTTTTAAATAAGAAGGGTAGAAAAACTTGCATTCAATGGAAGTTCAACACTCATACTCTTTTTTAAGGGTCAACTATATTGGAAAAGCTCATCTTTCAGTAATTATCTTAACTTCTTCTCAATGGTTAAGATATAGATTTGTATAATCTTTTACTTGTTTGCATAACCCCTAGCTTACTTATTTGTTAGCTTGCTTATTCACTCTCTTGTGTTCATTATTTGTGATTTGCCATGTCTTTAGCATGATTTACTAAGTTTTAGGTGTAGTTGTGCATCAAGCTTGTTTACATTAGGTCTATTTACCTGAAATAGAAGTTTTCCAGTTTGAGAGTTGTCTAAGTCTGTTGATCAAGCATCGCCTCACTGTAATAAGGCAATCACCTCTTCACAGAGGTGATCGCCACTTTGACATACCCTCATATATTTTCTATTTTGATATATCATATAAATCAAGCATGGTTTAAACCTTTATGAATCCCCTTTCTCTTACATTTTTAGTGTACTTTGCATGGTCATTTTCACTATTTTATTGGGGTTAATGTTTGAATGTTTGTAATCTTTATTTATGTAAATTTAATTTGCAAATTAACTTATCGGTTCTTTTTGTATGGTTTCATATGTCTTGGAAATTAATATCTTGTGTATTACGGGGAATCCGATTTTGATCATTTGATTTAGTACCTAATCCTTTTCTTTCTTTTGTTATATTTTTATGTTGTTTGATACTTGTTTATTTTTTGTTTGTTTTCTATTTATTATACTTTCATTTGAAAAAAAAAATATTGTAATCCTTAATCCCTTTCCTCAATTGATTTGAATGTATTGTTGTAAATTATTATTATTTGCTTTGTTTATAGTGAATGTTGAGACCAAATGCATAAAAG
The DNA here is from genome assembly GCA_947683625.1 of Mallotus nudiflorus. Lineage (NCBI taxonomy): Eukaryota > Viridiplantae > Streptophyta > Magnoliopsida > Malpighiales > Euphorbiaceae > Mallotus > Mallotus nudiflorus. Next base: position 2,191,784 of record CANTUR010000213.1, on the reverse strand, counting down.
AAACTAATGTGCAAACTCAGGCTTAATTATAAATTGAGATAATTGTTCGAAGAAAATTGCAACACACATGTTAACAACAAAAAAATTCACTAATTAAAGGTGATAATTACTGAACACAAATAAAGGCCAACTGTAAGGTTTGGTAGGCATTATGAAAGCCCATACCCAGTTTCTGAATCCGATATCTGATGATGACTTTCGGGAACCTCTATGAAATCCAATTGTTGTACAGTGTATCCTAACTTTTATTCAAGTAGTGACTGCATCTTTGATTAGATTTTATGACCTCGAACCCATATAGTACCATAGTTACTAAACACTTAGGCGCATGCTAAAATCTGCTGCTTACATATGCCATTTCCTTTTTTTAGACAATTTGGTTGCAACCATTTCAAATTATTAATATAATTCGTTTAGAGATGAATATCCAAAAATATGAACACTTGTAATACTAAATATCTATATTTTCATATAAGCAAAATCATAATTAATTTAACAAATCACAAAATAAAAATAATGCATTTAAAAATATAAATTAAAATATGCATCTATTTATAGGTGTCACAAATATTAATTTTTTAAAAAATACGCCTCAATGCATTATTTTTTTTTATTGAATGTCGTTTGTAGATATTTTAATATGCACGTTTCAATTCAATAATTGCATGTAATTATAATTTAATTTTATATTTAATGCAATAATAATTGTATATAGTTATTACATTTTTTTTAATGAAAAAATTATAAAATGGTGTTTAAATTTTACGGTTTTTTTTTATTTGAGTTTCTAACATATTTGAACTTTATTAATGCCTCACAAAGTAATGCTTCCAAATGACCTGGTTGCGACTTTATGCTTTGTTTGATGAAATGAGCTCCACTTTCTACCACAATAAGCTTCCATATCATATGCCATATATGCCATTTTTTGAGTTGATAAAAATTACTCTCAATTTATTTCCAACATCAATTGTAAATTGAAAATTAGGTTTGCAAAGAGAGAAAAATGATAGAATGAAGAACAAGAGAGCAAAAAAGAATAAAGTGGAATAACGATGAAAAAATATTTGTAAAAAAAAAATTATAAGGTTTACAACCATAGACTATATTTTTGTTTGATTTTCTAGCGTAAATCATGAGTACTTGTAACTTTTCTTTATAAATTTACAATCTAAGGAGACGAGAGCTGTAGATCTCCATTATTAGATTTAGAAACTCAAAGGTCTATATGGGAAAGTTGCATATTCATCTCAAGAATGTGTTCATCAATCATTTTTGTACTATTTTCACCCTTCTCACTTAATCTTAATTGTAATTTCCACTCACCATTTTTCTCGTTATTATATTCTCTGATCTTATATTCAAAATTTCTGGCTTAACACAACAAAAACTCATAAACAACATCTAATTTTTACCGTATTGTACGAATCCCATTTGCAAGTTGTTATTTTTGTAGCTATTATCACAATATATGTTGATGCTCAAATCAAGATCCTTATAATTCAAGAACACTGCCCTTGGATTCTGGAGAAAAAAAAGGTGTCATGTACTCAGAGTTGTATGGCTAAGTCTAATGATGATGGCTATTTTATAATCTTCTTATTTGTCTAAGGGTCTGTTTATTTGGTAAAAATAAGGGTAAAAATCGGAATTAAAATGAATGATTCTAATTTCTAATGTTTGATTGGCTCAAATTCAACATGGAAGTTGGATACAATTATTCTATCAATGGAAATCACCGTTATTCTTATATTCTTTTTTTTAATGCAATAAGATTTTATTACTAAAAGCTTAAATCAAAAACAAAAAAATGCTTCAATAACAAAGGAGGTTGAGTAAAAACACTAGAATAAACTTGAGAATAGGCTGCCCCTGCAAGACAATGCGCAGCCCCGTTGGCTTGTCTATTAACTTATGAAATAAAGAAATCTTATTTATTTCATAATCCTTCATAAGATATCCAAAATTTTAGAGATAATCTTCATCTGAATGAAAAGATTCCATTAGTTCTTTGAATTAGATTCGAACAAAAGCTTTTGTTTTCCCATTTCAAGACACCAACCAATTGCAGCACGAAGACTAAAAGCTTCAGCTTCCTTTACCGAATTAAAACTATTAATAAACCTCATCGAATAGTGCAATAAAATTCAGGGGTGTACATTCCGTCAGTTCAGTCAGTTTTAAGATTTTTTTTGACCGAATTTATTAATTGAACCTAATTAATTCAAAATCAAACCGAACTTAATTAACTTAGAAAATCAAATCAAATTGAACTGAAATAATCGAATTTTTTAAAGTAAAAATCGAATTGACCAAATAAACTGAATTTTTATAAATATATATTATTTTTAATTTTTAATTACATTATTATAATCTAAAAAATAAATAAATTAAAAATAAATAAATTTTGTTTAATTCGATTAACTGATTTTTAACTTAAAAAAATTGAACAAAACTAAAATTTTGGTTTGATTTGGTTTGATTCAAAAAAATAAAAAATTTTAATTAACTTAATCAAATTGAAGTGAATTGAATCAATTTAATTTTCAGTTGGATTGATTCCGACCGAATGTACACCCTTGCTAAAATTCCCATATCATTGTGAATGATAATTCCAATTCCAAAAGAGGTTTGATCTCTCGATACAACCATATACACGTTGCACTTAAGCCAAATTAATGGTGGTTTACACCATTTTTGAGAACTACTAAATTCTGACATAATCATATGACTGCCTGTACCTTTTCTCTTTACTTTATCCCATTCTCTATAACATTGGAAACTAAAACTCACAGTTTTAGACAGACAGAATTCTGAAGTTGATTATTAAATTAGAAACAAATGGACCATAAAAGCATGGAGACCCGTTGAAGCACTTTATAAGTCAAATTATCCAAGCAAGCCATAATCCATTCTCTAAAATCTGTCCCTTTATTATGCTGTAAATCCAAATTGGTACGAGACCAACAACTCTTAAAAAATTCATAAGGTGCTAGAGGTGTTCGATATCAGCCCCATAAAAAACATATGATAACGGAGTATGGACACCTTTAAAAACAAGTTGAGAATGTGTAGGTAGACAACCATCCACAATTCTCCATAAAAAAGATTTTACCTTTAGATGTAAGAATAATTACTAAAGTGGATTCCAACCCCTATAACATTGCTGACCTGAGACTGTCTTGGCATCCATATAAACCTGATACCCAAACTTTACCACATATTGGTGATTCTTAGAAAAATACCAAATTAAGCTATTGGAGGTGTCCCTACCAAGTAACTGAATACTATAAATTCTAAGATCTATCTACTATAATTAAATCACAAACTCTCAAATCTTGCAATCTAGAATGACAAGTGGAATGAACCTTGAAAGTAGGGAATTTTCGGATCCATGGATCTTGCCACATGTTTATGGACTTGCCATCACTAACTCACCATTGACATCCATTAACCAATGTGGCTTTCTCCTTCCACACATTATGCAAAATAAAACTTGGATTGGCACCAAATGAAGAACCAAAGAAGCTTATATTTGGAAATATTTAGCTTTGAATAGTTGAGATACCAAAGTGTGTGGTTTGGTTAAAAATTACCAACGATGTTTCGCAAGTAAGCAATATTAAAACCATGCAAATCTCGGAAACTCAGTCCACCCAATTCTTTTCCATTCACGTAAGTAATGCCATGAATGCCAATTACTGGACCTTTTCCATTAGAATTATATCCCCACCAAAATTAATTAATCATACATTCTAGTTCTTCACTTAAAGAAATTAAAATTAAATAAGTGTTCATACAATAAGTTGGAATTAATTGAGCAACTAATTTAATAAGATCTTTCTTCCCTATTTGTGACAACATTTTTAAATTCTAACAAGTAAGCCTCTTTCATAATTGATCTTTCAAAAAATTGAAAATGACTTTTTCGGGATTTCCAATAAGAGATAGCAACCCCAAAATAACGTCTAGCATTCAGTTGAGAGTATACTCTTATAACATATGAAATCTCGTGCGTCTTCTCATCTTGAACATTAGGACTAAACGTAATGCCAGCCTATCTTCGGGCTTTTTCATATTCTAGCAAAATATTTTTAACCTAACATTCCTTAATGGAGGCAAAATATTTAAATATTTCTTAAAGGAGTGATTTTTAATTCCTTTAAAAATCAAATCAAATTAATTATAAATTAATCAAACATTTAAATATTAATATTTATTTTTTAAAATGTATAAATAAAACGTATAAATTAACAAAAATAGATAATAAATGTTTGAATAAAAATATTTATTAAAAATAAATAATTTTTATAATATTTTTTAAACAATTTAATAATATTTTTATAAACAAGTATTTTAAAATATTTTATAATAGATAATTATAATATTAATTTTTAATATAAAAACAATTTTTTATTAATTTTTAAATAATTTGATATTATTAAATAAACAATATTATATGATACTGCTTTGATTTTTTGTTATGCCTTTTATTTAAATAATTTTATTTTGTATTATGCCTTTAATTTGCTTTGCTTTAGTCATTCTTTCTAAAGCAATGATTTATTTTTCATGCCTTTTATTTAAACAAATTTCTATACCTAATTTGATTTGCTTTAATTATTTATGAGCCTCTTTGTTGTGTTTTGTTTCTTTTTTAATATGTAGATGGACACAAAAGATGTTATTAGTGGTAGTTCAGCTGCTACTAGTGAACCTATGGCTTTGAATAATAAGGTAGAAGTCAATAATGCTTAACAGGAGCAGTTTGTTGGCAATGCTTAGCAACAGTTTGTTGCTTCTTCACAACAACCTGATGCTCAAGGGACTAAGTTCAAAAAAAGAAGCAGATTGAAATTAGGTCATCTATCTGGGAACATTTCAAACAAATAATGGAGGGCGATGTTGTGGTAAGAGCTAAATGTATTTATTGTGCTAAGGGTTTTAGTGTTGAAAGATGAAAACATGGTACCTCATTACTTAGGAATCATAGTCTTACATGCATGAAAAACCTTCATGATAATTTAATTAGACAAAAAATTTTAACTTTTCAACTTGTTTCTATCTGTATCTCTGAAAATAAGGGTGCATCATTTGTGGGAGTGATTGGGACTTGAACATTTGACCAGGGTGTTATTGGAAATGTTGTTGCTAAAATGATAATTTCTGATGAACTACTTATTCGTTTTATTGAAGGGGAGGGATTTAAGAATCTAATAAATGCCACATGCCCCCATTTCAAAATCCCATTTAGGTGGATTGTGAGTAGAGATATCTTCAACATCTATGTTGAAAAGAGACTTAAGCTGATAAACTTATTTAAAATATGTTATGAAAGAGTCTATATCACCACCAATACTTGGACTTCGACCTAAAGAATCAACTACATATGCAAAATTGCACATTTCTTTGATAAAAAATGGAAGCTACATAAGAAAATTATTGCTTTTGTGCTTGTTGCTTCACATAGGGGTGAATATATTACTAAAAATGTATTCATAGTCACTCTTGATAATGCTTCAAGTAATGATATTGCCATGTCATTTTTAAAAAAAAATTAATGAATTTAGGGGGTCAGTGGGTTTAAAGCCAAATATGTTCATATGAGATGTGTGACTTATATTCACACTTTAAGCCAAAAATATATATATATATATATATATATTCACAGTGCATATGTGTGTACTTAAAGTGTGAAGCAACCTGCAGATGGAAAGAAAAAAGGGAGAACAGTGGGGAGTAATGGTGTTTTGGGTGTAAAATTATGGTTAGTACAAAACATTTTCTTCTTCTCCGTTAACTACCCAAATGACCTTCAATTGCCACCAAATTTGAACCATAACTTCTTCTCATACTCTTCACTTTGGTAGCTTTTGTTTAGTGAGAAATAGCTCTGAATAGTGCAATTTTAGCCAAAACCAATCAATCATTCCATTACCATTCAACACTATTCCAATAAATTTCAGCCTCCGAAACCATTAGCAGCATGTTCATCTCATCTCCAGGAGTCTATAGCCACTAATTATATGTCTAATCTTGTATGTATTAATTTTCTATGAATTTTTGGTAATTTTTTTAATTTGTAAATTATATGCATATTTTGATGCATTTGAGGCTTTAAATGTATTCTATTAATTATTATGAACACGTTGGTATATTCAGTTTGGTCAGGGGATATGCTTCCTGTCATACATCATCTCATATAGCTTGAGATAGATATTTAAAACTAATCACCAAACAAATTGCTCAATTTAATTAATTTTTATTATAATATCATTATATTTGCAAGAGGATTCAAAATTAATCTCTTATAAAAGTTTAGTATTATACATATGTTACATTTAGAGAATAAGAACTTTTAAAGTATTATGTATCTATGAATAGTAAAATATGTATTTATGAATAGCAAAATATGTACGAAATAATTGGATAATATAAAAATTATATTTTTAAATATGGCTTAGCCACTAATATTTTACAACACTTATACAACAATCTTAAGAAATAAAGGAATAAGGCTACTCTAATGAGGATGCTGGCCAACCTTATTCTAAAACTTCTGTCCACACTCACTCAACTCTGTTCACCAACTATCATGCCTTGCTATCTGAAATCGTTCATAAAACATAGTAAAATGAGTATAGAAATACTCAATGAATAGATGTTACAAGCAGAAAATAGTTTAACTAAATTAAATATAATAAACATCTTAAATTAAAATACTAAAGCATTAATAATCAAATTATCAGTCACTTAAAATATCCAATTCAATCTTACTTTCAAACATATTCAAAGCTTAGTCAATTAAAACATGTGTCTTTGCAGATATTATTACAACCTTTCATTTGCATTAACCATACCTATAACAAGCATTATAACTCGGCCATAACATACAGGCCATCATAAGCTCACTCTTTAGGCACACTTGAAGGCTAACCCTTCAACTAAATTAGCACAAAATGGCTCTTCTTCGTTCACCATCCTGCAATCAAGTGCCCTATTTTTTATTGTGCAATAACAACATAATCTTAATTATGCATATATCACCTCAACACATGCATATTGTATATGATGGGATTTAGCGCGCGCCCAAGATCTTAGCAACCGCAACACTGTTTAAGCTCAGGACTCTAGAGAACACACTAATCATTGTCATAAAGATATGGCATGGAGATGAGGAGTCGCCACCCAGGGTTATAAGTGGGACAAATAAAAAAAAAGGTGATACTCAATTCTCTAAAATAAAGCTAGCACCACAACCAGGAGATTTTGGATACAAAAAACCAACTGCTTTTAATCTTGTGTTCATTTCGAATTACTTTATGAATTACTATTTTATCCTTTATTTACATGCAATTTCATATAAACTCTTAAAAACAATCAACTCCAGAAAAACTAGTCATGAAGTATACAAGTAAACAATGCATTCATCACAATCCTTAGGTTAATCTAATCTACATTGATTTTAAGTAAATGGGCTAAATCTACATGTTTTAATTTGCAAGTGAGTCTAAAGGCTAATGGGCCTAATTCCTTTTAATTAAATGATCCTAAGTTTATTTATTTTAATTCTAAAAATGGGTCTAGATCTACAAACTATAAAGTATTTAATTTAGTGGGTCTAATTGTACATGTTTTAATTTTAAGAATAATCTTAAATTTTACAAATTATGAAAAGACTTAAATTAAATGGGTTAAGTCTAAATTAATTAAATTAAATTAGGTGGGCCTATGCCTAATTAACTAAATGGGCCTAAGTTATATCTACCCTAAATCTAATTAATTACGAGCCTAAAATACATCTCAATTAATTAAACCCAAAAAAAACTAAATTTAAATGGGTTAAAGCCTAATATGGGCCTAAGGCCCAAAACACATAAATATAAACAAACAAGCCCCAAAACAATAAAAATATCAAAATAAATGAATAAAAGATCAAACAAATAATTTAACTTTTTCTAAAAATCCTAACTTAATTAAAGTGACCATAAACAAATAACACAAAACAATTAATAGGCAACCCTAATTCTATCCACTTAAATCTAATTCAATTTTAATTAAACAACCTAATGATTTCTATAACCATTAATTTTAATTAATTATTGAATGAAAATCCTAATTTTACTAACCAATTACTTAAAGTAAATCACACAAGGAAATACACCAAATTTCATTATTCCTACTATTGAGGCTATTACAATGAACTATTGAGAATAATAAAAAAAACAAGAATTAATAAAATCCCAAAAATAAATAAAAATAAGATAATTAAATAAAAAAAACCTACAAACTACATTTAGTTACAAGGTTCCATCCATGACATTCCTTGGATCTCTATGGATTTGGCTCTTCAAGTATGATCATTATATAATCCCTTCTATAATCACCATCACAAAAGGGTAAAACAATAATTAGTGAATAAAATTATAATAAGAATTAAATAAATTTGAAATTCAATAAAATCGAAATAACAAAAAAAAAAAGAATAAAAGAAAGTAGGGAGAAGATAATGCTTTATAGATGTTGAATAAATTGCTCCTCAGACTAGTAAAATCACTGTTATTTTTAGTAAGCCTTCAAGAACTCATTATTCTTCTTCTCAAAATCCTCCTATGAATCAATCACAAAGAATTTATGTACTACCTAAAGAAAAGTCTAGAGATCCTTAGGAAGAAGAGAGTCAAAATTGTAGAAAAGAGTGCTGAGGATTGAGAGTTCCCTCCCTTTCCAGGTGCTTAAGCTCTCTTTTTATATGAAAAAACCAAGAAACCTTAGGTCCAATGTACTTAAGAGTTCCAATTTTAAAAGGACTTTATTTCCTGAAAAATTAGATAAATCCCAAAAATAAATTAAAAAAAAATTCTTTAGCCAATCAAAACTTAGGAAAAATATTTTTTATTTTTTGTAAAAATATAAAAAAATCGATAGAGAACACATAATTTAAACCGGAATTGCGAAATTCTAACGGGAAATTCCATGAAAGAATACCCATGAAAGAATTACTTTTAATTATAAAAAGACCCATGAAAGAATTTAAATTTTTTAATTAGGTCTTCAAAAGTATTATGATTAAGTCCTTAAAAAATCAATGAAACTCTTTTTGAAAATATATTCAAACTTTTGAGGTTTCAAACTCCAAGTGTTGAAGACCTACTTATAACATATTCATCATTAGAGTCCTTTGTCGCATCCATATTTTATTATCCTGAAATTGAGTGTTTACACATACATCTCATATAGGGAGGTAATATACAAAACAAATATCATTTCGTCCAAAATTAATTAAAACCATTTTATCACATTTATAGCTCATTATAGTATTAAAAATCAAACCACTTCTCATCAAAATTTGAAGGAATAAAACCAATCTAATTATAACACATTCAAATCATCAAGTAACTAAAATAAATCTTATTCAACTTGTAAAACAGAGGCATAATGTAGTAACACCTTTAATTTTAAATTTGAAGCCTTTTTATTGTTTTAACACTTGAATAATTCAAGTAACGACAAACTTAATTAAATCAATTTCAATATATTAAATTAGGGTCATAAAAAACATCAAAAGCTCATTTTAAATGCTGATATAAAAAAATATTAAAAGAGCTTGAATATCTACTCACTAAAGTAGCCTATAAACACACAAACTTGGTTCATTGAATTTGCTTAACTTGCACATGCACATCCCTTGCCTTTTCTAGCACCTAACACATGCAATTTCATTTATAAATCATCAATATAACAATCTTATATACAGAACTTAACCGTAAAGCCCCCAAACTATATGTAAAATATACAAATTAACTTAACTCTATAGACCAGCCTTATTAACTCTATAAGGATTATTTTTAGGCTATATTAGAAAGATTGCTTTGATATGTAGAAAAGGAATTTTAACCTAAAATTTTAATCAAACTTAGGTCTTTGTGTCTAGTACCTTTAACAAAACTTTCAATTCCATTCAATAACCACAAATAAAATTATAAAGGTTGTATTACAAGCAACTCAATTGTTTAAATAGATTGAGTAATAAAAGTACATGTCTATTATACCACTACTCAGGCATAATCAGCTCTTGAATAAAACCGTAAGGTTTTAGAAACTTTTTTAAGTTTTCTTAGAATTAAATCAAACTTAATGTTGAGTTCCCTAGCTCAATATATACAAGAAATACTGAGACTAGTTTTAACTCATGAACTTTGTAAACTTTGTTCACATAATCATAAAGGCTGCTTTCATAGCTAACTTTGAAAATTTTATGGGACTTATAAAAAAGGAATTTTAAGCTAAAATTTTAATTTGTTTTAGATATATATGTCTAAAACATGCTAAAAAAATTTCACACCAATTGTACACCCACAATGGAGTTATACGTGATAAATGATAACCAGCTTAAAGAAACTGATAGACTAAGCAATAAAATTTTTTCTCTTATTACCCTAACATAGAGACTAATAAGATCAAGCTCAAAGAGGTTAAATTTTAGATAATTCTTTAAAGATTCTAAATCATTAAATAACACTTAATTTGGAGCTCTCTAGATTAAGATATGATCGAATTATAGAGACTAATAAACCAGACTTAAAAAACCCAAAATCTGCAAATTAAGAACCCTAAATTAAATCAACCAAAATGCTAAAATTACTTACCAAATCAATCACAAAAGTCTTATAGGATGAATATTATAGTCCTAATTATATTTAGATCTTCAATTTTACTTGAAAAATCAACTTCTATAAGAGGAAATGAATCAGCCCTCTTTCCCTTTTTTTTTCCTTTCCTTTCCTTTTCTTTTCTTTTCTTTTTTTTTTCTTTCTTTCTTTCTATCTATGGCAGCTCCTTACGATATACCAAATATATATATATATATATATATATATATATATATATATATATATATATATATATATATATATATATATATATATATATATATAAGGTACTCCTTTTGGTCCTTAACGAAATGCTTAAGTTACTTATAAATCTTCAAGCTTTTAATTGTACAATCAAGAACAATCATTTGCTACAGTTGAGTTCTTTCCTCTATAACTATATTTATATTTATTAGGTGAGTCCCACCTGAACTTTAGCAAGTAAACAGTACCGACCCAAGAAAAAATATGAAACTATTTTTAATAAATATGATAAATTATGGTGATCAATTTCTAAAAAATGAAGTTTGATATAATTCTTGAAAAATTTTGAGAAAAAATTCTCGAAAAGGTTGTGATGGAAATTATTTAATTTCCATTTAAATTAGTTGAATCATTGGAAATAATCCTTAAGCCTTAAAATTAATCATTTAGACCATTCCTAAGTCAATTTCAATGATTACATCATTTTATTATTTTTTCTAGAATTTTAGAGAGTTATTAGGAATAATATTAATTATTAATTATATGTATATTGTTTAATTAGAATATACTGAAGTGGAGATATTGAGGAATATGCTGACGAGAACACATCAATCTATTCGCTCCACTTGTAAGTTAATATTTTGGAATGTATTTTAGATTTATGCTTAAAAGTATAGACTGATTGATTATATTTAAAAATAGAAAGTTAATTAAAGAATTTATATTTTAATAAATGAAATATCCATATTGTTGATTTGATATTTTAAAGATGCTGATTATATTTTGATTATTATTATTAATTCTATCCTGCCATAATTATTGCTAAATAGATTATTAATGCTAATGATATTATGGATAAAAAAAATAAAAGTATTATGTTTCCATTAATATTTCTCTTTGGAATTTATTATGCTTTTATATATAAAATAACTTTTTGGAAAAGACTAGTAGAATGGAATACTTGATGAGTGTCATCAGGATTGTGTGCACATAGGTAATGATTCTTGAGTCAAGCCTTTGTTGAAATTATTTGTGAAGCTTGGTTGATGCGTAGCTCTCAAGCGATATGTTTGATTTATGGGTAGTTATTAGGGGGATCGGTGGCTTGGTAGATGCCTAACTCTCAAGAACCACTAATAAATATTGGAATAAGAGATTGACTATGGCTGGTAGCTCAATGGAAGCTTAGTTCTTAGGAACTGGCAGTCTTTCGATAAATAAGTTAGCTAAGTGACTTATAGATTTGTGGTTTTGGGTTCTATCACTATTTTCCTCTTAAGTTATCTATTAGCATTGTTTTAATTCTTTTATCCTTTTTTTTATTATACGTGTATTTAATTATTGGCACTTATATATATATGGTAAATTAATTATTTTCTTTAAATTCAATTTTATAATAAATATTTGAGATAAATGTTTAAATAAAATAAGGTTTTTAAATTGATATACATTTCTTTATATTAGCTTACACAGTGAAGTCTGACTTCCCTCAACTATTTTTTCAGGAACTTAAAAGTCCATAGTTTGTTCATCTTCTCTACACCAGACTTATTCTTCACCGGTTTTGGTTATGATTATATATATTTGGGAGTATATTTGCATTTTTATAGGTTTTGGTTTTGTCTTGGTACAGGGAAAACTCTGCTGAATTTTCTTTACAATTTTAAGTTAATGGTTTTTAAATGAAAATTTTCTTAGGCTTACTATAGGTTTTGGAAGTGTAGACGACGGGGTTTAGTGTGCATCTAAGATTTTAGAAACCTCGACACTGTTTGAGCTTAGGGCTCTACAAAACACACTACTATATCATGACTGCCCAGGGTAATAATTTGGACAATTTGAAGGTGGTGGTAACTCGATTCTTTAAAAAAGAGTTAGTACCACTACCAGGAGATGCTGGATACAAAATACTAACTTTTTTCAATCTTATGTTCATTTAGAATTAGTTTATTAATTACTAAATCATTCTCTAATTACATACAATTTCATATAAATCATAATTTAGCTTCCATCTAACTCTATGGCAACTAATCATGAAAGAGTACATAAAAATGCATTCATATAACGAGATGTCCGTAAATTAGTCTAAACTATATTAATTTTAATTACGTTAGCTAAGTCTATATTTTATTTACAAGTGAAATAGAACTAAAAGTGGGCTTACATTTTAATTAAAGTAGTGAACTAAGTCTACTTTTTTTTTTAATTCTAAAGAAATGGGCCTAAGTCTATTAATTTTTATGGAAATGAATTGGATTGAGTTTTAATTAATGGGCCTAGTTCTAATTAATTTCAATTTATGTGAAAAATGGGCCTAAGTCTATTTATTTTAAGAAAATTCTTTAATGGACTAGACTATGTCTAAATTAATTTTAATAGCCAAAAGGTGGGCCTAAGTCTAAATTAACTTAATAGCCTAAATTGATTTTAAAGTTATTTAAAATATAAAATCCAATTAAAAGCCAATTTTAAATGGGTTAATCATAAATGGGGCGTGAGGCATAAAATGCACAAAAATAAACAAAGAAGCCCAAAAACATAGAAAATATTAAAACAATCAAATAAAAAGATAAAACAAACAATTAAAATTATTTCTTCTAAAAACCTAATTTGATTTCATGCAACCTAAAAATTAATCTATTGCCATAATTGATTTTATTAAGTTTTACCAAATGAACCCTAATTACGAATTAATTTTAATACATAAAAGTAAATATTCATTATTCCCTCTATTAGGGCTATTACAATTCTTATGTACAAAGAATAAAAAAAACTAATTAAATACACAGCCCAATAAACCAAATAAATAAGAAATATAGAATAATAAAAAGAAAGAGCCCTACGATCTTGAAAATCATAACAAGATCAAATTCATGGCAGTCCATAGAGCTTCAAGAGTATTTTATCCGTTCAATCACATCTTCATGGCTCAGGGCATTCCTATAATCACCATTAAAGAAACAAAACAAGAGAAAAAATCATTAGAATATAAAAAGAATAAAGAAAAAAAATACTAAAAAGATGAATAGAAATAAACAAAATAAAACAAGAAAAGAAAAAGGATGAGGTTTGGTGTGATGCAGTATTAATTTGCTCATTCGAGTCTGATTAATTCACTATTTCAATAGATGTGTAGATTGATTTTTTTTTTGTTTCCTAGGCTTAACTGTGTTCTTTAAGAAACTTAAGAACAATATAATTTTTTTTACCTTAAAAGCTCTCCCCCCCCCCCCCCCTTTTTGCATGATCTTTCAGTAGCCTTTTTTTTAAGCAGCGTCTCTCCCCTTTTTTAGAAAATGAATTCCTACCCCTTTTTAATCCCCCTACCCGTCTGTTCTAGGAGATAAATAACCATTTTTTTTTTTGATAATGTAATCCAAATCCAAAAAACAAAAAAAACATGTAAAGAACATGATAATATTTATCAAAATTTATTTATTTATTTTTACTATTTTTAATCAATTAGAAATTAAATAAATGGATTTTTCTTAAAAATAAAATTAGTACAATTTCAATTGGAATAGTACAATTTCGATTGGAAATATGTAATTCTGATCGAAATTTCGATCAATAATTTTTTTAACATATAATAACAAAAAGACCCTTGAAAGAATTAAAACTTTTCAATTAGGTCCCTAAGGAAAACATCACAATTAAGTCCTTAAAGAAAAGCTGCAATTAATCCTTGAGATTCAAAAATCAATATCCACAGACCTATTTATAATAAATTTTCATTTTGGAGTCTTTTTTCGCATCCACACTCAACCATCCCGAAATTGGGTGCTTATAGGAAGCTTCATGCTTTCCCATTTCCTAGTGCCGGTCATGTGCCCTTTAGGTTCAGGTTGTGACATGTATATTAGGAATTCATTTGCAAGGTTAAGAAAATTTAAAGTATTTTCTTATTTGATTAGGGTAGAATCTAAATGTGCTTTATGTCTTGAAGTCCCAATAAGGTGGAATTCCACTTACTTGATGTTGAAACATACATGTGAATATGAAAGACCTTTTGAGAAATATGAAGAAAATGAACATGCTTTAAAGACAAACCTTAGGGATGATGTACTTAAATATTCTGATTAGCAATGTGCAAGAATTTGCTTCAATTTTTAGAATAATTCTACAAAATAACACTTAAAATATTTAGTTCTTAGTCTGTGATTGCAAATACATTTACATGTTTTGTTTATTGATTGATTAAAAGAATTTTGATGAATGTGAGGTTAATAGTCTTAACATGAAATCAAAGTTTAATAAGTATTAGGAAGATCTAAAAAATGGACTACTTGATTTTCATTTTAAATATGCTTGATCCAAGGGACAAATTGGAATATCTTAAATTTTCATTGAAAAGTATTTATGTTAAATATGTGGGTGGGAATTTGTTCTAGAATGTTAAATTTGCTCTATATGAATTATTTAATGATTATAACACTAGAAATCCAGCTTCCTATCCCTCAATGTGTTATGTGGTGGAAGCCAATCTATTAGTTCAACTAATGTGCAAGTACAATCAAGCACGAAATCCATTTCATTGTTAAAGGATAGATTTAAGTAGTAGAAATTGGATAGAGGAATTAGTGGAAGTAAATAGTGAACTTACCAACCGCTATTTAAAGCACACAAAACTTCATAAGTATATGGATCATAATAAGTAATATAATCATAAGTAGAGTATCATCCTACGACGATTGATCATTAAGCACCTATTTGTTCTAATTGGTTATGTTTAGAGCTCATAAATGACTTGGATAAAAACAAATATAAAACCTAAGCTATTAATCAAGAAATCACTAAACCAAGTAATGAAAAGAGAAAATCAATATAGCAATGATGGTGTTAGGAATTTGAAGTACCACATAATCATTAAGCTAATGAATGGATCTCTTCACATACTTGCGTATCTTAGGTTTTCTTAAGTCACCAAGCATTCTCTCTCAAGTAATGTTTGATTTAGTTTGTTTGAATCAATTAAGACACACCCAAGGCTTATCTCTCATCATCACTATGGAAATGAACTAATCTTTATAAAGTAAAGCATTTAAAACATCTATATGAGAATTAAAATAAGTTAAGCTATCTCTAGTCATTAACCCATTTAACTTATGTTTATGGGTCTACTAAGATTACCATTTCTCAATGTATAATCTTAGAACTAAAGCTGTAGTTGACCATCTTCAACATTCAACAAAGAGTAATAAACATAATATGCAAGATAATATGAATAAGATTTATAGCATTAAACTTAAATCATATGGGTTTCAAGTCCTAACAACAAAATAAGACTTAGCCACTCATGGCTTTAATATTCATTATTTAATAAATACAACCCAAGTAAATATCTAAAATTGCATTAAAGAGAAGAGAAAGGATCAAAGAGATGTTATTAAGAAGCTTTAAAACGTCTTCAATGGCTTATTCTTCTCTAAACTTATTTTTCTCCTCTTTCTCTCTTTTAGGTGTATTTTCTCGTATTAATTGGTTGATTAGATCTTGGCTTAGAATTAGATGTTGGATTTCAAGGTTATTATCCTTTTATACCCTATTCTAAAATGTCCTTTTATATTTTGCTACATTTTCTCTTTTAATCAGTACACATTAGCATGTTCTCCACTGGAAAAGGGCTGTCTGTGATCGTAATAGAAGGGCCTACTATCAAGGAATGACGATCCCTATAATGCTATGATTACTATAAAAGGTTTGGCATTAGGACCCCATAATTGCATTTTCTCCATGGTTGCTATAGAAACTTAGCTATAAGTTTGCTTGGTTTGACATCGAGCATCCTACAATTGCCATAGTGCACTTCCTCTTCTTTCTTTCTCTACTTTTGGCTCATTTTATTCATTATTCACCTACTATTCCCTAAAAACTAGAAAAAATATAAAAATTAGATATTCATACTAACTATCTAACCTAAATGTAACCTAAAATCTATAAATACATATTAAAATAGGTCTTAAAATTATATGTAAATTAGCACAAATAGAACTTGATATTTATCTAAGTGAATCACCCTTAGAGAAATATGATGATAGGAAATTTGACTTGTTGTGATAGTGGAAGCTTAATTCAAAGAGGTTTCCCATTCTTGTAAGTTTAGAATGTGATGTATTAACTATTCCAATTTTTATAGTTGCATCATAATCGGCTTTTAACATGAGTGGAAAAGTTCTTGATTCTTTTAAGAGTTATTTAACTCCAACACTTGTTCAAGCCTTAATCTACACTTAAGACTAATTTAAAAAGCCTAACCAACCATTATTAATTGAAGAAAGCTTGGAATATTTAAAAGATTTTGAAAAAGGTACCCGAATTTCATTTATATTTATTAAAATATTTTTCTCTGTTCTTTGATACATTCTAATTTTATTTTTTTCTATTACTGTTAGATCTCCCTCCTTTAGTACTTGGACTTTCAATTGGATCTTCATCATTTTATAATTAACAGACATCTTCCTCAGTTCCTCTATCACTTTTTTACTAACTATATTCAGTAATACAGTTTGCCTCTTACTTCATTATTTATTAGTGATATGCACTAAGTCAATTATGTATGACCATATTTTGACTTTGTCATATATTGATTTTATTAATAAAGAGGCATTTTCATTATTATTTTATTTATAATAAATTCCTTAAATAGTCAATTCTTCCTAAAGTCATCAAGTATGTGACTTGACAGTAAAACCCTTAAGTAAAATATGATTTCTATTCTGAATTATCCTTAATTATTCATTATTACTGAAGTAATAATGAATTAAGGCTAGTATGGTGTTGGCTGATGATTATGTTTTACTAATCATGTATATAAGTTATTAAGTCTACTCATATGTACTTATTTAAGAAATGATTTACTAGATTGCCCACTATGAGAATACTATATAGATAATTGTTATCAATATCAATCTATGTAGAAATGAGAAATAATGTAGTTGAATTCTATAAGGATAACATAAACTATGTATTATGTTCAATCAAGGTATTATGTGACAAATATTCATTATGAAATAGGTTATGTCAGATTATCGACTTTCACATAACTTGGGTATTCATAATGCCTTGCTAGAGGCCACTTATGATTAGTAGGCATAAACTAGGATTTTAGGCCTATTGCTAATATTATGTGTAACCTACACGGTTGCATACTTAGGACAGGCCCAAAGTCAACTTGGCTTTACCATCTTAATAACAACTCTATAGTAAATAAATAAATAAATATTTATTTCTTTATTTCTTTAAGGTAATTGTTATCTTAAATAAATTAAAAATAATTTCTATTTTGGAATTTGAATCAAGACAGAAATAGAAGGTGAATCATATTAAAATTGTTTTGGCAAGTGAAAAGTTACCAAAATCATTTTGGTAAGTGAAACCCTAAAGTAAAGTGTGTGTGTGTGTGTGTATATATATATATATATATATATATATATATATTATATTATATTAAAATTGTTTTGGCAAGTGAAAAGTTACCAAAATCATTTTGGTAAGTGAAACCCTAAAGTAAAGTGTGTGTGTGTGTGTGTGTGTGTGTGTATATATATATATATATATATATATATATATATATATATCCATTTCTCTAGGGTTTCATACACAATTGTGTTCTGCCTCTTAAGAATTTGTTTTCACTTTTTTTAAAAGAAAAAACACAAAGAGTTTGAAAAGTGAGACTTTCAAGAAAGGGTGCCATCACTAAGGCTATGCACGAATCTTGGAGAACTCGAGATGTCTTAAAAAACTGAATGAAAATCTTTAGAACCGAAAATCTCCGTTGACCATTTGACTTTCTGTAAACTAAACCATCTAGAAATTTTTTATTAGAGCAGGTCTAGAGATCATGAGTTCTCTAAACCAAGAATCAAGCCAAACTGAATCATCCTAAATTACACCAAATTGAAGAACCAAGACCTATATATGTATATATATATATATATATATATATATATATATAATTTTAAATATATAAATTAAAAAATTAATACAAATCTCTGAATTTTGGTTTCACTCCCCTTTTAAAATCTCCATTTACTTTGAAAATTTGGAGTAATTCGAAGTAGAGATTTAAATTTTTGGAGTAAGGTTTAAAGAATTTATTTTTGAATTCTTTGACTTTCAGGTTAGGTCCAGAAAATTTTCATTCTTTGAACTACTTTGACCAATGCACAACCCTAGCTAGCACACTAATTCATTTTGGACATTCTATTCAGGTGGATGATGGTAAAGGATGTAGCTATATTGGAGGCATCTCAATCTAGCAAAGAAAACTGAAAGCTCGAGGTAGGGTGTCACAGGTGTGAATCCCCTCTCGCCCTTCCATCAATCTTGCCACTTTTTGTATGTGGTAAGGTTTCGAAAACCCTAAATAAATCATTCAATTGAATTTTATGGATCCTATGAGGGATTTGTGATACAAATTTTATTTTCCACTATGTGTTTAAATAACCAAAATCCTAACATTATTTTATTATTTCATTATTTGTATCTATTCTATACATCATACATCTTCTGCCTATTAAGAATTACATGTTATTTCTTCCTATATGTTGCTACAGCTTCTGTTTCTATTTTATAATATTTGTGCTACTTTGTTATGCCAATATTGTTGAGTTGCAACATCATTAATATTGACTGACTAACTAAACACATCAAATATGCTTGCTATTGTTATCATATATTTGGTGACTTTGTTGAATTACCATTAGGTGCCTAATGTGTAAATGGTAACTTTCCATGTCTATTGTGATCATGAAATTGGCACCTTAATTAATGCACTTAATTGTTTGATTTATGAGGCAATGATGAAGCTTCCACCTTATTGTTTAATTCTTAAAAGAATGCATGTTGTTTGTTTTCTTAGTAGCTAATGGTTTTTAGTTTATTGCCAAAAATTAAGTTGCATTCTTTATATGACATTAAAAATCTATTTATGAGCCTCAACTGTTACTTTTTTATTTACATTTTTGTCATTTTAAGTTGTTCAATTTCTTAGCCTTATTATTTCATTTATTTATACATAAATTTTTTTGTGATCATTTAATGTGTCTACCTATTTTTTATTACTACAGACTGATAGAAACATAATACTTATAATATCTTTTTTTTTAACTTAAAGAACTTGTGAATTCATTATATTGGCAGTATAGCATAAGTGTAGAAGGTGGGGTTTAGCATACATCCAAGATTTTAGCAACCGCGACATTGTTTAAGCTCAAGGCTCTAGGGAACACACTACCATGTCACAAAGACACGGTGTGGAGATGAGGAGTCACCACCGAGGGTAATAATTGAGATAAATCAAAAATAGTGATACTCCATTCTCTAAAAGAAAGCTAGCACCACAACTAGGAAATTTTAGGAATAGAATACTAACTTATTTTAGTCTCGTGTTCTTTAAAATTAGTTATGAATTACTATCTTATTCTCTAATTACATGCAATTTCATTTTAAACCACCCTAATTATCATTCATCTAACCCAAGGCAACTAGTCATTAAATGGCATATAAAAATTGCATTAGTGTAGTTTGTGTACAACTATTTTAATTTTAATTAGGTTAGCTATCTTAATTTTAATTAGGTTAGCTAAATGTGAACAACCGTCTCAACTCTGAGTTAATGTAGTTTGTTTTTTTTTTTTCTAAGGGACATGGCAACTTTACTAAATAGGGACAAATGATTGGTCTTGGAGGGATGAGACACTTTTGTTTTTATGGAGTCATCATCTAATTTTTAAAGAAAGGGACAACATCGGGTCACTCAGCGAATGTTGTCTCCAATAAAGATTTTCGGGTTTGGAAGATCGCATAGACTTCTTGACTATTTCTCATTATATAATATTTGATGTATAGCTATCGTAACACCCTAGTTTCAATAATGACAGTTTGTATAGGATTCAAATAGTACATCAGATAGTATAAAATAATAAAACTGAAAATTTATTTGTTACATCGCTTTTTGATAAAGTGCATATGGAAAGGAAAAGGTTACAAAAAAGTAAAACTAATATAATGGAATTACAAGGATAACACAATCATTTACATAGTTGGCTCAGTGAATGATAGGATGATCATGCTTATAGTGATTATTTATGCTATAGTGATGTATAACGATAATATAAAGGATGCATGAGGTCATCATTGGATTAAGAGCTTGATGAATCTATTTCAGGATATGAACTTTTCACATTATTAATATTTACAATGTGATTTCATAATTCTAGAAATAGAGGATGTAGAATGATGATATAAAATGAGCATATATATTATTCACATAACATACAAGATTACCAGTCTCATCACACAAGCACAATAGTAGTCTCAAATGCTAGTGATAGTAAAATAAAATGCAATATGATAAATAAACATGCTAAAATGATTGTATGGTCCTTAGACTTGACTAAGCTTGTATAAGCTTTGAAGCTTTAGCTTCAAGAGATTATCAAGCTTTCCTTATTGAGAGGTTCAAAATGACAATAGAATTATGCTAGATTGTATACCTTTAAAGCTTGCTTTAAGGCTTGGTTTAGTGGAAAAAAGGATCTAAAAACCTGAGGGAAAGGCTGTGGGAGAGCAAAAACTATATGGGAAAGGGTTTCTTACACCTTCGATCGGACTGACTTTTGAGTGTGTATGTGTCTTCACTTGCTTTCCCCCCTCAAATTCGGGTGTGAAGGGGTCAATTTATAGAACCAATGTGTAGAATGGGGTGGTATTGGTGTGGTCACGCATGTGTAAGGGGATTTTTACACATGGCCATGCACAGTATAGGCGTGGTCACGCGCTTGGCACGAGGCCACACATGCATAATGCATTTTCACACGCACTTTAACACTCTATGTGCTCTTCTTAGGTTTTATTTATGCTATTTTGGGGTTGGTTCTTAAGGTTTTTGGGCCTTCCACATGTGTTTCTAGAGTCTATTTTTCCAAATTTGACTTTAATTTTAGCATATGACACCTAGGGGTGTTTACACACACTTTTGAGCGATATGTATTGATACCCGAGTTATTTTGAAACCATTTTGGGACCACTTCTAGAGGTTTTAGAGCCTTTTAGACATGTTTTTAAAGTTTATATTAACAAAATTGATTTTCATTTTTTTCATGAAGCCAGTTCCCGATCTATTGAAATGCATACTAGTCCAATGATCTGAGTATTCTAAGAGGAGTTTTCTTGAAATAAACTTCTTGTTGTTCTGATAATTCATATTTTGTAAGGTTGAAGTATAAGTTAATGGCTCGATGATCAATTTTGCACACTAGTAGGGTCAATTAGGTGTTTTAAGGTTGCACACTTCAGAGGTTTTACAAATGATCAGACTCTAGTCATCTTAGGGATTTATTTCAGCATTGGACCTTTTTGGCGATAGTTAAATTTGAGGTATAACAGTTGCCCCCTGCTTCATATATGTTGCATAGCCACTTAGTGCTAGTGTTAATACACGTGAAGCAAAAATGAAAAGATGCAAAAAAAATTTTAGTAGGGAGAGAGGTACTTACCTGTGGGTTGTCTCTAGATGTCTTGTCAAGATTTAATTATTGTTATTATGTTATATTTGTTGTTGTTGTTTTTGTTCTGTGACTTGGTTGTCACGCAAGGTGTTATTTTAGGACACATGCAAGCATGTGATTGATGCAAAGTACAATAAGATGTGGATGTGACTATAACCTTTTTAGGTGTCACGTAAATGAAGATGCTACTAAGCAAAATACGGATGTGACTATAACCTTATTCGGTGTCACACAAATGAAGATGCTACTAAGAAAAATGCGGATGTGACTATAACCTTTTGAGGTGTCACACAAAATGGACATGCGACTATAACCTTCTTAACTGTCACGTGAATGAACATACGACTATAACCTTCTTAGGTCTCACATGAATGAACATATGACTATAACCTTCTTAGGTGTCACATGAATGAACATATGACTATAACCTTCTTAAGTGTCATGCAAAATGAACATACAACTATAACCTTCTCAAGTGTTACACAAATGAACATGCAACTATAACCTTCTTAGGTGTTATGTGAATGAACGTACGACTATAACCTTCTTAGGTGTCACACGAGATGAACATGCGACTATAACCTTCTCAGGTGTCACGTGAAATGAACATGCAACTATAACCTTCTTAGGTGTCACATGAAATAAAGATGCTACTATGGACATAAGAATGCTCCCAAGCTGTGTGGATGCTCTTAAGCAATGTGAGGATGCTTCTAAGCAGTGAAAAGTGCTTCTGAGCAATGTGAATACTTCTAAGCGATATAAGAGTGCTTCTAAGCAATACAAATGCTTCTAAGCAATGAAAAGTGCTTTTAAGCAGTGAATGAGTGCTTCTAAGCAACGAATGAGGTAGTAGTGATGATGTAGTGATGATAAAATAATGATGCAGTGATGGTGTAGTAATTATTCATTTTGCGGATGCTATTTTGATGATTTGCGGTAAGATATCCTTATAGTGAATTTTCCTTGCTCTTTTTTTTGTAAGATGTTGAGTTTTTTGAAGAAGTTGGTGTACGTGCAATGTCTTTAAATAGATGGAGTCCTCATTAGTTTACTTTTATATGAGTTTAGTATATATCTTATGCTCAAATGGAAGTTCACGACTGTAAAGGTGAGTGTGCAACGTCTCAAAGTGCGCATAAAAGCACAGAAGAGTGCGTGTAAAGGGGAAGTGTGTGTGATAACGCATGGGGAGCATGTGATCATGTACTTGTGCATATGGTCATGTGCTTCCTCCTTCTTGGTTTATTTAAATGGCCATTTTTGGAGGTCTTAGGAGGATTCATCTGAACTTTTTTGAGTTCTTTTCTAACTTTTCTTGACCCTTTTTGTGTTTCGAGTGCTATCTGCTTTGTTTTTGCTTTTGTACTTCCATTTTCTTCTACATAAAATGGAATTCCCCAACATTCTTGAGGATCTAAAGGACATTTTTATTAATGTTGATCTTGATCTTGATGGTGACTTTGTAGAGGCTATTGGAGCTGGGACATCTGCAGTAGGGACTAGCACATCTGATGCTCAGAGTTCTCAGCCTTCTAGGTTTTCTCGGGGAGATCCGATCCCCATTGTTCATTGCTTGGAGACTCATGCTTCGGTACATGATCATCACGAGGTAGGTCCCTCTTTGCCTTTATTTTTTAAAGCTTGTTTATCAATTATTTTGCTATTTATTTTGTTGTATGAGGTTGTTGTAGTTGTAGTTCTGTAGCTCTTGTTGTAACTATCTTATCTAGCTTTATTATAAATGCTAATGTCTAATAGCTCTTGCTTTATTTTCTTTTTGTGGTTATTTGCTTGTTATGATGCTTTTCTTTTCAGTCTTTATTATTTTGACCCTATTGAGTGACAGAGGGATATATGTTAGTATTTAGTAGCTGTGCAAATGTTTGATAGCATACTTATTGTTTGTAGCCTCATAGGTATGTCACTGTGCTACCTGGTAGTTTCAACAGGGTTAACATGTACTATCAGGGTCTCTTGATATGCGTGAAGTAGATGGTTGCCGGGAAAGGCTTTGATGGGGTGATTGCTGCACTATCTTATAACTCGTATGCATTAAGTCATATTGCGATGTATGCATTGATAAAGCGGTGGATGGACACAATGCATACTTTTCATATACTTATTAGGGAGATGACTATTACCCCTTTGGACTTTACTGCCATCACAGGCTTAAGCTTTTCTGGAGAGCCCATTCCTTTTAGTTATGAGGGGTGTTCCACCGCTATAGCAAGGAGGCATCTCACGAGAGATTTGCTTAGGGTAGTCACTCCTATGAAGTCTGGTTGCCTGTATTTCACTTGATACATGGAGTTTGTTTCTTCCATGTGGACTTTATATGATGATGGTCTCATCTCAGTGGAGCAGTTGGCTCGCTACTTTTTATTTTATTTGTTGAGTGTTATTATCTTTCCAAACCCTTTAGGTATGAGTGATCTACGATTGCTGCCCATTTTGAGAGATTTGGATGGCATGTCAGGCTATTACTAGGGTAATGCTGCCTTTGCTCATATGTATTCTAGAATTGATGTCACATGCTGAGGGGGCTCGAGGATCCACGGATGCGTGTTTGTGTTGAACGTGAGTAGGAATTTTGTTATCTGGTCATTTTCTTTTAGTTTGTTATATATGACCTTTTAATTTTAATAGATCTGGGCATATGAGTTTAGGATTCTTCCTCACCCACCCATTGAGCATTTCCAGGAGGATGGCTTCCCTCATTATTCTCACTAGATCAAGAAAATCACTGATTTGATTGAGGATTGCACAATAGCTTGGGACTATTAAGGAAGCTATCCCCTGATCAGGTATGTCTAACTCCTGCTGTATTGGCTATTCCTTTCTTAAGGATGGTTTGTTTATTATTGCCCTTTGAGCAGATCTTTCTTTACTAGTGGGTGGCATGGTCTCATTAAACTGTAGAGATGGTGGTTGCATGGCAGCTAACAGAGAGACGAGTGTTGCTCTCTGGCCTTGTTGGTAGGGTATGGTATTTAGGCAAGTGAGTGCATCCTTGGTGGAATGGCCCATATATGAGGAGAGTTCTTGTCCCTCCCCCTAGTGACATGTTCTGGGGCCATGTGCTCTGTGGTGATGATCTTGTAGCTACTATGGTAGGATTCCCTTCTAAGATCCTCTTGGAGCATAAGGGTTTGCCTTATGCTGATGTATTGATCCTTTAGCTGATTTATGTTGTAGTTAGTGGGACTTTTCCTTCACCTCCACCTTCTTTGGTAAATGCATCTTGTCCCTTAGGTTTGGGGGTTAGACCATTATGCGGGTCATCGAGAATTGCTTCTCTGATCCAATAAACTTTTATTCCTATTTTGGTGCAAGCATGTAGCAAAATTTATTAGTAAGAAACTATAATTGACATAAGTTGTGAGAACCTATCTGTAATGACTTCGAAGGAGATCTGGATCTCACTTTGAGGAGTATGAGGTCATGCTCTGCACTAAGGCAATTGCTCATACTAGTGGTGTGGATTCTATTATTACTATCCTCGAGGACTTGATGGTTCAGTCGTCTTTATCTTTGCTTGGGATGAATATCCTTGGTAGAATAGTGAGCTTTAATTTTTTTGGACCTGGCTTTCCTCAGTCTGGCATTGCTCCTGCTGATTCTAGCTATGTTCGCATTCTACACTTATTCTTGCTTGGGTTTCATTTATTTAGTGAGTGGTGGTTGATTTATTTTTGCTTGCTTTTATAGATTCCTATCTCCTCTGGTCAGTATTGGTATACTATTATTGGGAGTGCACATCAGTGCTTTTTAAAGTTTGCTACCACTCAAAAGGTATGCCTTATTTATTGTACCTATTTATTTTATGCACATGTTTTATGTATGAGTGTATGGTATGTAATGTGTAATATTGGTTGAGCACCATTTTGCTAGTTATGAATGGGAGTGGGAGCATGCAACTTATCGTGATTGCATTAGTGAGCTGGAGTCACAGCTAGCACCCTTTACGATGAACAATGATGAGTTGGGATTAAACGAGGGGGATACTTGAGCAGGATCAATGCTTGCTTCTAATGGCAGCCATGACCGATGTAGTTATTTTAAGAGCTAGGTATAGGACTTTTAGCCTGTGGTTTGCTTTGTTGTATTATTTTACAGAGGTTATGGACTCTGGGTATTGTATCTGGGCATTTGTCCCATATATTGTATGATGCTTTTATGATGATGATGGTATATGCTTCATGTTGTGTATCATTAATGATGTTAATGATGATGTTTGCCATACTATCGTCTACCTTTTTCCCTTTTTTGTCTAAGACATCTCCTTTTGGAGCTTTTCACACTTAGCCGGGTTTTCTTTTTCTTCCCTTTTTTGCCTAGGGTGTCTCCTTTCAAAGCTTTTCACACCTATCTAGGTTTTTTTATTTTACGATATACGATAGTGGTTGATCTCAAGGAGTGAGCTTAGAGAGGATGGTAAGAACTGTGGTTATGTAATGAAAGAAAATGCAAAGCATGCTTGATGCAATACATAATGACAAAATGTGTTGCACTTTTCAAAGACATTTTACACAAATTGGCAATCATTCTCATTTCATTATAATCATTTAAGAAAAGCACAGATGTATTCGTACAAATTTTGAATTTGAGGTTACCCCTATCCTTAACTAGCTTTCTTAGATTTTTTAGTTAAGTATTTTCTCTTATTCCCTAATTTTTTCCTGAGCTGCCATGTTTAGGTTTTTAACTCAGTGGAAGTCCCTAAATTTTTCCTGAGCTGCCTTTTCAGGTTTTCAACTCAGTGGGATATTTTTTTCCTTAAACCTTGTAGACAGTGGGGTTTAGCGCGCATCCAAGATTTTAGCAATCGCGACACTGTTTAGGCTCAGGGCCTTAAACTACTATATCACAAAGTCATAGCGTGGAGAAAAGGAGTCACCACCCAAAGTAATAACCGGGACAATTTGATTGGTGGTACTCAATTCTCTAAAAGAAAGTTAGCACCACAACCGAGAGATTATGGGAACAGAATACTAACTTCTCTTAGTCTCGTGTTCATTTAGAATAATTTTATAAATGATTATTTCATCCTCTAATTACATGCAATTTTATTTAAACCCTATTTGACATCCATTTAACCCCAGGCATCTAGCCAATAAAATTACACATAAAAAATACACTCAAGATCACGTTATCCCTAAGTCTAAACTATGTTAATTTTATTAAAAAGTTATCTAGATTTACATTTTATTTACAAGTGAGAAAGGGACTAAAGGTGGGCCTACATTTTTTATTAATTAGTGAGTCTAGATCTATTTATTTTAGTTTGTTTAAGGAATGGGCTTAAGTCTGTTCAATTTTAAAGGAAAGTTAAATTAGTGGGCCTAAAATCTAATTAACCTAATGGACCTAAATTGATTTTAATTATTTAAAGCCCTAAACAATTTTTAAGCCTATTTAAAGTGAGTTGGACCTAAGTGTGGGCTTTGGGCCCAAAATAAAAATAAAGAATAAAAAGAACACAATCCAAAAACAAATAAAACATAAAAAAAAATCAAACATACATTATAGTGATTTTCTAAAAAATCTAAATCAATTACATGCAAACCCTAAATTAAGCTACTGCCACCATTGATTTTAATTAATTCTGACCAAATTGAACCTAATTACTAATTGATTTTAAACACAGAAAATTAAATCTTTTCATTATTTCCATTACTGGGGCTATTACATACTACGTACAGAAATTAAAATCAATTAATTACACAGCTATGAATTAAAATAACTACACATAATACCAAAATGAAAAATAAAGATAAAACCCTAAATTCTACTAGAAAACAACACAGATTCTTCCATGGCATTCCATGGACCTTTTGTTCAGTTTAAACATAAGCAGCATCCTCCCCAATCCACATTCAGACATTAAAACAAAACACAAAAATAATTATATTAGTAGTAAAATTGAATAATCAAAATAATAACAAAATAAAAATCACAAAAAGAAAAGAATAGAAAAGAATGAAATAGAAAAGAACACTGATGATTTTAGATGTTGTGCAAATGCCCTTTTTGGCCCCTCAGACTAGGATTTTCACCATTGAAAATTGAAGTAGTGTTGATTCTGGACTAGAACTAAAAAAAATGTTGGATTGTCCTCATTAAATGAACTGTAAAAATTAGGATTTTGAAAGAATAGAAGAAATCAAAGTTTGGTCTATGGGTGTTATCAGTAATGTTTTGATTTTAGGGTTTTTTTTATGAGATAGGGTTTTTTTTCTTAGTCTCAGTGTGTGTGAGTTTCTCTTAATTCCTCTGTCTGTGTGAGTCTTAAGCCACCTTACACACGCAAACTTTTTGCTTTTTAAAGCAGAGTCTGCCTGCGTACTGACTCCCCAAGTTTGCAGGAACAGGTTCATCTCTTCCAAAACAAATTGATAAGAATTTTGATTTTGAAAGCTATTTACACATTTTGAACGCGTTGAAACCTTTTTCAAATAAAAATAATAATAAAATTAAATTTTTAACTAATCAAAACACTAAAAAAATTGACAAAAAAATACATAAAAAATCAAAAAAATGGGACTTTTTATGCATCAGCATTGTGCAATGCTGATCAGTATTACACAATGCCTATCGACATTGCGCAATGCCAGTCGGCATTACATAAATGCCGATCCCTAAAATTTTTTTAAAACTTTTAATTACCAAAAGATCCCTGAAAAATTGACTTTCTTGTAATCAAATCCTAAAAAATATTGCAATTTAGTCCCTAAAGTCCATAAAATTGAAAACTAAGTTCAATTTTTGAATAAATTTCATCATAGGGGCTTAAATCATAATTGTGCATAATTGCATCCTGAAATTGGGTGCTTACAAACCTAGTACTTCTTCAAGTGATTTATATTGATAGGTTCAGAGAATTTGTTACCTTTAGAATCCATTAGCTTTATTGCTCCTCTTGATAGGACATGTTTGACCAGGTACAGGCCTTCCCAATTCAGTCTGAATTTCCCTCTAGGGTTTGGAATGTTCTATCTTATTTTCTTTAGCACCCAGTCTCCTACTTTCACACTCTTGTGTTTTACTCTTCTATTGAAGGTCCTGGCTAGTCAAACCTGATACAACTGCGTGTGGAATAGAGCCTTAAGCCTTTGGCTGCCTAAGAGAGTGAGATTGTCATGCCTCTGTTGAGCCCACTATACTTTTAGCAATTTAGATTTGATTGCTACCCAAAGAGACTTTATTTCTATTTTGATTGGAAGAACTGGCTTTGATCCATACACTAGTGAGAAAGGAGTTGCTCCTATTGAAGTTCTAATTGTTGTTCGGTACCCCAATAAGTCATATGGCAATATCTCTGCCTAGCTCAGTAAGTCTTAGTCATCTTTGACAAGATCTTTTTAACACTCTTATTTGCAGCTTCAATGACCTCATTTACTTGTGGTCGATAAGGAGAAGATCTGCGATGTTCAACCTTATAACTCCTTAGTAGCTCTCTAACTTCTCTTTGGAATTAGACATCGTTGTTAGAGATAAAGTGATAGGGGATCCCATATTGATAGAACATGTTTCTTTTGATTAACTTAGCCACTTGCTTAGCTCCTATCCTTGTGAATGATTCTTCTTTGACCCATTTTGTAAAGTAGTCCACTGCTATTAGGATGAACCTATGTCTGTTTGAGGCTGTCAGGTGGATTTCCCCAATTATGTCTAGTCCTTATACTAAAAAGGGCCATGGAGAGGAGATGTAGTGTAGTTCTATTAGGGGAAGATGGCTAACATTCCTATGGATCTGACACTTATGGCATTTGCTTATAAATTTGATGCAGTCTTCCATCATCATCATCTAGAAAAACCTTTGTTTGATTAGCTTCTTAGCTATAATTACTCCATTTATATGTGGACTACAAACAACCTCGTGTACTTCTTCTACTGCTCTTGCAGCTTTAGTTTCATCTAGACATCAGAGTTGTAAACTATATGAGGTTCTCCTGTATAACACACCCTGGTGCAATATGAATTTTTATGCTAATTATAAAATGACTGCTTTATCTCTTTCATTTGATTAATCATGATAGGCTCATTCCTTCAGTTATCTCTGGATATCGTAGAACCAGGACTTTTTAACTGCTTTTATCTTCATTATTCTATAGTTTTTATGGCTAGATTATCCTAATTTGTATAGAATTAGAGGCTTCATAGGCATTTTGGATGGCCTTTCCTATATTGATGCTAGGGAAGTAAGTGCATCTGCCATTTGATTGTGATTCCTAGGGAGATGAATGAATCTGCATTTTCAGAAGGACATGGCGAGTAGCCTCAAGTGGTCCAGATAAGGCTTTAAGTGCTGCTATTTCAGTTTATAGTCTTCTGTGGCATGATTGATTACTAGCACGGAATCTCTGAAGATTACAACTTCCATGACATCCAGGGCTATCAGTGCTTTTATTCTGAGCATGCATGCTTCGTATTCTTATTCATTGTTTATGACTTTGAACTTGAGCTTTTTAGAAATTAGTACTACTTCACCTTATAGAGATTGTAGTATGACACCGAATCCTATTCTGCTTTCGTTTCTCCCTCTTAGGCTAACATTGCATCGACTGCAATCCTTTCAATAGCCAGATATAGGGTAGGCATCCTTAGTTTAGGTGATCTTAGAACTGATGGGTTGGCTAAGTTATGATCTTATCAATTGTTAGTTGACATTGTTTGTTCCACCCAATTGGCTGATCTTTTCTGAGTAGCTTGAATATTGGTTCACATACTATTATCAACTTAGTAATGAATCTGCTGATGAACTATAGTTTCCTTATAAGCCCTTTGATTTCTTTCTCCATTTTTGGCACTGGCATCTCTCTGATTACTTTTGCTTTGTCTGGATCTGTTTTAATCCCCTTCAACTGACAACATACCCCAGCATCTTTCCTGTTGTGACTTCAAATATGCATTTCTTTGGATTCAGCCTAAGATTATACTTTTCAACCCTTTTAAGGAACTTTTTAATAATAGAGGGGTGTTCTTCCCTAGTTCTTGACTTGACCATCATGTCATCAATGTATACCTCCACTTTTATATGCATCATATCATGGAATATTGCATTTACCATTCTCTAGTAGGTTGCCTCTGCATTCTTTAGTCTAAAAGGCATTACTCTATGGAAGTAAGTATCCTTATTATGTTATGAAAGTTGTCTTTGCTTTATCAATAATGGCCATTAGGATATAATTATACCCAAAGAATCCATCCATAAAGGAGTACATTGCACATGTAGCGGTGCTGTCAACTAGTATGTCTATATGGGGTAGTGGGAAATCATCCTTTGGGTAGGCCTTGTTCAGATCTCTATAATCGATGCATATTTTAACCCTTCCATCTTTCTTTGGTACTGGCACCACATTTGTTAACCATTCTGGATAGTATACTACCTCTAGAAATTTTTCTTGCTCTATTTATCGATGTCCTTTTTCTCTAGTTGGGCCCATTTTGGTCTGAGTCTTCTCAATTTTTATTTTACCAGTTTGCACCCTTCTTTAGTAAGAATGAAGTGTTAAACAATGTCTCTGTCAATACTAGGCATATCGTTATATTTCTAGGCAAATACTTTTGAATATTTTTTTAATTTCTCTCCTCTCTTCAGGGGTAATATCGTTCAAAATATACAGAATGCGTGGTTTAAATTCTATGCCAATGTTAAATGATTCAGTGCATATGAAATGAATATCAAATATGCTAATGTTTTTATCAATGCAATAAACACTACCATCAGGAAAGACATCAAACAAGTAAGCAAATTTTGATTTCATTGCATTAACTTTAGAGTTCATTACATCATAATTTTAAAACAAAGAAAAAGAAACTAAAGAAGGGGACTTTCTCTAGATCAATGACTTAAGAGATTTTTCTATCTTTGGATCATCCACTACTTGTATGCTTTAACTATAACACATTTCTGATACTAGTGATAAATTGGTGGATGATTCTCCTCCTCCATGTTGCTCTGAAGTGATCCATAAAACTCTGTTGTATCCTACCATTAGAGAAATCTGTAAGCTAATAAGGTATATTTTGCTTCTCATCAAATTATCTTTTCACTAGTGCTAGGTAGTAGTAGGTGCATGATATGAATCCTGAGATTGGTATGCAGTTGAAATACATGCAGAGAGTCACATGCCCCAGCTTTCAGCTTCCACTATAGGGACATTCATCTTACTTGGTATTCTGGTGTGTCCTTTATGCATTCAAACCACTCCTGGGCTAAGATGTGGGCTAAGTGCCTGTGAACGTCCTTGATGTGTCTTTCTAAGTGATTCCTAGGTTTGTACCTCATCTAGTTCCCTGTAGGTTTATCGATAGACTCAGCTTTTCTTGTAACCATATTTGAAGCAACAGAGGACTTCCAATGAAGTTTGGACTCATTTAAACCTTGAATGGTTTCTGCTAGGATCAATGGGAAGGGAGTCATTCCATATTTTATTCCATTGATGACTTGGAGTATCCTGTAATCTCTTAGTCCATCATTCAAGATGGTTAAGTATTGCATAAAGAGGTAACATGCAAAAAGAAGTGCTCAAATTAGAGTACCAGTCTTCTTAGTAGTGCAAGCAACTAGGATTTGTATAAGAATTAGTCGCTTGCACTTGGTGACTAGTTCATCAAGCTCTTGTGAGTTTAGGTTAAAGAAAGTGACCCCAAGCCCCGAGTATTTGATGTCCTAGTTAGTGAATAATGCTTCTTCGATCATGGTGGGGACTTGCCCTGCTATTGGACTGAATTCTTTATATAATGGGCATAGTTCTATGGTATTGAATCAGAACACATGCTTTTGAGGGTCTCAGAATGATGTAATAGCATTCAAGAGTTCATAGTCAAGGGGCATATGTTAGAATGTCTTAATGCATAGCATTCTGTATGGTTGCAGGCTATTCCAATCAGCTTTGTCAAGGTTATGGAGGAAATGTCTAATGATACTAGTTTCAGCTTAGGGGTTTTCGACTATAATGGGATCATTAAGCAATTCTTGGATCCTAGCCAATTTTCCATTGCTTTAGTGAGAAGACTCAACTATGTGGTCACTTATATTTGAATATAGCATTCCTGTACATTTATTAGGGTTAGCTAAATGAATGATGCATGACATGTGCTTGCAAAAAAAAAGGGTGAGCATGTATGCATAGAGTAGATACAAAAAATCCTATAATGAAAAAAATTTTATTCCTGCAAGAAACAATGGTTAGTACATGCTATCTTTATGTATGTGATGTATGCATGATTAAAGCTAGTTAGTTTTCCCACACAGTGAACAAACCAATCACAAGTAAGCTCTCGCTTCTAACTTATTTCTCCATGAGGTCATTCAGTGTCTTTCCTGGGTGGGTTTTGAACCTATAGCCATCAGGGGACTATGATTTCGCTCTCAGAACTAGGCTATTTTAATTTATGTTAGTTAGAACCAAAGGATAAACTGAGGAACAATACTCAGATGTGCTTGAGGTAATCACATGATTTCAATGTGAGGGTCAATTATTGGGCTTCAAATGATGTCCAAACCCATATGCATCCATATACATAGGACCAAGGTTAATCAAAGGGAGTCAAAGTTCTTGCCCCCACATTAATATTCGATATGCTTACTGGGAGTCATAAAAATATTATGTGATAATTTATAGTTTGATTTTGCTGACACAAAGGTCCACAAACTAGTTGGGTTCTTAACCTATTCATTTGATCTCATAAAGATAAATGGATGACATCTTGGAGGTTCTGTCATCGAGGGATGTTATTATTTATTAATTTGCACAAACTATTCAAGCTGAGGTACATGATTCTTATAATTCCTCATGCTTTGGGCCCACATGAAGTAGATGAGAATCATATGGTCTTGAGCATAAGTTGTTAGAAATCAATTATGGCATTTAGACATAAATACATGTATTGTAAGCACAAGTCTAAATAGAGTAAATTTCAAAAATGTACTCATCATAACCCTTTATAAAATGAAGAATTTCATTTGCTCAGGATTCAAATTACATTGAAATACACAACTAAATAAATTAAGCAATGTACAAACAAATAATTAATTAATAATAAGTTTGTAAACTTACTAGTTGTAGAACTTAGCCTTCATTTTGTTCAATTCCTTGAATCAAATGCTTAGCCCTCTAAATGTAAGGCCTCTAGTTTGAAACACCAGAGCCTTATCTATTACTTACTTGTGTTAATTAAACTTAGTAACTTGTACTAATTTAATTAAGAGCACAAGTATAGAGTATATGTTTAGTATATGTTGTGTTTATTTTTGATTTATGATCTTATCATAACCAAAATCACTTAGTGATTTTTCTTAACTCTTTAAGCAAAAACTCACTTAAGCATTATTTTCCCTCTTTCTTCTCTTACCAAGTCACTTGACTTGCCTTAGATATATGAAATGATATATGTGTAGTAATGTCCCACTAAGGAAAAGTATGAATTAATTAATTAAGTGATTATTAAGTATGCCACCTTAGGTATACACCTAACCATCCAAATGATTAAAAATGACACCTTAGGCATACTTTAGAAATATCCACTTAATTAGTATGCCACCTTGCTTAATTCAATAATTGAGCTTGCCACCTACACATATGAATGTAGAAATTTATATCTAAAGTATACATCAAATGTATTATTTTACATATTAAATTATACATATACATAGATATGGACTTTAATTAATCTTTGGTCCAAAATAAATTTTGGCCAATGTCCAAACCAATTGGACCATTAATATAAGTCCATAAATAAATAACAACATATATATATATTTATTAATTTAATATATATTAATTAATATCCAATATTAATTAAATATTAATTAATAAATAATACTCTTATTTTAATTAGATTTCATGATATATTAGAATCATTGTTCAAAACATAAATCTATTCTATTAATCATGATTAATTGATTAAACTCTTTTAATCAATAATTAGATTAACACTATAGTGAATAAATAAAACTCTATTAGGTGTGACTTACTAGGTTCATGTCTAAATGGCAATTAGAAAATATAATAATAACATTTAATATTATTTGAAACTCTTTTCAATTCTAAATATGAAAATCCTAATTATTCACATTTAGTTCTCATAAGTTGTGAGTGACCCCTAGTATCGATATCATAGCTACCCAATTAGAAATGAATGCATATTATGATTCAAATGAACCTGATCATAATTATCGTGCACTAAATTCCTTTCATTAAAGATCCTAATATAGCCTAGATTCAAGGTATTATCGAACTCTAATAGCTTTATTATATGACCTCATCTTAAGTTTTAATTCTTAATAAAATACAATAACTACTAGAACTCTTTTTAGTATTGAAACTCTTTTTCAGACTGTGCTGTATTTATCCTGGCCAGGAATTTATTCATCAAGAATAAACTTAGATAGCATAGGATCTATCCCAGTTCACACTAGGTAATGAATCCCATCTTGGTTAAACATTCATCCCTACATTTAACTAAGTAGAGCCACCACATACTATATACCCATGTGATGATTAACACAAGTATGTAAGCAGTAACAAACTCTAACCAACTAAATGTGGATGACTATGTCAGCTAAAGTCTAAGGTCTATATGCACCATTATAATCTAGATTGTGATTGTTGATTATATGTGAATATCCTTGCAATTGCAATTCTAATGTCACTGTTCGATTAACCCATCCAATGAGTATCCACATGTCTATTCTGATCACTCATATCAAGTAGCATGAGACTCACTACCTCCCACTATTAGTTTCTCACACTAATCAAGGAAAATAGACAAAGGTGATAGTCTAATTAATATTATCCAAATATTAATTAATCGACTAAGAATAATTTATAGTAAATGTACTGAATAAATTTGTAACTCATATTATCAACTCTTTGATAATAAATTTATTCAACATAATACTAAAGGAAAAATACTCAAAAAAATAATATATTTATTTAAAAGAATATTTTATTGCCACAGGGATTATATATAATGTCTAAATAATTACAAGAATGCCACTAGGGCATACCTTATACTAATATAAGTTTCCTATGAATTCTGACATTACAACATCATTTGATGATAGACACTAGGAGGGTCATGTCATTTATGAATATCAGGTCAAATGGTTGGTGTTAGGATAAGGATAGCATGCATAGCTTGGTGGAATCCCAGTGGATGTTGCTACTAGTTTATTTATATGAGATGAGTCCTTTAGCAAGAATGCCCCCATATGACTAGGGTTACGGACTCTAGTTAATGAGTCTAGCATTCTTTTAATAACTCAGTCATCCAACTTAAAGACTTGGGTTACAAACTCTGGTTAGATGAGTCCGATGAATGCACGAGTAAAGACTAAAGGTGATAATATCGTATCTTTGTCGCACTATGACTCGAGTGGAATCATGGTGGCAATGTCATTTAGTATTATATTTTAGGGACAAGTGGTGCACATGTGATGTATAATGCAAATACAGTGGTGAGGGGCTCTATACAATCGAGTATTGTATAATGAGAAATAGTCATTTTGAGTTTATCCTTTTTACTTAGAAATCCCCAGTAAAGTTACCACTATGAGCGATTGTCTCAACTCTGAGTTGGTGTAGTTTGTTTTTCCAATTTTGAGGAATATGGAAACTTTACCAAAGAGAGACAAATGATTGGTCTCGAGGGAATGAGATGCTTTTGATTTTGTGGAGTTGCCACTCAATTTTTAAAGAAAGAGACAACATCAGGTCATTCAATGAGTATTGTCCCTAACAGAGATTTCTAAGTTTAGGAGATTGCATCTACTTCTTGAGTATTTCTCATTATACAATATTTGATGTATAGGAACTTCAACACCCTAGTTTCAGTAATGACAATTTATATAGCATTCACACAGCACATCAGATAGTATAAAATAATAAAGCTAAAAATTTATTTATTACATCACTTTCCTAATAAAATACATATGGAAAGGAAAAGGTTATAGAAAAGTAAATATGATATGATTGATCTACAAGGATAACATGGTCATTTACACAACTGGCTCGGTGAATGATAGGATGATTATGCTTGCAGTGATTATTTATGCTATAGTGATGTATAGCAATAATATAAAGGATGCATGAGGTCATCATTGGACCAAGAGCATGATGACTCTATTTTGGGATATGAAGTTTTCAGATTATTGATATTTATGATGTGATTTCATGATTTCAAAAATAGAGGATGCAGAATGACGATATGAAATGAGCATATATATTATTCACATAACATACAAGATTGTCAATCTCATCACACGACAACAATAGCATTCCTAAATACTGGAGACTATGAAATAAAATGCAATATAATAAAATAAATGTGCTAAAATGATTGTATGGTCCTTAAACTCGACTAAGCTTATGTGATCTTTGAAGCTTTAGCTTTAAGAGATTATCAAGCTTTCCTTACCAAGAGGTTCAAAATGACAGCAGAATGATGCTATATTATATACTTTTGAAGCATGTTTTGACAAAGATGAGGCATAGTTTGGTGGAAAAAGGGATCTAACAACCTAAGGGAAAGACTCTGGGAGAGCAAAACTTATATAGGAAAGGGTTTCTCGCACCTTCGATCAGACTAACTTTTGAGTGTGTGTGCATCTTCACTTGCTTCCCCCCCACCCCCTTTAAAATGGGGTGTATAGGGGTAAATTTATAGGAAAAAATGTGTAGAATGGGGTGGTATAGACATGGTCATGCATGTATAAGGGAATTTTTGCACGTGGGCATGTGAGTATAGTGCATTTTCACACGCACTTCGACACTCTACACGCTCCTCCCGAGTTTTACGCCTGTTATTCCAAGGTTGGTTGCCAAGGTTTTTAGGCCCTTCGGACATGTTTTCGGATTTTTTTTTCCAAATTCAGCTTCAAATTTAATACATGACACCTAGGGGTATTTACACACACTTCTGAGCAATACGTACTGATACCTAGTTTGTGTTGGACCATTCTAGGACCTCTTCTAGAGGTTTTGGAGCCTTCTGGACATGTTTCTGAAGTTCATTTTATCAAAATCAATTTCCATTTTTTAATGAAGTCAGGTCGCAGTCTAACAAAATGCATACTAGTCCAACGAGCTTAGTATTCTAAGAGGAGTTTTCTAGAAATAAAACTCTCATTTTTCGATAATTTATATTTCGCAAGGTTGGAGAACAAATTAATGGCTTGGTGATCAATTTTGCACATTGGTGGGGTCAATCAGGTGTTTTAAGGTTGCACACTTCAAAGGTCTTACGAACTAGCAAACTTTAGTAATCTCAAGGATTTGTTTCATTACTGGACCTTTTTGGGGATAGTCAAATTTGAGGTATGATACTAAGTCTATATTTTATTTACAAGTGAAATAGAACTAAAGGTAGGACTACATTTTAATTAAAGTAGTGAACTAAGTCTATTTTTTAATTCTAAAGAAATGGACTTAAGTCTATTAATTTTTATGGAATGAATTGGATTGGTTTGAATTAATGGGCCTAGTTTTAATTAATCTTATTTAAATGAAAAATGGGCCTAAGTTTATTTATTTTAAGAAAAAGAAAAGATGTTTTAATGGACTGGGCTACGTCTAAATTAATTTTAATAGCTAAAAGGTGGGCCTAAGCTTAAATTAACCTAATGGGCCTAAGTTAATTAAAGTTAAATAAAACTAAAAATTCAATTAAAAGCTATTTTAAATGGGTTAATCCTAAACAAGGGATTAGAGCCCAAAACGCATAAAAATAAACAAATAAGCCTAAAAACATTAAAAAAATACTAAAACAATCAAATAAAAAATATCAAACAAGCAATTAAATTATTTCTTCTAAAAATTTAATTAGATTTCATGCAACCTAAAAATTAATCTATTGCTATCATTGATTTTATTAAGGTTTATCAAATAATCCCTAGTTTACTAATCATTTTTAAAGTGCAGAAAAATAAAAATATTACTATTCCCACTATTGGGGCTATTATAACCTACGTGAATCAAAAGAAAATAAAAATATATACAAACTCAAGAAAATATAACACAAAAAATTAAAAAACACAGAATGATAAAAATAAAATCAATCCTAAAACTACGTGATTTATACAAGATTTAATCTTTAACATTCCATGGATCTTCACTGAGTTATCCTTGGTTCAATCACATCTCCACCGAATTTCCACCACAATCAAAGAAACACAGAAATTTAAAAAAAATGGTTACAAAGTAATATAAAAATCAAAAGAAAAATAAAAAAGAAAAAGAAAAGAAGAAAAGGATGGAGTGTGATGTTGTTTGATTGCTCCTCAGAGTCTAATTGATTCATTTTTTGAATTGATTCACCTCAGAGTCTGCAGATTAATTTTTTTTATTTTTCAGGTTTAACTGCGTTCTTTAAGAAACTTAAGAACAACATATAAAATTGTTTGCCTCAAAAGCTCTTTGCTCTCTCTCTCTCTCTCTCTTTTCTCTAAGTGATTTTTTTAGTAACCTTTTTTTTAAAAGCAGTGTCTCCCCCTTTTAGAAAATGAATTACTACCCCCTTTTAATCCCCCCATCTGTTCCAGGAGTCTCAAATCCTGATAAACAACCATTCTTATTTTAATTTTTTTTTTGATAATCTAATCCATAACACTCAAAATGGAAAAAACACATAAAGAATAGAATAATATTTATCAAAATTTATTTATTTATTATATATTTTTTAATCAATTAGAAATTAAATAAATGGATTTTTCTTAAAAAATAAAATAAAAACTCTGCCGATCAAAATAATATAATTCCGATCGGAAATCTGTAATTCAACTAATTACATATTTCCATGAAATGTGTAATTCTGAGCAGTAATTTTTTAGCATTTAATTATCAAAAGACTCCTAAAAAATTAAAAATTTTTAATTAGATCCCTAAAAAATATTACAATTAAGTCCTTAAAAAGATTGCAATTAAACCTTGAGATTGAAAAAAATATATAATAATATCCATAGACCTATTTGTAACAAATTTTTATCATTAAAGTCTTCTGTCATATCCACACTCAATATCCCAAAAGTGGATGCTTATAATAGGTCTTTTTTTTTAACAATGTCTTTTGCATTGATGTTAAGAAAGGCAAATCTTTTTTTTTTTTGTATAATGTACGCTCGCATGTAGTAGTGTAGTACTAATTTTTGTCTATTTTGTAAATGAGCCAAATTTTATTATTATTAACATTATTTACTAGGCTCCTACCCTAAATAGTTTATAAAAAGTAATACAAATGTTTAATTTAATTAAATTCAACCTTAAAAAATGGGCGCCTAGCCCTAAATACCCAAACGAGTAACCACTCCGAGAAAACCCAAAATTTCTCGATACCTAAACTTATAGTTTCTTTCTCATTTTACCACTGGTTCAGTTGAATATGTTATCCTTTTGAACCCACTCAATTTCTTTGATTGTCTGCCCAAATTACCAATTGCACAACGTTGTCCATAATCCTTTTCAGAAGTCACTAGCATAAATTTTGGGCTTATTATCTGCCTCTTTCCAACTTCCTAACATAAAGGTAGTCTATCCTTCCTCCCATACAATGCTTTATATAGAGCCATCTCAATATTTGCATGATAAATATTGTTATATGCAAATTTAATCAAAAATAAGTGTAAATCCCATTAACCATCAAACTCTATTATACATATCCTCAACATATCTTTTAATGTCTGAATGGTCCTTTTTGACTAACCATCAGTTTGAGGATGAAATACAATGCTAAAGTCAAGTCTCATGCCCAAAGCCTTATGTAATTTTTTCTAGAAGACTGAAGTAAAAGTGGCTCTTCTATCAGACACTATACGTTTTAACACCCCATAGAGGCAAATAATTCAATTAATATATAATCTTGCTAACTTGTTAGTAGAGTATGTCTTCTTAATTGGTAAGAAGTGAGCTGATTTGGTTAGCCTATTAACTATCACCCATATGGAATCACAGCCACTAGATGTGTAAGGAAATCCAGAAATAAAGTCCAGTGCAATAATGTTCCACTTTCACTCAAGAAAAGTTAACTACTATAGAAATCTTGAGGGTCTTTTATGTTTTAATTTCACTTGCTGACATATGAGACAACTAGATACAAATTATGCAATGTCTCTTTTCATCCCATTCCATCAATATCTATCTTTCAAATTATGATACATCTTTGTAGAACTTGGATGAACACTACAAGCAGAAAAGTGATCTTCTTCCATAATCTCTTTTCTCAGCTCCTCCACATCTAACACACATAACCTAGTGCCCAAATGTAGTACACCCTTATATTAATTATAAATTCTTCAAACTGACCTTATTGAACCTCTGCCATTATTCTCGGTAATTGTGGATCTCTTTTTTGAGTTGCCTTAACTCTGTCTAAGTATATTGATCATACTCTAAATTGAGCTAAAAGACATTTCTTGGTTACCTTTTACTGTAACCCCTGATCAATCAATTCATGTATTTTTCTAATGATTGGTCTCCTTTCTGAGCTAATGTGTGCAAGGCTTCTTGCTAACTTTTTACTCAATGCATTAGTTGCCACATTAGCCTTACTTGGATAATAAAAAATGGAGCAATCATAGTCTTTCAAAAGTTCCATCCATCTTCTCTCTCTTAAGTTTAAATCTCTCTGTTAGATAATATACTTCAAGATTTTATGGTCAGAGAATTTTTCAAAGGTGACACCATACAAGTAATGCCTCTAAATTTTCAATGTAAACATTACTACCGCCATTTTTGAATCATGAGTATGATAGTTCTACACATGCTTCTTTAGTTGACATGAAGTATAAGCAACTGCTCTCCTATTTTACATTAATATACACCTTAATCCTACTCGAGAAGTATCATAATGCCCTATATACCTTTCATTTCCTAAAGATAAAGTCAATACTAGAGCTAAAGTTAACATGTCCTTGAATAACTAAAAGTGCCTTACATTTGTCCATCCATACAAACTTAGCATTCTTCTTGGTTAACCTTATTAAAGGTGTAGCTATCTTGGAGAAATCCTTCACAAATCTCCTATAATAGCCAACTAAACATAAAAAAAAAACTCCTTATTTCATTAATTGCTATAAGTCTCGGCCATTCTATAATGGCTTTAATCTTATTGGGGTCCATTTATATGCCATTTTTGAATTCTAAATGGCCTAAGAGTGCCTTTTAATCTAACCAAAACTCACACTTTAAGAATTTGGCATACAATTAGTGGTTTCTTATAGTCTAAAGCACCATCCTCAAATACATAGCATGCTCTGCCGCACATTTAGAATACACCAAAATATCATTAATAAATACTATCATAAATCTATCCAAGAATGGCCTAAACACCCTGTTCATCAAGTCTATAAAGGTTGTTGGAGCATTAGTTAACCTAAAGGACATCACCAAAACTTATAACAGATATATCTTGTCCAAAATGCAGTCTTGGGTATATCTCCACTTCTAATTCTCAGCTAATGATACCCTGACCCTAAATTAATCTTGGAAAAACATTGAGCTCTTTTAAGCTGATCAAAAAAATCATTTATTATCAAAAGAG
Organism: Mallotus nudiflorus; assembly: GCA_947683625.1. Classification (NCBI taxonomy): domain Eukaryota; kingdom Viridiplantae; phylum Streptophyta; class Magnoliopsida; order Malpighiales; family Euphorbiaceae; genus Mallotus; species Mallotus nudiflorus. Next base: position 2,148,871 of record CANTUR010000213.1, on the reverse strand, counting down.
GATACTTGTTCTTAATGCTGGCTTTGTTCAACTATCTATAGTTGATACAAAGTTAGAGACTACCATCTTTTTTCTTTACAAACAACACTGGAGCACCCCAATGAGATGTGTTAGTTCTAATGAAACCCTTATCAAGTAACTCTTATAACTATTCTTTAAGCTCATTTAATTCTGCAGGTGCCATTCTATAAGGTGGCATAGAGATAGGATTTGTACCAAATACAACATCTATATAGAATTCTATCTCTCTTTCAGGTGGCAAAACTATTAACTCTTCATGAAAGACATCTAGAAACTCATGCACTATTGGCACATTCTTAATTATTCCTTTATCTACCTTTAAATATTTAACAATAGCTAAGTAGCCTTAATCACCCCTTTTAAGCATCTTTTTTACTATGATTATATAAATGAGATTCTGAGTCATCAAACTCTTATCACCCTTAAATTGAAATTCCATGTCATTCGAGATTCTAAAAATTACTTCCTTCTTCCGACAATCCAAAGTAGTATAATGTTGAGCCAACCAATCCATTCCTAAAATCACATTAAAATCTATCACGTCCAATAAAACTATATTTGCAAGCAACTTTCTTCCTTCCACCAACACTGGATAAGATGGAAAAACTATATCCATCTCCAGCTCACCGCTAAGTAAAGTCACTATAGATAATGAAATTAATAACTTGGATGGTTACCATCCCATTTATGAAGCAAACATATGAAATACAAAAGCATGTGGTGCACCAGAATCAAACAAAATTCTAGTATTAAAATAACAAACTAGAAGAGTACCTACCATAACTACATTAGATGCTTGAGCATCCTGAAGAGTCAATGTAAAAATTCTAGCATGTCTATGGCCTGCTTGTTATGAAATAGATGGCTGCATAAATCATCTTCCATCCTATCTCCCTCTATGTTTACCTTTTATACTACAACCTTGCTAACCTATAAACTAAGTACCACTCTATTAAGGATACATTGCTATATAAAACTGAGGAGTTTGTTGTACTAGCCGAGAAACTGTAGCAGATGAACCCTGTAGGTATACTTGTTAATAACTAGGACATGCTTTAGGAAAGTGTCTAACCTATCCACATCTGAAACAAGCTCCTAATGGTAGGTAATAAGGGCCTTAATGTACTCGACCATAGTTAGGATATGCACTCGGCCTTGAGCCTATACTGTAATTGATGGAATTAGTTATGTAGCAATTATACGTGGTGTGCACATGCCTTGAAGAGGGTGAAATTTCAAAAATTTCACTTGCATAACCCTTCATTACATGAAGATTTCATTTCCTATAGATCTAATTTGCATTTCATATATAACTAAACTACACATTAATATGTAAAATAACAACCTAGGAAGTCTAAGTTTAAGAATACTTATAATCTCTTAAGTTTATTATAGACCATAAGTATTCTACAAGCTTTGAATTCTTTGGTTCAACTCTTGAATCAAATGCTTAGCCTCCCAAGTGTTAGGCCTCTAGCTTAAAACACTAAAGCATCACCAATCACCTTTTTGCTTAGATGGAGCTTAGTAGCAAGTGTCCTCTCTATTAACTCTCAAAAACTTGCACTAGCTTATTCCTTTAGCAAGAATACTTTAGGTTTATTTTTGGTATATATTGTTTCTCTCTGTTTTGGTATGTGTCTCTACACATACTCTTAATTCTCTAACCTTAGAAATATATCTTAGGTTATGTATTTATATGTAGAGAAAGCAAAGCCTTATCACATTATAAGTATACAACTCATTATAATAAGTATACTACTTATATACTTATTTAGTGCACTAAGATTTATGTAGAGAATTAATATATCTCATGCATATATCTACATACATTCTCTACACTTAATCATGTAACCTAATCCTTATATTTGCCTTAGTCAATTTTATACACACAAGAGGTAATGTGTGCCTAACATGACAAATTTGCCATGGTCAACATTTTACACTTAAGTGATAATGTGTGACTAACATGACAAGCCTAATATGCTAAGTTTAATACTCATCATGCCTATAGTCAATATTATACACATAAAGGGTAAGGCATGCCTAACATGAAAAATTTTGACCAAGTCATGTTCATATAGATTTGGACTTGGTAATTGGGCTAACACTTGGCCCAAGCCCAATCTATATAACAAATGGGCTTGGATTAGGTCCATGGGCATTCTTAACATCTTGGATTAATCTTTAGTCCAAAACCCTTTTAGGCCTAGACCAAACAACTTGGGCTATTAATCTAAGTCTAATTAGAAATAATAAATATTATTAATTTATTACCTTAATTAATATCTCATATTAATTAAATATAAATTAATAATTAAACCCTTTACTTGAATTGTATTTCATGATATACTAGAGTCATTGCTTAAAGCATAAACACAATTCCATTAATCTTAATTATTTGATTAAGCACTTTAATTAATAATTAAATTAATATTGATGATGATTTGATGAAACTCTTTTAGGTGTGACTTACTAGGTTCATGTCTAATTGGCAATGAGAAGATAATATCAACACTTGATATTATTTAAAAATCCTTTTAAGTCTAAATATGAAAATCTTAATTATACACGTTTAGTTCTCATAAGTTGTGAGTGACCCTTAGCATCGATATCACAACTACCCAATTTGAAATGAATGCATGTATTAATTCATTTCAACCCTTTAGTTATAATTATCGTGTAGTAAATTCCCTTCATTAGAAGATCCCGATGTTGCCTAAAGTTAAGGTTTAGTCAAACTTTAATAGCTATATTATATAACCTCATCTCAAGTATTAATTCTTGATAAAACATAATGAATACTAGAAATAATTTTTTAGCACTGAAACTCTTTCAGAATGTGTCATGTTTGTCCTGGTTAGGAACTTATTTATCAAGAATGAACTTAGATAGTATGGAATCTTAACCCAATTCACTCTAGGCAATGAATTCTATCTTATTTGAACACTCATCCTTACATTTTATCGATTAGAGCCACCACACACCAGATAACTATATGTGATTAACACAAGTATGTAAGCGGTAACAAACTCTAACCTTTCAGATATGGATGATTGTATCACCTCAAGTCAAAGGACTATATGCATTGTGGTCGTTGACTATAAGTGAATGTCCTCATGATCACAAATCTAATATCATGTTCAATCCACCCATCACATGAGTATCCACATGTCTATTCTGATATCTCATATCAAGTACCATGAGACTCACTACCTTCCACTATTAGTATCACATACTAATCAAGGAACAATGACAGAGATGATAGTCAAATTAATATTACTTAAATATTAATTTATCGATTATGAACATTTTATAGCATATGTACTAAATAAATCTATCACTCATATTATCAACTTTTTATAATAGATTTATTTAACATTGTGCTAATGGGTGAATATTCGATTAAATAAACAATTTAGATTAAAGAATATTCTTTATTGCCATTTGGGATTTTTACAATGTCAAAACATGCGATTGGCCTCTAGGGCATACCACCTATGCTAATAATCCCACACTTGCACTAGAGATCATTGCTACAGTATTTTAAACCTATCTTCTGAAGATGTTGATCTAATTATAATTGTGTTAGTGTGTGCATCAACCACATAGTTGGCTAAAGCTACCTCTACCCTTTCCAATAAGTTCTTTGATAATATGAAAATGCCTTTATATGTATTTGGATTTTTTGTAAGACCTTGGTTCCTTTCCCAAAGTAATGGCTCTATTATAGTCACAATAGAGAGGAATCATGAACTTAATGGAAGGAACAATTCCTAGTTTAGTAATGAACTTCTTAATCTAAACAACTTCTATAATAATATCTAATGTAGCTATATACTCGGTATTTATAGTGGAATCTCAATGACACTTTACTTGGAACTTTTCCAACTCCTTGCTCCTCCATTACAAACGAAAACAAACCTAGAGATAGACTTTTTATTATCTATATCTAATTAAAAATCAGAATCTGTGAAACCATTTATCTATAGATCACCCCCTCCATAAGTTAAGACCAATTCTCTAGTCCTTCTTAAGTACTTAAAGATTGCCTTAACTGATATCCAATGTTCCAAACTTAGATTGAATTGAAACCTGTTAGTCATACTAACAGTATAGGCAATATCAGGCCTAGTATATAACATAGGTACATCAAGCTTCCTATAGTCAAGACATAAGGAACTTTAGCCATTTGCTCCATTTCCTCAGGTGTTTTAGATGAATACCCTTGGATAACACCAATCCTAAATGGTAATAATCTTTTCTTGGAATCAAGCATGTTAAACCTCTTCAACACCTTTTCTAAGTAAAGACTTTGGGATAAACCTATCATTCTTTTGATCCATCTTTATAGACTCAAATTCTAAAAATATAGGTAGCTTCCCCTAAGTCTTTTATAGAGAAGGTTTTACACAATCACAATTTTGTATTTTCAAGCATATCAACATCATTCCTGATTAATAAAATGTCATCAACATATAGAACTATGAAAGTGAGTTAGCTCCCACTAACCTTTCTATACACACAAGGCTTATCTTCATTTTTAATAAAACTAAAAGATTGAATGGCTTCATCAAAATGATGATTCCAACTCCTTGAAGCTTGCTTTAGACTATAAATAGATCTATTAAGCTTACACACTATGGAACCTTTACTAGATTCAAAACCTTTAGGTTGTTCCATATTAATTTCTTCCTCAACATAATCATTAAGAAAATTAGTTTTGATATCCATTTGCCAAATTTCATAATTAAAGTGTGCAACTATAGCCAGATGAATCCAAATAAATTTAAGTGTGGCTACTAGCTAGTCTTCTTGTAGTCAACCCCTTTCCTTTATCAAAACCCTTTCACTACAAGCCTTAGGCCTTTACCTTTCCATCTGTACCAATCTTTCTCTTAAAGATCCATTTGCACCCAATGGGTATAATACCTTCAGGTGGGTCAATGAGTGTCCATACTTGGTTTGCATACATGGAATCTATTTTAGCTTTCATTTCTTTAAGCCATTTTGAAGAATCTTTATCACATAAAGATTCTTCATATGTAGTAGGATCATCATCATGATTGCTTTCTTTACAAACATGCAACTCTTGCATATCATGAAGAAAACTATATCTATCTGATGAATGAGATACCTTACTAAATCTTCTAAGAGTCGGTATTAAGACATTCTTAATTGGAATAGGCTATTTGGTTTGATCAGTATCCATTTGATCAATTTATTGGACTTCTTTAGATGACTTCTCATCTAACATTATCCTCCTACCTTTGCCACCTTCCTTGAGAAACTCAAGAAAAATAACATCTCCACCGATAATAATAACTTGTTTAGTGATAAGATAAAAATAGTATCCTAAACTATCTTTAAGACATCCAACAAACCTTCCTTTAATCGATTTTACATCCAACTTGTTTGATTTTAGCTTTTTAATAAAATCTGGACATCCTTAAATCTTAACATGTTTAAGACTTGGTGCTCTACCATGCCATGTATCATATAGGGTAGTAGAAACAGATTTGGATGGAACACGATTAAGGATATAAGAGGCCATTTAGAGTGCGTAACCCCAAAGTTAAATAAGAAGATCAGTATAGCTTATCATAAATCATACCATATCTAATAAAGTATGATTTCATCTCTCAGACACACCATTTAATTGTGGTGTTCCAAGTGCTATGAGTTATAATGCAATGTTATATTCTTTAAAGAACTTAAGAAACTCAGTACTTAAGTATTCAACTCATTTATCTTGTCTTAGAGTTTTGATACTTTTCCCAGTTTAGCTCTTTACTTAGCTTTGAATTCCTAGAACTTTGAAAAGAATTCATTTTTGTTCTTCATAAGAACCAAGTGCTCATACCTTAATAGATCATCTATGAAGGTTATAAAGTAGTAAGAAACACCTTTAGCCATTTTTCTAAATGGTCCATATACATTACTATGTATGATCTCTAATAAATCCTTGGCTCTTGCTATTTTTCTAATAAATGGTGATTTAGTCATCTTGCCTTAAAGATAAGGCTCATAAATAGGATTGGATGTGGATTCAAGATTGCTCAGGATTCCCATCCTTTCTAATTTATTGATCCTATCTTTTACAATGTGACACAATCTCAAGTGCCATAGACGTTTAGAGTTTAGAGGCATTGTCAATTAGCATTGCATTTGCATTACTCACATTAATTTGAGGCTCATTATTATTGGAGATATTATCAATATAATATAAACCTTGTATTAAATAACCTATTCCTATCGTTTTATTTCCAAAGTAAATATTAAAAATGTCTCTTTTAAAATGAAATTCATAACCCTTTCTAATTAAACTAGAAATAGAGATAATGTTTTTATAAATATTAAGTACATATAATTTATCATCCGACAATAAAATGTGATCATATAGATCAATAGAAGTGGATCAAATAGCTTTGGCCACAACACTTACTCCATTTTTAAGCTTTAAAATCATTTTATTAGGCCTTAAACTTTTCTCATTTTCTTAATCTTAAAAAGATGAATAAATGTGAGAACTAGCATTGGTATCTAGTACCCATGTGAATTATAAGAGCTCGTAGAATATTTAGAAGCCAATAAGTTAGAGAAAGTCTCACCTTCTCCTTGCTTTTCCTTTCTTTTTATCTTGAGAAACTCAAGGAACTTAGGATAATTCATTTTCCAATGTTCTTTGCTTTGATAATAGAAATACTTTCCTTTGCCTTAGTCTTCCCTCATAATTACCTTGCCTTATTATTAGTTATGCCACCTATGGGCTAGAAAACACTTATCTTACCTTTCTTTTTCTTCCTTTTCTTTTTAGTCCCACTAAAAGAAGCAATAATTACAACCTATTTCCTTTTACTGCCTTAGATAGCCTTTTAGGCCATCATAAGCAAATTCAAAAGCTCTTTTTAGGATGCATTTTTAGGAAGGAACTTGGGTGGGCATATTAATACATTTAGTATTTTTCAGAATCTAAAATAACTTTTAGGCTCACTAACCAATCAATTAGTTTAAGGCATGTGAGCCTATGTTTGTTGAGTATAATTAAAAGTGGGCTTGATGATTTCATATATTAAGTTTTATAAAGGTAATAAGATTAATTAATGACATGACATTGTTTGTTATTTCCATTAGATTTGGTCTTTAATTATAATGGTCTCCCACTTACTTGAAGAATCCTACACTTCCAAAGTAAGAAACGAAAATCCCTTGTTAGATGGATTTTTAGTAGATGATGGAGTTCTGTTACTAATATCCCTTAAGTACACATTGCCATTCTTGGAATATCAGTTCTCATTAAATGGCAACTCATGCCATCATATCTCATATAAGGTTCCATCAATTCGGCTCCTAACGTTACAGACCTCAAGTATACATTGCCACTCTTGGCCCTTGGCATTAGTTAGGTCCATACCATTAGATCAATGTAATGTATGGATTTGAACACTACAAACCTCAGGTACTCCTATTTGCCATTCTTGGCCTATAGTCTATCCACACAGCCACAACATCTCATGTTTAACAAATAACACTACACAAATCTTTTAAGACTTAGTATAAACCCCTATGTATCTATAGTTAATGCACATAATCCTAAAACCATGCAAGTTATTGCTCCAATAGAGAGCCTAGACCTAAATTTGGTTTAGAAGATTTTGGGTCTTTAATTAAGGTCTCACTTTACACATTAGCCATTTATATTCATATCACATACATATATAGCATGGCATCATTACATATGCACATTGAATAATATAATATATATATCATGTATATATATAGAAAATGCATGATGGATGCACACATATGGAGTGATCATAGGCCTTTCCTAATGTTATTCTAACTCTTAGAATATATTATGGTCTTAGACTTCATAGGCTTTATGATCATGTGCTTTGCCACCATGGGCCTAATGATTATGGGCCTTATCATCTTAGGTTTTGTCTCTATCTTCAAGGATCTCCAACTTGAACTCTTCAAGCTCCAAATGATAACCCTTGTGTATTACATTTAATCATTGGTATACCAAAGTGAATATTACATCCTAATTCTATGCAATTAACATTTATAAAACCAAGGATGTAAGCTAAGTCCATGATCATTCCATATATGTTTAACAAGTATAAGACATGTAAAATGCAACCATTGCATGTTATCTTATGAGGTGACATCCATATATACCTATCAGAGCACACAACACTCGCACTATTGGGCAGAGAGCCACGCTTCATCACACGATCACACATGAGAGTTCCTAGGAATTGGATAGTCCATGAATCTTATGCACCACATCATCATTTGTTGATATCCTTTGCTCTGATACCACTTAATGGAATTGGTTATGCAACAACTATATGTGGTGTGCACATGCCTTGAATAAGGTGAAATTTCAAAAATTTCACTTGCATAACCCGTCATTGTATGAATATTTCCTTTCCTATAGATTCATTTTGTATTTTACACATAGCTAAACTAGACATTAACATGTAAAACAACAAATTAGGAAATCTAAGTTTAAGAATGCTTTTAATCTCCTAAGTTTATTATAGACCACAAGTATTCTCCAAACTTTGAATTCTTTGGTTTAACTCTTAAATTAAATGCTTAGCCTCCCAAGTGTTAAGCCTCTAGCTTGAAACACCAAAGCTTCACCAATAACCTTCTCGCTTAATGGAGCTTAGTAGTAAGTGTCCTTTATATTGACCTTTAGAAACTTGCACTAGCTTAATGCTTTAGCAAGAATACTTTGGGTTTATTTTTAGTATATATTGTTTCTCTCCATTTTGGTATGTGTCTTTATACATACTCTTAATTCTCTAAACTTAGAATTATATCTTAGGTTATGTATTTATATGTAGAGAAAGCAAAGCATTATCACATGATGAGTGTACAACTTATCATAATAAGTATACAACTTGTATACCTATCTAGTGCACCAAAAATTATGTAAAGAATTAATACATCTCATGCATATGTCTACATACATTCTCTACACGTAATCATGTAACCTAATCTTTATCTTTGCCGTAGTCAAATTTACACATATAAGGGATAATATATGCCTAACATCAAAAATTTGCCATAATCAACATTTTATACTTAAGTGACAATGTGTGACAAACATGACAAGCCTAATAAGCCAAGTTTAATACTCATCATGCCTATAGTCACCAACATACACATAAAGAGTAAAGCATGCCTAACATGATAAATTTTGACCAAGTCATATTCATATGGATTTAGGCCTAGTAATTGGGCCAACACTTGGCCTAAGCCTAATCCATATAACAAATGAGATTGGATTAGGTCCATGGGCATTCTCAACATCTTGGATTAATCTTTACTCTAAAACCCTTTTGGGCCTAAGCCCAAATAACTTGGGCCATTAATCCAAGTCCAATTAAAAATAACATATATTATTAATTTAATACCTTAATTAATATCTCATACTAATTAAGTATAAATTAATAATTAAACCCTTTACTTGAATTGCATTTCATGATATGCTAAAATCAATACTTAAAGCATAAATCCAATTCCATTAATCTTAATTATTTGATTAAGTGCTTTAATTAATAATTAGATTAATATTGATGATGATTTAGTAAAATACTTTTAGGTGTGACTTACTAGGTTCATGTCTAATTGGTAATGAGAAGAAAATATCAAAAATATCAACACTTGATATTATTTAAAACTCCTTTCAAGTCTAAATATGGAAATCCCAATTATACACCTTTAGTTCTCATAAGTTGTGAGTGACCCCTAGCATCAATATCACAACTACCTAATTTGTAATGAATGCATGTACTGATTCATATGAACCCTTTGATCATAATTATCGTGCATTAAAATCCCTTTATTATAAGATCTTGATGTTGCTTAGAATCAAGGTTTAGTTAAACTCTAATACCTATATCATATGACCTCATCTCAAATATTAATTCTTGAAAAAACATGACGAATACTAGAAATAACTTTTTAGCACTGAAACTCTTTTAGACTATGTTTGGTTTGTCTTGGCTAAGAACTTATTTATTAAGAATGAACTTAAATAGTATAGAATCTTAACCCAGTTCACTTTAAGTAATGAATCCCATCTTGGTTGAATACTCATCCCTACATTTTACCAACTAGAGCCACCACACACCATATACCCATATATGATTAACACAAATATATAAGCTATAACAAACTCTAACCTTTCAAATGGGGATGACCATGTCACCTTAGGTCAAAGGACTATATGCACCATTATGACCTAGATTGTGATCGTTGACTATAAGTGAATATCCTTATGATCATAAATCTAATGTAATTTTTTATCTACCTATCACACAACTATCCATATGCCTATTTTGATATCTCATATCAAGTAGCATAAGACTCACTACCTCCCTCTATTAGTATCATATACGAATCAAGGAAAATAGACAGAGGTGATAGTCAAATTAATATTATGTGATTGGCCTCTAGGGCATACCACCTATGCTAATAGTCATACCTAGAACTTTATCCACTACTATTATTACTAGCTTTAGGTCCAAATCTAATAAGTCTACTATGCCTGTAATTTTATCTCCCATATCTATATACCCTATAACTTTTATACTGCTGAGAGGTACTAATCGGCATACTAATACCACCAAGCTGAAGCATTAGCTAGTGAATACCCTGAATACTGGCTGCCCTATCATCTCCACTCATATATGGGTATGCGATCATACCATGCCTGATGTATCACCTCTCTAACTATCTGGCCTCATAAAAAACACTCTCTAATGTATCCCCACATATATTGGTCCTAACCCAGTCATATACAAGTCCACTACTATAGACATATCTCCCTTCACATTCGTTGCATGACGTGACAATTAGAGGAACTCCCTCATGTAATCCTCAATCGATCTGTCTCCCCTATTGATATACAATAACTGCCATATACCTCATAGCAGGTACAGAAAAATACCTCATGAATCGACCCTTAAACTAAATCCATATGATAGTGTCCATATAGGGGTATATGGACTGTAAGAACCAATTTTGGGTTGTTGTTTAAACTGATGACTTGACAACTCTAATAATCTATATACCTAGTCCTAATTCTCAACTTAATAGCATTAATGAAGTTAAACGCATCTCCAGTCTCATCAAAGGAAATCCTCCCAACTCTAAAGGAGAGCATATGCATCTATCATGCCTTAGTTCCTTTGTTAATTCATCTATTGCACCAATGTCATGGCTTGGTTAAGTGCAGCTAAACCTTATTTTATTCCTGCTATTCCAACTATAAAGGTTACAAGATCCACCTCTGGTGCTTCTAGTTCTACTTGTGACTCCTACCCTTATCTTTAAGCTTTCGTTGCCTTAAGCCTACCCTTTCTTCTAGCTCGTGAGGTAAGAGAGGCACTTCATCTTGAATGGATTGCTCACCATCATCATATGCTACATCTATAGCAAGAGCATTTTGTGTTGTCCTCATCATTACAAAAGGCACAAAAACCAACCAGATTCAAAACACAACAAAGGAACTAACATATACACTGGAATTCTAAAAACAACAATGACAATAATTGATATTTATCAACCTAATCATTGTAGTAGTTCCAAGAAAAGACAAAAAATAATAACCAAAAGAATAAAGATTGAACCATTGCTTTGATACCAACTTTATCAAGACTTGAACCGTAAGGGCACGTGACCAACAATAGGGAATGAGAAAGCATAAAGCTTCTAAAACCTATAGTAAGCCTTAAAAGATCTATCATAATAAAATTAACTTACTTTTAAAAAAATTTTATTGAAAATTCAATTGAGTTTCCCCTATATTGAGAACAAAACAAAACCTGTAAATTAAGGAAATACACTACCAAATATTATCCAATCAACACTACTTCCCAATAACTCCAATGATCCACCACAATTACATATATCTTCATCACAATAAAATCCACAATACAAGATAGTATTTAAAAATACCAAATCCTAAATACTAATTACATAAGTCCTTCAACTAACTACTGAGGTATCTAGAATTTAAATACATAACACTTAAGTTATTGAAATCTACACAAAATAGTTGGAGAAGAAGAAACCCAACACAGATGATGACTATAATCGGTAAGAGTATGAGATCGTGAAAAAATAAATTAAAGAAAATTAGACCTTACTGAGTGAATTAAAATTACAAAATGCATGTTGGTTTTAAAATACTTATTTAAAATCATTAATTAAAATAAATAGATAATTGAAATCGTTTACTTTAATAAAAATTTATTCATATAAATACTTTTCCAAAATTTATAAATCTCTTAAGTATAAAAATAGTGCATGCCACAGGCAATGTTATATAGTAAATAAAATTATAGTATAAATTATGGTAGAACTTTAAACCTCAATTCTATTAGCCTTTCAGCTCTTTTAAATCCAAATGACTGTCGATCCCAAAGAGCAAACTCAATTAGGGTCCAGCTATAGTCGATTTCTTACACCAATTATTTATTGGCATCTAGAGATCAAGCTCGACTAGGGTCTAACCAGTAAAATATAATTGCCTAGAGAGTGTTACTCAACTAGGGCTCAACCATAAACCTACCCAAAAATTCTCACTAAACCAGGGCTCACAATCAATAATGGCCAACTCATAATTAACACTGGTGTGCACACAATCCTGGTGACACCCACCAGGTGGTAGGTTCTACCATTTTCCAAAACATGCTTATCATATACCAATAAAATAAAATACAATGCAATAAATTCAACTGAAACATCTTCCTAAAAAAAATATTCATGATAATGAAATAAATAAATCATGCATGTGGTAAATTTATAATCATAAATAAATCTATATATTTTCAACTTTAATATTATATTAACCACAGGAAAATACTAATTTCAATATTCTCAACAAATATTTTATAAAATTAACTCATAAATAGAGTGCGTCGGTCGATATGTCATTGGCTACCCAAATGCTACGGCTCCCACTTTGGAACTCTTTAAAATAAATAGTATTTATTTCAAACATACTTTTGTATAACAAATAACATTCATAAAATTTTCCAAAATTCCAAAAAAATTATTAAAATTAAGGAATATATAAAATGGACTTAGAAATATCTAAATATGACTTTTGAAGCTAAAGGAATTTATCTTTGACAATTTAACTAATTTAAATGGAAATTAAAGAATTTTCACTGCAACCTTTTCAAGATTTATTTTTCAAATCCATAAAGAATTAGACTAAACTCTATATACAAAAATTGATCACCATAATTTATACTATTTATTAAAATAGTATCATACATTTATCTTGGGTCGGTATTGTTCATTGTTGGAATTTGGGTCGGACTCACTGGATTCTCACCTGAAAATGAAACACTTGACCAAATAAATTATACCAAAATGTTCCTTATAGTTAATAGAACACAACTAAAGCCTTAAATAACCCAAAATAGATACTGAACAATGAAATCAGAAAATAAACCAAAATTACTTAAAAAATTCACCAAATTTCCTAGAGGTGGAGATCAAATGCATGGTTGATGGCCATGGACTCTTTATAATTTGAGGAACACAATAAACACATCCGTGATGCCTGAAAACTACCAGAATAGTGCAAAAATGAGGTGAAATATTAATTGTTCTTCCCCGAATCTAGGCAATTTTGGATAGATTTTTGCAAAATAAAAGCTATGGGAATGTAAAAGAGGGGAGAAGAAGCTAGAGTTAAAATTTGAGATCGATCGGAGATCATTTTGGTGGTTAATATAGAAGAAAAAGGTTTTGATACTAAAATGTAATTTGCCACCTCATAAATAACTGCTGCTTCTCCTCTTTCTCTCGCCTGCAGACCACCTTCCTCCTTTTTAATGACACCTAGCCACATGTCTTTGTTTATTTATTTATAAATACAATACTACTCTAACAACAAAAGGAGAAGGAGGAAAAGGAAGAGGAGAAATAATAGTAGTAATAATAATAATAATAATAATAAAATAATATTATCAACCGCACAAATTCATGTCACTACAGAAATATTATTGTAATATATGTTCATTAGTTGACTTACCTAAGTATAGAATGATCCCATGTATCAAGAGGATCACAGATTATTAGCCTATAAATTAGCTTTCATTGTTTCCTTTATCGGTGTGTACATTAGTATATATTTTGTATTCTGTTCTCATATATGACATAGTATAGCAACCATTTATTAATTCTCTATATACTCCTTTCTTTTCAAAAAGTATAAAAGATGATTTTATATACAGAAAAACAAAACTAAAAATATAAGAAAAGTAAATCAACTATATATGAAAAATATATCAAAAGTAACCAAATATATATAAAAATATACCAAAATTAAATGAAATGAATATCATTGGATATATAACAAATGCAATTGCTTTCAATGGATGATTTTTTTTTTTTAGGAAAAATAATGCAATGGTTTTTATTAGGGTTGAAGATTGCTTTTTTTTTTTTCAAACAAATGATATAGTTTTGATTTTAACTATAGTCTACTGACTAGCATATGGTAATTCATCTTTGATTTGTTGACATGACAACTCAGCGTCTATTTTGACTAAATTCATTAATATACTTAAGTTGCAAATAATTTTTTAAATGAGAACATTATTACAAAGATTAAAAAGTTGAAATTACATTGTAAAAGGTCAAAAAGGTTTCAATTTTTTTCATCGATAGTTTTTTTTTGGCCTTTTTTAGCGTCAAGAAATGACATAATTTTAGCTATCATTTTCATGTAAAATTTGTTTTATTTTTATTTTTTAATGGCAATCTAATATCTATTTAAATAAATTATTAATGATATTGAAAATAAAAATATATAAAAAAATAAAAGTATATTAAAAAATCTGGGCAAAAAATTTCATTAAAAACGTCCAAGAATTTTTAAGATAATATTGAAAATGAATTCATGGAAAACTTTCCAAGTTGCAGTTTAACAGATAACTTGTGGCATTTTCCAAGACAGCCCCCCACACCACCCAGTGTGACATCTTTTGTTCCTTTTAATCGTCCAAATTACCATGTATTACTATGTTGATGTTATACTTTTATTATCCTAACGAAAAAGTTTATTCACACTAAAATTACTTATCTCCTTCTTTTTTTTCCTTTTCTCTTATTTATTTATTTTTATCAATTACTTGTATATTATGGCTTATTAAAACGCAATCGTAGTATAAAACACAGTAGTAGTATATTATGGCTTATTAAAACAGGAAAATGTACCAACAATTGTCTCATCAATTACTTTTATAATTTTCTCTTAAATAATGTCTTAAATTCGAGTTATGTTAAATTTGAATTATAGTATATATGGTTATTTTAAATTTATTATTAAAATTTTCTTACTTTTTTTATAATCTTTTACTATTGAAAGTTAATTATTTATAAAAATTATAAAACTTATAATAAATATATAGTTAGTTCAAATGCAAATTTCAATAATTATTGCATAAATTATATTTCGATATCCAAAAAATGAACTTTTCTAGTATCTATTAGTATTAACAGGAGTTAAGATATAATATTAGTATATATTTGCGGTAATGGATTATATTAATATTATATTTTAAATTAAATTATATAGTGATTCATCGAATAAATGATTTTGTTGCTACTTTTCACACTTTTTTAACAGCTTATTACTTCCTTCAAAAAAAAACAGCTTATTACTTTTATTAAAAAAATATGAAATTATATCCAATCTCCAGATTATACCTTAGACTTTGAGACACCAATGTAAAAGGATTAATATAAGAAAAAAAAGACTACATGTTGATGGATTTTGAGTTTGTCCACGTATCATGGCTGTAATCCTATCATAAAGGATATATATTATGTTTAATATGGTGCAATTTTCATGTGAATATATGGATGAAAAGTTCATTCTTTTTATGGGAAAAGTTCCTCGTGACTTGAACCCAAAATAAAAACCATGGAAAGAGAAGTGGAAAAACAGAAATTGAATTCACCAAAAAAAGAATTGGAGAGGAAATGGGTGGTTCTGTATAGATCCGTTAACGTGATGAAATGAAACATTGTTGATACATATATCTTTTTTTTTTTTTTTTTTTTGAACAAGTTGATACTTTTCGTACGAAAGCACCAGTTTTTACCTCACAAATTAATCATTGCTTCTAGTGTTCAAAAAAAAAAAAAATTCATTGCTTCTCATTATAGAAGGAAAGGGTTTTTTATTATTTTCTTGGCAAATCAAAATAATTTCACTATTTTGAAGTGAAATTTTTAATGCATTAAAAATATAAATATTTTATCAGTAATTAAATGATAATTTTTGTTTAAAAATATTTTAAAGTGTATTATTTAATTTTTACTATCATCGATTTAAAGGGAGATACAATGCATTGAAATTTAAGTCAAATGAACTCTTTATTACCATAAAAAAAAAGTAAATATTTTTTGTCATGTAGATATAAGAAAAAGAAAAATTATTTTCAATTTAGTGGAGTTTATTATGATGAAAGAAAAAGGGAATGAGATATAAACACTTTAATTAGGTCTCTTGGGGATCTTAATTGTTTTTTGCTATCCTCCATCATCCATAGTGGTAGTGAACTTTCAATTACTAAGGCCAGTTTTTTTATTTAAAGAAGAGTGGATGTGTAATACCCTATATATTTATTTAAATAAATGAATTTTTAAATATTATTATTAATAATTACTTATGTATTATATTATATTATATGTATGTTAATATTATTTAGGGTTATTAATATGTGTGAGTTTTTTTTTTTTACTTAGTGTCTAGAAATTTCCATTTGTCTATTATTATCATTATTATTATTGCTATTTTAAACTATATTAAATTTTATGGTAAATTATGTGCTACTATAAACATGTATATATATATATATATATATATATATATATATATATACATACATACACTATATGCACTTATATATACAAGTCATTTTAATATACACATCAAAATATTTAACCCAAAATATATATATGTGTGTGTGTGTGTGTGTGTGTGTGTGTGTGAAGAGAAGGACCAAAACCGAAGCACCATCTCCCTCAACCCTCCCTCACCGCGCAACATCCCCAACCGCCACCGTCACTGCACCTCCCCCATCTCCGACCAGCACCTGCTGCCTCCTCCTCCTTCTCCCTCACCTCCGGTCGCCTACAGAGCTGCTGGAATCTCTGAAACGGGGAGAAGCCAAGAGTTGCTACTAGAATCGGCCAAGCTCCGTCCGGCCACCATTTCACTCCATTCTGATGTCAATCCCCTCCTCTTGCATCGGTGAGACCCATTCCAAGCTTAGTTTAAGCTTTGGTCATGAATTGGTTGAGTTTTGGTTGATTGTTAGTTTTGAGCTCTAGGGTTTTGGAATTTTTTTTAGCTCGATCTAGCTTGATTCATGCAAACTCCCTTTACAAATGTGATTCCTAGTAGCTCAATCTACCTCTATGAATTTTTGTATAATTTTTGGAATTTATTTTGATTTTTGGTGAATTTTTGAATATTTTAATATTATTTTAGGAATTTTCATAAATTAATTATAAAAATAATAAATAATAATAATTTTTGGTATTTTTGGTGTTATTATGAGTTGATATTAATTTTAGAGTAAATAAAATAATTTTTTTGAATATTATTCAAAATTTAGGAATTTTTATAGTTTATGTCAAAAAATTTAATATTAGGTGAAATTATATTTTAGAAGAAATTAGAAGTCATTTATATGTTTTAATTATATTAAGAATTTAACTTTGAGAAAATAATTTTTAGATGATTAAATAATTTTAAGGAATTATTTTTAGTATTAATAGCACATTATGTAATTTATATATTTTAGGGGTAAAAATGTAATTTTATGCTAAATATAGTTAAATATATATTTTAATTAGTTTTATTAATATTTAAGGGGTTTAGACAATTTTTATAAATTAATTGGTATTTTTACTTATGTAGTGAAAATTTTAAATATTAAATCCCAAATATTATATATATATATATATATATATATATATATATATATATATATATATAATACATTATAATGATTTTAATTTAGGCTTTGCTTATATCTTGATAATGAAACGCAAGTTTAGTTGTTTAATTTTTTTTCAAATAATTAAGATTTTATATATGTTTATTTATTTTTAGTATATGTGTATGTAAAATATATATTTTGAGAAATAAATATTATTAATTCTTGATATTTTATTGAGTTGTGATATCAGTCGGGGCAAAAAATGTAATTTTGGGAGCCCGACTCGAGTGTGGGTGTCTGTGATTATTAGAAGTGCATTTTCTATGCAGGTCTAGCTCTACCTTTGGTAGAGAGATGTCCGTTTTACAGGGGAGACTCTGCTGAAATTTTGATAGATTTTCTCATAAAATGTGATATTCGTAAAATTTCTGCCGTTAGTTAGGTTACCCTGTCTGTTGAGTCTTGTCTGATTTTCCTTGAGTCAGCCTGGAATTGCATTGTTTTGTTGATTGTTGATTTCGATTCCATAGTCATGTTTTAAAAGTCAATTTGTTATTTTTCTTTTAGAGCATATCGGAGCAGAAGCCGTGAGACTGAGGCAGACGCGTGGTCATCAGCCTTCACATTCATCTTGTAAGTCAATAGAACGATCTGTGCGTGTGTTTATTTAAAGAATACATGTGCTCATATTTTTATTATATTGATTATAGGATTTATTTAATTTAATGCTATTATTTAAGATTTAAATGCATTTTATTTATTTAAAATCGATTTTTGAGAAATTTTGGTAGAACGGGCTACCTGGTGGGCCTCACCAGGACCGTGTGCACATGGTAGAGATTGAGAGGTGGATCCGAATTATATATGACTGGTGAATGTTAAACTGGGACGGGTGCCTCGGTGGAAGCCTGTGCTCTCGGGGACCGCCAGTGATTGTAAGGTTAATAATGGACTATGATGGGTGCCTCGGTTGATGCCCAAGCTCTTGAGGACTGCCAGTACCATATATTTGGATTAAGTGAATGACTGCGACTTGGTGCCTCCGTTGATGCCTTTGCTCTCGGGGACCGACAGTCTGATTGGAACAAGTGGGCCCAGTTGGCCATTTAGATTCTTGCGTTTAGGGTTCTACCGAGATTTTTTCAAAAGCTATACCTTTACATTATAAATTATTTTCACTATAATTATATAGTTTCCAAAAAGGTTTTCAAACCGTACAACTCTTTTATTGACTTACTCGGTGAGGTCTGATTCCCCTCAATTTATTTTTTTCGGGAGCTTGGGAGTTCGACCTCAGACTACCTCCACACCGGGTTTCTTCTTCACCGGCTATTTTATGTAGGTCATTGTAAGCTGTACTGTGTGTTAATCTAGGTTGCTGCGGTAGTATATGTACTAAGGATTGTATGGTTTAAATATATTTGTGTAATTTAATTGTGTGAACCACGCTTATGTATAAAGATTTAAGTTTAATTTATAATATGTGACGTTGAAGCACGTTTTATTTAGCACTTGAATTTTTTTTTTTTTTGAAAAATCGGTTTGATAATGTTTTCTATTTTAAAATAAAGTTTTAAATTGTAAGGTGTTTTTTATTTTTCCTTTAAGGCTTACTACGGGTTTCGGGGGCCTTATGCCTTCCCATTCCCTAGTGTCGGTCACGTGCCCTCGGGTTCGGATCTTTACAGGATGTTTTACATGGGTGTTGTCATTTCAAATTAATAGGATGTTTTACATGGGTGTTGTCATTTCAAATTATATCTTTTTCTCACTTAATGGAGCTTCAAATTTAATCTGATAATGGTTGAGGGAGTTCAGCTGGCTTTACCTTGGGTAGAGTTTCTCTACACATCCCTCTCCTTTTATTATCTTCTTTAATTTGGGGTCATTATCTTTTCAAACTTGAATTGATCCACAATTAAATATAAAGAGTTGTTCAAGATTGTATTTGGTTAACTTGTCAGGTGAAGCTTCAATTTTGTTGCTTTGCTTGCATGCTATGGCATTTGGCCAACAAGAGAGATGCATTTCGGTGATGCTTGGAGTATGGAATTCTAGGAGCTTTCTTTGTTGAATTTGGGCTGATATTTGTTGTTTAATTTAAACTTTCTTCCTTGTATTTGATTGGGCCATTAGGCCTTCTTCTTTTGTACTGGTCTTTGGGCCTTTGCTTATAATGCAATTTATTTAAGAGGAAATTTCATAGTATATCAATTTAAAGGCCAATAATTTCATTCGTGGCCGAACCCAAAATTTTCTTTCACTTTTATTATTTAAGTTCTCAATTCTGTCCCACTTTTTCTCCGTGATTTCATTTTTGTTTTCAACGTTCCATGTGTTTTTTTTTCAATTTTTTTTGTGTAATTTGTTTTTACTTATTTATTATTTTTAAAGTCATCTTTAATTTAAGTTTATTGTATGTATTTATTTGATGAGTATATTTCAAATAATTTAATTTCATATTCTAAATAATAATTTTTTTTAATTTTGAAACTTACTATTATTTAGAATATAAAAATTAAGGTAATTAAAACAAAAAATTACTCATAGTCTTCAATAATCATTTTTTTTCATAATTATTTAGAATTTATAAATTAAACTAAAAATTACCCATAGTATTCAATAATTCTTTTTTCAATAAAAACAACAAAAAATTATGAAATATATCAAATAAATTATTTTTTTTATTATTGATACTAATAAAAGTAAAAATTATATTTATGGTCTTAATTTTATTATTAATGATAAAAAAAATGAAAAAACACCAAACAGCAATAAAAATCAACAAATATCAACAACTGTAATTTTTTTTGTTGCTTTTTGTTATTTGACATATTTGTTTCAATTGTTGTTGTTATTTTTCTTTATTTATATTTGTTGATTTTTGTTAAAAATAACAATAAAAAAATAAAAATTATGAGATGTATCAAAAAATTGTTATTTTTATCATTAATAATAATAAAAGTAAAAATTTTATTTATGGCCTTAATTTTGTCATTAATAATGAAAAAATAAGTTATATAACAACAAAAAAAAACCAAAATCAACACCAATCAACAATTGTAAAATATTGTTGATTTTGTTGTTTTGTTGTTTCGGTTTGTTATTTTTTATTTTTTTTGTTTTTTTTTTGTTGCTACAAATACATCTTAAGGATTGTAAACTTATTACATATTGATGATCAAATAAGTATCAAATAATTTTTTTAAAAAAAAGTTGTTAGACATTTTAATAAACAATTTAAAGTAAAAAAAATCCTTATTCTTTAAGAATATAAAAAAAGAAAATTTTGTTTATTTATTGTTGTTATAACATTTGAAGTTATTTATTACTTGGTTTAACAACAATTGAAGATGTTTAGTTTATAATTATTCATTTGAAAAAAAAAAAAGTCTTAAGAGAATAAAGTATTGAGCAAAAAAAAAATATTAAGCAAAAAATAAAGACAGTACCTTAAAAATAAATAAATAAATATTGAGCAAAAAAAGATGAAGACAATAGAAAAAATATTGAGAAAAAAAAATAGAAGCAAAAAAATAGTTAGTAGAAAAAATGAAGATGGTACAAAAAAATTGAAAAAAAAATGTTTACCAAAAAAACGTTGGCAAAAAAAATAGGAAGACAATAGAAAAAAAATTAGAAAAAATTGTTGAGTAAAAAAATATTGAGAAAAAATAGACAAAGACAATATAAAGTAAAAATAAAGTTCAAAAAAGGAACAAGTAAACTATTAAGAAAAAAGTATAAAACAAAAAAAATTGAAAAAATTAATGAAAAGTAAAAAAAATGTTGGAAAAAAAAATCCTAAAAATAAGAGTGGCAAAGGGAGTGATCTGTATTTAAAAGAAAAAAGTTAGAAAAGTTAGTTTTGAAATTTTTTTTGTTAACGACATTTTTGAAAATTTTTTTGGTTTTTGGTATATCTATGTAAAGAACCCTTTATTTTAGTTGGTAAAAAAAAAAAAGAGATATAAACAATTTAAATTACTCTAAAGATAAATAGATAGAATTTATCCGGATAGAAACATTAATTGTTTCTATAAAAGACTAATATACCCTCGTTGAGCTTGTTATACTGCGTTAATTGATATTGTTAGGCGTGTTAAGTTGACTTGTATTTTCAAAATAAAAGCACCATAATCAAGACATATAATTAAATGTTGCTGAATTAGGTGGGACGGGAAACATAACACTAAAAATGGATTAAAATGACTATTCCATTGTCTTCCATGGGTATTGTTTAAGGAAATGGAGCATAGAGAAATGATTTCTTAGATTTTTGGCTCTAACATGTATGATTATTCATTGAATGGAGAGGAGAACTCTGTTGAACTAGAAGAAAACTATATTGAATTAGAAGAAAACTCTATTGAAACTGTTGGGGATGATAATGATGACAACGTAGGTGAAGTTTGTGAATTAAATTGTTAAAATAATAAGAATATAAATTTTAAGGAACATATTGCAAAGGATGGTCCTACACCAGGTGTGTCTTTTCAAACTGTAAATAAACTATTAGAAGCTTACCAAGAACATACTAGACTAAAAGGATTTATGTTGATAAAAGATTTTCTCACAAGGATAGAGATGGTGTAAAAAGATATCAAACCATTTGTTGTGATAAAAGGAGAAAATCAAAAGCAAGGATACAATTAAAAAGATAATGTTGCCCAGCTCATTTTAATGCAGTGCTGAGAGACGGAATGTGAGTTGTTAGTTCAATAAAACATGAACACAACCACAAGATGAATCCTTCAATAATTAGGTTAATGAGTGGCCATCGGAGAATGACTCCAACACTTCGAAGAACATTGGTCGCTAATGACATTGCAAGACTTAGGCCTTGTAAAAGCATGAGACTAGCAATCATGCAAGCTAGTGGTCTATAAAATTTAGGATGCTCATAAAGGGACATGAGGAATTTTATAAATAGGGAAAGGAGGTCAACGATTAATGAAAGAGATGCAAAAGCTATCAGAAAATTTTTTATATTAATGCAGCAAAAAAAATGGAGAATTTTTTTATTTGATTGATCTTAACGAGGAAAATCGTTTGAGAAATGTATTGTGGATTCATCCTAGAGGTAAAACTGCTTAACAAGAGTTCAATGATGTTATATCTTTTGACATAACTTACCTTATGAATAGATATAAGATGTCTCTTGCTACTTTCATTGGTGTGAACCATCATGGTCAGTTGATTTTATTAGGATGTGCTTCAGTTACATATGATAGTATTGAATCATTCAAATGGTTGTTCTCTTCGTGGCTCGCTGATATGGGCGACATTCATCCTCATGCAATTATTACCGATAAGTGTGAGAGAATTAAGGCATTTGTAAGATAAATTATGCCAAATGCAATTCACCATTTCTGTATATGGCATATAATATACAAGGTGGCAAAAAATTTTAAACATGTTAATGAATTTGGTAAATGTTGTAAGGAATTTAAAGGTTTGTGTATGATAGCCCAAGTATTGAGATGTTTGAGAATAATTAAAGAAACTTCACAACTAGGTACAATATTACTAGAAATGCATGGCTAGTAAAGTTGTATAATGAGAAGGAGAGTTGGGTTCTAGTATTCTTAAATCATAGATTTTAGGTTGGAATGGCATCTATTTAAAGGAGTGAAAGCATGCATGCATACTTTTATAGTTTTATCTACTTTAGGAGTTTACTAAAACAATTTGTTAACCAATATGAGATAGCATTGAACGACAAGGTTGAGAAGGAATTTTTTATCGATTTTATTTGTAGAAATAAACAAGTTTTTTATTTCATAAATTTTAACTGGGAAAAATAATTTCAACATGCCTTTGTAATAGTATGTTTGAAAAAGTGTAGGAACAAATTAAAAGGATGCTATAATGTCATGTATTAAATGTTGACCATATTCAAGTCAATCAAGAAGGCATTGAGTTCCACCATATGCTTGAAAGATGCATAGTCTATGATTTTTTTTATGAAAGAGTTTGTTTATATAGTTGAGTTTAGGACAGAAGGTAAAGCTGTAACTATAAAAATTTTGAATAAACTAATATACTATGCTGCCACATGCTTATAGTGTTGTCTATTAAGGATACTCAAGTTGTTAATAAACAGTATATGAGAAAAAGGTGGCAAAAGGATTTATCATCCTCATTCAATAATATTTTTTGCTAGTGGTTCTCATAACATGATTGAGGAGTACAAGAAAATCATTGAATTGCAGAAGTACTTCGATAAATGTGTTGATTTGGCTTTGTTTGGAAATGCTAAAAGGGTGTTATTAATTAAATGGTTGGAAGTTACCTACAATGAGCTTTTTTAACTAGAATGGAGCATTGGATAATAATAACACTGAAGAGTAGAATGCTAGTGAAGGCAATCAAAATGTTGGTGTACTAATTCTAAATCCATATGTCACTACTCCTCATGGATGGCCTATCGGTAATAAGATCAAAATGAGAAACTGTTATTATTAGTGGTAGGAGAATAAGGGGACATGGTGGTTAAAGGGTTAAAGGTCAATGAGGTCATAAAGGAGATGTACCGTCATCTATATAAGACAACTCAGTATAATGAATTCATACCATGTAACTTATTTTCACATTTTATTTAATTTTATATCTTTTTTTAGATTGGATAATGACAAAGGACTTTTTTTTATTATTTTACAGTAGCAAAGTGTTGTTGGTACCTTGAATAATATGACAATATGAAGGCATCTATTTAATGGTAGTGAAATACTATGCAGTTAAGCTAGCTTTGCAAATTTTAACAATCTTAGTAATGCTAACAGACAATATATGGGCCAAAATTAGCTAGGAGTGTAACATATAAATAGTTAAATGGAATTTTTATATGTGATTGTAGATATATTTAGTGAAATAAATTGCACGAATGAATTCACTAAGGATTGTTATTTTATAACAAACTCAAAAGTGCTTCATCAGATTGTTACACATATATGGATGCAATCAGACATAATAATACATAAATTGATGGTAGGGAAACTAAGCAAGTAGATTAATATTAAGGTCTTTAACATGAATTTGAATACATGATTCAAATGATGGTAGGGGAAACCAAACAAGTGGATGTCAATTTCAATAATGTAATTGAAAGTAGTGAAATGATATCTAACATATGAATTTACCATTGATTTAAGTTTAGATTAATGTATATTTCATTAATTATATTAAACATGTAATTTAACTTCATTAACTATAAGGTCAAACATATATTTCAATTGATATTAGTTTATATTAATCACGATAATGAAAATTTCATTGAAGGACATTTACTTTATGTTAAAGGTAACATGTTTATAAATTTATTTTTGAAGTTAGTTTTTCATTAATGTTACAAACACATGTTATCATGTAATTAATGTTCAACATTTTTGTAAACACACATTTCAATTGATGTTAGTTTAGATTAAGGACATTAGTGTTATTTTAAAAAGAAAGACATTGACGTTTTGTTGGAATGTAAAATATTTATGAATGTACCATTAATGTTTGTTTAGATTAGTACTAATTTCATTAGAGAAATTGGGATACATTTTTCATTTAACATATTATAGAAAAAAATTACATGAAGCTTATTAATGTTAATTTGTGTAAGCATATTGATGTTTCAATTTATTTTCAAGTTGAAAACATATGTAATTTGTTCAACATTATTTGTAGTGGTAACAAAAAAATGGACATCATGCAACTTTATTAAAAGTTAAATAAAGCAAAATTACTTAACAATGAAATGATGTGCATTGCCATCATGAAGAGGGTCTGAAAGTATAAAGCTATACTAATGAAATGATGCATATTAGGATTGGCACCACAATGGTCAATGATTTAATAATTCCAAAGTAAACTGAAAATATAAATGTTTAACTGTTATCATATTCTATCTTTCTCTTTTCATTCATCTTATATCTTTTATTTTTTTATTATTCTTCATAATGTCTCTTATCATTAACAAACCAAAAAAGAAAAATATGCAATCCAGTGACATCCATCCAAGATGTACTCCAGGATGTTTTAGGGGACATAATTGCTAGAGTGGGATCATATTCATTGAGAGATTTGTTCAATGTGAAAGCATAGTAAGCATGATATGTTAGATTTGATTATATTTTCAAAAATTTATATTTTTTTAATAATTACTGATTAAAAATAATGTTAACTCATATTTTTAAGAAATTTTATGAAGTATTCGAGCACCCATAAGTGTACAAAAAGGCAAATTTAGAAAACTATACATTAGGAGGATGGATTCATCCTAGATCTTTGTCACTATTTTTAGGAAGATGTTTGAGGTTTGGAAATCCAAAAGCATTGTATTAGGAAGGGATGGTACACAGATTGCGTATCTTTATGATGCATAAGTTAGCAATTGTAAACAATATAAATATTTATACAAAATTTGTACTAATTTTTTATAACTTGATAGGAAGAGTTCTTTGTATCGTATAATGCATGAGTTAGCAATTGTAAATAACGTAAATATTTATACAAAATTTGTACTAATTTTTTGTAATTGGATAGAAAGAGTTGTTTGGCAAATCCTATAACATGGAGTTTGGCCATCACCTTGCTCAAGCATCTGCATCAAGAAATTATAGATCTTCTTATACTCTTAGTGTAATTTTGTTGTGCAATGGTAATATTAAAGATGAAGAGGAGGGAAAAAGACTTACTAAAGATGTGCTATGAATGAATAAGATTAAAGAAAGCAGACTAAAATTTTATTAATTGATTAGAAGGATATACGTCAAGGCGTAATTAAAACCTAAAAAGAATAATTTCCCTCATAGCAACAACCATTTGCATTTTGCATAGTTGTATTGGGTTGATGATATAGAAATCATGAAATGTATTAAGTTCATTTATTACAGTGAAGTTATTTTTGTTTATTGCCAATTAGGTTAGAAGTGAATAATTATAGACATTGTAATCTAGTAAATGGCAATTTTTGTACTACAATGGAAACTTAATTTCATTAGTGAAAAATTGATGATGAATTCCAAATTATAAACTAATTTCATTAGTCCATTGATTTCAACATCCAATTGATGTAATTTTTGTACTTAAAGGTGTTTCACTAATAATTTTCTAAATAATGAATCTTATTCATTTTGTATTCAATAATATGATTAGATATTTTAATCACTCCCTTTATATTTCAATTGATAATAATCTCCTGATATAAAGTTGACAGATTTTATTAGGACACCTAATAAAAAGTTATTTTTTGCACTGTTTGAAGAAAGGAAATATTATTTCACCATGATATGGAGCTGGAAAATTTTGTGATCCATAGTGATGTTCCTTAAAATGACTACCTTATATTTCATTGTTATAATTCATAATGCTAAAATGGTGTAAAGTTGTAATTATCACTTTATTGATTCATTGTTTGAAAAAAATAAAATACTATTTCACCAAGATATGTGCATGGCAGAATTTAAACTTGTTGACTGTGTTCATATTGATGTTGCCTAATATGACTCTTTTCAAATGCACTTAATTCTAGCACAAAATGATATGACCACTAATAGTACAAATTTGATTCACCAAAAAGTCATCCTTACAACATAAATTTAAAAAAGTCATCCTTACAACATAAATTTAAGTTAATGCAACTAATATATTATATCACTAACAAAGAAAAATGACATTTCACCTAGACACAAAACTTACACTTCACCTTGAAACACAAAACTAACACTTTGGACAAAAGGTAACACACATGGACAAAAAGTAATTTGTGTAAACATATTGATGTTCTAATTATTTTCACGTTGAACACATATGTAACTTAAAAAGAATTGATTTTTTTTTTGTTTTACATTATTTGTAATGGTACTAAATATGACCTTTCAAATGCAACTTTATTATAAGTTAATCAAAGCAAAATTACAAATTATATTATACAATAAGGGTTTCAAAGTACAAGTATTGGGTCATATTAATGAAATTATTCGTATTGGCATACCATAATGAAACGATGTGTGTTGGCACTACGACAATTCCACTTCTTTTATTTATTTTTTATTTTTTAGAAAGGTTCCACTTATTATTTAATGATTTGGTAATTTCAAAATAAACTCCAAATATAAATGTGTAAGTGTTATCAATCAAAAAACATCTTTCTCTTCTCAATCATCTTATATGTTATATTGTAGAATCATTTGTTTGATTTTTATTTGTTATGTCTCTGAGCATTGATAAATCGAGAAAGAAAAACACATGCAATCAAATGATATCAATACAATATATACCCCATGATATTTTGGTGGACATAATTACTAGAGTGGGATTATATTTTTTGAGAGATTTATTCAACACAATATATTTATTTTATTTTATTTTATTTTGAAATTTTTAATTACTTATTAAAGTATTCTCAACTCACAATTGTAAGGAATTTTATAGAGCATTCGAGCACCCAGATGTATGTGAAAAGGCAAATTTGGAAAACTTTACATCATGATGGTGTATTCATCCCAGATCTTTATCACCATTTTTACGAAGATATTTGAGGTTTGGAAATTTAAAAGCATTATATTTGGAAGGGGTGGTACGTAGATTTTGTATCTTATGATGCATGAGAGCAATTGTAAACAACATAAATATTTATATAGGACTTGTACTAACTTTTTATAACTGGATAGGAAGAGTGCTTGGGTAAATCCCAAAACATAGAGTCTGGCCATTGACACCTTACTCAGGCTTTTTCATTAGAAACTACAAAACTTCTTATTCTTACTGTAATTTTGTTGTGCAATGGTAATGTTAAAGATGAAGAGGAGGGAAAAAAACTTGTAGAAGCTATGCTGCACATGAAAAAGATTAAAGAAAGCAGGAGCAAATTTTCTAAAAAGATCTAAAGGATATTGTGAAGGGGCAATTAAAACCTAAAAAGAATAATTGCCCTCATTTTAAGAACCATTTGCACTTTTATGGCTATATTGGGTTAATAATCAAGAAGTTATAATTGTATCGAGTGCATTTATTGCCGTGAAATTATTTATGTTTGTTCTTTGGTAGTTACAAGTGATTAATTAGAGAAACTGAAGTTTTATAGATTGCAATTTTTATTGTACAGTGGAGACTTAATTTTAATAATGGAGAATTGATAATGAATTCCAAATTTTAATTTGATTTCATTAGCCTAATGATTTTAACAACCCATAGATTTCACAATGAAATGTGAATGCATTTCACTAAGCTATTTTCTCATTTTGCCTTCAATCTATTATTATAGATTTTGTTGTTCCTTGAAATGACTTGTTCCTAACATGACTACTTTAT
Source organism: Mallotus nudiflorus (assembly GCA_947683625.1). Lineage (NCBI taxonomy): Eukaryota > Viridiplantae > Streptophyta > Magnoliopsida > Malpighiales > Euphorbiaceae > Mallotus > Mallotus nudiflorus. The sequence goes on along the minus strand of CANTUR010000213.1, from coordinate 2,119,550 downwards.
ACTACACCACTTTACAATAGTATAGTGCTGAAATGGTGTAAAGTTTTAATTATCACTTCATTGATTTACTATGAAAATAATAAAATACAATTTCACCAAGATAGGTGCATGGTAGAACTTATATCTGTTGACTGTTTGATTCGCTAAACATTATTCATTACAGGCTTGATGAGATAATCGATAGTGAAATTTAAATCTATACTTTAGGGGCTATTAGAGTGATGGCTTAATATTGACAGAGGCAGTTAATTTGAATTTAGATTTGAAAAGTATAGAACTTATAAACAGGGACAATGTTAACAAAAATAATATATTATATCACGAACAAATAAATAAAAATTTCACTTAATAGAAACACACAAAAGTAACACTTCACCTTGAAACAAAAAACTAACATTATGGATAAAAGGTAACTCTGTGGACATAAAGTAATTACAATAGTAAAACTAAACGTTCTCATTGCTGGAGTCATCCATATAACTTATAAGCTACGATGAACCTCCTAATCTCAACAGTAAAGATGGTGGTGGTTCTGTTTCACCATAAGCAGAGGCCCATAATGTATCTCATCTCCAATATTCATTAAAATTGCACTAAAATCAATGATCAGTAGTGTACATATCCAAAAATATATCATAACATTGTTGCCAATGTCATAGTTTTTTAACACTTCAACAATACCATCTGCAAGAATTTTCTTGTCCTAGGAGATGTCATTATTGGTACAAACTCTTACTTTCCATAAATGATATGGCCTGGAATATGTTACGCTAAGTGTAACTATTTTTGTAAGTGGTTCGCCAAAACTTCCCAAGTAGTAATCAGATACCCTCTGTTAATATATCAAGGAAAATCAATAAATTAAAATATTTTTAAAAAAAGTATGTTCATTATGATATGAAAAATAAAATAAAAATGATTGCTATAATATGCTCATAACTTTTAGCATGTTGTTATTATAATGCTTTGACCAAACATTCCATGATTGTAATGATTCACTAGGGATTTTCCATTTTGGATATGATGCAGCCATTGATGAAGGAAAATGAAGGACACAAGTAGATACTTGCTTAGTGAAAGTGAGTTGCTTGGTTTCATTAAGGTAGTTTATATATAGTTCATTTTGATATAAAGCAGTGGCTATTTATGACAAATTTAAATTTCAAACTACCAAAAAAGAAATGTTCGTTGGATACAATTGTGACCTTTAGGTGACTTTTGACATAGGGCTAAAATATTGGCTTATAACAAATTTTGTAATATGAATTTTGATGAATTACACTAGGGAATAAAATCCCCAAGTATGGTGAATATACAAGTGGTGAATTACATTCGACAAGGAATATATGCAAATATATTCTTGAAAATTATAAATGTATGATTATAATTATCATATAAAAGAATATAAATTGATAGCTTTGCTATGATTTTTAGTCAATAGAAGGGATATTCATGCACCATTGTTATAAATAAGTTTACAAAGCAACCCAAGGTGTTCATGTACATTACCTTTAATTTCATAAATGACATTAACATTGAAGCATTTACAATGTTATTGTTAATTTCATATATCACATTAACATTAAAATTGTGACATTAAAGTTTACTAATTTTGTTCATGTAGATTAATGTTAATTTCATAAATCACATTGGCATTAAAGATGTGACATTAAAGTTTATTTGTGTGTTCATGTAGAATAATGTTAATTTGACGTTGTGTGTGTGTGTGTATCATATTTAATTTCATAGATCACATTAACATTGAAGCTATGACATTAAAGTTTACTAATTTTGTTCATGTAGATTAATGTTGATTTCATAGATCACATTAACATTAAAGATGTGACATTAAAGTTTATTTGTGTCTTTGTGTGTTCATGCAGAATAGTGTTAATTTAACATTAAAGCTTGGCTTAGAATATATATATATATATATATATATATAAATGTTTGTATATGAGTATGTATTATAAGCAAAGCAAAATTAATGTTAATTCCATTGAGTAGTAACAATAAATGGACAATAAATGCAAATAAAATTGTCAATCAATGATAAATAAGTTGATTAATTTCGTACTCTAATTTTAATTTGTATAATTATATGGAAATGTTTATGATTACTTAATATTTGAATTACTTATTACACATACATTGTACACATACCATACCAGAGTTGAATTTAAAAAAAATGCTTATATGAATAATGTCTATCACACTTCCTGATTAGTATGAATTAACATCATATTCATATTTAACTTGGAGTTGTTATTCCAATAAAGAGCATAAGAAAATGGATATTGGGAATAACAAAACCATAAATACCCGGTGACATCCATCCATATTGTATCAGAACATTTCTTGGTGGAGATAATATTTAGAGTGGGACCACATTTAGTAAGAGATTTGTTCAATTTGAAACTATGGTATATCGGATGAATACTGGTTTTGATTATTTTCAATATCCTTGTTTATTAATTAATATTATATTTTTCATGTTCTTTCAGTCATGAGGCTTTTCATGTTGCACCAGAACAACCAGAAGTTTATAAATGAGCTAATATAGATAGCCTACTTGGTAAATCGTGGGTTTTTCTATAAGCAATGCTCACATTTTTAAAAAAATGTGCGAGATTTGAAAATCTAGAGTCATTGTATAGGGAAGGCATGGTAAGCAACTTACATTAAGAAATGAGGTGAAATTTTGTTTTTTCAAAGATAATAGTGTAACCTTAAATTTTAATAATTTGTTTTCTTTTCAGGAAAAGTGCTTCAACATACATCTTAACATAATGTTAGGTTATATGCTACTGCAACAGGAAAAAACTACCGAGCATGTTATATTTTTTATGTTATTTTGTCATGTAGTGGTAACAGAGATAAGGAATAGGAGGGTACAAGACTTGTTCAAGCTGTGAAACAATTGAATAAGTTAATAGAATGCAGGTTCCAATCTGTTGAAATGCTTCGTAGGGTTTAGGTCATGGGCACATTAGTACCCAAAATAAAAGTGTCCTGAAAGGTTGCACCACTTGCACTTTGGATGAGTTTAACTATATGACTATAATGAAGTGATCAACTGCATTGAGTGCAACTGTCACCATGATGTTTTATTTATTTGTATTCGAATTAATTATTGGAATTAAATGAATTGATAATGAGTTATGATTTTATGTTTATTTCATAAAACAAATTAGTATATTGATTACTAATTTAAAAATGATTTCACAAAAACAATTGAATTCATAAAACAAATTTATCAATGAGTAATGTAATTTCAAACTGAGTTCATAATTCAATTGGCTTAATTTGTTACTATCGCTAGTTTCAGCAAGCCATGTATAATAATTAGTCTACTTTAATTTACAGGTGTAGCTAAAAATGCATGATGCAGGTGTAATCAATTTTAGTATGATTAATAAAGAAAGAAACCTTTCAACTAATGTCATAATTGGCATGATTATCCATAATAATCATCTTCTCATTAATCAAGGATAATTAAGTTGTGTATATCATTTATCTCATGCGTAATAACATCAATCTTACTTCATCGAGCCTATAATTTCAAAGACCTCAGTAATATCACTTATTTAGTTGTAGTTTGTAATTAATGTTTACAATTTACAAAGTAATGCCTACCCAATATAGGCATATTCCTTTTTTTCATTTTTCAAAAAATTGCTTCACCAATACGTTCAATAATAATAAAATTTAATTTTCAAGGTGCAATATCAATTTACAAGGATAGTGAATGTTATATGGTCAAATAAGTTCACCATGTATTATAATTTTCAAAAATAGATTTAGGAATATAGTATTGGCAATTTCAGCATGTTTAAACATTGACATTCTTGATAAAATTGCAATAACAAATAACAATGATGGTGAATAAAACAAGTGGTCAATGAATTATATTCACTAATTATGTTGAATAAAACAAGTGGTCATCCAAGTGTAATATGACTTATTATGTGATAGTGTCACATAATATATTTATTCATGTTCTTAAGTTGGGAATGAAATATATGAAGTTTCAGAACGAAATTAAATTTTAATTTATCGACAACATGAAATAAAATAGTTAAATTCACTAAAAAACTTGAACATCGTTTTATATTTCAAATTATTTCATTTTAATAAAGATCAAAACAAATATTTCAATATTAAGTTTTACGTATATATTGTTGAAATTAATTGAAAGTACGCATGTTAACAGTCATGTCGATGTAACTTCATTAATTACAAAGTGTTATATATATATATATATATATATATATATATATATATATATATATATGTTCAAATTATTATGACTGATAATGGCTACAGGAAAGTTGAAAAACACAGATATTCCAGCGACTTCCTTATACAATATACCAAAAGAGTTAATGGTTGACATAATCGCAAGTGTTGGAAGACAGTTTGTAAAAAAGATCTTTTTAATTTTAAATTATAGTATAAATAATATGATAGATTTGAGTTTTTTTTTTCTTTTTTCCAGATTAACTAATAAATTATTATAATTGGTTTTTTCCATATCAATTATAAACATGTTTATAAAATGGTTTAACTTTTAAGTGAAAATAATTTTAATGTGGTTTTTTTGCAATCGCTTGTGCACGTTATTAAAAAATGTGCCCAAAACCTTACGATGAAGCAGTGAAAAAGTTAAACATTTCATTACTTGACAATTGTATTTGTGACTATGAAATTATATATGTTTGTGGCAGACTAAATTCACTATGAAAATTGGTTTCACTAAAAGATGTTAACATAGTTTACACAACTAGCAAAAATAGTTTTATATGCAAATATTACTCTGTTCAGCATCTAATGCACATAATGCAATATGTTTGCACTTCCTGTTACTATGTTAAAAATAACACTTTTTAGTTTTTTAATTCACATTATAAAATGAGGCCCACTATTAAGTTCACTAAATATGATGAATGGTTTTGGCAAAAAAAAAAAAAAAGGAAAATGAAAATCAAACTATGGGAATGCAAGTGTTACTTCCTTCCCTATTTTAGGGCACCTATGTCATTAAGTCTAAACTTGCATTATCGATAACCTTGAGATTAGTGTCTATCTTTAACACGGGAAATAGTTCAAATTCAGGCTTCAAACAAGTCACTTTTTAATAGAAAGGTCTTCAATCAACTTTCCACATTAATTACCACCACAACCTATGTTCAAATCTCTCACAACCAATCCAATCAATAATTCTCATATGTAGTGAGAACAATTTCAATACCCTAATTTTATAACATCTTGATACGATATATTGTTTTCATTGAAATCAAATGGAGGACATTCAACCAATACAATTGAAGATCAACCTTTACTGTTGGTGTACACTAGTAGACAGCTACTAACCACTTTTCCCTGGTTGGTTAGGAAATCCCATTTTTATCACCCTATTAAAACTTATTTTAGAAGGCATTACAAATCAACAAAAGGTAAATTTAGATTAAATATCTAAATATGTTTGTTTGCATCAACAATTTCACTATACAAATTATATATTATCTAACGTATTTTTTAATTTTCATGAATTAATAGGCAAAATGGGTGATGTTAGGTCCACTTGTGATTCAGATGACATATCTACACAAAATGTGCTTAAGTTAGCAAGTTATACACATTATTAAGTATTTCTAATATTGCTAATGGTTTTTATTAAAATACAATATTTTTGCATACTTTTGAACGAGTCAATGATATAACTTACATTCAATAAACCATTAATTTTTCAACAAGTGACTAAAATAAAGAAAAATTTTGCAGTTACTACTATTTTTGAAATCACATGTAACATTGAGTGATGCCAAAAAGTTTAATATGAACTAAACTTGCGCTCTAATGGTATTTTTTTAATTTTTAAATACACTAATGTTGTGAAATGATGTGTAAGTGTGTAATACAAAAATTGAATTTATATATATATATATATATATATATTTGTTCTAAAGAATTTGAAATGCAATAATGTTAGAGGTGAAGGTGGATCCTTTACCACCATATTTATCATTAAAATACATACTTTTTTTTCAACTTTTCTGGATACTTTTTTTTTTAACTTTTTTGAATTATGAACATGTCATGTCCAATTCTTTTCTATAATCCATTTCTAATATTTGTTTATTTTATGTTTCGACTATAGGGCTTCGATTCCATTTCAGGTTAATGATTTAGTTATCTTTATGTCTCCATTTGCAAGCACCAATGATGGAATACCTACTACACATTTCCCACTATCTTTAAAGAATGAGTTATTACTAGAAGTTGATTTGAAACCACCTATAGATACACGTAGCATGAAGTCTTGGTATAAACCTTATTCTAAATGGATTAATTGGATTAATAGGTTGAAACCTCATTATGAAAAAATATAAGAAGTAATGGGGATAAAGTAGCTAACAAAGATGATTAAAATTGGACTGCCATGTGAAACAAATATGCTTTATGCAGCTATATGATTCTTGGTGCCTAGTGTTAACTCTTTTATTTTCCTTTTTGGTCTCTATTCAATTACATTCCATTTTATTCTAACATGATTACCTATAGTTGGCCCAGATGCACTATGTTTGACTGATTCAAATGATAACAAATTGCTAACTTTTTCTGTAGCCTCAGCTGACTATTATTGGTATCATTCATTAATTAAACATAAGGTTAAAACATCTAGTATTCCTTCTTAGAAGGAACATGTTGAATTTCTTTGGGTATTGATTTACAAATTCTTAATGTATCCATTCTCTGGAAAGCTAGATGTCGAGTAAATAGATTTGGTAAGGGCTATTGCATTAGGAAAGTATCTCACCCTTGGTTCAATTTTACTTGGCTTAACTTACATATCTTTAAAGTATTATCATACATTAAGGCCTTTTTAAGGTTCGGTGGAGCACTTTGGTTGGTGTAGTTATGGTTGTTCATGTAGTTGGCTTGAATTCTTATCGTTGCAACTGTTTTATGTCATTCTATAAAATGTTATCATTTTTTTTACAAATCAAAGAATAAAGACAAATGACCAACTTTTCATCTTTTCAAGAGAAGAATAAAAAAACTTGGTTAAAAGAAGTACTAGAAACTTAAATTTGAGAGAAAATTTTGTTAAAGTTTTTCTATGCTTATATGGTTGTAAGATATTTCTACATAAGTGGTTCCAGTTCATTTGACTCAAATAAGCCAAACTTAAGTATAAAACACTATATGCCTTATCGATGGAGTAGGCAGATTGGATTGCACTAGTCTATGTATTCAAGTTAAGTCCCAACAACAACTTATTTCAATTGTCAACCTGTTAAAGAAGTGAAGAGAATTGTTTCTGGTTTAAAAGATCTTAAATGTAATACTAATATATCGTCTGAACAGAATGTTGACTATTTCAACAAGTGGTGGTCTTGGAGATTTATTGATTTGATTCCTCTTGCTATTTAAATTGTTATAGTAAGTGAGTTGAACTTGGTACATCATTTTATATTTCATTGTTAAGTAATTTTCTTCTGAAAACTTCTATCTTTCATACCACAACAGGTCTGAAGTCTCTCTATTCCACCACCAATATCCAAAAAATGAAAGTCCAATCTTAAATAGGGAAAATAATAAACTACCAAAGCATCTTCACATAAATAAGAAAAATCTAATATACGTGTCAAAAAAGAGAAGTCCATTGCTACGACATATACGAAAAAGGTGAAGTCAACTTTTGTTTCTATATTAAGAAGATCTAATAGGCTGAGCCCAATTGGACCCTTTAGTAATACTGAAGATGATCCAATGCATATTATTGATGATGTCCTTAAGGATTTATAGGAAAACCTTAGTGATGATGATGATGATGGTATTGCATCACCATAGGAGTCCTTATCTGATTATGAACATAATAACAATTTCATTGCTTCACTAATAGTTCCAAGGGAAAATATATTGACATTGGAATTGAGAATTAGATATTAGTTACACTGATTTATCTAAGGAATTAAAAAATGAAGCCACACTAGCTGAACCACCTCAAGAGATAATAACTAACTTCATCACTATTTTTCCAATCTAATATGTTTATTTAGTATAATTTACTTAAGCGAATGTCTTTATTTTTAATAATTACTTAATTTATTGATTTTGTTAATTTATTGGTGTAAAGACTGATATCAGTGAAAGAAGTAAGAAGACATTTTCAATTCCTTCACTAGAAGAACCAATGATTAATCTAAATTTCAATTTCTTATAATAGTCTACTGTATCTACTTCAAAACAACACATAATTTTCACACTAGATGTCATTAAGTCATCCAAGAAAACTATCATGTATCTCTTGACACATGAATTGCTTACACTACGTAGTCATCAATAAGGTTCATTTCATTCAGCTAAGTCAATATTTCATAGTGCTTCATCAGAAATAGATAAATATGAGTGTCTTAAAAGCACTCGATGACATTGAATCAATTTTAAGTTCCTAGGACACAACCACCAAGTCCATGGACAGCCTTTCAATTAATACAACGAGTTTGAAAAGTGATGTCGAGAAGTAGAAGGCTATGAAGAATGCACTAAAAGCACATGATAAGGAAATTGTTGATATCCACTAAGAGTTTTTGTCCAAGTAGTGCTAGATTGAAAAACTAGCTAAAGAGATTAAAATGTGAAAGGAGAATTATGTACATCTTCTAGAAAAGGCAGAGGGAGTGAAGCTTCAAACAAAGCAAGTCAGTTCAGATTACCAGTAAATTACTACTCAATTATCCCACCAGAGAGAACAAACATTAAAATGGACTGAAGAGTACAAAAGGGCATATGCAATTAGAGAGGCCTACTGCTCACAGTGGTGTGAGTTAAGCTCTTTAGATTTTAGCAACATATAATGCAGCTGTGTTAATAGCCACAGTTGTTTATTGGAAAAATATTTGTTTAATCTTCTGTTGTTTAGGCGTATGGCCTACTGTCAATGAACTCTAGTCTAATTTTGTTTTTTCTTCAATATGGTTTAATCTTCATGTTAATCTTTAATATGGTCCTTTTAATTCTATTTTTCATTATATACTATCAATGACCTTTTTCCTTAGTAATACATATGTTTCCCTTTATTTACAAATTCACAGATGTTTATACTATACCATAAATAATGGAAGAACATCTAATAAAATGGACACTTGCTATTACACTCCTTAATACACTTCATCAAATCAAAAGGACACCATCACACTAATATACTTAATCAAATCAAAAGGACACCATCACAATGACCCTAACCATTTATTGAATCCATTATGGGAAATGCAAATAATAAATAATTAGTATCTTAATTGCACATTGATTACTATAATCATCATTTACAATGGGCATCTGATAAACATCCTTTACCATGCAAAGGTAAATTAATTAATAAAGTATAGGGGGTACATAAAGAGTCATTCTTTTATGTATATATATGAAGCCAATAGATAACATGTAATGCACATCCATATAAATAAAAACTAACTACAAAACTCATCCTTTGAATCATGAATAATATGAGAAAGACTAGTGAATTTAAGGTTTCTCCATCATCACCCTCTATTGAAGTGCGATATGCATCAGTTTGAGAATAACTCAAGGCATTGTAAAAGGCATTATAGAAGGAAATAAGTGAGTATGTTTTGAGAAACATTGCTGATTTTGTATATTATGAGACTCAACAAGGGCTCCTACACCCATTTCCTCTTCCTACCATGTACGAGATATTTCTTAGTGAATATGAAAAAGATGAAGGAGTGAATGAAGAAACTAAATAAAGGACAATTGAGGTTCATCATGTTGATGCTACTGAAGAAACCACTCGACAAGGAGAAGGGCATCACTGAAGGTAAAAGCAGCAGTAACAGTTCAATATGCCAACTACATTGAAGTGTTAAACACCAATTTTTGAATTTAAAAATTTGATAATTGTCCTTCAAAGACTTTTTTATTGTTTAATGATGTTTAATATTGTAGTTTACTCCTGTTGAATGTTGTCCCTTTTAATTTTATTAATAAATGAATTTTAGTTTATTAAAAATATTAGCAAATCTTCGAACTTATTTGGTCGACTCTATAAAGTACCAAATAATCAAAGTAAAAAATAAACTTAAGTTATTTAGAAATGTGTCAGTAATTTACACTTTTTGTCCCTTCTATTTCTATTAAAAAATTGTAGTTTAATTATTCAGCCAAAACAATGTATAAATATAACTTCACTACTTTTATTTCCAACAAATCAAAGTGTAAAAATTGTGAAGTTACTTTTGAAATTGTCCATCACCTAATGAAGGAAATATTATATTAAATAAACTATATCATATTAGGTAACTTTTAATGTTGAAGCCATTGATATCAGCCTCAATTAAATAACTTAGTTCACCATTGTATCCATAGGTATGATTTTTCAATGTGCCTTCAACCAAAAGCATTTCAGTTCTAAGTTTAAAATTAATTAACATTATAAAATAGGAAACCTCAAGTTTAATAATAAGGTAATCCATATCATTAATTTGAAAACACAACCAAATGCCTCTAATAAACATAGAAATAATACATCAAAAAAATAATAGTAGTCATAATTTATACTTTTCAAATAGGAAATGTTTTAGAACAGTGCAATTGTCCAACTGGTGCAGAGGCTTTACATTACACTTTTATTATCTTACCTAAATAGAATCCAATTATAAATACAGCTATAATGATTCCCAGATGAGGAAAAATGAAGCCATTAAAAGAACTATGATTGTTCCTCCTGATTAAAATGGTTTTTTTTTTCAACTTTCTCCACTTTTAATTCCTTCTCAGTAGGGAATGTGGCTATAACAAAATTTACTTTACTGAATTTCTTCCATGCAGATACAGCTTCACTCATACTATTAAAAGACTGATACATACACCCATTGAAGCCAACAACAGAACGAGCACATTCTTCCTAAGATGTGTAGATCCCAAGTGTATATCCATTGAACACAACATAACACTTGTTTCTTGGTCTTCTGTTATAAAACGATTTCATGTTTTCTTTTGTTTATGAATAAGAATCTACTATAAACATATGTTTTCTTTTGTTTTTAATAACAATCTTCTGTAAAATATATATATATATAATTTAGAGATGAATTGTTTAACAACATATATAGACCTTTCATATTCAACATGTATTTAATAAAGAAGCTTATTACATTTACAAGAAAATCTCATTAATGAAAGTTTATCATCTTCCAAGACATCATTTGTGTTCCTTACCATCTACACTACAAGGGTACAACAGTAAGTTACATTACTCATTAATGACGGAACTCCATTTTTTACCTATTTTGGACAATTCTACCCGTTTTATCCTAATAGATTATGCTTCTTTCTTCTTTATTCTTCTTCTTTGGTTTCATCATTTTTCTATCTTTACAAACCTAATTTCCAATTTACAACTTAATTTGAAAATAGATTTAGAGTAATTTTGTGAACTTAAAAGATGACAAATGCGGCTTGTGAAATTAGATTTAGAGAAATTAACAATCAAATTGGCCAAAACCATGTCTTTATTAGCCATTAAATTTCAAATACTTGATTGCAAAAAATAAAATGTTGGACATTTAAATAGAAAAAATAAAAAGTTCATACACCAAATTTGTAATTTTTTTATTTTTAATTTATATGTAGAAATCAGTTTTTTTTTTTTATCATGCATTATAGACATATATATATATATATATATATATATATATATATATATATATATAGATTTTTAGTAGAGAATTTTGATCTCTATTAAAAAATATATGTAAAGATCTAGAACTAAATATTTATCTAATTCAATTTGTGTTGCTTTTTTTTTTTTTTTTTGCCAAACTAGATTTAATATGTGAGTGTACTAGAGGATTATTTTTTGAAAATGAAACCTCACTTCTTTATGAAATTGTAAATTCCTACTGTAATTTTTTTAGATTTCAACGAGATATAATATGAATTTAAGAAGGATTTTTGCAAAATGTAAAAGAAGAAAGTTTTGTATTAATAAGATTATTACAAGTTCCAATAGAAAAATAGGAAATATCTAGAAAATAGAAATTATGCTAAAGCTAAAAGTTGAATTTCATTGTTGATTGATTGATAATTGGTGTTGACAATTGGTGTTGATGATTGGTTATGTGTCCTCCTTCTATTGCTCTATTGTCTTTTATAGACCAATTTTATTATCTTCAATTAATTAAGAACATCTAGCCTTCATCATTATTTGTTACTTGTAGGCTACTTTTCTAACTCCTCAATTTCTTAACTTGTAACGTATATTCTAAATACTTCCATTTCCTCAATGCATCAACTCCTCAACATGTCCTAAAATATTCAAGTGTCTTCTTCCTTCTTTGTCAATACTCTCTTTTTATGGGTTGATTTTTAACATTACTTTAAGAGTTTGTGGGCTCAATTGATTTTCAATATAATTAAATTTAAAATCTTTATTTTGGACTCAAACATTGTGGTTGAATTTTAATGTTGTTTGATTTAAAATTTCGATAAAATTCAATATTTTTTCGCTTCATGGTCAGCAGTATAAAACAATCACTTAATAATTATACAAAGATTCTACTATCTATTTTATATAAAAATACTAACTTTTAGTATAAATTTATGTTAATTTGAACTTTAAAAAAAATTAACAACCAAATTGTGCTTTGTTAAAGAAACATTTAGCGGTCCATGTCTGCACTTCACACATTCCCACCTCTAATCTTGTATAGATGAAGTTGGGAGCTACATATAATTCACATTAGAACAATATATGACTTTTATTTATTTATTGAGGCAATATGACTTTTGTTGATGTGTATCAAAATTGATGTGTCAATTGTGTTATACATGGAATATCAATAATACTTAAACTAAGAAAAAATTTTCTAAAGAATAATATAAATATAAATATAATAATATATGAGTGGTACATATCAATGAAAACATAAAGTGAGAATAATGTGCAATTATATATATATATATATATATATATATATATATATATATATATATATATATATATATATATATATATATATTCCCAAGCCTCACAACTCGAAATTGAGTTGGGGAGACTCAAAACCGAGTCCTTCCATGATGCCATAAGACACCAAGACTCACAACTCACAAATAGAAATTGTAGTGTTTGATTATCATAATTGATATCCTCATTCTAGTAAATGTGACATTCCATTGATTGCGAAAGTAGTTCTTCTTCTTGGATACTTTATGTGTTTTCTTTCCTTCAACATCAATTACACAAGTGTGTGCATTAGTTGTATGAGAAGATGAACACTTCACAAAAGATCTATATTCCTTAGCTTCTTACATTGATTACAAAGTTTTGGGTGTCATGAGACGATGAACACACAAAACTAGGTAATCACTCATTAATATTTGATTGGAATATATATATAAGACACCAAGACTCACAACTCACAAATAGAAATTGTCGTGTTTGATTATCATAATTGATATCCTCTTTCTAGTAAATATGACATTCCATTGATTGTGAAAGTGGTTCTTCTTTCTTGGATACATTATGTGCTTTCTTTCCTTCAACATCAACTACAAAAGTGTGTGCATCAACTATATGAGAAGATGAATACTTCCCAAAAGATCCCTTTTCCTTAGCTTCTTACATGGATTACAAAGTTTCAGGTGTCATGAGACGATCAACACACAAAACTAGGTGATCACTCATTAATATTTGATTAGAATAACCTGCCACACGAAATCATAATAAACTAAAAATATACGAAAAATAAACAAAAAGAATTTCAAATTTCATAACTTTGGAATTTATATTCCAGTCATGATGAACAAAAACACAGCAGACATGAGGTTATCTACAATAAAACAATTAATAATATCGATGATAATATATTCAATCAAAGATAAAGAAAATTATAATAAGATTATGCAATATTTTTCATGATTATTCAATATTTTTCATGAACTTGAATAAAATTACAAGAGATTTTTTCATATACAGAAAATAAACTAAAAAAAAAAAAAAAACCTTCATGGTTTTTAGAGTTACACAATAAAATTTCAAGAAAAGTTACATAGCAAATCTTTAAGATTTATACTCCAGCTAGCAAATAATTGAAAAACAAATAGACAAAACTTGATTTTGGAAAAAAAAATAGAAATAGCATATTTAAATTATACACTCATGTTAGTTTTTTTTATTGACTATATAGATTTTTATTTTATGATCCTAAAAAATATTTTGAAATATAATTTTTTATATGTTTGTTTTTGTGTGTATTATTTGTTTCATATATGGTAAATAAACTAAAAATACGTAAAAAAAATAAAAAAAATAAATAAAAAATATTACAAATTTGATACCATAATAATAATAATATATTCAACGAAAGGTACTAAAAATATAATGGAATTGTTAAGTATTATTCTTGAAGTTGAATAAAAATATTAGGAAATATTATTGTAATATATCTTCATTAGTTGACTTACCTAAGTATAGAATGATCCCATATATCAACAGGAAAGTATAGAATGATCCGATATATCAAGAGGATCACAGATCATTAGCCTATAAATTAGCTCTCATTGTTTCCTTTATATGTGTGTACACATTAGTATATATTTTGTATTCTGTCCTCATATATGACATAGTAAAGAAACCATTTATTCATTCTCTATAAACTCCTTTCTAATAAAAAAAAAGTATAAAAGATTATTTCATATATAGTAAAAAAAATTTAATATAAGAAAAGTAAACCAAATATATATGAAAAATATACCAAAAGTAAATGAATTGATATCATTGGATATATAACGAATGTAATTGTTTTCAATGGATGATTTTTTTTTTTAGGAAAAAGAACACAATTGTTTTTATTAGGGCTGAAGACTGCTTTTTTTTTTTTTACACAAACGATATAGTTTTGGTTTTAAATATGGTATACTGACGCATATGTGGGAACTCAACTTTAGTTTGTTTATATGACAACTCAGCATTTTTAAAATCTATTTTGATTAGATTCATTAATGTGCTTAAATTGCAAATAATTTTTAAAATTGAAACATTATTACAAATATTAAAAAGTTACAATTACATTGTAAAATAAAAAAAACGTTTTTCACCAATAGTTCTTTTTTTTTTCTTTTTTTAGCGTCAAGAAATAACATAATTTTAGCTTTTTCATTTTCAAGCATTGTTGTTTTATTTTTATTTTTTAATGGTAATCTAAGATCTATTTAATTAAATTATTGATGATATTGAAAATAAAACTATATAAAAAAATAAAAGTATATTAAAAAATCTGGGCAAAAAATTTCATTAAAAACCTCCAAGAATTTTTAAGATAATATTGAAAATGAATTCATGGAAAACTTTCCAAGTTGCAGCCTAAAAGACAACTTCCAGTATTTCGCACGAGCCCCCCACCACCCCACCCCACCCCAAAACACCACCACACACCACCAAGTGGCACATCTTTTGTTCCTTTTGATTGTCAAAATTACCATGTATTTATGCTGATATTATATTTTTATTATCATAAGTAAAAAGTTTATTCACACTAAAATTACTTATCTCCTTTCTTTTTCTTTTTTCTTTTTCCTTTTTCCCATCCCTTCTCCTTTTTCCTTATATTATAGCTTATTAAAACACAACCGTAATATAAAATACAGTAGCAGTATTAAAACGGGAAGGTGTACCAACAATTGTCTCATCAATCAGTTTTACAATTTTTAATTAAATAATATTTTAAATTCAAATTATAGTAGATCCGATAACTTTAAATTAATTATTGCATAAATTATATTTCGATACCTAAAAAAATGAACTTTTCTAGTATCTATGAGGAGTTAAGATAGAATATTAGTAGATATCCAACTCATAGTAGCTAAAAAACATATATATTCTCGTTGCCGTGATGAATTATATTAACGTTAATATTCTATTTTTAAAAATTAAATTCTATAGTGATTCATCGACTAAATGATTTTGTTGCTACTGTTCACACTTTTTAACAGCTTATTACTTCCTTCAAAAAAAAAAAAAGAAAACAGCTTATTACTTTGATTAAAAAAATATAATCTCCAGATTATACCTTAGACTTTGGGACATCAATGTAAAAGGATTAATATAAGAATAAAAAATCTACAATTGATGGATTCTGAGTTTGTCCACGTAACGTGGCTCTAATCCTATCATAAAGGATATATATTATATGTATGTTTAATATGGTGGACCTTTCATGTGAATATATGGATGGAAAGTTCATTCTTTTTAAGGGAAAAGCTCCTCTTGACTCAAACCCAAAATAGAAAACATGAAAAGAGAAGTGGAAAAACAGAAATTAAATTCACCAAAAAAAGAATTGGACAGGAAATGGGTGGTTTTGTATAGGTGCCTTAACGTGATGAAATAAAACTTCTTGATGCTTTTCGTACCAAAGCACCAGTTTTTACTTCACAAATTAATTATTGCTTCTAGTGTTTAAAATATATATATATATATTACATAAAAAATTCCAACTTCTAAAATATTTTCAAATAAAATGTAATTCAATTTTTCTTTTTAAATTAATCCACAACTTTTAAAATATTATTTAAAAAAATTTCTTATTGGATGACTGCTTTGATAATAAGAGATAAAATTTTTTTTTTTATCTATAAAATCCATTTAGATGACTGTAGTGATAATCAAAAATGAAATTGATGCATTTGTCCCTAAATTAACTTTTATCTATCTAAATAGCTTAATAATCCAAAATAAAATACTCAATTGGATGAGAGAAAATATCAATTTAAGAACAAATACATTGAATTCATCTCATATTACTAGTATAATCATCCAAGTGTACCCTATAGATTAAAAAATGTTTCATCTCCTATTACTGGTATAGTTATCTAATGAGGATTTTTATTAATAACGTTTTAAAGATTGTGATTTGATTTGAAAGAAAAAATTAAATTGAATTTTATTTGAAAATACCCCGAAAGGTTGCGGTGTTTTTATGTAATTTCCAAAAAAAAAAAATCATTGCTTCTAATTATAGAAGCAAAGGTTTTTTTTTTTGGCAAATCAAAATAATTTCACTATTTGAAGTGAAATTTTTAATATATTAAAAAGGTATATATTTTATCAGTAAAATAATAGTTAAACGATAATTTCTTTTTAAAAATATTTTAAAATATATGGTTCGATTTTTACTGTAATCAATTTAAGAATTATCTCTTATTACGCAATTGATAAAAAATTAGATCAAATGACATTCTTATTAGCATAAAAAAGTTAAATATTTTTTTGTCATGTAGAAATAAGAAAAAGAAAAATTATTATCAATTTAGTGGAGTTCATAAAGAGATATAAATATTTTAAATTATATATATGTGATATTGATTGAATTTTAACATAAGATAATTAACTGTGTCATATAAATTTAATTTTATTTATGTATTCATTGAAAGGGTGTAAACAACACTCTTAAAAGCTATTGAATTTTGATCAAAAACTTAAAATATGAGCTGGTAATATATAGAAGAGATTAGGTCCGTTTGTGGTCTTGGGGCTTAATAGAAACAAAACAACGTGTACTTGCGCTTGAGAGAAAGTGGAGGCCAGGCCGGTTTTTGACCTTGGACCAGACGTAACTGCATTCGACAAAAGATATTCATAAAAAAAATTAATTCTGTACATAAAAGGTAGTATACAATTTTACCCCACTAAAAATTAAAATTTATAACATAATTAATTGTATATTTCAATTGATTTTGCAATTAATTTTTTTAAGATAAAGTTTTGTGAAACAATGATTTAACCTCATTTATATCTCTAAGAAGTTAATGTGGGTGTATTATTAGCTGTCCACTAGAGCCAATGTGTATATCCACTAAATTTTATGAGGATGTCTTAATTGATTTTGTATTATATTGATTTAACCCATTTAAATGTTATATTGATTTTTAAAATAAAATTAGATTATAAAATTTAATTAGAACATTTTTAATTTACTTTTTATTTAATTTAAACTCTTTATTATAATAAGTGATTGTAAAAAATAGGACTCTAATTTACTCTCTAAATTTAAATTATAAATTAAAGAATTTTTTTTTTTAAAAAAGATTCATTCTCTATATAGAAGATTAATTAATATTTCCATTTTTTTATACAAATTTTTATTTTCTCTTGACTTCTTTCATTATCTAAATTTTTTATCTTTCTTCCCACCATATTTAAAAATTAAAATTAAATGTTTCTATATGAAATAAAATGAAGAGTAAAATATAAAAAATCCATTGAACTTAAATAAAATTATTTATTTTTTATATTAAAAACTTTTTAAAATACTTTTTATTATCTAGCATATGTTGTTTATTTTAAAAAGTATCATTGGAGATGCTCTTATTATTATTTTCCTCTACTTTTATATTTCTAATTTTTATGAGAATAATTTGATTTTACTAATTAGATATTATTATTATTATTATTATTATTATTATTATTATTATTATTACCTTGTAAAAAAATGAATAATTATTGTGTATCTCTGTATTTTGACTTATTACATTATTTTCTCATGATATTTAAAAAAATATTTATTTATTTTTAATATCTACAAAATCATGTACTATTTCATTCTTAAAAAATAACTAATAATTATTAACTGTTGTAAATATTATGAATAAATAAATATTTTTTTAAAATATTAGAAATAAAATAGTATAATAGATCAAAATATAAGATAAATATAAGATATATACTGTAATTATCTCTCAGGAAAACCATTAGCACTCCCTCCTATTGTCGGAACAGCATTTAAGAAAAAAATAAGAGACACGATTCATCTAGCATGGAAGTCCCATGAAACCATTCTTGGCTTAGATGATGTTTGGAAGAGCTATCCAATTTGGCATCAGCAAAGTATAACATTTGGTAAGAGAATTGGAACCCAAATTCTTTGAATAAGAGCCTCAATTTTAAAAGTTAACATTGAAAATAATGGAACGGAAGAAGGGAAAAAAAAAGTAGCAAAAGAAAGAGACGGAAGAGAAGAATGAAAATAATGGGACGGCGACACCCCATGTGGCATCAAATTGGCGACACCTATTATCTTTCTATCTCATGTTCATTTACGCCTTGCGGCGACCCACAGTTGCTATAACTAACAAGCAACTTCCACATTTCCTCTTCTTCCCCTTGGGTCCCTCTTTCTTTTTCTTTTTGTCGCTTTTTAGCCATTGCATTTGCATTGTCGGCACTTCCCTACAATGACCTCTCCATAATTATGTATTTTATCTATTAAATTAAGTTTTATATAATCATTAAAAAATTTTAATTTAATATAAAATATAAAATCTATGCTATCACAAAAGAATTTATCTTACATATATATATATGTATGGTTTTTTTAAAGCAATAAAGTATTATAATTTTCGATTTTATTCTTCATTTGATCCGATAATCTCACCTTTTCTGTGAGATAACTCTCCTATTCCATCCATTTAAAAAAAAAAATTAAAACAATTAGAACCCATTTTCCATTTTTAGGCCTATCGTCACCTAAAATTGATAATATACGACTCTATTCCGGTTAAATCTATCTGTTATTATTCAATTTTCAATTTGATTTATTTTACGTATTAAATTTTTATTTAAAATTTTATATTTTAATAAATTTGAAATTTAAGATATACTTTTATTTCAAATAAAAACATTTGAAGTTGAAAATAAAGTGAAAACTGACATAAAAATATTTTTAATGAATATTTTCAAATTAATAACTATATCAGTACTTTAACACATGTGATTGATTGTTGATATTTAAATTAATGTTTAAACATAAAAAAGAAATTTGGTATCCAAAATGAAACAAACCAAAATTTGAGTGACCACAAGCATATTTAACTATATATATATATATTGAATTTTAAAATATTAAGTTGGATTTGTAACAATCTTATAAAAAGATATAAAAATAAAATTAAAACGAGGTGAATTCCTATTTTGTAAGGACTTCTTAATTAATTTACATTTATAACTTTTTAAAATTATTTAATTAATTTATAAATTTTTATTTTATCAAAATTACTTAATTATTATATTTAAGTTATTTTAAAGTAATTAAATAAAATAAATATTAATTTATTAAAAAAATAATTTTCTATTTGTAAAACTTATTTAATCAATTTATAATTTTTATTTTAATAAAACTGTTTAATTAACATAACTCAATTATTTTATTTTTATTTATAATTTAAAATAATCAAATAAGAATATGCCTTCATGTGAATTCATAATCAGTATAAATAAACAATAAAATTTTAAATTATTAAATGAAATTTATGACATTTGATATTTTTATAAAGAGTATATATAATTAAAACTAAAAAATATTAATTTTTATATTAAAAACTATTTAATTACTTTATACTTTTTATTTTATTAAAATTATTTTATC
Source organism: Mallotus nudiflorus (assembly GCA_947683625.1). Lineage (NCBI taxonomy): Eukaryota > Viridiplantae > Streptophyta > Magnoliopsida > Malpighiales > Euphorbiaceae > Mallotus > Mallotus nudiflorus. The sequence continues at coordinate 2,099,103 of CANTUR010000213.1, read as the reverse complement.
AATACATAATTTTATTTTATTTATATTTTAAAATAATTAAATAAAATATATATTAATTTGCATTTTGCTTTGAGTTGTTGATAAATATAACGACATCTAGGCCTTGGACGGCAAATTCTTCACTTTGTTATCCAAAAGCGAAAAATACTAATCACGAATTTTAAGCCTCTCCAGTCAACTTTATCCCGTGCTTATCTACTAGAAGCAGATGATAATCCATTTCCTAGTCAGATCTCAACTCTATTAACAATGTATTTAGATTTTTTTTTTATAGGAAATTATAAATAATTTTATTCAATTGAAAATACTCAATACAATAGTCAAATGAAAAAGTACTCAAATAATAACTTTATTTAAAGTATCATAAAGTGTAGAGTTTAAATTCTATTAATAACGGATTTAGAAAAATTAGCTAGTTGGGGCAATTTTATATAAAAAGAAATTATATATCCAAACTCAAAAAAAACATACACATATATAAAATCTAATATTAAATATTTATGGGATTTTTTAAATATTACAATTGTCTTCGACTAGGATTAGTTGAGAAATTTTTCAAATCAACTTCTAAAAATTCATTCATTAGAGGTGTTTTTTTTTTTTTACCATCATTAGATATTGGCCAAATACTTCTTTTCACCCATGAATTTTATCCTTTTGATCTATTGCACCTCTCAATTTTCAAATTCGCCTATTGCACGTTTCAACTTCTATTTTTTATCTATATCACCCATGCTTTGGAGCATTATAGCGCATATCCAAAACATGTGTTGACGTGTCAAATAACATGCCAACATGAACATATTTTAGTAGGCTGAAAACTCCTTTTGGTCCCAAAATTTTATCATTTTGGTCTATTACACCCCTCAACTTTCAAAAAATTACCTATTGCACATCTCAATTTTTATTTTATACTTATAACACTCATGGTATTACAATGATAGATGTGACTAAATGTGCTTGATTTCAATCACTTATCCACGCTAGCAATGCATGTGTTTAATAGAAAATTGAAATGTTAAATCATGGGTAATATAAGCACAAAATTGAAATTGAAATGTACAATAGACAAATTTAAAAATTGAGGGGTGTAATAAACAAAAAAGATAAAGTTCATGATTGAAATGGAGCATTCAACCATTAGATATTTGAGAGGGAAAAGATTGATCATGTGGTTATTTTCTCTTAAGAAATTTATCCATCCTATAATGAAAACAAAAATTGTATAATTATCATTAGACTAAAGGTCTTTCAATTTGAATCTTTTTAATTACATATAATTTACAAACATCAACAAGAGATATATAAATACAAAAAATTGAGAATAGCTTATAAAGAATTGATACCAGAAAATTTCACATGACTAATGTGATTAAATAAACAAAGTAATAACTTCAAAGTTGAAAGGAATTGAATAGAAAGAAAAAAATTAAAAAGTGGCACTGTAAGCATGTAATGTTGTTGTCTTTATTTTTTTTTTTTTATGAAGTTGTTGTGTTTTTGAATGTTAGAGTAATGTCAAACTTCTTATAAAGTTGTAAAAATGAAAAATTAGGTTTTATTTTTATTTCAAATAAACGAGTTGTAAATTTAAAAAAAAGGTAATTTAAGTGGGGGTAAAAAGTTAAAATAATAATAAAATAAAAATTCATATAAACTAATTATAAAAGGACAAATTCTTATATGGATTCGCAACTAATTCCTACTGTTATTGATTTAAGAAGAAAGATTTATTCTTTATTATAGAGTTTTTTAATATTTAGATTATATAATCATTTTATTAAGAAAAAGAAAATACTTAGTACAATTAAAAGGTGTTGTCACTAAGCAAACTTCTTCCTAATACGACTCTTTGTAGGTTTTTTTTTTTTTTTTTACCCCCATACCACATTTCTCATTTTATTATTTATGATGAATAGACTACATAGGTGCACTATATGTTGAATCTAAATTAACGCTCAATGGTTAAATGAAATCCTAATGCGGTTAAAGAGAACCGCATGGTACATTGGATCCTAATGAGATTTTCTGTATTTTTTGATACTTTCTTTACTAACTTTTTCTTATTTATGATGAATAGACAACATAGGTACACTGTATGTTGAATATAAATTAATGCTCAATGGTTAAATTAAATCCTAATGCGGTTAAAGAGAACCGCATTGTACATTGGATCCTAATGAGATTTTCAGTACTTTTGATATTTTCTTTTCTGAGAAAAAGTTAACAAAAACATATCATTATCTCCTTTCAAAAAAAAAAAAAAATCATTATCTATCAAATGACTTTACATGAACACCCCGTAATGTATGTAAAAATATTAAAATAGTTATTAAAAAATTATTACCGTTATAATTCTATTTGATTTCTAGTAATTAAATTTTGATGAACTTTGAATATCATTGATTTAAAAAAAAAAAAGAATTATCAAATATTGTATGGAATAATATTAGTATATGAAAAATTAAAACGGAATTTATAGTCTAACAATAGTTTTTCTCATATTTGTAAGTGATATAGTTAAGTGATAATTCTTTTCTAAGGGTATTTTGAAATATAAAGTTTGAATTATATCATTATCAATTTAAAAATTCATCAATATTTAGATTGTGCGACCTCTTTATGTACCAAAATAATAATAATAATAATAACTTCTTTTATATTTTAAAATATATGATTTGAATTATAATATTATCAATTTGTAAAATTATTTTCATATGTTTTAAAAAGAAAAAAAAATCTTATAATTATATGTAAAAAACATATATTTTTTAAATGAAATATAATCGGACATGATTTGTTTTTGTTTCGTTGAATGTACAATATTATCAATAATATTTATATCTATAATATGTTTCTTAAATGAACAAATAATCAAGCTTAATGATGTGCTTAATATTCAAGCTTGATGAAATGTTTTTTAACTTTAGGTACCTCTTCTTCTTCAAATTTAGGAGTTGAACTATGTGCTCCCTTATAAAGCTAAGCACTCTTAAAGTTTATAAATGTACTCCATTTAGTTTGTATTATTGAGCTTTGTATTTCCTTGTTTATCTTTTAATCTTTAGATGATCTGGGTGAAATATTATTGATGTTCAATGATATACTGTCTTTGTATTCTCCTTCTCAATGAAATACTGCTGTTATTAAAAAAAAAAAAAGAACAAATAATCACTCTAGGTCAATAATATTTATGCAAAAATTTATGATAAACAAATGCATAAATTATTATAAGTTCACCCTAAATATTATTTGAAGTACATTTGGAGGTTGATTAAGGGAAATCCATCCCTAGAAGATCTAAAAATTTTTATTTTAAATTTACATGGACTAAAATATTTTTTTGAAAAAATTTATATCTAATGTTTAAGAAGATAAAAGTTAGTGTTATATAAAAGAGATATGTTAACTAAAATGTGCATTTTCATTATTTTAACATACAATATTTAATTATTTGAAAAGTAAAGAAACTATAATTTAATTTTGATTTTAATAATTAATTTTTAAAAATGATACATTTCATACTTTTAAAAAAATTTATTAATATTTTTATGCGATTTACTTGGTTCGACTATAATATCAAATATTAAAATTTATATTTTAAAATTATAAATATTAAACTATGCCCTATATTAAATGCATAAATATCTTTTTGAAATTAAAAATATATATCTATAACTATATTCAATGAATAATAAATTTAAAATTAATTATTATTTTTGTAAGTCCCTAAATGGAGTGAATAGTGCTAATAGCTTTTAAAGGGAGATTTAAGAGAAATTAAAGTAAACAAAAAGAGAATTTAAGAGCTAGGAAAGAAGAAATATAGACACAAAGATTTAAAGAGTTCAAATTATAAACAATCATGTGTCTCTACCTAATTTATTGATTAAAATTAAGTTTTAAAGGTTCAATTCAAACCTATCACACAATCAGTTTTTCTGGGCTAAATTCAAACTAATTCTCATAATTCCAAGTGTTTTACAACTCACATTTAAACCAATCCCTTTAAAGTTAATCCTCACTCCCCATTTTATTAACCCAAGATAGAGTAGAAGATAAGAATCCTAACTCTAATCACACAATCCTGACACTTAAAGAGTATAAAAAGAATTGAAGATTACAAAGAGAGCTTTAATTACACAATTGAATTTAAAGAAAAATTAGCTTAACCAACTATCTAACTTCTTAAATGAGGTTCTAGGTCTTTATTTATATACTTAAAGACTAAAAAATAACTATTGAGAAGTATTAAGCTCATCCTTAAGCTTCTCATTCTTTATTTAATGTTAATTACCTTTTTGTAGAGTTTTGCATGCTCATGATCATGGGATACAAAAACTAGTCGTTGCATTTAATTTCTACCTGTTGGAAGCTTAACATGTCACTCATGAACTTAATCATGATCATGACAGTTATGCTCACAATCGTGAGGAACATTGGAAGATATCCTCCTTTTGGTACTAATGATCACGAGTGAGGTTGCATAGATCACAATCATGACTCCTCTCGTGAGGAGTACTATGAAATGATGGTTAAGGCCTTACATTTGATCATAAGCTAAAAAGCTTCCTCATGATCATGACCTTGATCGTGACCATAATCATGAGGATGACTGTCATCATTTGCTCTTCAAGCTTTTGGAATCTCAGGATCGTGGAGAGATGATCAAGATCGTGATGAGCTTCCTCATGATCATAATGGAGATTGTGAGGATGATTGTCCTTTTAATCATTAACTTCACTAGAATTCTTTAGGACCATGGGAGTGCTCATAATCATGATGCCACTCATGAGCATCTGTGTCTTTATATTTTGGTCATATTTTGAGCTTTATAACTTTCTCCATTAAGCATGCATTTCTTTGGTCCTAACTAAAATATACACTTAAAAACACATATTACTAATACAAATTGATTATTAAAGTCAAAACCAATGTTAATTCAAGATAGATCAACACCTTGATCATACAAAAGGTCAACAATCTCTTTTTTTTTTTGTACTTTGATAATCAATTTTTGAATGATAATAAAAAATCACTAAGTGTATATGTGTGCATTTATTTTATAATACTTCCTCTCAATCATCTATTAAGAATTTTTGAAATTTCTCCCCCTCAATATATGCTAAGGTGAGTAAAACATATCAAATATCATTCAATCATAATAAATAATAATTTCTCTCCCTTTTTGGAATTCTAATTATAATTCAAGCATAATCATTATCATTCAAAATGCTAAATTTCTCTCCCATTTTGTCAAAGTGAAAACCAAATGAAAAATGAGGATACTAATTAGGAAAAGCATAATATTAATTAAAAACAAAAATATTCCAGTTAAGAAATACCAAATGCAAAAATTGAAAAACAGTGCAAAATTAGCATGTTAATGAGTGTGAGAAATATGTTATTTTTAGCACTGAATCAGTTAGAATTAGGAGTTATTTAGATGCATTATTAGTCTTTTATTGAGTTTTTATTTAGTATTAATAATTTTTGCTACATTTTATAGTTTTTGATGATTTTAAATGTTTAAGTTTACTTTTAGTTGTTTTTGTATGATTTAGATAATGAAGAGAATAGTGGAGGATTAATGCAAGAAGTTACTGAAGGAGGCAAAGGTGCTTATGGGTACAATCAAGGGGAAATCAAGCAATTTTAAGGCCAGACAAAGGTAGATGACCATGCACATAATTGCACATGGTCGTGTCTGGTTGAAGGATGGACACATAGTTGTGCACACCTTGGCGCACGACCATGCCTGATCTGGTGGATTAATGAGAAGACTAAGCATATGGTTATGTGCTTAGGTGCATACAACCGTGTGCTTATAACAAACTTTCAAAATTCAAAATTCTTTATTGATGATTTTATTAGGATTACAAGATTTGAAAAATAGTAACTTAAGAGTGGTGCTAGAGGCTAGGTTTTGATGGGAAAGCCACTAGAGAGAATAAGAATAATTCTACTTTTATTAATTTTTCTAAGAATCAAAACTAGCATTTATTTTAGCTTTTTTTATATTATTAATTGTGAGATTTAGTTTGTTTGAGAAGATTCAAAACATAAACCTTCAATTCCAGCTTGGTTAAGCAGAGAAGGGGGCTTTCCTCATTTATCTCTTTTGTTATTTTCATTTTCATTGAGTAATAATTATTAGATTTCTTTTGTATTCATTTACTTCTCTTTTAATCAATATGAGTGGCTAGTTTGTTAGTTAGGTTTCTCATTTCAATTTAACCATGTAATGAATGGAATTAGATATAAGTCATTAAACAAATTTTATGGTTATTATTGTGCCTCAAGTCATCATATGATTAATCACCCATTGATTGAATTTAAACAATGAAACTTGATTGAGAGATAAGTTGTAATGAGATAGAACAATAACCTATTAATTGTTTACTTAGTTAAGAGATATTTAGACAATTAATATTGATTTAAGTTTTGCTAAAAATTGAATATAATGAATACTTAGTTAGTGAGAGATGTAAAATTAAGTGTTACTTGTATTCAATTGATTATGGCTTTGTCTGAGAGGAAAAACCTTGATTCTAAAGATGCTTTCAAAATGAATAAAGTTTAAACTTAGCTTAGATGTTTAATTGATTTTAAGAAACATTGAATTGATAATAAGAACCCTAGTTTTTAATTTGATTATCAATTTCATTTAGAAATTATTCATTTAGTTTAATTTGAAATTAAATCCAATTTTAGTGTTTAAAAAAAATGCTTAAAGTATTACAATAATCAATTTTCAATCTTTGTGGAATGATTTTGTTTTATTACTTGCATGATTTTATAAGTTTATGGATTTCGCATGTCAAGTTTTTAGCATTGTTGCTGGGGATTGCCAAAATTGATATTGTTAAGAAAATTATGCTGTTTGATTTAGATTTTTTTAGTTTTTTTTTCTTGGTGTTAATTATGTTTGTGGTATTATAGGGATTTCTGTTTGTGCATGCACATAATAAAAAATGCAAGCAAATAAGGAGTTCTATTAATACCACTTGACTTAGAGCTTGAGAAGATAGTTAACAAAAGGAGAAAGCAATAAATTAGCAAGATGAATGGAGGAGAAGATGAAAGAAATCCACCTCCAAGGCAGCAAGCAGTTGAAAATGGATAAAATGAATATAGGACAAAGAGGGATTATATTAGTCTTAATGTCTAAGGTGACCAAACTCCAATTATGAGGCCAGTAGTTGCAGTAAAAAACTTTAAAATCAAGCCTGCCATGATCCAAATGATTCAAAATTCACAGTTTAGTAGGTTACCATATGAGGATCCTATTGGTCACATGACCAAATTCTTAAAATATTGCTCAACTTTCAAGATGAATGGAGTACAGCCTGAAGCAATCCGGTTAATTCTTTTCCTTTTTCTCTGATGGATAGGGCAAAAAAGTGGTTTATAAGCTTGCATCCTAACTCTATCAACACTTAGCAAGAGCTTTACACAGCTTTCTTTAACAAGTATTTTCCACTAGCTAAAGTTTTGAATATAAAAAATGAAATTAACTCTTTTTAGAAAAGAGAGAATGAGAGCTTCTATGAGTGCTAGGATAGATTTAAGGATCTTTAAAGACAATGTCCACCTCAATTAATACCTTCATAGGATTTGGTGCAATCATTCTATAAAGATGTCACTCCTTCAGTTCAGGTGAACATATATACAACAACTGGGGGAACAATTATGTCAAAGACTCTTACAGATACTTTAGACCTTTTTTAGGAGATGGCTAATATACAAAGCCTTTGGTCTAATGAAAGAGTAATTCCAAAGAAAAAAGGATTAATTAAAATTGATAGATTGACTATATTCAATGCAAAAATGGATGTTTTATAAAAAAGGATGGATAAGATGAGCATTAATGCAATTTCCACATCTTTTTTATCTTCCTCTTATGAACTATTTCAAGGAGGACATCCTATAATAAAATCTTAGTTGATGCAAGGATTGTCCATAAAAAATGTCAATTATGTGAACAACTTCAATAAGGGGCAACAGAATCCAGTGCATAATAACATATACAACCCCACTTAGAGGAATCATCCTAACTTTTCATGGAGTAATCAAGGGAACAACTAGTGGAGGCCATAAGTTTTATTGAGTTTTGGAGGTCAGAATGCATAATAACCTTAAATTCATTTTAGCACAACAAAAGTTCATCTTCAGTGGCTTCATTGGAAAATAAGATGGAGAAGTTCATGGACATGATAATAAAAAGGATGAATTAATAGGATAAAGCTACAAAGAGATTGAAGGGTAGATTTGAGCAAATGCACTAAGACACTCAACTCATGTTCAAAAACCATTCTTCATCTATTCATAATTTGGAGGTGGAAGTTAGGCAATTGGGCAATTTCTTTATCCATGAGAAATCAGGGTTCACTTCCAAGCAATATTGAGAAAAATCCTAAGGAATAGTTAAAGGTTGTTACCTTAAAAAGTGTAACAAAGATTTAACCTCTAAAAGCAATAGTGGAGTATGAGGAAAATAAGAAGGAAGAGGAAAAAGAATAAGAAGATAAGTGGTTGAAGTTCACATGAAAAAAAAACAAAATAACCACATCCAAAGTAGCCACCATTAAAGCCATATGAACCCTTAGTGCCATATCCTTAAAGATTGAAGAAACATAAGCATGACCAATAGTTTGTAAGATTTTTAGAGAGGTTCAAGACACTCCACATCAATATGCCTCTGATTGAATGTCTAGCTTAGATGCTAAAGTATGCAAAATTTTAAAAGAGTTGATTTCCATTAAAAAGAAGTTATAGGAGTTTAAGACTATCACACTCATAAAGGAGTACAATGCAATCATTTCCAATAAACTTACTTTGAAAAGGAAGCATCCAGAAAGTCTCACTATTCTATGTTCTGTTGGAAATTTAAAATTTTGAAAAGCTTTATGTGATTTAGGAGCTTCCATTAATTTAATACCTTTAATAATTTACAGGAAGTTAAGACTTGGAGAAGTGAGACCCACAAACACCTGATTATAGCTTGCAAACAGGATAATGAAGGAACCAGAGGCCATAGTTGAAGATGTTCTAATAAGATAAGGGAAATTCTTATTCCCAATTGACTTTATAGTTCTTAATTTTGAAGAGAATGAAGATGTACCCTTGATTCTTGGTATGCCTTTTCAATATATTATAAAAGCTATAGTTAATATTTATGATGGAACACTCACATTAAGAGTGGGAGATGAGAATTATAAGTTTGACATCTATTAAGGTATGAAGCATCCTTTTGATAATGACTTTTGTATGAGAATTGATATTATTGATGAATGTGTGAGTGAAGTCCAACGATGGAGGTTGGTAAAGTTTATAGACATTAAGAATATTGAGAAGTGGTTTCAAGTAAAATCTTCTTAAGATGAAGCATATTTCAAACACTAAACTTGTTTACCCCACATTTAATTACCAAATATTAAACCCACACCCCCCCCCCCCCAAACCATAAAACTATAAAAGTTAGACCTAAAACCTTTACCCTAATATTTGAGATATATTTTCTTAGGAGAAGACTAAGCCTTACCTGTGATTGTATCCTCTAAACTAAACTAAGATAAAAAAGACTTGTTAGTGAAAATGTTAAAGAGAAGGATTAAGTCAATAAAGGTTGGTAGATTTCTAACATACGGGGTATAAGTCCTTCTTATTACATGCATAAGATCTTAATGGAGGAAAGGCATAAGCTAACCAGTAAAAGACAAGAAAGGCTTAATCCAAACATATAAGAGGTGGTGAAAAAGAAAGTGTTTAAGCTACTAGATGCAGGGATTATTTTCCCAATCTTAAACAACTCATGGGTAAGACTGATCCAATATGTGCCAAAGAAAGGAAGAATGACCATTGTGGAGAATGGAGAGGAAGAGTTGATCCTTACATGAGTGGTAAATGGATTAAAGGTTTATATTAACTATAGGAAGTTAAATTCAGAAAATAGGAAAGATAATTGCCTATTGCCTTTCATCTACTAACTATTAGAGCATATTTCAGGACATGCTTTCTACTATTTTTTGGATGGATACTTAAGTTACAATCAAATTGAAATAGATCTAGAAGATCAAGAGAAAACCATTTTTACATATCCCTATGGCACATTTGCTTATAGAAGGATGTCATTCAAGTTATGTAATGCTCCTGCAACATTCCAAAGATGCATGATGGCCATTTTTGTAGATCCAATAGAGGAGATCATGGATGTTTTCATGGATGACTTCTTAATGTATAGAAATTCTTTTAAGGGATGTTTACAAAACTTGGAAAGAGTTATAACTCATTCTGAGGAGATAAATTTGGTGCTAAATTAAGAGAAGTGCCATTTTATAGTGGACAACAATACCATTTTAGGACATAAAATTTTAGCTCAAGGCATTAAAGTAGATAAAGCAAAGGTGGAAACCATTAAGAAGCTATAGTATCTAACAAATGTGAAGGATATTAAAAGTTTGCTTAGACATGCATGCTTTTAGAAGCGGTTCATTAAGGATTTTTCTAAAATCTCTAAACTCCTTTGTAATTTACTTAAGAAAGATTCACCATTTATTTTTACTGATAAGTGTAAATTGGCTTTTGACTAGTTGAAAGATGCATTAATCTCAATACCTATAGCAGTGGCACCGGATTTGAATCTTCCATTTGAATTGATATGTGATACAAGTGACCATGTAATAGGAGCTATGCTTGGCCAAAGGAAGGAAAATAAGCTATATATGATCTACTACACGATTTGGACATCGTTAGACACACAACTAAATTATGCCACTACAAAGAAGGAGATACTAGCTTCATTTTTGCATTTGTCAAGTTTAGATTTTATCTCTTTAGTACTAAGGCAGTGGTGTACATAAATCATGCAACATTGAAGTACTTGATGAATAAGAAGGTACTACCACTATAATAATTTGATATTGAGATTATAGACAAGAAAGAATTAAAAAATGTAGTAGTAGATCATTTATTAAAACTAGAGTTAGATTAAGAAGGAAGTGTCAATGAAGAGCCTATTAAAGAAATATTTCCTAATAAAATGCTTTTAGCCATAAAGTTCATGGATACTCCTTGGTTTGTTGATTTAGCCAATTTCATCTCATGTGGGAAGTTATAAAAAGACTTCACTAGTTAACAAAGAAAGAAGTTAATTTATGACTCTAAATTCTACTTATGGGATGATCATTTATATAGAAGTTGTGTAATGATGGCATTGTTAGGAGGTGTATAACAAATAAGGAAATTGGATCAGTTTTGCAACATTGTCATGGGATGGTTAGTAGTGGACATTTTGGTCAACAAAGAACAATTGCTAAAGTTTTTAAAATAGGTTTCTATTGACCTACACTTTTTAAAGATGCTCAATAATTTGTGCTAAACTATGATGCATGTCAAAGGAGTGGTAACATTTCAAAGAAAGATGAAATGCTTCAATTTGGGATTTTAGAGGTTGAAATATTAAATGTTTGGGGCACTGATTTTGCAGGGCCATTTCCTTCATCAAAGGGCTATAAGTACATACTTGTTTATGTATAATATGTATCAAAGTAGGTAGAAGCTCAAGCTTGTTTGGTTAATGATGTAAGAGTTTTTGCAAGTTTTTAAAGAAATTAGTTTTTTGATTTGGGATGCCTAAATCTATCATAAGTGATGAAAAAACATGTTTTTGTAATAGGAATATGGAAGCTTTATTGGCTCGATATAGGGTGAAGTAGAAGGTGGCAACCTTATTATCCCCAAACAAATAGGCAAGTGGAGGTAAGCAATCGAGAATTAAAGAAAATTTTAGAAAGAACAGTGAGTAAGTTAAGAAAAGAATGGGCAAGGAAGCTTGATGATCCTTTATGGGCATATAGAACTGATTACAAACACTTATTAGAATGTCTCCATTTAGGTTGGTTTATGGTAAAGCATGCCATCTTCTTATTGAGCTAGACTATAAGGCCTATTAGACGGTTAAAGCGTTAAACTATTACTTCAAAAATGTAACTGAGGATGTTGCAGCTAAGTGAGTTAGAGGATATTTCAAGCGCTACATATAAGAACTCTAGAATTTATAAGGAGCCTACAAAGAGATGGCATGATGCAGAAGTTAGGAGCAAGAAGTTCAAGGAAAGAGATAAAGTGTTACTTTTTAATTCAAGGCTCAGACTATTTCCAGGAAAATTGAAGAGTAGATGGTCAGAACCATTTATTGTGTCTCAAGCATATCCTCATGGAGTTGTAGAATTAAGCAATGCACAAGGAGAAAAATTCAAGGTCAATGGGCAAATATTGAAGCTATATCATAAAGGCACAATGGACAACTACGCCAAGTTTCCTACCTGAGGGATTTAAGCAAGTGATACATGATGTGGTCTAGCTCAATGACCTTAAAGGAGCACTTCTTAGGGGCTCAACCAAGCTTGTTTATTTAATTTATGTTAATTATTTGTTAATTTATTTTTTTAAGTTCATTAATTTAGTTTTAAATTTATATTTTGTCTTTTGTTTTACAGGGAAATGAAGATGAGGAGGAGCACTAGAAGTGTTTTATAAGTTTAAATGTGTGAAAAGTTTGTTGATTTGATATGGTGTTATGTTTTCAATGTAATGTTGATAAATTAGTTATATATTCATTTATGTTATGAACTAGTGAGGTTGCACACCCTGGTGCGCAACCATGTGACTAATGCATAACCATGTGACCTGATGCACAGTTTTAAAAAGAAAAATAGGCATTTAGGCATGGCCATGCACCTAGGTGCACACAACCATGCCTACCAGTCTAAAAAATTGAGAAAGCTAGGATGTCCGGTCGTGTGTGTCGATGTGCACAATTGTGAGTCATTTGTAAATTCAAAATCCAAGTCTACATCTCTTCAATTTTACATAAAAATGTCTCTTTATTTTCTCAACTCCTCACTTCCTCTTTTCTAAGGTTTTAAAATTTAAACATCTAACTACCACTCCATTATTATTTTTTAATTAAATATTTAAATCCTTATCTCATTTTTTCATTTTCTCTGTCATTTCTCCCTCTTTGATTTAATTTTCTTTTTTTTTCACTTAAAAGTCACACCACTTCTTCCTTAATTCTTTCTATTTGTAAGAAACTTTAGAATAATTTTCATCATAAAACTCTTCCATTTTGTCTTTTGTTCACACTTATTTCTTCAATCTCCATCAAATTGTTTCAAAATGCAAAAGAAGAAGATGTTGGCAAGAAAAAAAAAAGTAGGTCCTTATCCTTCAAAGAGACCAAGGCTTGTGGTAGCTCTAAGAATTTGGTTGGTGCCAATGAAGAGTGAATGGTAAAACCTTATCCTAAACTCATTCAACTTAGGCATGAGAAGCATATATAGAAATTTGAGCAAATGATGCATAGGAAGATAGTCCTCAATAAACATATGAGTGCTTCGGTGTTGAGGGAATTTGAATTGCTAGATGAAGTCACCATGTATGTGAATAGGATGGGTTGAAGTGATTTTGTGATTATACAAAGCCCTATTTATGTGAGAGCTACATGTGAATTTCTCTTATCTTTTAATTTTGATGAGTATACCTTAATAATAGCATTTTGATTAGGCAATGAAGAACAAGAATTAGGATTGTTTGGGCTTAATGATGTGTTTAATTTCCTAAGGATGAGAATGTTAATGTTGAGTATGATAGGGTTGCTTTTTAGAGAAAAATTATAGGGGAGAGAATGGTTTTTTATAAGTAAGTTGGCAAAGGAAAAATTATAGGGGAGAGAATGGTTTTCTATAAGTAGGTCGGCAAAAGAATCTCGTATTCAATCACCAGCTTTGAAATATTTGCATAGGTCATGTCTTATTCCTTGTTCCCAAGTAAAGAAAGGGATTTTGTAGTTTTAACCACTAAAATTAACATTTTTTATTGCATGATTAATGATAAAAAGTTGGATATTTGTCATTCTCTTGTGGTGAAATTAAGGGATGTGGCTACAAAAACATCTGAGGCTATTAAAGTAGGAGGATTGGTCACCACCATAGCTACCTATTTAAGCTTTAACACAGAAAATATGCCATTTGATAAAGTTAAGGACTGCACTTTGATTGACATGCACATGATGGAAGCTATAGGGTTGATTAGAAGAGACATAAGGGGAAGGCCAATTCTCATTCATCCAGTTGCTCAGCTACAAATTGTACCAGAGGAGGAGGAAAAGGAAGCACAAGATAAAAACTTCAATGATGTGATATAGAGATTGGATGATTTACAGCTTCAAGTGAGAGGGATGGACTCTAACATGGTTGAATTAAGTTTGGAAGTCTAAAGGATAAACTACACCATGTTTGCATTGAGTAGTATAGTCAAGTGAATGAATCTCTCCCAGCATACTTCAATTCTCATAATGAACCTCTCCTAGCTTACTTCAATTTCCAAAATTTTGCTTGACCACCATATCCACTAATTCATGATGAACCACATAAAGAAGAAGAATCCTCATCTAAGAAAGAAAGAGATTAATGAACAAAGTTCATTAGAAGTCATTTCTTTTATTAGTTTTAAACAATGGTTGTTTTTAATAAGTTATGTTTCTTTTAAACAATGGTGTTTTAGTGTGTTTTGTTTGGTTTATTTATGTTTTTTAATGTTTAGGATATTATATTTTTAATTTAGTTTGTTTCATTTGAATTTTCTAATTGATTCTTCCTTTATGTCTAATATTAATGTGATGTGTGATGTGTGATGTTAATAATGTGTACACAAGTGAATATGTACATATATTATATATAGTTGTTCAAGGGTATGTATTCAAAATTAGTTTCAAGCATGACCATATGCCCAAAAATGCATAGCCACTTGCCATTCAATTTAGAAAATCAATCCTGGCACAATCATGCACCCAAAAATGCATAGTCGTGTACCCTGTGGAATCAAAACCATTATATAGGCACGGTCATATGCTTGAGTGCGCACAGCTATACAACTTACAAGAAATTTGCAATTCTAAAAATTCACTTGATTTTTGTTTTATTTTTCTTCACAATAAAGATATTGTTTGTTTTAAGTGTAGGGGAAGAATTTATTTTTTATTTTTAAATTATTTGTTAGTTTTTAAAATTTTAAACTTTTATTTGAATTTTTTTTTTGTTTCCTTATCCAACTAGATTTTTTAGGTTAATTTAAATTCTTATTCAATTTTATTTTAGTTTAGATAATTTTATTTTTTGTAAATAAGTTTTTTTTATTGTATTAGGAGTATATTTTCCTTTTATTTTTAGGAGATTTAAATTCCTCTTCCTAATTTTATATATTTTTCTTCTTTAGTTTTCTTCCTTATTTAAGTCTTTATATTCTCATACTCTTTGTAATTCCAATTATTTCTGCAATTTCAATTATATTTCTCTTTTCTTGTGACATTTTAACATTTGATTGTCATGGCTAGAATAAAGAACCACTCACCACATGCAAGGGGGAAGAAGCTCAGTGATAACAATGGTAGGCCAAAAGACATAAGGGCTGATTATGAAAATTTCTTTCCTATTTATTCTAAAGAGGAAGGTAAGAGGTTCCGTTCTTTGGTTAAGACAAAATTCAACATGCCTAAAAACTCTGCGAATGATGTGTTGATTGGCATAGGGTTAAAAGATAATATAAATGTCTTTTGTGAAAGAATGACACGGTCTAAATTAAATGTAGCACAGTATGACGTATTCTTTGAGTTAACAATTGAGTTTTACACTATATTAAAGATTTTAGATGAAAATCAATGATTTTTTTATGTAGATTTTTTGGAAAAGAATACTATTTTGACTATGAACTTATGTCTGACATCTTTGGCTTTTCTGAAGGAGGTATTTAATTAACCCCATTGAATTACAATATAAGTAGTTTTTTGTATGAAATCACTTAAGGATATAGAGTTTGTGAGGAACAAGTGATAACCAGTGAGTTAATTCAAAATCACTTATATTTTTTAATGCACAATTTCATGTCACATTCAATTTTTAGGAGAAGAGATAGCCCTAAAGTTTCTCCTAAGAATTTTTTTTTATTATGGTGCTTATATACAAACATAAAAATTATCTAGCACATATTTTGTTTTTTGTTCCATGTGGCATGTAGTGTAAGCTAGGAAAGCAGTAGTGTCCATAAGGCACATAGTTATAGGTTTAGCATTTTATTTTGCATCATTTGAAGTGGACAAGCATAGACTACAATTGCTGGAATCTTGACTACTTAATGTTGATTACCTCATTAAGGCTGAGATCATTACTGAATGGCGAGATTTGGAGGATGTTACTTCATAAATATGTTACTTGCTACACCAAAATTTGTTGTGACATAGTGACGTCCCTTTGCCAAAAGTTGTAGAAGAGGAAAATGACAATGTAAGTAAAGCTCAGTCGAGAAAGAGAGGGAATGTTAATGGATAGAGTGAAGACATTCTAACCAGAATAGCAGGACGAATGGATGTTTTCGATAATAGGATTAGAAATATAATCATGGAATTAGCAAATGAGATAGAGGCTTTTACAAGACATTATAAAGCTAGGGAAGAGAGGTTGTGACCTAATTAAATAAAATCAAGTAGCAGTTTTCTTAATTTAAAAGATTAAAAAGGATCAAATGAACTAACAGAAGAGCTTATCATTCCATTTGCTTCACCTCCAAGTGCATCAAAATCAGGGAGTACACGTTTCTCTTAATTTAGTTTTTGTTTATTTATTTATTTTCTTAAATGTTTATTTAGTTTTTTCTTAGATAAATTTAGGAATCATTCATTTATAGTCTAATTTTTTATGTTGTTTCATGCATTATCTTTACATTTGAGTTTTTATCACTTATTCATATGAAGAATCTAGTTAATTAAATGTGGTTTTCTTGAAAAAGTATAATAATCATCCTTTAATGTTTTGGTTTAAAATTTTAAATTAAAAGAATAATTTGTGGTTAGAAATTTTTGAATTTTAATGAACATAATGCTTACTTTTCTGTTGAATTATTGAACTTAGGAGCTCAATGTTTGAAAAAAAATTCTTATAAGTAGGAATTTTACTTCAATTCTTAGTTAGTTAAGTTTTTAAGTATCTTGGTGCCTATGGGTTCTAAAAAAAAGAAAGAAAAATGAGATGGAGTGTAAAATACACTTGTTAGGAGCTAAAATTCCAAATTTTAATCTTTATATGCTCCTTCTACTCCAATGTTCTAATGTGGAGTAAAAGTATCCAAAAGACCCTTTTTTAGAGGTATCCACATTGAGTAATACTATAAAGGTAGGGGATACTGAGATTGGGAAAGCTTTTGAATGAATAATAAAATAATAATACCATGTGGTTGCCTTGCATGTATTGAATTTTAGGCTAGCCAAGTATTGAAATAATTCCTATTTACTTTCATTTTCTTTGATGTTAATTATTTATTTTCATAAATTCAGTGGACAAGTTTGATTTTCACATAGTAAATACACATTCGATTTATTGTTTTAATTTTGAGTTGATAAAATTTATATTAAAGGAAGATTAGAATGGTTAGTCAAGTTAAAACTAGTTAATGAATTTGAATTCTTCATGTTAATAAAATATTTTCATATTTTGCTTGAGGACAAGCAAAGACGTAAGTATGAGGGAATTTGATAAGTGTGAGAAATATGTTATTTTAAGCACTTAATAAGTTAGAATTATATGTTATTTAGATGCATTGTTAATCGTTTATTGAGTTTTTACTTAGTATTAGTAATTTTTGTTACATTTTATAGTTTTTAATAATTTTAAATGTTTAAGTTTACTTTTAGTTATTTCTAATACTTTAGATGATGAAGAGAACAATAGAAGATTGATGTAAGAAACTACTGGAGGAGGCAAAGGTGTTTACATTCAAGGTGAAATCAAATAGTTTTAAGGTTAAAAAAAGGCATATGGCCATTAGCTTTGAAACATTGAGCCTTAAAAATATTAGTCTTTAAAGGCTTTCCCTAAGCATTTAGTTTCTTAAGACTCTTGGTCTTAATGAGGGGTGAAGTAGGAGTGGCCTTGATAAATTTAAGAGGACTTAATGATGTAGAGGCTCAAATTGAAAAATTAAGTTCACATTTCAAACCATGACACTTTGATTATCTAGGAGATGATCAAGAGTCTTTTCCTTTCTAAAATTTGAAAATGGTGTCTTTTAATTCTAAGATTTCATTTAAAAGCAATTTTTTTTTTTACTTTTATCAAAATTATTTTTTAAAAGTAGAGAGGCTTTCAAATAAAGAGTGAGTTTCTCATTTAAGGAACTAACATTTGAAAATTCTAATTTCAAATCCTTGAAACACTTAAATAATTTTAAAAACTTTTGTTTATGAAATTTTTTCTTTAATAATAATTTTTGACACTTTAAAACTAATATTCAGACTAAAGAACTCTAATAATCAAGATCCTTATCATCATCACACTCATCATTACACAAATCATTATAAGAATTTTCATAAGAAGAACTAGATAAGAGAGGTACCTCATGTTTGTCCTTCAAGACCATAAAACAAAGGTTTGACACCTTTTGTTACTACTCCTCCATGTTAGATTTAGATAAGTCATCCCAAATAATTTTGAAAGCATTTCTTTTTTTTTTACTCCTTTGTACTAGTGCTTAAGTTTAGGACATTCATCTTGAATGTGACTGATCTTTTACAGTTAAAACATATGACTTCCTTGGCCTTCTTAAATGCAACTCTCTTGGATTCCTTATGTTTACCTAAGTTATTTTTAAGTACTCCATGAGGTACTTAGTGAATGATGCAATCTCCTCATCATCTTCACTTAAGTCTTTCATGTCATTTTCATCACTTGAGTCTTATGATGCTTTGAATGCAAGGCACTTTTTTCTCCTTTTTTCTCCTTGTTCCTCTTCCCTTTTCCTTAAGGCAAGCTTATGAATGAGAAGCTTACTTATAAAAATATTAGTTCAAAGCTTAGAAAGATCATGAGCTTCCTCAATAAAGGTTACTCTTGATTTCTAATCCTTCTTGGGTAGCATCCTCAAAAGTTTGGTATTAACATTTTCTTCAAAGTAATGCCTACCCAAATTCCTTAAAGTGGTCAAGAAAGCATTAAATTATCATATTAGTTATGCTCTCATAATGCTTCATTTTGAACATCTCATTTTCAATAACATAGAGTTAGACCTTCTTATATCTTACTTGGATATTGCTTTTATAGTGATTCTCTAAGGTCTCCTACATCTCCTTGGCTAACATGCAATGTTGAATTTTGCCTCCTTCCTCTCTTAAGATGGCAGCAATAAGAACTAATATAATTCTTTTATTCTTATGGTTTTCCTCCTTTTCTTTATGAACCACTCTATCTTTTTTTTTGAAACTTAGATGCCTTCCAGTATCTTTATAAAAGGGTTCTACTCATCTAAGATTACATTCCATAATCTAATAGGATCACTATCAAGATAAAGTTCCATTTTATATTTTTTAGAAAAGCTAGTCACTCCCATCATAGAATAGTATGTAAATTTGGAAAGAATGAAATTCACTCCATATGATCTTTTATCTAGTAATGAAGTTCCTAAAATCCTATCTCTAGTACCAATTATTGGAGCCTTAAAGGGGGGTGAACAAGATTAACTGAGATTTAGAGAAAAAATTGAAAATTAAAAGGAAAATAAAAGGTAGTTTGGAGAAGAATAAATATTAATAAAAACACGAACAAGAAAGAGGATTTCAAAATCAGGAATTAATGAGTTTGGCTTCCTAATGAACCTATATTACCACTTAACTTATCTCTATATTAGAATTTTCAATTACCCACACCAATATTATTTCCAAGATTGGTTACAAGATGAACATTAAACCTTATGAAAATGAGTTTTCGAGGCGCACTCAAAATCTTTCGCCAAGTGTTTTCTAGGCTCACACTTAAACTTTTTTTTTTCAAGTGTTTTCAAGATTCACACTTAAACTTTTCCACAAGAGTTTTTAATGCTAACTCATAACTTTTTACAATATATGTTTTTTCACAAGGTTTCAATACTAACCCAAGTTAATTGATTCTCACTATCTTTTTTCTTTACCCCAAGAAATTGTGAAAGAGAAAATCTTATCAACTAATTTCACACCCAACTCTCACTAGATGGGTAAATACAAGAAATGAATATATAAAAAGAAGTGTGAAAAAAAAACTAATTTTGAATTAATGAATTTTCATCATAAATTAGCTCCACCAACCCTCTAACTTTTTAAATGAAGTTTTGAGCTTGTACTTTATAGTTGAAGGTGCAAAACTAACTATTGGAGACCTAGAAGTTCTCCATCTTCATGATCTATTAAATTTATTAAAATAATTTTCATTAAATTAGATACATATAATTAATTTTTTATAATTCATAATAAAATATATATTATTAAATTATTGTCAACAATTAAATAATTATAATGTTTATGTTTTTCTATATTTTATAAAAGATTTCTATTAGTAAAAATTTATTATATATATAAAGATTTCTAAAAGATATATATATTTTCTATTATGATAAGGTGTTAATCTATCTCAAATCAATCAATCTTGATTTTAACTTTAACAATAAATTTGTGTCACTAATATGTGTGTTTAAATGTGTATTTTAGTTAGAACCAAAGACATGTTTAATGAATGAAGTTATGGAGATCAAATATAGTCAAAACATAAAGACATGAGTGCTCACGAGTGACATTACAATCATGAGCATTCCCACAATTCTAAAGGTGTCAAGTGAAACTAATGGTTAAGAGGACAATCATCCTTGCGGTCTTTATTATGATCATGAGGAAGCCCATAATGATTGTGATTATCTCTTCATGATCTTGAAGTAATAAAAGTTTGAAAAACAAATGATGACAGTTGTCCTCACAATCGTGAGCATACACGATTTTGCAACCTTGAGATATGAAAATGGAGAATGATGGCTGTAAGCACCCAATTTCAAAATGCAATTGTGCATAATTGCAACGTAAGCCCTTATGATGAAATTTATTCAAAATTTGAACTTGGTTGTCGATTTTCTGAACTTTAGGGACTAAATTGCAACATTTTTTAGGATTTAATTATAAGGAAGTCAATTTTTCAAGGGTCTTTTGGTAATTAAAAGTTAAAAAAATTTTAGAGATCGAGATTTGTGTAATGTCGACCGGACTGGCATTGTGTAATGTCGACGTGTAAGAAGTCCCATTTTTTTTATTTTTTGCATATTTTTTTCATTTTTTGTTAATTTTTTTTAGTGTTTTGATTAGCTAAAAAGTTAATAATAATATTATTATTATCATTAAAAAATTTTTGACATGTTCAAAATGCGTAAGGGGCTTTCAAAATCAAATTTTGTTATCGGTCTGTTTTAAAGAGATAATCTATTCCTGTAATTGAGGAAGTTAGTACACAGGCAGACTATGCTTTAAAAAGCAAAGAGTTTGCATGTGTGCAGAAAAAAAAAGAAGAAAAAGGGAAAAAAAACTAGAAAGAAAAAACCCAAAGTGGCAAGAGAAGACCAAAGAGAACAACATAAAAAAAAAAACCTAACTGCGCAAAAAACCCTAAAATTCAAACACTATTGAGAACGCCTTGTACACCATAAACTTTGATTTCATTTGTTCTTTCAAAGCCTTAATTTTCTTGATACGGTTCATTTTAACGAGGGTGATTCATTGTTCTTTTAGTTCCAATCCAGAATCAACAACAATTCAATTTCAACGGTGAAAATCCTAGCTTGAGGGGTTAAAACAAGCATTTGCACAACACTCCATTTTTTCTTTCCCTTTTCTCTTTTATTTCACAATCTTTTTTATTGATATTTTATTATTTGATTTAGTTTTACTAATCTTTTTATTTATGTGTTTTTTTTATTTTAATGTCCAATTGTGGATTGAGGAGGATACTACCTATATTCAAATGAACAGAAGATCCATGGAATACCATGGAATAATTTGTATTATTTTCCAGTAGATATTAGGGTTTTAATTTTCATTTTGCATTTATGTGTTCTATGTAGTTATTTTAATTCATGGGTGTATAATTTTTTAATTTTAATTTTTGTACGTACTTTGTAATAACCCCATTAGTGGGAATAATGAAAAATTTAATTTTCTGCGTTTAAAATCAATTAGTAATTAGGTTCAATTGGGTAAAAAATCAATTAAAATCAATGGTGGTAGTAGCTTAATTTAGGGTTCGCATGTAATTGATTTAGGTTTTTTTCTAGAAAATCACTAAAATGTTTGTTTGATCCCTTTTTTATGTTTTATTTGTTTTGGGTTGTGTTTTTTGGGTTTTTATATTATTTTGGGCCTCAAGCCCATGTTTAGGTCCAACTCACTTTAAATAGGCTTAAAAATGGTTTAGGGCTTTAAATAATTAAAATTAATTTAGGCCCATTAGGATAATTAGATTTTAGACCCACTTAGTTAATTAAAACTTGTTTAGGCTTAGCTCAACCCACTTAATTTCAGTTCTTTTAAAATAAATAGACCTAAGCCCACTTCTCATTTTAAATAAAAATGAAGTTAGATTTTAGTCCCACTAATTTAACTTTCCTTTAAAATTGAATAGACTTAAGCCCATTCCTTAGAAAAAATAAAATAAATACATCTAGACTCACTAATTAATAAAAAATGTAGGCCCACCTTTAGTCCCTTTCTCATATGTAAATAAAATGTAAATTTAGCTAACTTTTCAATAAAATTAACATAGTTTAGACTTAGGAACAACGCAACCTTGAGTGCATTTTTTATGTGTAATTTTATTGACTAGATGTCTAGGGTTAGATGGACGTAAAAAAAGGTTTAAATAAAATTTTATGTAATTAGAGGTTGAAATAATCATTTATAAAATTATTGTAAATGAACATAAGACTAAGAGAAGTTAGTATTCTGTTCCCAAAATCTCCTAGTTGTGGTACTAACTTTCTTTTAGAGAATTGAGTACCACTAATCAAATTGTCTCAGTTATTAGCCTGGGTGGTGACTCCTCTTCTCCACGCTATGACTTTATAACATAGTAGTGTGTTCCTTAAGGTCCTGAGCCTAAACAATGTCGCGGTTGCCAAAATATTGGACGCGCGCTAAACCTCGTCGTCTATAGTGGCGACTCCACTGGGGATAAGAGATACTGATTTTACTTATGTTCTTTAGAGTTATTTTATTAATTATTATTTCATTCTTGCATTCATTCTGCATGTCCCTACTAAACCGATGGTGTTGGTTTATGATTCCATGATTCCACTAGCTTTATAGAGTTATAGATTGGCTAACCATTACTCTTAGCCTTAACTCAGTTCAAGAGAGATTACCGGGCTCATCTAACCAAAGTTTGTAACCCAAGTCCTTAAGGGAGGTAATCTTCTCTCGAGTTGTTAAAGGATGTTGAGCCCCTCTGACCTTGGCTTGTAACTTAAAGTCCATAATGGAGAGCATCTTGCTAAGGGAACCTTAACTTTTCACTAGACCCTAACCACATATAATGGCCTAGTTACTTCCCTTAGGATTTTTACCTAAAGTGCTTGTTTGTTTGAATTGCCATGAGGTATTTCTGTTTATAAAAGCCCATGCCTATACCTTTGAAGCTCATTCAAGCTAATAAGGATTAGGCTAGACCTTTATATTTATAAATGCTATTTTTGTGCTTTTTGTTTTAAAGAGAGATTTGGCATGCACGTCAGCTCTTAATATCCTCTATTGATATGAAGGCCAAGACCAAAAATCCTAGGGAAAGAAACTTGCCATTGAACATGTGTGTGGGAGAAATAAGGTTGGAAGGTTTACCTGTATGATGGCTTGTTGATTACTTCTTGATACTTGCTACGTGCTAAGTGTTTGCCTTCTATTTATTGAATAAACACATGCATCATGCATACATACAATCCATACATCATACTAACACCTTATTTTGTAGTCATCATAGATTAATTTGGGTATTCTCGTGTTTGGGGGTAAAAAGGTGGCAGATTAATCAAAATAAATCTAAGCCCTAAGTCAATAGCTCAAAAGATCCTTCAAGAACTAGAAAAGAGTCCAATCAACCCACTGTACCTAGAAGCTTAACCAACTCAAATTGAACAGACTGAAATGGAACAACAACCAGAGATGTGGACCTTAGAGAACATTAAGGGAGCTTTGATGGATGACATGAGAGCTATAATGCAAGATGAAATGAGATAGGCTTTGGTCGAACTAGTGCAACTTATTGTTGAACAACCACCTACTGCTACTGCTAAATAGCCACCTGTTGTAGGAGCTCTACTTATTGTTATAGCTCCTCCACCTACTACTAACAATGTTGGGGGGCAACCTATTGCTAGAAATGTGCCTGCTATGGATGTGAGATTGGAAGACATTGAAAACTACATGGTAGAAAAGGCGAAGAGAGAGTCACTTGAATTGGTCCATGATTATGAGTCCAAGCAGATGCAAGCACTGACTCAAAAAATGTCTAAGATGGAAGAGCTGATTAGAGGACAAGGAATGGGATATTCTTTTAACTTTGATGACATGTCGCAAATAGAGGGAGATAAGTTGCCTAAAAATTTCGAAATGCCTCAACTACAGAAATTTAATGGGAGAGGAGACCTTAGAATTCATTTGAGCCAATACATAACAACCATAAGCACAACTAAAGCACCATTAGCAGTAGTTGATAGGTTATTTGTACTGTCACTTGAGGGAACAGTTGTAAACTAGTACCACAGGTTAGAAAAGTCTATTAGGGTTGACTGGAAAGAACTATGTACTACATTTTTGAAACAATATGATTATAACACTCGATTGGAAGTGTCAATTAGGGATTTGGAGTTGACTAAGCAAAAACCCAATGAATCCTTTTTTGATTTCCTCACCAGATTCATGAATAAAGCAGGAGTGATGAAAAATAAACTGGTTGAAAAGGATCAAGTTAGGATGATTATTCACAATGTATCACCTAATTTGGTCAAAAGATTGCAAATAATGAACCCAAAGACCTTCATAGACCTGTATAATGACGGTCTACAAGCTAAAGAGATAAAGAAGAATTCTAGAGGCACAGTAACCTGAAATTACTTAAGTGGGGGCACACAATAAAGGAGCACTAGCCGGATTGTGGAGGTGCATGCAGTTCAACAACCTATGAGATTCTCCAATTTTAATCAAACTCTCCAAAGTCCTAGAGAGACTAATCCAAAAAGGCCTACTCCGACCCTTAACCTTTTCCAAGCCCACCAAACCTAAATGTCCCTAGTTTTGACCCTAACAGTTATTGTAAATTCTACCAAGCTGCTGGCCATCCCACAGACAATTGTATCCACCTAAAACATGAGATCCAAAACCTGATAGACTCTGGAAAAATTACTGACCCTAAAAAATCCAACTCTAACCCAAACACTAGAAATAACCCTTTCCCAAACTATCAAAATGTTCCACCACCAGCCACCATAATGATCAACTCAGGGTTAGCAAAGAAGAAGTGCTAAGCTCCTTTAAGGACCTCAACCCTATACCCAATGGAGAACCTTTCGAGCAGCCACTAAAAAGAGCAGAAGACTTATTAGGTCAGCCTTCAGGAAAGTTTGACTATAAGGTGTTTTATACTAAACTACCTTTTTTAAGAAAGTTTAATGATAAGTCGATTATGCCTACAGGATGGGAGGACGAGTTTGATGATGAGAAGCTACTAAATAAAAAAGAAAAATGCATATTTGAGGTACAGGAAGATGAAGTCATAGAGACAATTAGCAAACAGATATAAGAATAATTATTATGTCAACCTCCTCAAGGACAATTACTATGAGACTCAACATTCCTAGCATCTAGAATAGGAAATAAAATTTCTCATTGTCTTCTTTGAATAAAATTTTAGCTTTTTTTTATTTTAGTGATCGATGATATAAATTCTGATAATGCTTACTTACGTAATCCTAATAGTTCTATGCATTATAATTTAGATCATTATGTTTGACATAAATTCAATTAGATTCATTCAGCATGGGCATAAATGCAAATTCAAAGAACATACATATATCACATGATGTAACTTCTGAAGATAGGAAATGTGAGAATAAATAATAAAATAAAATAAAAAGAGAAAGTAAGGTAAAAATTAGAGAGGAAAATTCATGACTGACTGATAATAGGAGTTATATCATGTGATGTAATGAATGTTCTCATTTTTGCCCTAATGAATGATTAAAATTTAAATTTAAATTTTTGTTCAAACATTGCATATTGGTCTTTATCATACTGCATAAGTATCTGAATGGAAAAACAATACATGATGAAAGCTAAATCAGAGCTATAAGATCACTATTTTAGTTACATTTTCTTTTTGCCACATCTTTTGTAATTTTCCTTGTAAGCCTAGCATCCCCTTATACCTTGAGAATTCAGGTGGCTCGATAACTTGCTTTTCAACCCATACATTGTAACTGTCATCAATTATTATCAGCATCAAGCCTCATATTCTGCTCAAGAATTCTTCGAAGTGCAAGTCCAGTTGATTTCATCATCCAGAACTTGCTTTAATTAATTCACCCACTCCTATGCATCTTTAATACATGAGATTACAGCTAATAGGGTTAGTAAGACAAAGGGCCAACAACAATAATGACCAAACTGAGTCTCTTGTGCACATGAAGAAAGTGATTGCTTGGATGAATTCAAAATAAAACTGGGGGTAAAATGTAACTTCAGGACAAGTTAGGGGCAAAACGATAAATATAATAGTAGAACTTCAAAGTTAGTGAAAATGATCTTAGGGCAGAAAGGAGTATATTACAACATACAGATATAACATTTATCATACAACAGAAGTAGTAACAAAAAGAAAAGTTTAATAGTGCATCAATCAATCATGAGCTCTAGTGTAAAGCCATGGACCCTACTCGCTAGCCTGGTTATTTTTCTGATAGACTATATCAAAAGCTCAAACATCAGAAGTACCAACAATAAAGCATCAAGTGCTTGAACCTACAAGCTGTTGATGAGGCACCTCGTTCTCACACTCCAAGTTGCGAACATAGCTTTGCTCTAAACAGAAGACCTATTAGGATCATGCATGTTATGTATAACATGCACACACTTGCATATATTTATTGTGAAATACTTTCTTTATATAATAAAGTCTTTGAGCCTAGTCAAGATTGTCCAAACACTTTGCTACTAACATTCAAGATTAGTGTTATAAAAGTGTAAGAAAGTAGTTAGAGTATTCACAAGTAAAGAATATAAAGGAATGAAAATAAAAGGAGTGACATTACCAAAAAGCATCATCTTGGTGATCTCAAGAGGCTAGATAAGACTTTCAAGGTCCTCAAACTCAGTATCCATCTCCATAGTCTCATCGGGAGCATCATGTGGAATATCTCTCCATAACAGTTAGACCATTGAAGGGTGTGGAATATGGTAATGAGAAGGTCCAACATGTCAGCGATATATGTGCTCAGCCCTAAAAAGGGAAGAATGCACTCAAAACTTGAGACGAATGCACTCTAAAGACTTCTTTGATGGTGAAATAAAAAAAAAACCTCTAACTAGCAAATCTTTTCTTTTGCAGGAAACATTGAGAAAAGGAATGAGGCCCTTTACCAAAGCATCAATAGAATAGCAGAAAGACAAATTCAGGCTAAGGCCACAACCTCAATGGTAGAATATCATGACCCTATGATTCGAGACATCATCACCACAATCAAAAAGGGAAGAATGCAAAAGAATACATTGCATTTTGACAAAATTTCTTCACTTAAAAATAAACCATACTAACTTAAGGCATTTTGTGTAGGGAAAATAAAAGAGAATGAAGAAGAGGAAAGGAATCGATACATCAATAAGAATGACTAGGATGGCAAATGCCAATCACTCGTCAAAATCTCACTTTGTGTGACAAACAACCTAACAAATGGCAAAGGGAAGTAGTATAACTCTATCTATTTTGATTCTATAGTAAAGTACAAAGAAAATTTATAAAATTGAGAGTAAATTCATCCACTTTATGATATCATATGCAAAAACTTATCTCATGACCTTTGATTTTAGTGGCTTTCTTTTATTAGCCTCGCAGAATTCAGATATCTTGTTGACAGTTCTATGCTAAGAGTTTCTAAAACTCTAATCAATCTAATGCTTACTTTACACCCAAACGAGGGGAAGAATATGCAAAGAAAAAATTTATGGACTTGCAGTATAAATTGGTTGAATTTCAAAGTGCCATTTTAGCCTTGAATAATAAATATGCATATAATCTACTTCAATGCTCAGAAATGAGTACGAATACAAATCCCTCAACGATATCCACGCTGAGTAATATGAGAAAGGCAAGGGAAAAATAAGAGGAGAATTAAAATAAGAGCAAGCATAATGTACTCCAATGCCCAAAAATGAGCAAGAGTATCAACATGAACCTCTGGCAGTATCCACGCTGAGTAATACAAGAAAGGCGGGGGAATACTAAAAGAGAACCCACATTAAAAAAAAGCTTGCTCTATTTACTCCAATGCTCTGTAAGAGTATGAGTATCCAAAGGACCTTTCCAACGGTATCCACGCTGAGTAATATAAGAAAGGTAGGGGAATACTTGGATAAGGAAGAAAAGCACAAAAATAATTTAAAGACTGTTTTGATACTCTGAATTCAATATTTTTATGCTTAATTTCCATAAGTTTTGTTTAGCAAATTCTCCCTAAAATTAGGTGTGGAAGTAAGCTCTTCACTTAGTAAAAGATACAGTCTCAGCATAAGATGGTTAACAATACCTTTGACCTTTGCAAATGGTGAATAAGTGATAGTCATGAAAATAAAAAATAGTGAGATTCATTAAGTACATGCTAAATTTTCAATATTATAATGCACTTTTATACATTCATCATGGTTAAAACTAACTTCAACATGTCACGACCCGAACCCGAGGGCACGTGACCGGCACTAGGGAATGGGTAGGAATAAGGCCCCCGAAACCCGTAGTAAGCCTAAAGGAAAAGAAAATAAAACCATTCATATTTTAAACTTTAATTAATAATAGAACATATTATCAAACTGATTTTTCTCAAAATACACAAATTCAACTGCTTAATAAAAATGTGTTTCAACATCTCATATTATAAATTGAATTTAAATCTTATACATAAGCATAGTTTACACAAATAAATTGCACAATTATATTTAAACCATACAAATCCTTAGTACAAATACTACTGCAGCAGCCTAGATTAACACACAGTATAACTTACAATGACCTACATAAAATAGCCGGTGAAGAAGAAACCCGACGTGGAGGTAGTCTGAGGTCAAACTCCCAATCTCCTGAAAAAAAAAATAAATTGAGGGGAATCAGACCTCACTGAGTAAGTCAATAAAAAGAGCTGTACGGTTTGAAAACCTTTGAAAACTATATATGTTTATAGTTAAAATAATTTATAATGTATAAGTATAGTTTTTGAAAAATCTCGGTAGAACCCTAAACCCAAAAATCTAAATGGCCAACTGGGCTCACTTATTTCAACTAGACTACCGGTCCCCGAGAGCAAAGGCATCAACTGAGGCACCAAGCCGTAGTCATTCACTTAATCCAAATATATGACATTGGCGGTCCCCGAGAGCAAAGGCATCGATCGAGGCACCCATCCCAGTCCATTATTAACCTTACAATCACTGACGGTCCCCGAGAGCAAAAGCTTCCACCGAGGCACCCGTCCCAGTTTAGCATTCACCAATCATATATATATATCGAACCCATCTCTCAATATTTACCATGTGCACATAGTCCTGGTGAAGCCCACCAGGTACCCGTTCTACCAAAATTTCTCAAAATTGATTTTTAAATAAATAAATAAAACGCATTTAAATCTAAAATAACAACATTAAATTAAATAAATCATATAATCAATATAATAAAAATACGAGCGCACGCATTTGTTAATTAAAATACACGCACAGATCATTCTATCAACTTACAGGATGAATGCGAAGGCTGACGACCACGCGTCTGCCTCGGCCTCACAGCTTCTGCTCCGAAATGCTCTAAAAGAAAATAACATTCGACTTTTAAAACATGACTAAGGAATCGAAATCAACAATTAACAAAACAATGAAATTCCAGACTGACTCGAGAAAAATCGGACGAGACTCGATAGACAGGATTTAACCTAACTAACGGTAGAAATTTTACGAGTATCACGTTTTACGAGAAAATCTACCGAAATTTCGACAGAGTCTCTTTTGTAAAACGGACATCTCTCTACCAAAGGTAGAGCCAGACCTGCATAGAAAATGCACTTCTAGTAATCACAAACACCCACACTCGAGTCGGGCTTCCAAAACTACATTTTGCCCCGACCGAGATCATAACTCAATAAAATACCGACAATTAAAAACATTTATTTCTCAAACACATATTTCCCATACACATATACTAAAAATAAATAAAATTATATAAAATCTCAATTATTCAAAATTAAACAACTAAATTTGTATTCCTTCGTCAAAATACAAAACCATTATAATGTATTATATATATATATATATATATATATATATAATATTTGAAATTTAATATTTAAAATTTACACTATTTAAGTAAAAATACCAATTAATTTATAAAAGTTGTCTAAACCCTTTAAATATTAATAAAACTAATTAAAATATATATTTTATCATATTTAGTGTAAAATTACATTTTTACCCCCCTAAAATACATAAATTACATAATGTGCTATTAGTACTAAAAATAATTCCTTAAAATTATTTAATCATCCCAAAAATTATTTTCTCAAAATAAATCTTCCTACTATAATTAAAACATTTAATC
Organism: Mallotus nudiflorus; assembly: GCA_947683625.1. Taxonomy (NCBI): domain Eukaryota; kingdom Viridiplantae; phylum Streptophyta; class Magnoliopsida; order Malpighiales; family Euphorbiaceae; genus Mallotus; species Mallotus nudiflorus. The sequence continues at coordinate 2,068,369 of CANTUR010000213.1, read as the reverse complement.
AACCAACAAATTTTCTCCCAAAAATATTATTTAACCTACAAATCAAATTTGGCATAAACTCAAAAATATTTATAAAAATAGTATAAAAATCACAAAAATTATAATTTGAGTTCTAAAATTAATAACATTCACTAATAACCTCAATTATTAAAATTTCATAATTTTTAACCATAATTTTTGAAATTAGCATAATTACCCATTAAATACCTAAAATTTACATAAACCTCTAATTAACACCAAAATTCTAAAACCTAAAATAAAATTAATATAGTAAGAACAATTAACTATAATCACTTTAATTATACTAACTAAACCAAATAAAACCCAATAAATCAACTAAAAAAAATTAAAAAAAATAAATAAAAATTATGCAAAAATTCTGTAAATTAAGAAAAATTAGGAAAAATATTTAAAAATCCAAATTGAAGCAATTTATGGGCATAATCCAACATATACTAAAAAACAACCTAAAATCAACATTCAAAATCAAGTAGCAACCAAAAAACAACCTATCAACAACCTAAGAACAACTCTGTGCAACTCACCTTCAACCTTCAATTCCGGCGTCGCAGGTGAGTTGCAGTGACGGCTCTTGGCTTGGACGGACACCTAAGATGATGAGGGAAGGTGGGGAAGCTTGGGTGGTGCTGGATCAGCTTGGATCAAAGCTGACATAGGAAAGAAATGAGGAACGGCAGCAACAGCTCTTCTCTTGGCAGCTTGGTGCGACGGCAATGGTGTCACCGGTGATGGCAGGATGAACAGCACAGTGAAGAAGAAGAGAAGGAGGGTGAGGGATGATGAGGAATGGAGAGGGAAGGTTGCAGGGGGTTTGGGTCAGGAAGCTTCTGTTGCTCTCTTCATTCTGTTTCGTTTTCTTTTGTTTTAGTTGGTCTCTTCTTTTTTGTTTTTCTTTCTTTTTGCTTTGTTGTCTTCGGTTTTGGGTCCATCCCTTCACAAAAACCCCATATATATATATATATATATATATATATATATATATATATATATATATATATATATATATATATATATATATGTATGTATATATATTAATAACCATTAATATAATAATATTTATATATATTAATATATAGTTATGCATGTATGTGTATAGATAAATATTGGTACATATACTACATATACATACATACATACACAAATTATTTTAATATACACATCTAAAATATTATTTAACCCTAAATATAATATTAATATATATATATATACCTCCATTAGATAGGGAAAAAAAATCTTTTATATAATATAACCTAAAAGTATTTATTAAAGATTTAAATATAAAGTTACTTTATTTAGTTAAAACATAGGGTATTACACAACAAGTCTACAGGAATTATAAATCTAGAAAGAAATGCTTCTAACTTGTAGAGTTGGTTAACACAGTAGTATAATAGAAAAATTCGATAACCTAAATCAGTCATCCTGAGCTCTAGAATTTGGCCATGGGCTTCATCATCTAGTAGAGTCATCACGGTGAAAGATGTCCAAAGGTCTAACAGAGGAAGTCCCAAGACTGTAAGGATCAATGCCCGAACCTATAAGCTATTAGTGAAGCATCTTAATCCCATGCTCTAGATCGCTTGAGTAGCTCTGTACATATAGAAAACACATCATGTGCATTTCATGCATAGCGTGCATACATTTACATCTTTATTGTACATATACTTACCCTCTAACTATCTATAACTTGCATAATGAATAACCTCTGAGATAAGGCGAGTCCATGTAAATACTCTGCCTATGTCCGAGGGACATATTTTATAAATTTATTAACATTAGTGTTGAGTGTATAGATTACGCAGGAAACAAGTTAGAAAAACTCACATGAGAGGCATCTATGGGAGAAAAGATAGAAAGTTGAGCATCACTAAAATACATCTACTGCTCGACTGGAGTCTAAATAGTAGGAGCCTAGTAGAACTTGGACCTATCCAGAAGCGAGATATCACCATGGGTAATGCTCGCAAAAGCACCATCACGACTAGTCCCAACATGCTGAGTATGATGAACAGGACTAGATCTGGGCTCAGGATTCTCAATATCAGGAACAACCTCAGTCTCTAGAGCAATCTTAGTCTCCTCATCTGCATCAATAGAAAAGCGAACCTCCTCAAACTATAAAGAGAAGGAGTGATTCATAGGTTCTAGAAGTAGAAGCTAAAATAATAAGAAATTACCTCATCATCGTCAATGGGAACATGCTCCAAGAGGCTCTTATGGATAAACTATTGATAATGTCAAGAATGCTCAGGAATCTAAGGCAGCATATCCCTATAATACATCCCTCAGCTCTGAACCTGTAAAATGAGAGATGTAAAGCATAGAGGAAGGGACATAAGATGGAATGCGACGTCGAGAAGGGCCAAAAGACCAGCGATACACTCGCTCCCCTAAATACCACATCAAACAACCATAACTAGAGAGCAAGATCCTTATAGGCTCAAGGCAAATTGCAACTGCCATGAAATCATATCGCTGGATGTCCTCAGCACCCTCCAAACAATCAGAGTTTATCTGCAACTTATGTAAATTAAGTCTAATCTTATTAAACTGTAATATACTAATGATTTTATTTTTTCTTACTAGGTGCCACTCGACAGTGTTCAGCTGATCACGATATGTCTGCAAAGTATTTTTGTTGCTAGCAAGGCAGGAAGAACCCCATCTCATCATCAAAGGAAAGGTCCTATTAGAATTCATAGCATTAAAGCCTCGAATTAGCTCGATCTCTATGCTCCAGATCTGGAAGAAAGAGAACATATCAGGAAAAGGCAAAGAAAAGTAAGACTATAAAGATCAAAGGAAGGAGAACATACATGCAAGACGTGCCAAAAGCCACACATCGTAACATCACCTCTACAAATAGTGTCCAGTCTATAATAAATATAAGCAAGTATAGCAGATCCCCAATCTAGTGTGGCAACTCGATTCAAGTCATAAAGAGGACCCAACAGAGAAATACTGACCTCATGATCGGTCTCACAAAAGAGGGTCGTACCTAATAATATTAAAAGGAAACACCTCACCTTATGGACAATTTGACAAGGAGTAGAAATAGGAAGGCATTTGAATCCCTTAACTAAGGATGAAAGAAGAATATTCTTTCGATTCTTCCACGCTGGAGCGAACCCAATCAAATCTTGCACGTACTGACTCTATGCATGATCTGGAAGACTATAATAGCTGACGTCAAACAGAATTGGGGATCCTCCAAAGGTAATCCTGGTGATAACAGAGAAAATCATAAGTGAAATGGTTAGGTCACCCACACGAGTATAAAAAGTGTTTCCATCGCTCGATCAAAGCAAATAAAGAGTAACGATCAGACCGGCCTCAAACAATTAGAAGTGCAGCAATGAAATGCCTGAATCCAGAGGCCCAAATTAGACGTATCACCTGCTTTGGCAGTCCATAAAATAATTCCTGAGCTAGATTGAAACAGCCCATGAACTTCATCGAACGCTAGTTCAATTTTTAAATAGTAATTAATTAATTGAAAGATTAATTAATTAATCAAAGAATTTAAATTAAAGGATTTGATTAGTTAATTAATTAAGTGACCCTAAAAAAATAAATTTTAGAGCTTATCAGCAATGTAGATTGCCAACCGACAATCTAGAATGTCAATCGACATTTTAGATTGTCGATCGGCATTCTACTATATTGATTAGAATTAGCCTGGCTGATCAAAAATCTAGAATTCCAATTGGAATTCCAAACACCCGATCAGTCATTCAGACAACCCATAGCTGAATTTCATATTTTCAAAGTTTAATTTCAATTTTATCATGCATTTTCATGTTAATTTTTGGCTAATATACATGTCAATCTCTACTCCAAAACTAACTCTAATTATTAATTATACAGGTGATATTTTTGCAGAAATAAATAGAAGCAAGAAAAGTTACCTTATTACCCACATCTTTACACCTGTAGGTATGTAAATGAGTCAAAGGAAAGATAATTGAGTATTCTCGAAGTCCAAGATTATTATGAGGAAAATCAAGAGGCATAATCCTCTAACGTTCTGAAGTCTCAACTCTCTCATGTTGTCTGTATGACAAAGAGGCCATAGGATCAGACGGATTGCAAATCAGACGTCAAATGATCAAGAAATCAAGGAAAGAAAATTAATGAAAAAAGAGAAAATAAATGAATGAAGAAAGGAAATAATGGAATGTTACATGTAAAAAGGAAAGTATATATAAAGTGGAAAATATCCACTTTAGTCCTTATACATGGATCGAAGTTCTTTCATTGCAATTTAGTCCATAATTTCATTCTGATTAAGAACATGTTCCTAATTAAATCATGACATTCATCAAATTGATAATTCATTGAATTATTAAAATTTCATAATCAATCTATGATTCTAAATTTTCTATCAAGTACAAAATACATAACAAGATTACAAAATTCGTTTTTGCATTTTACATGCATCATTTCAATCAAAGGATTCATATGCTGCACAATAGCTATAATATGAATTTCAAATGATTATGTTATATGCTGCACAGTAGTCATAATCTTCATTATGTTATGTGCTGCATAACAGTTATGACATAAACTTTCAAATTCATCAGTACTAGACGTTCCACAGGAACTATAGCAGATTTTGAATTCAACTTCACTAGACATCTCATAGGGAATATAGTGAACATTATTAGACGTCCCATAGGGAATATAATAAAATTCATTAGTGTTAGACATTCCACAGGAACTATAGCAGATTTTTAATGTATCATCACTAGACGTCCCACAAGGAATATAATGTGCATCGTTAGACGTCCCATAAGGAATATAACAAAATTCATCAGTGTTAGACATTCCACAGGAACTATAGCAGATTTTCAATTCAACTTTACTAGACGTCCCATAAGGAATATAATGTGCATCGTTAGACATCCCACAGGGAATATAATAAAATTCATCAGTGCTAGACATTCCACAAGAACTATAGCAGATTTTTAGTTCAACTTCACTAGACGTCCCATAGGAAATATAGTGTGCATCGTTAGATGTCCCACAAGGAATATAATGAAATTTATTACTGCTAGACGTTCTATAAGAACGATAGTAAATTTTCAATTCATTATCACTAAACGTCCCACAAGGAATATAGTGTACATCGTTAGACGTCCCATAGGGAATATAACAAAATTCATCGATGCTAGATGTTCCACAGGAACTATAGCAAGTTTTCAATTTATCATCACTAGACGTCCCATAGGGAATATAGTGTGCATTGTTAGATTTCCCACAAGGAATATAACAAAATTCATCATTGCTAGACGTTGCATAGGAACTATAGCAAGTTTTCAATTTATCATCGCTAAACGTCCTACAGGGAATATAGTGAAACTCATTTGCACAAAGTCCACTAGACGTTCAACAGGAAATATAATGAGACTTATCAAACATTACACCTTGCTCAGCAATTTGGGCATCAATCTATCATTTAAGATACAATCAAGTATCATAATTCCTTTTTTTCAAAATTGTGTGCTTCTATTGCTTTGCTATAAATTGTCAAGCAAATAGCGATAAAAGGGGGTAATTGTAAGCACCCAATTTTAGGATGCAATTGTACACAATTGCAACGTAAGCCCCTATGATGAAATTTATTCAAAAATTGAACTTAGTTGTCAATTTTCTAGACTTTAAGGACTAAATTGCAATGTTTTTTAGGATTTGATTACAAGGAAGTCAATTTTCAGGGGTCATTTGGTAATTAAAAGTTTTTAAAAAAAAATTTTAGGAATCGGCATTTGTGTAATGCCGACCGGACTAGCATTGTGTAATGCCGATCGACATTGTATAATGTCGACACGTAAAAAGTCCTGTTTTTTTCAATTTTTCGCATATTTTTTTCATTTTTTAGTGTTTTGATTGGTTAAAAAGTTAATAATATTATTATTATTAGCAAAATTTTTTTGAAGTGTTCAAAATGCGTAAGGAGCTTTTAAAATCAAATTTTGTCATCAGTATGTTTTGAAGAGATAGTCTGTTCCTGCAATTGAGGAAGTCAGTACATAGGCAGACTCTGCTTTAAAAAGCAAAGAGTTTGCATGCGTGCAGAGAAAAAAAGAAGAAAAAGGGAAAAAAACTAGAGAGAAAAAACCCTAAACAGTAAGAGAAGACTAGAGAGAACAACGTAAAACAAAACTGACTGCGCAAAAAATCATAAAATCTAGACGCTACTAAGAACGCCCTGTACACCATAAACTTTGATTTCTTTTGTTCTTTCAAATCCTTAGTTTTCTTGATACGGTTCATATTAACGAGGGTGATTCGTTGTTCTTTTAGTTCCAATCCAGAATCAACAACAATTCAATTTCAACGGTAAGAATCCTAGTCTAAGAGGATAAAACAAGCATTTGCACAACACTCCATTCTCTCTTTCCCTTCTCTCTTTTATTTCACAATCTTTTTTTATTGATATTTTGTTATTTGATTCAGTGTTACTAATATTTTTGTTTCTGTGTTTTTTTATTTTAATGTCCTATTGTGGATTGAGGAGGATACTGCTTGTGTTCAAACAAATAAAAGATCCATGGAATAATCTCTATTGTTTTTCAGTAGATATTAGGGTTTTAATTTTCATTTTACATTTATGTATTCTGTGTAGTTATTTTAATTCATGGGTGTATAATTGTTTAATTTTAATTTTTATACGTAGTTTGTAATAGCCTCATTAGTGGGAATAGTGAAAGATTTAATTTTTTGCATTTAAAATCAATTAGTAATTAGGTTCAGTTGGGTAAAAAATCAATTAAAATCAATGGTGACAATAGCTTAATTTAGGATTCGCATGTAATTGATTTAGGTTTTTTTTTCTAGAAAATCACTAAAATGTTTGTTTAATCCTTTTTTTTTTATGTTTTATTTGTTTTGGGTTGTGTTTTTTTTTTGGATTTTTATATTATTTTGGGCTTCAAGCCCACGCTTAAGTCTAACTCATTTTAAATAGGCTTAACAATGGTTTAGGGCTTTAAATAATTAAAATTAATTTAGGCTCATTAGGTTAATTAGATTTTAGGCCCATTTAGTTAATTAAAACTTGTTTAGACTTAGCTCAGCCCACTTAATTTCATTTCTTTTAAAATAAATAGACTTAAACCCACTTCTCATTTTAAATAAAAATGAAGTCAGATTTTAGGCCTACTAATTTAACTTTCCTTTAAAATTGAATAGACTTAAGCCCATTCTTTAGACAAATTAAAATAAATAAATTTAGCCTCACTAATTAATAAAAAAATGTAGGTTCACCTTTAGTCCCTTTCTCACTTGTAAATAAAATGTAAATCTAAATAACTTTTTAATAAAATTAACATAGTTTAGACTTAGAGACAACGTGACCTTGAGTGTATTTTTTATGTGTAATTTTATTTACTAGATGCCTAAGGTTAGATGAATGTCAAATAGGGTTTAAATAAAATTGCATGTAATTAGATGATGAAATAATCATTTATAAAATTATTCTAAATGAATACGAAACTAAGAGAAGTTAGTATTTTGTTACCAAAATCTTCTGGTTGTGGTGCTAATTTTCTTTTAGAGAATCGAGTACCACCAATCAAATTGTCCCAGTTATTACCCTGGGTGATGACTCTTCTTCTCTACACTATAACTTTGTGACATAATAATGTGTTCCCTAAGGCCCTAAGCATAAACAATCTCACAATTGTTAAAATTTTGGAAGCGCACTAAATTTTGCCGTCTACAATGGCATTCACCTGTCATGGCCTAAAAGTTCTCCGTCATTTGCTCACGACTATTTCAACATGGCAAAAAAATTGATAAGTTGGACAATGTAGCCAACCCTCGTTTGCTATGCTGTCATGAGTATACTAGATTACTTATCAATGTTTCAAATTGTAAATTTTTAAAAAAAATTATATTTTAATATGTCAAAATTAAAAAGTTACGATTAAATTATAAAAAGTGCTAAAAATCATTTTTTTAATCTAAATAATTTATTTTTTTATAGATTATATATTAAATTAAAATTCAGTACTATATTGAGTTTTCAATTCGATATGATTTTAATATGATTTATTATAATTCTCAATTTGATTTTTTATAAATTATTAATACTATATTAAATTAGTCACAAAGTTTAATGTAATTTGTAGTCAAATTTGATGTTAAAATTACTCGGTTGAATTTTTTTTGGTGGTCGTACAGCTCTAGTGGAGATGAATGGGATGATGATATCAGCAATCGATATTATGACCGATTTGAAAAAATATTGGCTTTTTTTTCTTTTTCCAAATAAGAAGGATAATAATAACAACAAAATAAAAACCATTGGTTAGGGTTGTTATTATCCACTAAGGTACTCGTGGCAGTAATTGAAAACAGGTCCCACTTGGATTTACCATTGTTCCACGTGGCAAAATATCTGCCATCGTGTATGTCAATAGAGGATTTCAGAGAGATACGAAACAAAAATGGAAAAGAAAGAAAGAAAGAAATACATCTTCACCACCGGTGACTATCAGCAAATCACAATTTATTTTTCCAAATTGTTTACTTGTTTTAAACGTATTATATTTTATACTTAATATTTTTTATTATTTTATTTTTATAAAATTTATTTATTAAATTAAAATTCAGTAAAAATCTATCTAACGGTTTCTTTTTATAGTTAATATTTGAAAAAATTTACTAAAATAAAATTAAAAGTAAACTTTCATTTTTAGAAAGTTATTTTTATTTTTTAATTGTAAATTTTATTAAATTATTTACTTAATAGATATAAATTAATTTATATACATACCAAGTTTTACAGTATTAAGTTACATTTGTAATATTTGACATTTTATGAGTTAAAAGAAGATGAGTTTCCATTTTATATAAAGTACTTAATTAAATTAATTCATAAGTAGGAGGTGAGTTTCTATTTTTTAAAAATGATCGAATTAATTAATAAATACTATTTTAGTAAAATTATTTTATTAATATATTAAAAAAATTATTTTATAGTATTTAAAATAATTAAATAATTATCAATCAATAATTATTTAATTAATTTATAATTAATATACTAAATAATTAAATAATATATTTATTAAAATATAGTTCGACATTGTGCAGATTTATTAATTTATGGTTAAATAATTTCAATAATTTAAGTTAAATAATTTCAACAATTGACGACTATTACTAGTAGAATTTTAATTCATGTTCAGCACTTAATTAGTATTTATTGAAGTCATTTCATTTATTCTTTGTGAGATAGCCATCAAAGAAAAAAAAAAGTCATTTTTATTTCTTTATTAATATATAAAAAAAAAAAAGGAAAAAACAAAAACAAATTTGCCTTATAAATTGGTGAGCGAGCGACGGTTTCTTTCTCTCTATACAAACAATAGCAGCAGCAACAACAAGAAACAAACTAACGCTCGGGTCTTCACGTGTCTCTCTGTCTCTCTCTTTTCCTCTGTTTTCTTCTTCATCTTCTTCTTTTTTCTGTTTGTTATCTTGAAAAAACTCATCATCATCATCGTCATCTCACCGTCTCACTTTCTTTTCATCATTGACAGTGGTGGGTGTTTTTGAGTGTAGTCTTAGGTTCATGTATTTGCTTCTTCTCCAATTCTTTCATCAGATACGGAGAGAGGTTTAGCTTTGAAAGAAGCAAAAATATGGAAAGAAAGAATCAGCAGGTGGATTCATTGTCTTCTTCTTCTTCTTCATTCACTTCTGAACTCTTTGGCTCTAAAAATTCTTCTTCTTCATCTTCATCTTCTTCTGGGATTTTTGGCTCCATTTTTGCACCTCCTTCTAAGGTGATTTCTTTGAAGTTTTTCTCTTTATTATTTCTATTCTTTTTAATTGTAATGAAGCTATTATTTTTCCCCGTTTGCATTATGAATAATTCTGCAGAAAATTTATATGTCCTTTTTTGGGGTTTAAGGCAAATTTTGTTTTGCTTGATTTTATAGTATTCAATTTTAGAGAAACAAAGAGCAAGACAAGTCTGACAATGAGACCTGACATGCTTCTAATCAGTGCTAACAACGGATAAATCTTCTTTTTTTGTTCTGCTTTTTTTTCCCCCTCTTCTACACTCTCCATAGGCATTGTTTTGTTCTGTTTTAGGACTTCTGTTTTCAGGGTTGTATTTTAGCTACCCACTGTTCTATTTACCTACTTTTAGGCCTTTTTATTTATTTATTTATTTTGGAATCACCAACAAAGCTATCCTTGACTCGGTTTATTAATGGTGCTGGCCTCTGGTGTTTGATTCAGGTATTGGGGAGAGGTTCACTGCGATCTGAAATGGCCGGGAAGAAGCAGGATTCTGCTAGTGAAGCGTCGAATGCCAAACCTGGACCATCAGGTTTGAATAACAAATCTAAGCTGTACAGTTATTTTTCGTTCTCTGTCTCTTGTAGCTCTAGTGATATTTCTAGTATTATTTTGATGTCTCATTTAGTTGTATGCATTTTCTTGCCAAACCTCCCTTGCCTATTTAAGCCTTTGGTTTATTCAGCACAGATTAGTATTTGCGTTATGACCATGAGACTAGAAAGTAAAATAAAATAAAATCTTGCCACGGTCTTTGGAATCATATTAAAGTTTAAGCTTGTGGAATATTTACATGCATAATTGTGGGATCATAATTATGCCGACCTTGCATAATTAAAAAGTCCTTATGGGATCTTGTAGTGCACCATTCTTGTTAGTAGTTTACTGATCTCTATTGAGTTAAGCCGTGATTTAGGCCCAAGAGGAATTATATCTCTTCTATAACCTTACTATGAAGGGAAAATTGTCGTGTTAAAAATCAAATTTGACATGTTCTGAGAGGCTGCCATGTCAAAGCCTTGATTGTATTCTTTCTGTAGGAAATATAACAGGTAATGCTTACCATCATGTCTCGTGTTTAAGTCATTTCCTTTATTATTTGCTCCAACTTTAGAATATGTGAGAAATCTGTATTTACAGTGTTTTCATTTCTTAAAACTTGTTTATTTTAAAATTGTCGATGTAGTGCCTGAATTAATGCATCTGATTAACCCTTTAATATTTGCAGCTGAAACTTCTAAAAGCAATGAGAGTGAAGCTCAGAACACTCCAAGTAGCGATACAAGTTGCTTTTATCAGGATCAAGTGCAACCTTGCCACCTCAGTTCGTCAATCTACTATGGTGGTCAAGACATTTATCATCATCCCCAAAATAGCCAAAGCTCTAGTCACCCAATTGTGAGTGTAAAACTATTTACAATATCATGAAGCAACATACCTTGTTTTACCTGGATAATGCATTTCAACAAAATGTCCTTAACTCAGGCACAAAATGTCCTCACCTTGACTCGGGCATAAAGCCTTTCTCTTCTAGCAGAGTGTTCATCTTTCATAAAGTTTCCAATGCGTCAATTACTTTAAAACCAATCTTGATTTGGGTTAATTAATGGAATTATCGTGGCTCTTTATGCATTTATTTACAACAGAATATTGGCTGCATAGTCATTGTTGGTTTTCTGAGCATCATCTTGTAAATTGGCTCATACATAATCAAAAGTGATGAACTACTGACATATTCTATTTTCTCATCAGTTCAAGAAAGATGGGACAGAAGATGACTCTGGAAGTGCTTCAAGAGGAAACTGGTGGCAGGGTATGCTTTTGTGATCAGCATGTACTATATTGATTGGTCAGTTTGGAAATTAGTGTTACTGTTCTAATATCCTTGATATCCCAATGTTGTTATTGTGCAGGGTCTCTCTATTATTAAGATCTACCTGCCATGACACATACTCAGCGAGGTATTTTTTTCTAAAATCACATCTACAGGGAATAGATACGTTTTTCATTACTGTTCAACATTCCTTTTTCTTTACTGTATGCATAAGCTACAATTTTGCTCTAGCTTCATATATATATATATAAAATGAAACTGCTATCTCTTTGGTTGGCTTATTTCTAGTCATAAAGATCATATATTTTGAAAAACGTGGGTGAATTTTTGCCTTTAAAACTGATGGCCAAGCATACAGTGATCTCTTAACTTACATAGATGGGAGTATCCTTGATTCTGCATTGAGTCTGGTAAATGAGGTGTGATAGACATTGGCCTTTCCAAGCCTCGGTGACTCTAATATTCATTCTATTGAATCACATAAATGCTGATGAGTGCAGATTAACTGGTAGAAAATAGTTACTTGGAGAAGTCACAGCAGAGTGAACATGCATTGATCTATTGTCTGCGATTATATAAATACTTTTTCAAGACATTTGAGACTTCATTTGCCTAATTTATTTGTTAGGTTCATGTAGTTCTATTTCCATCTTATGTCTTTTTAATAACTGCTTTTCGGTTTTGTATTTGGTGAAATGTTCTCTCTGTTGTTTGCAGGTAAATAGAGAACATAGGGAAGCAGTAGCACCTAAATTTACCTGTTGTTATTTGTAGGAAGGGAGGTAGCAATCAGATGGCAGTGGATGCTGGTTATTGTTGTTTCCTCCAGCTAAAGACATATTGTCATTAAAAAAATGTAACATGTATCAACTCACCATCTTTCTTTTTTTTTTTTTTTTAAAGGATAATAAAACCTCTTTTTTCTGTAACATAAAAGGATGTTTTGTTTAGGAGCCACTGTGGATGGATACACTTATATAATATATGCATTTTCCCTTCTTATCATTCTTTTATTTTTAAGTTTGAACTTGGCAATTTTCAGTGGATTTGTTTTGACCCTCAGTTTTTTTTTTCCCACATCCCTGTATTCACTTCAGAAGCTTTATTTACAAGAGCAATTTCAGGTTGATTTTGGTAAATTATATTTAACAAAGCTTTTCTTGGGCTTTCATGTTTATATAGTCTCCTCTCAATTCAATACCATTCCTGACCATCTAATGCTTCATTAGAGACAAATTTTCGTGTGAAAAAAAAGAGAATAAACAATAAAAATTTATTAAAGTGATATTTTTTTTTAAGTGGTCAAATGTACCTGAGCTCCAACTCTTTTCATTTCATCATTGTCAGCCTCATCTTAGGTACACGCACCAGAAACTGGTGATGGGGAATGGACCATTACATTAATAAAATTTATCTTGCAATGTGTCTTCTTGCTTTCGGTTTATAACCGTCTTGTCTATTTTCTTATCCTTACACTAATATCAAATTCCTATTTTTATTTATTTATTTCCTATCTGAAATGTGACATACAGATTGTTGCACTAGTCCTTATCCTAGTTTTCTATGACGATCCTTTTCTAGAGGTAACTTTCGGTCGTCAAAGAAAATCTCTTTCCAAGTACAAAGATCCTGCAGTCACTTTTTTTTCCCCCTTGCAAATATGAGCTTGATGTTGCATTGAACTTCATTTTCCATCAGGTTTACCAAGAAAAGAGAAAATCAATAATAATATAAAGCACAGAAAACATTCGAAATGCATTTCATGAAGATTCTGAACATATTATTCAGGATAGGTACGTACATATATATATAAGCTGCTAACGTATTATTTTATACAGCTGCTACTACTAGCATGTATTTACTACACAATTGGGTAGCAGCTTTCAAGCAGTCCTTCATGTTTGACCCTTTCTATGTTATCCCATCACGGAAGTGTATAAGCTGCAAAACCAACAATTTTGAGCTCAGCATACAAAGTGATCAAGTTAAAATTTGTAATGAATGTAAAGCAAAAACCAAGAAGCATGTCACTAACCTCCGCACTTGTAACCGACAGGACGATTAGCAATGTTGCATCGCTTAGGAATCGTAATGGCAATTTCAGGTTTGATTCCAGATGCCTTGGCAGTGTTTGAAAGCATCACAGCACAAAGGCAGCTTGGGTTCTGGCCTATACTTCTAACCTGAAAGCAGCAACTGTCTGAAACAGAAGCTTTCTCATCCTGCGCTGCCGCTGCACAAGGAGCTAGCTTATATGCTTCATTTTCTGGAGAACTTTTCCCACATTCCCTTGCCCCATCAACCTTTCCAGCAATGCTCATAAGCACAATCAATCCTACAAGGCAGAACAACAATTTAGCTGGGGTCTCCATTTTCCTCTATATCACTAACTGTAAATGCACAAATCAATCTGCTATTTTGGATGCAAAACAATCCCTCGATCGAAATATTTATACTGCAAAACTAGCTCCAATGGGTATTGCAGCATCCGCCCACTAATCATAGTGGCAGTAGCACTAGAACAAGATACAAATACTTTATTATTAGAGCACTTTGGTTTAGTTCTGTTGGGTCCAATAGAGGTTGGTGTATGCACTCACAATGTCATGCCATTGTGCTAAATGTGTCCACATGTTATAATCTCAGAGGCAATGCACAGCTTCAAGAAGCTCACAATTGAACCACCTCAATTCATTCTCTAGAACATCATCGGCAAAAACAAAACATCAAAAAAGGCTTTTTCCAACAAACCTTCCATTTTGTGGACACGTAATAAACCAACTTTGAGCCAAACTAACCACAAAGAATATCTTTAATTTAAGGCCAAACAAAGAGGCCATTGAGCATCTGATAAAAGCCCATGTGGACCCATACTCCGCCTGTATCAATCATTATTAATGTTGAGATTTGTTTCCGTTCTGATAGAATAGAAAGACAGTTAACTATTAAATGTTAATAGTTATTATTTGAAAATTATTTTTATGAACCACCACTGAGAGTAGGTTTCACATGTATAGGAAGGGAAGAGGTATTGTACTCATGAGCTCAACGCATTAAAAGCAAAATGCTGGTGACATTTGAGCTCGACTGAAGTGTTTGGGTACTTGACTTTCCAGTGGATTGCTTCCTATAATTCCAACGGATTGAAAAAACATTTATAATATTTAAAATAATAGTCATACGCCAAGTTGGGCATTTGGTCTAGTGGTATGATTCTCGCTTAGGGTGCGAGAGGTCCCGAGTTCAATTCTCGGAATGCCCCATCTTTTGTAATTTTTAACATCCATTATTAGATTAGCTCTCTCTCTCTTACTGAGATCCAAGTCTTCAGGGTTTATGCTTTAGTAATTCCATTATTAGATTAGCTCTCACTGAGATCTTGGTGCTGAGTTTTTGTTTTACTATGAGATGATCATTACATACACCTACCAATAGCTCTCACAGAGATCTAGGTGCTCTGGGTTTAATGTTTTAATACGAGATGATCATTACATACAGCTAGAAATGAAGTAATAATGTAATATGCATACAAGGCCTAGTGATGCATATGCCAGATTGTACTTGACAGCATAAACATCAAGTCATCAGACTCATACATCATTAAAGATGGCTTGTTGTAACAAGCATTCAAAATAAAATTTCTACTTCCATGAATACACAAGAAGTGGCAAGTCAGCCATCCTATTTAATCACATTTTCAGGAAAAAATAAAATAAAATTTCAAGCTCATTCCTCCACAATCGATTTCTCAACTGGTGAGCCGATTGAGCTTCCTGCTTCCCTTATGCAGTGGAAAGATTCAGCTCCAGTTTGAGATACTGGTGATTTTTGAGTTGCCAAATCTGTTCCTTCAGCTGGATTACGGCAATCCTTGCCTTTTGTATCAATACTGAGGTAATCTGTCAAGACCTTTTTTACACCTAAACCGCGCTGCTGAGGAATTTTGTTGCTCGTTATGAAGGGAGATCTGTCTCCTTTTACAGGGCTAATTAGATGCCCTGGAGAAATACTTGGTGTGGTGTAAGCTGTTTTATATGGAGTGCTTGAGACCGGCACTGAGTATGGAATTGTAACACTTTTATGAGCAATCACACTAACTTTAGATATTGATGAGAATTGATCTGAATGTTTAGTCAACTCATCAACGTAGAGCAGATCATCAATCCGTGCAATGATATTGAATGCCAAGCTCTCTAAAACTCTTGAGTAGCTCTCCAAAATAGACTTCCCAACATCCTAAGAGACAGTAAACTTTGTTGACTGGGAATGAAACTTAGACTGGTTTCAAGAATAAAAATGTTAACTAGCATAAGATATTCGAACCTTGTTGTACTGAATTTTGCTCATATCCAAAGCCGTCTGTGGAAGACCTGGGAATCGCTGCTTCAAGCAAAGAAGAAGGCTCTCTGCTCTATCTGCTAGCAATTCCCTCTTCTCTGCATCTGTCATCAGCTCCTTGACCAATTCCCATGATGACTTTGAACCAGACTTAGTTGCATTGCTGGTAGATTTTGAGTTGGTTCTTTTGCGCCACACATAGATAGCAGCCTCCACTCTGTTGGCAAGTTCTATAGCTTGATGTTCAGAGGACAAATCAAGGCAATCAAGTAGACATTCTGGAGAAAACTGATCCGAAGATATGTATCGATAAATGAGGTCTCCTAAGCTGGCTTTTCCATTCTGAAACAAAGATTGGAGCAAGAATAGCATGATTTCAACAAAAAATGCCTCTGTTCGTAATATATTTGAAAACATAATAACAGTCACACAATAATAATGTAATTCATACCTTCGGAAGACCTTCCAAGTATGATTCAGGAACTTCCATATCAGCTAAACTAATGCTATTGATTGCCATTGCAGCTTTTAAAATCTGGTTTGTGCAATCACGCTTATGCTGCAATTGCTTTCTTGAATTTTCGTGGACGCCACAAGGAGGGACCCGAGGCACAGGTAGCCACCACTTTTCCTCTTGACGCTGAAGGGCTCTACGGAAAGATGTTGACCCATCAGCCTCAGGGGCTAAGATCCCTTGGTCAACATACCAGAACTCTGTATTTTCAAAACTATCCAATACATCCTGCAAACAATTGTTGCACTCAGAGTCTCAGACTTGATATATATAATACAAACATTACATAGACCAAGTAGTTTTGGTGAATCTTACAATAAGCATATTATCTAATTTGCGCAAAGCTGGGAGATTTATGTAAAGATCTGACCGTGGTCTGCAAGTCATGACCTGGATGACAACATAAAAAGCCAATAAAAATCACATTCAAGATAACATTCATCTAATTTGAGGCTTTGAGCCCAAAAGGAAAATTTTTTCCAGATTTTTCAGCCACTACTCTGCATACTCCCATTCATTATCATGTTGTATGGAGAAAACAGAATGGCTCTCTGTTCTATATAGCATTTCAAGTTAGCAATATACCACCACCAAAGGGACCATTTAAAGAAACGAAATCTAAAACTATCATCATTCCTAGATTCTCTTCATTTGTCTTAGTTTTCCACCCAAGACCCATAGTAATAAATTTACACAAAATCATGAATTTGAACACTGAACACCTGAATTTGCTGAAGCTTATGTGATTCCAATTCAATGTAATAAGAAACGTACTCCACATTACTTTCAAGCAGCTGGTGAAAAATTGAAGCTTATTACAATGCAATGTAATCTGCAAACTAATATGTCCCTGCACGGACTGAAACATACCTCAAGCTTGCTGCCATCTGGAAATGTCTGCCAAGAGGGTATCAACTCCACTATGTGATCACTCACACAAAGAAACCATTCCATCTCTCTTCGCCACATTGCTTTCTTCTCTGGAGGTAGAGGCTCTAGCCTCCATAGTTGACCAAACAATGTAGCTAAAAATTGGGAAGAGGAATAAAAGAAAGAAACATCCATCAAATTAAAGACAAATGCCTTCACAAATTAAGGAAACAGATTATTTGTGAACATACCACATAGATTAGTAATAGCATTTGAAATAGCCAATGCTGTGCAAACTCCATTTCCACATCCTGACATGTCCTCTCCAAGAAGCAATTTTGAAAACCGTTCCTTCATCATCTCAATCTCTATAAACACCCCCAAAAAAAAAAAAAAACTGAAGCCATCAAATCCATTAACAAGAATTGCAAGATTTTTAGCATAACAGAAGAGACGTAATTAATACCTGAAATTGAAGACCCTTGTTTTTCTAACTTCGTATCACCCAAATGTAGCTTCTTTCCATCATCAGTTGCACCAGTCGCACTTGTGCAATCAGGTATTTCTTCTTCTACTACTTCTTTCTTTACAGGCCAACCCAACGAAGTAAGTGAAGATGAGTCCTCCTCCTCAGAGCTGCTATGGCTCTGCTCTTCATGCACAGTAGTTTCAGATGTCAAAAAATCAGAACTTGAGCTGCTGCTATCTCTACCCTTTACTTCAATCAAATCCGCACCATTTTCACCAAACATTAGTTTTATCTCTTCTGTGTCTTCATTATTCTTCTCAATAAAACCCTCCATTATTGTGCACTCTTCTTCAAGAAACTCAAGTGAATCGCCAAAAACAGAGTTGTTTATTACCATACCACTAAAATGCAGCCTTTTCAAGTAAAACCCATTAAAGCGAGGAGCTTTGTTATATAAGTTTCTTAAAGATTTTGAGACCCAAAAACCCAATAGAGAAAATGGGTTATAGTTGTTGTTGTTGTTGTTGTTGAAGTTTCTAAGCTTGTGTAATGGCACACAAAGCTTGAAGCGGTAATGCTGGTAGTGTATTTGTTTTTGCTGTTGTTGAATTGTTTTTTCACTTCGTTGGTTGAAAGCTATATCCATAAGGTAAAGCCTCAACCATGTCTACTTGAGTGGGGCAAAAGGGTGAACACAAACCCAAAATATAAAATAAAAAAACAAACTTTTTTTTTCTTTGGATTTTATTTTATTTATTTGTTTTTGCGAAGAGGAATGCTCCATATTCTTTTATTCATGTGAGAAGATGTGAAGGGTAGTCATATGATTACTGAAACTTGCACAAACACATGACTTGAAAGTGACAGGAAAAGGCTCTTCTTCTTCTATTTTTTTTTTTTTTGGAACATTTTATATCATCATTTTAGCCAGACACTACCAAAAGAAAAAAAAATTTTGGTTGGCTCTTGTTGCTTGGCTTTTGTGTTGCTTAAACAAGAGATCAAAATGGTAAAGGGAACTAATTAATTAATAACATCACTATGATTAGGGTTTGTCTCAAATATAATAATGAAAGAAAGAAAGAAAGAAAGATTATTATGGGATTCGTGCAAGCAACGGATGTGTCATCTTGGATTGAGATTACTCCTCTAATGTTACTAATCTTTGTGGGTTTCAAATTCCATCAATACTGAGCAGAGTTTAAATTTATAAATTTAAAGTTGGCTGTAATCTAATATGTTATTGTTGATGTAATATAGGAATAAGAATCAATTTGCCCTTTAAACTTTGAACAAAGTACATTTCCTTCCTTAAATTTGACCTAATTTATAGTACTCTTTTTTATTTGAAAATCAAATTTTTACATCCTTTAATTTTAGTTTTACCAACACTTTAATCTTTCTGTTGAATTTTCCATCAGTACTTCCTCTATTTTATAAAAATTACTATATATTTTACAAAAACTAACACTTTAATTTTTTTATTTTAATAAAATAAAAAAATTTGTTGTTCTTTTTTAATTTTTTTAATTATTTCAAATTTAAAATCACAATTTTTACTAAATTTTCAACAATTGCACTTGTTCTTATCAACATTTCAAGATTAAAAAATCAAATTATAATTTTAATAGCATTAAATTTTATTAATTTTATATTATATTTATTTTTTGTGTTTGATTTCATTAATTTTACCTTATTCTAAAGTAATTCATTTTATATATTACTTTAGTTTTTTTGATAATATATTGCTTCAGTTTTGAATAATACTAATTTTAAATGGAAAATTTAATAAAATTAAGTAAAAGTATGAATATAAAATATATTTATGAATATTTATCAATTTATTAAAGTTACAACTTTGACTTTTGAATTAGTGCATGTTTTGTTCAAAAAATATATAAATGGAGATATTTGTACGTATCTAAAATTTAGTTAGTATTAAAATTTTAAATTTTATATAATTAAAAAATTGAAGGACTAAGTTAGTTTATGTTATTAGAACTTAGAGATTAAATTGTTTTATTTTTATAAGCTGAGGGAGTTAAATGTATTTTGATATAAAAAAAATACCTAATGGAAAAGTTAACGAAAAAAATTAAATATTGACAGAATTAAAATTAATGGGTGTAAATATTTGATTTTCAAATAAGAGGGAGGAGGCCAAATTATCCCTAAATAATATAATCAACTCCTTATTTTTTTAACAGATTAACAAAAAGGCCCCTAACAAATTACAAATATCTCCATAATAATTTAAATAGTTGACAAATAAATCCTCATTTTAGTAAAAAAAAGTTTTTATTAAAAATTTTAATTTTATAATTATATTAATTCATGTATAACTCGTAAAATTTAAAAATCTGATAATATACTATATAAATATAAATTTAATATTCACCAATAAATTTTAGTATTGTTGAAATATAAAATTTTTATTAGTATATAAATTAATTTTACTTTTTAAATTTATATTTGAAATTCAAATTTATTTATATAAAAAAATGCTAAGTGTAATTTAATATGTAACAATATATTAATAGCTTAATATTAAATTAATAATTAATAATATATTATTAAAGTAAAAATTAATTACTTTATTATATTTCAAATTTTAATATTAAAGCTAATAATATATTGTATTTTTAATATAAAGGGTGCATTTGGATTGAAGTTAAAGGATAAATGATTTTACTCCTATAATGCATTAACCCATTTAAACTTGTTTGACAAGCTTTAAAATATTAATGTTAACAATTAACTCCCTTAAAAGTTATTAACATTTCTGTGTATTTTTGTTAATCTAGTTGGAGATAGGGTAAAGACCTGTAAAAAATTATTTTATTAATATTTTTATTTTTCTATCATTTTTTATAAATTATTTTTCTTCTCAGTTTTTTCTAAATTAATGAAATATAAATCAAATCTATAAATAAATGTATTTTTCTTTATTTTTTATGTGTAGAAATGTACGAATATATATTATGTAACTTTATCTTCATGAATTTTTTTAATTATTTGATGTTTTAAAAATTAATTTTATTTCATGGAAAAATTAATTAATTAATTATATTATTTTAATTATTTCATATATATTGACAATTTTTAAAAAAAAAAATCAATTACACAACTTATACATTACCCTTTATTTACCAAACAAAATTAACAATTTAACTATTATACATGTAGCTATTACTCCCCATATCTTTAACCAGAATCCAAACACACCCAAATTAATAAATCAATTTACATAAAAATAAAAAATTTTATATTTCAACACTACTAAAAATTATTGGTGAATGCTAAATTTATATTTATATAATTTATTGTTAGATTTAAAATTTTACAAGTTATAAATGATTAAATATAATTTTAAAATCACTAAAAATTATATTACTAAAATAAGGACTTTTTTTGTCAACTAATTAAAACACTATGGAGATATTTTTAATTTTAGGAGGCCTTTTGTCTACATAAAAAAAAATTAAGGAGCTAATTGTATTGTTTAGGGGCAATTTGACCTTTAATAGAAAGTTCAGGAACTAAATTGGTCCTAAAACATCCAAAATGACTTATTTAACCCTGGATGAAAAGTTAAGGGACAAATTGACCCCTGAACTTTTAGTTTAATCTAATGATTTATTCATTCTAAAGTGCACATGTTTGCATTTATACAAATGCAACTTAAAATCATTAGTTCAATTTTTATTTTATTACAACCATCGATATACATTATAGGTATTGATACATAAGAAAAATCAATGGTCATTATTAAATAAAGATTAATATAGCAGTTCTTATTTTATTTATATAGATATAAATGTTTATACCATAACAAAAAGCCTTTAGTTTAAAAACAACAATTGAAATTTTATTGAAAATCAAATTTTTAAAATTAAAAATTAGTATTTTTATTAGAAAAATAAATAATATTTTAGTAATTAAGTTATATTTTTTTTATTACATCAAGTTGAACTAATTTAACAAATTCTTAACATTGCACATTTATTCATAAGAGAACACCACCGTTTCTTTCTCTCTTTGTATAGTCCATTAATATTTTATGGGTCAAATGTATGAGAGAACATTGAATTTTAACTTTATTTTATTTCGGTTACCAAACTTTAAGTTGCATTTTTTTAGATACCAAACTTTTATTTAATTTCATAGTACTCACTCAAAAAATTTGTTGGTATCTAAATAATTCAGAATTATTATTTTTATCCAAAATTAAAGATTGTTTGCAAATAAGTCCATATTTTCTATACATTTATAGGAAACAAGTAAAAATTTGAAAATCATTTTGATTCCACCGAATAAAAGCAGATTCATTATGAGAGGTATCAAAGCCTAAAGAAGCAAAATTTCAATTTTTTTATAATTTCTAAACTAAATTGAAAAATAAAAAAATTGAGAAATTAAAATTCTTTTTAAGAGAAATTTAAAGGACTAAAATTTTTTAACAATATCCTTTTTGAAATAAAAGCAAAGTTAGAAGACCAAAAAGAAACAAATTGAAGTTTAGTATCCAAATGTTAATAAGTATAAAGTTGAGTGACCACCATTATATTTAACCCAATATTTCATCTTTTCAGGGGGTGGTTGGTCTTTGGGCTAGTAATCACCACTTCTAGTCCACTTTTCTGCTTATTTCGTTCTAATTTTTCAGATCTATAAATAAAAGCAATAGATTTATAGCTGTGTTTAAAGTTTTTCTTGTCTTGTGGTTATGGATATGGATATGGTGTAGTTGTTGTTTCAAGATGACTATAATTTTGTCAGTCTGGATCAAGAACACTGTCCATAGCACGATGACAAGGGGCCATATATCCTCCATTTCTCCGTCGTTATCTCAACTGCCATTAAGGGTGTAACCGAGCGGAGTTGAGTTGAACTTTTAAAAGTTCAGGCTTAGTTCATTTAAAAATTAATAAACTCGAGTCGAAGTCAACCTTTCTAAAGCCTGGCTTAAGCTCGGCTTAAGTTTGTGTTTGATGAGCTCGAGTCGAGCTCATGGGCCAGGTGAGCTCAACAACATATTTTTATAATTAGACATTACATTATTTTATAACCTCAAACTAGGCATTTTTGTAACATTAAAATTGCTTATAACATTAAAATTTCGTAGTTTTGAATTTAAAATACGAATATTACTTTATATTATATTTATCTATTACTTTACATTTGCAATATTTTATATTAATACTTATATATTAATTTTAAATACAAATATTACTTAATTTTTTATTTATTGAAGAATTTTATTATTTACTAAATATTTAATTAGTATTGTATAATATTTACTTATTATAACATTAATGTTAATTTATATGATAAAATTATTTACTATTATCATGAGTACATAATATTATCATATGCAATATTTTATATTAATTATTACTAATTGTAGGTGGCAGGGTTTAGCACGCGTCTAAATGTTTGGTAATTACAGCACTATGTGGGTTCGAGACCCACTAGAATATATTAAATAGTTCATAAAGCCTACTTGGAGATGGAGTTGCCATCCAGATAAAAGTTGGGACACATTGTACAGTAATTGGATCCCACAGAGGTTTCTAGAAGCCGTCATTAGAAATCGGGTTCAGAAATTGGGTATGGACTTTTGGAATGTCCACCTAACCATGCAATTAGCCTCTATTTATATTTTGTGTTTTATTACTTTTAATTATGTAATTATTTCTTTATTATCACGTGAATTGAAATTTCCTTCGAACAATTATCACATTTTATAATTAAGCACAAGTTTGCACATTAATTTCTTTTATGAATTTGGTCTCAACACCCACTATAAACAAAGCGAATAATAATAATTTACAACTATACATTTGAATCAAAATGGGGAAAGGGATTAGAGATTACAACACTTTATTCAAATGAAAGTATAATAAATGGAAAATAAACCATAAATAAACCAAAAGTAAACACACATTAAATTACATACAAATATAATAAAAATGGGAAAAGGTTAGATATTGAATTGAAAAATTAGAATCATTTTGATTCCCTGTAATACATCGAGATGTTAGCTTCTGAGACATATAAAATCATAAAGGAAGAGGCAACGAATTAATTTACAAAACCAAATTTATACAAATGCCCTGTCAAATTGGCTTGAGGGCCTGTCAAAGTGGCGATCACCTTTGTGAAGAGGCGATCGCCTCTATGAGTGAGGTGACGAATTAATTTACAAAACTAATAGATGGTCTATTAAAGTGGCATGAGGGCCTGTTAAAGTGGCGATTGCCTCTCATTATAGTGAGGCGAGAGGTGTTATTTGATCAGTAGGCCCAAATAACTCTCAAACTAGCAAACTTCCACTTTAAGCAAGAATCTACTATTGTAAACAAGCTAGATGCACCACTATATCTAAAACTTAATAAATCATACTAAAAACATGGCATATCATAAATAATAAACACAAGAGAGTGGATGGACAAACTAATAAATGAATGAACTAGACATTATGCAAATATATAGTTTAATCTTAAAAGAATCAAGATAATTACTTGAGAATCAACTTTCCAATTTAGTTTGGCCCTTAGAAATGAATATAGATGTTAGTCTCCCTTTGAATGCAAGCTTTTTACCTTCCTTTTCAAGAAAGTCCCCCTTGAACTTCACTCACTTTCCTCTCCTCTTCTTAAGAACGTTTTCTCATTTTTTTTATTTTAAAGCTCTCCCTGAAAGCTCTTTTTTTTTTTTTGCTAAAAATTGCTCCCCTAATTGCTAACCCATTGCTCCTCTCTCTTTCTCCTTTTTAATCACCTCCTTAGTCCATACCTCTTCTACTCTCTTTCATCATTGCCTTCCTAGCCTTTTCCTCTTCTCAAAAACTTCTTTTTCATCCTAAAGACTGAGTTACAGATGAGGTGGGCCTATCAAGTTGGCTGCCATAGTCACCTCTGTATTTAATGCAAAGGCCAAGTGGTTGTTGTAAAGGCGATGCCTCTACGATGAGGTGATCACCTCTGCACTTGCTGCCATAGAGGTGTCACCTCTCTGGCCTGACTTGCATTGGGCCTAATGGGCCAAGGCGGCCTGGGCTTGACTTGTAAGGGTTTAGGGCTCGGATTTGTGGGTTTAAAGCCTTCAGGCTCATTTTTTAGAAGATTTTGGGTTTCCCTCTTGCATTCAAATTTACATTTCCTCATCATTGGGCTCTATTATAGGCCGATCAAACTGAGCATCCACAATTAGTCCTTTATCGCGGTCTGATTGAATCGGGTGTCTACACTAATTTAATTAGTATTTTCTTTACTTAATATAAAACTAGTATTATATAATATTGACTTATAAAATTAAATGATATTTATTGAATATTGATATTTAAATTAAATTATACTTATTTAATACCACCACCTAATATAATGAGCTTGTTCATGAGCCTATAAACGAGCATTTAAACGAGCTAAATGAGCATGTTCGTAAGCTTTAACGAGCCGAACTTAAGGAAGCTCGGGCTCGGCTTGTTTACCTTACAAGCCTTAAAATTGAGTTTGGGCTCAACTCATTTAGCTTAACAAACAAGCTTTTTCCAAGCTGAGCTCCAAACAAATCATGAACTATTAAGCTCAATTATACGCCTTGCCACCAGTATGGTTGATGTTCAACATCCAATACTATTGCTTTGTTAAGAGGATTACTATTAGCCCGAAGATGTCTCATCAACCAGAATCATCAATTTTGGTTAGTAATTATGAATAAAAATTCAAGCAAACTTGAATATGGTCTGATCTCCTTCATGAATGAGTCAATGATGTCTGTTTGAGTTCTTTATTTTCAGCTTCCAACACTTTAGGTTCCTGATTTTCCTCTAATTGAAAATCAATATATTGGGCTAACTTATTTCAAAATATCTCCTGAACTTTTAAGTGTGTTTTTATATTATGGACTCTCTACTTGTAATCCTTTTATATATTAACGAATATTTGTATTTGTTGTTAAAAAAAAAATAAAAAATTCATCCAATTTGCAAAGCTATCCGCATTGCACAAGTTGACTACTAGTGAAAGTAATTTTTAACTTAAAAGGGAAATTTACACCTACAAAAGTCACAGTAAACTTATAATTTTTTATATTATGAAAAAATATTTTATTTTTTTATTACTCTATTTCAACAGTTACTATAATTATTTGACAAACTAAAGTTAAAAATTATTATGCCTACGCTCCACATTGTACCCCGTCTTGTGATTGTAACCCGTGCAAAAGCTACCTTTATATAAAGTTAGAAGCATGAAAGAAAAAAAAAAAAAAAGTTTCTAAACAAATTGTTTATCCCTTGACAAATAATCTTTATGAATTTATCACAGTATAATAGTAAATAAACGAAAATATATTAAATTTTCATAAATTTATTTCCCTACTTTAAATTATTTTTTAATTTGTACCAATTTATTTTATTTTTAAATACAAAATTTTAAAATTTTATTAGCATATAATGGCATAACATGTACTCATGGCTGCCGAAGTAACGATATAAACAATAATTGTATGCTCCATTTATCTTGAATCATAGCTAAAATTTTAATTTTATCGTTACCTTTAAAATTTGTATTAATTTATTTCATTTTAAATTTGATTATATTCAAAACAAACAAATTAACTCATATTTTCTTCTTCTTTTTCTCCACTAATTCTATCATTTTTAAAGAAAATGAGAGAGACGACACTTTTTAACCATCACTAGTACTTCAAAATCTTACTCTGACTTATTTTAAAGAAAAGATTTTTGGTTATTTTATTGCTACAATTATTTTATTACAACAACAACAATAATAGTCAGTTGGGCAATGCACAGATGCAATTGCACTATTTTTTCATAATTTTTTTTAAAAAAAAAGTTATACTAAAAGATTATGGTAATTGGTCCTTGGAAAGTTCACATACACGTAATCTAATGTTATAACTCACTTTAAGATAAGTATATATTAAAGTTTCGATTACTATCTCTCCTTTTCAATTAAAAAAAAAACAATTAAAATCTTCAATATTACCTATATATATATGTAATGTCAATAAGTCTATATGAGTGCGTGCATTTAAGTTATAACCACGCCTTTACAAAATTATTATAGTTTTGTAAAGGAAAATTATATTTTTGATGCCTTAACTTTAATTTAGTGTGTATTTTATATTATATATATATTTTTTAAAAAATGCATTTGCAATGAGTATGGTGTGATGTCTTTCACTCACAAAAATCAAAGAGTGAACTAGTCATTCTAAATTTCACATTAATTGTAAAAATTACCACAATTTTATGAAAGAGTATATTATGTCTCTGACCTAATTTGTGTAATTTGTATTACAATTAAAAAATTATGGTATTTTAGGTAAAAATAAAATAAATTATGATACTAAAAGTTGTACTACACCGATGACCACTTCAATCACAACTTATTTCTTATAAAATAATTTCATCTAAATTTGGCAATTAAAATGTATAAATGTATAATGGTGAAGATGACGAAAAAATTTTATAGTTAGATTTTCTATATTTTATGCCACAGAATAAATTGAAACAAATTACATTTAAAATAAAAAAAATAACATAAATTAATTGTGAGGATAAATAATAAATGATTAACTAAAATTCAAGATAAATGGTTTAATTGTTTTTTTATATTATACCATTCAATTAAATTTTTGGCACATTTCATTCCTTCCTTCTCAATTTCAGGCATATTAAGTTATTATTGCAAAATTGATGATTAAAAAATATCTAAATTAGTTCCTATTATTTTAAAAATTTTCTATTTAATTATTGTAATTTTATTATTAACAATTAAATCAATACAATTACTAAGATAATTTAATTAAAATTAATAAATTTTTTAAAAATTATATATTTTTATATAATTAAGATGTCAATCATCTATTTCTAATAGATTTATAATAGTAAAAATATATATAGTTATAACAATTATGACATTCTTTAATTATGAATTAAATATTTATATAATTGATACAAAAATATGGCAAAAATTAATTAAGATAATAAATTTTTTAATCAATAAAAGTACATGAGGTATTTAATAAATAAAATATTAGTAAACAATTACAATTTTTGTCAACTAAAAATAAATAAAATATTATTGCATACAATCATATCTCTTACAACTAATATTTAATAAATTAAGAATTCCATTAAGTCTTTTAAAATAAATAAAACATTAATTTACGGGAGATTCTTCAGTGGCTGTATTTTTTATTACTTTCATTTTACTTTATTTTTATCACCATAAGATGAAAGTATAATTTATAATCTAACGGTGGTTATTAGCAAAGTGTACTTTACGTTGTAAAACAAAAGTAATTTTATTAGACATTTTAATTGACTATAATATTATCTTTAAAGTTATGACATTTAAATTTATAATTTTTGCTATTATATTATTTATTAAATATCTCATATACTTTTTTATGGATAGAAAATTTATTATGCATAATTTTTTCCATATTTATATATTAAATATATAAATATTTTATGCACAATTAAGATATATCATAATTGTTATAACTATATATATATATATATATATATATATATATATATATATATAAGATGAGTGACATCTTAATGATATAAAAAGTATATAATTTTTAGATTTTTTAATAAGTTTAGTTGAATTATTTTAGTGATTGTATAAATTTAATTGTTAACAATAAAAATCATAAGGATTAAATAGAAAATTTTAAAATTATAGAGACTAATTTAAATATTTTTAATTGTAATTTTTCAAGAAAGGAGTGTTAGAAATTGAGAATTAAGAGATGCAATGTGTAAAAAATTAAAAAGTAAAAAAAAAAAATACAATGTATCGAAATTTAATAAAAGAGCACAATATGAAAAACCTAAAAATACTGAGGTCAAGATGTGTTTTGCCCAAATGAAACATATAATGATGCTCATATCATCACCTCAACTACCATATATATTATAGTTAAAAAAAAAAAAAATCTATCGTATATATTCACAACAGCACTTCAGCTCTTACATATATACACATGTCACACCATTAATAAGTTGCATAAATAATTGTAATTTTAAAAAATTGTAATTAATATAAAAAAATTGATATAAATTAAATTAAAAGTTAATTCTTATTCTAAAATAAATAAACCATTAACTCTATGTGCTTAAATTGATATAGGCCTTTAACATTTTGTCTTCAAAAAAATTTAGAAAATAAATAATTTACATATTTAGAGATATTGGAAAGGATTAATTTTTATGAAAAGGAGTAAAGAAGTGGTCCTCATTTGAAAATAAAAAAAAAATATATATATATATATATATATATATATATATTTATTTATTTATTTATTTATTTTTTAAATAAACAATTCCAAGATCTTGGGTCGGCCCTTAGGTCTTAGCAACATAAAAGGATTTTTTGTCTTTTACATAGGCACGTGATAGGAAGGCTGTTCTTGTAATTTGATTATTTGAATATATCCTGTAAAATGGGTAATTATACATTTTTGTGCTTTATTTAGTTTAAATTCATTGAAAATTTTATTTTATTTCAAAATAAACTTTTATTATTAGAGTGCTATACAAAAATTATAAGATTTATTTTAAATAAAACAAATATTATGTCTAAAATAATTTTGTTTTTCAATTAAATACTTTAATATTTTTAAAATATATTGTTTAATTCTTGAAATTAAGATGTGGAAAAATAGAAATTTGAAGAAAAAGATACAAAAATATATGTCATAAAAAAGAAAAATTTTAAAAATATAAAGTTCATTTGAAACTTCTATTAAATTTAATAAAATTTGAATAAATTATAACTAATCACAAGAATTTAATGAAATATATATTTAAACAACTTTTCTTATCAAACACATTAAACTTAAATTTGCAAAAAAAATATATAAGAATTTATGCAGTTTATTCATGCCAACCACAATGTTATTCTCCTCTAAGCTTCCTGTATATATTAATTTGAAAAATATCACTTTTTATCTTTATTTCCCGTTAGTATTGATTTTTTTTTTTGTTATTAAAACGTAAAAATACAAAAAGAAATTTAAGTATCAATCTAAAATACAACAAACACATTTTAATCTCTGTTTTTATTTAAAAATATTTAATCGTATATATTTTATCTTATTTTATATCTTTGTATAAACACAGTAATTCATAATTGAGAGAGTATTTTAATTAATTTTTTTTTTGTCAATCGATAAAATTTAAGTGATATAATTCTCCACCACAAGAGAGTAGAGCAGCAGAATAAAATTTGAATCTTGATAGAATTTAAATGGTGTAATTTTCCATCATAAGGGGGGAGAGCAGGGAGGAGAAGATTCAAATCTTTCTTGTGGAGGATATTAAACTTTTGTTACTTGGGTATGCTTAATCAAGTTTAGATTTGTGTAATCTCTTGAAATTTTTTTTCTTAGTAGTTTGTTATAAAATAAATGTTACTTCTTTTATAAATTAACATTATTATTGTGAGTCTCTCCTAGTGGAGCTTACAAATTTGAAAAAAAATGTCAAAATTTGTAGCACCAAATTTGGTACTGCATTTGTTGAAAGTTTTAGTTGAATTTTTTGGCAATTTCATGGCTATAAATAGTCATTCGGATGCAAGCAAGGAAAACACAAGCAAGTAGCACAAAAAAGGCAACAGAGAGCGAGAGAAACAACTTAAGTGTGAGGTGTGTTCTTATGAGGGTGGCCAAAGCAATATTTGCTTTGATGAGTGTGAGAGAGTTTTCAGGGTTTAAGAAATTTTTTTCAAAGAGTGAGTGACAAAATAGTGAGATAATTATTTTAGGATGTTTGAGAAACACTTTGAGTGCCACTATTTTGACGACAACTCTTTTATTGTGTACCTCTAGTGTTGATTTAAATAAGACTATTTCTTATACCTATTTATTTTATAGTGGAAGAAAATTTCAAATTTTGTCCCGTTTATGTAGCCAAGAATTAAGGGTGAACCATGTTAAAATATTGGTGTCATTTTTATTATTTATATGGTAGGTTTTAACGTTTGTTTTATCCACTCATTGACCGGCTTAACTGCCTTTATCTACTTATTTGTTTGATTATTCCTGCAATAATTTTTATTTATCTCTGTGAACATTATTTTGTTACACCAACTATGTTAATTTTGCCAACAAGTGGTATCAGAGTTGTTAGTTCTTGTTTTGAAGGCATTATTAAATACTGCAATGATAAAGGCTAAAACTAGTAAGATAGTCAGTTTAAATGACACAAATTACCATTTATGGAGAAATAAGATGAAGGATCTCCTATTTGTAATGAAGGATCTCCTATTTGTAATGAAGATGCATCTACCAATTTTTGCTACAACAAAACTCAAGGTCAAGATGGCTGAGGAATGGGCATTTAAGCATGAGCAAGTGTATGGCTACATCAAATAGCTCGTTGAAGATAATGTGTACAACCACATTTGTAATGAAACTCATGCACGAACATTGTGGAATAAGATTGGGGAGTTGTACACTTCAAAGACCGATAACAACAAACTATTTTATTTGAAAAAATTAATGTAGATAAAATGTGGGAAAGGCTCTTTTGTTATCGATCACTTAAATGAAATGTAAGGGATTGTGGATTAGTTGTTAGGCATGGGTATAAAATTTGATAATGAAATTCTTGCTCTTATGATACTAGCTTCTTTGTTAGAGCTATGAGAGACTTTAAAGATTTCACTTATAAACTTTGCACCAAACAGTACAGTGAATATGAAATTTGTCAAAAGCAGTATTCTGAATGAAAAAATGAGACGCATATTAAAGGGTCCCTCTTTAATACAACCATATATCTTTATTATAAATTTCAGGGGGAGAAGTGAGACTCACAGCTCAAAACAAAGAGATAAACATAGAGAAAAGTCAAACAAGTATGCAAATATTGAATGCCATTACTATAAAAAGAAAGGTCACATCAAGAAGTTCTGTCGAAAGTTCAAGGATAAGAACAAAAGCAAAGATGTGAAAAAAGATGACAAATAGTGATGATGAAGAAGCATATCTTCTCGAAGAATTCAATGTCCTTTTTAATGATGATACTATTAATATTACTACCTATAAGACTAGCTAGGTGATTGGCAGTGGTGCTTCCATTCACACTACATCTAGAAGAGAATTCTTCTCATTCTACACTCCAAGAGATTCTGGATTTGTGAAAATGGGAAATGACAATTGAACAAGAGTTGCTGGTGAAGGAGATGTGTGTTTGGAAATAGCAAATGGCACAAGACTAATCTTAAAGAATGTCAAGCATATTCCATATATTTGCCTAAATTTAACCTCAGCAGACAAGCTTGATGATGAAAGTTTCTGCAATGTCTTTCATAACAGCCAATGGAAACTTACTAAAGGATCCCTAATGGTGGTTAAAGGCAAAAAGGACTCAATATTATATTTTATGCATACAAATCTCTCTAAAGACATAGTGAACATTGTGGAGAAAGACAATATAATTGAGTTATGCCATAAATGACTCGACCACATGAGTGAGAAAGGGATGACAGTGCTAGCTAAGAAAAATGTATTATCTGGAGTATATCTTATGCATCTGGAGAAATATGTCAATTATTTTGTAGGAAAGCAAAATAAGGTTGCTTTCAGGAGTTCTCCTCCTTTCAGAATGAAGAATGTGTTGAATTTAATTCATTTAGACTTGTGTAGGCCAATGCCAAAGTCACTTGGTGGTTGTCAGTACATTATAACTTTCATTGATGATTATTCTCAGAAGACGTAGGCATACACCTTAAAGTCAAAAGATCAGAAGCTAAATGTCTTCAAGGAATTTCAGACCCTGATGGAGAGATAAACCAGCAAGAAGCTAAAGAGCATTCAGACAAACAACGGTGGAGAGTATTCTGAACCATTTGATACTTACTGTAAAGAGAGTAGTATTTTTCATCAAACGACACCTCCAAAGATGTCGCAGTTGAATGGTTTAGCTAAGAGGATGAACATGACTTTGATGGAGAGAGTTAGATCTCTACTCTCACAGTTAAAGCTACCTAAAATATTTTGGGGTAAAGCTCTACTTACAGTAGTGCATGGGCTGAACCTTTCACCAAGTGTTCTTATACAAAACACTCCAAAAAGTTATAGTCAGGAAAAGATATTTCCTATGGTCATCTATGGGGTTTAATCTTAACGTCAAGACATGATAGTGTGTATTTATTGGTTATGGTCAAAATCAACTTGGCTGTAGATTTTATGATCTAGTCCATAAGAAGCTTGTTATGAGCCATGATGCTATATTTATTAAAGATAAGACAATTGAGGATATTGCCAAAGTTGAGAAGAACATCCCCAGCTCTGATGATGGTTCAAATTTGAAACTAGTTCCTCTAACAATGGCACCAAGGGAAGTTGGAGATGAAGATGAAGTTATTTGCCAGATGTAAGCGATGAAGATGCTTCCATTAAGATTCCATATGAAAATGATAATGGTGGTGTTTATAATCAACCACCAACACATAAGGTTTCTCTAGTGCCATTGAGGAGATCTGATAGAATCAGACAACCTTCTACTAGATATTCTAAAGACCAGTTTATATTACTAATTGATGGAAGAGAGCTAAAACACTTTGAAAAAGCTATAAATGATGAACACAAACAGAAATGGTATGAAGCCATGCAAGATGAGATGAAGTCTTTGCATGAGAATAAGACATTTGAGCTAGTGAAGTTGTCCAAAAGCGAGAGAGCTTTGAAGAATAAGTGGTTGTTAAAGATCAAACATGAAGAACATAGTCTCCAGCAATGATTCAAATTTAGACTAGTTATAAAAGGATTCAACCAAAGAAAGAGTATTGACTTTGATGAGATTTTCTCTCAAGTTATAAAGATGACATCCATCCATACTATGCTGGATTTAACATCAAGTTTTGATCTAGAGATCGAGCAAATGGATGTTAAAATTGTTTTCCTTCATGGTAATTTAGAAGAATAAATATTCATGGAGTAACTAGAGGGTTTCAAAGAAAAGGGAAAGGACGACTATATTTACAAATTGAAGAAAAGCTTATATGGCTTGAAACAGGCACTGAGACAATGATATGAGAAGTTTGAGTATGTTATAAAGGAGCAAGGCTATAAGAATACCACTTTAGACCATTATGTATTTGTTTATAAATTCTTTGATGATGACTTTATTGTGTTATTGCTCTATATGGATGACATGTTGATTGTTGGTTAGAATATTTCCAGAATCAACAGCTTAAAGAAGCAGTTGAGTAAGTCTTTTACTATAAAATACTTGGGACCAACAAAGCAGATTCTTGGCATGAAGATCATTAAAGAAAAAGGCATTAAGAAATTATGGCTGTCACAAGAGAAGTATATTGAGAAGGTACTTTAGAGGTTCAACATGTACAATGCTAAAGTGGTTAGGTGTCCTTTTGCTAATCACTTTAGATTGACTTCTCAACAAAGCCCTTCTACTGATAAGGAGAAGAAAGAGATGGATAGAGTTTCATATGCTTCAGCAGTTGGTAATTTAATATATGCCATAGTGTGTACACAGTCAGATATTACACACTCAGTTAGAGTAGTAAGTTGGTTCCTTTCAAATCCTAGAAAGGAACATTGGGTTGTAGTCAAACGAATTTTCAGGTATCTTCGCGGAATGTAAAAAATATGCTTATATTTTGGAAATGCCAAGCTTGTGTAGGATATATAGATATAGACATGACAGGTGGTGTTGACTCGAGAAAGTCAACCTTTGGTTACTTGATTAATTTACAGGGGAAGCTGTATCATGGTAATCAAAATTGCAAAAATGTATTACTTTATTTACCACTAAAGTAGAGTTTATTGCATCAACTAAGCTTGTAAAAAGTTGTTATGGATGAAGAAGTTCTTAAATGAACTCGGCTTCCAGTAAGACACATACAAGCTATTTTAATAGTCAGAGTGTTATCCACCTTGGTAAATATTTCTCCTTTTATTTAAGATCAAAACACATTAATGTGAGATATCATTGGATACAAAATGTATTGGAGAAGAAGTTATTGTAGCTTGAAAAGATTCATACAAATGAAAATGAATTAGACATGTTAACGAAGACTCTACTAAAGAAGAAGTTCAAATTTTTGTTAATTGACTGCTGGAATGGTGATGACCTCCACGTAGTTGAGAGAGGGAGAATTTTTTTAGGTCCCTCCTAATGGAGCCCATGAGTTTGAAAATAAAAAAAAAAGGTCAAAGTTTGTAGCATCGAATTTGATGCTGCATTTTTTGAAAATTTTAGTTGAATTTTTTTGGCAACCTCATGACTATAAATAGCCATTCGGATGCAAGTAAGGACAACACAAACAAGTAGCACAAAAAAGGCAATAAAGAGTGAGAGAAACAGTTTAAGTGTGAGATGTGTGCTTGTAAGGGTGGTCAAACAATCTTTGCTTTGATGAGTGTGAGAGAGTTTTAAGGATTTAGAAAATTTTCCTCAAAGGGTGAGGATAAAGTAGTGAGATAATTATTTTAGAGTGTTTGGAAAACACTTTAAGTGCTACTATTTTGATAAGAACTCTTTTATTATGTACCT
The DNA here is from genome assembly GCA_947683625.1 of Mallotus nudiflorus. Classification (NCBI taxonomy): domain Eukaryota; kingdom Viridiplantae; phylum Streptophyta; class Magnoliopsida; order Malpighiales; family Euphorbiaceae; genus Mallotus; species Mallotus nudiflorus. The sequence goes on along the minus strand of CANTUR010000213.1, from coordinate 2,032,938 downwards.
CTAGTGTTGATCTAAAAAAAACTTTCTCTTGTACCTACTATTTTCTCAACAATTATAACAACAAAATAATTTTTTAAAGAATAATTAAATATCTATCTAAAAAGTAAAAATAAATAAATAAATATCTAATAAATTTATAAATATTTTATAAACAATGTGTGATAAGTGTAGCTAGGTTCCAATTTGAAACTTATCAAAACATATAATTTCATTGTGTGACTAATAATATATATGTATAGGTAGAAGAAAATAAAGAGAAAATAAGGTATTTTCTTGAAGAATTTATGGACGGAGCAGTGTCACTTTTTTAATAGAAAACAACCTGATTTTTGAGATGGAGTAGTGTTGGTGCTTTGTTTGTTTGTTTTTTTTTTTTTGACAACATCTTTTTTGTGCACCTCATAAGATTAGGATCCTTATTAAGTTATACACTTAGAAATTTTATTAGGTTTTATTTTTATAAAGAAATAAATATAAATAGTCCATGCAATGCACGTGAATAAATTTAGTTTGTATTTGAATCTTAATGAGCAATTTACTTCCTAATTAAAGAAGAAATTATTATATGAATTGAGCAAATTTTATTTTAATAGGTTTATATGTACTTATATTTAGATGTGATGAAATAATTAATCCTATAAATTAATTAACTTTTCTTTTATATATTAGACGTCCTATAAACATGAGAAAATGAGATGTCACATTTTAAAAAGAAAAAAAAGAACAAAATTACAGTAACCCCACAAGAGGCATTCGTAGTTATCCTCCAGTAAAATGGAGTAGCTTTCAAGCACATAAGAGATATCAAAAGGTTTGTTTAAATGGTCGACTAGGGTTCAAGGGGACAAGTAACTGTTTCATCTCTTCTCGATAGGGATTTTGTTAACAGAAACGAAAATGACTTGCACTCAAAACAAAAGGTCCGTTGAAAAGAAAGAAAGAACTCAAGATACCTATCTAACAAAATGAAGCATTTCTTACAAGTAGTTATAACCACAAGTCTAAGACTAACATTAGGAATGACATATGGTGAAAACGACATTAGAGTTTGCAGTTGAGATCTTGCATATATACTACTAATTCCAGTCATAAAGCTGATCTCATTCTCAGCTTATGGTACACTCCAGTTGGATATGCATGTAGGATCATATATCCAATGCACAATAAGATTTCAATTATAAATTTCATTCGACTCAATACATTTGTTAGCTTTTAAATTTGACATATTTTATCCGTTTCCATTTTTAAACTTATAAATTAATCATTTTAGGTTAATGTTTTTTGTTGCTAACAGTGACAGGAACAGTAACATCACGAGATAAGAAATTACACAAAACTCCCAATCTCAAATAGGAACAATTTTTAAAAATGTCTAACAAAGAAAATTGACAAAAGATGTCAATTTCAAAGATCCACAAATGTATTTAACCATTTAACTCCCAATGAAAAAATAAATTATATAAGAAAGCTCACTAGACCAAGTGCATTTTGAAAAATATTGGCATTTTTGGTTGTAAGTGTTAGATATAATACATGAATATAGAAGAATTTGTTCATAGCTTTCCTTGCAAGGGTAATCTTTGGGTCTAACAATTGTTGTTGATCATTTTGCCGGTTGTTTCAACTGAAAAATTGTGCACATAGATTGCATAAGCATAAAGATAGAAAGGTTCCTTCTAACGGCTTCCACTGAAGTTGGTTAGAGTTGATGTTGACTGCTAATTTGAAAACCCATTTAGAGGGAAAGTAAAAGCTACGCCATTTTCACTTTCAAAAAAACATCTTTGATTTCATTTACCAGCAGTCTCTCTCCATTTTTGAATTGCCATAATCATAAAAGTAGAAGCTCGAGAGCTCCTTCATAGGCAGGGAATCCATTCATTTATGTCCTGTTGTTGATGCTTATAAATGTTGAATAATAATTGTAAAACGTTAGCTGTGAATGAATTCAATACAAGCATGGTTTCAAATTTGAACACCTACACTAGACGTGTATATGAATTTTCATAAGATTTCTTTGCAAAAGTAACTCACATCACAGTTTCCCTCGTAACTTTATTTTTCAATTCATTTTTTTTTAGCACTTAAAAGCATCTCTATTTCACACTGTATTTTATATGAATTTTAAAAAAGTAGTAAATATTAGATTTCACGTCAAAATTCTTTTTTCGCCAAATTTTTTAGCTCTTTTTTAAATCCATAGCTTTTCTAAAATATATATTTTAATCCAATTTTTATTTTTGACTATTTTTTGCTTAAACAAGAGAAAAAATTTTGATATCAGAGAAATAAATATATAATATAAAAAAAATAAATATGTAATAATTTTTTTATTTAATAAGCTTAGAACCAAACATATTTATATGTAATTTTATTTTCAATTAATATATAACTAAACAATCAGTAATTAATTTATTATTTTATAAAATTTAAATAATAAAATATAATTTTATGGAATAGATGTACAAAAATTAAGTGTGAATGTAATGTGTAAAATGGATAAATAATACATAATTAGTAAAAAAATACATGAACTAAGATATCAAAAAGAATATATATGAAATTTACATTTTGGTGTTAAAAATGGAGAAATCAATTGGAATTAAATTGTAATTATAATTATACTTATACCATTTTAGTGTGAAATTTATTTCATTTTAAATTTGTGAGTTTGAAATTTCCAAAAGAGAATATAAAAAATTTGTAGTTATGTTATATAGCGAGTTTCTTTTTAACAATTAATATAAATGATTAATTCTCAATACTACAAGAGAAAGAGGAGGATAGAAGAGTTCAAATTCTATTTTTTTTAATAAAATATATATATCTTTTGTTACTTAGGTTATTCATGTAAACTTATACAACAAGTTTACATGCGATAGTATAGTAGTTCAATTATTATTCTATATAGTAGTTCAATTGTTATTCTATTTGCTTTCCGATGTAACAAAAATAAAATTATTATTGTATTGAAATTTTAAAAAAATCCGAAAGACCAAAACAGCACCATTCTTTTCTTCATGTCAAGCTGAAGGGAAAAATGATAGGTAACCTTGCTAGCCCCAATGATGTTTGATGTTACAGCCCAGGTAAAGGTTTTGTTCTTTGTGGGTTTGTTTAGGTCCAACATATTAATATTAGCCCATCAAACTAATTTCATTTTGGGATTTTTTCTTAAAAAACGAGGGTACCTTTCTAAAATTTTCAATTAAAATACTTCTACTTTACATTATTTACAAAATTTGTCAATTTTAATTACGGGTTTATCTCTTTAATTACATATATGCCCTTTTCTTCTTTTTACTTTTTTTTTCTCTTTTTTTTTTTTTTTAATTTTTCCTTCCTTCTTTCTTTTTTTATTTTTCCCTTTTTCTCAAAAAAATTTTTATTCTCATTTTTTTCTTTTTCTTCCTTACTTTTCTTTTTTCTTTTTATTTTATTTTTATTATTTCTCTCCTTTTTTTCCTTTTCTTTCTTTTTCAAAATTTTTATTTTCTCCTTTACTTCTTTTTTTTTTTTCATTTTTTTTATTAGTGGAACATTAGCGAATATATTTTTTAAAATTTTTTATTAGAAAAACCATCAATTCTATCTTGATCTTTGAGCTAATTATCAATTGAATCCTACTTTAAATGTTATTTTAATTTGCTCATTTGACTTTATGAATTGTGTCAATTTTATCCAATTTTATTTGAAGGACCTAATTATATTTTAAAAAAAAATACAATTATATCCCTATAAAAGAAATTTGACATTTATTAAATTTTTATACTCTTTTTCCTAAAAAAAAAAAAAAAATAAAATGTCAGAAAATATTTTAAAATTCTAATTTTGTTATTCTTGAATAAATTTACAAATTAATTTCTAAGTATTTTTCACAACTTTTTAAATTTCACTAAAAATTATTAAATTTGAGCTAATTTAAAATTAACTTCTCAACTCTCAATCACATTATTTAGAAATTTTCCTAATAGAGGTCAAATAAAAAAAAGTATCAGATAAAAAAAAAAATTTTAAGATACTAAAAATATTAATAAGAATATAAAAAATTATTTTTTTTAAATGTAAAAAAATAATCTATTTTATTATTATTATTATTATTATTATTATTATTATAGTGATAGTTAAAAGTGTTTACTTTATTAATTTTTATTTTTATTTTTATTAATATTAGTCAATATAATAATGTAGACACCCAGTTCCATTAGCTCGTGATAGGGGGCGAATTGTGGATACTTGATTTGGTTGGTTCGCAACAGAGCCTAATAACAAAAAATGTAAAACTTAAATACAAGAAAGAAACTCTAATCTTCTAAAAAATGAGCTTGAGGGCTAGAAACCCATTAACAAGCCCAAAACCCATACAAAACTAGTTTAAATTGCCTAGGCCCAATGTAAGCCAGATCAAAGAGGCGAACACTTCTGTGAAAAAGCAATTGCCTCTATGGTAGCAGCTGAAGAGGCGATCGCCTCATTATAGAGGCGCCACCTTTACAGCAACCACTTGCCTTTATATTAAATACAGAGGTGGTCATGGCTGCCAACTTGGTAGGCCCACCTCCTCTGCAACTCAGCCTCTGGTCTGAAAAAGAAATCCTCAGGAGACGAAAGAGGGTAGAAAATGCAATGATAGAGGATAGTAGTACGAGTATAGGCTAGAGGTATGAATAAAAGTAGAAAAAACAGGGAGAAAGGGGGAGAAAGGGGGACTTTTTAGAGAATTAGAAACTTAGCAATTAAAAAAGAGAGAGTTACAGAGAAAAGAGAGCTCTGGAAAAAAGGGAGGCAGAACTTTTTTGAGAGAAGAAAAGCCTAGAGGTTGATTTGCTTGAGAAAGAGAAGGGAAGAAACTTACATTCAAAGGAAAACCAACATTCCTAATTATTTTTTAAGGCCAACATTTTCAAAGTTCATTCTTGAGTAATTATCTCAATTCTTTCCAAACTTGATTCATAGATTTGCAGTATTCTTTCTTATTTGCTCATTTAGCATCTAACTCATTTGTTTGCTAGCTTTTTTATTTAGTACCTTGTATTCATTGTTTGTAATATACATTGCTTTAGTGTGATTCACCAAGCTTTAAGTGTAATTGTGTATTTAGTTCATTTGTAGTAGTAGATTTTTTACTTGAAGTGGAAGTTTGCTGATTTGAGAGTTTTTTGAGCCTGTTGATCAAGCAATCGCCTATTCACAAAGGCAATCGCCACTTTAATAGGCCCTCATGAGTTTATTTATAGTGTAGCCTCTACTAACCATGTTGCCTCATTGCAATGAGGCGATCGCCTCTTCACAGAGGCAATCACCACTCTGATAAGGTTTTATATGACCTTGTTTCATTTTTTTGTAAATTGTATAGTGAAGAGGAGATCACCACTCTGATAGGATTTCATATGACCTTGTCTCATTTTTTATAAATTGTATAGGGTTTCCATGCATAAACAAGTTTTAGATTACTTAAGTCTATCTTGTATGGTTGTCTTATAATGTCATTTGATTAATATTTACTTTTCTATGAATTCATCCATTTATTTTACTAAATTAATTCATGAGTTAATATTGTGAATTTTTATGTAAGATCTTCACGTATTTTTGAGGAACTAACATTTTGCCTATTGTAGGGATTCACTAGTGATTTTTATTTATAAAGTATTTATCCCATTAATTAGTTCTTGAAAGGTTTTTACTTAAATCAAACAGTTTATTTTCAATTTATTATACTTTTATCTTCCACAAGAAGTTATAACCCTTAATCCTTTCCTCACTTGATTTTGGAATGTATGGTTGTACATTATAATTTTTGTTTTATTCATGGTGAATGTTGGGGCCAGTTGCATGAATTTGATTAATGTGCAAATCTAGGCCTAAATATAAAATGCAATAATTGTTTGAAGGAAATTGCAATCCGTGTGATGAAAAAGAAATCATAAGTAATTAAGGGTAATAAATTATAAAATGTAAATAGAGGCTAATCACAAGGTTGGGTGGGCATTTAAACGCCCATACCCAATTTTTAAACTTGATCTCTAATGATGGCTTCTAGGAACCTCTGTGGGATCTAATTATTGTACAACGTGTCCTGGCTTTTATACAGGTGGCAAGTCCATCTCTAAGTATGCTTTATGACCTATTTCATATTTCTTAGTGGGTCTCAAGCCCACATAGTGTCATGATAGTCAAACACTTGGGCGTGCGCTAAACCCATCGCCTACAGTGGCGACTCCATTGAGGATAGAGAAACTGATTCCAAGTGTTTTGTAATTTATCATCTTTAGTTATTCTTTAATTTCTTTTGCATTTCTATTGCATGCACTATACTCTTTGCACATAATGAGCACTTAAGTCCTGTTTTAACTTGAAAATAGTTAGTACTTTGCTATTTATGTTTCATTCAAACTTATTGGTGGAATATTTGATTATTATCACTCATGATACATACTATCCACGTCATATGGACCCTTGGGTAGGGAGACGTACATGGACGTATATTGTTGTGGGAGCCTAAGCTTACTACCCAAGACTCAAGCTCATATAGTGGCCTAGCAATTTTCCTTAGGAATTTTCCCATTGATTGTGTTTTATGCCCTTTAATGGACCCTTAAAATAAAACCTAAGCCTGGTACAAATGGACCTTATCAAGATGGGCCTTTCACGCTTATTCTTAGCCCATTTCAAAATAAGTATTGTCAGAATGGGCCTATCATACCCATATTAGCCTATTGAAATATATCTTGATGAGGTAAAGCCTTGATGTCATTCTTAGCCCATTAAAGGTAGACTTTGGATTTATTTAAAGGATCCATTACTTGTTTGCACCATTCTGAGAGTTATCTTGCATATGTCGATTTTATTATCCCTTATTGATAATTAAAACCCAGGCTAAAAATCTTAGGATAAGATACCCACTATTGAACATGTGTGTGGGAGAAATAAGGGTAGAGGTTATCCTTTTTGAAGTTTTGCATTTTGTCTTTGTGTTATATGTATATTAAATATGCTTACTTATTTTATTATTTTCTTTGAATAATAAAATGAACTTGCATATCATACATACATGTCATGCATAATTCTAACATATGGTTGTACAGTAGTATAGATCCTTTAAGCTCATCCAAGTGGGTCTGGTCCAGTTCTGGTCATTTAGTCAGAAGTTTAGAAATAAAAATGGCAGGAGGTTTTAGTCTTAAGGCTTTTAAGGCATAATTGAAAAAGGAAGTGTTCGATAAGATTGAGGGAGATGATAGGAGAGATAACTAAGCTAATAAGAGAAAATCAGCTGGCACAACTAACCAATCTGATTGATCTTGATGATGAAATCCTGGTAAGAGAAAGGGAGGGAGATTATATGACGGTATTGGTTGATCCACTAAACCGAAAGAGTGTGAACCCAGCTGAGGATAAGGAATAGACTGAGTGGGCCAACAATATAACTAAGGCTATAAGTTAAATACATATAATAATGAAGGAGAAGGGCATGGATGCTCTAGTAGATTACACTGATTTGAATTTGGATAGGGAAGATGATCTGTTGTGTTAAAAATTCAAATTCCCTGACATGAAAAGTATTCCAGAATTGAGGACCCCATTTGCATCTGAAGCAATATGTGACTTACATGAAAGCTACTGAACTGACTAAGGCTCAGATAGTTAAATAGTTCCCTATATTATTAGAGGGTGCACCAATTTGTTGGCACTATGCCTTAGAACCACACATTTAGTCTGATTGGAAAGAATTGCGTGCTGTATTTATAAAACAATACGACCTCAATGTTCAATTAGAGGTATCTTTAAGGGATTTGCAAAACACCAAGCAAAGGTTTAATGAGTCCTTCACCGATTATCTAACTCACTTGAGAGGGAAACTATCTCAAATGAGGCATAGGCTTACCGAGTTGGACCAATTAGTATTGGTAATAAAAGAGGGTCGATATTGTCTAAGAAGTTGAGGGATTTGGGAATCCAAAATTTTGAAGAGTTATACATATTTGGGGTTAAAAAATAATCAAACTTAGCCTAGGAAAAATGATTCTTTGGAGGGAGATCTAGGGACAAAGATAGCACTAGTTCAAGCAGCAATGTCCAAATCAATATAATCAGGCAACCAAGTAGTAGTCTATAGATTATCGCTATTAGGCAACCTCGAAGATTCTCCAATTTAAGGCTGTTTTTATCTTAAGTCCTCGAGAAGTTGATAAAGAAAAACCTATTACGACCTTTACCTTTATAACAACCCTTACTAGGTGCCAATCTGAAACTTTTGTACAAATTCCACCATATCATTATGCATAGCATCAACAATTGTGCCCGATTGAAGCATAAAATCCAAAACTTAATTGATGTGGGTAAAATCACTGACCTTGAGATAAGAAAACTAAACACCTAAACTAACCCTCCGTGCAATTATCAAAATATGCCACTATTTAACCCACCCATTTTAATGATTAACACTAGCCTAGCAGAAGAGCAAGTCTTGAACTCTTTTATTGACACCATTCCTAATCCATTAAAGCCTGAACTTGAACCAAAAGACTCAAACTAAATTGAATAATCCACCGAGTTTGCAATGCATATATTGGATATCTAAAGCTCCGATGATGAAGACGAAGTGAAGGTTGATTTATAGGATGATGAGCAAAGTAGATCAGGTCAATCTGTGAAAAAGGTCGAGAGAAAAGGCAAGAAATTGAGATTGCTGAGCTTGAATCATAAGAGATAGAGAGGATAGGAAAAGGGAAAAAAGTGATGGAAGACAAGTGAACCACTTCCAGTGTATGGGAGTTACTTATACATTCCAAGGATCATCAAGATGCACTAGTTCTGACACTAGATTAGAAAAATATCTCCATAAGTTGTACTCCTGAGCAGATGATTAATTCCTTAAAAGAAACCCCCTAAGGCACCATAATGTTTTTTAATGATGATTTACCTTTGGAAGAGAGGGATCACCACAAAGCCTTATTCATTAAGGCTAAAGTAAAGGGAAAAATGACTTGCTTTATTATGGTAGACAATGGTTTTGCCATTAATGTGTGTCCATTGAAGATTCTATCAAAGTTAGGGTTGACTGTGGCATATTTAAAACCTTATGAGGTAGTCATCAAGGCTTATGATTATACAAGGAGGCCTATCTAAGGGACGTTTAGAGCATTAGTTAGGACGAGGCCTATTATCAAGACTTGGGTGAACTTTCACATAATTGATATTCCTGTGACCTTTGCTATTTTATTGGGAAGGCCATGGTTTCATCCTTTGGGTGGCATGCCCTCTAGTATCCATTATAAAATTAAGTTTCCATATGAGGGCAAAGTTGTCACCATCTCGATTAAGACTGAAGTCGTTGAAACTACCTTAAACCTAGCCCCTAAGGAAATAGCTACAAGCCTGAGCTTTGAGGTATGCATAAGATGAGAGGGTTCTTAACATGATGCATAACATGAAATTTATGCCACGTATGGGATTGGGAAAGGACCAAAGCGGACCTTCGAGATTTATTGAGCAGAAGGTACTTATTCTAAAGCATGGGGTAGGGTGTGAAAGGACTGATGGTTCTAAAGAAGAAATTGACATATGGAATCAACCTAAGAAAGAAAAAGAAGAGATTATAGTTGAGAGAAAGGACTTATGGGAAAACTTTATGAGAGAAGGTATCGGTAATACAATGGGACTCTATAACCTCTTTTAATGGTTGGGGAAGTTATTCCAGGATTTGAAATCTTTACTGAGTTTATGAATAGAATAAAGAAAGCTACTATTGAAGAGGTCCCTATGGAAGAGTTGGTACCAGTTGAGGAAGAATCTGAGGAGAACATAGTTGTTTTGTAGATGAAGAACACTGATGATCAGAATAGGGAGCTAAATTTTAAAGTTTATGTCCTCAAATCCATCATGGATGTCTTTTATAATGATTTTGATGTTTCTATTGCTTCTTTATTTGAAATTGATGATTTATTCTTTTTGAAAGTGAATGCAATGAAGCATAAGTTTGCTTATTTGTGTGATGTGTTTCTTAATGTTCATTCTATTTATGATGATCATTTCATGCATATGTTTGACATTAATTCTATGCAAACTAAATTATTTAATTTAGGCATAAATGACAACCCTAAAAATATGTTGCTTGCTTATGATCTAACTTATGATAAGAGAGAAAAAAATGAAAGAAACATTAATAAAAAGATAGAAAGTATTTTCTTAGGACTATAAAGTCATGCTTGGTATCGACAGGGAAATCTCCAAACATAGAATTCCTACATATCTTCACATATCATCGATCAAGTAGAAGAAGAGGAGACTGAGGCCATAGTGGGCACTTTTAGTTAAAGTAAAGGTCAAAAAGCAGCTAAAGATGAAGTTCTTGGATATGGTAGAGGACACCCAATGGTTGGCAAACATAGTTCTAGTCCCCAAGAAGGATAGGAGGGTCAGAATGTGTGTGGACTATAGAGGTCTGAATAAGGCTTTCTCAAAGGATGATTTCCCACTACTATACATTGACATATTAGTCGATAGCATAGCTTCCAACACAATGTACTCTTTCATGGATGGGTTCTTAGGGTACAACTAAATCATAATGGAAGTAATAGATAAGCTGAAGACATCATTCATCATCGAGTGGGGCACCTATTATTATTGGGTAATGCCATTTAGATTAAAAATGTAGGGGCTATTTATTAGAGGATGGCGATGCTCTGTTGCATGATATAATCCATAAAGAGATAGAAGTGTACATGGATGATATAATGGTGAAGTCTACAATTAGAGAAGGGCACTTTGAGGCTCTACACAAGTTATTGGAAAGGGTAGAAAAGTACATCCTCATATTGAATATGAAGAAGTGCATTTTTGGGGTAATGTCTAGTAAGTTGCTGGGACTAGGACACATTGTCAGTCAAAAAGGAATAGACATAGAGCCAGAAAAGGTTAAAGTGATTAGAGAAATGCCTATACTAAAGAATGAAAAAGAAGTCAGATAGTTCATCAGGCGTTTGTAGTATATTAGCAGGTTAATAGCTAAGTTAACTATTGTTTATAAGCCAATCTTCAAACTTTTATAGAAAAATTAGCATATGATATGGGATGATGAATGTCAATAAGCTTTCGAAGCCATTAAGACCTATTTAGTGAATCCTCTAATTCTACAACCATCAAAGCCAAGTAAGCCCTTAATCCTATATTTGGAGATTAAACAAGATGCAATAGGGGTAATGCTAGCCTATTAAAATAAAGAGAGGATTGAACATGCAGTGTATTACTTAAGTAAGAAGCTCCTCCCGTATGAGGCCAACTATAGTCTTATAGAGAAAACATGTTTGGCTATAATTTGGGCGATGAAGAAGCTTTGAAATTGCTTTTAATCCTATAGAGTACAAGCAATTTCTAAACATAATCCCCTCAGGTACCTTCAATAACCCTCTTGCTCATAAGAAAGCTAGCCAGATGGTTAGTGCTGCTCACCAAATTTGATATTGATTATGTAGCAAAGAAGGTAGTAAAAGGAAGGACAATAGTAGACTTTTTGGCTCAAAATCCAGTGGTCGATGAGCAAGAATGGGAATTGGAATTTCCTGATGAACACTTAAGGCCTATAGAGGTACAAGGATTGAAGATGTACTTTGATGGGGCCGTCATCAATAAAGGGGCAGGTATTAGTATAATCCTAAACATACCAGAAGGGGAAATGATCTTGATAGCCAAAAGCCTTAAGTTTGAAGTAATAAATAATCAAGTAGAGTACGAGGCTTGCATCTTTGGTTTAGAAGCATTGCATAGTGTGGGGGCAGAGGATATTACTATGTACGGAGATTTAATGCTAGTAGTAAAACTAGCTTTTAATACGTGGGAAGTAATGGAAGATAGGTTGCATCCGTATTAGGATTATTTGGCTATTATTTTGCTATCTTTTACTCAGTGCAAATTTATTCATTTATCGAGAGAAGAGAATCAGATAGCTGATGCTCTAGCTACTCTGGCTTCTATATAGGAAAGTGGAAAACAAATAGAGGTCATGCCCCTAGTATTAGCAATGTCTCAAACCCCTTGCTATAAAGAAATAAGGGTAATGCCCGTGGATACCATTAAGAAGCCTTGGTTTTATGATTTATAGTAATACTTGGAGATAGGACAGTTCCCTAAGGATGCCAATTAGAAATAAAGGATGTCTCTGTGAATGCTATCCTGGAAGTTCATTAGTCATAATGGAATATTATATAAAAGAATGCATACGGGGTGTTCACTTGAGATGTGTCGATAAAGAGGAAGCCCAGAGACTTATAGAAGTAATTCATGAAAAAGTATGTAGGCTATATATGAATAGGACCATCCTCGTGAAGAAGATAGCTTGCCAAGGTTATTTTTAAATTACCATGGAAATAAATTATTTCAAGTTTATAAAGAAATGCCATAATTGCCAAGCTTATGGGGATGTGAGCCATTTACTGTCTATGACGCTCCAAGGAATGACTTCTCCTTAGCCATTTGCAGCTTGGGAAATTGATATTATAGGTGACATAAGGCCCAGGGCATCGAATGACCATCGATACATTATTGTGGCAATTGAATATTTCTCTAAATAGATCGAGGCTGAGCCCTATACTATAGTCAGCTCAAAGCAAATGTCAAAGTTTATTGAGAAGAATATAATTTATGGATATAGGCTGTCTCATCACCTTATTATCGATAATGGTATCCAATTTTAGGCAAAGATGGTTGCACTATTAAGAGACTACAAAATCAAACACCACAGATCATCTCTATATAGGCCACAAGTAAATAGGGCCATGGAAGCCACAAATAAGAATGTAAAGAAGATTCTGGCTAAGATGGTGGACAATTTTTAAGATTGGGAAAATTACTTATATTTTGCATTATGAGGATACCAAACTACTGCTAGAACTGTAATGGGGGCCACCTTGTATTCCTTAATATATGGGTGTGAAGCCATATTACCAATATAAGCTGAGGTTCGATTATTAAGGGTTCTCTTAGAATCCAAGAACCCTGAATACTAATGGGTGGAGAGTTAATTGGCATAATTGACATTATTGGATGAGAAAAGGATAAAGGCTATCTATCATTCTCAGCTACATTAGAAGAGGATAGCTCAGGCTTACAATAAGAAGTTCAAGTCGGGAAAGATCAAAGAGGGAGACTTAGTGATAAAACTTACAAAGCTAATTATGACTGATCCACGAGGGAAATTCAAGCCGTATTAGGAAGGTCCATATGTGGTGAAAAAGTTATTCTCCAAAGGCGTAGCTATCCTATATGATATTAAAGGGAATGAATTTTGAGAGCCCATCAACTTGGACAAGCTTAAGAAGTACTTCCTATAAAAGTCTTGCTAGGGAGAAAACCTTGAAAAGAGGTTGTATAGGCAAAAGTTGGAGACAAAAATGAAAAAATAAAAAGAGTCTTGCTGGATCAAAAATCTCGAAAGAGGCAGTCCAAGCAAAAGTTAAGGATAGTTCAAAAGGAGAGTGAGGATGAAAATGGTTAGTTGGAAAACTTTTAAGGGTAAGCCAACTAATGACAAGAGATATGTGAGAAGCAAAATGTATATTCATATTGTGCTTAAGTTAAATGAAATAGATTACTATAATTATTGTTAAACATTTTGTTAAGTGTCTATTACAAAATGTTTAATTGAAAAGAAAAACTCTATCTAACAAAAAGAGAAATGATGACTCAATTCATGAACTATATTTGTTTTCTCCTCTTTTATTGAGTATCCCGAGCACTTAATGCATGTAATTTTCTTATTATTTTATTTCTAATAAACTCATATTTTCCACTTATTGCAACTGAATCCACGCCTTGTAATGATCATCATTGGTCGGATCTCCGTTGTAGTCTATGTTCCTCTGAATGATCCTATAAGGCCAAGTAGCCACTAGGTTATCCAGGAAGTTTTGAGTAAGGGGTCTTGGCTCAAACTCATGCACTAACTCCATTATTAATTGATTTTGTCCATATTAGCAACATAGCCAGGCATGGTTTAAAAAGGTGGCAAAGTGAAGGCCAACAATTGGAATGCAGTAAATATAAGAGTGAAGGGCCACGTGTTGCAACCTCCAACATGGGCACATCCATCGGATCAGAGTGTTAGGGAATGTGATAGCCAGCTCTGAATGTACTTTAAAATGGGATACAATTTTCTAGTTCGATAATGCTTAGCTCTATATTGTGCCATGTCTTGGGGAGGTTCAATTAGTCTTAGGTTTTCATGGAACCACATTTGTAGGAGTGATGGGTAAGTAAAGATGCTAGTAAATCAAAAAATATAAGTTAGAGAATAAGAAACTTGCCTTCAACAAGAATGGACTTCTAAAAAATCGCTTGGTCTCCACGAACTTGTCTAGTCCAATTATAGTTTCTACTAGAATGAGGGTGAATGGATTAAGTCTCGGTTCCACTTATTCCAGTGTCACAACCTAAACCGGGGGTCATGACCGGCGTTAGGGAACGAGAATTCTTTCGAATTTAGAACCTATAGCGAGCCTTAAAAGATAAAAGCATCTAGTAATTAAAATAAAATATGCACAAGAATTTAAAATCTTGAACCAATATAATAAAAATAAACTCTGTCATGTCATGAAATAAAATATATGATACAATATTCAGAGAAAGGCCTTTGAATTTACACCCAATAAAACCAAATACAACTCACTACTGTAGTTTTCTAGAGTACAAATAAAGCTAAATAAGTAGTTTACATAAAATATCCAGGGTTAAAGAAATCCGACGGATGGGCCTACTGCTGAGGTCTGAAGAAGAAGAATCTCCTGAAAAATCAACTGAGGGGAGTCAGACCTCACTGAGTGAATTGTTATAATATATATACATACATTTCCTAATTTCAAATGCAATCAATCATTCATATATAATAAATATATATACAAGCATTTGACACGAATGCTGAAATCACTTTATATATAATTGCTGAAAAACATATGTTTTATTGAAGGATCAAATAGAACCCTATTTAATCGGATCCTCAATCAACAATAACTCTCTAGTTGTACAGGCTCACTTAATTCCAAATTAATTCACTTATTCTATATGGACAGTAGACTGGCCCCGAGACACTAAGTCAATCGAGCTCTAGTAATTTGACTGTCAGTGTGATTGGCCCCGAGACACTAGGTCAACCGACCTCCAGTAACCACACTATCAATTATATCACATCTCAATCAATCAATCTCAATTAAATCATAATTACCACAAGCAATCATCACTTAACCTTAAATCTATCGCACCAGTACGTACACGGTCCTAGTGCTGCCCATTAGGTAGCACGTTCTATTGATATCCTTCATTTAAAATAAAACATACATATGGGAAAATAAATAATGTAGAACAATAGTCATAATGATAAAATAGACCATATATATATTAGAAGTATACCTAAAATAAACTAAGTATATTTTGAGTATATATATGTCAAATAAATTCAAAATCAATCATAAAAGATGCCAAATATAAACCAATAATATACTAAAAACATACTAAGTATAAATCAATAATATAACATGCATTTATTTTAAAATATACCAAAAATATACTAAAAATATACCTAAAATACTTTAAACATTTAATAAAACAATTATGAATAAATGCAAATCAAAACATGAGTATATACTAAAACATGCATCCTAAATGCGACGTGTTTAGGAAATAACAACTCACAAGTTTGAGCTCCTCGAGTCTAGTTCGACGGGTCCAGTCCACTAGGTCTCGATCTCGGTGCAACTAAACAATAAAATAATAACAGAAATCAGAATAAATCTAACCAAAAGTTCTAAGAATTTCAAAAAGAAAACTCTAACGGAGGATTATAAACTCAGACAGACACAGAATTCAGGATCGACCCGATGTCACGTTTTACGAGAATTCTACCAAAAATTTAGCAGAGCTTCCTCTGTAAAACGGACATCTCTCTACTAAAAAGTAGAGCCGGTCCTGCAAGAAAATACACTTCTATAAACAAAACACTCAATACCTTCAGTTGGGACCCCGAACTACACAATATTCCCAATCGAAGTCCACAATTCACCAAAAATCAAATAATACATTAAATATATTGAAAATCAATAAATGCCATAAATATCCTCAAAATATCAAAATATAAAATATTTAAAATTAAAGCACTAAATATAATTATTTTCAAAATAATTATATAAAAAATCTCAAAATAATAATTTAATATTATTAAAAATCAAATTTCTCGATAATTCAACATAAAATAGTGAAAATTCACTTTATATATTCAAATAACATAATTAGCCTAAATAATTCTAAAACCAATTAAAACATAATATTTAACTATAACTTTAACAAAATTACACAATTACCCTATTAAATCAAAATACACATAATACTAAATAATGTCCTCAAAAATTATATAAAATCATTAAAATAATTCTATCAACATATGATATACTAATATCAACTAAAACACATATTTAACCAATAATTTCAACAAAAATACATATTTAAGCTAATTTTTCAATATTTACATAAACTAAAAATGATATAATATTCACAAAAATTATTTTCTCAATACTAAAATTAATAACAACCTAATATAACACCAAATCAACCAATTTTATAATTTAATAAATTAATTTACAAAAATTAAATAAATAATAAAAAAATAATAAAAAATTCACCAAAATTAAAATAAATTCCAAAAATTCAAACACAAATATTTCTAGGAAGATTAAGCTACTAGGATCAACTTTAGTGAAGGAAGTTTCTAAGATTCAACAACATTCAACTTAAAAAAAATTGGAAACCCTAATAGCCATAAACCAAAAATTCAACAAAACTCACAAATGAGGAAGATTGAACTTGAACCAAGCTTGGATTTAACCTCCTCGGAGCTCCAGGAGTCGAACGACATCGGAATGGCTCAGTTTGGTGGCCGGAAAAGTGATCGACGACGAGAAGCTTCTCCAATTGTTGTTGTCATTTTTGAGCTCCCAGGTGGCAATCTGGCGGTTGCCAGGTGATAGAAGGGAAAAGGGATGAAGGAGGAAGAGGTTGGCGGCAGCTAGTGGTGGTGAGAGGCGGTTCGGTATGAAGAACGGGGAGGCACAGTGAGGGTAGGGGCTCAGGATGGCGGGGAAGAAGGAAGCTTGCTTCTTGATTTCTAAATATATATATATATATATATATATATATATATATATTATAATATTATTCTATATTAAATCAATTCTCCACCACAAAAAAATAAATATCTCACACACACACACACACATATACACAATAATATACACAAACATATATTAATATATATACATAAAATAAATTAACAGTAAATGATAGTAATAATACAAATAATGTAATTTAATAAAATTAATAATACAAATAATAATGTACTAAACTTAATATCATTAAAATAATACTATCTGAAATAATAAACATAAATAATGTAAATTAATTATTTAAAATAATAACTTTCAAAAATAAAATATTTACATAGAAAAATATAATTTAATCATAAAATAATAATTATAAATTACAAAATAATAAAATAAATAAATATAACTTTTAAATTTATTGATACTGTATATCTCAATTTATAATAAAATAATTTAAAATATGGGTTATTATATCCAGAACATGGAGGAGTTTTGAATCATAGTTTCTAGAAAGTGAGACTAGCAGGAATTGGGCGTACAAGCAAAGGGCCATCATTTAGGGCCAATAGACTTCTCCCTTGTCTACGTCTGAGATAACTTTAAGGAAGGGTTCTAATGCAACCTCTAAGCTAAGAAGGTAGTGATATGAAGACTGGGTTGGAAGATTAAACAATCAGGCCATCTGATATTGAATAGAATTTGAATTTAGGATTCCAAGTGTAGGGACTATGAGTTAACATGAAGAATCCATTTAACAACCTAAAAGGACTTCAAACTCTTTTGGTAAGGGATATAACTCAACTATGTTGAACTAAAAAATTTATTTTTAAGGATCCTAGGATTGAGCTAATACATGAATAAATGGGAAGTTAATTCTTTTAGCATAAAGTGATTTGAAAATGAAAAAGTGAAACAATTGTAATTTGGCCTATGATGTGTTATCTAAGCTCTTCAATATTGGTTGTAGTAGTTTGAGGTTTCTTTCAGTCATAATTGAAGCTTTTAGGGGTATCTAATAAGAGAGAATGGAGATTTGGGGAAAAAATGTTTGAAATTAGGGCTAGAGGTAAAGGATTAAGAGCTTAAAAGGGGAGGAAACAGGCTTGGAGATGATGCAATTGCCTCATCGAAAAGCCATCGCCTTAGTATGAAGAGGCGATCACCTTTTCAGTAGAAAGTCATGAGGTGATCGCCTCTTTAGTAGAAAGTTATCACCTCTATGATGACAATTAAAAAGCTTTTAAAGGATCAAGATAGTCCCAGCCTTGTAAATTTAAATATAACAGTAAAAAGGGACATCTGTGCAATTATTGATGCTAAAATTGTGTACGAAAATTAAAATTCATTGAGATAAAAATTAAATTTTGCAAGCATTTGATTAATAAAAGATAAAATGTGCAAATGTTAAAATTAAATAGATGAATAATAAAACAGTAAAAAAGGGGATAATTCATAGATTCTAGCCTATAAAGAATCTTGCTTAGTGCCCTCAAGGTCATCCCCTCCTCTGGTGCTGCCATCACTACCATCCTTATCATTATTGTCATCCTTTTAGATATAAAGAACTTTAATCTATCACTCAAGGGTGGCAATCCTTGCTTGATTGGCCTCATTATAATCTTGTTCAAATAGATCACAGGTTAGTAAATCATACAAGCATGCATACATATAGGTGTAGGAAAAATTATTACCCTCAACTGCTGGGTGATGTCTAGCATATAGTCCCTTTGAGCCTTAATTATCCGATACATGAATAGGCCTTGCTCTAGAGGAATTTATGCTATTAAAAGAATGTTAGAATTGATAAATGTGTTGAGGATGATTCAGGAGACAGGTTAAGAGCAAACTCATATGAGTGGCATCCCCAAGAGTATATGCATGTGTAAGCTCCTCGTCTAAGGTCAGGAACTAACAAGAAAACTCCCCAAAAGGACCCAACAATGAGCCAAAGAATTAGGGGTGTGAATTAAAATACTAGTGATAAACTGGGAGCTGAAGGTGATGGGGGGTCTCATCTCCTCAGTCGCAATCAAAGTCCCCTATATGCTTGGATCCAGTCGGCATCTCAGAGGCTCTCTCTCTCTTACTTGAGGTTTGGCTTAAGGTGTAGGTATGGTCACTGTGACCTAAAAATAAGAGAAAACCATGTCAGGACATGATAATTTTGGATGAAAAGGGAGTGTCAAACAATTATCTGAGAGGTAGATGTAGCAACCAAGGTAACCATCTGTAAGAGGTAGGTCTGGACAAACTCCATGTATCGGCTCTTGAATTGGATGGTATGGTCCATGACTGGCTCTCAAATGATAGCTTAATCCAGCTCAGCCCCCTCCAGCTCGTGAGTCCACAACATACTCCTTGGAGGGGATTCAAGCACATGACTTGCGCCAACTCCACGATTCCAGCTCAGGATTCACTCATTAAGGTACTAGACTCGATAGTCTGGCCCACAAAGGAGGACCCTCTTTTGAGCTAATGGTTTAGAACAAGTCATCTCCATATTCCATCTGTCCAAGGACCTTATAAATCATTCCAAATCTGCAATGGAAGTATTAACAAGTAAGTAAGAGAAATTTTTAAAATTACTGACATGTAATGTGAGCGTTGTAGGTAATGTATCCTGTGTCAGAGAGTTTAGAGGCTATCAATGAATGTGTACTTTAGCCAGATGTCTCTTTAGAACACAACTGCCGCCCCACCTGCTGATGGTAGGGAAATCATCCTCTACTCACAGCACACTAATAAGTAGTTCTAGCTCCAGGGCCTAAACCTATAAAAGAAAGAGGGATAATAGATGTCATTGAGTATGTATTGAAATGACTTAAGAAGAGAGGGAGGCAGAACTTACCAGCATAGCGTGCCAAAAGTTATAGAATCTCTTAGCCCTGCGGACGACCTTATCCATGCTCTGGTATAAGTAGGCCAAGGCACAATTGCTCTAATCAAATAATGACACCTAATCCAAGTCCCGGAGAGGTAATAAGAACGTCAGATTTATCAAGCTGGTAGTGTTAACAAAGAAGTTGGTGTTGAGAAGGTAAATCAGGAAAGCTCGTATCACCTGGTCTATCTCACAGGGAGTAACCATTGTCACAGCTCTATCTCGGGTATAAAAGCTTTAGATTGAGTCAAACTTGAGGGTATAGGTCCCTTTCATATTCAGGACCATACCTAAAAGGCATTTAATGTAGGCAACCTTGTTTGGGGTCAGTTGATAAAGGCTCATATCAAAAGGAATAGGATCTCCAACACACGTGATCTCGATAATTACAGTAAAAGAGATAGGATCTAGTGTGAGCTCCCTAAATGGAAAGTGAAAGGTGTGTGTCATGTCAAATCGCCTTTACATCAGTGTATGGAGTGGTTGGTAATTTATCCGACCTTGCTCCAAAAAAAATGACAATATGAAATCCTTAAATCCATTGCCCTGGATCTGGTCCTTTTGGTTATCGGTCAAGTCATCACAGAAAAACTGGGCCTCATGGAAGTTTCTGACACCCTTAAATGTCTACACATCATGTTTTAAAGGAGTAGGAATAAGAATCAGGCAAGTTAAATAAATACAGCTCAATTTTATTATTTTTGAAGTAAAAATGGTCAAATAATTGAAAATGGTATGGTTTGACCTATTACAGAGGCATAGTGCCTCATGAAAGAGGTGATTGCCTTACTATAAAGGCGATCATCTTTACGCATAAAGTGATACTCTGCATGCTATCATAGAGGCAACCACGATATTTCATGAGGCGATCGCCTTATCTCAACGAAGAGGCAATTGCCTCTACATAGTGAATGACAGTAAATGAATTTTATTTTTTTCACTCAAAACCACAATGCATGATTAATCAATTTAGTTTTTAATCATAAGTGATAAATAAACACAAATGCAGTTTAACTTGATGTAATTTGCAAGAAAATGAGAAGGATTCAAAAACTAACCTTTTTGGATGCCGATGAACAGATATGGCTCCTTAGATTCACCAAAAGAGGAATTATATCTCCTTTTGACAATCCAAGACCACAAGGGGTATTTACAGATGGAGAAATGCAATCCTACTCAAACACAGGTGGTGTCCTCTCATTATCCATTTTATAAGAATATGTACGTGGGAAGGAAGAAGAAAAAGAAAAAAGAGAAGAAAAGAGAAGAAAAAGAAAAGAATGAGAGAAGAAAAATATGTTTTTATAGTGGAAAAGAAGGTTTAAGTTAAGTCTTTTAAAAAAAATAGTGATAATGATGGAAAGAATTTCATCGAGTGCTTCTTAAGAATTAAGGTTATTGGATAAAAGTACTCTAGTTAATTTATTTTTAAATTAAGTAATGTATTGGGTCAGGAAAGCCTAAGGATTGTGTTTTCAAAAGAAAGGCTATTCATGTTATATCCCCAAAGCTCATAGTCGAGGAAAGACTATTCGAGTTGTATCCTCAAAGCTTATAGTCAAGGAAGGGTTATTCGGATTGTATCCCTAAAACTTATAGTCGAGGAAGGGCTATTCTAATTACATTCCTGAAGCTTATAGTTGAGAAAGGGTTGTTCGGGTTGTATCCTCGAAGCTCATAATTAAGGGAGGGCTATTCGAGTTGTATCCTCGAAGCTCGTCATTAAGGAAAGACTATTCAGGTTGTATCCCCAAAGGTTCATACTTTAGTTAATTGACAATCGGGCTAAAAAAATATGAGAGTATGTGTTTTAGTTGAGTGACAATTGAGCCAGGAAAACTCGAGAGTCTACATTTTAGTTGAGTGACAATATGGCTAGAAAAACCCAAGAGTCTTTATTTCAGTTGAATGACGATCGGGCCATGAAAACCTGAGAGTTTGTGTTTCAGTTGAGTGACAATCGAGCTAGGAAAACTTGAGAGTCTGCATTTCAATAAAGTGATGATCGAGCCAGGAAAACTTGAGAATCTTCATTTCAGTTGAATGATGATCGGGCTAGGAAAACCTGAGAGTTTTCATTTCAATTGATTGATGATCAAGCTAGGATGACCCAAGAGTCTGCATTTTAGTTGAGTGACGATCGGGCCAGGAAAACCTAAGAGTTTTCATGTCAATTGAATGACAATCGGGCCATGAAAACCTGAGAATCTGTGTTTCAATTAAGTGATGATCGGGTGAAGAAAAATTAAGAGTCTGTATTTCAGTTAAGTGTTGTATTAGTCTAGAAAACCTGAGGATTATCATTTTCAAATGAGTTACTAAACATTAATGAGTTGCTAATCAGGCTAGGAAAACTTGAGGATCTTACATTTTGAGATTCTAGAATTCATCTTTTGAGTAAAACTCCAAAGTCAAGTATGTTATTTATCGTGTTCTTTTGTTGTGCATGTGATTTTTTGAAAAATTCTTATTGTATACATTTGGTTTTTCAAAAAAAATAGGGGATAAATTGTAAACACTCGGTTCGATCGGCCTGTGATAGGGGGAGAACAATGGATGCTTAGTTTGGTCAGCCTGTAACAAAGCCTAATGGCAAGAAATGTAAAAATTAAATACAAGAAGGAAACCCTAAATTTTCTCAAAAATGAACTCGAGGGCTAGAAACCTATAAACAAGCCCAAAACCCTTACAAAACTAGTATAAATTGCCTAGGCTCATCAGGCCCAATGCAGGGTAAGTTAGAGAGGTGAACGCCTCTGTGAAGAGGCGATCGCCTCTATGGCAGTAACTGAAAAGGCGGTCGGCTCATCGTAGAGGTGTCGCCTTTACAATAGCTTAATACAGAGGTGGTTATGGCAACTAACTTGGTGGGCCTACCTCTTCTAGAACTTAGACTTTGGTTTGAAAGAGAAATCCTTAAGAGAAGAAAAAGGATAGAAAATGCAAGGATAGAGGATAATAGTAGGGGTATGGGCTAGATGTATGAATAAAAAGAGAAAAAAGAGAGAGAAAATGGGACTTTTTTGAGAATTAGAAACTTGGCAATAGAAATAGAGAGAGTTATAGAGAAAAGAGAGCTTTAGAAAAAAGGGAGGAAGAGCATTTTTGAGAGAAGAAAAGCCTAGGGGTTGATTTTCTTAAGAAAGAGAAGGGAAAAAGCTTGCATTCAAAGGGAAACTAACACTCCTAATCATTTCTGAGGGCCAACATTTTGAAAGCTCATTCTTCAGTAATTATCTCAATTCTTTCCAAACTTGATTCATAGATTTGCATGATTCTTTCTTATTTGCTTATATAACCTCTAACTCATTCGTTTACTAGCTTTTTTTTTATTTAGTACCTTGTATTCATTATTTGTAGTATGCCTTGCTTTTAGTATGACTCATTGAGTTTTAGGTGTAGTTGTGTATTTAGTTGATTTGTAGTCGATTATTTTTTACTTGAAGTGGAAATTTACTGATTTGAGAGTCGTTTGAGCCAGTTTATCAGACGATGATCTCTCAAAAAGGTGTTGCCTTATAGCACTGAGGCGATTACCACTTTGACAGGCTCTCATAAGTTTATTTATAGCATAGCCTTTAATAACCATGTTGCCTCATTGCCTTGAGGCGATCGCCTCTTCATATAGGCGATCACCACTTTGACAAGGTTTTATATGACCTTGTCTCATATTTTGTAAATTGTATAAGGTTTCTATGCATGAACAAGTCATAGTATACTCAAGTATATCTTGTATGGTTGTCCTATAATGTCGTTCGATTAATATTTACTTTTTTTTATGAATTCATCCCTTTGTTTTACTAAATTGATTCATGAGTTGATTTTGTGGATTTTTATGTAAGATCTTTATGTATTTTTGAGGAACAAACATTTTGCCTCTTGTAGGGATTCATCGGTGATTTTTAATCATCAACTATTTATCCCATTAATTAGTTCTTGAGAGGTTTTTACTTAAATCAAATAATTTATTTTCAGTTTATTTTTTGTTATTATACTTTTATCTTGCATAGGAAATTGTAATTTTTAATCCCTTCCCCACTTGATTTGGAATGTATGGTTATAGATTATAATTTTTGTTTTATTCATGGTGAATATTGGGACCAATCGCATGAATTTGATTAATGTGTAAATCCGGATCTAATTATAAAATGCAACAATTGTTTAAAGAAAATTGCAATCTATGTGATAACAAAGAAATAATTGAATAATTAAGGGTAATAAATTATAAAATGTAAATGGAGGCCAACCGCAAGGTTAGGTGAGCATTCAAATGCCCATACCTAATTTTCAAACCTAATATTTGATGACGGCTTTTAGGAACCTTTGTAGGATTCAGTTGCTGTACAATGTGTATCGACTTTTATTTGGATGACGACTCCATCTCTGAGTAGGCTTTATGACCTATTTTTATATTTCTCAGTGGGCATCGAGCCCACATAGTACCGTGATCGCTAAACACTTGGGTGTATGCTAAACCCCGCTACTTATAAATAAATTATTCACAAATTATCATTTTTTTCTTATTAGTTTTAATTGATACATAAAAAGTTAAAATTTTATATAAAAATTTTTAAATTTATTTTAAAAATATTTAAATTCTAACTTGAAAATATTTTTCAAATTTTATTTTCTTAAAAAAGAAGAAAAAATTGAATAAATGCCAAATTTATTTTACAAGGATCTAAAAGTAATTTTTTAAAAAAACAATTAGACAAATCAAATTAAATTGGATAGAATTGATATAATTTATAAAGTTGAATGAGCAATTTGAAATGAGTTTCAAATTAGGATTTAATTGATAATTAGACTAAAGTTGAGTATAGAATAGATAATTTTTCCTTTTTTATTTCATAATTTTTTTGACTTTTTATGCCGAAGTACAATCTCTTTTAAATTTTTATTTTTCTTTCCCTGTTTTTTATAATTATTTTCTCTTTATATTAACTAAATTTGCCATTATTTCCAAATGTTTATTTTTTGAAATTCCAATAGACCAAAATAATACAAAATTATATAATGCTATAAATAAAATAGTTGAAGTTTTAGTAGTATCATTAAACTAATTTTTTTAATTGGGTATTGTGAATAGACTAAAATTTAGGATTTCTTTTATTTATTTCTTCTTTTGTGATTTTGGTTTCTCATGATGTTGTTTGGTAGATGAGGAAACAAAAGAAATGCTATCAAATGGACCATCACACGAATTTTAATGATTTATTTTTTTTGTACAAAATTGTCAAAAATAAATAAGAAAAATAAATTTAAAATAGGTCCATTTAACAAGATGCATATATATTTAAAATTGAATATAATTTTTTTGTTTTCATTTCAAAGAAAAAATAACCGAAAAAAAACAAGGCTAACACGCTTTGCTCTATATAAATCACATATTTTATGTTAAAGAAAAAAAAATATACATATATTGTAGTTGAAATTTTCGCTCTATTTTTCATTATAATAAATGGAAACTAATAGTTGTTTTATTCTTGTAAATGTAAGTTTTGTGAGAAGCTAGTATTTTATGATATTATATTAGAAATGTAAAAAATAGTGTAATAAAGATATTGTATCATAAACATAAAATATACTATAATGAAGGTTTTGTATCATAAACATAAAATATATTGTAATGAAGATATTATATCAAAAATGTAAAATATATGTCATACATTATAAATTGACAAAAAGATATACATAATTTCTGGGTATTCATATTTCAAATGTAGTTTTGAGTATTCATATTTCAAGTTTAATGTTTTTTTTTTGTTGTTTTTTAGTTTATTTTTGGTTTCTGGATAGTGTCTTGAAAGTTTTCGAATGTGAAATTGTCACTTCATTCTATATTGTAATGAATAAAAACAATTAATTGTTTGATTCCTTTAAACAAATTGAAAGTATGCTAAGATGAAAAAAATATATACAAAATTTATGGGTTTCCAATGAGCTCGATCTAGATTTGTTTAAGGTGTATTGGAAACATCAAATATACTGAAAGTATTCTAAAATGAATAAAACATATATAGAATTTTTGGCTTTCTAATGAGCTCGATTCATATTTTTTTTAATATAATCTTAGCATTTCTAAGATTTCAAGTAGGCTAATGTGTTTGTAAAATACAAAGTAATGTCTTATAACTTCAAATTGGAGAAGTGAAATTTACTGTAATGAGAATATTGTATCAGAAACGTAATGAGGATATTGTATCAAAATTATAAAATATACTCTAGTGAATATATTGTATCAAAAACATAAAATATACAAAAAATAAACTAAAAAAATATACAAAAAGTAAACCAAAAGTATAAAAAAATATTTTAAATTTAATATCTTTGGAATTTATATTTTAGTAATGATGAATGAAACTACTAACATAGCATATATGAGGTTACCTATAATAAAACAATTAATAATAATAATGATAATATATCCAATCAAAGATAAAGAAAAATATAATGAGATTGTTTCATATAAGAAGAATAAACTAACAGTAAATGAAAAATAAACAGCAAATATTCCATATTTCATACTTTTAAAATTTGTATTTCAGTTATTACTTTAAAATTTTTAAACATGAAATTGTCACTCCATTTCCTATTATGTCGAGTAGTCTACAATTCTCTCTCTCTCTCTCTCTCTCTCTCTCTCTCTCTCTCTATATATATATATATATATATATATATTTGTCAATTTAGGATTACTTTACGTTTATGATATGTTTCTGAAACAATAAATCTATATATGTTTTTGTTAATTTAGAATATTTTCTGTATATTTATAATAATAATAATAATGATATAGCAAACATGGGGCTAATAATAATAATAATAATAATAATAATAATAATAATAATAATAATAAACAACTTAATCAAAGATAATGAGCTGAAGAAAAATTGTAAGAGATTGTTTTATATACAAAAAATATACAAAGATAAAAAAAAAACATGGAAGAAATAAAACAAATGTAACAATCTAATAGTTGTTAGTGAAACGGTTGGATATGACAAATTTATTCAAAAAAAAAAGAGAAGGTTTTTCTAAAAAATTTTGTAGTCATGTTGGGAACTGCAAGTGCAAGACCCAAAAGATGGCGAGTCAAAAAAAATAAAATCTTATGAAAATTTGAAGAAGAAACAAGCTTAATTTAGCATTAACTAAAAAACCAAAAATGGGCAAACCTGTCAATATCTTTCACAAACGTAAAATATACTATAATAAATATATTATATTAGAAATATAAAATATACAAAAACATAAAATATACTGTAATAAAAATATTGTATTAGAAATGTAAAATATATAAAAAATATATTGCATTTTTCAATATAACAAATACCCTTATATATATTTTTATCAATTTACAATATTTTATGTTTATTTTACATTTTTAATACAATAATTTTGTATATACTTTTGTCAGTCTAATCGAAATCAGGATCCACCTAAAATTTCCGTGACATGTTAAACTTTTTCTCTAGGACTTCAATATTGGGCATAGCTCTTGCTATTTCATTAACAAGAGAGGACCATTGAGGAATCATTACTAGAAGTATAAGTGACATTTCAAACATTGTTGATCACATAACCAGCATTTTTAGTGATCATGTAGCTAGAATCCACTTCTCACATTCTCCGAAAATCTGAATCTTGATTGGATTTGATTTCAGGACCTCCAACATTCAACCTATACTTAGTTTGAAATCTCTGATCGCTCAAATTCAGACTTACCTCATTTCCACCAACTCTATTAGCTGAGTTTGAAAAAAGCCTATCCACCATAGAAACAATCTTTATGGCATTTATGAACCCAAATGACCCTTTCGTTGGAATGAACTCGAGTAAAAGTAAATCTAAATTGAATAGAACATACTCCTTGACCAAGAAAAAGAAACCTTGAATTGCTAGTAGACCTTTGCATATATGAATTCTTGTGTGAAATCTCGCTTGGAACACTAAACTTAGTCACCAGTTTCATTCCATTAGTCATGACAGCAATAAATGAAGATTTCAAAATGTCCAGATCTTTTGATAATAAAGTTGTCGTGTTCAAGTACAACTATCATCTAATCTTTAATTCAAGAAACATGAAAAAGAAAAAAAAACCGAACAAATTCCCTAATTTTGCCAAGCAACACACGTTACACATATGTTCAAATTCACTGAAAAATAGCCCAAGAAACCATAACTTTCTTTTAATTACTTCCCAACATTCCCTCTCAACGACCGCGACGACCACGACGACAACAACAACAACATTGAGAAAATAAAAAATATATATTTTATATGTACAGTAAATGACATGATATGTGCATTGTTGAGTAGAGAAATTAAAATTATCTGTACATCAGTGGTGAGGTACATAGATATATCAATTTCAAGAGCCATGAGTTGTTTCGTTGGTTGCTTTTGTATTGGAGACCATCACCATCTCCGCAATCTTCCTCTCGTCTCCGATTCCTCTTCTCGATCTCTTCCTTATGTACTTTCTTACTTACCATCTCTCTTTCATTTCTTTTTTCTTTAATCTTTCAATTCTTATTTTCTTGATCCAAATTAGGAAGCTGTGGCGTTGGAAATGTAATTTCTGAAATAAAAAAAGAAAGAGAATATTTAGAAAGCAACGAGAGGAAATGTAATTTTCTGGGATCTCCACAAGAAACCATAAAAAAGATTATGAAAGAACTTTCTCCATCTTTGCCATAACAACCTGATTAGGAACCGCCTTACCATTTTCATATTCTTGGACCGCCTTAGGCTGCTCGTTGATCAATTTAGCCAGCTCCACTTGACTAATCTTCATTTTTGTAAGGGTGAATTACTATTTATCCATGTGGTTTACTATATTATATTACTTGATTCTTGATATTTAAAATTTATATTATTTATCCAATTTATTTTGTAAAATTATATTATTTACCCTTTCTATTAACTTTTTCATCACAATTACCATTAACTGACATAACAATTATCATATAAATATTATTTGCATCATGTATTTGAATATATTATACTATTTGTTCCCTCTATTTAGATGTATTATATTATTTACTCCTAAAATTTATAAAATATATTTTATTATTAAACTAATTGTTTAACAAAATATATGCTAAATTAAATTATCATTAATTGACTATAAAAATGATAATTTTATAAAAAATATTTTAATAAAAAATAAAATAAAAAATTTTATTTTTAATCTAATCAAAATTTTGATCAAATAACAATTAATTACTTCCAATTTTAAAATATCTTTACTTAAATATCAATTTAAAGTATTTATATTGCATGGAAAAATTAACCAAGTAATTTCTCTTTTTAAACATAAAATTTGATTTTTATTTGGATTGTTAGTTTAGATTTTTAAGTAAATAAATTATAATTATGAATAAAATTTGTATACCCAACAATTGAAACTAACAATTCAAATAAAAAAAATCAAAATTAAAAAGAAAGTTGATTTGATTAAATTTTTTAGTGCAACATAAATATTTTAAGTTATTACTTAAGTTGAATTATTTTAAGGCATAATATATACATGACCCCTCGCCCCTCGTAATTGTCATTTTTTGTTAGTTTGACACTTAAACTTATAATTTTGCTATTTTCACATCTGAACTTGACTAAAATATATTTTTTTGCACTAATATAATGACATAATGCATTTATCAAGTCCTATACTTGTCATGTTTTGTCAGTTTGACACCTATACTTGTAATTTTTTATCAGTTTAACCCTTATGATGCGACATACGTTGATTTGCCATTCTATGCCATATGTGCTGATAGAGATTTCAAAATTACATTTTAATCAAGTTCAAGTGTCAAAATGAAAACATTATAAGTTGAGGTGTCAAATTGGCAAAAAGTGACAAGTACAGGGGGCATGTATGTATTATGCCTATAAAATAAATATTTATTAATTGATATTTAATTATATAAAATAAAAATAAAATTAATCATTTTATATTTTTATGTAAATGTTATAATTATCATTTTATAGTTACATTTTAAAAAAATTAGTTTTAATAATAAAAAATATAAATTTTAAATATTAGGGGTAAATAATATATATATATAGAAAAAATAATATATTATATTCAAGTAGATGGGGTAAATAGTATTTACTTGATATTTATCATATCACTTAACAAAAATTGTGATGGAAAAATAAATACAAAGAGTAAAGACTATAATTTTACAAAATAAAAGAGGGAGATAATATAAATTTTAGATACCATGAACCAAATAATATAATATAACAAACCATAGTAACAAATAATAATTCATCTTTTTTTTTTTTTTTTGGAATGAAGAGGATTCATTGACGTTTTTATTCTTAAAAGGGAATGGACAAGCATGGAGCCTAACCAAGCGATTTCCTTGCAAACCTTTAAATGTGTAATTCAGTGCATCAGGAAAAATCCTAGTTGATGTACCTTTACTTGAGTTCCAAATTAAAAAAAAAAAAAAAAAAAAAAAAAAAAAAAAAAAAAAAAAAAAACCATATTTGAATCTAAATAAAATAGAAAAATAAAGAAACCCAATTTTAGAATAGCTATAAAACTAACTTGAGAATCTTTATAATCAGAAACATAAGTGAGATAAGAATGGAGCTTGTGTGTAAAATGAACCAAAAAAAAAAAGCAGAAGGAAAAAGGCTATGACCAGAGCTTTTTTTTTTTTTTTTTAATTTAAGATGACAAAGAAAAAGAAGGAAAAAGGCTTGAGGAAGAGAAGACAAGCACGTAATTACTTTTCCATTATAAGATATGCGTGTAATTAATGAAAAATATGGATTTTTTGTTGTTGTTAAGCTGATTTTTAAGGACATTTTTGTAAAGATCTCTTTCAATTTTGACTTTGATCCAAGAAAGTCATTAAAATTTTAAAAATTTATTAAAAATGCCCATTTTTAAACTTATTTACTAATATACACACGCTTTATTTATTACATAAATACCTTTCTTATTTATATGTTTGCATTTTCTTTTTTCTTTTTTTCCAGTTTTGCCCCATCATGATTGTGTTTTGCTTTATTTTTTAGTGGCATTTTAATTTTTCTCATTTTAATTTTTATTTTTTTCTAATCCCATTCTTTTTTTTTCTTTATTTCTTCCCATTTATTTCTTTTTTTTTTCAACTTTTTTATTTTTTTCTTCACTTTGTTTTTCCACTTTTCTCCTTGTTTTTCATCATTTTTTTTCCTTTTCTTCTCTTTTTTCTTAATGCAGCAATAACCAATATTATTGGCTCTATATCTGCATATTTTTTGAGATTATACTAAATGTTTCATTGCATAAATTTCAATTATTATATGATATTCAATTTTTTTTTTATGAGCTCTTGGGTTATCTTCTTACTAGTGTTTCATTGAATAATTAGAAAAAATTATCATGTCCATTTAAATTAAAAAAAATGATGATAGGTGGCATGGAGTTGAAATTCAAGTGTTCATTGATGAAAATTAGACAACTATGTATGTAAAGTATTGTTAATAAGACTTTGCATTGATTGAAGTGATGATGATTTGTTTGTTTAAAACTAATCTTCTTTGGTGGCACATATAGTCTAAGATATTGCATTTCGTGCCACAAATTAGCGCTGGCAATTCATGTTAGCGGGTCATAAATGAAGCATGTCGAGACACGATAATAACATAAATATGACTAACTCGAATATGATTGTAATAATAATAATAATATAAATACATCATCAATTATTTTTCTCCATAGGTATTATTAAACTTGTCATAATGACTAATACTATTTGCATTATATTTAATTATTATGGTTATTACTTTATTTTTAACTTTTTTTTAACATTAAGCTGATATCTATAAATTATTTTACAGTAAAAAAAGGTTCCTAAAGTGATGTATAATATTTATGCATATGTTTTTAGGGGAATTTTAATTAGTTTTATGCTATTTTAGATTATAGTTTATTTAATCATTATTAATTTCAATTGCATTTTGTAGAATTTTATTAAAATCACATCTCAAGTTAACTTTGCATATTTTGAATGTTATCTTTTGTTAACTAAACAAGTTTTGGTGTCTAATTTAGGTCTTTTATTTGCAGTTGAATGGTTAAGCTCCAACAGGGCCATGCAACATGCCATGCCGTTGAAGGATGCTCTGTACACCCGCACACATGGCCATGAAAAAGGCCATGCTGTTGAAGGATGCTAAGCTTCACACTCGCGCACACGGCAATGCTGCAAACCATGCTAACTTGCACACTCGTGAGCATGGCCATGCGATGGGTTGTGCCATGAAGAAATCCCTTAGAACATTGATTTAGAGTTGAACCAGTATCACATCACATATGGACAATGTTTCCTAATAACACTTAAGCCAAAATGAAATTTTAAAAGTAAAATAGACAACATAAGCAACATGTTTACTATATTATTCACAAAATAACTTTAAAAAGTTTATGTCAAACCTTTTGAATCTACTTTCCCATTCTTATATTTTTCTAAGCAAGCAGCTGTCTAGTGGTGATTGCATCACCTTCATTCCATTTGAGGCCAGGTGGTTGAAATGGCAAATTTGAGGCCTTTTGCACATATGAGCCATCTCCATGGAATCCAATTTTCTTGACATTCATTGGTGGGGATTTCTCTTCATGTAGTTGCTTCCTTATGTCTCCCTCATATGGAACATCAAACCTCAAATTCTGAACAGTATCGTCACCCATATCCACATCACCTTATCAATAACTCTTTCACTACTTTAACCTAGCTGTAACAACAAATACACAAAACAATATGGGAACCAACATAATAAAAAGTTACACACAACCACAAACTTTTAAAATAATAACAATAATTAAACCTTACAATATAAACTGGCTTCCCAGAATGGATGTCAACACAAATTCCATGACCTATTTGGCCTTTATGATATGTCATTCTTGGTAGATGGAGTTGGTACTGCACCTGAGGCAACTTAAGTTTGGCCTTGCTATACGGGCTGTAGGAGTGGAATTGAGGCAACTTCAATTGGGCCCTGCTATTTGGGCTATGGGACTGGAGCTAAAGGAGTTGGATGTTGGCCCTTATCTCAGATGTGGTACTGGACCTGATTAAGCTTGGGCCTATGATCTTGTCTGAGGCCTAAGAGGAGGGGCTTGTCTGATTGAATTTATCCTAGTGCAGCGACTTGGGGCCTGTGACTTTTGTTGTATTCTCACTTATGAAGTTGCAAGAGTTGGATTTGCTTGCAAACAAAAGGCACTATCAAATACAAACATAATAGCTAACAAAACACCTTACAATATAACAATTGGTCTGTAAAGCATACTTGGTTACCCTTGTTTAGGCAACTGATTATATTATGTCCTTCTCCATTGTAAATACCACATTGCTATTTTAAGCCTTTCTTAGACAGTTTCCCAACCTTACTTGTTGGATTGGGCTCATTACTAGCTCGAACCCTCTTAATCCTTAGCTTGCTAGTAAGCTTAATTAGTGGAGGGGCCTCAATTGGTTGAAACTGATTAATGTTCATTAACCACTTCCTATGGACAGGCATGGGAGGGAATTGGTAACTTGCAAGGTATGTCTTCTTATGGTACCATAAAGATATCATAGTGAGAGGATCAACCTTTAACTATTTTACAGCTCCAATTGCATGTTGACATGGGATGCCAATCAGCTCCAATGCCCTACATATGCACATATGCTTGTTAAGAAATACTGTGTGCTTATTAGCACCATCTCCAATTTTAAATCCATCATTGCCATTAAAAACAACCTTGCAGCTTAATGAAGCTAGTTTTTTATCATTGTAATAAGTCATACAATCATTAGTAAATTCCTCATTCAACTTTAATCCTTATTTCCTCTTGTCTTTTGATCTCTCTATTACTTTAATTTTGATGTTATCAAATGTAGTTACAATCGGCTTACTTCTTGCATAGAGAATCCATGAATTAAAACTCTCTATAATGTTATTGTCCACCATTTGGGACTTGCATTTGCTATTGAAATAGGCCCTACACTAGTTATGAGGTGGGTAATTCAATAATGCTTCAACTCCTTTCTTGGTAACGTCTCCAATTTTGGCTAAATTATCCTTAAAATCTTCTTCAAATGTAGACCATACAACTATCCAAAATTCTTTTCTTTATTCTAGTCCTCTATACTTCTTGGACCAATTTGAAAATATGTGATGAGCACACCATCTATGCTTAGCCTCAAGCAGAATGCTGTGGATATCATTAATAAGACCCTACAAATAAGTGTAAAAATTAATATTCATAGAAAAAAAATCACACAAAGCTAAATTAAAAAAAGAATATAATTGTGTGCATACTTTTTGCATGTCTGAAATTAAAGTCAATGTTGACCCATCACCCAACTTAAGCTCTTGTGCAAGCTAAGCTAAGAACCATCTTTAGTTCCTTATGCTTTCCTTGTTAATGATAGCCCAAGTAATGGTAAACATTTCCCCTTCTGTATCAATACCAACAACTGCAAGCAATTGGCCCTTACAAATAATTTTAAGGAAGCATCCATCTAGACTAATTAGTGGTTCATAACCTGCCCTCCAACCTTTCTTGCATGCATCAAAATAAATAAACATTCTTTTAAACACTCTTGTCCCCTCCTGAAGAGCATTCTTGCACAATTCAATTTTTGCTTTTGTACTTAGATGACTTCTTTTTAATGCAATAACATATGCTTCTAAGTAATCAAATTCTACTTTGAAAGACCCATCCATTTCTCTTAAGATAAGATTCTTTGCTCTTTTCAACTTAGACAAATAGACATGCAATTTTAGTTGGAGCTCTGCATCTGTTTTCATGTTAGCTATCTTATAGGCAGGATTCCTATATAGTTTTTCTTTGAAATACTTAGCCAAGTAAATCGTAGAGGCTTGAGGTATTTTAAAATTCCTTTAATTGGTGTGTTCAGGTTTGTACGTTTTCACAATAAGCCTTGGATTTTAGCCATTTTGTGAAATATACAACACAAAAGGATAATTTCTCTCATTCTTACACTTAGCTCTAATTTTAAGTTTTTTTATTAGGGTTCAACTTCAATCTAACCACCTCGCCATTTTATACCTTGAAATAGCATCCTTAGCCTCTATTGTATCACCAAATTACATTCCTAGGAAGAAATTAGAAAGGCCATCATTATAATCATAATTGACTCTCTCATTATTCATGTTAGGAACTTACTGTCCCTCATACCTTGTTCATCCTCACTTTTTAAATCTAATTCATTATCTTCATCAGGTGTTTGTTCACTAATATAACCATTAGGTGGAACATAGGGTGTGTGTTCTTGACCCTGTGGTTCTGTGTTCTCATCACCAGGCCTTACCTTACTACATTGTATAAGTAACTGACCCTCTCCTACATTTGTATCATTAGTGCTCTATATGCTATGTGTTTGAATTCCAGATGCAGGTAATGGAAGTACAATAAGGGCAAACAGAGGCTTATCTATTTCACATTGTCCATAGAAGTTCAACTCACTAACTTAATTGTGTTTACTAATGTAGTAGAGGGTTCTCCTAATTGAATCATCATTATAAACCAAATGCAAACCATTAACTAAATCTTTACCAGGTTCAAGAACAAAAATATTTTTAACATTAATAAAATCCAACTTATGTTTATATCTATACTTAATGTCTTCATAGCACATATAATCAAGGTCAAAATTAGGCACAATATCAACATCACCTATAATATATTAAAAATTTGGGTTCATAGCCCATTGACCCCTGAAGTGAAAGTTTATATTAACCTTCATATCCATCCAGCATTATCAAACAACATTTATAAGTAAACCATTCATCGATCTCAATAACACCTATTGCATGTAGTCACAAAAATGATGAACTACTGATATCAATGTTTCCCACATGCAACCCACTAAATAAATAGTTTAAATAATGATTTTTCCCTTTTAATCAGTTTATTTTTTATTAGATTTAAGAATTTTTTGTCTCCCTATTACATGTAACAATAGAACTTACTTAATATGGCAAATCATCTATTATTTTTAATTAATAATAAAATGACACCCATTGCATGCAACACAACCCCATTTAAATATACCTCTGTTGATAGGAATTAGATTTTGGTCCCTACAAGTGCCTCTCTCTACCGAGCAACTTCGATTTGGTCCCCTTTTTATGTCTCTGAACGAATTTATAAATAATATGCTTCCCTTTGATATTAAATTAGAACTTAGGGTATAATTTGCAAAAGTCAGATGCCATTACTCTTTTTTCCTCTCTTTATTGTGTTTTGTGTTTTAAGAAGAGAGGTAGTTAAAGCATTTAATGCATAAACATTAATTTACCGCATAAAAATAACGTTATTGAAATGAAAATAGTATGTTATTTCATTAATGGGTCAACTGGACTAAGATTTGTAACATTGGGAGGCCGTTTAAATGAAAACCAAACCTTAACCTAAACATTAAGGGCCCAAATATACCTTTTCCTTATTAATAAAGCCACGAATGAATGCAGTAGTTAAACTGCTAGGGAGGGCTATTAGATATAGAACATTGGTCTCAAAACAAAAGGTTTTATGGGGAATGTCCAAGGGTTTTATAGTGATTGACCTAGAAAAAAATTATTTCCTGGTCAAATTCAAGAATGAATCAAATGCCCAACATGCTCTTATTGATAGCCCCTAGATCATCATGGGTCATTATCTAGTGGTTTAACCTTAGACTCCCCAATCAATAGTGCAAATGATGAAATAAAGTCAGTTATGGCTTAAATTCAATTGCCAAGGATGCCACTTCAGTATTACCATAAACAGGTATTAAAATTTATTAGGCAAATGGTTAGAAGGGTTGTAAGTATAAACTATAATACAAAATCTGTGGCAAAAGGAAAATTTTCATATATAGCAATAGAATTAGACTTAGCTAATCCATTGTGCGCTCATTTCCATCTGGACGGGAAATAACAAAAAGTGAAGTATGAATGCTTACCCAAAATCTGTTTTGTATATGGAAAAGTTAGGCAAGTTAGCGAAATATGTCTTAAGAGAAATCATGAAGAGAACAATACCATGGAAAACGATGATTTGACAAACAATGCACCAATAAAGAGCAGTAGGGTAATGGAGGTTAATCCGATGTACAATGAATGATAGTGGCTAGAAAAGGAAGGTATGAAAGTAAAAAGGAAGGTTCATATTCAAAGGGGAATAGGAGTGGAAAAGGAAGTGTCAATAGTAACTGTTCCAAATTTGATATTCTTCACAATCATAATGCTTCAATTTAGGTGGATGAAGGAGAATATCAAGATACTTAACATCTTAGGCAAAATTTTCTATATAAGGAGAATGAGCCTATTTCAAGATCGACCTAAATCCCACAAATTGCCACCTAGACCCAAACCGAGAAAAGCCCTTTAAGATTATAGTCGAACCAAGCCTACAAAAAAATAAATCAACCAGATCTAAGCAAATTCATGCAACCCACAATGTTGATCCAGACAGAACACTGTGCCCTCAACCAACACCATTAAACTTGATTCCAAGACAATAAGAAAAAGTAACCCATTGAACACTGAAATGCATTATGTTGTTTTGTTAACCCCATACCAACCCTCTGAACTCCATTTGAACCCTTTTATGTATTAAAACTAGGCCAATATAGAGTTCCATGGGAGCAATGGAAACAAAAACATGGAACCTGGAATCCTTCCCAATATCAGGAATATGTTTATGGAAGAGAATTTTAGCTCTGATGAGGAAAATAATGATGATGACACATGAAGCAATGATGGTGAGGATGATTGCTTCTCGGATGATGAAGAGTCAATTAATGATGGGATAACTGTGGAGCTTATAAACTCTTATGGTGGCCAACCACATTAATGTCAAATGAATAGATTAATTATTTTTCTTTCTTTTTGTATCATATGTCTGATGGATTTTTCATTATTATGTTAAAACACTCAAGGAGCTGCCTCTCCTAAATTTAGGCGCACCTTTAAATGGATTGTTCATATTAACAAGACAAACTTAGTGGCACTTTTAGAGCTAAAAATTTATGGTATTTGGGTAGATTACTTTATCAGGAATAGTAGTTTTGACTATTCTCATAGAGTTTAAGCTCGGGGTTTTTCTAGGGGCATTTGGCTTCTATGGAAGGAGTATGTTAAAGTTAATCTCATTGAAAGCAATCGGTAATATATTCACCTTGCATGTCAAATGAAGATAGAGGTTGACATATATGACTATTGTTTATGCAAGTCCAAATTTGAGAGTAAAGAGAGGTCTCTGGAGCCATATATCAAGACTTACAATAATTATTAAGGGACCCTGGATTCTAGGGGGTGATTTTAATTCATCACTTCATGCTTTAAAAAAGCAAAAGGGCTCAGTTAGGAGAATGGGTGTTTGTAAAATGTTTCAGGAATGGGTGAATAAAAATAACATGTTTGATATGGGATTTGTAGGCCCCAAATTCACTTGGTCTAGGGGAATATTAATGGAACGCCTCATAGAGCTCTCTGTAATGAGGATCAGCTAAATAAATTCCTAGAGACTTGTGTATAGCACCTCCTAAAAATTCATTCAATCACCACCTTATTTTAATTTGATCCCATCGAAGAACAATCAATAATTTGCACTCAAGGTCATTCAGTTTCCAAGCTGCTTGGCTTCTTTATTATGGGTTTGTTGACATGGTTACTAACTCATTAAGACAGGATATAAATTTTCTTAATGATATGAACTATTTTGCAGACAGAGCTAGAGAATGGAATAAGGATTGTTTTGGTAACATATTTAAAAGAAAAGCCAAAATCATAGTGAGGTTGGGTGGAGTACAAAAAGCCTTGGAAAAATATCACTCTAATAATTTATCAACTTTAGAAGTCAAGCTTCAAAGGGAACTTGAAGAATTTTTGTCTCAAGAAGAAGTGTTTTGGTTGCAGAAGTCTAGGCTAGACTGGATCTTATGTGGAGATCGTAGTACTGCCTACTTTCACTAAAAAGGAACAAGATTCGGTGGATCTAGGATGAGGATGGGAATGTGATTTTAGAATTGGAAACATGAAGAACCACTAATTTAATAATATCTACTCGAGCTCGAGCTCGAGTATCTGTCTCCCTCTGTATTTAATCTACAATAAATTTCCATCAATCATAGCTGAAAACATATTAAGTTTTTCTGGAGAGATTACTAATAATGAAGTTCGTTGTGCTCTTTTCAATATAAAACCTTTTAAGGCCCCAAGGGTGGATGGGCTTCATGCAAGTTTTTTCTAGAGCCAATGGAATACTGAAGGTGCATCCCTTTTGTTAAATCAGCCTTTCAGGGTAATGAGATTCCACAAGAAGTTAATAAAACATTGCTTGTGTTAATTCCAAAAAAAGACAGTCCGAAATTCATGCGTGATTATCGCTCAATAAGCCTTTGTAAAGCAAACTACAAAGTTATCACAAAGGTAATTGTCAACCGAATAAAACCTCTCCTGCCAAATCTCAACAGATAATTTTGTGGTTGCGCAAGAGGGGATCCATTCGATAAGGCACAAGGAAGGCAAGAAGGGGTTTATGATTCTCAAAATTGATTTAGCAAAAGCATATGATATACTAGGATGGGAATTTATCGTTGATACTTTGAGAGATGTGGGATTGTCTCAATATCTAGTAAATGTAATTATAAGATGCATTTCAGATCCCTCTATGGAATTTATATGGAATGGTGATAGAACATTTGAGTTTAAGCCTACAAGGGGAATACGCCAAGGAGATCCCATCTCTCCTTACCTCTTTGTCTTGTGTATTGAACGATTAGCTCAATATATTCAACAGGAGGTAGAAAATGGGAATTGGAAAGCTACAAAGGTCAACAGAAAGGGACCACCAATTTCCTATTTATTTTTTTGTAGATGATCTTTTCTTGCTTGTTGAAGCGTCGGGATGACAAGTTTGAATTGTTAAGAAGGTTTTGGATATATTCTGCAAAAGCTATGGATAGATTGTCAATATGGAGAAATCAAAGGTGTTCTTTTCCCGTAATGTGAGGGAACATGATGCTAATGCGCTTGCTTTTGAGCTCGTTTTTAGTAGAACAAATGATCTGGGCAAATATTTGGGGGTCCCTTTACTTTATTCGTGTATTACCAAGCAAACTTATGGGAATATCTTGGAAAAAACTCAAAAACATCTTTCTAAATGGGTCGGATCTTCTCTCTAACTGGCAGGAAGGATTACTTTAACCCATTCAGTTCTTGAGGCTCTTCTAATATACATTATGCAATCAACTAAAATGCTAGTAGCTATATGTGATAAAATTGAGGAATGGTGTAGGAAATTCATCTGGGGCTCTACTGATGGTACTAGAAAATTAGGCTTGATCTCCTAGGATCAGCTCTGTCGCCTTAAATGTATGAGGGGAGCTGGGTTAAAAGGTTGAGGGTCATGAATGATGCAATGTTCATGAAGATTAGATAGGGGTTAATTGCTCAAAAAGATACATTTTGGGTTCAAGTTTTATCTACTAAATAAGGAGTATATCAAAACAATGTGTTTGAGATTAGTCACAACAATAATACTTTTGGGATGTAGAGGGTGTTAGGGAAAGTGTGGACAATGTTGCTTGCAAGCATCAGACGGTCAGGTAGAAATGGCCAGCAAGTTCATTTCTGGCTAGACTGTTGGGTTAATGAAATTCCATTAATTAACAACTCAATTGCCTAGGTTCCCAGTAACATGGTTCAAATGAAAGTAGCTTGTTTCGTTGACAATCAATAGCAATGGAATTGGCGATTTTTTGAGGAATATCTCCTGCAATCAATTCTATTGAGAATTGCAGCTTGTAAGCCACCTCAGGCTCTGGGCAGTGAAGATTTGCCTTATTGGGGTCTGTCACCTTCTGGCTGTGTTATTGTGAAGTCCGCTTATGAACTTTTACAAAATACGAGGTAGGAAAATGGCAACAAGATTTGGGATATTATTTGGCAATGGCAAGGTCCTTAGAGGATTCTCACCTTTATATGGTTAACATGTCATGAGAAGCTTCTAACAAACAAAGGAGTTTGCAAGCATTTGTGCAGCTCAGAAGCTTGTCTAGTGTTCCATTTTGAAGCTGAATATGTCCTTCATGTACTGAGAGATTATATTGCAGCAAAGTCTGTATGGAATCAACTTGTCTAGGACCAATTAAAGGACAACTTCTTTTCTCTAGAATTGAAGGAATGCCTAAAATGAAACCTATCTAGCGGATTGGTTGTGGATGGACAGCTAGCTTGGAGCTGTGTTTTTGGGGTTACCTTATGGCGTATTTAGAACTCGCGGAATGAAGCAATTTTCCAAGAAGGGACGTCCTATTTGAACAAATTCGATGGCATCAAATGCAAAGCCCAAGAAATAATGCATGCTCTAAAAAAGGTAGGTGGATTCTCGGTTTCAGGAAAGTTAAAAGTCTAGCATATGTTTGGTCTGGAAGTGCCCAAATGTTTCCTGGGTGAAGCTGAACACAAATGGAGCTATACAAAATTCAACGAAAATGGCTACGGCATAGGGATTAATTCCAAATTATTGTGGTCAATGGAAGGGTTGGGTGGTAATGAACTTAGAGGCATCACTTCAGTAACAAGTGTGGAATTATGGGGGGTGCTGGAGGGCCTCTCATTTGCTTGGGATTTAGGTTTCCAAAGAATTATCCTTGAGGTGGACAGTCTCTTTGTGGTTAATTTTCTGACTCAAGATGACAGTTGAGTTCATGCAAATGTTTACTTGGTTCAAGCTATCAAAGAATGCTTAAACAAGGATTGGGTGGTCAAGGTGCAACACATCTACAGAGAAGCAAATTGTGCAGCAGATTATATGGCCTCTTATGATGTAGCTCTTCCCATTGATTGTCATAGGCTAAACTCCCCTATTCCAGGTTTGTAGCAGTGGCTAACACATGATGTTTAAGGTGTTAGCTATAATCACCTAGTTGCTCTTTAGTTTGCTTCCTCTTTTTTACCAAAAAAAAAAAAAAAAAAAAGCTTAAACCATCACTTGAATAAAAATAACTCTTTACTGAATAATTCTGACACGATTCTTGATTGAATTCCCATTTTAATTACTTTATTATCTAAATTTCAAGCAATTTAAAAAAAAAAAAAAAAGTTTTCACTCAATCCATTTGCGTTTAAAAATCAATATATGTACTTAGCATAATCAAATACTAAATAATAACTTAGGAAGAAAAAAATTCAACCATAGTTGTAATTAACTCATTTAGTTAATAAACTCACAACTTATTTTAGCACATCTCCTTTAAATTAGTGTTCCATTAATTTTTAATTTTTTCAAAGATTGTTTAAAGTCAAATAAAATATATGAATATGATTATTCGAAGTTCTAGCATACCGTATATAATATGCATTTGCCCACAGAATATTTATCCATGAAAACATAATATTAAAGTTAGGACATGTGCAACAAAACATAGACAGCAGGGATAGCAATAACAAATGCATAAATATCAGATACAAAATAAAATTTTATTCTGCGAAGCTAAAGCCCTGGTGCCAAATACATTATAGTTTATTTGCAGCGACAAAACAAAGGAATTAAATTAAAATCCATCCATCCATCCATCCATCAAGTAGCACTCAAAAACCAAAATCCATGATCAAGCAAAACATTACAAGTCCATAATACATAATGTCATCAAACAAGCATCCATAATTTTACCACCGATATGATCGCTTTTTAGATTCTTGATCCGTCACTATGGTGACAGGGCAAGTAGCATGTGTCATCACTTATGTGCTCGCGCTGCCCAGCAAAATCCTGTATTTTTCACAATTTTAACATCAGCCCTTTTTTCATGATAACTAAATCCGTCAATCAAAGCCAATCTGCACTTCATTTGGTGAACAGTACCAAGTCCTCTGCCTCCCATGACCAAAAAATCCAGCTTCAGATCTTCAATTGCATCAAGCAGCTTCTCTCTTGCATCTCCTTCTCAGTACAGTTTGGTAACTACATTCACCTGCAAGAAAATTCACATCTTCATGATAAACTGATATTTTAATTAATTATACAACAATATTATAGATGAACCAGAAAGATTTACTTACATCTTTCTGTCTGTGAATGGTATCAAGCATATCAAGAACTTCAATATCAATATTCACATCGTAACTCTTCACAAACTCAGGCTCTCTAAACTGAGACAAAGGAATCAAAGCTGTTTTTAAAGGAAAAAAAAAAACAAAAATCCACATCAAATATCATATCAGATCAAGAAACAATAGATCAAAAGCCATATATACAGCACAGATCAAGTTCAAGAAATGAAACGTACGAGAACCGGTCTTAGCCCAAAGCTGGTGGCGAGTGTCGTCAAGAACATTGGGATTGACGCGGATGAGATGGAGAGTGTCTCATCTGTCAGCCAAGTTATCAATTGCCATTTGAAGAGCATTCTTGCTGCGCTTTGAGAAGTCCATGGCCACGCCGATCTTCCTGTCTCCTGGCATTTTTTTTTCTTTGCTTTGCTTTGCTTTCTTGTAGTGCTTGAAATGTTCAGAGGGACTTGGTATGTATGTAAACTTCTTTACTTAAACGTACGAGAACCAGTCTTAGCTCAAACTTGGTGGCGAGTCTCGTCAAGAGCATTGGGATTGACATGGATGAGACAGAGAGTCTCTCATATGTGTGATGCATATAATGAGTTTACTTGCATATAGTTATATTCATCACACACAAGGTTCCAATTGCCATCTTTGACCATCAATATTTATCTTAGTTAGTCCTCTTCCAAATAATATAAGCAGGAAAGCTCATAGCCTTGCTTGCTAAATAAACTTGATCCTCCTAGAAAATATAAATAAGAATCCAGCCAAGACTTAGGCCAAATTACATAGAAAAATTAGCGCTACGTACGTTACTATCTAGAATGGCTGAAGTAAAGCTGCTAGGAGCATGGGGAAGCCCTTTCAGTTGTGGAGTGGAAATGGCTCTGAAACTGAAAGGTGTTCAATATGAATATATAGAAGAAGATCTGGCTAACAAGAGCCCTTTGCTTCTTGAATACAACCCTGTTCACAAGAAGATCCCTGTTCTTATCCACAATGGCAAGGCAATTGCTGAATCCGTTATTATTCTTGAATACATCGATGAAACTTGGAAAGGGAATCCTATCTTACCTTAAGATCCTTATGATAAAGCCATGGCATGATTCTGGGCCAGTTTCATTGATAACAAGGTAAATTGATTTCCTCCCCCTTTCTTTCTTGAGTTTAATGTGTGTATTTTAATTATTAAACTGACCAGCTTTAACTCAGTAATACTTAATTTCATTTTACAGAATGAATATGAATTTATTAATATGAATCTTCTTATGGTCTAATTAGTAAAACAGATATTTTAG
This sequence comes from Mallotus nudiflorus, assembly GCA_947683625.1. Lineage (NCBI taxonomy): Eukaryota > Viridiplantae > Streptophyta > Magnoliopsida > Malpighiales > Euphorbiaceae > Mallotus > Mallotus nudiflorus. The sequence continues at coordinate 1,988,545 of CANTUR010000213.1, read as the reverse complement.
GAAGTAGTAATTAAAAAAAATTACATGATTTAATACTTGTTTTGGTATATAATTTTATGATAAATAAGGTATGTGGTTTTTGTAGTTAGAAATTTCAGGCATATAGCATTAACACTCTGTGAAATTCTAATATGGCTATAATATGTCATTTTCTCATATGATATTAAGGGAAGTGATGATAACGTAGCTCGGACACGCTATCATCTCATATAATATTATAAAGATATAGCACTTGGGTAGAATTTTTTTCATTTATCAAATCAAATTGACTAATGATGTTAATATAATATATCTAAAATTGCTAACAATAAAAATCATATAGACTATATTTTATGATACATTGGTAATAAAATTTGTCATTCTACAAACTTTGAGGAATTGTTAAATGTATGAGTCGATTTATTCCGCAATATGCTTAGTTTGGGTTATTGTTATAAAGGGATTAATTTTGGGTAATTTCACTTTGTCTTTTGATAGTGCATTCCTGCAATTTGGCAAATCATATGGAGCAAAGGGAACGAACAGGGGAAAGCCATGGAAGAAGCAAGTGAGCACCTGAAAACACTTGGAAATGAGCTAATAGACAAGAAATTCTTCGGAGGAGAGACAATTGGATTAGTGTGTTGGAAAAATTAATATAGTTAGCGTAGCGGAATAATTTTAATAGAGATAGAATAAAATTACTATAAAAATAAATAAATAAATAGAGGTGGTTAAACCAACCAATGAACGAGTAAAATAAATGGTAAAACCTGCCGTATAAATAATAATAGATAGTAAAACTTATCATATAAATAATAAAAATGATACAAATATTTTAATGTGGTTTATCTTCAATTTTTGGGCTACGTCCACATGACAAAATTTAAGATTTTCTTCTACTATAAAAATAATAAGTACAAGAGAGAGCATTCTCTAAATCAACACTAAAGGCACATAAAAAATTCTCACCAAAATAGTGGCACTCAAAGTGTTTCCTAAACACTTCAAAAATAATTTTCTCACTATTTTGTCACTCACTTTTTGAGAAATTTTTTTTTTCAAAATCTTAAAATTCTCTCACACTCATCAAAACAAAACTTACTTTGGCCACTCTCACAAGCATACACCTAACAATTGAGTTTTTTTTTTCCTCTCGCTCTATGCTTGCCTTCTTTTCTTCTACTAAACTTCTCCATCCAAATACCTTTATATAGGCATTTGGATAAGAAACAAACAAAACAATTTTTTTTATTTAATAAGCAAAATATGACCCTTCCTTTTTTTTTCTTTTCAAACTTATAGGCTCCACTAGGAGAGACCCACAACAATTCTCCCCCTCTCGACTACGTGGAGGTCATCACCATTCCGGTGACCAATCGACAGAATTCAAACTTCTCCTTTGGTAAAGTCTTTGTTAACATGTTTGATCCATTTTCATCAGTATGGATCTTCTCTAACTGCAATAGCTTTTTCTCCAATACATCTCGTATCCAGTGATATTTCACATCAATATGCTTTGGCCTTGAATGAAAGGAGGAGTTCTTACCAAGGTGGATAGCATTTTGACTATCACAAAATAGCTCGTATTTGTCTTACTGAAAACTGAGTTCATTTAACAACTTCTTCGTCCATAACAACTCTTTACAAGCTTTCATTACTGCAATAAACTCACCTTCAGTGGTAGAGAAAGCAACACATTTTTGTAATTTTGATTGCCATGACATAGCTCCCCTTGTAAAATAATCAAGTAACCAGAGGTTGATTTTCCTGAATCAACATCTCTTGTCATATCTACATTTGTGTATTCAGTTAACATAGGTTTGGCATCTCTAAAACATAAACATATTTTGGATGTTCCACGAAGATACCTGAAAATCCATTTCACTGCAGCCCAATGCTCCTTTCCAGGATTTAAAAGGAACTGACTCACAACTCCAACTCAGTGTGTAATATGTGGCTGTGTACATACCATGGCATACATTAACTTACCAACTGCTGAAGCATATGGAACTCTATCCATCTCTTCTTCTCATTATCAGTGGAAGGGCTTTGCTGAGAAGTTAATCTACAGTGATTAGCAAGAGGATAACTAATCACTTTAGCATTGTACATGTTGAACCTCTAAAGCGCTTTCTCAATATAATTCCCTTGTGAAAACTATAGCTTCTTAATGCCTCTTTCTCTAATAATCTTCATGCCAAGAATCTACTTTGCAGGTCCTAAGTCTTTTATAGCAAAAGACTTACTCAACTACTTCTTCAAGTTGTTAATTCTGGAAACATTTCAACCAATAATCAATATGTCATCCGTATAAAGCAATAACACAATAAAGTCATCATCAGAGAATTTCTAAATAAATACATAATGGTCTGAAGTAGTCTTTTTATAGCCTTGCTCCCTTATAACAAACTCAAACTTCTTATACCATTGTCTTAGTGCCTATTTCAAGCCATACAAGCTATTCTTTAATCTTCAAACATAGTCCTCTTTTCCCTTTTCTTTAAAACCCTCTAGTTGCTCCATAAATATTTCCTCTTCTAAATCACTATGAAGGAAGGCAGTTTTAACATCCATTTGCTCAATCTCCATATCAAAACTCGCTGTTAAACCTAGCATAATATGAATGGTTGTTATCTTCATGACTGGAGAAAAAATCTCATCAAAGTCGATTCCATTTCTTTGGTTAAACCCTTTTTACAACTAGTCTAGCTTTGAATCGTGGCTGAAGATTGTATTCATCATGCTTGATCCTAAACACCCACTTATTCTTCAAAGCTCTCTTGCCTTCAAGCAACTTCACTAGCTCAAATGTCTTGTTTTCATGCAAAGACTTATCTCATCCTGCATGGCTTTAAACCATTTATGCTTGTGTTCATCATTTATAGCTTCTTCAAAGCTTTCTGGCTCTCCCCTATCAGTTAGTAACATAAACTGATTTTTAAGATATATGGTAAAAGGTTGTCTATTTCTATCAGATCTCCTCAATGACACTAGAGAAGCCTCATCTATTGGTGGTTGATCATGAACACCATCATCATCATTTTCAGATGGAATCTTAATGAGAGCATCTCTATCACCTCCATATGGCGAAATAACTTCATTTTCATCTCCAATTTCTCTTGGCACCATTGTTAGAGGAAATAACTTCAAATTTGAATCATCTTCAGAGATGGGGATGTTCTTCTCAACTCTGGCAATATCTTCGATCGTCTTATATTCAGTAAACACAACATCACAGCTTCTGACAAGCTTCTTCTGGACTAGATCATAAAATCTATAGCCAAGTTGATCTTGACCATAGCCAATGAACATACACTGTTGTGTCTTAACATCAAGGTTGGACCTCTTATCCTTAAAAATATGCACAAAGGCTTTGCACCCAAAAACTTGTAGATGACCATAGGAAACATCTTTTCCTGACCACACTCTTTTTGGAGTGTCAAACTGTAGAGGAACACATGGTGAAAGATTAAGTACATGCACTGTCATAAGTAAAGTTTTACCCCAAAATGTCTTAGGCAACTTTAAATGTAAGAGCAAAGATCTTACTCTCTTTATCAAATTCCTATTCATCTTCTCAGCTAAACCATTTAACTGTGGTGTCTTTGGAGGTGTCATTTGATGTCATATACCATGCTCTTTACAATATGCATCAAATGGTCCATAATATTCTCCACCATTGTTTGTCCGGATGCACTTCAGCTTCTTACTAGTTTGTCTCTCCACCAGGGTATGAAATTCCTTGAAGACATTTAGCACTTGATCTTTTGACTTTAAGGTGCATGCCCACATCTTCTACGTATAATCATCAATGAAAGTCATAAAGTACCGACAACCACTAAGTGACTTTGGCATTGGCCCACATAAGTCTGAATGAATTAAATCCATCACATTCTTCATTTTGGAAGGAGAACTCCTGAAAATAACCCTATTTTGCTTTCCTATAGGACAATCAGCATATTTCTTAAGATGCACAAGATCTACTCCAGATAACACTTTTTTTTGGCCAACACTATCATCCCTTTCTTACTTATATGGCCATGTCTTCTATGCCATAACTCAACTGTACTATCTTTCTCCACAACATTCACCATGTCTTTAGAGATATTTGCATGCATAAAGTACGGTGCCGAGTCCTTTTTACCTCTAGCCACCACCAGTGAGCTTTTAGTGAGTTTCCATTGGCGGTTATAGAAGGTGTTGCAAAAACCTTCATCATCAAGCTTGCCTATTAAGATCAAATTCAGGCGAATATTTAGAACATGCTTGACATTCTTCAAGATATTCTTATGCCATTTGTCATTTCTAAACATACATCTCCTTGACCAGAAACTCTTGTTCAATTGTCATTTCCTATCTTCACAAATCCAAAATCTCTTGGAGTGTAGGATAAGAAGAATTCTTTTCGAGATGTTGCATGAATGGAAGCACCATTGTCAATCACTCAGCTGGTCTCATAGGTAGTAAGATTAACAATATCATCATAAAAAAGGACATTGAATTCTTTGAGAAGATTTGCTTCATCATCATCATTGTTGTCATCTTTTCTCACATCTTTGCCTTTGTTCTTGTCCTTGAAATTTCGATAAAACTTTTTGATGTGGCCTTTCTTTTTGCAGTAATGGCATTCAATATTTGCATACTTGTTTGACTTTCCTCTATTCTTATCTCTTTGCTTTGAGCTTTGAGTCTCAATTCTCCCCTTGGAATTTATAACAAGGATATTTAAATGTGTTGAAGAGGCATCTTTAATCTACATCTCATCTCTTCATTTAGAATACCACTTTTGACTAATTCCATATTCACTACATCGTTTAGTGCAGAGTTTGTAAGTGAAATATTCAAAGTCTACCATGACTCTGGCAGAGAAGCTAGCACTATAAGAGCAAGAATTTCATTGTCAAAATTTATGCCCATTCTCGACAACTGATCCATGATCCCTTGCATTTCATTCAAGTGATCAGCGATAGAAGAGCCTTCCCAATGTTTTATCTGTATTAATTTTGTTAGATAAAATAATTTATTGTTACTGGTCTTTGAAGCGTACAACTCCTCAATCTTGTTCCACAACGTCCATGTATAAGTTTCATTACAGATGTGGTTATACACATTATCTTCAATGAACTGCCGGATGTAGCCACACACTTGCTCATGCTCAAATGCCCATTCCTCATTCGTCTTGCCTTTGGGTTTTATTGTAGCAAAAATCAGTAGATGCAACTTCATTATATATAGGAGATCCTTCATCTTGTTTCTCCATATGTGGTAATTTGTGCTATTTAAGCTGACCATCTTGCTAGTCTTAGCCTTCATTATTGTAGTATTTAATAATGCCTCTGGAACATGAACTAGGCTTTGATACCAATTGTTGGGAAAATTAACAGAGTTAGCGCAGCGAAATAATTTTCATAGAGATAAAATAAAATTATTGCAGAAATAATCAAACAAATAAATAAATGGAGGCGATTAAACTAGCCAAAGGGTGAATAAAATAAGTGGTAAAACTTGCCGTATAAATAATAATAGGCGGTAAAACCTGTCGTATAAATAATAATAGGTAGTAAAACCTATTGTATAAATAATAAAAATTACACAAATATTTTAATGTGGTTCACCCTTAATTTTTGGACTACGTCAATGGGATAAAATTTAAGATTTTCTTCCACTATAAAAATAGTAGGTATAAGAGAAAAATTTCTTTAGATCAACACTTAAGATACATAAAAAATTCTCACCAAAATAGTGATACTCAAAGTATTTTCTGAACACTTCAAAAATAATTATCTCACTATTTTGTCACTCACCCTTTGAGAAAAAAATTTCTCAAACCCTTAAAACTTTCTTACACTCATCAAAGCAAAAATTACTTTGGCCACCCTCACAAGCATACACCTCACAATTGAGTTTTTTTTTTCTCTTGCTCTATGCTTGCCTTCTTTTCTTCTACTAAACTTCTCCATCTAAATGCCTTTATATAGGCATTTGGATGAGAAACAAACAAAATAATTTTTTTTGGTTGAACATTTGCTATATCGAATTTGGTGCAGCAAAATATGACCTTTCCTTTTTTTTTATTTTTAAACTTATGGACTCTATTAGGAGGGACCCATAACATAGTGGATATTGTTGCGAATTTCATAGGCTTTTAGGTTGGAGTGATACAAGAAGCAATGGATGTGAAGCTGGAAACAAAAGAGAAGTTCCCCCTTCTGTGTAAGTGGATTGATGAATTCGTTAGCTGCGACATAATCAGAGAAAATCTTCCTGCCCGAGATAGGTTGCTGGCTGCTTTTCACTCTCGTTTCAATGCCCCATCTTGGAATTATTAGAATCATAAAATATATGTTATGCCATGGACAATAATATTATTAATTCGGTGTGGTTCGTGAAATGCACTGCTTCTATGTTATGGTTTATTATTATTATTATTATTATTATAAATAAAGTACTAAACTCTCAAAAAGAACTTTTATGGTTGATTTATATTAAAAATGTTGAGTTTTATTAAAAATTACACGTATGTCCTAATCTTTTTCCCCGTGCCTTTTTTTAATTTTATTTTCTTTTGTGCTCTTTCTAATATAATATTTCTGTACAAATACAAAAGCACCTATTTCTTGTTAAACAACCCATTTTCATCTTGAAAAAAAAAATTTAAACCAAATACAAAAAAGAAATTAAATAGAAATTGAATTGTAGTTGCAATTCTAAGCAAATACAACATACTCAAATCCCCCTAATCCTGTTCTTTTTTAAATCCACACCTGCTAACCATACCTCTAAATTGCTTGAGCGAGAGAAAAGAAGAAAAAAAAAAGGTGAAGATATTGGTTAGGTTAGTTAGTGTACACATAGACAGAGCTGTGAAAGCAAGAGCTAGGCACAAGGAGAGTTCAACTAATGGATCTCATATTTTATATATAGAGAGCTTTTGGTTTGTTTTATTTTGATGATTACAATAGAGTGTCTATATTTTTGCTTATTGATTTTGTAAACTTGCTATGGCCACACAAAACTTTGTAGAGGTTCCTGTTTCATTCTTCGTACAGCTCCATTTATGTATGTATTGCAATTATTTTATTTGAAAAATAAATGTATTGCCACGTGAAAATATTGAAAAATACACATAGTCCAAAATGAAGAAAGAAGCAGATTTGCAAATTTTGAATTCCTGTTCTACACGAAAAGCCTCTATAATTTGGACAATGTTTATTTTGTAGCCTCTTGAATACTTGACTATATGGCACACATTTTTTTAGTCTCTATAACTTGATTGTAAGTGTATTAAATTAATGTGAAAATATCAAATATAATGCTTATTGAAAAAATACCAAATATAATGCTTGTTGAAATTGATAGTTTCCATTTTGTAGTAAACAAAGATATCTAATTAAGTAAGATCATATATATATATATATATATATATATATATATATTGTTGCAACTTCACATTTTAGTTAACTTTGCAAATTTCCACCTTGAATTGTGACTGACTTTGTTGTATTATTTTGGTGCAGTGGCAGCACTGATATGCCCCGCTAAATACAAGGTCTGATGTGATACCGCATGTAATAATCCTTATGTAAAGTCCTTCTATTTGTATTTCTAGATTAGCCAGTGAAAAATTCTTGTTATTTCCTTTGTAGAACTTTTGAGTTGTAATGATGTTATGGAAATTAAGTCATTGGCAATATGTTTCTCAAATGGAAGTAATAAATTCATGGTATAATTGACACCTGGATTTGATTCTGCAATTTAATATACAAATAGTATATTTTTCATATACAAATAATATACTATTGAATACACACTCAAGAACAAAATTGTTTGATAATTTTTTTAACAATATGTGCTTACTCAAATCATCATATTTATTTATTTTTATATTTTGAAGTGTATAAAAAACAAAAAATATATGAATTTTATGCTTATTATATACTATTTTTAATATATGTAGTATATTGTTTGTATAATATATGAATAAGTTATGAATAGTATACCCATTATATACAAATAGTCTACTCATTATATACTATAGTATAATTGTTGTTCATTATTTTCAAATTTATTATGTTAGAATATTTAATGATATATTTTCCCACATTGATAAAAAGAAGAGAAATGAATGGTATTTTTATTTATTTTTAATATATAAATAGTATTTTATTTATTTTTATTTTTATTAATTTAATACAATTATTTTTATTTATTAATTAAATACACGTTGAAGGCCAACTTTTTTTTTTGATAATTTTTTTGACAATATATACTTACTCAAACTATCAAAAAAATTTTTTTAATGTTTTGAAGTGTATAAGAAACAAAAAATGTATGAATAGTGTACTTGTTGTATACTATTTTTAATATATGGATAATATATTATTCGTATAATATATGAAAAAGAATATCACTAAGGATGTATTATTTGAGATCAGTTCCTAACACTATGACATTGTATACTTACTCAAATTATCATATATTTTTATTTATTTGAAGTGTATAAGAAAAAAAATATATGAATAGTATATTTATTGTATACTATTCTTAATATACGAATAATATACACATAGTATATTTATCATATAATATAGGAATAATATATAAATAATATACTAATTATAATACAAAAATAATATACGAATACTTGCATAAAGACTTCACTCCGACACTATCTACGCTCACCATAACACAAAAATAAAACAAATATACGGAAAAAAAAACTCCTGGTTTTCAAGTCGAAGATTTAATATATGCCTGCAACATAATTTCTTTAACAAATTGACCTCTCAATCCTGTGGGGTTAGATTTGAAGGAATTTAAGTCATAATAACTAGGGGAGCTTTTGGTGTCGACATTAACACATTTAGTAGTTGACATTTCTGTAGGGGATGGCAATTTATGTTAGTGGGTTATGTTCATGTCGTGTCTTGATCAACTCGTAATATATTAAGGGTCAACCTTAATACGAAATGATAAGCTAATTGTGTCATAAATTTAAACATGAACATGAAAACAAACGTGTTCATATGACACGTTTAACACGTTGTAAAAGAGTCATAGAGGGAGGGGGGGTGAATAGGACTATTGAATACTAATAAGAAATTTGAACAAAAATTAAAAGGAATGTTGAGAAGAAAGAATAATAAACACAAGAATGTAAGGAGTTTGGATTCTCAACAATCTTACATCTCCACCTAACTTATCCCTAAGTTAGGATTTTGAATCATCATAATCTATTTCCTTAGATTGATTTTTACAACTTGAGTTTTAAGCTTAACTCAAACTTTACAACTTGAGTTTGTAAGGCTCACTCAAAAACCGAATTCCCAAGTGTTTTAGTGGCTAAACACTTAAACCAATTCCTTTAGAATAAAATCTCTGTAAGCACCCAATTTCAGGATACAATTGTGCATAAATGCGACGAAAGCCTCTATGATGACAATTTATTCAAAAATTGACCTCTAGTGTTAAGTTTCATGATTTTAAAGACTAAATTGCAACGTTTTCTGGGTTTAATTGTAAAAAATTGACTTTTGCAGGGGTATATTTGAAAATGTGCAACCATCATTATGTAATGTCAATCGACATTACATAATGTCGATTGGCATTATGCAATGCCTATCGACATTACATAATGCCAATCAGCATTATGTAATGGCAATTGGCATTACACAACGCTAATAGACATTACACAATGCTGATTGACATTTTGGAATGCCGAGGCGCTAAAAAATTAGTGAAATTTTTTTTCTCACTTTGATTAGTCCAAATTCAATTTATAAATAAATTGATTTGATTATTTATTTGTAGGTTTGATCCTAGTCCAGTATGCGTCTCTTACACGTATAATTTTCTTCTTTTTGAAATTAAAATTCTTATCCTATTTTTTGGGAAGGGAGAGATCAGAGCTACTGTCATCACGTAACTTCTATAATCGCGTAAACGATTAGCTTAGGAATAGGATATAAAAAGAAAAGATTGGTGGAGAAGAAAAAAAAGAGAGGGGGGAACTAGGTAAAAAAATAAAAATAAAAACCCTAATCAACTACTGCAATTGAGGTTGATTGAGAAAAAGAGAGAAGATCTAACCTAATACTATCATTTCAAAACCCTTTTCTTTTTTAAAAAAAGAAACAAAGTATGTTCTTTTAAAAAAGTCCAGAAATCAAGAAAGCGTAGAGTCAATTTTCTCAAAACGGTGAAATCCTAGTCTGAGTGACATTCAAACAGTATATGCACAACATTACTCATCTTCTACTCCTTTCTTTTTATTAGTTTTTTCTTTTATATCATTATTTTTTTTATTAGTTATTATTTTATTATTTCTATTTTTTTATTCAGGTTTTATTTTCATTATTTTGTTTTCATTGTTCATTAATTCTAATTTTATTTTCTTTTTTTTATTCTTTGTGTTTCATGATTCTGGTGATGAATACATTATTGAACCAAGGAAACTCATGGAGAATTCATGAATAAAAGCCAAGAGTCATGATACGAACCCACTAGACGACCTGCTCTAGGAACCCGTTCAACATGAACCCAAACCCACACTCTCAAGGAAAGTTCAAATCAAGTTCCAATTCAGACATAGAGAACCTTCACCTCATGTTTAGTTACTCCAAACAACCAAAGCTATATCAAAACTTTAACCTTTTGAACAATAACAAACAAGCAACAAAGGTTATTAAAAAGACACCACAATCTACTGTCTGAAAGATAGATTGATAAGTCACAAAGGTTGTCACATGGTTAACCACCAAGTAACCAAAGAGAATCCTCTCTAAATTTTATTAATCATCCATGATTGCACACCCTCTAGGTTACATAAAATAAGGCCTTTATATAGGCTTAAAGAAACCCTAAATAAAACCTAATTAATATCCTAACTAAACAAGAAAACAAAATCCTTCTTAAATAAGAAAATATAATTCTACTTAAATAAGAAAATATAATCCTAGTTAAATTCAGATTTACTTATGCAGCATATTGTAGCACACTTTTCAATACGATGATGGCCGAATTAACTTAAGCCCAAAACATAAAAGTTGTATCCCTTGTTGTTATCTTTCATCATCATCTTGAATCACTTCATTTGGATCTATATTGAGTGAGATATAGCCCATTTACTGATGCATATTCAGTCTGCCCAGTTTTATTCACGATCTGATAATCTTTCATAATTTTAGATCAGGGTCAAGGCCGAATTAACTCTAGATATCTTCACCAAAGTTGTATATCTCTTTCTTATCTTTCAACAGCCTCTTGAATCATCTTAATCCGAGTTTTTTAGAGTGATTTATAGCCAAAATACTAAAGTATCCTACACAAAATACGAATTTATGCGAATTGTTCTTTTCTTGAATGAATGTTGCCTTATTAGCATGAACAAATCTTGAAATCTTCCTCTTTGGAGCTAGGATCACATAAATTCAAGATCCCAATTTAATTTAATTTTGCTCTATTTAGTTTAGTTTAGTTTATTTTATTTTTGTAGGTTTTGAATTTGTTTAATTTGTCTTCTTAAGGGTTGTATTTTAATTTTATTTTCTTTATTATTTTGGTAGATTTTGTAATAGCTCCGATAGTAGGAATAATGAAAATTCAGTTCTCTTGTTCTTAAAAATTAATTAGTAAATTGAGTTCAATTTGGTAAACCCTAATTAAAATCCATGAAGGCAGTAGATTAATTTAGGTTAAATGTTAATTAAAATTAGGATTTTTAGAAGAAATAATTTAATTGCACAGTTTATCTTTTTTATTTGTTTGTTTTGATTTTTTATGTTTTTGGGTTTTTATTTTTATTTTTGTGTGTTTTGGGTCTTAAACCCATGTTTAGGCACTAACCCATTTAATAAATAGGCCTTTAATTGGATTTTTAGGTTTAATTTTAAAATCAATTTAGGTCAATTTAGGTTAATTTAGACTTAGCCTATTAAATTAAAGCCCTTTTCCATAATTTGTAGATTTAAGATCACCTTAGAATTAAAACATGTAGAATTAGGTCCACTGATTTAAATACTTCATAATTTGTAGATTTAGACATACTCTTAGAATTAAAATAAATAGACTTTGGGTTCACTTAATTAAAATTAAATAAGAATTAGGCCCATTAGTCTTTAGGCTCACTTATAAATTAAAACATGTAGATTTAGCTCATTTAATTAAAATCAATGTAGATTAGACTAATAGAGGGATTGTGATTTAAATGAATGCATTGTTTACTTGTATATTTCATGACTAGTTTGTCTGGAGTTGATTGTTTTAATAAGGGTTTATATAAAATTGCATGTAAATAGAGATTAAGATAGTAATTCATAAAGTAATTCTAAAAGAACACGACACTGAAAGAAGTTAGTATTCCGTACTCAGAATCTCCTGGTTATGGTGCTGACTTTCTTTTAGGGAATCGAGTACCACCATTTTTCAATTTGTCTCAGTTATTACCCTGAGTGGTGACTCCTCATCTCCACGCCATGTCTTTATGATAGTGGTTAGTGTGTTCTCTAGAGCCTTGAGCTCAAACAGTGTCGCAGTTGCTAAAATCTTAGGCGCACGCTAAACCCCGCCATCTATAGTGGTGACTCTACTGGGGATAAGAGCTATTGATTCTTTAGAATTATTTTGTTAATTATTATTTTATTATTGCATTCATTCTGCTTGTCCCTATTAATTGATGGTGTTGGTTTATGGTTCCATGATTCTACTAGCTTCATGGGATTGTAAATTGGCTAACCATTACTCTTAGCCTTAACTCAGTTCAAGAGAGATTACTGGGCGCATCTGACTATAGTTTGTAACCCAAGTCCTAAAGGAGGGTAGTCTTCTCTCGAGTTTGTAAAAGATGTCAGGCCCCTTTGACCTTGGCCTATAACTCAAGTCTTAAAAGAGGGCATCTTACTATGGAACTTTGACCTTTTTTCATTGGACTCAATTCATGTAGTGGCCTAGTAACTTCCCCTAGGATTACCCAAATTAATTATGAATGTTTCCATGAGGTATTTCTATCTATAAAGGCCCAAGTCAATAGTTTAGAAGCCCATTTAGGCTAATAAAGATTAGGCTAATCTTTTATACCTAGAAATATTATTTATATGTTTTTACTACTTTGAGAGATTTGGCATGCGCGTCAGTTCTTGATATCCCCTATTGATATTAAGGCAAAGACCAAAAATCCTAGGAAAAGAGACTCACTATTTAATACATATGTGGGAGGAATAAGGTTGGAAGGATGTATATACTTGACTTATTACTTGACTTAACTCATTACTTGCTACTTGTTGCATAGCACGTGCATCATGCATACATGCATTTCATGCATCATACTAACACTTTCTTTTACAGCCATTATAGATCATTCAGATCTTCCTGTGTTTGGAAACGGAGTAGTGGCAGATTAAGGAGAACTAATTTGAGTCCAAAATAAATAGCTAAAGAGATCCTTCGTAGTTTGGAAAAGAGCCCTATCAACCCACTTTACTTAGAAGCTACACCAACTCAAACAGAAGAGATGGAATAATAACAAAGAGGGAATTGGACCCTAGAAGACATTAAGGGAGCTTTGGTGAATGACATGAGAGCAATGATGCAAGATGAAATAAGACAAGCCTTAGCTGGGTTAATGCCACCAGTTGTAGCTGCACCTGCACTCATTGTTGTAATTCCACCTGCTGCTATTGTGGAAGATCCACTAGTTGGGGGGCAACCATTGAATGCTATAAGGAATGTGCTTGCTATGGAAATGAAATATGAGGATGTAGAGAACCTTTTGGTAGAGAAAGCCAAGAAAGAATCACTTAAGCAAGTTCAAGAGCTGGAATCCAAGCATATGAAAGCACTTACTTAGAAAATGTCCAAAATTGAGGCATTAATGAGAGGATAGGACATTAGATATTTTTTTAACTTTGATGATGTGATGCAATTTAAGGAGGATAAGCTGCCTGATAAGTTCAAGATGCCACAGCTGCAGAAGTTTGATGGTACTGGAGACCCAAGGATTCACCTTAGTCAACATACAACTACTATGAGCACCACTAAGGCTCCTTTGCTTGTAGTTACCAAATTATTGTACTATCCTTAGAGGGTATGGCTGTCAAATGGTATCATGGGTTAGAGAAGTTTATCTGAGCGAACTAAAAGGAATTGTGTACCGCTTTTCTGAAATAATATAACTATAATACCAGGCTTGAAGTGTCCATCAAGGATCTAGAATTGACCAAGCAGAAGCCTAATGAGTCATTTTCAAATTTTCTAACTAGATTCATGAATAAGGCAGGATTAATGAAAAATAAGCTAGCTAAAAAAAATCAGGTTAGGATGATTATTCGAAATGTGTTACCTAATTTAGTTGAGAGGTTATAAATGATGAACCCTAAGACATTTGTAGACCTTTATGACAATGGGTTGCAAGCTTAGGATATTCAAAGTGAGAAAAAGAAAATTTTCATAAGCACCGAAGCAAGAAACTACCCAACTGAGGGCACAAAACAAGGAAGCACTAGTCGAATTGTGGAAGTGCATGTTGTTCAACAACCAAGGAGATTCTTCAATTTTAACCAAACTTTATCAAAAGTACTAGAGTACCTAATGCAAAAGGACTTACTTTAACCTTTACCTAATCCAAACTGACCAAACCCAAACACCCTAGGCTATAACCCAAACAAGCATTGCAAATTCTATCAAAACCTCCAACACTCCATAGATAATTGCATCTTCCTTAAATATGAAATTCAAAACCTTATAGGCTCTAGAAAGATCACAGATCCCGAAAACCCAATCACCAAAAATAATCCTTTCCTAAACTACCGAAATGTACCACCCCCAGTTAGCATGATAATCAACTCAGGAGTTAGTGAGGAAGAAGTACTAAACTCCTTTGAGAACCTAGACCTTAAAACCAATGAGAAATCTCCTAATGCCCCCAAAGATGTGGAAAGAGCAGAAGACTTATTTGGTTAGCCTTTAGGCAAGTTCGACTATAAGGTGTTTTATACTAAACCACCTTCTTTTGACATATCCTTTGAGTCGATTGTGCCCACATGATAAGGTGAAGAGTTTGATGATGAGAAGCTGCAAAACAAGAAAGAAAAATGCACATTTGAGGAATAGAAAGATGAATTCATAGAGACAGTTGACAAGAAGATGTAAGAATAATTGTTATGTCAGTCACCTGAAGGACAACCACTATAAGACTCAGCATCCTTAGCATCTAGAATAGGAAATAAATTTTTTTATTGTCTTCTTTGAATAAAATTTTAGTTTCTTTAGAACTTGTTTATTTTAGTGATCATTGATATAAATTATGATCATGCTTACTTATGTAATGTACATCCAAATGGTATTGTGCATTATGATATTGATCGCATTTATATGTTTGATATAAATTCAATTCAATTAGATTCATTCAGCATGGGCATAAATGCAAATTCAAAGAATATACATATATCACATGATGTAACTTCTGAATATAGAAAATTTGAGGAAAAAATACAAAGAATGAAAAAAAGAGAAAAAATAAAGAGAGAGAAAAAGAAAAAAAAAGAACAGTAAGGTAAAAATTAAAGACTAAAAATTTAGGACTGGCTGATAATAGGAGTTGTATCATGTGATGTAATGAATGTTCTCATTTTTGCCCTAATGAATTATTAAAATTGAATTTGAAATTTTTGTTTAAGTATCACATATTCGTCTTTATCATATTGCATAAGTATCTGAATGGAAAGAAAATACATAATGAAAGCTAAATTAGAGCTATGAGATCACTATTTTAGTTTTTTTTTTTGCCACCCCTTTGTAATTTTCCTTATAAGCCTAGCATCCCCTTATACCTTGAGAATTCAGGTGGCTTAGTTGCATTGCAAGTCTTGTCTTATAATTATCATCAATCATTACATCAGCATCAAGCCTCATATTCAGCTCAAGAGTTCTTCAAAGAGCAAGTCCAGTTGATTTTATTATCAAGAACTTGCTTCAGTCAGTTGCATCTTCAATGCATGAGATTGCAACTAATAGGGTTAGTAAGTTAAAGGATCAACAACAACAACGAACGAATGGACTAGGTCTCTTGCATATGAAAATGAAAAAAAAAGACTGCTAGAATAACGTAAATGAATCTAGAATGAAGCTGGGGCCAAATTGCATAATAGTAAGCTTGCATTCAAAGAGAGAAGATGGATGCTGAAGTATAAGAGCTAGTACAAGAGATATTGGGGCAAAAAATAAGCATAAGCATAAGAGCTAATACATAAGTTATCATACAATAAAAGCAGTAGGAAAAAGAAAAGTTCAACAGTGCATCGGTCAATCACAAGCTTTAAAATAAAGCCATTGACCCCACTTGCTAGCCTAATCATCAGTCCAATGAAATGTATCAGAAGCTCTAACATCAAAAGTACCAACAATAAAGAATTCAATGCTCAAACCTATAGGCTGTTGATGAAGCACCTCATTCTTACACTCTAAGATTAATAACATAGCTTTGTTCCAAACATTAGACCTATTAGGATCATATACATCATACATAACATGTATACACTTGCATCCATTTGTTATGAAATACTTGCTTTGCATAATAAAGTCTTTAAGCCCAGACAAGATTGTATAAATACTTTGCTACTAACATTCAAAATTAAAATTGTAAAAGTGCAGGAAAGTAGTCAGAGTATTCATATATAAAGCATATGAAGAAGTAAAATGGGAAGAGCAACACTATCAAGGTGAACTTGATGCTCAATAGGACTTTAAACCTCAAGAGCCTAATAAATCATGGGTCCATCTAGTAAGGGAAAGATCACCGACAATTATACTTGCAAAAGCATCATCCTAGCGACCTCAAGAGGTTGGATAGGACACTCAAGCTCCTTATATTCAACATCCATCTCCATAGTCTCATCTGGAGCATCATCTGGACTATCTCTTCATAACAGTTAGACCAGTGTAGAGTATAGAATATGGTAATGAGAAGATCCAAAATGTCTGCGATACATTCATTGGCCCTAAAAAAGGGAAGAATGCACTCAAAACTTAAAATGAATGCACTTTAAAAAATTATTTGATCATGAAATAAGATCTCTAACTCCTGAATCTTTTTTTTTGTAGGAGATGTCAATAAGAGGAAGCCCTTTATTATAGCATTAATGGAATCACAAAAAGATAAATTCAGCCCAAAGTTACAACTTTAATGGTGGAGTATCATGACCCTGTGATCAAAGACATCATCATCACAATCAAAAGGGAAGAATATAAAAGAATAACATTGCATTTTGATAAAATTTACTTGCTTGTGAATAGACCATACTAACTTATGGTATTTTGTGTAGGGAAAAACAAAAGAGAATGAAGAAGGGGAAAGGAACTGATACATCAATAAGAATGGGCCAGATAGCAAATACCAAACACTCATCAAGATAATAAGAAGGGAAGTAATAGAATTCTCTTTCTTTAAATTTTATAATAAAGTACCATCTCAATCATAAAATTCACAAATTGAAAGTCAATTCATCCATTTTATAAGATCATATGCAAAAAGTCTATCTCATGACCTTTGATCATAATGGCTATTTTTTATTAGCCTTATGGAATTCAAATGATTAGTTAGCAGCTTTGTGTTAAGAGTTTATAAACTCTAATCAATCTAATGTTTGCTTTGCACCCAAACCAAGGGAAGAAAATGTGAAAAAACAAAATCTATGGATATAAAGCCTAAATTGCTTGAATTTTAAAGTATCATTTCAGTCTTTCAAATGATAAATGTGCATATAATCTACTCTAATGCTCATAAATGAGTACAAGTACAAAATCCCTTGACGGTATCCACACTGAGTAATATGAGAAAGGTGGGGGAATATTAAGAGGAGAATCAAAATAAGAGTAAGCATAATGTACTTCAATGCTTAGAAATGAGTAAGAGTATCAACATGAAACTTCTTACAGTATCCACGCTGAGTAATATAAGAAAGGCGGGGGAATACTAAAAGTGCATCATCCCAAAAACTGCTTTATTTACTCTAATGCTTTATAAGAGTATGAGTATCTAAAGGACCTTTCTAATGGTATCCATATTGATTAATATGAGAAAGGTGGGGGAATACTCAGATAAGGAAGAAAAGCACAAAAATAATTCAAAAGCTATTTTGATACTCAAAATTCGATCTTTTTATGCTCAATTTCATAAGTTTTGTTTAGCAAATTCTCCCTAACATTACGTGTGGAAGTAAGCTCTTCACTTGGTAAAAGATATGCTCTTAGTATAAGATGGTTAACGATGCCTCTGACTTTTGTAAATGACAAATAAATGATAGTCATGAAAATTAAAAATAGTGAGATTCGTTAAGTGCATGCTATCTCATGAAAAAGTGATGAATTTTCTCATGAATTTTCAATATTATAATGTACTATTGAACATTCATCATGATTGAAACTAACTTCAACAAGTTTGTAGGAACTGCAAATCTAGAAGGAAGTGCACCCAAGTTGTAGAGTTAGTTAACACAATGGAATTGAAATTAGTCAATAGAGTAATTGTAATAAGTCAACATAGAAAAATTCAAAGTCAGTCAGCAAAAATGCTAATCAGTCAGCATAAAGAATTCAAAGCATTCGACTCAAATAACCAAAGATAAAAATCATGAGCAATTATGGATTGCAGCATCATCAGTGAGAAACGAAAGGGTTACATCTAATCACGAGCAATTATAGATTACAACATCATCAGTGAGCAATGAAAGGGTTACATCTAATCGTGAGCAATTATGGATTGCGGCATCATCAGTAAGCAACGAAAGGGTTGCAGCTAATCGTGAGCAATTATGGATTGCAGTATCATCAGTGAGTAATGAAAGGGTTGCAGTTAATCATAAGCAATTATGGATTGCAGCATTATAGACAGCGGGGTTTAGAGCATGTCCAAGATTTTAGCAACCGCGACACTGTTTGAGCTCAGGGCTCTAAAGAACACACTAACCACTATCATAAAGATATGGCGTGGAGATGATGAGTCACCACCTAGGGTAATAACTAGGATAAATCAAAAAGGTGATACTCGATTCCTTAAAAGAAAGCTAGCATTGTAACCAGGAGATTCTGGATATGGAATACCAATTTCTTTCAGTCTCATGTTCTTTTAAAATTACTTTATGAATTACTATATTATCCTCTATTTACATGCAATTTTATATAAACCCTTATTCTAGCAATTAACTCCATGGCAAACTAGTTATGAAAAATACAAGTAAATAATGCATTCAATACAATCCCTAAGTTAGTCTAATCTACAACGATTTTAATTAAATGAGTTAAATCTACATGTTTTTAATAAGTGAGCCAAGAGGGCCTAATTTCTTTTGATTTTAATTAAATGAACTCAAGCCTATTTATTTTAATTCTAAAAATGGGCCTAAATCTACAAATTATGGAGTATTTAAATTAATGGGCCTAATTCTACATGTTTTAATTCTAAGGTGATCTTAAATCTACAAATTATGAAAAATGCTTAAATTAAATGGGCTAAGTCTAATTAATTAAATTAAATTAGGTAGGCTTGTATCTAATTTAATTAATGGGCCTAAGTTATCTCTACCCTAAAAATCTAATTAATTATGGACCTAAAGATATATTTTAATTAAATTTTGACCTAATTAATTTAAATGAAATAGGCTAATTAAAGGGTGAGCTAAAAAAGAATTATTTAGACCTAAACTTAAATGAATGAGTTAAAGTCTAACATGAGCTTAAGGCCCAAAACACATAAATAAATAAGCCAAAAAAAATTAAAACAATCAAAACAATCAAATGAGAGATCAAACAATCAATTATTCCTTATAAAAAAAACCCTAATTTTCATTAACAATGCAACCTAAATTAATCTACTTCATCCATTGGTTTTAATAAGTTACCCAATTAAAACCCTAATTTTACTAACTAATTCATCAAAATAAACATACAACCATGTATATAATTTTACTATTCCCACTATTGGGGTTATTACAATAATCTATTGAGAATAAAAAGAAAAATAATCAATACAAACCCAAAAATATAAATAAAATAATAAATAATAAAAACCTAGAAACAATATCTCTACAAGGTCTTATCCATAGCATTCCATGGACTTCTTATAAATTTTGTCCTCCAAACATGATCATCATATATTTTCCTCCATAATCACCATAAAAAGAAATAAAAATTATGATTAGTGAATAAATTATAAAGAAATTTGAATAAAATTAAAACTCAACAAAATCAAAAAGAAAAATAAAATAAAAGAAGAATATGGAGAAAATGATTCTTATGAATGTTTTTAATGGAGTACTCCTCAGATTTTGTCAAATCACAGTTCTTAATAGATCTTCAAATATTATTCTTCTATTCCTCCAAAAGCCAAAAATCCTCCACGAAAAGAAAAATCCTCCTCCCTTCCTTAGGAGCCAAACTCATCCTTTTATAGCAAAACAACATAAAAACCATAGTTCATGTGTCTGTACAGTTTTATTTCTAAAAGGACTTTATTTTCTTAAAAAAAATAGATAAATACCAAAAAAATTTTAAGAAAAATCCTTTGACCAATTAGGATTCAAAAAAGCATTTTTTATTCTCTTGAAAATCCAAAAATCAGACGGAACGGGTTTAATTTTGATTAAAATTGTGTAATTCTGATCGGAATTACAGAATTTTGATATTTTTTTAACTTTTAATTATAAAAAAATCCTGAAAGAATTTAAAAGTTTCAATTACGTCCTTAAAAAGCATTACAATTTAGTCCTTGAAAATATTAAATTCTTTCTTTGCAAAATACAATAAGACCTCTGAAGTTTCAAAACTCAAACATTGAAGACCTATTTAGCATTTTCATCATTGGAGTCCTTTGTCGCATCCATAACTCATTATCTTCAAATTAGGTAGTTACAGTTGCCCTCCTTTTGTCGTTGTTTATTTGACAAATTATGGCAAAGCAAACTAGCACTCAATTTCTAAATTAAAAGTTAGGATACTTAACTATGCTCCATGAAGCTTTTGTTTATGAACTTGCTATACTTGGACATACAACATCGATTTATAAGGACATATCATACTCGATCATATAATATTGACTATACTCGGTCGTATAGTCTTGATCGAAAAGATACATCACACTCGGTCGTGTGATGCTAACTGCACTTAGTCGTATAGTCTGAATTGAAAATACATTGTACTCAATCGTACAATGCTAATTACACTTGGTCATATAGTCTTGATTGAAAAGATACATCACACTCAATCGTGTGATGCTGACTACACTCAGTCGTATAGTCTGAATTGAAAATATACTACACTCAGTTGTATAGTGCAAATTGAAAAGATACATTCACACTTTGTCGTGTGATGCTTACTACACTCGGTTGTATAGTCTAAATTGAAAATACACTACACTCAGTCGTATAGTGCAAATTGAAAGAATACATTGTACTCAGTTGTACAATGTCGACTATACTCGGACGTATAGTCTGAATTAAAAATACACAACACTTGGTCGTATAGTGCAAATTAAAAGAATACATTTTACTCGGTCGTACAATATTGACTATACTTGGACGTAAAGTCTGAATTGAAAATACACTATACTCAGTCATATAGTGCAAATTAAAAGAATACATTCTACTCAGTCATACAATATTGACTGCATTTAGTCGTATAGTCTAAATGGAATGATACATTGTACTCTATTGTACAATGTCAACTGCACTCAGTCATAAATTCTAAATGGAATAATACATTGTACTCGGTCATACAATGTCGACTACACTCGGTCATATAGTCTAGATAGGAATACACTAAACTCGGTCATGTAGCGTTGATTTCTTTTATGCTTTGCCTTTTGTCGATTCATTCTTTATTTCCCTTATCCCTTTCATCGCTTACCAATTATGCTACAATCCATAATTGGTCGAGATTAGCTGTAACCCTTTCATTGTTCACTGATGATGCTGTAATCCATAATTGTTTACGATTAATTGTAACCCTTTCATTGCTCATTGATGATGCTGCAATCCATAATTGCTTGCGATTATCTACAACCCTTTCGTTGCTCACTCATGATGTTGCAATCCACAATTTCTCTCAAATTAACTGAAATCCTTTCATTGCTCACCTTTGATAATGCTACAGTCTATACCTATGCACTAATTTTAATTAACTACAACCCTCTCATTGCTCACCTTTAATGCTGCAATCCATAATTGCTTGCAAATTTACTGCGATCCTTTCATTGCTCACCTTTGATAATGCTATAGTCCATAACTACTCGCGATTAGCTACAACCCTTACATTGCTCGCCTTTGATAATGCTACAATTAATAACTGCTTGTGAATTGGCTACAATCCTTTCATTGCTTGCTTATGATGTTGCAATCTATAATTGCTTGTGATTTTTATCTTTGGTTGTTTGAGTCGAATGCTTTGAATTCTTTATGCTGACTGATTAGCATTTTTGCTAACTGTCTTTGAATTTTTTTGTGTTGACTGATTAGAATTTCTCTGCTAACTAATTTTAATTCTGCTATGTCAACTAACTCTACAAGTTGGGTGCACTTCCTACCAAATTTGCATTTCTTACAGACTTGTTGAAGTTAGTTTTCAATCATGATGAATGTACAAAAGTACACTATAATATTGAAAATTTATGAGAAAATTCATCACTTTTTCACGAGATAGCATGCAGTCAATGAATCTTACTATTTTTTATTTGCATGACTATCATTTGTTTGCCATTTTCAAAGGTCAAAGGCATCATTAACCATCTTATGTTGAGAGCATATCTTTTAACAAGTGAAGAGCTTACTTCTACTCCTAATTTCAAAGAGAATTTGCTAAATAAAACTTATAAAAATTGAGCATAAACAAATCAAATTTTGAGTATCAAAATAGCCTTTGATTTATTTTTGTGCTTTTCTTCCTTATCCGAGTATTCTCCCGCCTTTCTCATATTACTCAGCGTGGATACCATTGGAAAGGTCCTTTGGATACTCATACTCTTACAAAGCATTAAAGTAAATAGAGTGGGTTTTGACATGGGACCTCTTTTAGTATTCCCCCACCTTTCTTGTATTACTCAGCGTGGATACTGCCAAAGGTTCACGTTGATACTCTTGCTTATTTTAGAGCATTGGAGTAAATTATGTTTGCTCTTATTTTGATTCTCCTCTTAGTATTCCCCCGCCTTTCTCATATTACTCAGCGTGTATACCATTAATGTATTTTATGCTTATACTCATTTTTTAGCATTGGAGTAGATTATATACACATTTATTATTCAAAAGACTAAAATGATACTTTGAAAGTCAAGCTATTTATACTATAAGTCCACAGATTTTGTTTTTGCATTTTATTCCCCTCATTTAGGTGCAAAGTAAGCATTAGATTGATTAGAGTTTATAGACTCTTAACACAAAGCTATTAACTAAACATCTGAATTCTACGAGGCTAATAAAAAAGAGCTGTTATGATAAAAGGTCATAAGATAGGCTTTTCGCACACAATCTTGTGAAGTGGATGAATTTACTTTTAATTTATGGATTTTATTATTGAGATTATACTTTTATTTCAGAATCTAAGGAAACAAGGTTTTGTTAATTCCTTTGATTATTTTGATGAGTGTTTGGCAAGTTGTTTGCCATGCAAGGTGATACTCTGATGAACGATTAGCATTTACAATCTTGCTCAATCTTACTGATATATCGATTCCTTTCCCCTTCTTTATTCTCTTTATTTTTCCCTTTTGATTGTGGTAATGATGTCTCTGATCACAAAGGTCATGATACTCCACCATTAAAGTTGTGGCTTTAGGCTGCATTTGTATTTTCGCCATTCCATTAATGCTATAATCGAGGGCTTTATTCCTCTTCTTGACATCTCTGGTAAAAAAGGTTCAGGTGTTAGAGATCTTATTTCATTATCAAATAATTTTTCAGAGTACATTCATTTTTAGGTTTTGAGTGCATCCTTCCTTTTTATAAGGCCGACGAATGTATTGCTGACATATTGGACCTTCTCATCACCATATTCCATACCCTACACTGGAATGATTGTTATGGAGAGATATTCTAGATGATGCTTTGAGACTATAGAGATGGATGTTGAATCTAAGGTGCTTGAGTGTTTTATCCAGCCTCTTAAGGTCATCAGGATGATGCTTTTGCAAATATTACTGTCAATCATATTCCCCTACTAGATGGGCCCTTTAAACTCCTGAGGTCTAAAGTCCCGATGAGTATCAGGTTCACCTTGTTAGTGCTACCCTTTTCCTTTCAGATGCTTCACATGTGCACATTCTGACTACCTTTCTGTGCTTTTACAACATTGATCCTGAATGTTAGTAGCAAAGTGTTTGCATAATCTTGCCTAGGCTCAAAGACTTTATTATACAAAGTAAATACTTCACAACAAATGTATGCAAGTGTATGCATGCTATGTATGACAATGCATGATCCTAATAGATCTTCTGTTTGGAACAGAGTTATATTCATAGGTTGGAGTGTGAGAATGAGGTGCCTCATCAACAACTTGTAAGCTTAAGCATTGAATGCTTTGCTGTTGGTACTTCTGATGTTAGAGCTTTTGATACAGTTCATTGGACTGATGACCAGGCTAGCAAGTGGGGTCTATGGCTTTATAATAGAGCTTGTGATTAACTTATGCACTATTGAACTTTTCTTTTTGTTACTGCTTTACTCCTTTCTGCCCTGAGATCTTTTTCACTAACTTTGAAGTTCTAGTATTGTATTTACTATTTTACCCCCAAACTACCCTAGAGTTACATTTTGCCCCCAACTTCATTTTGAATTCATTCTAGCAGTCTTTTTCTTCATGTGTGCAAAAGACTTAGTTTGGTCACTACTGTTGTTGACCCTTTGTCTTACTAACCCTATTAGTTATAGTCTTATGTATTGAAGATGCAGAGGAGTGGGTGAACTGATTGAAGTGAGTTCTTGATGATAAAATCAATTGGAATTGCACTTCGAAGAATTCTTGAGCAGAATAGGAGGCTTGATGCTGATGTAATAATTAATGGCAGTTATAAGGTATAGGTTACAACATAAGTTATTGAGCCACCTGAATTCTCAAGGTATAAGGGAACTCTAGGCTTATAAGAAAAATTACAAAAGGGCAAAAAAGAAAACATAACTAAAATAGTGATCTCATAGCTCTGATTTAGCTTTTATTATGTATTATCTTTCCATTCAAATTCTTATGCAGTATGATAAAGATGAATATGCAATATTTGAATAAAATTTTAAAATTCAATTTTAATCATTCATTAGGGCAAAAATGAGAACATTCATTACATCATATGATATAACTCTTGTTATCAGCTAGTCATGAATTTTTCCCCTCTAATTTTTACCTTACTATTCTTTTTTTTTCTCTCCTTGTTTTTTCTCTTTTTTTTCATTCTTTTTATCTTTTCCTCAAATTTTCTATCTTCAAAAGTTACATCATGTGATATATGTATGTTCTTTGAATTTGCATTTGTGCCCATGCTAAATGAATCTAATTGAATTGAATTTATGTCAAACATGCAGATGCAATCAATATCATAATGCGCAGTACCATTAGGACATACATTACATAAGTAAGCATGATCATAATTTATATCATCGATCATAAAAACAAAACAGAAACTAAAATTTTATTCAAAGAAGACAAGAAAATTTTTTATTTCCTATTCCAAATGCTAGGGATGCTAAGTCTCATAGTGGTTATCCTTGAGACGGCTGATATAATAACTATTCTTGTATCTTTTTGTCAACTATCTCCATAACTTCATCTTCCTATACCTTAACTGTGCATGTTTCTTCCTTGTCTAGTAGCTTCTTATCATCAAACTCATTACCCCATCCTATAGGCATAATCGATTCAAAGGTAATGTCAAAAAAGGTGGTTTAATGTAAAACACCTTATAGTCAAACTTGCCTAAAGGTTGACTTAATAAATTTTCTGCTCTTTCCACATCTTTAGGGGCATTAGGAGATTACTCATTGATTTTAACTAGGTCCTCAAAGGAGCTTAGCACTTCTTCCTCACTAACTCTTGAGTTAATCATCATAGTAGCTGAGGGTAGTACATTTTGGTAGTTTAGGAAAGGACTATTTTTGGTGCTTGGGTTTTCAGGGTTTATGATCTTTTCGGAGTCTATAAGGTTTTAGATTTCATGTTTAAGGTGGATGTAGTTATCTGTGGAGTGTTGGGGGTTTTGATGGAATTTGTAGTGCTTATTTAGGTTATAACCTAGGGTATTTGGGTTTGGTGGGTTTGGATTAGGTAAAGGTTGAAGTATGCTTTTTTGCATTAGGCGCTTTAGGACTTTTGACAAAGGTTGGTTAAATTTGGAGAATCTCCTTGGTTGCTGAATAGCATGCACTCTTACAACCCGACTAGTATTCCCTTGTTGTATGCCCCTAATTGGGTAATTTCTTACTCTGGTGCTTCTAGTGATCTTCTTTTTCTCATTTTTTATTTCTTCAGCTTGCAACCCATCATCATAAAGGTCTACAAATGTCTTGGGGTTCATCATCTACAACCTCTCAACTAGATTAGGCGAGACATTTCAAACTATCATATAACCTGATCCTTCTCAACCAGTTTGTTCTTCATTAATCCTATGTTATTCATCAATCTAATAAGAAAATCCAAAAATGATTCCTTAGGATTTTTCTTGGTCAATTCTAAATCCCTGATAGAAACTTCAAGCTTAGTATTGTGATTATATTGTTTCAGAAAAGTAGTGCACAACTCTTTCCATTCTACTCGAATAGATTTCTCTAACCCATGATACTAATTAATAGTTATAGCCTCCAAGGATAGTACAAAAAGCTTAGTAACTACAGACAAAGGAGCCTTAGTGGTGCTCATAGTAGTTGTATATTGACTAAGGTGGATCCTTGGTTCTCCCGTACCATCAAACTTCTGTGGCTATGGCATCTTGAACTTATAAGGCAGCTTATATCATCAAAGTCAAATGAATATCCAATGCCTTTTCCTCTCATTAATTCCTCCATTTTGGACATCTTCTGAGTCAGTGCTTTCATTTGCTTAGATTCTAGCTCTTGAACTTGCACATGTGATTTTTGCTTGGCTTTCTCTACCAAAAGGCTCTCCATATCCTCATATTTCATTTCCATAACAGGCACATTCCTTACAATATTCAATGGTTGCCCCCCAGCAGGTGGATCTTCCATAATAGCAATAGGTGGAATTGTAGCAACGGGTGCAGGTGCAGTTGCAACTAGTGGCATTAACCCAGCTAGAGCTTGTCTTAATTCATCTTGCATCATTACTCTTATATCATCCATAAATGCTCCTTTGACATCCTCTAGGGTCCAATTTCCTCCCTCGTGTTTTTCCATTTCTCTAACTTGTTCAAGATGTGTAGCTTCTAGGTAGAGTGGATTGATAGGACTCCTTTCTAGTCTGCTAAGGATCTCTTTCACAATTGATTATGGACTCAAATCAATTCTCACTAGTCTGCTACATTTTTGACTCTAAACACAGGATGACCCAGATGAATCTATGATGGTTGCAAAACAAATTTTTAGTATGATGCATGTAATGCATGTACGCATGATGCACGTGCTATGCAACAAGTATCATTAAAGTCAACTATATACATCCTTCCAACCTTATTCCTCCCACACACGTATTCAATGGGGAGTCTCTTTTCCTAGGATTTTTTTATCTTAGCCTTGATATCAACAGGGGATATCAAAAACTAATGTGCATGTTAAATCTCTCAAAGCAGTAAAGCATAGAAATCGTATTTCTAGGTATAAAAGCATAGCCTAATCTTTATTAGTCTTGATGGGCTTCTAAAGTATGGGTTTAGGCCTTTATAGATAAAAATTCCTCATGGAAACATTCACAAGAAATTTGGATAGATCCTAGGGGAAGTTACTAAGCCATTATATGTGGATAGCGTCCGGTGAAAGGTCAAGGTTCTTTTAGCAAGATGCCCTCCTTTAAGACTTGAGTTACAAGCCAAGGTCAGAGGGGCCCAACATCCTTTTTAAACTCGAGAGAAGACTACCCCCCTTTAGGACTTGGGTTACAGGCTCTGGTCAGATGATCCCGGTAATCACTTGGATCAAGTTTAAAGCTAAGAATGATGGTTAGCCAATCTATAACTCCATAAAGCTAGTAGAATTATGAAATCATAAACCAACACCATCAGTTAATAGGGACATGCAGAATGAATGCAAGAATAAAATAATTAATAAAACAATTCTAAAGAACACAAGTAGAATCAGTATCTCTTATCCCTAGTGGAGTCGCCACTGTAGATGGCGTCGTTTAGCACACGTCCAAGATTTTAGCAACCGTGACACTGTTTGAGCTCAGGGCTCTAGAGAACACACTAACCACTGTCATAAAGACATGGCGTGGATAAAGGAGTCACCACCTAGGGTAATAATTAGGACAAATCAAAAAGGTGGTACTGGATTCTCTAAAAGAAAGCTAGCACCACAACCAAGAGATTCTGGATACGGAATACCAACTTCTTTCAGTCTTGTGTTCTTTTAGAATTACTTTATGAATTACTATATTATCCTCTATTCACATGAAATTTCATATAAACCCTTATTCTAGCAATTAACTCTAAGGCAAACTAATTATAAAAAATACAAGTAAATAATGCATTCAACATAATCCCTAAGTTAGTATAATCTACATTGATTTTAATTAAATGAGCTAAATCTACATGTTTTTAATGAGTGAGCCAAAAGGGTCTAATTCCTTTTAATTTTAATTAAATGAACTCAAGCCTATTTATTTTAATTCTAAAAATGGGCCTAAATATACAAATTATGGAGTATTTAAATTAATGAGCCTAATTCTACATGTTTTAATTCCAAGGTGATCCTAAATCTACAAATTATGAAAAAGGCTTAAATTAAATGGGCTAAGTCTAATTAATTAAATTAAATTAGGTGGGCCTATATCTAATTTAATAAATGGGCCTAAGTTATCTCTACCCTAAAAATATAATTAATTATGGACCTAAAGAATAAAACCTTGACCTAATTAATTTAAATGAAATAGGCTAATTAAAGGGTGAGCTAAAAAAGAATTATTTAGACCTAAACTTAAATGAATGAGTTAAAACCTAACATGGGCTTAAGGCCCAAAACACATAAATAAATAAGCAAAAAAAAAACATAAAACAATATCAAAACAATCAAATGAGAGATCAAACAATCAAGTATTCCATCTAAAAAAACCCTAATTTTCATTAACATGCAACCTAAATTAATCTACTTCCTCCATTGGTTTTAATAAGTTACCAAATTAAAACCCTAGTTTTACTAACCAATTCATCAAAATAAACATACAAACACGTATATAATTTTATTATTCCCACTATTAGGGTTATTACAATAATCTATTAAGAAAAAAAAAGAAAAATAATGAATACAAACCCAAAAATATAAATAAAATAAAGCAATAAAATAAAAAATAATAAAACCCTAGAAACTATATCTCTACAAGGTCTTATCCATAGCATTACATGGACTTCTCATGAATTTAGTACTCCAAACATGATCATCATGTATTTTCCTCCATAATCACCATAAAAAGAAACAAAAATTATGATTAGTGAATAAATTATAAAGAAATTTAAATAAAATTGACACTCAACAAAATTAAAAAGAAAAATAAAATAAAAGAAGAATATGGAGAAGATGATGCTTATGAATATTTTTAATGGAGTGCTCCTCAGATTTGTCAAACCACCGTTCTTAATAGGTCTTCAAATATTATTCTTTTATTCCTCCAAAAGCTAAAAATCCTCCACAAAAAGAAAAATCTTCCTCCCCTCCTTAGGAGCCAAACCCATCCTTTTATAGCAAAACAACACAAAAACCCTAGTTCGCGTGTCTATAAAGTTTCATTCCTAAAAGGACTTTATTTTCTTAAAAAAAGCTAGATAAATACCAAAACAATTTTAAGAAAAATCCTTTGATCAATCAGGATTTAAAAAAGCATTTTTTATTTTCTGGAAAATCTAAAAATCAAACGGAATGGGTGTAATTCTGACCAGGATTGCGTAATTCTGATAGAAATTAGTGTAATTCCGATCGAAATTAAGTAATTCTGATTAGAATTATAAAATTTTGATCTTTTTTTTTAACTTTTAATTATAAAAAACCCTTAAAAGAATTTAAACTTTTCAATTACGTCCTTAAAAAGCATTGCAATTTAGCCCTTGAAAATATTAAATTCTTTCTTTTCAAAATACAATCAGACCTTTGAAGTTGCAAAACTCAAGCATTGAAGGCCTATTTAACATTTTCATCATTGGAGTCCTTTGTCGCATCCATAACTCATTATCTTGAAATTGGGTGCTTACAAGCATCATTAGTGAGTAACGAAAGGGTTGCATCTAATCGCAAGTAATTGTGGATTGCAGAATCATCAGTGAGCAATAAAAGGGTTGCAGCTAATCATGAGCAATTATGGATTGCAGCATTATCAGTGAACAATGAAAGGATTGTAGCTAATCATAAGCAATTATGGATTGAAGCATCATCGGTGAGCAAAGAAAAGGGTTACAGCTAATCATGAGCAGTTATGAAATGCAGCATCATCATTGACCAACGAAAGGGTTGCAGCTAATCTTGAGCAATTATGGATTGCAGCATCATCAGTGAGCAATGAAAGGGTTGCAGTTAATCATGAGCAATTATGGATTGCAATATAATCGGTAAGCAATAAAAAGGATAAGCGAAATAACGAACGAATCGACAAAAGGCAAAGCATAAAAGAGATCAACGCAACATGACCGAGTGTAGTGTATTCCTATCTAGACTATACGATCGAGTATAGTTGACATTGTACGACCGAGTATAATGTATCATTTTAATTTAAACTATACAACCGAGTATAGTAGACATTGTACGACTAAGTGCAATATGTCATTTCAATTCAGACTATACAACTGAGTATTGTCAACATCATACGACCGAGTGTGATGTACCCCTTTCAATCCAGACTATATAACCAAGTATAGTCGACATCATATGACCTAGTATGATGTATCCTTTTCAATCCAGACTATAAGTCCTAGTATAGTCAACATCATACAACTAAGTGTGATGTATCCTTCCATTCTGACTATACGACCGAGTATAGTCAATATTGTACAACCAAGTATAATGTATTCTTTCAATCAAGACTATACATCCAAGTATAGTCAATACTGTATGATCGAGTGCAATGTATTCTTTCAACAGGGAATATAGTGAGAATCATTACATATGTTTCATTAAACATCATATAGGAAATATAACAGAATCCATTGTCATTTGATGTCCTAAAGGGAATATAATGCAGTTCACCAGACACTACACAGTAGTTATGGTATTATTACTAGATGTTCCACAGGAGCTATAACATGTTCTCAAATCATGAAACGCTAAACGTCCCACAGGAAATATAGCGAAACTCATTTGCATATATCTCACTAGATGTTCTACAGGAAATATAGTGAAGCATGCTAAACATAACATCTTGCTTAAAAATTGGACAACAATTTAAACATCAATCCATCAATTAGGATACAATTAAGTACCCTAATTCTTTCCTTCGAAATTATGTGCTTCTATTGCTTTACTGCAATTTATCAAGCAAATAGCGACAAATGGGGCAACTGTAAGCACCTAATTTCAGGATGCAATTGTGCATGAATGCGATGAAAGCCTCTATGATGACAATTTAATAAAAAAAAATTGACCTCTAGTGTTAAGTTTCATGATTTTAAGGACTAAATTGTAACATTTTTTGGGTTTAATTGTAAAAAATTGACTTTTGCAGGGGTATATTTGGTGCCAATCAGCATAACATAATGCTAATCGGCATTACACAATGCTGATCAGCATTATGTAATGCCAATTGGCATTACATAACGCCAATCAACATTACACAATGTTGGTCGATATTTTGGAATGCCGAGGCATTAAAAAATTCTGTAAAAATCTTTTTTCTCACTATGATTGGTCTAAATTTAATTTACAAATAAATTGATTTGATTATTTATCTGTAGGTTTTGGTCCCAGTCCAGTACGTGTCTCTTACATGTATAATCTTCTTCTTTTTGAAATTAAAATTCCTATCCTGTTTTTTGGGAAGGGAAAGATTAGAGGTATTGTCATCACATAGCTCCTGTGATTGCATAAGTGGTTAGCTTAGGAATGGGATATAAAAGGAAAAGATTGGCAAAGAAGAAAAAAAAGAGGGGGGAATTGGGTAAAAAAAAAAGAGAAAAAAATCCTAATAAACTACTGCAATAGAGGTTGATTGAGAAAAAATAGAGAAGACCTAACCTGATACTATCATTTCAAAACCCTTTTCTTTTAAAAGAAAAAAAGTACGTTCTTTTAAAAAAGTCCAAAAATCAAGAAAGCGCAGAGTCAATTTTTTCAAAATGATGAAATCCCAGTTTGAGGGGCATTCAAACAGTATTTGCATAACATTACTCATCTTCTACTCCTTTATTATTATTAGTTCTTTCTTTTATATCATTATTTTCTTTTTATTATTTTTTATTTTATTATTTCTATATTTTCATTCAGGTTTTATTTTTATTATTTTTTTCTTTGTTCATTAATTCTAATCTTATTATCTTTTTTTAATTCTTTGTGTTTCATGATTCTGCTAATGAATACATGATTGAACCAAGGAAACTCACGGAAAATTCATGAATGAAAGCCAAGAGTCAAGATCCCAATTTAATTTTATTTTGCTTTGTTTAGTTTTGTTTTTTAGGTTTTGAATTTGTTTAATTTGTCTTTTTAAAGGTTGTATTTTAATTTTATTTTCTTTATTATTTTGGTAGATTTTGTAATTGCCCCAATAGTGGGAATAATGAAAATTTAGTTCTCTTGTTCTTAAAAATTAATTAGTAAATTAGGTGCAATTTGGTAAACCCTAATTGAAATTCATGGAGGCAGTAAATTAATATAGGTTGTATGTTAATTAAAATTAGAGTTTTTAGAAGAAATAATTTAATTGTATGGTTGATTTTTTTATTTATTTGTTTTGATTTTTTATGTTTTTGGGTTTTTTTTTTTTAATTTTTGTGTTTTGGGCTCCAAACCCACGATTAGACTCTAACCTATTTAATAAATAGGCTTTCAATTGGATTTTTAGGTTTAATTTTAAAATCAATTTAGGCCCACTTAGGTTAATTTAGACTTAGCCCATTAAATTAAAGTCATTTTCCATAATTTGTAGATATAAGATCACCTTAGAATTAAAACATGTAGAATTAGGCTCACTAATTTAAATACTTCATAATTTATAGATTTAGGCCTACGCTTAGAATTAAAATAAATAGATTTTGGGTTCAATTAAATAAAATTAAATAAAAATTAGGCCCATTAGTCTTTAGGCTAACTTATAAATTAAAACATTTAGATTTAGCTCATTTAATTAAAATTAATGTAGACTAGACTAACCTAGGGATTGTGATTTAAATGAATACATTGTTTACTTGTATATTTCATGACTAGTTTGCTTGGAGTTAATTGCTTTAGTAAGGGTTTATATGAAATTACATGTAAATAGAGATTAAGATATTAATTCATAAAGTAATTCTAAAAGAACACGAGACTGAAAGAAATTAGTATTTCATTCCCAGAATCTCCTAGTTATGGTGCTGGTTTTCTTTTAGGGAATCGAGACCACCATTTTTTGATTTGTCCCAATTATTACCCTAAGTGGTGACTTCTCATCTCCATGCTATGTCTTTGTGATAGTGGTTAGTGTATTATCTAAAGCCTTGAGCTAAAATAGTGTCACAGTTGCTAAAATTTTAGGCGCGCGCTCAACCGCACCGTCTATAATCTCACTTCCCATTTTCTTAACCCCAAAAAATAGAAGAATAAGAATTTGTATTCTAAACTTACCAACTCTCACTAGAGTATATAATAATAAAATGAATTTTGAAAGAATTTAGAGAGCTTAACTGAATGCTTCAAAGCATAGAATGAATAAACAAGTTTCTTAACCTCAAAATAATCTTCAAAGGTTATATTTATACTTGAGCAATTCAATTATAGTTATTGGAAGCAATAATTTTGTTCCCAATATAATCAAAGTCCATTTGAATGAAATTTGGACTTTTGAGTTGCAATTTGTAAGGTCCCGGTCAAGATATCATCAGTCCCGATCGGGATGATCATTGAATAGCCGTTATGAGCTATTATATATTTCTTTATTTTCCTTCTATGAATATGGAAATGAAAAGAATGTAAATTTATAATTTATTATTCATGACAAAAATATAAAATATATCATGAGAATATTATGGCCTAACATAACAAATGTGTTGAAAACATAAAAAGAATATTTGACAATATGAAGGAAATAATTTCAAACATATATGCATAAAATGCATTACAAAAATAGTACATATAGGATGACCTCACATGATCATATAGAGCTTAGCTAGCTAATTGATCATGTGGCACTTAGTATATTACAAATATAAGCACAAATATCATATAGCTTCTTCTCCCTTATCTTAAAGATTAAAAAATAGAGGAAATAAATTATCACGAACCAAAACAATAAAAAACAAAGTTGCACCAAATCGTTATGAAATTATATGGCATATATAAAAATAATATTCAAATAATTTTCTCTCATCCTATGATAAAATAGAATAAGAAGAAAAAAAATTGATATTAAGGACACACTAACACATAGGTTAAAATAATTAAAAATTCCTTTTAATTTTAATACAAACTCAAATATTTCTTCCCCTTTGCCAAAAATAAAAAAAGAATGAATACTAGAGAAGTTTATATTTTAAAGAAAAGAAAATTTCATTAATAAGAAAAATGCATCCATTATAAAGATAAAATACTCAAAATAAACTAAACATAAATAAGCATAAAATGAGCCTAAAAACAAACTAACAGCTATAGACTCATATACAAAAAATAAACCAAACATATACTGAAAATAAAACAAACAAAAATTACATATAATATCTATTTTAGAGTAGGGGATGAAGGAGGAGGAGGATAGGTGCAAGTGTAGCATTGTTGCTCATAAATATGATGGACATCATATTGAAGATGAGCAATGTTGTCATCGATTTGATTAAAATGCACATTGAAAATTGATTCAACTTCATCAAAGCAAGAATTGAAGTTAGATTCCATTAAGGACATATGTTCAAAGATTTGTCCTACCCAAAGAGGTTCATCATTTTGAGCTTGAGCACCTTGAGTCGATGTACCTTAACCTCTTATTCTTTTCCTTAGAAGAGCAATATAAAGTTGAGGTTCTTATTCTTCTTCCATAAGGTCTTGACCTTCTTGCTTTTCTAATTGTTGAAACATAGCTTCAATATTTTCACTTGCTCTAAGATCATGTTTTTAAATCCAAACTCCATTAATAAAAGTGAATTTTTTGGAATTTTTAATGAAGGACTCATCAAAAAGTATGGGTTTGGTAGAGGGTAGAGAGTCAAGATTAATATTGTAGAATTTAGCTAGCTTTTGACAATTCCACCAATATAAATAGCATCAGTGTTACTATCACTTATTAGCCAAACTCTCCATTGTAAAAATCTTCCTAAAGATATTTTTTCATTATGATAAAGACAATAAAGAATGAAAAGATCATCAAAAGAAAGAGCTTCATTAGAAAGAGCTTTATTAGAAAGAGCTCTACCATTTATAGAGTAGATAATGAATCAATGAACATACTAAAGTTCTTTGGATTTGATGTAAGAGGCTTTAGTATGTCCAGTAGAGAATTAAGGAGCATTAGGAGCTTGGATTTCATCCCAAAATGAAGAAGTTAGCCAATGAGGGTTAACTTTAATTTTTCCCTCTTAAGAAAAGCCAAAAAGAGTATCAAATTCTTGATAAGTCATGAAATGATATCTTCCTCCTAATTTAAATCGCATGGAGAAGTAGGGCTTAACATTATCAAATTTGACGGAACAAAGAGTGTATAAAGAAAGAAATTCAATAAAGAGAGAAGGATAAGATGAAAAAGGTAAGAAAGCAAAATCAAAGATCCCAAGTTTAAGAAGAAGATCCTTGACTTCATTATAGCAACCAATTCCTTTGAGTCCATGAATCTTGAGGGAATGAAAGCTATTTTTTGAAATTGAGACATTCTTTTCTTAATTTCTTAAGTAGAATAGGAGAATGCAGAGTGTGTTCTCTTTGATTTATCCTTTTTAAAGGAAGGATCTTAAGAAGATGAAGGAACCTTGATTGGTTTCTTAGGAGCCATGAGAAAAGAAAAGAAGAATAGATGAAGAATATGTATAGAAAAGAAAAAAAAATGATTAAGATGAAAAATCTAGTAGAATAGAATGGTGTTTATAGGCAAGAAATTAAGGTTGGAAATAGTTTAAATTTGGAATTTCAATTAAATAGGAACCTAAAAAATCATTCCTAATTTTTATTAGAGAGTCAAAGGTTGATAGGATTTGAAATCCTAATGCTGTTAGGATCAATTTCCTAGTCAGGACATGACGTCCCTAGTGATATCCTGATCGAGATATTTGTTTAGGATTAGTTATGTATAAAAACACATAATTGACAGATGATATCTCGATTGGGACATGATAGGATCTCAGGTGGGACTAAGTTCCTAGTTTGCAAATTGTTTCCAATTAAATCCAAAATATATGACAATTAAGTCCTTGTGAATTTAATTGCATTTATTTTGAATTAATTGAAGATTTTTAGAAGAATTAAATGAGTATTTGAAATGAACTCATTTAAGGAAGGATATATTTTACTAAAATTAAAATAATTAATTTAATAAAGGTTTCATTAATTAGTTATTAATTTTGCAAAATATGAAGAATTAAAAAAAATTCAAAAAACAAATTTAAGAAAAAACCAAATTTAAGAAGATCAAAGTAATTCAAATAAACACCACATCTTTTTACAAAAAATAAATTAAGAATTTAAAAACAAACACCAAAAAAAAATTTAGTGAACAAGTATTATATACCAAAAATAAACATACAGAAACCTTAAAGGACCATCAAAATTAAGACAGACTAGAACCATCAATCATACCAAGTCCATGTTTAATGAAATTCAAGCTTTCTTCATTGAGAGGTTTGATGAAGATATCAACAAGTTAATTATTTGTATCAATAAAACCAAGTGAGATATCACCAATTTGAACATGATTACATAAAAAAAATGATGTCGAATGTCTATATGCTTAGTTCTAAAGTGTTAAATAGGATACTTGCTAAGTTTTATAGCACTTGTATTGTCACATTTAATAGGAATGCTATCAATTTTTATAACATAGTCCAACAATTATTGTTTTTTCCATAAGACATATGAACAGCAAAGACTAGCTGCAATATATTCAGCTTGAGCAGTGGACAAGGCAACTGAAACTTATATGTTGCTAAACCAAGAAACTAAACACTATCCTAAAAATTGACAAGTTTCAAAAGTGCTCTTTCTATCTAATAAACTACTGGCAAACTTTGCATCAGAATAACTAATCAATTCAAAGAAAGAACTCCTAAGAAACCAAAGTCCTAAATGCATTATACTATAAAAATATTTGAAAATTCTTTTGATAGCATTCAAATGAGACTCTCTAGGACTTGATTGAAATCTAGCACACAAGCAAGTAGTAAACATAATATTAGGTCTACCAGCAATTAAATAAAGAAGGGATCCGATCACACCTCTAAATTGCTTTTCATCAATCAGTTTGCCATTCTCATCCTTATTTAGTTTAGTTGTGGTGTTCATTGGAGTTTTGCTTATTTTAACTCCATTGATGCCAAACTTCCTAAGAATATCTCTTGCATATTTGGTTTGGTTGATGAAAATCACATCATTGCATTACTTGATTTGTAATCTGAGAAAGAATTTTAGTTCTCCCATTATACTCATCTCAAATTCTCCTTGCATTAGCTTAGAAAATTTCTCACACAAGTAATGGTTAGTAGCACCAAAAATAATATCATCAACATATATTTGAACAATTAATAAATCATGTTTAGATTTTTTTTATGAAAAGAGTTGTGTCAACTTTTCCTTTAGAGAACCATTTCTTTAGTAAAAAGTTTCTCAATCTTTCATACTAAGCTCTTGGAGCTTGTTTCAATCCATACAATGCTTTTGATAATTAAAAAACATGATTTGGAGTATCAAAATTTTTAAAAGCCGAAGGTTGCTCAACATATACCTCCTTTTTAATGAAACCATTTAGAAATACACTTTTAACATCCATTTGATAAAGTTTAAAATCTATGAATGATGCAAATGCAAGTAGCATTCTAATATATTCTAACCTTGCAATGAGAGCAAATGTTTTATTATAATCAATGTTTTTTTCTTGATTATAACCTTTAGCTACTAGTCTAGCTTTATTCCTAGTTATGACACTTTGTTCATTCATCTTATTTCTAAACACTCATTTAGTGCTTATAATAGGATGATGTTTTAGTCTAGGAACCAAGGTCCAACCCTTGTTTCTCTTAAATTGATTTAACTCTTCTTGCATAACAAGGACCTAAAATTCATCACTCAATGCATAATCAATATTTTGGGCTCAATTTGAGAAATGAAGGGTAAATTAACATTAAACTAATTTAGATCTAGTAGTTACCCATTTTGTAGTGTCACCTATAATGTGGTTTTAAGGATGAGCTTTCTTAAATTTTTAATCTTTTGGAAGTTCATCCTTCAAGGCAAGTTGAGATGTCTCTTCATTATCCTCCTTGCTTGGACCTTCAAGTTTCAAAGGCTTACTAACATTTTCTTTTTAAGTTTCCACAATCTCATTGTCACCTATAAGATCATCAACATTACAAACATCCTTTCTAGGATAAAGTAAGTTTGATTCATCGAATACAACATGTATTGACTCTTCAACTACTAAAGTTCTTTAATTAAAAACTATATATGCTTTACTAGAAATAGAATAGCATAGGAAAATTCCTTCATTGACTTTGGAATCAAATTTTCCAATATTATCCTTGGTGTTTAATATAACTTGTATTCAAATACTCTTAGATATGAGATTTTGGATTTTCTATTGTTCCATAGCTTATAAGATGTTTTATTCAAAATTGGTTTTTTGAAAACTCAGTTTGAAATGTAATAAGATGTGTTAACGACTTCCACCCAAAAGTATAGAGGTAAGTTATACTTATAAAGCATTGTTCTAGCCATTTCCACAAAAGTTCTATTTTTCCTTTCGACTAGCCCATTTTGTTGAGGAGTTCTAGGAGAAGAAAATGTATGTGAAATACCATTTTCATTACAATAGTTTTTTGAAAAATTCATTTTCAAATTCAATTCCATGATCACTTCTAATAGAAGCAATATAAAAACCTTTTTCTTTTTTAACTCCTTTTGCAAAAATTTTAAAAGCTTTAAATGCATCATTCTTATGAGTAAGAAAATATACCCAAGTAAATATAGAGTAATCATCAACCAATACATATGCATAGTGCATTCCACTGAGACTAGCAACTCTAATTGGTCCAAACAAATCCATATGTATAAGTTCAAGTGGTTTAGAAGTTGACATTACATCTTTTAGCTTAAATAAGGACTTTAATTGTTTTCCCTTTTGACAAACATTATAAGGTTTATCTTTAATGAATTCAAGTTTAAGTAAACTAATCACAAGTTCATATTTACAAAGATCATTCAAAAGCTAAAAATTTACATGTCATAACCTTTTATGCCATGTCCATGTGTCATGGGAAATAGACGTTAAGCATTTGATGTCTCTGTTATCAATGTTGTTCAAATCAATAATATAAACATTGTCTATGCTTTCACCACTAAAAGTTAATTTATCTTCATTAAGACTACTAACAATGCAATTTATAGGATAGAAAGTCACTTTATTTCCCATATCACATAATTGACTTATACTAAGCAAATTATGTTTAAGACTATCAACAAGCAACACATTATGTATAAATAAAGATTGAGGATTACTTATTTCTCCAATACCCATAATTTTTTCTTTTGCATTGTCTTCGAATGTAACATGTCCTCTATCTTTAGCATCAAGCTTATTGAATTACTCCTTATCTCCCGTCATATGCATTGAACATCCACTGTCAAGATACCATTGGCTTTTTGCTCTTGTGGATTTCAAGCACACCTACATAAATTAATTTAAGTGTTCTTTTAAACTCATACCTTTCTCAGTCTAGGTTAGTTAGTCTTAAGGTAATCCAAAGGAAGTAAATTCATGTGTAGTCTTCAACAGAAGCACACATTATTGGTATGTCCTTTTATC
This sequence comes from Mallotus nudiflorus, assembly GCA_947683625.1. Lineage (NCBI taxonomy): Eukaryota > Viridiplantae > Streptophyta > Magnoliopsida > Malpighiales > Euphorbiaceae > Mallotus > Mallotus nudiflorus. The sequence goes on along the minus strand of CANTUR010000213.1, from coordinate 1,948,267 downwards.
ATGCAATATGAATAAACAACATTTTCAAATTTGTTTCTCATAGGATGATATGCTTTCCTAGTGTGTGAAACATGCTTTTTGTGTTATGATGGTGTGTGTCTCCTATTATTTTGAGTGTGAGACATACATTAGCAATGACAATATGTATTTTGATAGGTTTGTGCAACATATTTAGATGCATTTTGTTGTGAAACATGCTTATAAGTATTGTGTTTAGTGTACATGTAAGCATGCTTAGGTTGAGGTGCTCTATTTTGAGTCTTACCTCTTTGTGTCAAATATGATTGAGTCTTATGAGACTTCCCTTTAATATTTGACATAAGAGGTTTATTAACTTTGAAAGCTTGAGTCTCAATCGGTTTTAAAGTAGAGGGAAGGGAATTTCATGATGCTTTAATAAATTTAATATATGATGATGATGAAGATGAGGCCATTCCATTAGTATATCCAATTTCATGATTATTTCTATGAAATTTTTGAAAGTCAAGTAAATTATCTAAACTCTCTTTTCCTTTTTGAAATTTTGATATGGAATTTTTTAACTCAACTACCTAATTAGAAAGTTTATAATTTTCATCACTAGTTTTCTTAAGTTGCTCTTCCAAGGAATTAGATGATTTTAAATTATTAGCAAGTTTATCAACTGATTTAACAAGATTAGAAAATTCAATATTCAACTTCTTAAATTCCTTTTTTAAGCTATTTAATTCATGTTTATAATGCTTCTTTCTATAAAGCAAGCTTTTGCATTTAAGTAAGACTTTGTTTACAATAGAACTCTTAACATCATCATCATCATCATATTCATCATAAACATAATATTCATCATAAGAAGAGTTAGGGGTAGATGGTACCTATTTTTCATCTTCAAGAGCCATGAAGTAAACATTGGCCACTTTTTGTTGTTCCTCTTCCTCTTTAGATTCGGAGTAGTCATCCTAAGTAGCTTTAAAGGCCTTCTTCCTATCTATTGCTCCGTTGTTCTTAAATTTGAGTTTGGGGCACTCATTTCATATGTGTCCTGATTTCCTATATTCATACCAAGTAAGTTCTTTATTTTTCTTCTTACCATCTCCTTCAAACTTCTTTATTAGACTCATTTTCTCTTAAGAAAATTTTGTTTCTCAAAAACTTCTTAAAGTTCTAGTGAGCATGGCAATATCACCATCTTCATTACTAGAATCTTTAATGTTTTGCTCTTCACTATCTTCTTGAAGAGCTTTTAGTGCTTTGCTCTTTTTCTTCTCTTCCTTCTCTTCTTGCTCTTCACCTCTTTATTTAATTGTAAGCCCATATGTAAGGAGCTTTCCAATAAGCACATCGGTTGAGAGAGTAGAGAGGTCTTGAGCTTCCTCAATTAAAGTGACCTAAGATTCCTAATCCTTTTTAGGTAGGATTCTTAGAATCTTATTATTCACCTCTTCCTTAGAGAAATGTTTTTCAAGTTTCTTGAGGGTTGTGAGGAGAACATTAAGATGGTTTGTCATCTCTTTGCTTAATTCTTGAGGCTTCATTTTTAAGAGTTCATATTTATACATATGAAGTTAAACCTTTTTGTTTCTTACTTGTATATTGCCTTCATAATGGTTCTCCAAGGTCTCCTACATTTCCTTGGCCAAAATGCAATGTTAAAGCTTGCCTCCTTCTTCTCTTGTCATGGAAGATACTAGATTGATCATAGCCTTTTTGTTTTTTTGGTTTTCCTCCTTTTGTTCATTATACTATTAGCTTTTTACAAAAGTAGTTACCACACCATCAATAATAGTTGTAGGTGGTTCCCAATATTTTAGGACAATATCCCAAAGTTTAATGGAATCATAATCAAGGTATAGCTCCATTTTAAACTTCCAATGAGGATAGTCACTAACATCGAAGAATAGTCTAAATAAAGAAATGTTTTATGATTCACTCCTTTTAATCTTGTATTCTAGCAATTGAAGTTCCTAGAATTCAAGCTCTAATACCAATTGAAAAATTCCTAGAGAGGGGTGAATAAGACTATTGAATAATAATAAGAAATTAAAGAAATTTGAACAAAAATTAAAAGGAATGTTGAGAAGGAAGAATGATGAATAAAAAAATTTAAGGAGTTTGGATTCTCAACAATCCTATGTCTCCACCTAACTTATTCCCAAGTTAGGATTTTGAATCACCATAATTTATTTCCCTAAATTGACTTTTACAACTTGAGTTTTAGAAACAACTTGAGTTTTAGGCTCAACTCAAACCTTACAACTTGAGTTTTCAAGGCAAACTTAAAAACCAAATTCCCAAGTGTTTTAATAGCTAAGCACTTAAACCAATTCCTTTATAATAGAATCTCACTTCCCATTTTCTTAACCTCAGAAAATAGAAAAATAAAAATTTCTATTCTAACACTCACTAACTCTCACAAAAGTATACAATAATAAAATAAATTTTGAAAAAGTTTAGAGAGCTTAATTGAATGCTTGAAAGTATAGAATGAATAAAAAAGTTTCTTAACCTCAAAATAATCATCAAAGGTTATGTTTATACTTGAGCAATTCAATTATAGATGTTGGAAGCAATAATTACATTCCCAACATAATAAAAGTCCATTTGAATCAAATTTAAACTTTTGAGCTGTAATTTGTCAGGTCCGGTTGAGATATCATTAGTTCCGATCAGGATGATCATTGAATGGTCATCATGAGTCATTGTATTTGAATTTTTGCTCTGGTCCCGGTCGGAACTACCATGTCCCAAGCAATGTCCCGATCGGGATCTGTTCTACCAAAAATTAAGTTTTATGCAAAAATTGGTCTTCCTTCGTCCCGATTAGGACTACCTAGGTCTCGATCGAGACTATGACAAGATTTGCACTTTTTTTGCAATTTAGTCCCTGTGATGAGTCCAATTGAGATAATGCTTATGATGTCTTTCCAAAATGATTTTTCTTTGATAGTTTATCATTATTTTGACTTCCAAATTACTCCTAACTTATACACACTTGAAGAAAATACATTAGTTGCTCAAAATTAAGTTTGTTAAGATCAAAATCAAGATTGATAACTTGCTAAGGTCAATACATTAATTTATAAATTTAATTCAATTAATATAATACAATATCATTAACATCACATTATCCATTTAATAAGTTATAACAAAATATAACAAATAATGATGCAACCTAGTAACACATTAAATAAAATTCATCTTATCAATTTTTAAATAAAAAAGCTAAAAAATAGTTAATTAAACATATTAACACAAGAAAATATTAAATTATATAAAGCATACATCCATAAAATAAACCATATAAAATATTAACTATTAAACATCATTTAAAAATATCCTAATCAAAAGTATAAACTAGAATTGATTAACTGAAAATAATTAATAATTGATGGAAAATAACTTACTAATTAGTTAATGTGTATATGGGTCATAATCGTGTCGGATTAACACGTTTAACCCGACACGACACAATTTTTAAACAATTAAACATGTCATTTTCAAGTTGGTGGATTAACCTATAATATGACATGATATTTTTTGTGTCATTAATGAGTTAACATGATAATGACATGAATACGATAATCCTTAACCCTAACCCACTAATTTCGTGTTGGGTTCGTGTCATGTTCAATATTGTCGCACCTACATTTCTGTCAATGAAATATAAAGCTTGTAGAATATGAATTCATGGCTAGTGTTAACCATTGTCCATAGGGATATTTAATTCGTCTTTAAAACTGTGAGATTTTTTATTTAAAATACTATAACAAGAGTAATAATACTAATAAAATTCATATTTCCCATTGTAGCAAATTGCACAATTTGGAGATGTCTTATACTAGGAGTATATATGCTTGGAAAACATATGACTGACTAATAATTTATATGTTTCTATCATGCAAAGGTAGGAATGTAGTTGATTTTATAACTAGCATTTCAGTTGGTATTGGAGTTTTACTATAAGTATTGGCTGGTTGTTTTACATGGAAGAGAAAGATTCTGCTTAGCCAACGTAAAGAATGAAAAAGGTATCATGAAACATAGTCCATTAGTTGAAAATTGATTATATATTGCACATTCTTAATATTTTTCCTTAATTACAAGCAAGTATTCAAGAAAGAAGCCTATATTTTTTTGTTGAATGAAGTGGTTATCTCAAGTAAGAGAGACTACTCAAGTGAAAAAGACAAAGAAGAGCTCGAACTGTCATTGTTTGATTTTGGTACCATTACGACAACTACATGTAACTTCTATGATTCATCAAAATTTCTATTGTTTTCATCTTTAAACACTCACTATCTCCTCCATCGGTCCCTCTTTCTATCCTTTCCAATTTCATTAACCTCTACTTTATCTCATGGGAATTTTTCTTTTTGCTTTTGATTCCAAAAACATCTAATTTCACCTAAACCCATAACACAATTGTAGCAATATAATAATACAACTCAAAAAGTCATCAAATGCAGCAAAAAAATAATAAAAGAAAAAAGAAATTTCACAAAGAAAGGAAGTAAATATTTTCATTGTATATATTAGGAAGTAAATATTTGTATACAATTAGGAATAAAGTCTTTATTCTATTTAGGATGTTATTCTATTCTTAATTAGGTTGTGATTAAGATTCCTATATGTATATATAAGGGATGTAACCCTTCTTTGAATATCATGGAAAAATATTTTCCTTAAATTTTTTCTCTTTTTCTCTGAATTTTATTCTACATGGTATCAGAGCATACCCATTGAAATCGAATTTTTTATTGAATTCTTGAAATCGTATTTTTTTTTCATTGAAATCTTATTTTTTCTTTCTTCTTTTGAATCCTTTGAATCTTCAAGAATCATGACCACCGAAAATACATCCATCATATCCCTTGGAACACCCAATTTTATTCAAACCCTTCAAGATAATTCTCTCTTTCCCACAGGAATTATTCTTGATGATACGAACTATACTCTATGGTCACAGATCATAGAGATGCGAATTGGAGCCAGAAATAAATCTGGCTTTCTTAATGGCACTATACCAAAGCCACCAACAGGAGATAAAGTGTTAGAGACTTGGATCTTTAATAATAATCGAGTTAAAAGTTGGCTGATTGACTCCATGAGTCCGACATTGATGTAGAGATTCATCCGTCTTCCAACAACAAAGGAGATATGGGATGTTGTCTCAAAAACCTTCTTTGATGGATCTGACGAAACTCAGTTATTTAAATTGAACTAGAAATCATTCATAAAACGTCAAAATGGTAAGCCATTACCTACATACTATAATGAAATGATTGGAATATTTCAGGAAATCGATGTCCAGACATGTGCACAAGGGGAAGATGTTAATGGAGTAGTATCACTCCATAAATATATTACTCGGCTTCGAACATATATTTTCCTAGCCGGGCTTGATTCAGAATTTAATAATGCTCAGAGTGAAATGCTCCGGATGGATCCACCTCTTGATCTCGAGTCTAGTTATGCATATGTACGGAGGGATCACAACTAGTGACATATGATGGAAGAGCTGAAGATACTGTTGGACCATTCTGTACTTATAACAGCTCATACTCGTCCCCAGTTCAAAGGGAAAATACTGAGTAAGTCCGTCACATACACCTGTACTCATTGTGGAAAATTTGGACACTCCAAGGAATGGTGTTATCAGATTGTGGGATATCCAGAATAGTGGGATTTCAATAAAAAGCCTCATAAGAAGCTCGGAAAGGCTACAATTGCCACCTCTAGTGGTACTAAACCAAGTGGTGATCTTGATGCAATATCAGGTATGATAAATCTTACTCAAAATAATACATGGATTATTGATACAGGTGCTACTGATCATATGACAAACTCCACTCACCATCTTACATTCATCTGCCCATCAACCCAATAAAATATTCTAACTGCTAATGGAGGCATAGCACCGATCACTCATGAAGGATCAGTATCTAACTTCGACTCTCTTAATCTAGATATTGTTCTTGTTGTTCCATCTATTTTTTGTAATCTACTATCTGTTGTCCAAATCATTGAAACCTTGAATTGCACTGTCAAATTTTGGCCTAATTATTATGTATTTCAGGATATTACAATGCACCAGATTATTGGCTCTAGTGTTAAATGTGGAAAGTTGTACTATCTTGAGTTGCATGGTGATTCAAGTCATAAGTCATGTCAAGTCAACAAGGTTAGTGGAAGTTGCTTGGCTAAAGACCAAGTAATCTTATGGCATCATCGTCTTGGTCATCTTTTTTTTCATTATCTTAGATAAATAAAACTAAAATTATTTTTGAATACCACAAAGTCGGAATTCAAGTGTGATATTTGTAAATTAGCAAAAGGCCACCGAATCTCTTATGTACTGAGTCATAATAAAAATTCAATTCCATTTATGACCATTCATTCTTATGTATGGGGACCTTCTCAAATTCCTACTCTATCTGGTGCTTGATATTTTGTAACATTTATTGATGAATGTACCCGGATGACCTGGGTATCACTACTTTCAAACAAAGAAGATATGTGCTCCAAGTTCCAAGACCTATACAAATTTATGGCTATGCAATACCAGAGTAAAATCTAAGTCTTGCAGTTTGAAAATGGTGGGGAGTATGTTAACTCAATTCTAAATGATTTTTGTCATGAGCAGGGCATTCGCCATCAAATATCCTATGCTGGCACTCCTCAACAGAATGGTATAGCCGAACAGAAGAACTAGAAGTGATTAGAAGTTGTACAAGCATCATTATTTGACATGAATGTTCCTTAAGAATACTGGGGAGAGGTTATTCGATCTGTTGCATACCTCATAAACCAGACACTATCAAGAGTACTCAATTTCAAAATGCCTCTTTAGAAACTTCAGGAACTTGTCATATCTCCACCCCTCAATAATCTTGAGCCCCGAGTCTTTGGATGCTCGGCATATGTTCATCAGACACTCAGCAAATTAGATCCTCGAGTTATCCGATGTATCTTTGCTAGTTATGTGGATTTATAAACAGGATATCGATGTTATGATCCAAATGCAAAGAAGATGTATGTCACTCGGGATGTTCGGTTTTATGAAAAATCTCCTTTCTTCTCCCACTTCGAGTGCTCTCTTCAGGGGGAGAAAAATCTGAACCTCTTTGAATTTGAAGATAGCATTTCGAGTGGTCTGAATGTTGAAGATAGCATTCTGAGTGTTTCGAGTCCAAGTCTCCCAAATGTTTCGAGCATCTCACAGACATCTAATGTTTCGAGTCCGAGCATCTCATCTGGACAGATAATTAAAGAAAATCCGAGTAATCAATATAGTACATCTTCCCAACCCACACCAGAAACTGAAGAAACTCTGGATGCAGATGTGCACAATAAGGTAAACTCATCTCCTTTAGTAACTTCAAATATTGAGCCTCGTTATCCTTCTAGAATCAATGGAGGGGTTCCGAAAAAATAATATGATCCAAACCTTTATACCAAAACTAAATACCCTATCAATAACTTCATATCAACCAACCATTTGTCTAACTCACATGCACTTACTGTAAATCAATTATCTACTATATATATTCCGAGTAATGTGCAGGAAGCCTTAGATGATCCAGATTCAAAAAAAGCCATGAATGATGAAATGGAGGCATTATAGAAGAACCGAACATGGGATCTTGTTCCTCTTCTTGAAGGAAAGAAAACGATGGGGTGCAGGTGGATATTCACTGTCAAACTCAATTCAGATGGAAGCATAAATCGGTATAAAGCTCGGTTGGTAGCAAAGGGGTATACTCAGAAGTATGGAATTGACTATGAAGATACATTTGCTCCAGTAGTAAAAATGAACACCATCCGAGTTCTTATTTCCTTAGCTGCCAACCTAGACTGGCCTCTATGATAATTTGATGTGAAGAATGCATTTTTGAATGGAACCATAGATGAAAAAGTGTATATGGATCCACCACCTAAAACTAAATGTACTGATCGAGTATGCAAACTAAAAAGGGCATTATATGGACTCATTTAATTGCCTCAAGCATGGTTTGGATGACTCTCAACTTTCATGAGAAAGCTCGGATATAAGCAAAGTGATATTGATCACACACTATAATTATATATGTTGATGATATGGTGGTCACTAGAAATGATCCGAGTGAGACAACAATCTTGCAAAGATAGTTAGCATCCGAGTTTGAACTTAAGGATTTGGGTAACTTGAAGTATTTTTTAGGAATTGAAGTTGCAAGATCAGCTCAAGGAATTTCTCTCTGCCAACGAAAGTATGTAATGGACCTACTAACAGAGACAGGCGTGCTTGATTGTAAGCCAGTCGAGACTCCAATTGAAGTCAACCATGGACTTTCAATCCTAGGAGATCAAGTTCCAACTAATAAATATCAGTATCAAAGGTTGGTGGGAAGGTTGATTTACCTATCTCATACTCGGCCAAACATTGCTTCTGCAGTAAGTGTTGTAAGTCAGTTCATGCATTCTCTGAGTAAAGAACATATGGATTCAATATACTGAGTATTAAGATATCTAAAGTCTTCTCCGAGCAAAGGGTTATTCTTTGGGAGGAATAAGGATTATGAAATTACTGGCTATACTTATGCTGATTAGGCTAGAAATCAGACTGATCGAAAATCAACATTCGGGTACTTTATGTTTTTTGGAAAGAATTTAGTCACTTAGAGAAGCAAGAAACAAAAAGTTGTAGCAAGGTCAAGTGCTGAAACTAAGTTTAGAGGAATGGCTCATGGAGTATGTGAGTTGCTCTAGGAAAGGTGAATTGTTCAGGATTTAGGATTAAAACATCTGAAGCCTATGTTGTTGCATTATGATAACAAGGCAGCCATAGTAATTGCAAACAATCCGGTTCAACATGATCTGACTAAGCATGTGAAGGTTGATAAACATTTCATAAAAGATCATCTGAACCAAAGAACAATTAATCTTCCATTTGTTTCTTCTCAGACTCAACTAACTGACATCCTCACAAAAGTTGTATCCAGAAAACGTTCTACAACTCACTTGGCAAGTTGGGAATGATTAACAAATATTCACCAACTTGAGGGGGAGTGTTGAGGAAGTAAATATTTTCATTGTATATATTAGGAAGTAAATATTTGTATACAATTAAAAATAAAGTCTTTATTCTATTTAGGATGTTATTATATTCCTAATTGGGTTGTGATTAGAATTCTTATGTGTATATATAAGGGGTGTAACCCTTCTTTAAATATCATGGAAAAATATTTTCCTTAAATTTTCTCTTTCTTTCTCTGAATTTTATTCTACACAAAGCATACCATATCAAATTGACATTAACTTTAATTAAATATATTTTAGTTACTTAGTTAACATTATTCGAAAGATTATATCTCTATATATTTTTTACTAATTTAACTAAATTAGAATATATTTAGATTTTCTAAATTAATAACGAATTTTTATTTAAAATAAATTAAATTTTACATAAAATTAATAAATTTATTAATTTATTTATTTTAAATTTACTTTTAAAAAATAAAGTTAATAAGAGCTCTTTAGTTATGATGTGGATCCGTTTTATCCATATTTTTATATATAACATAAATAAACAAATAAATAAGACAATGGTTAATTGAGTATCCAGTATATAAGAGATTTTTACTATTTTGAATATATTGCATTAAATCATTGTGTGCATAGACACACGCACTCTTGTCTGACGCATATAAGGAGTTTACTTGCATATAGTTGTATTTATCACACACAATTTTCCAGCTGCCATCTTTGACCATCAATACTATCTTAATTAATAAAAAAGCTCAAGGCATTGCTTGCTAGGTAAACTTGATCCTCTTAGCATATATAAATAAGCATCCAGCCAAGACTAGAGCAAATTATATAGAAAAATTAGCGCATATATATATATATATATATATTTGAATTGAAACTAATTTAAAGTCTAAAACTCTTTTAAGTTTTTAATAACTAGAATAATCATGGTATTTGAAATTCCATTCAAACGTGAAGTGTGTCAAATAAGATATATACATATTTGTATTTACTCTTATGTCATTCATTATTGTTGAAGTGAAGTGATCTTTTTATTTTTTTTAATTATTATCTTTAATTGGAAAATGAATTTGTGTATTATCATGAAACCTCAATCCTCGAAAGTTTTAATTGACAAATCAAAAGTTAGATTAGTCAATAAAAGTTACCTGTAGATGGAGTTGGAAAAGCTACTGGTTCCAACTGATCTTGATAGACACAAGGTTCCAACTGCCATCGTTGACCATCAATATTATGTTAATCAGTCTTCTTCCAACTGCTCATAGCCTTGCTTGCTAAGTAAACTTGATCCTCCCAGCAAATCTAAATAAGCATCCAGCCAAGACTAGAGCAAATTACATAGAAAAATTAGCTCTACGTACTTTACTATCTTGAATGGCTGAAGTAAAGCTGCTAGGAGCATGGGGAAGCCCTTTCAGTTGGAGAGTGGAAATGGCTCTGAAACTGAAAGGTGTTCAATATGAATTTATAGAAGAGGATGTGGCCAACAAGAGCCCTTTGCTTCTTGAATGCAACCCCGTTCACAAGAAGATCCCTGTTCTTATCCACAATGGTAAGCCAATTGCTGAATCCGTTGTTATTCTTGAATACATCGATGAAACTTGGAAAGGGAATCCTATCTTACCTCAAAATCCTTATGATAGAGCCATGGCACGATTCTGGGCCGCCGTTATTGATAGCAAGGTAGACTCATTTCCTCCCTCTTTCTTTCTTGAGTTTAATGTGTGTGTTTTAATTATTTAACTGATGAACTTTAACTCAGTAATACTTAATTTTGTTTTACAAAATGAATCTGAATTTATTAATTTGAATCTACTTATGGTCTAATTAATAAAACATATATTTTAGACAGTAGTATTAAAAAAATAGAAGATTTAATACCTTTTCGGTATACAAATTTTATGATAAATTAAGGTATGTGGTTTTGGTGGTTAGAAATTTCAGACATATAACATTAACACTGAGAGAAATGCTAACATGGTTATGATATGTCATCCTCTCACATAACATTATGGTAAGTGACAATAATATAGCGCTGACGTGATAATGTAGCACAGCACCGATATGTCATCATCACATGAAGTAGCATGAGGTAGAATTTTTTTCATTTACCACATCAAAATGACTAATGATGTTAATATAATATATCTAAAATTGCTAACAATAAAAATCATATACAGTAATTTGTCAAAAAAAGTTGCATACTAAACATTATAAAAATGATAAAAGACATGGTTTTTTTTTTTTTTTTACTATTTCCAATATTTTATGATATGGTTGATTTTAAAATTTGTCATTCTACAAAAGTTGAGGACTTTTTAAATGTATATGTTGATTTATTCCACAATATGCTTAATTTGTGTTTTTGTTATAAAGGGATTTAATTTGGGTTAATTTCACTTTGTCTTTTATTAGTGCATTCCTGTAATTTGGCAAATCATATGGAGCAAAGGGAACGAACGGGGGAAAGCCATGGAAGAAGCAAGTGAGCTCCTGAAAACACTTGAAAATGAGCTAAAAGACAAGAAATTCTTCGGAGGAGAGACAATTGGATTACTAGATATTGTTGCAAGCTTTATAGGCTTTTGGGTTGGAGTGATACAAGAAGCAATAGGTGTGGAGTTGATGACAAAAGACAAGTTCCCACTTCTGTTTAATTGGATTGATGAATTCGTAAGGTGCAGCATAATCAAAGAAAATCTTCCTGCCAGAGATAAGTTGCTGGCCATTCTTCAGTCTCGTTTCAATGCACCATCTTGAAGTATTATATATATATATATATATATATATATATATATATATATGTGTGTGTGTGTATATATATATATATATATTATGCCATGGACAATAATATTATTAATTCGGTGTGGTTCGTGAATTGAACTGTTTGCATGTTATTGGCGTTGTTGTTGTTGTTAAATAAAGCAATTCTTATACCATGAACCTATATTGTAATATGAATTAAGCGTTCATAATACGTGTGATAAGCATTAAAAATGTGCACCTATTTTGTTTTACTTACTTTTTAGAATGCTAAAATTCATTCTAAAAGTATAGTTATTTAGGGTTGTGTATGGGTCCTAAAAAATCTAAATCGTTCTAAAAAAACTTAACTAAAAATCTCAAAAATTGAAAATTTCCATTGACTATGTGACTTTCTCTTAATCGAACTATTCAGAAATTTTTTATTAGGGCGGATTCAGAAATCATGAATTCTTCAAACTGAAAATGTAACCAAACTGTGCCGAATATATATATATAGTTGATAATCAATACTTACTATAGAATCTATGTGTTACAAGTAAAATTGAGTACCATTTTAATAATTAAATAATTTGTTTTAGACAATCTATTATAAAAAATTAATGTATAATATTTAACATTTTAAATACTAATTAATTAATTATTTGAAATATATTAAATACACTCATCAAAATTAAATACACTCATCAATTAAATCTTTTTATAGTTAATTTTCAACATATGTTTAAGTCATAAAATAAAGTTTAAATTTACAAATAAAATTTTTCCCGTAAAATTTGTAGTCATCTTATCTTATATGTTAAATTATAAAATTATTAAAATATAAATATTAAAACAAAATTCAAAAAATATTTTTAAAATGGTACAATTGTGAAATATATAAATATATATATTTCTTTAAAATGAAGTCGATAAATATTAATATTAAATATATAAATTAAAAAATTAATATAAAGATTCTAATTGGTTTCATTCCGAACCATTTTAAAAGCTCCATTTGCTACGAATTGCTCTAAAAATATGGAGCAATTCGGAGTAGAGAGTTAAATTTTTGAAGTCGGGTCCAAAAAAATTATTTTTGAATTCTCCGACTTTTAAGTCAAGTCTAGAGAATTTGCATTCTCCTTACTGCTCCAACCCATCCACAACGCTATAGTCTTTATATAAAACATAAGCCTCTTCATCAGAATTCACAAACAGTCCTAATAAATCATCAGCAAAAACATTATCGACATTATCAACTAAAAAATAAATAAAAACATAATAAACCTACAGGTTAAAAAAAAATGAACATATATGTTTAAAGTAATGAACATGTAGTTTATAATCAAACCAACAAACTAAAGAATTTGAAAAACAATATATTAAATTATCTTAAACCTATAAGTTTTATCTAATAAACCAATATGCAAAAACTAATGAACTAGTACTTTATAACCAAACAAACAAGCACAAAAAAACAAAAACAAAAAAATAGAATGAACCTATATGAACCTTAACTCTATAATAAATGCACGTCTGAGTTTCAACTAATGAACCTACATGCACATTCTAATGAACCTATACTAAAAAAACTAGTCAAACAAAAACAAAATGAACCTATATGAACCTCCACTCTATAACAAATGAATCTCTGAGTAAACTAATGAACCTATATACACAAACGAATGAACCAATAATCTGTACCTTTATAAATTTCACGAACATTATATAAAATTATAATGAACCTTTAATCTATAACAAATAAACCTCTACAATACAATTAATGAATCTATATGCACAAACTAATAAACTTGCACTTTCAAAAACCAAAAAATGTTACTAAAAACTATGTATCTTTTTAGATCACACATATGATGGACCCCTGGTCCATTTTGCAATATGGATAGGGGTTCCTAATATAATTTATCTAAATAAAGTCAGTCGATGACAAAAACCAAAAAGAACAAAGATATTAGGGAAAATTACAGATTTCACGTGGTTTGATCTAAATGTTTTCAAAAATATTGTGCGCAATGTTGGTTCTTTCCTTTTTTTTCTTCTTTTAAAGCTAAATATCTCTCACTTTTAATTGAAAGAACTAGAGAAGAAGCAAATACATGAATCTAAAATTACACTGAATAATAGACAACACCGTCAATGGTGAAAAATATTAAGAAGTTGAGATGATAATGACAACAATAATGATAATGACAACAATAATGACAATGATTTTTTTTTTTTAGAAAACAAACTAAAAAAAAAAGATGATGATGTTGAAGAATAAAACAGAGCAAAAAAAATTTTAATTGTAGATGAGAAGTTTCAAAAGAAAAAGAAGATGATGGTGATAAAGATGGTGAGTTTTGGTTATTTTTGTAGGCATTTCTCAAAATAACTAGAAAATCTATTACAAAAAAAATGCTAAAATAACTGTCAAAACAACTAAAAAAAAACACTGCAAAAGAGCTCATATAACTGAAAAAGATAAAAACATTCAGCAAAACAACCATGAAAACAACTAGCAAAACAACCACCAAACAATAAAAAAAACCTTAAAAAACTAAAAAAAAATAACAGCTAAAACAACTAAGAAGCAAGAAAACGCACACTTTCATCAAACTAGACCCATTACAATAATCAAATTCCAACACCCAAAACAATTATAAATTCCAAGTTTGTAGCTATGAAAAATCTTTTTTTTTTAAAAAAATCAAAAGATAATTTTACTCTCAAAATCACTCACTTTCTCTCTGCTCACTTTATCTTTAAGATCTTTGCTAGCCATTGAAAGAAAAATATCAAGAAAAGCAAAAGTTAAAACAACAAATAAAAAAAAGTTCAGCAGCCTCATTGTAATATAATCAAATGATGGAAATTGAGGCTTTAAGGTTAACAAGTGATGGCAGTGGTGATGCCGGAAGAGAAGAAGGAGAGATAGTAGAAAAAGTCATAGATAGATGAAAAGAGAAAAAAAAAAAAAAAAGAGACGAGAAGAAGAAGAAGAAGAAGAAGAAGAAGCTCTGAAGAATCCTGTGTTTTTGAAAAATAAAATTCCATTTTTACTTATTTTTGAAAATATTTTTTTTTAGGGATCTTTTCATAAATAAGCCAAAAACAAAAAAATAATATAAAAAGAAGCATTAACAAAAAAAATATTTCAAAACTTCAAACCTAACTTTTTTTTTTTAAATATAGACTACTTTTCTTTCATCCCTTATTTTTAAAGTTTTTTTTTCAACTTTTTTTTTCTTTCTATTGTTTTTTAACTTTTTTTTTGCTTTATACTATTTGTTTTCTAAACGCTTTTGTTAACTTTCTTTTTCTTTTTCTCAATATTTTTTTTACTTTCTATTATTTTCATTTATTTTTTTCTCAATGTTATTTTTTTTGCTCAACATTTCTTCTATCGTCTTCATTTTTTTTTTTTGCTCAATGAGTTTTTTGCTCAATATTTTTTCTAACATTTTTTCTACTATTTTCATTTTTTCTCAACATTTTTTTAGTAAACATTTTTTCTATTTTTATGGTATTGTCTTTATTTTTTTTCTCAACATTTTTTTTGCTCCACTTTTTTTTACCGTCTTCATTTTTTTCTCAACTTTTTTGCCTAACATTTTTTCCATTTTTAAGGTATTTGTAGGCGGCGAGGTTTAGTTGTGCGCCTAAGTGTTGCGACCATGGCACTGTGCGAGATCAGAGCTCACTAGGAAATACAGTGAGCTTGGGACCCAAAATGGAGATGGAGTCGCCATCCGGATGAAACCCGGAACACACTATACAACAATTGGATTCCATGGAGGTTCCCAAAAGCTGTCATCAGAGATCAGGTTCGGAAACTAGGTATGGGCTTTTGGAAAGTCCACCCAACCTTGCGGTTGGCCTCTGTGTGTGTTTTGTATTTTATTACTTTTGATTATTAAATTATTCCCTTATTAACATGCAAATTGCGATTGGTTTCCAATTTAATATTTTAGTCCATTTTATGTTTAAATCCCCGACATTCAATTACAAACAAATAAATAATACAAATAAAAATAATTTACAACCATTCATTCCAAATAAAAGGGGAAAGGAATTAAGGATTACAACTTTTTGGTGTAAACAAGCATAAAAATACTAAAAATAAACTATACATAAACCAAAAATAAACTAATTAATTATACAGATTAATACTAAAAAAATAAATAAAGCAAACATTTAGTGATTAAAAATCACCAAACAATTCCTGCAACACATACAAGTTAATTCCATACAACAACAATAATAATATTTACAAATCATCAACACATAATATGCACAAAAATAAACGAAAATAAGCTCATAAATAGTTCACTAAATAACACCACAAAAAAGGACAATAACCTAGAAACAATATTGATCAATAAAGGAATCATATATAATCGTAGAGAATATAACAAATTAAACAAGAAAATTATGTCAAACATGCAAAATACTAGTTGAAAATCAAGTCATAAATAGGCAGAGTTCGATCAAAGAGGCATCGCCTCCTAACCAAGAGCCGATGGCTCCATCGCCTCATCATAAAGGGGTGACGCCTCTATAAAGAGACGTCACCTCTTCAACAGAGGCGGGAATACTCTACATTTCTTAAATCCTAAGAAACACGACAAAAATGCAAATAAACAATAGATAAACATAAATATATAAATATTAACAGTCAATATTCAATGTCTCATGCAATCATGCTCCTCTATAAACTAAAAATAAGTAATATGATTCAAGAAAAACACAAAGAGCAAACAAACTTAGGTTTTAATGAAGATGAAGAAATAAAAGCTACAAATTGAGAGACTCACTATCATGGACGAGCTAATGCTCCTAACTGAGCCCTCAAAGCTTGATTGATAGATGAATGGCTTTGAATGCAAGAAGGTCCCTTCCTCTTCTCAAGAATCAAGTCCCTTAAGCTTCCAAGCCTCTCCCTTTCTTCTTCCTTTCTTTCTTTTTTTCTTCTTCCTCTTTCCTTATATTTTTCTTTCTTTTTTTTTCAAACGTTTCTCTTTGTCCCTCTGAATTACCAAACTATGCCAACCCCTTTGCCTTTGCCCCCACATTTCCTTTTAAAGTCTCTCCCCTTTTTTCCTTTTTTAAATTCTCAAAAACTCATTCTCACCCTCTCCCATTGCCTTTTTTCATTCCCTAGGCTCTCGCCTACCTTTTCTCCTTTTTCTTTTATGTCCAAAAATGACCAAACCTCAGCAGGTCGACTTCCAACCACTGCCATTAATGGCATTTAATATTGTAGAGAGTGGGCATGAAGAGGCAGCACCTCTTTGATAAGGCTTGGGTAAACAGGCGACGCCTCTTTATTGAGGCGATTGCCTCTTCACCTGGGCCAAATCAAGGCCTTTAGGTCAAGAGGCAACGGGCATGGGCTTTGGCTTTTATTTTGGGCTTAGATATGGTATTTATGGGCTTAGCTTTAGTGTTTGGGCTTGGCTTTAGTGTTTAGGCTTTCAGAGTCAATTTTAGAGAAGTCTTGGGCTCCCCTTGCATTCAAAACTCAAACTTCCTCATCATCAAACTTTTATTGCAGGTCGATCAAACTGACAATGTCCATAATTTGCCCCCTTAGTTTTTCAAAAAATTGAATTTTTTTGAAAATAATTTTTCGAAAAAGCAACATGCACGTCAAATAGAGAGTAAGAATGACATACCTAACCTGCGAGCTTCACTCAGGTCGTCAGTTTTGGGAATTCAAACCCAAGAGGTCGAGCTTCTTCTCAGAAACATGACCGTGTTCCTTAGGTTTTCCTAGCCCTATAAGTCACTCATTAGTAAATTTGTCATGAATCTCAAACATGGCTCAATCTTCACTTAGTAGAGATAGAAGGGAAACATAGTCGTGATCCTTGGGTTAAGCTAACTCGATCAGCTACTCATTATAAATTTGGCGTGATTCCTAAGTTTTCCCAACTCGAGAAGTCACTCAGTAAAAGAGATGAATCGTAACCATGTTCCTTGGGTTTTCCTGGCCCGATCAATTACTCATTATAGTTTGGCATGAATCTTGAGCATGGCCTAACCTCCACTAAGTAAAAAGGGATGAAATGTAACTGTGTTCCTCAGGTTTTCCTGGCCTGATTAGTTGCTCATTATAGTTTAGCATAAAACTCAGGTTTTCCTAGCTCAAGAGTTACTCAGTAAAAGAAGAATGCACTTTCGGGATTCAAACCCGACCAGACACGTCCTGAGATGCACACTTCGAGGATTCAAACCCAACCAGACGCCTGTTCTTTCTAGCACTTCAGGGATTCAAATATGACTAGATGTTAGTTCTTTTATGCACTTTAGGGATTCACACCTAACTAGATGCTTGTTCTTTTGTGCACTTTGGGGATTTAAACCCAACAAGACACTTATTCTTTTGCGCACTTTGGGGATTCAAACCCGACCAGATGCTTGTTCTTTTGCGTACTTCGGGGATTCAAACCCGACCAGACATTTATTCTTTCACACACTTCGAGGACTCAAACCTGATCAAACACTTGTTCTTTTGTGCACTTTGGGGATTCAAATCCGACCAGACGCTTATTCTTTCACGCACTTTGGGGATTCAAACCTAACCATATGCTTGTTCTTTTACGCACTTTAGGGATTCAAACCTAACCAAACAATTATTGTTTTTAATGCTTCAATCATATCATTCTTATCCAAAGATCGATTTTGGGGTACACCCGAGCAATGATGCAAAAATTCTCTTTTTTTTTTAAGCCTTGGGCCATTCGGTGCTTTTATTTCATCAAGTGGGCCTCACTTTCTTTTCCTTATCTTCTTTTCTTTCAATCTTTCTCTTTCACCCTAACCATATAAATTCTTACTTTTCTCTTCCAAGGGTCACTTTCACCTTTTCAATTCTCTGACTTTTCTCTTTTCCTTTCCTTTCTCTTTCTCTCTCATTCTCTCTGTTCTCTGACATGGATACCGTATAAACTTCATATTTGCCCATGTGAGACCCAGTGACACCTACAATGCACCCCTTTTGGAGTTTCAAGCTCAATATTGGAGACAAGATCCCTTTATTTATAGACATACGATCCTATATCTGCGGCTTGGCCACCAAAGAGGTTAGTACTCACTTTCTTCAATTTTTTCTACAAATATCATCAAATAACATCATATTATAGTTTATATACATAGATTTATGAATTTAATAGAAAGAAATTGAATTTTCTTAATCAAAAATTGAAATTTCAAATCATCTTATCAGATTACCGACACGAAGAGGCATCGCCTCTTCAATGAGGTGATCGCTTCTTCTTAAGGAGGCATCCGCCTCTTTAAGTTTTAACAAGGTGATCACCTCTTCTATAGAGGTGTCACCTCAATGACAGGACAGTAAAATTTTGAAGTAAAATAATAATTTTACTCCCTTAGCTTGATGCCCACACCCTCAAAGGTGCCAGAAAATTTAGCGGTGCATGCATCTAGCATGGCGAGCTTCCTGAGGCCATACATACACAGATTCACGATATCGGGTTCTCTGACTTTATTCTAGCACTCCTAGCTCAGCAGGGGCATACAGACTATCATCCCTTGCATGCCCTGATGGAGAGGTGGTCTGACACCACCCACACGTTTCATCTTCCATTTGGGGAGTTCACTCTGGACTCGATGGCCTTCAATGTAGTTACCGGCATTGCTTGTGCAAGGGATTCTATTCCTTTTAACGCTAGCCTCCACTAATTATCTCTTAACCATCTCGCTTTTATTGAGCGTCTACTTAGGATGGTCCTAGACATGAAGGGAACCCACACAGTGAAGCTTGAGTTTATCAGGAGCTTCTACACCTACGCCAAAGTTGAGGCAGCTACTACACCCCTTCAAATCGATCAGGTGGTGCACGCTTTCCTCGTTTACCTCCTGGGCACTACTCTCTTCATAAATACGACCATCTTTGTGGACTTGAGCTTTCTGATGCCTCTGAGGGACCTGGACTTGGTGGTGACCTATGATTGTAGTAACTGCGCCTTAGCTTAACTGCGCCTTAGCTTATCTTTACAGGACTATGGATGAGCTAGTATGTAGAGCTAAGTGACTCTACGATTTTTGGCACGCCATACTGGTATCTTACTTTCTCTTTCTCCCTTCATATTCCATTCCAACTATTATTGTTCAATCTTACTAACAACCCCTTATTTCTCTTACAGGACTAGGCTTTAGAGTTGGAGCTGATAGTGGGGATCACCAAGGTCATTGACACTCCCTTCCATATAATGGCGAGGTGGGGTCACAACCGGGCTTGGAGGAGGCCTGTGGCTCGTGTTCATATCCACTATGAGTGGCTGAACACACTCACTTATGATGAGGTATGTACCTACAAATGTAACTGAGATTAATAATAAGCTCATTCATCAAATTCACTTACTTACTTGTTCATTCTTGTAGCTATACCCGGACTTGTAGGGCCCTTAGGCTAGGTGGACTTAGGCCATGGTTCACTCCATCCCTCTATCCAGGAAGAGGGTTCTGCTTAAAGGCCCTGATTATAGAGTTTGGTTCCTCAAGCAGAGGATACATCAATGGCGACTAAGTGCCTGAGTGAGGCATCAACCTCTTGCTCCTCCCCGGCATATCTTCTAGGCATACGAGTTAAAGGGAGATGAGCTCAATCATGCCTTGTAGGGAGAGGATGTCCTAGACTATTGCGAGCAAAGGAAGTCTAGGTACATGGACTTTACATGAGCTCATCTGCTACAACAGGTGCCTCATCCTAAGCTTGCACTTCAAGTGAGCATGCAATGTTTTATTCTACTTATTTTATATTTACTTACATATGTTGTTCTCTTATTTATTTTTCATCTTTTAAGCTGCTTCTAGGGCACCTGTTCCTCACCCTAGGCCCTTCACACAGGAAAGGCCTCATCAGTGCCCTCGCATCATTCCTAGTGGTGAGGGCTCTTCTTCTACGGCACCCTTCTTAGCGGACCCTTTTAGTCCTCAACCCCAAGTGATGGCCGACAGACTCACTGCTACTCCCGATTTGCTAACTCACTATCGGGTGCCTTCTGGTGAGCTCTCTCATCAGTTTCCAATGCTGGATATAACCCAGGAGCTGGCATTCTCTCTAGAGGCTATTACCCATGTAAGTTTCTTTCTTCCTAAATTGTGTTCTCAAGCTTTATAACATATGACTAGTTCTAACATTATCAATGGAACAGATACCTTGAGATCAGGGAGAGTACATGTACCGGGTGGTTAAGGCTTATAGAGACTTCCCAATGCAGGTGATGCAACAGTGGAAGGTACACACATAATATACTCTATTTCTACATGTATGCATGCTTTCATGATTTCTTACCTCTTACTGTGCTTCTACAGGATCGAGATGAGGCTAGTCAGGCTAGGATCACTGCCTTGGAGTGCCAACTCATCACTTTTCAAGTCGAGGGCAATGAGGAGGTCAATGAGTCTGATAATGATGAGTAGAGAGGACCTTCTGTAGATTTTTATTAGCATAGGGGTATCCTTGTCTAGCAACATTAGAGGTCTTACATTATTGCCCTATTATTGTCTAGATTGATTGATTAATCTGATTGATTTTTTTTATGCTTTCATATTTTGCACTAAGAATTTTTGGCAGAATTTTGAATGAATGAAGGCCTTTTACCTCTAAAATGCTCTGTTCTAACTCTATATATGCAACCTAAAAAATTCCAGCAATGCAAGGACCTGTTCTGCCTATCGTAGAGGAGTCGCCTCTATGTGAAGAGGCAACAGGTGATTCACCTCTTCTCATAAAGGCGTCGCCTAATTGTAGAGGTGATCGTCTCTACACGCTTGTCCTGCAGCTATAAAAACCCTCAAATCTTCTTCAAAATCCCCAATCTTCCCATTTCACCACTTCCCTCTCTTCTTTTCTCCTAAACAACATTCTGACCCCCAATCATGGCTGAGAGAAACTTGAAAAAGCTATAACCAATTCTGAAAAGTCTAGATGGCAAGTCATGGGCTAGAATAGAGCCATTTCACCTTTCTGCCTTTTGATCTTTGCATGCTAGGAAGATTAACTTCGTCCTTCTCCATATTCTTGCCCAGTTTTAGGATCCCTAAAAGCATGTTTTTCAGTTCAACACAGTGGAGATTTGCCCCTTGCCAGAGGAATTTGAGGCTATCATGGGCTCTCACATAGATTATGCTTGATAGATTGTCATCCCTCCAGTCCTAACCCTAGATTTGCACACCATCCAATACCAAATGGTAAGATTGTTCAATATGTCCCCTCAATCCTCTCTTCATCACATTTTTGGGAATGAAATCTTGCTTAGCCCTTTTGTAGAGACGATAGTGGTTGTAGATAGTAGCGAGGTTCCCTGGCCTGAGATGATGGCATTCTGCTTATATGCTCAGTTCTTGTTGGTCTCCCCTTCTGGTAACTGTGACCTGAAGATCCTGCATGTTTTGGACCAAATGGAGAGTGGACTGAACCCTTTCCCTCTCATTCTAGCTAAGACCATTATCAGACTTGATAACTTTTCTGAGACTAGGAGATTCTCTGGGATTCCATTTCCACTGGAGGTAAGTCTCTTCTTTCTCTTACCACTTTCTACTTTCCATCATTCTTACCTATTTGTCAATTCTACAGGCTTAGTTATAAGAGAAACTGAGATTGGTCGAACCTCCTAGAGAAATTGCTCACTACAAGGCCAAACATTATAGCACTATGAGACTTCATCATGTCCTAAAGGATACCTACAGCTGGTTATCTACATTCCCTAATACTCTGATTTAGTGAATGAGCCCATGGTGGAGACTGCAGCACATGACCCTCTAAGCTTACACCTATTGCGTTCCTTTAATCGGCCTCCATTTTGCCACCTTCTATAATCCGGCTCGGCTTTGCAAACAATATGGATAGAAATAGCAAATTATGGAGTTCATACATGAGTTTGAAGCAGGGCCTCTTTCTCAGAATTTTCTGGACAACCTGGTTGTTAGTTGGCCTCAAAGGATCATTCAGAGGTTCATTGACTACAATGGAGATCAATCTACTGATGACTAGTACAAGGTATAGGTTTAACTACAACAAGTAGAAAAGGATGAATTTACAAAAAATAGAAGGACAATGGCATTACAGGCATCGAGTGCCCAAGGGAGTCATAAAAGAAGCAGACGATATTATATCAGTTTATGAAACTTAGTCTTTTATATACTTTCTTTATCGAATGGGATTTCCTTTTGAGTTAGACATATGTGTAATAAGCATTTAATGCAATGTTTATAATAATAAAGGTAATCCATTCCATTTAATTTAAGCACAATGTGACTATACCATTTTGCTTCTTACATATCTCCTATCATTGCCCTTACAAGTTTTTCATCTAACTATTTTCTCTTCTCTCTCTCTCTCTCTCTCTCCTTTTACATATCCCTTACTTTTGCCTAGACCACCTTTTGAGGTTTTCAATCCAACAGGACTTCTTACTTTTTCCTTTTATTGTCTCTAACTTTTTCTTAGGCAGCCTCTTTTGAGGTTTTCTCCCTAGCAAGACTTTACAAAAATTATTTCTTGAGCTTGTCCATGTTGATGGGCTCTCTGAATTCATTTCCCTCCAAGTTAGAAAAAATAGTGGCCCCTTTTGAAAATAGCTTCTTCACTTGGTAGGGACCTTCCCAGTTTTGCTCGAACTTCCCCTGTGGATTAGTCATGATTGGCCTAGTGAGCTTTAAGACCAAGTCACCCTCTTTGATCTTGGCTGGCTTAATCCTCTTGTTATAAGCCTAGGCTATCCTTTTCTAGTACAACTGAGAGTGATACATAGCCTTCATTCTTTTTTCATCCAACAAGGTTAGTTGGGCCAACCGACTTTCTACCCACTGATACTCAGGGATTTTAGACTCTAGGAGAACCCTTAGTGACTGAATCTCAACCTCAACTAGTAATACAACTTCACATCCATATACCAGAGAATACGGAGTGGCTCCTATTAATGTTTTGGCAGTGGTTCTGTATCCCCATAATACAAACTGTATATAACTTGCCTAGTCTCTACAATGTTCTAGTATCTTGGCCAAAATTCTTTTCACATTCTTGTTTACTGCTTCTACGGCTCTGTTCGCCTGTGGTATATAAGCGGATGATCTATGATGCTCAATGTTGTATTCTTCCAATAGAGTGGTTGTGTCTACCTTAAACTAAACACCATTATCAATGATAACCTGATAAGGCAACCCATACCGGTCTTCTTTATGAACTTAGCCATCTGTTTCGCCCCTACAGTGGTGAATGATTTTGCTTCTACCCATTTAGAGAAATAGTCGATTGCCACTATGATATAATAATGTCTGTTGGATGCTTTTGGCCTTATCTCTCTAATAATGTCAATTCCCCATACTGTAAATGGCCAAGGAGAGGTTAATCCCTGAAGTTCCATAGAAGGTAGGTGGCTCACATCGCCATATACTTGGCAATTGTGGCATTTCTTTACATACTTCATGCAATCTGCCTCCGTAGTTAGCCAGAAGTACCCTTGATGGGTTATCTTTTTAGTGAGGACTGTTTCATTCATATGTGGCCCACATAAACCCTCATGAACTGCTTCCATGATCTTATGTGCCTTTTATACAACATCCCATTGTGGCTAATAAATTGTCATGATAACATCCTCAATGACATCCTCTCTTTTCTATCGGCTTCCTCAGGGAAGTTTCCTATCTTAAGATATCATTGTAGATCATAAAACTAAGGCTTCTCCACTGGGTCAATCGACATTATTTTGATTTCCTCATAGCAAGGAATTCAAGCTCGTACTAAGATAAGAGGCTTCATTTCTACTCGTCTGCCTCCTTCCCATGTCAAAGCTAGGGTAGCCAATGCATCTGCCATTTGATTCTCCTCTCGGGGGAAGTGTCTAAATCTATATTGCATGAAGGATAATAGGATCGTGGCTAAATAATCCCAATACAGCTTTAGCTTATCTTCCCTCACTTCCCATTCCTTGGCGATCTGCTTTACTACTAGCATCGAATCCCCATACACCGTCACCTCTTCTGCCCCTACATTTCTAAGTGCTTCTAGACCAAAAATGCAGGCTTCATATTCAGTTTGGTTGTTAGTGACCTTGAATTCTAGCCTCTTTGCCATCAAGATTACTTCTCCTTCTGGTGAGACCAAAATCACGTCGATGCCTGCACCTCTGCTGTTCACTGCTTCGTCAAAGTACATTTTCCAAGTCTGGATTTCTATTGCCCCCAGGTGTTCATCCAAAAATTCTAATTCCCATTCTTGTTCATCATTCACCAAATTTTAGGCCAAAAAGTCTGCCACATCTCTTCCCTTTATCACCTTTTTAGTAATATAATCTATGTCGAATTCACTGAGCAGGACTAACCATCTGGCTAATGTCCTTGTCAGTGATGGAATCCACTAGAGATATCTAAGGGGATCATGCTTAGAAACTACTTGAATCCTATAGGACTAGAAGTAATGTCGTAGCTTCTTTATTGCCTAAATCACTGCCAAACAGGTTCTTTCTACTAGACTATAATTGATTTAATAAGGCAGAAGCTTCTTATTCAGATAATATATGGCATGCTCAACTCTCCCCTCTCCTTCTTGAGCCAACATTGCACCAATTGCATCCTTCTTTATAGCCAAGTAAAGAATTAGAGGCTTCCCAGGCCTTGGCGACTGTAAAACTGAAGGATTCATCAAATACTGCTTAATAGTTTTAAAGTCGTACTAATACTTGTCATCCCAAACGATTGGCTGACTCTTCTTTAAGAGCTTGAAGATTGGCTTACAAATGGTAGTTAGTTTAGCTATGAACCTGCTGATGTACTGTAGCCTTCCTATAAACCTTTTAACTTTTTCTCATTCTTTGGTACGGGCATCTCCCTGATCACTCTAACCTTGTCTGGATCCACCTCTATACCCTTTTGACTAATAATGTATCCTAATAGTTTCCCAGATGTCACCCTGAAAACACATTTCTTTGGATTTAGTCTAAGGTTTTACTTTTTAGCTCTTGCCAGGAACTTGTCTAAGGCTTCGAAATGCCCTTCTCTGGTCAGAGACTTCACTATCATGTCATCTACATACACTTCTATCTCTTTATGGATTAGATCATATAACAACGTAGTACCCATTCTTTGGTCAATAGCCCTTGCATTTTTTAATCTGAATGGCATAACTGTGCAACAGTAAACACCCCACTCATTAATGAAAGAAGCCTTCAACTTGTTAATCACGGCCATCATGATCTGATTATATCTTGAGAAGCCATCAATGAAGGAGTACATGGTGTTGGAAGCTGCACTATCAACCAAGGTGTCAATGTGCTTTAAAGGAAAATCATCCTTAGGACAAGCCTTGTTCAAGTCCCTATATTCCACACACATCCTGACTTTACCATCTTTCTTGGGAACTGGGACTATGTTAGCTAGCCATTGGGTGTCATCTACCACTTCTAGGAACTTTGCTTTTAGCTGCTTTTCTACTTCTTCTTTGACTAAGAGGGCCCACTCTAGCCTTCATCTTCTCTTCTTCTGCTTTATCGGAGCAATGTGAGAATATATGGGAATCTTGTGCTCTATAATCTCTCTATTAATCCCAAGCATATCCTCATAGCCCTAAGCAAACATTTTTTGTCTTCTTTTAAGAGTTTCTTTCATTTTTTCTCTCTTATTAGGAGTTAAGTCAGAAGTAATGAGTATATTTTTAGGGTTATCACTTGTGCCTAGATTAAATGATTCAGATTACACTGAATTAATGTTAAACATATGCATGAAATGATCATCACACACAGTATAACCATTAGGAAACACATCATATAAGTAAGCATAATCAAACTTCATCACATTAACTTTAGAAAGAAAAATGTCATCAGTCTCAAACAAATTAGAAACAGGAAGGTCAATGTCATTATAGAAAACATCTATAATAGAATTAAGGACAAAGGTCTCGAAGTTGAATTCCTCTTCCTAGTCAATAGCATCCTTCAGCTCCACTGCAGGAATATCCTTTTCTGATTTTGAAGTCAACACCAGCTCTTCTACTATGGGCTCTTCAATAATAGATTTTTAGATCCCATCCATATATTTGACAAAAATTTTGAACCCAAGGACCAGCTTCTCAGCGATCATCAAAGGCTCAAGAGTTCCTTGATAAGGGTAATCGGTACCTTCCTCCACAAATGTTTTCCAGAGCATCTTCTTCTTCAAATCAGCCCTAATTCTGCTCTTCCCAGCCTTGCCCTTAATTTCTTATTTTTCATCAAACTCATCCTCCCCTAAATATCCTACCCCGTGCTTCACAATCGGTACCTTGGTTTCAATGAATTCCAGTGGAACCTACTGATTCTTTCCTAGTCCCATCCCAGGCATGAACTGTATGCTTTTCATTATACTGACAACCTTTAGGTTTAGCTCATCTTCATAAATCATGCAAACTTCAAAACTTAGGTTGTTCGGGATCTCAGTAAGAGCTAGTTTCAATGTAGCAACTATAGCCTCTGTTTCAGCCACTATAGTAACCACCCTCCCCTCATATGGAAATTTGATCTTTTGATTAACAATGGATGACACTCCCCCTAGACGATGGAACCATAGTCTTCCCAAAATAATAGCAAAGGTGACTGGAATGTCTATTACATAAAGGTTAACCTAAACTTCAATAGGTCCAGTCTTGACTAAAGCCTGAAAAGTTCCTTTAACTGGCCTTTTCGTATCATTATAAGCCTTTATGACTACTTCAGAGGGCTTTAAATCAGCTACCGTCAAGCCAAGCTTTTATAGGATCTTCAAAGGACACACATTGATAGTTGACCCATTATCGACCATAACATAGCACGTCAATTTGCCTTTCACTTCGGCCTTAATAAATAAGGCTTTGTTGTGATCCCTTCCTTCTAAGGGCAGGTCATCATCGATGAACACAATTGCCCCCTGAGGGCTTTCAATCAGTGAGCTCACCATTTTCCTTAGAGTGTGTGTTGAAGGTATCTTCTTGTGATCGAGAGCTAAAACCAGTGCTTCCTGATGGGCCCAGGAGTTTATAAGCAACTCCCAAATACTGGCAAGAATTTTCTCGTCTCTTTTAGCCTCAATAATCTCCTTAGCTTTCTCACCTTTCTCTGATCCCTCATTTGGACTACTCCCCACTTTCTCTACCTTATCCTTCTTCACTCCTTCTTCCCCCTCCTTCAACTTCTCAACGGATTGTGTTGTTCTCCTCTCATAGTTCTTCCCTAGATCAACTGTTTCTCCCTCTTCATCATTAGAACTCCAAATATCAAGCACATTTACACGAGACTCAATGGCCTGCTGCCTCGGATTCAAGTCTTTTGCTTGTGGTTTTGGTGGGGTAGGTGCGACATCAATAAAGGAATTAATAACTTGTTCCTCTATTAGGCCGTGTTGATCATCAAGATACAGGGATTTTATGGTCGTATATTTCGATAGTTGGGTAAAGGGTTATTTTAGGTTTTTGGTTTTTTGGTTTATGGGTTAGTTATTTTTCCTGAATTGATCAAATCTTGAATCTCATGTTTTAGGTGAGTGTAGCTTTCTATATTATGCCTGATGCTCTGGTGGTACTTACAGTATAGCTTTGGGTCGTCATTTGGTAAAGGAGGTTGTTTAAGTAAGGGTTGTAGAAGGTTATCCTCAATCAGCTTTTGCAGGACTTTGGAGAGGGTTTTCCCAAATTAGAAAACCTTCAGGATTGCCTGACTACATTGATCTGTACATTACTGCTTGACCCAACTCCGCTACCATATCCAAACCCTTCTTTGTTCACGGATCTTCCACTGAAGAACGTCTTTTCTTGCGTAAGGTCTGATTCTTTCTATACTTTAAACCTGTATAATTCCTTAAAGTTTCGAACCCTAAATCTCTCAACTTCTTGGAGAGAGGGAGTACACATCCTTCTATGGCTATTACTAGCTTATCAGATTCCACATGTCATTACTTCATCTGTGCTAATTTTGCTCTCCATCTGACCAAATAATCCATAAAGGATTCATTAAACTTCTGCTTCACATTTTGTAAGTCTCTCAAAGAAGCCTCCATCTGAATATTGAGACTATATTGCTTAATAAATGCAGTGTATAATATCATCTAATGGGTGCTCCCTCCAAAGACAGTAGGAATTTCTTCACAATCTACACTTTAGTCAATTCAGTTGTCTTCATATGGGTCACAAACTACTTTAAATGGAGGTGGTCCTCTATGTTGGTGAACTTCTTTATGTTAGGAAACTTGAACATCCATGGTAAGGGATCATCATCTTTATCCAGGCTCAGCTCAAAAAAGCTCATTGGGGCATCAATCCCTTTTTCTTTCATCATCAACTGCATTTGAGCCATAGACTTAACAAGATCTTTAGCCCAATTGGCTTCTCCATATTTCCCTGGGCATCTTCTTTCTAACGGATAATAAGTTCTACCAATATTGTCTGTTGATCATCCTCTGCCTCTTGCCTTTCAAGAACCTCGGCATCTAGATTAAAAGGTCGAGGTTGAGGTGCTGGTGGTTAGGGCACTAGCAGTTGTGGTATTGGCAATTCCCCTCTAGTTGTACCCATCATTTCCCTATCATTCTCTCATGATTGCCCTAGTTTTTTTCACCATTTCAGCTTTCAACTGTTCCTTGAAGGCTTCAGCATCAAATTCTGCCATCTTGCTCTCTTTACGGACTCTAATCAGACGGCCTGTGTCAGATCACTTCCAACTGGAAGACTGATATAGATCTATATCTACAAACATTGAGGGTCAAAAGCATGCATGGCATGTATGCGTGAAATGCAAGCCTACTAGTAAAAAGGAAAACAAAACAAAACATATATGCACGTATCAAAGGACAAAATAAAAAGCTCTCTAACAATATCTCCACCCTTATTTCTCCCACACACGTGTTCAATGGCAAGTTCCTTGTCCTAGGATTTTTGTTATGGGCTTTGACTATCAACGAGGGATAATAAAATTGACGGATGCAAGGTAACTCTCAAGACGATGCAAACAAGTGGCACTTCCTCCAAATAATTCCAAAGTCCATTTTTAATTGGCCAAGAATGATATCAAATGCCCGCCTTGTCAAGATCCCTTTGAAATGGGCTAATAATAGGCATGAAAGGCCTATCTTGTCAAGGCTTATTTTGTAATGGGCTTGGGCTTTATTTAGAGGATTACCATATGGCATAAAACACATGCCTTTGGAAAAAATCCTAGTGGAAATTGCTAAGTCATTACATGAGCTAAGTCTTAGGTAATAAGCTTCAACTCCCATAGCTATATACATCCATTACGTATCCCCACTTAAGGGTTCGTGCGACATAGATAGCTACGTGTTATGAGTGACAATAATCAAATACCTCACCACCAGGTTTGAATGAAACACAGGCAGCAAAGCAAAGATTAATCTCGGTTTATTTAGGACTTGCAGTGCATTATATGGAAACGTGTAGTGAATGAAAAATTTATGAAGGAAATAAATAAATAATCAAATATGATAAATTACAAAACACTTGGAATCAATTTCTCTATCCCCAATGGAGTCATCACTGTAGGCGATAGGGTTTAGTCGCACGCCCAAGTGTTGGCAACCATGGCACTATGCGAGCTCAAGGCTCAATAGGAAATACATAGTGGGCTTGGGGCCTAAAATTGAGATGGAGTAGCCACCCGAATGAAAGCCAGGACACACTATACAACAACTGGATTCCATGGAGGTTCCTAGAAGCTGTCATCAAATATCGGGTTTGAAAACTGGGTATGGGCTTTTGGAATGCCCACCCAACCTTGTGGTTGGCCTCTGTGTGTTTTGTATTTTATTACTTTTGATTATTAAATTATTCCCTTATTAACATGCAAATCGTGGTTGGTTTCCAATTTTATATTTTATTCCAAGTGTGCACTTTAGTCAATTTTATGCTTAAGTCCCCGGCATTCAATCACAAACAAATAAATAACACAAATAAAAATAATTTACAACCATTCATTCCAAATAAAAGGGGGAAGGGATTAAGGATTACAACTTTTTAGTGTAAATAAGCATAAAAATACCAAAAATAAATTATAAATAAACCAAAAATAAACTAATTAATTATGCAAATTAATACAAAAAAAAATAAAGCAAACATTTAGTGATTAAAAATCACCAAATAATTCCTGCAACACATACAACTTAATTCCATACAACAACAATAATAATATTTACAAATCATCAACACATAATATGCACAAAAATAAACGAAAATAAGCTCACAAAATAGTTCACTAAATAACACAAAAAAAAGGAGAATAACCTAGAAACAATATTGATCAACATAGGAATCATATATAATCATAGAGAATATAACAAATTAACTAAGAAAATTATGTCAAACATGCAAAATACTAGTTGAAAATAAGTCATTAACAGGAAGAGTTTTGTCAAAGAGGCATTGCCTCTTGACCAAGAGGCAATGCCTGCATCGCCTCATCATGAAGGGGCGACGCCTCTATGAAGAGATGTCGCGTCTTCAATAGAGGCAAGAACATTGTACATTTCTTAGATCTTAATAAACGTGACAATCATGTAAATAAACAAGAGACAAACATAAACATACAAATATTAACAATCAATATTCAATGTCTCATGCAATCATGCTCCTCTATGAACTTAAAATAAGTAATAAGATTCAAGAAAACACACAAAGAGCAAACAAATCAAGGTTTTAATGAAGATGAAGAACCAAAAGCTAAAAAAGGAGAGACTCACTACCTAGGACAAGCTGATGCTCCTAACTAAGACCTTAGAGCTTGATTGATGGATGAATGGCTTTGAATGCAAGAAGGTCCCTTCCTCTTCTCAAGAATCAAGTCCCTTAAGCTTCCAAGTCTCTTTTCTTCTTCTTCCTTTCTTTCTTTTCTTCTTCTTCCTCTTTCCCTCTATTTTTCTTTCTCTTTTTTCTCAGATGTTCTTCTTTGTCCCTCTGAATTACCAAACTTTACCAACCCCTTTGCCTTTGCCCCCACATTTCCTTTTAAAGCCTCCCCCTTTTTTGTCCTTTTTCAAATTCCCAAAAACTCATTCTCACCCTCTCTCATTGCCTTTTTTTCATTCCCTAGGCTCTCTCCTACCTTTTCTCTTTTTTCTTTTACGTCCAAAAATGACCAAATATCAGTAGGTGGACTTCCAACCACTGCCATTAATGGCATTTAATACTGCAAAGA
Source organism: Mallotus nudiflorus (assembly GCA_947683625.1). Classification (NCBI taxonomy): domain Eukaryota; kingdom Viridiplantae; phylum Streptophyta; class Magnoliopsida; order Malpighiales; family Euphorbiaceae; genus Mallotus; species Mallotus nudiflorus. The sequence goes on along the minus strand of CANTUR010000213.1, from coordinate 1,916,339 downwards.
GTGGGTGTGAAGAGGCGGAGCCTTTTCGATTAGGCATCGCCTCACAAATGCTTGGGGTGAAAAGGTGACACCTCTTCGTTGAGGCGATCACCTCTTCACCTGAGCTAAGTCAAGGCCCTTGGGTCAAGAGGCAACGGGCTTGGGCTTTGGCTTCTATTTTGGGCTTGGATATGGTATTTGTGGGCTTAGCTTTAGTGTTTGGGCTTGGTTTTAATGTTTAGGCTTGGCATTAGTATTTAGGCTTTCATAGTTGATTTTAGAGAAGTCTCGAACTTCCCTTGCATTCAAAAGTCGAACTTTCTCATTATCGGGCTTTCGTTGCAAGCCGATCAAAAGTGTCCATAATATTATTTTCATTTTTCTTCAACATTTTTTTTTCAAATGAATGATTATGAACTCAACAGCTTCAATTTTTTTAAAAACAACTAATAAATATTTTTAACTGTTGTAACAATAAGAAATAAACAAAATTTTTCCCTTTTAAAATATAAAAGAATAAGTTTTTTTTTTTTACTTTCATTTGTTTATTAAAATGTCTAACAAGCTTTATTTAAAAAAATATATTATTTGATACTTATTGATCATCAATATGTAACATGTTTACTATCCTTATGATGTATTTGTAAAATCAACAAAAAAAACCGAGAAAACAAAAAGCAACAAATTTTTTTCCTTTTATTAGTATTAACAATAAAATTAAGGCCATAAATAAAATTTTTACTTTTATTAGAATTAATAATAAAAATAATAAATTTTTTATATATTTCATAATTTTGTTGTTGTTTTTTTTATTTTTTTTTCGTGTCTTTAAAGAAAAACAACAAAAATCAACAACGGAAACAACAAAAAATAGCTAACAACAACAACTAAAATAACAAAAATCAACAAAATTTTTCAGTTGTTAATTTTTATTGTTTTATCAGTTGTTTTTCATTATTAATAATAAAATTAAGGAAATAAATAAAATTTTTACTTTTATTAGTATTAATGATAAAAATACTAATTTTTGATATATTTCATGATTTATTATTATTTTTTGTTGTTTTTTTATTTTTAACAAAAATGAACAAATGGAAAAAAAAAAACAACTGAAATTGAAAATAATTACAAAAATCATCAAAAAATTGCAGTTGTTGATTTTTTTTGCTATTTTTTATCTTTTTTAGTTTTTTCATTGTTAATAATAAAATCAAGGTTGTTTGTTGCTGTTTTTTTCATTGTTGTTGTTGTTTTTTTTTTTATTGAAAAAAAAATTATTGAATACTATGACTAATTTTTAGTTTAATTAGTTGAATTTTATATTCTAAATAATGGTAAATTTCTAAATTAAAAAAATTCTTATTTAAAATATACAAACCAAGTAAATACATACAATTAACTTCAATTAAAGATAACTTCAAAATATAAAATAGGTAAAAAGAATTATAGAATAAAATTTAAAAAAATAAAAAATACTGAAATTAAGGAATGAAAATACAGAGAATCAAAAGTGAAAGAAAAAATAAAGGAAAACAAAATTAAAAATACAGTGCTTAGACCGTCCACCCAATGATATTTCCAGTTTTTTGTATTTATGAAAAAAATCCTAAGAAATTATGTATTGGGCCATTACTCATTTTTAAGGTTTGTGTACATCTCATCTCAAAGTTGACGGTATAATCATAGAGAAGATTAGTAATGGTCTATCAACTTCATAAGGAAAGCAAAATGTCCTAAAAAAAATATATTTTTGATATAATGATAAAAATAATTTTCTGATGTGTATGAGTCAACCATAAATGATTTGATATTATTGGTTTAATTTTCCAACTTATCAAAGGCTAGGATCTTTATAAAATTTCTTCGGTGAGGGAATAGTTAAGTTACTCATTTCTAAGGTTTGTGTACATCTCATCTCAAAGTTGACGGTATAATTATAGAGAAGATTAGTAAGGGTAGCTCCAATGCTACTCTTTAAAATAAAAAGTATATTCTAAGTAACAAAGAACATTTTAAGGAATCTTCAAATATAAAGAGCAAATAATTTTATTTAAATCCAATTGTGCACTTTATATTTAACTCTTAATTTTTTTTATCCCAAAAAAAATTAATTTTAATTTTTTCCCTTTTTTTTCTATGAATTTCCCTCTTTTCATTTCATTACTTTCCCTCCATTTTTTGTTTATACATTTAATCAATCCTTTGATATCCATTTCCAGGTTCTCTAGCAATAGCTCTTTCCCTTTTTTTTTTATAAGAAAGAGTAGAAAAATTGCAACTACAACCTCAAACGTGAGTAAGAAAGACCACAAACATCAAAAAACATCATCAGGTGGTTCTTAAAATAAGCGGTAAGTCAGTAACTAACCATTCCAATAAAGAAGTTGTTTAATAGCTCCTTTCCCTGTATATATCATGCTTTCTACCAATTTGATAAGTATTATTCTTGATGACTCTAACTTGGACATGATAGTATCTACTATGTTGCTCAATAAAAGAAGAATAACAACACTACATTATGGCTCATTTATGGTCGTGCATACATATGGTGTGATAGAGTGCATAGTCACCAAAAGCTTTTTAAGACGATTTTGCAGAAAATCCTATGTATTCTCTAAATTTATTTTGAGAGAGATTTCAAATACATAAATCTCTTTTTCTTTATATTCAATCTACTGTAGAAGCTCATGATCTATATTTTATTCAAAAAAGAGATGATATTCGATGTCTTAGTTTGTCTTCTCTCTAAAAGATCACTGTTGCAATAAAGATGTTTGCATATGGATTTGCAACAGATTATGTTAATGAATATATAAGAATTGGTGAAAGTATTATAATTGGAAGTCTTAAAAGGTTTATTAAAGCAATAGTTTCAATTTTTTCAGAGAATTACATGAGATCTCCAAAAAAAATTAATATTGCTAGATTGTTAGTCGTGGGTTTCTTGGAATGTTAGGAAGCACTGACTGTATGCATTAGAAATGAAAAAATTGTCTGGTTGCTTAGAAAGGGATGTCTGTTGGCCATGTTCATGAACCAACTATAATTCTTAAAGCTATAAATTCATATGATCTTTGGATATGGCATGCATTTTTTGGAATTCCTAAATCACATAATGACATAAATGTTCTAGAGCGATCTTTTTTGTTTACAGATCTTGCAAAAGGACGTGCTCCACTAGCCAACTATTCAATTAATTATCATGATTATACAATGGGATATTACCCTGCTGATGGCATGTGTCCTCCATAATCAACATTTGTGAAAATAATTCGATTTCCATAAAACAATAAGCACAGACAATTTTCTATAGCTTAAGAGTCGGTGAGGAAAGATGTAGAATGAGAATTTAAGGTAATACAAGCACGATTTGCCATTGTGCAAGGACTAGCACATTTTTGGCATTATCAAACTTTAAAAGACATTATGAAAGCTTATATCATATTGCATAATATGATTGTTGAAGATGAAAGACATGTTAAAAACTTAGATTTTAATTATGATACACCTGATGTCATTTAAAATATATCAGTTTTGCATGAGCGTACAGTAGAGCTTATGGAATTTATTTAGTGTCATCAATGTATTAAGGATCGAGACATTCATTATTAACTACAACAAGACTTAATCGAGCATATATGGAAAATACATAGGATGCATTGATATCTCACGAAAATACATTGGATGGATGGCAAAATTAGGTTTAACATTGAAAAAAGTTTTAGCATTGCCGCATGGATTGCAAAAAGCTCTACTACTATCATAATTGCAAATCTATTTATTCTAGATGTCATTTTGTTTTTGTTAGAACATGCAAGATATCTCTATAAGCTAGCAGTCTATGATCTGAGGCTGATACTTACTACTATTTGTTCTTCAAGAGTATTTGTGTTATTAGTTCAATTTCTACTTTTTTTTAATTTTTTAGTTATTATTTTTTTTACAGTCATTCAAGAGCATTTTTGAATGTAGCTACATTGCAGCTAGTGAGAGCATATGTAATGAACATTTTATTTATGAGGAAATCCGTTAAATTTTACTTTATATATCCATCACTATGTTCAAAGGATTTTCTTGTGTAATTTCTATTGTATTCCCTCCTTAAAGGGACCTGAAATATGTATTAATTTCATTACTAGTTAAATTTGTTGGCATGCACTGTATGCAATCCATCATTGGTAGAATCTCATAATTAAAGGGTAGCTGAAATTATGAAGTGAGAATTGGAAACAAAGAAACAATTGCAAATTATTTAGATATATATAAAGGGTACAGTATTATTGTGAAACTATTATGTTCTTCTTGTTTATAACTGCAAATTAATTAATTAATTAATTAATTAATTAATTAATTATATATATATATATATATATATATATATATATATATATATGCTTGTCCTGTAGGATTGTTTTTGGGTTAAATTGCATTTTGCTACTATCTGTTGATGCTATGTATATTTGAATCTGGCTGCAATTTCTCTGTTCTGAATAAAGAATCCAACATTTTCTTTTCTTTTCTTGAAATATCCTTGTGAATGTTAAGAACATAATGCAATTTCTCTTTACAAATTAATAAAAAAATCACATTTTTTAAAAATAAAATAAATAAAAAATAATAAATGACCAAAAAAAGATACAATAAAACCAACATTTATATCCAATGGCTTAGTTTCCAACTAGGAAGTTCATTTGTTCATATTAAAAAAAATGAACAAATGAAATCAGAAAAAAATGATGCATGGACATGAAAAATAAAAAAAATAACATCAAGTGTCAATTGGCTACTTAGTTGAATCTAAATTATTTCTTTATTGTTGAATATCATAAATGCTTATATTGTTCGTAACGTTATACCATTCCCACTTTCCCATGAAGTTCATGAAGTATGTATATGGTTGTTAGTTGTTGGGCTAAACTCTTTTATGTCACATAATTAATTGCAACCTATTATGAACTAGGCCATGTTAAGTATTGCAATAGTGTTTTACTGCTTTCTACATGGATCATAGATGAATGATCTTCAACTAGTTGACCTTATAATTTGACTTACATAATGATTTCTGGAAAGATTATTTTGCATCTGTTATGATCAAATATAGAAGATTATAAATTGCTTAATGTTGTCAAATTACAAGTTTTTGTAGTTGATTATATTGCCTACTCTGCTTCACTATGATCTCCTATATGTATTTGATGAACAAATTCTGCTAAACTTTCAAAAAATGAATTTCTGTGATGAAATAATCAGTACATATTTACAACACTCTTTAGAGTATTTGAATATAGAATATAAATATGTACATCCTCTTTTCTATTACTAGTTTTTATGATATGACGTGTGAACTGACAAAGCATAAAGGAACCTAAAGACATGTAAACATCAAATAAACAGCACTCACCAATCTACATGCATTCTTGGAATAATGAAGTCTACTAGCTAAAATTTGATAAACTTCATTTTCTGCATAAATTGCATATCCTATAAGTATGGGCATATGATTAGTGCAATAAAAATCTAATAGTTATAATGGTAAAAGTTGTAGTGTTTAGATATTAGCATCTCTCACAGGGGAAATATAATTTCTGAAGACGTGGATATCCGGATGCTAATCTAATAAAATTTTCCTTTAGCATCAATAGAATGATAAGTAAAATGCAAGAGCATACCCATAAAACCATAAATAGATGCCTAAATAGGGGAAATGAAGCATGCTTACCAAAATGAAATGCTAAGATTATTGAATTTTTCCACAGCACATATGCAAAATAAAGATCTACAATATTTCTTTAATCAATAATCATCATAAAATCTGGGACACAAATTGCATACACAGAATAAGCCACTCTATTGTCCAATGAGCCAAAAAAAAGAAAAATAAGAGGATGAACCATTTCACCATTAAAACTTCCATCACTGTTTGCATTCTAGACTATAGATTTCATATGTATAATGTCACCACACCGATAGTCTAACAAAATGTAAATGCAAACATGAGTAATGGTCCTCCTGATCTTAAAGCCAATAAAAAAAAATCAATTATTGCAATAAAGAAATTATAATTAAGTATTTGCAAAAAATGAAAAACGAAAGACCACAACCTAACTAATTTCAAAGACTTGAAATAGAAGCACTAAACCAACCAATACAATTTGGAACTCTTCTACCCTAAACTAAGAAATATATCAGCACGGTCAAAAAACACTGTAAATCTGAAAAAGTTGGCTTTATCAATTCATAACCCAATAAAGTTAGTAATGTTTCCATCTCCTTTCAAGAATTTCTTTCTGGCTCATAATATAGAAATCTGCAAGCATTTAAGGCATCACAATTATATCTGTAGCCATCATCCTTTCATCCTCCTTCATTTGCTCTAATTGAAGCTTCTTCTGCTTATAAGCAAGCCTCTCTTGCCCTTGAGTATATGCCTTTTCCAATAATTCTAATTTCTTCTCATTGAATTATTTTTTTTCTTCTCTTATTTCTTGTGATAAGTTCATACATGAACTTGAGTTACTTTCCATATCTTTACCCTTTCTTTTCTTTTAATCTTTTTTGGCTTTCCTTCCAAGTGGTCTCTCTAGATCGACTAAGTTAGAACCTTCATTATTTTCATCCATAAGATTCACTTCATTCCCTGAATTATGTCACACCCACTCCGCTAGCTGATGAGCTAACGTGACTGGGTGATGGCTAGCTAAAGCTTGTTAAAATGCTATAATAAAATCTCACAACATAAGAATTAAACATAACTATATATATATATATATATATATATATATATATATATATATATATATATATATATATATAAGGCTATAAGCTTAAAGTCTGTATATACTATAAATTTAGTTTAAAGGTTACACACCCAGTAACTAACACCATTGTTCGTAATGCTATAGACTTGTTTATAATACTTAAAATTTTCTTAAGTACATAACAAAAGCTAAGATGACAAAGTTGTTGGCTCAACCTCTTCTAAGCACTGAAGATCAAACAAACAGAGAGACAATTCTACTATAGAACTACTGCCAGTGCTCCAAAGGATCAAAGAAAAATTTAAAAGTGAGGGGTGTGTATAAAAATACTCAGTGAGTGGGTAAAGATATAATAAAGCAGGAACAAATGCTATTTTTCTCTTAATAAATTTGTAATACTAATATCACTGTAATAATAATAATTTCAAAGTTGTTGAGTATATATATATTAATCATATGGAAAATAATAATAAACTATAATTAGTATCATTCGCTAATTTATGAAATGCGTAAGCTATAATTAATATAATTATTGAATCAAGCTGAAAGGATAATCAATCTAAAATATTCCATACACTCATTAAATACATATCCTAAATATTATGTTGTATTGCTGACACATTGGGTGCATGATGACGCTGAGCAGCTTAAGTGTGTATTGCTAGTTATACGCATGCGCAAAGCTGCCCCCAAAAGGCTAACCACTTAATTGTATGCCCCTAATGCTATATGTATAACCAAGAGCTATCCCCAAGACAGTTGTTGAGTAATATTGCTGAGATTATATATATATATATATATATATATATATATATATATATATATATATATATATAATGCTGAGAATAAACACCAGTCATCATGGTGTAATCTAAGGGATATATACCACAAGTGTAAAGATTTTTATAAGCTAAATTATTCTCATTAAACAAGCTATCACAAAATATACCTGCTGATATTTATTGTTGTAGTGATGTAAAATAATAAGAATAATAATCATACATTTGCTAAATAATTGTTGAAGCTAAGTGCAAAATAAATTTACTGAGATATAATCACTAAGTTCAAAATAAATGTATCATTATAGTAATTTGCTTTAACTTGTCAATGATAAATATAATGTTATTTGTTCCTGATTTTTGTTATATAAGCTAAATGATATATAACATAATAATATTAATAAAGTGACATTCATGAAAATTCATTTGTAAAAGTATGTTCATCTAAATATATGTATAATCTAAAATACATGTTGTGAATATAAACAATATTTAATATTTCTTAAGAACATAGTTTATTTATATATGTAAATATGCTAGTAATATGAATTCAATATTATTTATATATGTAAATAACGTAGTTTGAAAACTAATGTTACATAGTTATCTACTCACTTAAAAGTGTAGATATACGAATTAGCTAGAGGGACCTAGTATATGGTCTACTATTATGGCGGGAACAACTCCTAAAATGACATTTAAGAAGCAATAAAATAAAATAAGATTCTAGGCTTAAAGGTCTAAATTCCGACAACACAAACCCCAAACTATCACAAATTCCATGATTCTCATATTTACAAATCAAATCCCTATTTCTTAATTCCAAACATACAAATCCACCAATTCTGCCCATTTCAATCTTAAACCCAACTAAAAAATAAATTTTAGATTCAAACATGAACTTAAAAATTTCACTTAAACAGAACTGAAATCAAACTTCAATCACCTACCCAAATGCTCTTAAACCTAAAGTAACTTGAATTTAATAGTTGTGTAACTCTTTTACAACTCCTTCAAAATAATTCTACAACTCCATTTCTAATATATAATGTTATCTTTAGTTTGGATGATGACATAAAGTAAAGGAAAAGAAAATCAAAGGTTGGAAGATGTACAGAATTTGGGAAGGGATAAGAGTTGTGCTAGAAAGGTTGGTTTTGGAGAGAATATATGCAACTAACATTTTTTTTCTTTTTTTTTCCATATGTGGTATGTTCATGTCATAAGGGAGAATAGGTAGTAGCTGAAATTCTCTCCTTAAATGACACCTAACACTTTTTTTCCTGACAACTTCCATAGCTGCCACCTATTGCTTCTTTTTCCTCATTCTAACACTTTTCTCTTCCAAAATGCCACATATTCTTTCATTGCTTTAATAATATTATTATTAGAGTAGGGATATTACAATTAGGAAGACAAACAGTGGAACTTATGTTTTTATTTTTTATTGGTTTCTTCTTTTGGCAATCTTCCAACCATGTTGGCTAAAATCTCAATACATTCCAACAATGTTCAAATTGGAATGAGGATTTGCCTTTATTTAGCTTGTGGTATAGGAGTTTTGCACTAACAATCTGAAAAAATATACAAAGTAAAAAATTTGTATAATATAAATATATATATTTCTAAAATATAAAAAGAAAAATACCTTGTCTTGCTCATTGGTAGCACCTTGATGTCTATATTCAATTTGAGCATAGCATCCATAAAATTTATTGGTAGCTAATTGAATTATTAACCAACGATTCATCAAAGAAACTTGATTTTGTTCAGATTTGAAAGTTTTACACTTATGAAAGTACTCCTACAATCTTGCCCAATATCTTTTATGTTTTTGTTCATTTCCTTATATAGCATCTAAATTGGTATTAATCCATGTTGTTACAATGAGAATATCTTCTTCTACAGAAAAATTACCACCATGAGACCTTTTAGAATTTAATTCAATTGAAGTAGATGAATGGAATGCTTGAGTATTGTGAGAACAGAAATATCATCAGAGTCTTGTATCTGGGTTGAATATTGAGGATTTTAAGAAAAATCATGTTACAAAGCTTGACAATCCATGTTAGAGAGAATAGAAAATAAAGCATGAATATATAGGCAGAAGAAAGAAAAAATGTCATTTTTTAATATTGTGGGTATGGGAAATAAAGACGTGTATTAATTAATCTTAGTATAGAGGGTGGTGTAGAGAGTCAACCTCACTCTCTAATCTAAAATTTAAATTAATTTTGGTACAAAGAGTGAATTTTGACATCTTCCTCTCATTCCCTGTCGACTACTTCTCATTTATGGACACCTCCTATGCTGCATAATTACAAATTGAATGTCGATGCTGCAACTTCTATTGATCTTCAATGTTATGGTTTTGGCTTCATTGTAAAGGAGTTGAATTTGCGTGTGAAATTCTTATAAGTTTTATTCATATGTAACTTGGAATATACACACAATTAACTTCCTAAAGTAAAATTATCTACTTCCTAAAATACAATGATTTTTTTCCTAAGCTATGTATCCATAATAGGAAATGTACAGCTAATAGTGTAATTGAGAATCTAGAATTATATTCTAATATGCCCCTACAAGCGCAAGGATTCGGATAAGAGACCAAGCTTGGATTGGTGAGATTCAAACAACTTTTGAGCGAGCGATTTTATGAGTGAGTCGGCAAGTTGGTCTGTTGTATGGACATAAGACACACGAAGTAATTTTTTAGCAACTTGATCACGCATAAAATAGAAATCAATGGCAACATGCTTTATGTGAGATTGAAAGACAGGATTAGAGCATAAGTAAGTGGCACATACATTATCATAGTAAACAATAGGGGGACTGGGTAATGAAAAACTAAGTCCATCAAGGAGATGAGTTAACCAATTGACTTCAGCTGTGATGGAAGCAATGGCCCTATATTCAGCCTCAGTAGAGGAACAGGCTATAGTATACTTTTTTTGGAACTCCAACTAATAGGATGGGAACCAAAAAATACAATGTAAGCAGAAGTGGATGATCGAATATCAACATTACCAGCCCAATCAACATTCGCAAATGCAATAATAAACATAGAGGATTGACGATGCAAGAACAGTCCATAATCCGAGGTACATCTGTGTTGACCATTTGCATGATCAAACTCCTAATTTTGGACTTTGACAAACAATTTTTATACTAATAATTTCAATTAAGTGTGTAAGGAATTATATACCAAACATATGCCAAGCATATACACTTTTGGATGAATAGTGACTTTTCAGGCTAACTGAACCTCTAAGATTGAAGACTTTTGATATATTTAGAGCTCTTAAATAAGAAAATGGGCTTCTTCACTTTTGAATTAGACATTTTAATCTTTCCAAATTGAGCTTGCTTGTCAAAATCCAAGTTCATTTGGGTATGTAAATCTTCAGTCGAAGTCAGTATATGCAGCTTGCATTTTAGTTTGCATAGCTCTTGGTATTTCAGAAATATCTTGAGCTATTGATATCCAATTGAGTTGATTAAAAGTTTTATGGAAAACTAAGACAATTATCTACAACTTTTATGAAGAATTTTTTGATTGAATCGATCTTCTTTAGTCTTGTTCATGAGCATCTTTCAAAGTGGTCATGAGTTGTCCTTCAATGGAGCCTTTGGAGCACGTTTTTGCCAAAAAATGGCAGTACCCATCATGAGCTGAGTGCTCATGGCCTTGCTCATAAGCAAACCATTGATAGCCTCCAACAGGAAAATTTGAATGCAACGGATATATTTTTGCTCCTCATGAGCACTGTTCACTCATGAGCCACCTGTTAGCATCCTTTGAGTTGCCAAAAGTCCAAGAATTGATTCAAAATCAATTCTAAACATTGAAGAAATGATTGATACATTAAAAAAATACATTTTTAAGTGTTTTTCTATGTAAACATAACTTAGAATTCAATTTAAAGGTTAGGAAAACTTGTTTATCATTCATCATTTTCTTAAACATTCAATTGAGCTCTTAAACTTTCCTTTAAACAATTCTTTGTATATGACTCTTATAAGAGTTGGTGAGTGATTAGAATATACATTATTATTCTTCTATTTTTCAAGTTTAGAAAATGGGAAGTGAGATTCTATTCTAAAGGAATTAGTTTAATTGTTTAGCCATTAAAACACTTGGGAAATTGGTTTTAGTGTGAGCCTTGAAAACACTTGTAATTTATTTTTTGAGTGAGCTTTGAAAACACAAGTTGTAAGGTTGTAAGAGTGAGCCATAAAACTCTTGTGTATTCTTAATCTTGTGAATAAGATTGTGGGTGATTAAAAAATCCTAACTTAGGGATAAGTTAGGCGGAGACGTAGGATTATTGTTGAATCCAAACTCCTTAAATATTTATGTTCTTCATTCTTCCTTCTCAACTCTTACTCAATTCTTGTAAAAAATTCTTTTAATTTCCTATTTTTGTTCGATAGTCCTATTCACCCCCCCCCCTTAGGACTCTTTCAATTGGTATTATAGCTTGAAGTCTAGGTACTTCATTGCTAGAAGACAAGATCATAGGGAGTGAATCTCAAAACATCTCTTCTCTTAGACCATTCTTTGATGGTAATGACTATCCACATTGGAAATTCAAAATGGAATTATATCTTAATTATGATTCCATCAAACTTTGGGATATTGTCCTAAGAGGTTGGGAACCACCTACAACCATCATTGATGGTGTGATAACTACTCTTATAAAAAGCCAATGGAGTGTTGATCAAAAGGAAGAAAATCACAAAAATAAAAAGGCTATGATTACTCTAGTCTCCTCCATGACAAGAGAAGAAGGACGCAAGCTTCAACATTGCATTTCGACTAAAGAAATGTAGGAGACCTTAGAGAATCACTATGAAGGCAACATTCAAGTAAAAAGTAAGAAGGTTCAACTTCATATATATGAATATGAACTCTTCAAAATGAAGCCTCAAGAATCAATCACAAAGATGAAAAATTGTCTCAATGCTCTGCTCACAACGCTCAAGAAACTTGGAAAATATTTCTCCAATGAATAGGTAAACAATAAGATTCTAAGAATCCTACCTAAGAAGGATTGAGAATCTTGTGTTACCTCAATTGAGGAAGCTCAAGACCTCTCTACTCTATCAACCGATGTGCTCATTGGTAAGCTCTTAACACATGAGCTCACCATCAAGCAAAAAGGTGAAGAATAAGAAGAGAAAGAAGAAAAGGAAAAGAGCATTTCTTTAAAAGCTCTTTAAGAAGATAGTGAAGAGGAAAGGGTCAAAGATTCTGGTGATAAAGATGGTGACATTGCCATGCTCACTAGGAACTTCAAGAAGTTCTTAAGAAAGAAAAATTTCTTAAGAACAAAGGACTTCAACAAGAAGTTCAAAGGAGATGGGAAGAAGAAAATAAAAAAGGTTACTTACTATGAATGCAAGAAACTGGGACACATTAGAAGTGAATGTCCCAAACTCAAATTTAAGAGCAAGGGAGCAAAAGACAAAAAGAAGGCATTCAAAGCTACTTAGGATGATTCCTCTGAATCCAAAGAGGAAGAGGAACAACAAGAAGTTGCCAATCTTTACTTCATGGCTATTGAAAACGAAAATGAGGTACCATCCACTTCTTATTCTTCCTTTGATGATTGTGATGAATATTGTGATGATGATGATGATGATGATGATGATGAGAGCTCTATTGTGAGCAAATTACTTGTTAAATGAAAAAGTTTGTTATCTAAGAAGAAATAATATAAACATGAGTTAGCTAGCTTAAATAAGGATTTTGAATGTTTAAAAATTGATTTTGATAAACTTGTTGCATCAAATTCAAAACTTGTAAGTGATGCTAAATCTTCTAATTCTTTGGAAGACCAACTTAACAAAGCAAATGATGAAAATCATAAGCTTTCTAAGGAAGTCTTAGAATTAAAGAATTCCATTACTAAATTTAAGAGAGGAAAAGAAACTTTAAATAGTCTTCTTGACTCTCAAAAATTTCATAGAGATACCTATGGAATTGAATATAAAAATGGAATGTCTTCATCATCCTCATCACATATTACTTTTGTTAAAGCTTCACATGATTTTACTCCTTCAACCTCAAATGAGATTCAAGCTTTCAAAGCTAAAAAATCTCATGTGTTAAATAGCAAGACAGAGTCTTACAAGATTAACCCTTCATTAACATAAAGAGGTAAGACTATAACTAGAGCAACTTAACCTAAGCATGTTGCATAACACAATGCATATAAACATACTGCACAAACTTATTGAAATATTCATCACCATTGCCAATGTATGTCTCACTCAATGTCACAAAATAATAAGAGATACACACAACACTAAAGGCATGTTACATACACTAAGAAAGCATATCATCCTAGGAGAAGCAAATTTGAAAATATTGTATGCTCATATTGCATGGTCAAAGGACATACCAATAATGTGTGCTTCTATAGAAAACTACACATGAATTTACTTCTTTTGGATTATCTTGAAACTAACCAACCTAGACCAAGAAAGGTTTGGGTTCAAAAGAACATTTAAAATGTTTTATGTAGGTGTGCTTGAAATTCGCAAGAAAAAAAAGTAAGTGGCATCTCAATAGTGGATTTTCAAGGCACATGATGGGAGACAAGGAGCAATTCAACAAACTTGATGTTAAGGAAGGAGGACACATTCCTTTCGGTGATAATGCAAAAGGAAAAATTATTGGCATTGGAGAAATAAGTAATCCTCAATCCTTATCTATACATCATGTATTGTTTTTTGATAGTCTTAAACATAATTTGTTAAGTATAAGTCAATTATGTGATATGGGAAATAAGGTGACTTTCTATCCTAGAAATTACTTTGTTAGTAGTCTTGATGAAGACAAAGTAATTTTTAGTGGTGAAAGAGTAGATAACATTTATGTTATTGATTTGAATAAAATTTATAACAAAGACATGAAATGCTTAATGTCAATTTCCCATGACATATGGACATGGCATAGAAGGTTAGGACATGTAAATTTTGAACTTTTGAATGATCTTTGTAAACATGAACTTATGATTGGTTTACCTAAGCTTGAATTCACTAAGGATAAACCTTGTGATGTTTGTCAAAAAGGAAAATAATCTAAGTCTTCATTTAAGCTAAAAAATGTAGTGTCCACTTCTAGACCACTTAAACTTATTCATATGGATTTTTTTTTACCAACTAGAGTTGCTAGTCTCGGTGGAATGAACTATGCTTATATATTGGTTGATGACTACTCTAGATACACTTGGGTGTGTTTTTTTGCTCATAAGAATGATGCATTTAAAGCTTTTGAAAATTTTTCAGAAAGAGTTCAAAAAGAAAAAGGATTTTGTATTTCATCCATTAAAAGTGATCATGGAACCGAATTTGAAAATGAATTTTTCAAAAACTATTGTAATGAAAATGGTATTTCTCATACATTTTCATCTTCTGGAACTCCTCAACAAAATGGGGTAGTTGAAAGGAAAAATAGAACTCTTGTGAAAATGGCTAGAATGATGCTTCATGAGTATAATTTGCCTCTATACTTTTGGACGGAAGCCGTTAACACATTTTGTTACATTTCAAACTGAGTTTTCAAAAGACCAATTTTAAATAAAACATCTTATGAGCTATGGAACAATAGAAAACCCAAAATCTCATATGTAAGAGTATTTGGATGCAAGTGCTTTACATTGAACACCAAGGATAATCTTGGGAAATTTGATTCCAAAGCCAATGGAGGAATTTTCCTAGGCTATTCCATCTCTAGCAAAGCATATAGGGTCTTTAATAAGAGAACTCTAATAGTTAAAGAGTCAATGCATATGGCATTTGATGAATCAAACTCACTTGATCCTAGAAAGGATGTTTGTACTATTGATAATCTTGTAAGTGACAAAGAGATTATGGAAACACAAGAAGAAAATGCTAGTAAGCCTTTGGAACTTGAAGATCCAAGCAAGAAGGAAAATGAGGAGATACCTCAACCTACCTTGAAGGATGAACTTTCAAAGGATTGGCAATTCAAGAAAGCTCACCTCAAGACCTCATTATAAGTGACAATACAAAAGGGGTAACTACTGGATCTAAACTCAAGTCTATTGTCAATTTAGCTTTCATTTCTCAAATTGAACCCAAAAATGTTGATGATGCTTTAAGTGATGAATTTTGGGTCCTTGCTATGCAAGAAGAGTTAAATTAATTTGAGAGAAACAAGGTTTCGACCTTGGTTCCTAGACATAAACATCATCTTATTATTGGCACCAAATGGGTGTTTAGAAATAAGATGAATGAACAAGGTGTCATAACTAGGAATAAAGCTAAACTAGTAGCTAAAGGTTATAATCAAGAGGAAGGAATTGATTATGATGAAACCTTTGCCCCCGTTGCAAAGTTAGAAGCTATTAGGATGTTACTTGCATTTGCATCATACATGGATTTTAAAGTTTATCAAATGGATATTAAAAGTGCATTTTTAAATGGTTTTATTGAAGAGGAGGTATATGTTGAACAACCTTCGGGTTTTGAAAATTTTGACTCTTCAAATCATATTTTTAAATTGTTAAAAGCATTGTATGGATTGAAACAAGCTCTAAGAGCTTGGTATGAAAGATTGAGTAAATTTTTACTAGAGAAAGATTTCTCTAAAGGAAAGGTTGACACAACTCTTTTCATAAAGAAATCCAAGCATGATTTATTAGTTGTTCAAATTTATGTTGATGATATTATTTTCGGTGCTACTAACCATTGTTTGTGTGAGGAATTTTCTAAGCTAATGCAAGGAGAATTTGAGATGAGTATGATGGGAGAACTCAAGTTCTTTCTTGGACTTTAAATCAAGCAATGTAAAGATGGGATTTTCATCAATCAAACCAAATATGCAAGGGACATTCTCAAGAAGTTTGGAATGGATGGAGCTAAATCAAGCAAAACTCCAATGAGCACCACAACCAAACTCAATAAGGATGAGAATGGAAAACCGGTTAATGAAAAGCAATTTAGAGGTATGATAAGATCCCTTCTTTATTTAACCGCTAATAGACCCGATATTATGTTTGCTACTTACTTGTGTGCTAGATTTCAATCAAGTCCTAGAGATTCTCAGTTGAATGCTATCAAAAGAATTTTTAAATATCTTTATGGTACAATGCATTTAGGACTTTGGTATCCTAGGAGTTCTTCCGTTGACTTGATTATTTATTTTGATGCTGACTTTGCCGATAGCCTACTAGATAGAAAAATCACTTTCGGAACTTGTCAAATTTTAGGAAATTTCTTAGCTTCTTGGTTTAGTAAGAAACAAGTTTCTGTTGCCTTGTCCACCGCTGAAGCAGAATATGTGGTGGCTAGTTGTTGTTGTACCCAAGTTCTATAGCAAAAACAATAACTTTTGGACTATGGCATTGATATTAATCACATTCCAATTAAGTGTGATAATACAAGTGCTATAAACCTTAGTAAAAATCCCATTTAGCATTCTAGAACTGAGCATATTGATATTAGACATCATTTCTTGCATGATCATGTGCAAAATGGTGATATTTTTCTTGATTTTGTTGATACTAATCATCAATTAGCAGACATTTTTATCAAGCCTCTTTGTGAGGAAAGATTAAATTTTATCAAATATGAACTTGGTATAATTGATGGCTCAAGCTTGTCTTAATCACTTGTTAAATTGATGAATTGATGTTTAGATTCTTATGTGATAATGTTCTTTAGAAAAATTATTTTCAGCATCATGTATAAGCTTTGTTTTAAAAGTTTTTGCTTAGCAAATTTACTTCATATACATGATATATTGTATTTCCCATTTGCATGATCTTTGTATTAATTTTATTTGATTTGGATTTGTTCAAATTTTTTTAAAAGCCCTCCTATTTTGCAAATTAATAATTAATTATTGAGCTAAATTCAATTAATTAATTATTTTAATTTAGCAAAAATATTACTCCTCCTCAATAAAATTTTTTTTAATATTTTTTTAATTCATTTTTTGCCAGTTTCAGTTTGGTTTATTTTCAATATACTTTCTGTATCTAAGTTTTAAGTTGTTTTATGACTATTTTTCATTAGTTTATGTTTGGTTTATCTTCTAGATATTTTCTGGATAAAAACCATGAGCTTTTAATCTATTGACTAATTCATTTTATGTCAGTTTCTATTCAGTTTATTTTCTGGATATTTTCTGGATATAAGCCATGAGCTGTTTGTTTATTTTATAATTATTTTATAATAGTTTACGTTCAGTTTATTTTCTGGATATAAAACATAAGATGTTAGTTTTATGTGTTGTCTACAATTGGTATTTTAATATCATTGTAGCTCTCTCCTTTTAATACAATTTTATTTGCATTTTGACAAAGGGGGAGAAATATTTGAGTTTGTTTAATTTTTTATTTACTGTGTTTATGTAAGTGATATAACTATGTGATAGTGTGTCCTTAATATCAATTTTTTTTAAATCCATTGAAATAGGGGGAGAAAATTGTTTGAATTTATTTCACAGAATTTTTTTTTGCATAGTAACAATGTAAGTGTGGCTAGTTTTGTCCTTGTGATAAATAGTTTTGTTTTACTTATTTTGTTTTTATATGACATGAATTTTTTTTTCATGACTATTAATTGTGCTTATTCATGCAAAATTCATATTCATGTATAAATTCTTCTTGGGAATGGTTTTTATCTTTTAAAATGACATGAATTTTATAAAGATTTTGAGTATCCCTGCTTTCATTATTTTGGTTCTTGATCTTTTATTCCCTCTAGTATTTTTTGGCTCCCTTAGGTCTATTTCCCCTTATATCTCTCTTTTTTCTTTTTGTCTTTGACAAAGGGGGAGAAGAAGCTATGTGCTTAGGGGATAAATAATTGTGTTTAAGATATGCTAAGTACGACATGATTATGTATGATTGATTGACTAGTTAAACTCTACATGATCATGTGATGTTTGAATATAGCATATATACTATTTTGTGATGCATTATAGTAGCACTATATGCATATATGTTTGAAATTATTTCCTTCATGTTGTCTAACATTTTTTTTAATAATCATGTTATCATCATTTATTATGTTAGGTCATGTTCTTGATAATTTTTTTATGTTGTCTTTATTTTTGACAAAAAGGATAATAAAATTTATTTATAATTCTTATCATGTCCAAAAAGAAGGAGAAATAAAGAGATATATTTTGTTAAAGGAATATAATTGTTAAACCCTTATATATGCTATGATAATTCATTTATTTATATTCTCTGATACATGATAAACATTGAATTTATGCACATGTTAAGGGGAAGCAAAATATTTCTCTTTTTGCATCTATTTAATTTGAAAGGGGGAGCTATTTTTATTTAATGTACTTATACATGTTATTTATTTTTTACACACACACATATTATTTATCATCTTTTCAAATTGGTTGTCAAAGAGAAAAAGGGGGAGATTGTTGACCATTTGCATGATCAAACTCCTAATTTTGGACTTTGACAAAAAAATTTTATACTAATAATTTCAATTAAGTGTGTAGGGAATTATATACGAAACATATACCAAGCATATACACTTTTGGATAAATAGTGACTTTTCGGGCTAATTGAACCTCTGAGATTGAAGAAGACTTTTGACATACTTAGAGCTCTTAAATGAAAAAATGAGCTTCTTCACTTTTGAATTAGACATCTTAAGCTTTCCAAATTGAGCTTGCTTGTCAAAATCCAAGTTCATTTGGGTATGCAAATCTTCTGTTGAATTCAGCATATGTAGCTTGCATTTCAGTTTGCATAGCTCTTTGTATTTCAACAATATCTTGAGCTACAGATATCCAATGGAGGTGATTAAAAGTTTTATAGAAAGATAAGACAATTATCTACAACTTTATGAAGAACATTTTGAGTGAATCGATCTTCTTCAGTCCCGTTCATGAGTATCTTTCGAAGTGGTCATGAGCTGTCCTTCAATGGAGCCTTTAGAGCACATTTTTGCCAAAAAATGGCAGTACCCCTCATGAGCTGAGTGCTCGTGACCCTACTTTTGAGCAGACCACTGACAGCATCCAATAGGAAAATTTGAATGCAACAGATATATTTTTGCTCCTCACGAGCATTGTTCACTCTTGAGCCGCTCATGAGCATCCTTTGAGCTACCAAAAGTCCAAGAATTGATTCAAAATCAATTCTAAACGTTGGAGACATGATTGATACATCCAAAAAATACATTTTTAAGTGTTTGTCTATATAAACACAACTTAGAATTCAATTGAAAGGTTAGGAAAACTTGTTTATCATTCATCATTTTCTTAAACATTCAATTGAGCTCTTAAACTTTCCTTTAAACAATTCTTTGTATATAACTCTTGTGAGAGTTGGTGAGTGATTAGAATAGACATTCTTATTCTTCTATTTTCTGGGTTTAGAAAACGGGAAGTGAGATTCTATTCTAAAGGAATTGGTTTAATTGTTTAATCATTAAAACACTTGGAAAATTGATTTTAGTGTGAGCCTTGAAAACACTTGTAATTTGGTTTTTGAGTGAGCTTTGAAAACTCAAGTTATAAGGTTGTAAGAGTGAGCCATAAAACTCTTGTGTATTTTTAATCTTGTAAATAAGATTGTGGGTGATTAAAAAATCCTAACTTGGGGATAAGTTAGGTGAAGACATAGGATTATTGTTGAATCCGAACTCCTTAAATATTTGTATTCTTCATTTTTCCTTCTCAACTCTTACTCAATTCTTGCAAAGAATTCTTTTAATTTTCTATTTTTGTTCGATAGTCCTATTCACCTCACCCCCCCCCCCCCTCCTAGGACAATAGGGGGACATTGTAGTATCAACGCTGGAGGCATGGGTAAAGGAAGGGACAGTATTAGGCGAAGGTTGATGAGGCAGCAGTGGTAATGAAGACAACAATTCAGGATGGAGTTAAGAAGGAATGAACTCGTATGATGCAGAAGAAGAAGAGGAAGGATCCATTGAAGATTTGGCAAGACTTCGTGTTGTAAAAGAGGAAAGTAATCTGACATATAGGTTATGAGTAACCTAAAGTTCATCAGAAGAAAGGTTGGTCAAAGGAAAAAAAATGTTCAAAAAAAACAACATGCCTTGAAATGAAAATTTTGTGAGACTGAAGGTCATAACATTGAAATGCATGATGCTTAATTGAGTAACTCAAAAAGGCATAGGGTCTAGAATGTGGTTCCAACTTGTGAGTATTGTAGGGTCGCAACCAAGGGTAACATAAGCTCCCAAACACTCACAGGAATGTATAGCTGGGGTGACGATGAAACAATTTGTGATACAGTGTATCATGATTGATGGTGGGTGCGGGGAGTCGATTAATTAAGTATATGGCTGTTTGGAATGCATAAGACCAAAATTTGATTGGAACAGAGGCGGTATAAAGTAAAGCAAGATCAGTTTTGACAATATGTCGATGCTTGCGTTCAATTGAGCCAACATGTTCAGGTGTAGAAGGTGTGGAAGTGAGATGTTGAATGCCAAACCGGGAAAGAAGGGAAGAGAAGGATTGATACTCACCACCGCCATCACTGTACACAGTTGTGATTTTAGTGTCAAAGAAATTTTCAATCAAGTTTTTGAATTGTTCAAACACAGTAGGCACATTGGATTTCAATTTTAAAGGATAAAACCATATATATTTAGTGAAATAATCAACAAAAATAATATAATAACGAAAACCATCAAAAGATTTAACTGGGGCAGGGCCCCAAGCATCTGAATAGACAACTTGGAAGGGTTTTTCACAAATAATTGATGAAAATTTAAATGAGAGTTTGTGACTCATAGTGCATAGACAAGAATCACAGTGTTCACTATTATTTAAAACTGAAATATTCTGACTGGTGAGTAACTTCCTTTGAACTGACTGTGAGGGGTGACCAAGACGCTTGTGCCATAGTTGGGAAGAAGAGGCAAGAGAGGCATGAGGCTGGGAGTTGTTGACAACGGGTTGAAGATGGGATGGCCACTCATACAGGTTGTTTTTATTCCGGCCTTGGACCAAGGATGCCCCGGTGCTCAAATCCTTCACAAGAAAATAGTTAGGAAAGAATTCAACAGAGGTGTGATTTTGTTTGCAAAGTTGTGAGACAGCAATTAAGTTCTTTTTAATTGACGGTGCACACAAAATATTGTCTAGGGTAAGTGTAGCAAATGGTGAATCTATAGTGGAAGATCCTATATGAGAGATTGAGAGTCCATTACCATTACCGACTATTACATCCTCACTGCCAGTATAATCAGAGTGCATGGACAGATTTCAGAGATCAGATGTTATATGATGCGTAGCTCCAGAGTTTACCTCCCAACTGTTGTTTGATGATCTAGTATCAGTATCAACATAATGAGCTTGTGGCCAGGAAGGTTTGCTTCTTGTACGACATGTTTTTGCCCCATGCCCAGGTTTATCACACAGTTGACAGACAATTCTTGGTGGTCCTGGACAAGAATTTGACTGCTAATTAGAGTATGAAGAATAGTTAGGATTGGGACTTGTACCTGGGAATCTCGAATTCTGTCCTTGATAGTAATTGGGACGAGATTGTTATCGATGGTTTGGATAGGTAGTGAGTTCAGGATTCATGTACTGATTTGAATATGCAGATCCATTGTTTAGGTTCTGTTGGTTCCATTTGTAGTTCTTTTTGCTCTTGCCACGATAATTTGACGCTTTTTAAACTACTTGAGCAATGATTTCAGGTTCAGTATCATTTGCATCAGTCGGTTTTTGAGATAATTCCTCATCTAGCAGTTTGTCATAGAGATCTTCAAAGGTTATGGGAGTATCTCAAACTCTTATTGCAGCCTTCAATTCTTTGAATTCATTGCCAAGGCCATTTAGAGTGTGAGCTATGACTTCAGCATTGCTTAGTGGGTGACCAATCAATGCTAGATCATCCACGATACTTTTGATTTTTGTCACATATTCAGCAACTGATGTACCTTCTCTTTTTGTGTTCATTAGTATGGTGAGAAGGGAGAGCATGCGTGTATTGGATTTGTTGGCAAAGCTGGACTCTCATTTGTTCCTTGCTTCAGCTGAAGACAAGCAATTGTTGACAGTAGGAGAGATAGTGCTATGAACGGTGGCTTGTATTCCCAAGAGGACTAACCTGTCTTGTCAAAGCCATAGCTGATGATCAGGTTCTGTATTTGAAGGACAGACATAAGATCCATCCACGTAACCAAGAAGACCATACCCAAATAGCAGATTGGTCATCTGTGATTTCCATGTGGAGTAATTCCCTCCACCTTTTGTTAATTTGAATGGTATTTGAGAAGAGGCATTCAGAGAGATCAGATTTCCACCGAGGGAATTGATGCTGTTATTATTTCCAGAATTGGAGGTTGGTGCGAGCAAAATGGGATTTCCACTGGTGGTCGTGTCTTTTGGAGTTGAGTCTGATTTGTTAGATGAGGATGAATCAGAAGCCATTGTTGATAGTTTTGAAACTGAAGAATGGGACTGAAATAGAGAGGAAGAAGGAATGAAAGAGGAAGCAATGGAGAATCGGCTATTCAGAGATAGCAGCGCTCTGATACCATAAAGGACTTGAATTTGCGTGTGAAATTCTTATATGTTTTATTCATATGTAACCAGGACTATGTACACAATTACCTTCCTAAAGTACAATGATCTACTTCCTAAAATACAATTATTTGTTTCCTAAGCTATGTATCCATAATAGGAAATGTACAGCTGATAGTGTAAATGAGAATCTGGAATTATGTTCTAATACATTGTTCGTAACAACTCTAGTATAGTCATGGCTTCGGGTGGCTGTTCTAGAGCTTTTTCTGATAATATTTGTCTGTCAGAGGCTCAAGCTCTATTGTTTGCTTTGCAATCTGCTCAGGCTGCTGGATTTCAACGTTTGGAGGTTGAATCAGATAGTTCCTTAGTTATTTCTCGTCTCTGCAATTTCAAGCCTTCTAAGGATGTCATTAGTCTCATTTATTCGGATATTTTACAATTACCTGCTTGTTTTGAATTTATTTCTCTCAATTTTGTTCCTAGAAGTGCGGAAGTAGTTGCTCATAAATTGTCTAAATGGGCATTACATCTCGAAGAAGATTGTTTATTGTTATAGGAGGTGCCTGCTCATTTGTATTTTCGATGTTATGGAGGACTGTCCTCCCTCTTAGTTTTTCTTAATGAATGTTTTCCTTCAATATGGATCAGTTATCATATTAACTGATATTTGAATTGAAACTAATTTAAAGTCTAAAACTCTTTAAGTTTTTAATAACTAGAATAATCATGGTATTTGAAATTCCATGCAAATGTGAAGTGTGTCAAATAAGATATATTTACTCTTATGTCATTCATTATTGTTGAAGTGAAGTGATCTTTTAATTTTTTTATTATTATCTTTAATTGGAAAATGAATTTGTGTATTATCATGAAACCTCAATCCTCGAAAGTTTTAATTGACAAATCAAAAGTTAGATTAGTCAATAAAAGTTACCTGTAGATGGAGTTGGAAAAGCTACTGGTTCCAACTGATCTTGATAGACACAAGGTTCCAACTGCCATCGTTGACCATCAATATTATCTTAATTAGTCTTCTTCCAACTGCTCATAGCCTTGCTTGCTAAGTAAACTTGATCCTCCCAGCAAATCTAAATAAGCATCCAGCCAAGACTAGAGCAAATTACATAGAAAAATTAGCTCTACGTACATTACTATCTTGAATGGCTGAAGTAAAGCTGCTAGGAGCATGGGGCAGCCCTTTCAGTCGCAGAGTGGAAATGGCTCTGAAACTGAAAGGTGTTCAATATGAATATATAGAAGAAGATCTGGCTAACAAGAGCCCTTTGCTTCTTGAATACAACCCTGTTCACAAGAAGGTCCCTGTTCTTATCCACAGTGGCAAGCCAATTGTTGAATCCGTTGTTATTCTTGAATACATCGATGAAACTTGGAAAGGGAATCCTATCTTACCTCAACATCCTTATGATAGAGCCATGGCACGATTCTGGGCCAGCTTCATTGATAACAAGGTAGATTCATTTCCTCCCTCTTTCTTTCTTGAGTTTAATGAGTGTCTTTTAATTGTTTAACTGATGAGCTTTAATTCGGTAATACATAATTTTGTTTTACAAAATGAATCTGAATTGATTAATTTGAATCCACTTATGATGTAATTAATAAAACATATATTTTAGGGATTATTATTAAAAAAAAAAAACTACATGATTTAATACTCTTTTGGTATATAATTTTATGACAAATTAAGGTATGTGGCTTTTGTAGTTAGAAATTTCAGGCATATAACATTGACATTGTGAAAAATGCTCGTATGGTTGTGGTATGTCATTCTCTCACATGATATTAAAGGAAATGACGATGATATAGTGTTGATATGGTAATATAATACGCATATATTATAATTCCATATGATATGATGATAGTATTGAAGTGAAATTTTTTTCATTTATCGCATCAAATTGATTAATAATGTTAAGATAATATATCTAAAATAGCTAACAATAAAAATCATATACAAGATTTCTTTTTTTTTTTTTTTACTTTTCCCTATATTTTATGATAGATTGGTTTTAAAATTTGTCCTTCTGCAAAATTTGAGGAATTGTTAAATGCATATGTCGATATGCTTAATTTGTGTTATTGTCATAAAGGGATTTAATATTGGGTAATTTCACTTTGTCTTTTAACAGTGCAATCCTGCAATTTGGCAAATCATGTGGAGCAAAGGGAATGAACAAAGGAAAGCCATGGAAGAAGCAAGTGAGCACCTGAAAACACTTGAAAATGAGCTAAAAGACAAGAAATTCTTCGGAGGAGAGACAATTGGATTAGTAGACATTGTTGCAAACTTTATAGGCTTTTGGGTTGGAGTGATACAAGAAGCAATAGGTGTGGAGTTGGTGACAAAAGAGAAGTTCCCCCTTCTGTGCAACTGGATTGATGAATTCGTTAGTTGCAACATAATCAAAGAAAATCTTCCAGCCAGAGATAAGTTGCTGGCCTTCTTTCAGTCTCGTCTCAATGCGCCATCTTGGAAGTATTAGAAATCATGCCATGGACAATGATATTATTAGTTCGGTGTGGTTCGTGAAATGTACTGCTTCTGTTTAATGGTTTTATTATTGTTATTATTATTATTATTATTGCTGCTGCTGTTGTTCTAAATAAAGCCAGCCCATGACAAAAGCCTACAAAGAAAGAAATATATGAACTTTCTAAATAATAATTAAAAATTTTTCAAAATACGGTACTACTTTTTTTTCTTCTTCTTTTTCTCCTTTTTTTTTTTTTTTATTTACAAATCTTTCATTTTTTTTCTTTTAATTATATTATCTTACTTCTACTTATTCTTCTTATTTTTCTCCTCATCCTCATCTCTTTTCCTTTTTATCTTTATCTGTAAATCTTTTACTTTTTTCCTTCTTTTTTTTCTTATCATTTTTTTTAATCATATTATCTTACTTCTTCTTCTTCTCGTTTCATTTTTATTTCCTTATTTGCAAATCTTTCATTCCTTTGATTTAAATAATCAAATAATCATATACACATCTACACATATATTTGTTTGACCATTAACTAGTAATTGCAAGAATTCTTGTTTTTGTTTAATTGCTTGCCTTCTTTCTCTTTCTTTTTCTTTGAAAAAAAAATTGTAGAGAGTAATTTAGAAGCATTTGGACATTATTATCCTTCAATCAATTTTTTCAACTAAAACAACCGTCAAAACAACAAAAAAAGCCAAAAATAACCAAAAAAATAATTGCTAAAAAACCAAAAACAACAAAAAATAAATAAATAAACTAAAAAAAACCAAAAACAACTAGAAAAATAATCTCGTAAATTTAAAATGAACCAATCAAAATAAACAAAATTAACTACCAAAATTATCAGAAAAATAATTAAAAAACTCAAAAGTGAAAATAAAACAGCCAAAACAACAATAAAAATCTAAAAAAACCAAAAAAAATAAAAATAACTAAAAAAATAATCTCATAAAACTGAAAATAAACCATTCAAAATAACAAAAATAACTAAAAAACGATCAAAAACAATCATAAAACAACATTATAAAATTAAAAATAAATCAATTAAAACAATTAAAGATATATAAAAATAAAATTATTTTTACCCTCTTAATTTTCCATCCTCACTTTTATGGAAGCATAATATTATCAAAAATAAAATAGTTATATAATAATAATAATAACAATAAAAAAAAGTCGTAAAAAAAAAGTATAAATGAAAATATTTTAGTCAAACTTGGCGCTCATTAATTATCCCAAAAAGATATTATGTACCGGGTCATTACTCATTTGTAAGGTTTGCGTACATCTCATCTTAAAGTTGACAGTACAAGTATAGAGAAGATTAGTAATGGTCCTATCTATAGGTGGCTATGGTTCAAGAACCGATAGTTTACGGTTTCACTTTATGTAAAATTAAATTGGAACCGGTGCCCACTCATGTTCAAGGCAGGTCTTGGTTTAGCTGATTTTGGTTCAGTTTCGGTTCTGTTAAATTTTTTTGGTTCATTCGATTCAACGAGGTGATTTTTTTTTTTTTTTTTGCAATTTTTCGGTTTTAAACTGAAACCGTCTAGTTCCATAGGGAATAAAACTAGCTCTGAACCGCTCCCTCCTTCGATTTTTCTGAATGTGATCAATTTCAATTTGAGTTTGATCAGACCGATTTTGGTCCAATTTCATACCCAAATTGACCGATGGCTAGCCCTAGTCCTATTAACTTCGTAAGGAAAGTAACGTGTCTTCAACTTCAAATAGGGAAAATATATTTTTAGTATAATAACAAAAATAATTTTATGAAAAAAATATATTTTTTTAGTATAATGGCAAATATAATTTTACAATGTGTTTAGATTACTAAATTTAAATTAATATATTTCGATTCAAACAATTCAATTTGAATCGGTTAGTATATTAATTGATATATTTGAATTGAAACTAATTTAAAATTTAAAATCTTAAATTTTTTTTTAAAAGAAACAGTTTTTTCTTTTTAAATAAACAATAATAAAATTTAAAAACTTCACCTTATAATACATTTAAAAAATTATTATTTAATTATTTTTTCACGGACTTAAAACTCTAAATTTTAAATAACTAGAATAATCGTTGGTATTTGAAATTCCATTCACATGTGGAAGTGTGTCGAACAAGGTATACATATTTGTACAAACAGCCCCTAAAACTTTACATAACTAGAATAATCTTGGTATTTGAAATTCCATTCAAATGTGAAGTGTGTCAAATAAGGTATAAATATTTGTATTTACTCTATGTCAATCATTATTGTTGAAGTGAAGTTATCTTTTTTTTTATTTTTTTATTATCTTTAATTGGAAAATGAATTTAGGTGTATTTATCATGAAACTGTATCCTGGAAAGTTTTAATTGACAAATCAGAACTTAAATAGTGTAATGGAACTTTGTTGTAAACCTGGATACTGTCAATTAAAGTAACCTGTAAATGAAGTTGGATACGCTACTGTGCCTTGCGTGCATATATTTTTTTTAAAAACAATGTAATTATGTTTAATGACAAAATATTTTAGGACAAGTAATTTTTAAATTTTATAATTCCAAATTTCCATTTTCTTTCTGGTTTAAACCATCTAAATTTTAACTAATATTGGCAGATTTAAACAAAATATCAACAGCAACAAAAATATTTTAATAATTAATTTAATATAATTGCAATTCAAACTTAAAACATCACTTAAAAAAACAACTGTCACGAAATGATTCTAACTAGTAATGATTGAATTCTCATTTTAATTACCTTATTATCTAAATTTCAAGCAATTGTTTTAAAAGATAAAATTTCACTGCGTTTTAAAATCAATTTATGTGTTTTAGCATCATAATCAAATCACTAAGTAATAACTTAGGAAGAAAATTCAACCATAGCTGTGACTAACTCACATGATTTCATTCGACTAATAAACTCACAACTTTTTTTTAGCACATCTCCTTTAAATCAGCTTTTGATCAATTTTTAATTTTTTCAAAGATTGTTTAAAGTGTTGTTCGACAAAAAAAAAAGGATGGTTTAAAGTCAAATAAAACACTATATGAACATGATTATTAGATGTTCCAGCATATCGTATGCAATATGCATGTGCCATAGAATTATCCATGAAAACATAATATTGAAGTTATGATACCAATGCCAATAAAACAAAGAGACATTAATAATAGCCCATGTGCAACATAACTTGCAATAAAACATAGACAGCAAGGATGGCAATAACAAATCCATAGATATCAGATATAAATTAAAATTTTATTCTGCGAAGCTAAAGCCCTGGTGCCATATACATTATAGTTTATTTGCAGAGAGACAAAATAGAGTAAATAAATTAAAATCCATCCATCAAGTAGCACTCAAAAACCAAAATCCACGATCAAGCAAAATATTATAAGTCGAATTCAAACCCATAATACCTAATGTCATCAAACAAGCATCCATAATTTTACCACCATATGATCACTGCTTAGATTTTTGATCCTTCACTATGGTGACAGGACAAGCAGCATGTGTCATCACATATGTGCTCACGCTTCCCAGCAAAATCCTGTATTTTTCACAATTTTAACATCAGCCCTTTTTTCATGATAACTAAATCCGTCAATCAAAGCCAAATGGGCACTTAATTTGGTAAACAATATTGAGAAAATTTTATGTATGTACCTTTGAACAGTACCAAGTCCTCTGCTTCCCATGACCAAACAATCCAGCTTCAGATCTTCAATAGCATCAAGCAGCTTCTCTCTTGCATCTCCTCCCCAGTACAGTTTGGTAACTACATTCACCTGCAAGTAAATTCACATCTTCATGAACTGATATTTTAATTATTTATATAACAACAGTATAGAAGAACCAGAAAGATTTACAAATACTTACATCTTTCTGTCTGTGAACGGTGTCAAGCATATCAAGAACTTCAATATCAATCTTCACATCATAACTCTTCATAACCTCAGGCTCTCTAAACTGAGACAAAGGAATCAAAGCTGTTTTTAAAGGGGGGAAAAAGACAAAAAACAAAAACCCACATCAAATATCATATCAGATCAAGAAACAAAAAGATCAAAAACCATATATAGAGCACAGATAAAGTTCAAGAAATTAAACGTACGAGAACCAGTCTTAGCCCAAAGCTGGTGGCGAGACTCATCAAGAGAATTGGGATTGACGTGGATGAGATAGAGAGTGTCTCCTCTGTCAGCCAAGTTATCAATAGCCCATTGAAGAGCATTCTTGCTGCTCTTTGAGAAGTCCATCGCCACGCCGATCTTCCTGTCCCCTGGCATTTTTTTTTTCCTTTGCTTCGCTTTCTTGCAGTTCTTGAAATGTTCAGAGGGAGTTGGTATGTATGTAAACTTCTTTACTTAACGGGCAAAACAAGAAAGCAAGAATTGCGTGCAAGCGTTTTAGAGGAACTGAAGAAAATTGCGATTGGTTTAGAGGTCTCGGAAGACAAAAGCAAGGATAAAACAAAAGCAGTTTATGGACTGTTTCCTCTTTAGCGAATTTTTTTTTAAAAATATCGAGGAAAAGAAAAAGAGGGGTAGGAGCGGAAGTGCTTGTGTTCTACGCTGCTCTTTGCGTGTCCACCGTCCACGTGTTAGTTTGATGGTTGAGATTGCAATATTAATTGTACTGCGGTCTCTTGCTTTGTATTGTAGCAGGCGCACTGGACACCAGAATTGTAGCCTGACAAGTGCCATCCCATCCCAACCCCAAAGCGTTGCGATACAGTCATACAGCACCGCCAATGCCAACGAAAAATCTTTATCTTGGTATGCATGGCCTTGGATAATAATACTAAGTGTCAAATTTTGGTCCGAAAATTCATTACTCCACTTCACAAAAAAAGAAAATATAATTTCCATGACCATAAATCCCGGGTTAAATATTAATATATGAAGAGCTTGAAATTCAAACTTTTCTTATCTTTCACATCAAGCACAATAAAAGTAAACATCATTTTTATAATGCTACTAATTAAATGAAAACATTAATAATGTATAAAGATAATTGAGAACGAGAGGGATGTTATCCGGGTAATAAATTATCATTATTGAATAATAATAATAACAATAACAATAATAAATTGTCATCATATTATTATTATTATTATTATTATGAAAAGAACTGGAGGAAATATGCGTTCAAAAAAAAAAAAAAAACCGGAGGAGATAAGAATTAGGTGCAAAGGAAGCTGCTTTGAAGCTTCCTTTGCCTAATTATCTTCCATGTATATATGTGTGTCCATTATGACGCCAAGGAATTTTAGAAATGAAAAAATAATAATACTTATTTAGCTAACAAACAAAATTATAGTTTTCTTGGCCAATAACATAGAGAAAAATAGGTCTTCAGCTAGAAATCCACCGTAGTATCCCAAGCAGCTTTGTCATCAGATAAGCCCGCAAGGGCAACAAAGTTATGGTTGAAGCAGCAAGCAATCACATGCAATATGGAAAAAATCAATCATCCATTGAGTTTTAAGAGAGTTGATATGTTTTTTTGAACAAAGTTCACCTTTCCCTTAAGATGCCAATCTCATGGATGTTGGTGTCATCAATTTATTTTGGATTGCAACGTTTACCTAATGGGTTGTTTTATTCAATTTGTAAAAGTAGCAAATAAGAAATAAAGAATTGGATAATTAATTGGGTTAGTTCATCTTTATTTTTATTTTTTTTTCAATCCATGACGAGGTCCTAAATGAATATTTTGGAGGTGAAATAATCAAACCAATGTTATCAAATGGTATGATATTGATGTAATATAATAGAAGTAGTTAATCTGTAGCGTGCAGAGTTCAACAATCAAATGCTAAAAGGTTATAAATTCAAACATGTTAAATAGTGTGAATGAGACGTAAATTAATTAAAAGTTCTCAAATTGAATTACTGCAGTATCACTAAATTAATGCTTGAATTATCATAAAAAAAAAATAGAGTTAAGCAAGATTCATTTATGTGGTGTTCTACGCGCAAATAGGATCTGCTTTCATAATTTCTCAATAGGTAATGAGTATTATTTTTACATTAATACTAATAATTAAAAGTGCTAGACTCTGTCGTTATAAAATTATAAATTATTCTCTAACTATATTTTTAAAAAATATTATGGTAGAGTCGATGAGCAATTTGCAAGAGCTGGGAGGCCCAAAACAGAGCACTAAAATGGTTGAAGCCCAGGCACAGCACATTTCTCAAGTCCACGCATCATTTACATATTCTTTTCAGGCCTGCATAAGTTGTTCAAAAACTGGTTTATTAAGCTGAAGCTTAACATCTTCAAGAGTTTCGAATGTCATGTTGCTTGATCCATTTGTTTTCATGCAAGTATTGGGCCAATCACTAACACCCAATTCATGCAAGTTTTGAGCCAATCTCTCTAAATTGCATCATGATAAAATATTGGTTTATTTAAGGGATTTTTCATAAGTATATGAAAAATGGAAAATAGTTTCAAAAATTCCATTAATTTTCTTTTCTTTCATAACTATTTTTAAAAGGAAATATTTATTTTTCAAAAATACATTCTTTTATTCCTAAACCAAAACAAGATTTGCTGTCAAATATATTCTCTCAATTCATATTGAAAAACCTCAATCATTATCTGCCATAATCAACCATTCCTTGAAATAAAAACCTCAATTATTTTATACAACAAATCAATTCAAAATCATTCAGCATTCCATAAATCAATATCAGCAACCACATCTAAAAGAACAGATCTACTAATGGATCAAATTACAAGCAACAAATAGAAGTTAGATTATGTCAACTACTTTATTCATATACACAATATATTGTTACAAATATTTATTCCAAACCATTTTTAAGACTCAAAAAAAAAAAAATTCTTTTCTCGTTGTAATTAAAAGATAGCAACAACAAACAAACATCACAAAGTCCTAAAAAAAGCCTTCAAATGAAGGAAACAACAAACAAAAAATTTAGAAATCAAACAACAATATCTTAAGACAACCAAAACAAACATTTAATATACCCATAAATCAACCAAAAAAATCAAAACAATCAAACTAAAATAATTGAAACAACCAGTAAACCATAACCTTCTAAACAAAAACCTGAAACAACCAAAACAAAAAATAACTGAAACAACCACTAGACCATGACCTTATAAAATAGAAACCTGGAAGCAACTGAAATAACCACTTGACCAGAATCTTATAAAATAGAAATAATTGAAATAACCACTAGACCATAACTTTATAAAACATAAATCTGATATAAACAACTGAAAACAACCACTGGACCATAACCTTATAAAACAGAAACCTTAAACAACCAAAACACCTAATAGATAAACCTTATAAAATGACCCTATAAATAACAACCTAAAATAACTATAATAATAGTTTTATTATATTAATTATTAATCACTTATATTCAATTATTTATATTAATTATTATATTATTATTATATCATATTATTATTATAAAATGAAAACCTTATAAAACTACAATTTATATTTCTTTATTAGTAGAAATAATGGAAACTATACTAGTATTCATACATCATAATGGAAAATGGAATGAAGAAATGAGTTATGTTAACTTTCATGTGGATGAAATTCTTATTGAAAATAACTGCAGCTTCCAAAAATTGTTATACATCTTATCATAATAACTAAATATCAACACAATAGATAAGATCAGAAACATTCAATACAAAAGTTTTAGAAAATTATCTTCTTATAAAAATGCAAAATGATGCAACTTTTTTATTCTATTTAGAGTTGAAAATAGACAAGTAGATTTCACGAAATTTCCTTTGTGCATCACCATTGATGAAAAGAATATTAATAAAAAAACAACTTCATCAACAACTTCAAGTTAAAACAGCAACTAAATCACATCCAGCACTAGTAGCCATATGAGTATTTAAAGAATGTTCAACAAATGTACAACAGCAGTAACAACTTAAAGATTTTGTGGATTTTACAAATCTGATGCGTGTAACAACCATACAAAACAAGAGTAACAATGAAGAAGCGAATGTTGAAAATGCAAGCAAAGATCCTCTATTACCATAAATACAATTGTAACAAATTTAAACAAGGTTAAAAATACAAGAACGGAAAAAAAATTTAAAAAGCACTGAGTTCTTATGCTATTAACAACCATTTCCAATATAGAGTAATTAAATCATGCAAGATGAATTCTGTTGGAAAGTTCTTACATGAAGATTATAGCTAATACATAAGGACTTTAAGAAATGGCAAACTAAATATATTTATAGTTTGCAAATTCAATAATAACTACACCTACCCTATTGAGCTCAAGTTGGGAAACCAATAAAAAATAACCACATATATAATTTTTGACTACATAAAATCAATATACCAAAACATCAAAATAATATACACACTAGCAGATATTATTAAAGACATGAAGGATGAATATGGTCTCACTTTGATCTACATAAACTAGTTGTTAAGCTATGAATAGAACACACCACTGTGTTTTTATTTATGTATTCATGGTTATTGATGCATTAATAAATAGATGAAAATATTGTAGACTAATAATGGTTGTTGATGGCACATTTTTTAAAGCAACATATAGTGATACATTACTTTAAATAAGCACAAAAAGCTATTGGTGAGATATTTCCACTAGCTTTCTCTATTGTTGACTTTAAAAATAATGCATCTTGAGAGTGGATTTTCAGAAAATTGAAAATATAATTTGGTTATAAACAAGGACTATACATTGTATTGGATAGAAAGTAAAGCATTAAAAAGGCAATAAAAATATATCCTGAACCTACACATGGTATCTGCATATACCACTTAATAACCTAAAACAATTACAAGACAACCTTATAAAATAGCAACCAAAACAACCTAATATAGCCAACAACAACCTAAAACAACTATGATCAATATATAAATAAACAAAACTCCAACTTATAAGATCTCTTAGGAGCTCTCTAGGATAAAATAAATTTTGAATTCAGGTTTTAAAACTTTAACAATAATCCCATATCCAAAGCCTGAATCAATCAAATCATTCTTCTCAGAGTACCTCAACTTTGTCCTACGAAAAGATAAAATACAACAAAACACATAAAAAAAATAACTAAAAAAATAAAACATATACAAAATAACTTTCTTTTTTTTTTTTTTAATAACTTCTTTCTTAATCCATTCCTCAAAACTTTGCTCCAATACAGAATTTGGTGTCATGTTAACCATTAAAATAGTTAACAAAACTAACAACCTTACTAAAATTATAACATCATTCAACAACATAGCCAAACTTAAACTTTGCTACAAACGGAGACTTCAAAGAAGGATTAAGCTTTGTCAACCTTTTACCAAATTTTTAATCTTTTTTTACCTCTCTAATCACATGAGTCTAAACATTCAAATTTTTATTAACAACATCCTGACAAAATAAAATCAATCAAAATAAATATAATAACAAAAACTACAAACCAAACAAAAGCAAAACAAAAAACAACAACTAACAAATATAAATTACCTTAGTACCTTTGTCAATAGCAATATAAATTCTCTTCAAGAATGAATTATTATAACTATCATCTTATTTCTCAAAAATAAAATGTTCCTTTCTAAAAATGCCCATGAGGGTGTGAATAGAACCAAAAAAATTAAGAATAAGATTTTAAATATTTAGAAAAATGAAAAGAGATTAAGAATGGACACGCAAAATTTAAGAGTTCTATTTTTCAATCAAACCTACTTCTTTATCTAATTTCTCTTAAGTTAGGACTTTTAATCACCAACTCTAATCTATTCCTTTAGATTGAGTTTACAAATATGAGTTTTAAGACTCAACTCAAACCAATTATAGACTTTGAGTTTTTCTTAGCTCAATTAAAACCAATTCTAAAAATCCAAGTATTTTTATGGTTAACACTTCAACCTATTCCTCTAGAAAGATCCTCACCTCCATTTTTAACCCAAGAAGGAAAAGAACAAGATCATATACTAGAGCACAATTAACACTCAAGGGTTTATGAAAGAATTTAAGAAATTTATAACAATAACTTTTTGAATGAATTGAATTCTAAGCAATAAATTGTTCAACCACTTTCTTTAACCTCTTAAATGATGTTTTGAGATGTGTATTTATAGTTAAGGATAAATAATTGGTGGAATATATAATTTCATCCCTGAACTTTATTCAATTATTCTATGTCACCTCTCGACTTTTATTTTGTTCAATTTCAAATTTTAACTTCTATTTTTCACTAAGTTTACCTTTTAACTTTTATTTTTCACCAATTTAAGCTCAGTGTGAGTTAAATACATGCATTTTTTTGGTGTGCAAGAAGGGTTAAATATATGAAAAATAGAAGTTAAGAGGTGAAATTGAACAAAATAAAAGTCAAGAGGTGACATAAAATAATTGAATAAAGTTAATGGCGAAAGTGTATATTTGGCCATAAATAATTAGCTGTTAGAGTGCTAAAAATTCATCCCTAATCTTCATCATGCTCATTTAATGCTCAAATAACTTTTTACAAGAAATAACTTCATCATGGTCGTGATAAGTATAGCCATTGGAGCTTTACTGTGACCATTGCGGTTTTAACAACGAGGGTTACTATAAAGGTTCTTTAGTTAGTCTTTAATTTGGTCATGCTCGTGACTTGCTTTGTCCTGTTCATGAGCAAGCATATCATAATCGTAATCAGGAGAGTCATTGTATGAACGCCTTCTTAGGCTTCAACAGGTCAGGCTTGTGATTATTATTTGTCATGCTTATGATCCATGCCCTCATTATTGTGACTTGGATCATGAGGACCACTGTCTGATTTGCCAATTCTCATAATTTTAATGACAATCATAATTTCATCATCACAATCATGATATCTTGGTCACAAACAATATTATGGTCATGATCATGCTCGTGAAGGACACTATATAATCTTTGAACTTAAGCATTTCACTAAGATGGTGCTCGTGAGGATAATTACGATCATGACGGGGATAATGAGCATCACTATAAAAATGCTATTTTTCAATTTTCAAGCTTGGAAATGCATCTGATTTATACCTAACTTACACAAACTTGAAATACATATATTATTAACTTAAAATTGAGTTTATTAAAATCAAAACAAAGTTGATTAGGCATTGATCATGCAAATGACTAATACTTTTCACATTTCTTCTCTTTATCCAAAATTACATCCCCCTTCTCACCAACACCTTCCTTCTCCTTAACCTTATTAAATTCTTTCATGTCAATTACAACAACAATCTCCTCCTTAACAACAACTACACCACCATCAACATCTTTCTTATATTCTCCTTTCCTAAGATAATTAGACTTCAAAAAAATAAATCTCTCTCTGTAATTTCAGTTCCAAATCATTTAATTTCTTATCATAATGTGATTTTAAAGAAAAAATCTCATTATGCAACTTATCCTCTAACATCTTAAAATGATTCTCAATAAACTTTAAAAGCATCTTATTACTAATATTAAAATCAACCTTTGGTCCAACAATTTTAATTATCTTGAGCAATTGTTTATAAACTTCAAATATCTTTTCTCCAAAATATTTATTCTCCTCAACCAACTTTTCAAAAACTTATGATTTTTTAGAGCTAGGAGGTGTCTCAAAATCATCAGAACTCATATGTTCACCTTCAACAAATATTGAGTTGGCAAACTTGAATTTCTCAACTTTCTTATTACTAAAATCTAGCCCATTCAAATTCAATCTTTTAACATCTTCACAAGATGGAGAAATATCCTTCAAGTTCAAATGTAATAAAACAACAAATCAACAAAAATTAAACAAATAAAAAAT
Organism: Mallotus nudiflorus; assembly: GCA_947683625.1. Classification (NCBI taxonomy): domain Eukaryota; kingdom Viridiplantae; phylum Streptophyta; class Magnoliopsida; order Malpighiales; family Euphorbiaceae; genus Mallotus; species Mallotus nudiflorus. The sequence continues at coordinate 1,878,975 of CANTUR010000213.1, read as the reverse complement.
GACTAAGTATATAGTAAACACAATAAAACTTCAAAGAATTATCACATAAGTATCAAAGTTAAATATATCATTCTCTAAATACTTAAAAATAGGAACACTTCAAGACATCCACGTCAGCACACAAGGCATAGCAAAACCCTTTAAAATAGTCAATCTCCCTTTACAAAACTACATACTTCATAAAAACAAAATTAAAGAATCAAATGTAAGTCAATCAATTGGTAATAACTTTCATCAGGATAATTAATAAACCTAACCAGCTTCCCTTTCATGAAATCAACTATAAAATTGAAAACTTCTTTGCCCTATAGGTAATTAATCAGTATCAAGTGATCCAAATTCATATAATTTTTCTTTAGACACAAAAATAAAGAACACACTACAAAATAAAGTACAACAGCATCTTTATCATAATCAATTTTATTACTTAAGAGTAACTCCTTAACAGCTTTCCTCTTTAATTTCTTATAATCATCAAAATATTTTTTAATCAAATTATAATATGAACTACTAATAGAAACCTTTTTCAAATTACTAAGACACCTCAAACCACTAATTAAATAAAATTTAGCTAAAGAAAATTTTAAAACATGACCATTGATGCAAAACCACATCTCATTTTCTGTTGGCTGCTTAATCTCCTTAAGAAACAAATAGTGAACAATCTAAGGCTGAAATTTAAACTCACGCATATCCAAAAAAAACGAAAATAAGTCCTCTTGAACATTTAAAGGTGAGATTCGGACAAATTCTTCTTTAACTTACCTATAACATTATCACACATATTGTTACTAATTTTACTCTTAAAATGATACTTAGGTTTGATAAACTATTCCAAATCCTAAAAAATAAAAAATACAAATACAAATTAAAAAATAAATAACAAACATAAATCGAGTAAAAAAATAAAAAATAAATAAATCACAACCTCAACCACAACGAAAAAACAACAAAGCATCCCTCGAAACAACCTAAACTAAATTCGAAACAACACAATAACACTAAAACATCCAACATAACTAAAACAACCACTAAAAAAACTACAGTAGTAATTAACAAGAAAACAACCAAAATAACTGAAACAACCACTAAAACAACTACTACAATAATTAATAATAAAACAAACATAACAACTGAAACAACCAGTAAAACAACCAATAAAGTAACCACAATAGTAATTAACAATAAAACAACAAAAAAAACTAAAAACCCAATAAAACAAGCAAAACTTAATTAACAATAAGATAACCACAAAAATAACCACGAAAGTAATCAACAATAAAACAAATCAAAACAATTGAAACAACCACAAAAATAACAAAAATTAAAATAATATTTTAAACAAAATAAAACAAAACAACAACCACTAATCTAATAGTATCTAACTAAAAAAAAACCCAAATAAAACAATATCTAAATAAATAAAATAAAATAACTATTTCTAACAACAACAAAAAAATGCATATCTCAACAACATCTTGTGGTCCACTTCATCCAATTCACAAAACTAACAAATTTCTTCTTCTTTAACAAACGACAAGGAGAATCATATTTCTCAACTGCAACCACACTAGAATAAGGAGAAGTGTTCTCAAATTCAACCACTTCCATATCAACTTTCCTCTTATCACCTTCTTTCAATTTGTTCAAAATCTCATAAACAATGTGCAAATCAATAGACATAAATCAAAAAACAACTAAAGTAAAAAATCAAAACAACCAAAAAAAAAGTTCAAAATAATATATAAAAATCGAGACCAATATGAAGAACCCTAAAAAAATTGAGACGAACATAAGGAGCCTAAAATAAAAAGCAACACAAATTAAACAAAATGAAACCCTAATAAAAAAAAACAATGAAACTGCAAAATCAAAGAGAAAAAAACCGTCTGAAAAAACAATAAAAATGAAAAGTCTATAAATATGAAAAGTAAAAGGGTAAATGTGAAAAAAAAAAAACTAATGGTAAATTTATAAATATTTAGGCCAAATTTGGTGTAGGGTGTATTTTTTTCTTTTTTCTTTTTTAATGATATGAGTCTCTGAAATACATGAATTTTTTATAAATATAAATAGATAATTTTTATTTTATTTTTTTTAAAAGAAGAAAATAAGAATTAGACCGTTGATCTAATAATGTTTTGAGAAGCGTTATACTTACTCAACGTTGAGCATCTAAGTAGATAATTAAGAGAGATATTTACATAGATAAAATTATAAAAGAAAAAAATTAACAAATATTAACCAACGTGAATGACGATATTTTTATGATTTCATCTATCGAGAATTGTTTCACTAAATTTGAAATAAATTAAAAAATGATATTTTTTTTAACAACAATTAAAAAAACGAATTATAATAGGGAGAATATGTATTTGTTCATCAGATACCTGAATATAAAACGCCTACAGTTGTTACTCATTAAAATGCAAATCATTTTTCTATTAATACATGGGGCCTTTGTGTAAATGATACAAATGGGTATAGTAATTATTCAATGGACGGATGTAACATGTAAGGAGTAAGCAAATGTTAATTATCTTTGTAGCTAAACTTCGAAAGAGATCAAGCTTCGCCAATCAAGCCTATCTCTGGCAAGGCGGTGGTCATAGATTTAAATCTTAAAATATTTAAATTAAGAGTTTTGTTATTTGATGTACTTTATATATAATTAATATTGTAGTAATAATAATAATGTAGATAATATATTAGATAATATAATAGATAATAAAATAGATAGTTAAGATAATATACATAAATAAATATGATATATAATACATATAAAATGTTTTGATTGTAATCTTCAATTGTTTTAAAAAAAAAAAAATTAAGCTTCCAATTACGGGAATTATAAATGAAAATTTAAATTTTTATGAGGAAACATAACGTTTTTAATCATTCAAAAATAAAAAAGTTTTTAATCTACTTATAATTAATGGAGACTCTTTGGGTATCTTTTTTTTTAAAAAAAAAAAAAATAGCTATAAAAATGGAAGAATTTTAATTTTAATATTTAATTAGCTAAAATTTAATTTGAAATGGAAATAGAATTGCTCCATCAATGAAAATTAATATTTGTTTTACACTTTTTTTTAAATAAATAAATTCATAAAAATCAAGTCAAATATTAAAATATTATCAAAATTTATGAAATATGATATATAAATTAATAAAAATAACTTTTAAAAATATTTTAATAGAAATAATTATTAAAATAATAAATATTTTTACAATAATATTTAAAAAATTATATTAATATGTTAGAAAATAATAATAAATAATAAATAATTTTTAAAGTAATTTCTTATAATAGTTAATCATAATGCTAATTTTTAATATATAAAAAATAGTTGTGTGTATGTGTCTATATATATGATGGTAATTTTGATTTTGTTAGCTTAGTCAACTTGAGAACTACTTGATTTTACAACATCAATTATCAACTTCAACAATAATAATTATTAACTATTACAATTATCAACAATTATTATTATTATATATTCTAATGGTGCGTACACATGGATATTTAATCCAAAACTTTGCTTGTTAAACCAATTGGTTGGTTGAAAGCTCGTTGCCGATAAAATTTTCATATAATATAGGCCAAATTTTCAAATTTGTTGTAATTTTCCTTCGTTGTGATTTTAAAATTATATGATGATTTTGTGCGCTGTTTAATACAATTTTCATTTTAATTTTATTGCGACCAAAACAATTTTAGTCAGAGCGTACTTAAAAACAAATAGAAAAGAAAAGGCAAAACAACAATAAAGAGGAAGAAGAAGGAAGAAGCAGTGAAGAGTGATCGTACTTTTTATAGTATCATCATCATGTCTAGTGGCTGTATCATTCTTATCTGCTTTATTACCAATATGATCATTCTTAAATATCTAAACCAAATCATTTGTACTTATGTCTGCTAACTAACTTTGATCTTCGTCCCCACCAATCGCCCATATTATATTTCATACACCCACAATTTTCTTTGTTTTTTTATTTTGTATATGATTAAATTAAATAGGAGTTTTTAGATTTAATATATATATATATATTTTATTTTCATATTAGGGCATATATTCTAAAAGTACATTTTTAATACTAATTATGAAATTAAATTTTATATATATAAAAGAAATAACTAGTCTACTCCTTGTATTAACCGTCATGGTTACATTAATCCACAAATTTATTAACACAAAGAAGTAATAAATTTAATTTATGAAAGCTCAATATATATATATATATATTATGTAATACATATATTAGTATTTGTATTTAAATTATTTGATATTTATAATAATTAAGAAAAAAAAAACAAAAGTGGGAAGTTTTTGTCAAAGGAGTGATAGAAGAATTGGGAGACAGATGGTCAAATTTTGCCTAAAAACGATCTCCAAAATGCTTCTGCTGCTAATGCTATAACCAGATGAGAGATACGTACTCTAAGAACACAAAATAAATTAAAAAAAAAAAAAAGGCAAAAGACAAGGTTGAGACATAACCCAATTGCTTATCCGCTAATCAAGGTGACATGTTCCTTGATATTCCCCACATCCCATACTTATAAAGCTTTTAATATTATAATTATGTTTGGTTAACACTTAATTAATGTTGTGTAATTAATTAGACGGGCAGTTTTACTGGCCTACCTGGCTGTATTGGGTGTACTTAGTGGCTAACAAGTAGCTGTTTGTACAGCTGGTTTCCACCACGCGCCACTCACTCCACTCATAAAGGCGGAGTTAAGCGGCAGGCGGTGCCTTTGTGTACACTGTAGAGCCTTAAATTTAGGGTTTTGACCACATTCTGCAGATATTGACAAAAGAGAATCGATAGTGGAGTAGAGAATGATACCGATGTTACAGGGAGAAATTCTTGGAGTGAATGGAGTTAATCACGTATGATTATTAATTCTTCCCAATAAACTTAATATGTAGCATTATTAGATAGTGCTTATTGTAGTTTTTAATTTCAAAAATTAAACATTTAATTATAATTATTTTTATCAAATTTATAATTTTTTTCTAAATTATGATTTTTTTTAAAAAAAATTCAAATGTTATAAATTTTTATATAAAATTATAAGTTATTTTACAAACACTTGACTATTCTTTGCTAACTACAACTTGTTAATTTTACTAAATTAATGGAGATAACTATTACTTATTGAGGGTTAGTTATCACAAATTGATTCCATCCAAATATAAAAATACCATTTTATATGAGTCCTAATAATAATAATAATTTTTTCTTTCAAAAAAAATTATTATTTCCCTACTTAATATTTGATGAATTTAATTATTTTTATCCAGAAAATAAAAAGAGATTAATCACCCATCTCACACATCAATTACAACCATAAAATTCTTACTAACACATCAATTTTCTATTAAATAATAAAGGATAATGTTTTATGTAGCAAATTATTACATCAATAGTATTGTCACAAAATAGAAAAATTCTTTTATATCATCAATTTCTAATTAATGACCTTCATATATATAGGGGCAAAAATATCATTTTCACTAAAAAAAAATATTTTTTAGTATTTGTGACAATATCATTTATATAGTAAATTGGTACGTGTATCATTATTCATACTTTACTAAGAATGATGTCATCATTCCATTGTAACTTTTCATTTCTTTTTTTATTATTATATTTTGATACTTAAATTGAATGGTATTAAAGTTTAAAGTACCTTAAAAAAATTAATCAATCAAAAATATCTTTATACCTAAAGAAAATTATTATTTTAGAAAATAACCCATAATTTTATATAAAAAATTCATAACATATGATTTTTTTTTAAAAAATCATAATTCAAAAAAAAAGTTTATAAATGTGTTAAAAGTAATTATGGTTAGATATTTAACTTTTGAAGTTAAAAAATACATTAAATATTACATAATTATGATACATGTCAAATTTATAGTAGATAGTTTATAATTCTACGTGACGAACTAAATTCTCCCAAAAATTTCTTATGTTACAGAGTCGTGAGTCCCACTGCTAGCTATGTCTTTATTGACAATCCTAAAGTCATCTACATATACATTATTGGTACCAAAACAGCCTAGTCTATTTTACTTTTTTTTTTTACAATTAAATTGCTAAAAAAATTTAGTTTAAAATGAAAGGGTCAAAAGGTTGAGAAATTGGATCTCTAATTTAATTAAATGTTTTGATCCAATAATAAAATATTTTACTATTTATTTTACATGAATTGGGTATTTTACTTTTTTTGGATAAAATAACGAGGCAAACGATTAACACAATATACAAAAATTAAACGATTGTAGATGACTCCACAAAGATCATGTTGCAACTAGTGATGAATGTTCATTGGAATTGGGGGAGATGAAAATCTGTGACACCTAAATATAATTCGAATATTTTTTCCTTTTTACTTTTTTCTTTAGGTACATGACATTGCAACTAAAATATATTTGTAATTCGAATGTTTGGTTTAGTTGTTCAAATTCACTTTTGAGTTATAATGTCTTTTTTTTTTTAAGAGAAATCTCATTCAGAGTAAGCCAAAACTTGAAATACCAAAGACGCACAGGGATTCCTAAAATCATAGATAGTTTTCATGGCTGTCCATTGTCAATCTCTTACATAACATATTTTGGTAAAAGACAAAGGATAAGACAAACTACACCCTAAAGCTAACTCATAAATTGGTCATAAGTCGGGTGCACAAGCAAAAATAAAAAAACTACAATAAGTCCAAATAAGATTAACAACCCCTACAGGCTAAGTTTCTGAAGTTGTTGGCCTTCTTCTTATATGAGTTGGTAGTGCTTTCATAACTCTCTAGTCCAGTGTCCATTCTTACTGGACTTTTAAGCACCTAGGGACTTGGTGAAACTTTTTGTTCATTAACTGTGTTTTTTTCCTATTTATTTTATGACCCTTAGGGTTACTTTTCCCGAAGCACTACTATAATCGAAGCCTGTAAAGATTATGACTTTTGTACTTACATATAGCTATATACCTCCTTTTTCACCTGCCTTGTCACTTTTGGTTTAGTAAGCTTTAGTTTTTGTTCCAGCTTGTAATCTTTAAACTTTCATAGGAGGTACCTCCATCCCCTCTTTGAGCAATCGAACTTTTGTGCTGCCTTTTGAGGATATATAATTATCCACGACTATTAGCATGGATGACTTTTACTGTAAAATTATTCTTGTTTTGGGAGTTTTCATTCTTGCCATGGTTAGTAAGATGATCGAAAGAACTATATAGATAAGAGAATAAAGAAAAATTATGGTATTAAAATTCAGTCCAGTCATCTTTCTCCCCCTGGTGAACCAAAAATCCTTTAGGAGAGGCTTAACTAAATTTAGTTTGACTTGTATCCTAAGGATAAGATTTTGTTCATCATTTGTCTTACATTAATCATCGTATCCTAAGGACCAGATTTTGTTCATCATTTGTCTTACATTAATCATCGTATCCTAAGGACCAGATTTTGTTCATCATTTGTCATGCATTGATCATCCATCTTAAGCAAACCCTCAAAAATTGAATTTGCTATGAACTCAACATTAGTTTTTGTTATATTTTCCAGAGATAAACCTTCAATCTTTGTCCAAACATTCTCTTTATTCTAATCGATTTCATCAAGAGTTTGTTTAAAGTTCCAATCTTTAACCACAAATAAATATTGATGGACAGACCAAGGTATGCCATCTAAAATTCTTTTTAGTCATTCATTATCTTAAACTTAATCAAGAAAATGTTTTCCCCATTCAGATCTTACACTAGGAAATTTTTGGTAAAGGACTATACCTGTTCTAGAATGAGTTTGAGCAAGTGGGATGATTATTTCCTATTGCTTAAAATCTAGCTGACCAAAACTAAACTTTCTTCTAACTTTTCCTTTGTGTGATTCTCTTTAATTTGCGAAGTATTCATTTTGTAGCTTTGTTTATTGATAGGGATAATGACCGAAGAAGTCCTATAAGTTATTAAAAATTACAATCAAATCCTAAAAACTTTTTTAATTGAGTCTTAAAAGCATTTAAGTAATTACACATTAGTCCATGTCTATTAACTCAAATAGAATTATCTAATGTGGCTAATTTGATTCAATGACTTTGCCATGTATTTAATCAAAGAACAGGTGGCCTGAACATATTAGCAAACACAAAAACTCAAAAAAAAAAGAAGGAAACATAAAGAATAGCATTGGTTTTTTAGGGAATTAGTCTTCTTTCTAAAATATAGTCTTTAGTAGCCATGTTCTTCCCAAGAAAACACATAGCTAATGCTCTTCAAACTAGGGATTTATGAGAGAAAAAGAAGATATACTTTGTGATTGTCGGAGAAGAAATGTAATAAGAACATCTTGGACCAACACAAATCCAATAAGGAGATTCTTGACATGTGATAGAAGCATATTAAGGTTGTAAGGTGTTTTAATGGTATTTTAAGTTTTTAATGTTGATTATTTATGGGTTTTTTATTGAGTTTTGTTGGGTTTTTCTTTGAATTATTTCAGAATGGCGTGGGATGTCAATTTTTTCCATTAGGTTGATCTACTAATGAGTAGTATATCTAAGAAAATAACTTTTGGCTTACCGAGGAGAGTTTTTGAATATGAAAATGAGAAGAATATGCTATAAACAAGAAACAAGAAGTTGATAAAGTGGTGTTTTATTTCTTGGATAATTACAGTCAACTTTTATTTATGCAAATAAGTTTGGAAGGTGTTGTTTTATGGAACCAGCTCTGTTTATAAGGAAGTCAGGGTAGAATATGTTTTTTTTTTTTTTTTGTGGAAGGAGGGTAGACTATGTCGATTGTTAACAGTCATTTTATAGTAGATATAATAGGACTAAGTTATAATTACTAATGTTTAACAATTTATGAATTAATAAGATATGACTATAATTTTGGAATTTGGATCGATGAAATATGTTTATGGATATGAGTATATCTGTATTGAATAAAAAGATCAAAATTAGTATTAAAAGAAACACAAATATCATATGAACTTGAAAATGACCTTAAATAATATCAAATAATTCTTAAAAAATATGATATTAATATCACCAAGATACATTAATATCACCAAAAAAGCAGGTGTCCATCTTTACATATAATAGAGTTTTTTAAAAAGACTGCATCTGAATCTTTATATATATACAAATTACTATGACTTTACATACATATATATGCACAAGTCTAAAAAATGATTTGCTCTCCTAAAAAATATTAGCATTAACCCTAATCTCCCCCCAAAATATTAACAAAAACCATAAAATGTATAATCAGTTATGTTATGCTATGTGAGTTCTTCTTTTCCAAATGTCAATTCTTCTTTATTGTTAATTCTTGAGTCAGATTATAAATATCAACTCCTGGATCCTCATTTATTGCATCTAAGTTGTTTACTGTATCCTCATTTGTTATACCTTCAATTACTACATCCTGAGCTTACTTATCTGAGCTAGAAGACATTGCTCCAACTGCACTTAAAGTGTGAAAAAACCATCCCGCCATAACATTATTAATGAGCCTGAGGCAACCTTGTAGTTTATATATTGCTCAGACATAATTCCAAACTGTAAAAGGAAATAAAACATTATACACACATAACACCTAGAACACATTATAACATTTCACTCACATCACACCTAGTATTGCATTAAGTCATGAAACATAACACTTAACTCAATATAAGACACATCACCAAAGTAGTGAATGGTTTATATACATTAAGAATGGAAAAAATTATACTAAGGAGACTGTACACTTTAACTCCTTATGGTTTATTAGATTTCTTACTTCTCTTCCAAGCATCATTAATTGACTTGTAAGTTCAAATGCATAATTCTTTTTCAAATTCCTCAAATCCTGGTTATGTGTAACCTCCCCTAGTAGGCTTTTAATAATTTTAATGCCTCTTGATCGAAGTGTTTAATAATGCCTTTTTCTTGTGCAATTCCTTTCCTTTTTGTCGTAGACTGCCATATAAAACACATCACACTTAAAAACATCATTTTTTACAAAGGAAAAGAAATAATAAGTAGTTTATTATACTTGATTTTGCTTTGTGTTTTTATCCTTTCTCCTGAAAGGCAATTTTTAAATTCTTTTTTCCTTCTTTTTTAGCAAACTTGATGTTGGAACCTCTTCAGCATGTGGTAAAAGCCTTCATTAACCTGTAACAAAATTCCATGCATTAATAAATCATAAAAGGTTATTAAAAATTATTAAAAAAATAAACATACTCTGAATTGAACTTTATTTAAAACATACTTATAGTGTTGTTTGCTCAACCACTTTTATAATTGGACACTTAATTCTATTATGCCTTTTGCCAAAGCAGTATTAGCATATCATTTCTCTACCAGTTCTATGCAGCCTTTGTCCATTTCCAATCTTATGTTATTCCTTTTTTCTCAACATTTAAGGTATGATGAGCATCTTTTTGAATGAAAGAGGGTTGATGGTGGTTTATCACTTATTGGCTAGAATTTCTCACCAGTTTATGGTATCATCATACAAATATTAGATTTAATAAAAATCTCTTTATTGTACCAACTTGACACATAATCTTCAGGTTACTCACCTCTGTTATATATTATACAAATGACAAGATAGCAAGGTATGCCCGACAATTCCTATGATCCACAAATCCAATATTTTTTTCTAAGTTAATAATATAAGTATCCCCATAATAATGTATTTCATACCCTTCAGCCCCATTCTAAATGATAAAATAATTCCAACTTTCTTTTTTGTTTATGTGGAATTTCTTTTTAATTCTTAGACCAAATCACCCACCCAACTATCACACAAGTTCCTATTACAAGGCAGCCTTTTCATCACTAATTTCATGATTTTTTCTAAACATAAAATAATATTTATTGTTCTAGTTAGCACAATCCTACCATTAAAAGCTTCATATAAGTTATTATCAGTCAACTCACACTATGTTTACTTATCAAAAAAGGGTCTGCACTAAAATTAAGGCTAATGTTTAACCATGTTATTATATTTTTTTTAGACAGCTCAGTCATTGCCTCTATATATTTCTTGAAGTCAGCTTTGTTTGTTAAGAACACACACATCCAATATAGCTTCTTAAACTCTTTGCCCCTATGCTTTTTATGCCAATTGGAATTTAAGTGCCTTGCACACCATCTCCTCTCTGACTCTGAAACCAACTCCCTAAAGTAGGCATCAAACCCTAAATCAATAAACAAAGGTTATCAATAAAGTTATACCTAAAATGAAATTCATAAATCAAATGAAAGTCTAGCTTACCTTGTATTGATCAAACATGAAAGTCCATCCTTTACCTCTCTCAAATCTAAGGTCTTGTTGTAATCTCCATGAACCAACTCTAATTTTCTTTGATTTCAACAGTCATTATTCCCTAAGCAATGGGGTACATCTGGTTATTGGCATCTCTACCAATAGCTGCCACAACCTCCCCTTTCACTACTCCTCTAAGAAAGGCTCCATCTACCCTAATTACTTTCTTACAACCAGATAAAAACCCCTTTTTATAATAATCAGAAGCAACATAAATTCTCCTAAAACTATTATCTTTATTGCATTCTAAAATCGTAGTGTTTCTAGAATTTGAGTTTCTCAGCTCCTTCATATAACTCTAAAGCTTATTGAACTCCTCTCATGTATTTCTCTTTACCTTTTTCATTAATAGCTTCTTTGCTCTCCAATATTATGATATAGTCACCTCAAGTTTTAATTCACTTTTAACTAACTATTGCAATTCATGAAGTTTGAGACTTGGGATGCTATGAAACTTATGTAATAAATAATCTGCAAGCCAGTAGTAACTTAATCTTTTACTATATTTTACTAAACTACATAAGTGCACATCAATAAGGAAGATAACCTGAAACACTTTCATTTTTGGATCAAATGAGCTTGAAATCTTCTAAGGGCCTTTACCTTTCTTACATTGCATCCTCATATACTGTTTGGTATTCTTAGTAAATTTAAGTTAATTCTTGTTTATTATCTTATATTTGGATAATGCCTCTTTGAACTCAACTCCATCCTTAAATGTTATGCCAATTAAGAAGCTTGGAACACATACCTTTGGATTATATGCAAGGTATTTGATTATCCTTCTTCCACTAGTGATGTCTGCCTACTAATTAGTCTCAATGTAACTCTAATTATTAGACTCAACATAAGATGCATGTTCACTTATATTTGAATCAATCTTAACCTCTACTTCCTTACTCTGATTCTTCCCCTTCTTATTTTTTTCCCTTTCTTAGCTTGTTTCCCTTTTTTGCCTTTTCCCCTTATCTTCTTATGCTTAGCCTTACTGACTTTTATCCCTTTCCCCTTCTCTCTTTAGTAACCTACATTTTCACATACCCTTTTAGGCTCACCAACAGAGTTTAAGGTCCCCTAGTTCACATCCATGGCTGTACCCTCACTAATTGATTTGTTATTTAGCCCACAGTCTATATAATTACTACTATACTAAATTTTCTTCCTTAGGGATTCATAGCTTTCCCTAGCTCCCTTAGTTCATCATCATTTTCATCGAATAAATATTCAACTCCACCCTTATTATATTGTTTATATTCCTTATCCACTTCACTAACCACAACATCAACCAATTCATTATCACTTAATTCTTTTGCACTCTTAATACCAATCTCATTATTATTCAAACTTTCATCTTCTATAACATTATCATTAGTCTGGGGAGGCCTTTTTTCTTTATCCTTTCTATAGTTAGAAGACCTACCAATACCATCTTCACTACTATCACTAAGTATATACACATCAACCTCTCTTTTATCACTCAACGCAACTAACAATTGACAAGTTGTTGCATCATTATGCACCAACTATAACTTTTACGAAATTGCAACCTACACCAGTAGCCTAAACTATAAAGATCAACATCATGGTAAAAAATATCACCCCCTTTATACCTATATTCCATCAATCTTCCACTAAAATGCCACAGAATATATGTTCCCCTTTTTCTAACACACATTTATCATCAACACAAGAGAATAGAGAAGAAAATCAAATTAGGAATAGAAAAGATGAGAGAAAGAAAAGACTCAGTGAATAAAGAAAAAAGAGAATCACCCACGAAAAGAATTAATTTATTCAAATAAGCCTTAGAATTTTTCCCCTAAATTAAGCCCTAATTTGTAGTGGAAAGCTGACATGGAAAGCACTACTTATGTGGCTAACATGGAAAGCGAATCTTATGTGTTTGCATATGCCCATGTCAGACTATTCTGTTTAAATGAACGGATATAGACTAATGTCAAATTACTTAAAAGCTTCTAGGATTCAATGAAAAAAATAATTTTTAGGACTTGATTGTAATTTTTAATAACATATAGGACTTGTGAATTAATTATCCCTTATTGATACCTTCGGCAAATCTAGAATTGGAGTTGCTTGTTTGACTGTTATTTGATTCGAGATGTTAAGTAAAGGGCAGAGAGATTCTTATTTCTTACAAGATGATTTTAAAAAGATGGGCTACCCAAAGATTAAAAATTTACTCGAGAAACTATTGATGGGAATTTGAATCGATGATATCAGTGAATAAAACCCTATTCTTATCAAAGAGAAAGAATAAAAGTTCCTCTCATATTATAATTATACCATATTAATTAATGTAATGGATTCAATTGTAATGTTTCTCATGACTTTGGTTTGGTGAATTTTGATATTTAGTGATCATGAGTTTTGATCGATTCTGATTAACTATACATAAAATTTATATTTAAAATGTTATTTAAAAATAATTTTTTAATCACTTAAAATAATGGATAGACATTACATTAATTGTAATTTTTAGTATAGTAAAAAATACAACTTTATTAATAATTATTATTAAAAAAATTATATTATTATTAAAATTATGGTAAATTATGAAAGCCATCTCTTATTAGACATACTGACATATACTTTGGTAAGAAATTTGAATGATCAAGATGAATACTCTATTATATTGTTGAATGTAGATAAAGATTATAATGGAAATTGGATAATGATAGATAACCATGGAATAGCTTGCCATTATCTCCGTCGTTTGCCATGTTTTCTCTTCATTAGCTCTTCCATCTCTTAATTTTATTTCTTTTTCCCTTCATCGTCTTTATCCTATTAATAGTTTCTTTCAAAGCACTTATATAACCAGTCCCCGCTACTTGCAGTCATTATAAGGAGCAGGTTCCCTTAGCTCTCTCCTCACTTAAAGACCCTCCATCAAGGAAATCTAGGAACCTTCTAAAGATCCTCCAAGACCATAGCTTTCCACATTATCTTCATATCATTGAAGTTATGTTTGAAGCACTGGTTGAAACCGGTGATCTCAAGGAGCCATGGCTATATGGAGCTGCTAACAATAATCCTTTATTTTGGCTTTTTTGCCCTTCTAGTGTTGCCTTAACCTCTACTGTTCTCTCTTTTAAAATGCTAGAAATGGTGGTGTGTCCATAACACTGCTCTAATTGCACATTCTCAATGTTGTCTACCAGTGTTCTTATTCTGTGTGTAGAACCTTCTCTAATCAAGGAACTTAATCAGGTGGGCCAAAATTTTAGCACCTATGGATAGCCCGAGTAAGCAATTTCTAAACCCAAAGTTGAAGTTAGTGTATCTTAGGCCAACTCCTGTACGGTCAGGAACCAAACTTTCAACTAAGCTCATATTTAATTCTCATGTATTGCTTGTTAGCTAATTATCTTTGTGCCATTAGCATAGCCTCTCAAGGCTACTCTTCCCAACTCTCTGTTTCATCCAGCATAGAATAGAAAGCTTGGCTTCTCTTTATTTTACTTATCTTTAGTGAGTCATAATTATTTACTTCTACCTTTATGTCTTTTGTTTATACAAGTAAAATTAATGACTGACTTTACTGGATGTACTCTTTAAGCTTTTAGCTTTCTTCTGTTTAATGAAAATATGGTTGTTAAAAAAAAAGATGAATACTTTATTCCTTTTTTTTCAACAATTAGTGGTAATGATTACTTTTAAAACATAAAAAAAAAAAGAAAATAAGGGGTGAAAAATTTTAAATTTTACTATTTTTTATTTAAACTATTCGTGGAAATTCCACACTTTTTTTATATAAGTAAAATTAATGCACTGCCATTAGCTATTTGTATTGTATGGAGTAGATATATAACACATAGTTTTCTTATATATGAGTAGATAAAAATAAATTTGCATTATTCTAGAATAAGGAATGATAAGACTCAAGTTATAGGGCTAATTACATTTTACAAGAAGCTCAGGTAACCTTGTCTAATTTAATCCCTTGAACAAAATAGAAAAAAAAAATCCATCTCTTAAAAGTTCTCTCTTAAGCAGTGCTACAATCTTTAGTTCATCGTCTTTTTGCCAGAGTTGGATATTGGTTTATAACCAGTAATCCTCTCCTTATAACTTTCTTTTTCTTTTTTTGGTTTTGATTTTCTTCTAATAATAGGATGTATATATTTGTGTGTCTAACAACTATTGATAGCTTTCATAACTTTTAAAATAAATTTGATTTATTCAAGAATAAGGAATGATAAGACTCAAGTTATAGGGCTAATTACATTTTGCAAGAAGCTCATGTGACCTCATCTAATTTAATCCCTTGAACAAAATAGGAAAAAAAAATTCATCTCTCAAAAGTTCTCTCTTGAACAGTGCTACAACCTTTGGTTCATCGTCTTTTTGCCAGAGTTAGATATTGGTTTATAACCAGTAATTCTCTCCTTATATCTTTCTTTTTCTTTTTTTGGTTTTGGTTTTCTTCCAATAATAGGATATGTATATCTATGTGTCAAATAGCTCTTGATAGCATTCATTAGTTTTATATTTTGGATAGATTTTGGTGCAGATGAATTGGCCACATCATCGTTGGCTGGTTCGCCGGGTTTGCAACGGAGCCTCTAATAGCTACTGAATCAACAACAACTGTAGCTTCCTCCCGACTAGGTTTCAGTTTGCCACACCGTCATCAGATCTCTACCCCAACAAGGCTTGTATGCATACTGTGAAGGAAGGAGAATCTAATTCCTGGAGATCGATTGTGTCTATCCGGTGATTGATCTTCCTCTATCTTCTTTACTTGCAACTAATTTTTTTGTGTTTGGATATTATCATCTCCCTTAGTCCAACACACTCCCAACTCAAGCTCATCTGGCCTATAGTTGCGTCACGTCATGTCGTTTGTTCTCGTCACATTAGGGTTACTTCCTAAAAAATGTATTTGGGCTCCCTCTTGACATTAGCCGAATACGCTGTAAAGCCTTGAATGTGTATGTCTATCCATAATGTGTTGGCCTTAAACCATGTACTGTTGCTTCTTAATTAATAATAAATCTTTTATTTGGTGTAAAAAAAAAGTTATAGGAGAACAACGTGCCTCCACATCATTTTACAAGAACTGGGCGGTGCAGGTGCAATTCCGAGCTGACTCTCTTGTTTTTTTCGTTTTAGTCCACAATTTTCCAATCTCACACGTGAGAAAGGAGGGAGGTGGAAAAAGCCAAATTTAATTAATTAATGATAAGATTGAGAACCTTTTTCTAAAACATTGAATCAAATAAATACATGTCCTGGTTCCATGTGATTACAATCACTACATGTTACCCTAACATACCTAATAACATAAATAAGACACATAAACATAACTCCTAGTATGTGAATAAGACACATAAATATTTTAATATACAAAATTTATTAAAATTACCGTTTTTAATTTTTTTTTACAAATTTAAACATCTAATTATAAATAAAATTATTCAAACATAAAAACAGTAAAATTTGAAAATCATTTATATACTTATCCCTAGTTAAATATGTGCCACCATGTATTTTCCAATGCACTTACAATTATTTATATACATATATTTAAACAAATTTCAAAAGAAACCTAGATGGGATCTTTGCTTTCTCTGATTAATTAATTAATATTTATGAAACTTAAGTTAGACTCAATAGAACCGAACCATTCTTTTTGCCTCCCTGCTACATTGGCTTTACTGTGATAATTTTTTTAATAAAAAAGTCATATAATTTAAATATTAATAGAATATAATATAAAAAATAATTTTTTCATAGTAAAATTTAAATTTTATATCTCAAAATAAAATTTAAATTTTATATTTTAAAATAATTTTAAAAATAAATTATCATTTATTTGCTTCCGAAACATCATCATTTCTTTTTGATTGCATATCCAGCATGCAAACTGCATAATCTTCCTATTCCTTTTTCTTTTGTTACCTTTTGAAAATTTTTATTCGGTGGAATGTGTTCTCACAAATTTTTATGAACTATTATTCTTAAAAAAGGAAATAGGTTTGACTTCTTTCATTTACTATGAAATTGATTATATATCCAATGTGATTGATTAATATAAACCAACGAAACCTAACTCACTAATAACTAATAATTAAACAGCACATTCATATATGGAACTCATATATTCCTTTCACTTTAAATGGTATATTTCTGATCTTACATCCTAAGAACTTAAGCATGTGACGACATGCCCCTACATGCTCTCACCCATTGTGACAAGAATTATGGACCGACTAGGGAGTACCTTACCCTCTGAGAACATTTTCTCCTCTACGAGAATATTAGAAACGAAATGACATAAATAATTGTGATTATTAAGGAAAAAACAAGACGAATTTATAGAATTATTATATTCAGCATCAAGCTTTGAGGCGGGTCCTGTAAATTAGTATAGAAGAAAAGAGAGATGGACCCAAGTGTATGGACACAATCATGCAAAAGCAAAGCAAAAGAATAAGGGATCTGGGCATGGAAGCTTTGGTCTACCTTTACGTGGGGGAGCCCTAGAAAGCAAATAGACGAAAAAGGAAGAGGAAGAAGGTATATTGGGAGCAAGCTTAAAAAATACTCCAACAAAAACTTAAACCAAAAAAAAAAAAAAAACAAAAGGCAACAGTAGCTATGATTGACAGAGCAGTCTGTACCATATGGCAAAATTTCCATTAGAGAAGCAAAGACCCACTGCTACCAACCACTCGTCCGCTACTCACGGCTTCGATTGCAGAGCCCAGCAGAATCACTATATATGACATTTCCCTACTCTCAAATTATTTTTTTCACATGTTAACGGGCAAAAGAATTTAGAGTTGAACCACCTAGCTCTGTATAGATTTAGGCCACTGCTTCGCTTATTGATTTTTCTTTTTAACAACTATTACACATATGGTTAAATTTTCGAACCTACTCAATTATTGATTATTTATTTTTTTTATTTTTTTTGTACTTTTGAGGGAAATTTCATCTCGTACCACTAAAGAAAAATTTTTGTTATGCCACTGCTTCACTTATTAATTAATTACTTAATTATTTTTTTTAACTTTTGAGGGAAATTTTTATTATTTGACGTTCATTTATTAATTGTTAACAAAATATTTTTATTTTGATATAATTAATAATGGAATTTTTTTAAGGAAAAATAATGGAATTGATATAACTTCAAAATTCTCATATTTCAAATAAAATTTTAAAAATTGTGAACTGTTGTGAAATAAAGATTGAATTACTTATTTTGTTATAGAACTAAACTTGAATTTAGTAGTATTTAACTAGAAGAAAAATATTTTATAGTAGAATGATTTTGAGAGAATTTAGAAAGAGTTTGGAGAGAATTTAGAGAACTATAATATTGAAAGAATTTGGAGAGTAATCTATCTTTTCTTCTTCTTAATCTTCTCATTAATGAATTTCAATCCCTTTATATAGAGATTTTATTTTCACTATTTGAGTACTATTCTCTCACAAGCAATATATTGTTCATTCACAAGCAATATATTGTTCATTCACATTCATAATACTCCCCCTTGAATAACAATATTTTGCAACTGCCTCGTTAAAACCTTGCTAAATAAAACCCAGTGGGAAAAACTTTAGCTTAAGGAAAAAGAGTACAGTGCATGATATTCTCCCCCTCAAGTTGATATGTATAATCTTCCTTCACATAGTATGTAGATGTCGCATTCCAATATCGTGAACGTGCTTTTTAAAGATTGCAGTTGGAAGTGCCTTTGTGAAAAGATCAGCTGAATTCTGGCTAGACTGAATATACTTGATATCTATATAATTGTCTTTTATTAGCTCTTGAGTGTATGAAAAGAATCTTGGAGGTATATGTTTGGTTCTATCACTTTTGATATATCCTTCCCTTAACTGTGCAATGCATGCTGCATTATCTTCATATAAAATTGTTGGACTTTTGTTGACTGGAAAACCACAAGATTCTTCAATATGATGTGTCATTGATCTAAGCCACACACACTCTCTACTTGCTTCATGTAGTGCAATAATTTCAGAATGATTTGAGGAAGTAGTGACAAGCGTTTGTTTCTGGGAACGCCAAGAAATTGCAGTTCCATTATTTGTGAACACATAGCCTGTTTGAGATTTCGCTTTATGAGGATCAGATAAATGTCCTGCATCTGCATAACCAATCAATTCTTGTTTTGAATTGTTAGAATAAAATAAACCCAAATCAACATTTCCTCGAAGGTATCGAAGTATATGTTTGACCCCTTTCCAATGCCTTTTTGTTGGAGCTGAACTGAACCTCGCTAATAAATTAACTGCAAAAGAAATGTCAGGTCTAGTAAAATTAGCAAGATACATTAGAGCTCCAATGGCACTGAGATATGGAAATTCAGGACCAAGAATTTCTTCATTTTCTTCACAGGGTCGAAATGGATCAGTTTCAATATTGAGTGATCTAACGACCATTGGAGTACTTAAAGGATTTGCTTTATCCATATTAAAGCGTTTCAAGATCTTTTCTGTGTAATTTGATTGATGCACAAATATCCCATTGTGCATTTGCTCAATTTGTAAACCAAGGCAATACTTGGTTTTTCCAAGATCTTTCATTTCAAATTCTTCCTTTAAGTATACTGTTGCTTCATGGATCTCATTTTCTGTTCCAATGATATTCAAATCATCAACATATACAGCTATAATCACAAATCCGGATATTGTTTTCTTAATAAAAATGCATGGGCAAATAATATTACTCACATATCCTTTATTAATCAAATAATCGCTTAAACGATTATACCACATGCGCCCAGACTGTTTTAACCCATATAAAGATCTCTGGAGCTTGATCGAATACATTTCTTTGGGTTTTGTACTTAATGCTTCAGGCATTTTAAATCCTTCAGGGATTTTCATATAAATGTCACTATCAAGTGATCCATACAAATAAGCAGTCACAACATCCATAAGACGCATTTCTAATTTCTTAGAAACTACTAGGCTAATCAGATACCTGAACGTAATTGCATCCATAACAGGAGAATACGTTTCATCATAATCAATTCCTGGCCTTTGTGAAAAACCTTGAGCTACAAGTCTAGCTTTGTACCTTATTATTTCATTTTTCTCATTTCTCTTTCGTACAAAGACCCACTTGTATCCTACAGGTTTCACATTTTTAGGCATAGGAATAATTGGCCCAAAAACATTTCGTTTGTTTAGTAAGTCCAATTCAGCCTGCATAGCATCTTTCCATTTTATCCAATCATGCCTATTTTGACATTCCATGACTGATTTTGGTTCAGGATCATCTTTGTCATTTATGATTTCACATGCAACAGTATATGACAATGTTTCATGACTTTCTTTATTTTCTATTTCTTCAGGGATATTTTCCTTGCTATCAATATGATTATCTACTCCCTTTCTCTTTCGAGGATTTTTATCCTTAGAACCAATTGGTCTTCCACGCTTCTGGCGTGTTTTAGACTCATGAGTGTCTTTATTCTCAGATTTTATTTCTGGAATTTCAATACGAGCAGGAGCATTGGCTGCTGGTATATATGATTTAGTCACTCTTTTTGTATCAGTAAATGCATCTGGCAATTGATTTGCAATTGCTTGTAAGTGCACAATCTTTTGCACTTCTAATTCACATTGTTTTGTGTGAGGATCCAGATGCAATAATGATGGTTCATTCCATGAAATATCCCTTTTCACTTCTTTCTCCCCTTTTCCTAATGTTGGGAAAACAACCTCATTAAATTGGCAATCAGCAAAACGTGCTGTAAAAACATCACCAGTTAGAGGTTCAAGATATCTAATAATCGAGGGTGTTTCAAACCCAACATAAATTCCCAATCTTCGTTGAGGACCCATTTTTGTGCGCTGAGGTGGCGCAATGGGTACATATACTGCACAACCAAAAATTTTGAGATGGGAAATATTTGGCTCTTGACCAAATGCCAATTGTAGTGGGGAGTATTTATGATATGCACTAGGTCTGATGCGAATTAATGAAGCAGCATGTAGGATTGCATGTCCCCAAACTGAAATGGGAAGCTTTGTTCTCATTATTAATGGTCTAGCAATAAACTGAAGTCGTTTAATCAATGATTCAGCTAAACCATTTTGAGTATGTACATGGGCAACGGGATGCTCAACAATGATCCCAGTAGACATACAATAATCATTGAATGCTTGAGATGTAAATTCACCAGCATTATCAAGTCTTACCCTCTTGATTGTATAATCAGGGAATTGTGCTCGTAATTTAATAATTTCAGCAAGCAACCTTGCAAATGCAACATTACGAGTTGACAATAGACAAACATGTGACCATCTACTAGATGCATCAATTAATACCATAAAATATCTGAATGGTCCACATGGTGGGTGAATTGGCCCACATATATCACCTTGAATTCTTTCAAGAAACATAGGTGATTCATTTTGAATTTTAGATGGTGAAGGTCTCAAGATTAATTTTCCAAGAGAACAAGCTGTACATGGCATTTCATTTGATTGAGGAATTCTTTGCCCCTTCAAGGGATGCCCATGTGAATTCTCAATTATCCTTCGCATCATTACTGATCCAGGATGACCTAATCTGTCATGCCATAAATTTATTATTGAAGGATCATAAGATTTTTCTTTTACTGCCATATTTGATTCAATTACATGTATATGCATGTAATGCAATCCAGTAGGGAGTTTTGGCAGTCTTTCCAATACTTGCATTTTTCCTGATTCATAGGAAACTATATTTAAATATTTGTTACCATTTATAGTAATAGATTGGGTATCACACCCATTTCGATATATGTCATCAAAACTCAACAAATTTCTTGTTGATTTTGGTGAAAACAAAGCTTCATCAATTATAAACTTTGTTCCATTTGGTAACATAAATTTAGCTTTGCCAATTCCTTCAATCAGATCTACAGGACCTGATATTGTTTTTACAACTGCCTTTGTGGGCTTTATTTCAGAGAAATAATCTCTATTTTTCAAGATAGTATGTGTAGTACCACTATCTGGTATGCAGAGATCTCCAATATTGTCTTTATGTTGAGTACAATCCATATTAAACTTCAAAATAGATAAACACAAAATTAATCAATTAAGGTAAAAACATAAAATAATTATAAAGTAGGACATTTTATTTAATTTAAAAATAACATACATAACAATAACATATTCTTCAGAATCAAATAAGTAATAACAATATACTTAAAATTATAGATGTCTCAATTTCCATTGTCAGTAAAATCATCAGTAAAATCAGAAACATCTAAATGAGTTGTATCATTAACATGAGTACGATGCTCATTGAAGTTTATTTCCTTTTCTTTGCCTTTCAATGATGCCTTATAAAGTTGGCAAAGATGTGGTGGTGTTCGACAAATTCGTGACCAGTGTCCTTTACTACCACATCTGAAACACACAGTTTCAGACTTATATTGAGGCCTTTCTTGAACACCACTGATGACTGATTTTAACTTCTTTTGAGGTTGAGTCTGAGTTTGTTGTGGAGTATTACTATATTTATTTCCATGACCATGGCCAAAGAATTGACCTCTTCCACGTCCACGACCTCTACCTCTCCCACGTCCACGGCTATTATAATTTTTATATCTGGAATAATTTGTAGCATTTGCTTCTGGAAATGCTATTGAGCCAGTGGGACGGGACTGATGATTTTTCATCAAGAGTTCATTATTTTTCTCAGCTACCAGTAGGCATGAAATTAGTTCAGAATATTTTTTAAATCTCTGCATCCTGTATTGTTGTTGCAGTGTAACATTTGATGCATGAAATGTGGAGTAAGTTTTCTCCAGCATATCCTCATCTGTGACTGTTTGTCCACAGAATTTTAATTGTGATACTATTCTGAACATTGCAGAATTATAGTCACTCACTTTTTTGAAATCTTGAAAGCGTAAAGCTCTCCATTCATCAGTGACTACTGGTAGTATTACATCTCTTTGATGATCATATCTGTCTTTTAGATCCTTCCAAAGAACACTTGGATCTTTGACAGTCAAATATTCACATTTTAATCCTTCATCAAGATGACGACGGAGAAAAATTATAGACTTGGCCTTATCTTGCAATGAGGTGTTATTATTTTCTTTTATGGTATCAATTAACCCCATTGATTGAAGATGCATTTCTACATCTAGAATCCAAGACATATAATTTTTTCCCGTGATGTCAAGAGCAACGAACTCAAGCTTTGCTAGATTTGTCATTATGATAACTAATAAAAAAAATATAACTCAATTAGAATTCATAAATTTGATGACTACTAAAAAAATCAAACATGATCAGAATTTACTAATTAATTATATCATGAATGAATATTGCAAGAAATAATAGTGGTACAAAAAATGATACAATAATACTTGAAATTATATCAAATAGAAAATCATCTTCCATATTAATTATTCCTAAAACAATTATAATAGTCATGATCAAAACACAAATATAAATATACCAAATCATGTTTACAATTTAGAGTAAAGAGAGAAAGAGAAAATGTATGAATTTGTGTGAATGAATAACATTTATAGCTCATCTATTTATAATGAAAAATATAGCCGTTTATTACCGTTATATTACCGTTGGTAATAAAAATATAGCCGTTAGAAATTTTTTTTTTTTTTTTTTTTAATATAATATATTGAGAAATAAATTGTATAAAGTAAAATCAATAAATAATGTTGATATGATTATTTATAGCAAGTGAATTAACATAACGATATGTATAAATATGGGGGAAAACCGTCCATTAATATAAAATGGGGTATAGCCTTCCATTAACATAAATAATAAAAAAAAATAAATGTGCATAAATATAAATTGGTAGGAGGCATAGCCATCCATAAGGTTAGAACCATTTCTAGCAATATTTGCATCAATGGTGTAGTTAGTAAAACAAAATAAAAATAACAATTAATATAAAGTTAGATTGAAGAAATAAATATAAATATATAAATTAGTAGGAGGCATAGCCATCCATGATAATATATAATCAACTAATATATTCATAAATATTAAATATTAAGAAATATGTACCTTATTATTTTGATCGAGAGCTCCTCGTGCTGATAACGTGTTGTGAAATAAAGATTGAATTACTTATTTTGTTATAGAACTAAACTTGAATTTAGTAGTATTTAACTAGAAGAAAAATATTTTATAGTAGAATGATTTTGAGAGAATTTAGAAAGAGTTTGGAGAGAATTTAGAGAACTATAATATTGAAAGAATTTGGAGAGTAATCTATCTTTTCTTCTTCTTAATCTTCTCATTAATGAATTTCAATCCCTTTATATAGAGATTTTATTTTCACTATTTGAGTACTATTCTCTCACAAGCAATATATTGTTCATTCACAAGCAATATATTGTTCATTCACATTCATAATATGAACCTATTTTTGTAAAATGATTAGAGATGTGTCTTAGTCGGTTTAGTTCAATCTAATATAAATTATATAAAATCAAATCAAATTAAAAATATTAAAAAAATAATCAAACTAAACAGATCAAAAATCGAACCAAATTGAATTATAAATATTTATATAAATTTATAATACTTTATTATCTTGATTCAGTTCAACTAATCAAAACTGAATCAAATAAAAAATATTTTAATTTTATAAAATTAAAACTAAATAATTTTATTTATATAGTGAATTAAACTGAACTAGTTCAATTTAATTTTTAATTTTTGTTATTTTTCTCACCAATAATTTCTATTTTTATATACGCTAATAGAGCTTACAATAATATATACTATTTGTTTTATTTTAAATTACTGTTTGTAAATAACATTATTTATATTTATATGTTAATAAAAAATTAATATTAATTAGACAGGAGATAACGGCGAACCAGGGGGCGAGCAGGGGACCCAGCCTCCCTAACAAAAAGAATTCTGTTTAATTATTTCTTTTAAAAAATAATATCAGTCCTTATAATTTTTATTTTTCTTACTTTTATCCTTTAATTTTTTTTCCGCTTCCAATCAGCCCCTAAAAAGGGATTAGGTCGGTCTACCACTGATAGACTCTGTTGTCCTTATAACAATACACGATGCAAGAAATTTGTATAATGGTTTGTATTTTAGTGCAAATTAAAATCATTAACTTGGAATAACTTGTATCGTTTTCTTTTTTGTCACTATTATTACAGAAAAGGAGAATTTAATTCAAATAAGAAAATATATTTTATAACATTTAACTATCGGAATTTTTTTTTTTGCCGCTTATTGTTGCATTTATATTCATTGAACATGCAAACCATTTTTTGAGCACATTCTATTTGATCTCTCTCTCGAAATGAAGAAACATCCAATGTGCACACCTACTTTTACAATTGTGTTCAAGTTCGTTTTTGTTTTTCTCTTTTCTCTAATTTTATTATTTCCTTTTTTTTTAACAATTATGTATTTCAAAAAGCAAGGCCGATACCTTATCTATAATAATAAAAGCGTTGTTTACCTAAATGAGGAGAAAAGGTTTGAATCCCACTTTCTCCTTTATTTCCTCATCTTAGCGTTTAACACTAATTTAATATACTAATTTCAGACATTTGCTCTAAAGAAATATGTATTTCAAAAGGAAAGAGGAAGAACACATAACATTGGGTTTAATCTGCCGCCAATTATTTTCATATTTGAAGACACGTGGATTCTACCTGTAGGACAGCTATTTTAGCCTACCTTGTTTTTAGGAAAAAAAAATCAACAAATTTAGTCAATGTTTTTTTTTTTTTTTAAGTGAACAATATATAGCCTAAGCTAAGATTCTATGTATGTGATTTCATGCACCGCCCACGTGCTTTGTGACTCTTATACTAACGAAATTAAATTTGAATTATCGAAAAATTAAAATCTCTACATACATATATGCGTTTGAAATTTAAATTTTGTAGTTAACATAAGTTATATATACTTGATACATACAAAATAATCATAGAAATATGAAAAACATTTTTTTGAATTAATGAGATAAAAACGCGAGACATAAATATTTTCCATATCAAAATAAATAAATTTATTTCATCTTATAAAATTATATGTCAATTTCAAATTAAATTTAGCAGCAATTACAAATATCAAAATTCATGTGTTCATATGCAACACATATAAAATAAGATTAATTTTTTTACGAAAGATAACAAAAGTGATATAAATATTTTGAAAAATGTTGAATGGTGTCATTTGAAACTTTATTTATTATCGGATTGTTTTACTTATTTGATCATACATATATATATAACCATGGAGGTGAAAAGAGAGTGGAATTTAAATCCAAACTTTGAAAAGATATTAACCGTATAGTTGAAACAGTTCAGTTTTAAACCAGTTGAAATCACTTTTTTATACCTAAGAAAATAGCATTTTTTGAATTTGACTCCGTGACCTTTATAGTAATAGGCGCTTCTTTTGCCACTTCTCTTTCCAGGCAAGAGAAGATTAATAACTATATTTGCATACATTACTATTGTCCAATTATTAATCATTGATAAGATACAGAGCATATCATAAATTTTAGATTATGATGATTGTAAAATTTGTATCATAAATAGCTATTGCATGCAACAAGCTAATTTCCCATGGAAGAAAATGTTCCAACTGAATTCAATAACCCATTTCCTCATCCATCACAGCAATTTCAAAGCTTATTATTATTATTATTTTGAACTCTAATTTCAAAGCTTATTTTAATTTGTAACTTTTGGGATTCTGCCAAGTGAAAAGATACTGAAAGACCCATTTTAAGCCTATTTTAAATGAGAGCTTGCATTCACATAAAAATGACGTCATTTCAAAATAACTTTCGGCGACAATTTCTCTAAAGAACGTGATTTTTTCACGACAGATCTACAATAAAGAAAATTTTCTTCTTTTACTTCTGAATTTATTAAATTTAACCGAGCTAATCCCAATAGAAATCCCGCGTAACCATATGCGTGGCGCACACGAAACAATCCTAGGGACTATCATAGTGATGCGGAGGGTTATCATCTTGAGTAGTATTTAAATGGCGAGTGTGGAATTTCAATTGTTTTTATGGGATGTGCCGTCCTTTTTCCATAGGTAAAGCTCGTCATTTTCACCCTCTCTTTTCCTTTTTGATTTTTTATTTTAATTTAAAAATGAAATAAATGAAACAATAGCAGCACCATCTAATATCTAATGCTGGCAGGTATAAAAGGTTAACAAAAGAATAGCCCGTTATTATGTCTGCTAAAAATTACGGCAGAAAATGCGGTTAATGTTGAATTTAATACATTAACATTTTTTGGAACACTTGCAAAAAATTCTATTCCACTTCCCCTTCCTTTTTTTTTCTCTTCAAATATTTTAATTTTATGATAATAAGATATTATTTTGATATTTTTTAATTATATTTTTATTTATATTATCATATGGATTTTTAATTTTCGATAGTAGAAAAATGCTGTAAATTCGTCTCTAAACTTCACTATTAGTTATTTATCATGATCAAAATAAAATATTTTGAATTATAAAATTTACAATTTAGTCATTGGATTGACAACAAAATTGACAAAAGATGAATTAGTGAACATATATATATATATATATATATCGACACTATAATTATATAAGCATAATCTAATGTTTTTATTCCATTTGTATAAAATAAAAATGCTATTTGACCTTTGGATTTGTAAAATAATTTTAAATTTATCCAAAGTTTTTTTCTCTTAAATTAAGATAAATTTATTATGTCTTTATTAGAATAATAAATATATTTCTTAATTTTTTAATATATATATATCTTGAAAATCTGAATTATCTCGAAAAACTAAATAAAAAGTTTTTAGATCCAAAAGTTTTCATAGACCGTTTAATTTTTTCCAAACTAAATTGCCCTAAAATTTTTTATTAGAATAGATCCAAAGAATTTAATTTTTTTGAATTGATATCCATCTCGAACTATACTGAACCAAAGAACTGAAATTAGAACTAATAATTTAACAGAATTTATATATGTGTGTATATATATACACACACATATATACATATATTATAAAGATTTTTTAATAATTATATTTAATTTATTAATATTTATCCTACTATTTTAACATGTAATCTAAAATAATAAATGTCATTTTAATTATTTGAAAAAAAAATTTCACTAATTTAGTAAATTATTTTAATGGCAAAAAATAAATATTAAACTAGTAAATAACATTTCAAAATATTTAATATAATTTATATTGAAAAACTTTAAATTCATCTTCAATAATAAAATAATTAACTTGTAATATAATGTTGATGTCGTACCAATTATGAAATTTAGGCCATATCAAAATAGTAAAATTATACACACAATTTTCTTTTGGCTATATGGTGATAGTGCTCAGAAAAATAGTTTTCCAAGTGGTTTGACATGTGATTTTTTATCTGTTTAGGTGGTTTTTGGCCAAAAATGGACAAAAATCACCATTCCTTCTTCTTTTCTTCTCCTTCTCTTCTTCCTTTTTTCCTTATTTTGTTGTTTTAGTCTTCAAATAACATAGACTATGAATCTTTTTCAAATCCTTCTACTTCTTCTCTAGTAATTTTATGGATTTTGGTCTAGATCTATAGATCTCACGTTTTTAAAGTTGAAATGAAAAGCCATTTGAAAAAATTGTAGATTAAGAAAACAAAAGTTTGAAGATGTAGTTAAAGGAAAAGTATCTGGCAATGGATATTGAGTCATTGTTCCAGTCCGGTAAAAGACTTTTGAAGCTGGATGGGTTGGTTGGACAACAAAAAAAAGAGCTTTATCTATCATCTTCAAACAGTATGACTTTCTTCTTGCATATAATTTTTTTTATTTCAGTCATATTGATTTTAATAGTCAATATTTGTAGTTTTTTATCCTTTTTTTATTTTTTTTTGCTAATCGTCTGTATTTAAAGTTTTAGTAGTATTTCAATTTTTAATTTTAGCCAAAGTCATTGGAAAAATTTGACTAAGTTAGAGTGCATAAAGTTTCACCAACTGATTGAAAAGTGATAGTCCTTTTTTACTATCTCAGTGACTTAGAGCCGTAGATGGAATAGCTCTACGTTTTTTTTTTTTTTGAGTACCTAGTACTCTTTTATATATTTTTGAAACTATTTATTAAATTGTAAATTTTTTTGTTGAGTACCTATAGGCAGTTTCTAGCATTGAAAATTGTAAATTTTCAAAAAAAAAAAAATCCGTTAAACATTGGTTACAAAAGGCTCATTGACGCAAGTAGAAATAACAAAAATATGTTAGTATCAATATAATAAACCCAATCCCAATTAAAAAAAAAAAATTCAATGTCATTATGTTATAAATTAAGGTGAAACTATTTATTAAATTAAAACAAAATATTTTTGTTGCTATGAGATTTGCCACAGTTCATACTCCCCCTTCAATCGTATTCATCAATTTTTATTTTGTTAACATTTTAATTCTTTCAATCAAACTTTCAAAAAATCTCTTATATCTAAAAAAACTCCTTCCATTTTATAAAAATATATATTTTAATTTCTATATTTTAATAAAATAAAATGCTTTAATTTTTTATTTAAAATTATTTTAATTTTAAAATTTTAAAAATAACATTTTCTGAACACTTATATTTATTTTTATCAACACATTATAATTAAAAAATAAATTATAACCTTAATAAACTTCTTAATTTGGTTGATTTTACTTTGAAAATCAAGTTGTTCACTTTTTAATATTTGATTTCATAATTTTTTTAAAGTTATATAAAAGAGAATTTAATTAAATCATTTATAATCTGAATGTAATATAAAAATTAATAATTTTATTTTTTATTTAATATTGATACATGTATATATGTGTTAAAAGTTTAATCAATACTGAAATTATAAAATTCAAATAATTAAAAAATTGAAGTACTAAATTATTTTATAATATTAAACAAAATGATGTAATTGTTTATCTTTATAAACAGAGAAGGCTAAATGTTTTTTGATATAAGAGATGTATTGAAAATTTTATTGAAAGGATTAAAATGTTGAGAGAATAAAAAGTGAGGGACACAAATGTTCAATTTTTAAATAAGATAAGAATGAGTGTGAATTGGGTAAAATCTCATAAGGAAAAAAATAATTTGCTTTTAAGTTAAATTATATTGAATATTTTAAATTGATTTATCTTTTTGAAAATATTTTGTTGTTGTAATTATTATTTTAATAAAACATAATAAGTCAAACAATTTTATTATAACTTAATAAAAAAATTTTGATAGATTCAAAATTGTATTATAAATTTAGAGATAAAAATAGATTTTTTTTATGATTGGTCCATATAATGATAAATTAAAAAAAATTTACTAAATTAACCTTGAGATTTGCTCAAATATATTTGGGGGTGTTTGGTTCATACTACGAAATCGGAATCGGAATTGGAATTGAAATAGGAAGGAACGAAAAAGAGAATGCAAATTTGAAAAAAGTGTTTGATTTCACTAGAAAATGATAATAGGAATAAAAATTAAATATCATTTAACAACTATTATAATTATAATTATAATTATCAAATTTCTCTTATGAAAAATATTTTTATAATTATTTTATAGATAAACAATTAACATTATAATTATTTTTGCATATTAAAAAATAATATTATAATTATGTATTACAAAATATTTTTTATAAAAATATTATTATAATTTTTTTAAAAATTATTTACTTTTAATATATATTTTTTATTCAAACATTTAATACATTTTTATTGATTTATATGTTTTATTTATAAATTTTAAAAAATAAATATTAATATTTAAATATTTGATCAATTTATAATTGATTTGACTTGATTCCTACAATAATAAAAAAATTATTCATTTAAAAATAAGAGGTGAATGATGATTCCCATTAATGAGAAAAACTAACAAAATATTAGAAATCAAAATCGTTCATTCCAATTCCTATTTTCAGCCTTATTTTTTACCAAAACAAACATACCCTTAGTTGATTCTTCATTTTGGGAAATATATTATGATACCTTTAAGATTTATTTACATTTATTAATTCATCCTTCAAATAGTTTTACTATTAATTGAAGCATTAAAGTATAAATTTATGATAAAAATATTTCTTCTTAATCCTTAATTTTTTTTTTTTACCCTTTATATCCTTTTAAACTTTTACTGGCTCTACCATTTTTAAATTTTTTTTCAAAATAAAAATTAATTCTCTTATTTTAATTTTCATATTTTAAATTAAAAATTTAATTATAATTTTTGTATATAAAATAGTATTTTTCACATTTTAAATTAAAAAATATGAATCACATATGTATAAATTTAAAACAATTTCAAATTCTAAAAATAAATAAACAAAAAAAAGATATAAAGAAAATTGTGATAATACTACTTCTAACAATATTTCAAATAATATAACTGTTATTTTTAACAAGGGCTATATTTATTTTAAAAAAGGTATTATGATTAAAAAAAGATTATAATAAATATTTATCATATAATATTTATTTTTTTATTTAAATAAGATTTGCATTATACATTTTTTATTTTGTTTGTTACATGAAGGAGAGAATAAACCGAAGAACAATTAGGCTGACACTAATTGACCATAGTTTACACCATACATATAATGACAAAAGCCATTTTTGAAGACCCTCTATAGGAGCTTGGAGCCTATGACACCTAATTGGGACATGAACTACGTAAATAGCCATAAAATCAACCACAAATTTGGCTTCTACATAAATATTGTTGACCATTTGTATGATAAACCCCATAATTTTAACTTTGACAAGTAATTTGAATTACTAACTATTTTATTTAAGTGTATAGGTTTCAATTAAAAGATCAAACTGTTCATTCAAGTTTAAAGAAATGAAACACTCTTTAAAAAGAGTATTCATATGTCAATTAATGAAGATTACCAACCTATACAAGTGCCTAAGTCATATGAGTGCATATGGGGATCAAAAAATACATTTTTTTTGGAGTTACAGGTGGCTGCTTACGAGCCACCCTCTAGATCGTGAGAGGGCTCACGAGCAGCCCCCTACAGGCTTTCTTTCAAGCTTCTCAATGAGCCTGAATTTTAAGCGCTCATAATTTTGAAAACTCGTGAGGGTTAGTTGACAGGCTTTTACGACTTCTAGGCAATCTCCAACGGTCATTTTTCAATGGTCACGAGCTGGACCTTCTCCTCACGACCGTGAGTAGTGTTTCGACTACGAAAAGTTATTTTTCCTTAAATGAAGAATTAAAGAGGTTAGAGATGTAATTAATGGCTCTAACAACTATATTTTTTATGCTCAAGATATATAACCATGCTCTGGAGTTTCTTTTAAAAGTTACACACTTTGAACATTAAGATTTCTCTTCTAAGCATTCATTGAGAATTTACTCTTTCAAATACTTTCTTTTGTAATTGATTAAACTCTTTGAGAGTTAGTTGTGTGAATAGAATAGAAACTTTTCTTCTTCTATTTTTTAAGGTTTAAGAAAAGGGAAGTAAGATTATATTCTTATGAAAGGTTGAAGTGTTTGCCTATTGAAAACACTTGAGATTTGAGTTGAAAAGTGATCCTAAACTCTTGCTTTGTAAGGTTAGAGTTAAGTTTAAAACTTAAAGTTGTCAGAATCAATCTAAGTGAATAGATTTTAGTGATAAAAGGATCCTAACTTGGGAGAGTTAGGTGGAGAAGTAGGTTTGTTGATAAACCAAACTCCTTAATTGCTTATGTTCATTCTTCCACTTCCTTAATTTTTGCCTAATTTCTATTAATTTTCTTTTAATCTCTCAAAAACCCTATTTACCCCCCTCTAGGATAATTACAATTGGTATTAGAGCTTGTGTTCTAGATACTTAATTACTAGAATCCAAGATCATGTAGAGTGAATCTCTAAATTTTTTATCTCTTAGACCTTTTTTAGATTAAAGTGATTATCCTCATTGAAAGTTTAAAATGGAGTTGTATTTGGATAGTGATCCCATTAGACTTTGGGATATTGTTCTAATGAGTTAAGAACGTCCTAAAGTCACAATTGATGGTGTAGAAACTAAGCTTGTAAGAAGTCAATGGAGCAATGAGCAAAAAGAAAAAAATTATAAGAATAAGAGGGCAATGATTACTTTAGTTTCCTCTATGTCAAGAGAAGAAGGTGGCAAAGTTCAGTATTGTCAATCTATAAAAGAACTATAGGAGACACTTAAGAACTACTATGAAGGAAGTATGCATATGAGAAGCAAGAAGGTTCAATTCCACATGTATGAGCATGAACTCTTCAAGATGAAGCCTCAAGAATCAATAATTAAAATGAAAAATCACCTCAATGATCTTTTCACTACTCTAAGAAAGCTTGGAAAGCATTTTTCCAACAAAGAAGTGAACAATAAGATTCTAAGAATCGTACTTGTGAAAGATTAAGAATATAGGGTCACTTTAATTGAGAAAGTACAAGATCTTTGAACTCTCTCAACTGATGTGCTTATTGGAAAGCTCCTTACACATAAGCTTACTATTAAGTAAAATGGAGATGAGATGGATAATAAAGAAGAGAAGAAAAAAGGATAGCATTAAAGGCCATTCAAGAGGCTAGTAAAGATGAAAGCTCAGTGAACTATAGTGAAGATGATGATGAAATATCTATGATTACTAGAGGGTTCAAGAAATTTTTGAAAAGAACAAGCATCTCAAGGTAAAATAAGAAACATGATAAATATGAGAATAAGAAGAGCAAAGAAGTTACTTGTTATAAATGCAAGAAACCGGGTCATATTAAAAGTGAGTGCCCCAAACTCAAATTCAAGAATAATGTAGCAAAGGATAAGAAAAAGGTCTTTAAAGCTTTATAGGATGATTCCTTTGAATTGGAAAAGGAAGAGGAACAATAAGAAATAGCCAACCTTTGCTTCATAGCTTTTGAACACAAAAATGAGGTACCATCCACTTCTCATTCTTCTTATGATGATTGTGATAATGATAATGATGATAATGAGAGCTCTATTGTGAGCAAACTTATTCTTAAATGTAAAAGCTTGCTCTTTAAGAAGAAGCTTTACAAGCATAAGTTATTTAGCTTGACCGAGGAATTTAAAAACTTGAAACGTGGTTTCTCTAAACTTATTCTAATGAAAAACTTGCTAATGACTTAAAATCTTCAAACTCCTTAAAAGATTAACTCAAGAAAGCCAATGATGAAAATCTTAAGCTTTCTAAAGAGGCCTTAGGGTTGAAAAACTCCATTTCTAAATTCAAAAGAGGAGAAGAGACTTTAGATAGTCTACTTGACTCTTAAAAACTCCATGGGAATACTCATGGAATTGAATATACAAATGGAATGTCTTCTTCCTTATCATCATCTTGCATTAAATTTGTTAAGGCCTCATGTTATTATACTTCCTCTACCTCTAAACCTCTTAAGACTCAAGCCTTCAAAGCTATCAAATGATAAGGGAAAGTCTTATAAGACTCAACCTTCAATGACACAAAAGGTTAAGGTTCAACCTAAAAGGCCCCAATTTAGGAATGTTTACATATACACTAGATACAATACTCCTACGCATGCTACACAATCATTTCACTATACACAATGCCATTATTAATGTATATCACACTCTTCTCATATGGCATAAAGAAATTTTAGGAAGCCTACACAACCACAACAAAAAAGGCATGTCTCATACATTATGTAATCCTATGTTCTTAGAAGAAATATATTTGCCAATGTTGAATATTATTATTGCATGACCAAAGTTCACATTAGAAATGTGTGCTTTTATAAAAGACTACATTTGCAATTGCTTCTTTTGGATTATTTTAAGACTAACCAACCTAGAACAACAAAGGTTTAGGTTCAAAAGAATGTTTGAATTATATCATGTAGGTGTGCTTGAAGTTCATAAAAGTTAGAAGCAAGTGGTACCTTGATAGTGGATGTTTAAGGCACATGACGGGAGACAAGGAATAATTCAATAAGCTTGATGCTAAGGATGGAGGTGATGTCATATTTAGGGACAGTACTAAAGGAAAGATTATAGGCATTAGAGAAATTGATAATCCTCAATTCTTATCTATTCATATGTGTTGCTTGTTGATGGTCTTAAACATAATTTTCTTAGTATTAGTCAATTATGTGACATGGGAAACAAAGTAACTTTCTATCATAGGAATTGCTTTATTAGTAGATTAGATAATGATAAAGTAGTTTTTAGTGGTGAAAGAGTTGACAATGTCTATGTCATTGACTTGAACAAAGTTGATAATAAGGACATTAAATGCTTAATATTTATTTCCCATGAGACATGGACTTGGGATAGAAGATTAGAACATGCCGACTTTGAGCTTTTAGATAATCTTAGTAGACATGAACTTATGGTTGGTTCACTAAGGACAAGCCTTGTGATGCTTATCAAAAGGGAAAACAATCTAAATATTCCTTTAAGCTTAAGAA
The DNA here is from genome assembly GCA_947683625.1 of Mallotus nudiflorus. Classification (NCBI taxonomy): domain Eukaryota; kingdom Viridiplantae; phylum Streptophyta; class Magnoliopsida; order Malpighiales; family Euphorbiaceae; genus Mallotus; species Mallotus nudiflorus. The sequence goes on along the minus strand of CANTUR010000213.1, from coordinate 1,843,214 downwards.
TGTAGTGTCCATTTCTAGGCCATTTGAACTTATTCATATGGATTTATTTGGTCTTACTAAAGTTGCTAGTCTTGGTGGCATGCCTATGCATATGTGTTGGTTAATGACTACTCTAGATACACTTGAGTGTTTTTCATTTCTTATAATAATGATGCTTTTAAAGCCTTTAAAAGTTTTTCCAAAATAGATAAAAAAGAAAAAAAGGTTTTTATATTTCAACCATTAGAAGTGATCATGGAACTGAATTTGAAAATGAATTTTTTTAAAATCTTTTACAATGAAAATGGTATTTCACATACTTTTTCTTCTCCTATAACACCTTAACAACATGGGGTTATTGAAAGGAAAAATGGAACTCTAGTGGAAATGGATTGAACTATGCTTCATGAGTATAATTTACCTCTATATTTTTGGATGGAAGCTGTTATCACTTCTTGCTATCTACCAAATAGAGTTTTTTAAAACACCAATTTTAAACAAAACTTCTTATGAGCTTTGAAATAATAGAAAACCTAAAATCTCATATCTTAGAGTATTTAGATGTAAGTACTTGATACTAAACACTAAGGACAACCTTAGAAAATTTAATTTTAAAGTCGATAAAGAAATTTTCCTAGGCTATGCTACTACTAGCAAAACTTATAGAGTTTTTAATAAGAGAACTCTAGTAGTTGAAGAATCAATGCATGTTGTATTTGATGAATCTAACCCACTTAATCTTAGAATGGATATTTATAGTGTTGATGATGTTGTAGATGAGTTTTGTAGATATTAACATTCAAAAAGGAAATGCTAGCAAACTTTTAAAACTAAAAGGTCTTACAAAGGTGGACAATGAGGAGATGTCTTAACTTACTTTGAAGGATGATCTTCCAAAGGATTGAAAATTCAAGAAAGCTCATCCTCAAGACCTCATCATTAGTGATACTATAAAGGGGGTAACTACTAGATCTCAACTTAAATCTATTGTTAATTTACCTTTCATATCTCAAATTGAGTTAAAAAATGTTGATGATTCTTTAAGTGGTGAATTTTGGGTCCTTGCTATATAAGAAGAGTTAAATCAATTTGAGATAAACATGGTTTAGACTTTGGTTCTTAGACCTAAACATCATCTTATTATAGGCACCAAATGGGTGTTTAGAAATAAGATGGATAAATAAGGTATCATAACTAGGAACAAAGTAAGATTAGTAGCTAAAGGTTATAATCAAGAGGAAGAAATTAATTATAATGAAACCTTTACCCCCATTGCAAGGTTGGAAGCTATTAGAATGTTACTTGTATTTGCATCATTCATGGGTTTTAAACTCTTTCAAAGGGATGTTAAAAGTGCATTTGTAACTGACTTTATTAAAGAGGAGGTTTATGTTGAAAAACCTTTAGGTTTTGAAAGCTTTGATTTTCTTAATAATGTATTTAAACTTTCTAAAGCCTTATATGAATTAAAATAAGCTCCTGGAGCTTGGTATGAAAGGTTGAGAAACTTTTTATTAGAGAAAGGATTCTTTAAGGGAAATGTTGACACTACCTTATTTATAAAGAAATCCAAGCATGATTTACTCGTTATTCAAATCTATGTTGATGAAATTATATTTATGCTACTAACCATTACTTATGTGAGAAATTCTCTAAGTTAATACAAGGGGAATTTAAGATGAGCATGATGGGTGAGCTTAAGTTTTTCCTTAAGACTTCAAATCAAGTAATGTAAAGGATCTTCATTAATCAAACCAAATACACAAGGGATATTCTTAAGAAGTTTAGCATGGATAAAGCTAAGTCAAGCAAAACTTATATGAGTACCACCACTAAACTCAACAAGGATTAAAATGGTAAAACCAGTTGATGAAAAATGCTATAAAGGTATGATTGGATCCCTTCTTTACTTGACCGCTAGTAGACCAGACATTATATTTGCTACATGCTTATGTGCTATGTTTCAATCTAGTCCTAGATAGTCTCATTTGAATGTCATTAAGAGGATCTTCAAATACCTAAGTGGAACATTGCATTTAGGACTTTGGTATTCTAGGAGTTCTTCCTTTGACTTAATTAGTTATTCAGATATGGATTTTGCTGGTTGTTTGCTAGATAGGAAAAGCACTTCTAAAACTTGTCAACTTTTAGATAATTATTTAGTTTCTTAGTTATGGTTGCCTTGTCCACCGCTGAAACTAAGTATGTGGTAGCTAGTTATTGTTGCTCATAATTGTAATGGAAAAAACAACAACTTAGGGACTTTGGCATAATACTTAATCACATTCTAATCAAAGGTGATAATAAAAGTGCTATAAACCTTAGCAAAAACCCTATTCAACACTCTAGAACCAAACATATAGACATTAGATATCATTCTTACGTGATCATGTGCTAAATGGTGATATTCATATTGAATTTGTTAATACAAATCACCAATTAGTAGATATTTTTACTAAGCCTCTTTATGAGGAAAGAATGAATTTTATTAAGCATGAGCTTGGTATAATAGATTGTGTTAGCTTGCCTTGACTGTGAATTGAATTGCTTGAATTATGATTGAGATCCGATGATCTTGCAAAATTCTTATACAACCATGTGATTTTTGTTTGTTTTTAAATCTATTTTTGTTAAACATTATCATGATTATTATTTGCAATTTATTTTTTGCATCATGATCCTCCTTGATTATTTGCTACTTAATAATCAATTATTAAGATTCATTCAATTAATCAATTATTTAAGTTTAGCAAAATTGTTATCACTTACAATATTTTTCCATTGGCATGATTCATTATTTTAAGTTTTCTTTATTAGCCTTGTATAAATATTTTTAAATAAATAAAAAAAACTTGGCACTCTATTTGTGATTTTCCTCAGGATTATTACTAGCTAACATTTAATTATTGAAATTTAATTCAATATTCCAAATATTTGAAGTTAGCATATTTTCTTGATTTTTATAAAGAGATCTTATCTTTAATTTGATACTTAATGGTTAATTATTGAAATTAATTCAATTAATTAGTCATTTAAGATTAGTAAATTTATTATATTGATTGTCTTTTGTAATTAAGTAACCAATCACAATACTTTATGATGATTATTATGTTTGTATTTAATTTGGTCTTTATTGAATTTATTTTTCTCTTACTATGTGCAAAATTTCGTCATTAAGGACTAATTTGTCATATTTTAGGGGTGTAATTATAACTTTTTTAAAAGTTTGAGGGTTTGGATGTGTTTCTCCTCACAAGCTATTTTAACCTACTTGTGACATCTTGTCATGTCAGTAGGCAGTACCCCTCACAAGCAATGCTCACGATCGTGGGCAACTTGTAAGGAGTACACTGACAGACGACGAATCACAATTCATATAAAATTGTAACTCATATATACTCATTCAATTCCAAATGGTCTCTTACACCCTTCCTATTAAATTTTAACCAAAATTAATTATTTTTTACTCTAATTTTCTTTTATTTAAACCCTAATTCATTCCATCTTCATCCTTTACACTATACACATTATCAAAACTTCTTTCTCTTTAGCAAAACTCTTTCTTTTCTTATTCCTTTAAGTTTATAGCTATTTAATTCTTTACTCTTCCATGTCTCCCAAAAAGAAAACTCCTAAAAAACTTCCTCCTTCCTTTTCAAGAAGAGCCACCAAGGAGCAACCAAAGAAACAACCACTAATCTCTTACTCCCCAACTCAAATAAGGCAATGATTGGCTCAATTTAGCAAGAGAAAAATTATCTATTCTAAATACATGTCTTAGAGATGATGGGATGCTATGAAGAAGTAAAGACCATGCTTAAAACGGTAGGTATCTATAATTTTTTTTTTAATCCTCTTCCTACCTATCCCTCCTTTGTGATTGAATTCTTATTCACTTTTTGCTTAAAATTTCAATTCATTGATGAACAAAACCCTTTAAAAAGCATGAGATTTAGGTTGGGTAGTAGAAATAGGTTTTTAACTTCACAATAATTTAATGATATCTTTAGGTTTAGACAAGGTGGTCTTGCCTCCCCTAATACCCTTTGGTCCCCGCATAATTTTTAGATTCAACATGCTAAACCCAATGCTAGTGCATTTATGGTGGGACTTACTAAATCATCTCTCTTTGCTCCCAAAACCCTTTTAGTATGTGCATAGGTTTATCGCCTACTTTTTTCATATAAAGGGCCTTAGTAATGAGGCAATTTCTTTTAATGAATTATTTATCATTCGTTGCTTTGTGGAGAATGTATAGGTAGGAGGTGGCTTCAATGGCTTTTATGGTTTACAAGTGATAGTGTTAGTGATAACCTATATGTTAGTGGCATAATCACTAGAATTGCCAACTACTTTTAGATTAACTTGAACAATATTCCTTCTTTTCCTCCATCTTTTATTGACAAAAACCTTTTGAAAAACTTTATGTAATTCAAATGGGTTAGAGGAATTTAGATGTGGAAGGATGAAGAGGTTGATGAAGAATTGGCTTAAAACTCAAAAGATATTGAGAACATTGGAAATTTAGGACTTAAAGGTATTGGCCTTAAAGAAGCCCCTCAAGAGAAAGTTCCTCCTTAACCTTAAGCACCACCTTAAAGGAAAAAGGCAAGAGGCCCTTCTTCTTCTCGAAAAATGGATGATGAACCCGCTTAGGTGGGAGACTTCTTTAATTGTTTATCCATTATTAAATCCAACTTATATAATTGGTTTGATTAAGTGGACACTAGGCTTTACCATTTTGAGCATCACATGGACCACATGGAGTATGATATTCATTAATTGTTTGCTCATCATAATATCCAATGCTCATGGCCTTGTCCTCCTCCTCCTCGTTCTTTCCCTCAAAACCCTTAAAATGGCAACGGTGCTTAGTCTTTTCATTTGTGTTTCATATCTTGCCTTGTTTTCTTTGTTTAGTTTCTTTATGGTTTATGTTTAGTTTTTTCCCCTTTTGTTCTTTGACAAAGGGGGAGAAACTAGTGTGTGGTATTGTTCTTTATTTATGTCTTTTTATGTTTTTATTTTTTAAGCATTATATGCTATGTTATTGTTAAATGAAACTATTTTCTTTATTTTATTCTTTATGTTTAATAAACATTTTCCCTTTTAATATTGTCTTAGTTATTTTATTCACTCATATCCTTATAAATTGCTTAATATTTTTTGTAAGTTATTTATGTCACTTAACATACTATTCATACTTTAAAGTTATGTATTTATTAAGGGGGAGCAAATTTTTTTATTTCATCAATTAAAATTGAAAAAGGGAGCTTTTAATATAGTGCACACACGTACACGTATTTTGTTTATGAAATTGATTGTCAAAACCAAAAAGGGGGAGAAGGTCAACCATTTGCATGATCAACCCCATAATTTTGAATTTGACAAGCAATTTGGATTACTAATTATTTTATTTAAGTGTGTAGGTTTTGATTAAATTATTAAATTGTTCATCTAAGTTTAAAGACATGAAATACTCCTTAAAAGGAGTATTTATATGTCAATTAATGAAGATTACCAACCTATGCAAGTGCCTAAGTCATATGAGTGCATATGAGATCAAAAAATACATTTTTTTTGAGTTATAGGTGGTTGCTCATGAGCCACCCTCCAAATTGTAAGGGGGCTCATGAGCAACCCCTTTGTAGTCCTTATTTTAAGCTTCTCAACAAGTCTAAATTCTAAGCCACTCATGATTATGAGCAGCTCGTGAAGGTCAGCTGATAGGCTTTAACAGCTTCCTATAATCTCCCACAGTCATATTTTTAAATGGTCACGAGCTGGATCTTCTTGTCATGATCGTGAGTGGTGTTTCAACTGTAAAAAGCTATTTTTCATTAAATAAAGAACAAGAGAGGTTGGAGATGCAATTAATGGCTCTAATAGCAATATTTTTTATGCTCAAGATATACAAACATGCTTTGAAGTTTCTTTTAAGAGTTATACACTTTGAACATCAAGATTTCTCTCTTAAGCATTCATTGAGCATTTACTCTTTTAACTACTTTCTTTTGTAATTGATTAAACTCTTTAAGAGTTGGTTGTCTGAATAGAATGGAAACTCTTCTTCTTCTATTTTATGGGGTTTAAGAAAAGGGAAGTGAGGTTTTATTTTTGTGAATGGTTGAAATGTTTACCTATTAAAAATATTTAGGATTTGGGTTGAAGAGTGATCCTAAACTCTTGCTTTGTAAAGTTAGAGTTGAGCCTAAAACTTAAAGTTGTAAGAATAAACCTAAGTGAATAGATTCTAAGGATTTAAAAATTCTAACTTGGGAGAGTTAGGTGGAGAAGTAGGTTTGCTGATAAACCTAATTTCTATTAATTTTTTCTTAACCTCTCAAAAATCCTATTCAGCCCTCCTCTAAGACAATTACAAATATATTGCACTTTAACCTCCCAGTCCTTTTAAAGGAGCATTTTAATTGTATAAACTAAGGAAGAAAAGGCATGAACACTATTCATATTTTGCTTAATGAGAGGCACCACACACTAACTATCTACTTTCAATTTTACTATACGAAGACCTAAATCCTAAGCAAGAGACAACCCTTCATAAACACCCTAGAGCTCCGTACTAATGATAAATGCAATACTAATATTGAAAAGTATACCACCCAATAAGGTCCACAGGTGTCCCTAAGTAACCCACCAGCCAAAGCTCTCCTTATAATTGTATTAACAGCTCCATTTATATTCAATTTTACCCAATGAGCTTAAGGGGTCCTCCAAGTCAAGATATTAAATAATGAACTCGAAAATGATTGGTAGCGTTAAATTCTCTAACAGGCTTCAACGCATGAGAGATTTCATGGGCATGATTATGAATATCCTCTAACTTATTGTAAGTGAACTCATTTTGACAGAAAACTACACAATTATGCTAATACCACACAACCTCCATGCTATAACACTAAAAACACAAAACCATTCAAGATCATCATGCACTATCATATTCATGCACAAATTCATATTAAATCAATCTTCAAGCTGGAGAGAATAGAATATAGCATTAAACGATAATGGGATGAGCTTATTCCAAACTCTATAAATAGTAACACATTCCCTAAGGAGTTAAATGGTAGATTCTTCATCAATATGACACACAAGGCATGCTTCTGAGTCACTTAAGTGCCTTCAGACTAGTTCTTTATTTGTTAATTCTATCATTCAAGACCAACCATATGGGTACAGATTCTTTGGAGGCCTTGCCATTGTTAAGCACGATCTCACACCCTGTTACATATCTCAAGGGTATTTTTGAGAAGACTATGGTATTGGTAAGTCGACTTATTAGTGAACATGCATGAGGGAGTGAGTCCCCAGTATGACTAATCTTCACCATCTTAAGGAGCAGGAGGTTGGCAAAATTTTTGTATTGATTTTTTTACTTTTAATAACTATTTAGTCAGACCTTTTCAAAATGTCAATTTTCACTTAAGTTTACCCTTATCAAAATTTTAAATATCTTAAATTATTTTCAAAACTTAAATTATAAAAATTTATTCACAATAAATTAATTAAAAATTTGATTATGGATGAATCCAAATAAATTTTTAATATTTATAAAAAATTATCAACAATATAAAATTCAAATTTTATTCAAATTGAAACAACTAAAATTTAAAATATATTTTTATGATACTTGTATTACAATCATTTTTTTTATTAGAGTGCTTGGCATAACCGTTGGAGGGGATTTGATAGGTGTTCAATACCCAACAATTACAAAATAGTGTTTGGTTAATTTTTTTATGGTAGCTAATAGCTGTTGAGACACCTATCAGCTCCAATTTGGAGTTTTTCATGAACTGATTCCATTAATTTAACTGTAATTATTTAATTACCCATATTTATTTAAATATAATTACTTAAATGTCTATATCTATTTAAATTAAATTAATAACTAGATTTTTATATATTAGTTTTTTTTAATTTGTTAATTAATTAATTATTTCATATTTTTTACTTAATTTTTTTGAACAAATTTATTATATGCATTTTTTTACATATAAATATTTTTATGTATATTATATGTCTGTGTGTATTTTTAAAAAATTAATATATATTTATTATATTATATTATATAATAAGTAAATTATTATATAATTTTATTATATTTAATTACATAATTTTTTTAATATTTTAAATTAAATATTTTTTTTTGAAATTAATATGTATAGTTGAATACAGTTAAATATATACATAATTAAACAACAGTAAATTAAAAAATTATAAACAATTAAATTAATGTTTATAATAGTCAGTAAACATAAAAACAATGATAGTTTTAAATTTTCAACACTTAACATTGATTAGGTAACAGCTACTAACTGTTATCAATAACAATTTAGCCAAACAGATCATAGATCCAAATGTTTGTTTGCTTATTTATTTTAAAAATTAATATGTTAAAAATGTTTGTATGAGTTCATATTTTTCTAATTTAAAATAAGAAAAATATTGTTTTATATGAAAATTTATGTTTATATTCTTAATTTAAAATATTAAAAATTAATATAAGTGATTTTATGTTTTATTTGTTAAAATAATATGTGATAAAAGAGTAAAAATTGTTATGAATAAAAGTATAAAACTTCATTTTAAAAAATATATAAAGTTTTAAGGACCAAATAAAAATATTTTTTCATTTTATATTAAAAATTACCCGGCAATATTCATAGGAGGATTTAAAAAATAGTAGTGTTATAATATATATATATTTTGAACGCGTTATAATATATTTATCAAAAAGAAGTAATTAACTAATATATTTGTACAAACCTTAGGAAGTTTTAATATTTTATCTCAAAATAAATGATAAAAATATAATAGTTGAATAATTTGTTTTAAAAAATATGTAAATTAATTATTATTCTAGTAATATATATAATAAGTTAAATTTTAGAAATACTGTAATAATTAAATCTTAAATTAAATATACTCCCCGTAAAAAAAAATGGCCGTTACGCATGCCCACTGTAAAACTTGAACCAGGTTGCTTTTTTATTCATTTATTTTTTTTTTATAAAAAATAAATTTAGTGTATCCCAAGTTTTGATTTAGACCCATCTTTGCTGCAAAAAGATCTTGGCTCTGCCAATTTGATCTCTTCCACATCACAGGTTTAGCTAAAAATAGACTTATCTGCCTTTCCATTATACATATAATCCCAGTCTTTTCTCTCTTTATTTGTTTATAGGTTGGATATAACTATAATAACGTAAGATTTTAATTTGTAAATATATAAGGAAAGGTCAGAGGAGTCGTAGTAAAACTGACGCATGACATTGTTGGCGAAAGCAGGAGTCAAGTGGACCAAAACACTCCGGCGAATGTCCGTTTACACGGATTGGCCAATTAGCGAAACACATTGCCCCCACTTCCCACACACGTCATACACTTAGATTTAATCATTATTATCAATCCTAATTAAACGCCATTTATTTCATTTTATTATTATTATTAAACCCCACCACCACCACCACCGCCACTAACTCACAACTCTCTGTAGTGTTCATTCCCCCCCATGCTACCAGAAAAAAAAAAAAAATCCAAAAAGTTTGAAATCTATCTGTTCTCTCTCTGGCCATTGTCACATGCATGCCAAGTGCCTTAAAAGGACCCCACTAACTTGCCTTACCTGGCATCAACTCTTAGCCATGGCCCCCCTACTGGAGTAGTAGTAGACCCAGCGCGTGTTGCTCCGCTGCTCATTCCTCGCAACTGGAATTTGTAAAAGAGAAGTCATGGGGTCTACACCGTACAGTTGAAGTCCGGGTATACAGACATACACCTTTGCTTTATTAGCAGCATTTCTGGGTCTGTCCACAAATACCATAACCATTCTCATCACTGCCTCTAGTCTCTTCCTCTCCTCTTTCTCTATTTCTTTCTATTTGATTCTTTTTTTTTTTTTTTCGGTTGCCTTCAAAACTGTGCATGCCATCAAAAGCAGCAGGACCGGGGACCCGTTTTCCTCTACTTTGATTTGTATAAAAAGTAACCTTCTTCTCTGTGTCCCTTTTGGGGCCCGAGCCTGCAAAATCCAGCAAAAATCCGACTTGGTTGCTATCATTAAAATCTTAACCGAGCAGCAGACCTCTCCTCTACTCATTTACTTGCTCACTTTCCCTTTTCTCTTTCTCTCGTGTATTATATTTTTCAGTTGCTTTTGTTCGGGGGTTTGGTCATTCTTGAATATGGCTGAGAGTTTACACGACGGTGAGTTTTGGCTACCTCCTCAGTTTTTGACCGACGACGACAACAACAATGAGAAGAAGCACAACAACAATAATAACAGCAATATCAAGACTGTTAAAGATGGGTTTGGATTTGAAGCTGACTATTTCAAGAATTTCTTCCCTTTCGAGTTTGGGTCTTTTGGGGTTTCTTCGGATCTCAGTTCTCCTGGTGAGTCTGTCATAAGCTCTACTGAAGAGAGTGATGAAGAGGACTATATCGCTGGTTTAACTTGCAAAATGGCTCGCTCCACGCTTGAAACTTTTGGCAATGAAACCACCAACGTACGTATGTTTATGTATTTTTATAAAATCCTCTTGTTATAATTTCGTGTTATGTTATTTCCTATCCTTTACAGTACTGATTTTTTTTTTTTTGGTTTCTTGTGATTAACAGGATGTGGTTTTATCTCGCTCGCCACAATCGACGCTATGTGGAGTTGGAAACGGGTGTAGATGTAGCCAAGGTTCTAGCAGAGGAAGCCCAAATGGATTCTCTAAAGCATTATCTTCATCACCCCCGGCAACTTGGGATTTACTGCATGCGGCTGCAGGTGAAGTAGCAAAGATCCGAATGAACCAGCAAGAAGAAGGGTATGGTTATGGCTTCAACAAAGGAATCTTGGGTCCACCTCGAAAACCGTCTCCAGTCTCTGTTCCTCTCAAAAGCTCAAATCAACCTGATTTTGGTCTCTACAACCCACAAATCCAGCTTTCTTACCAGAAGTTGCAAGAATCTCAAGTGAGCCTTCAAGTTATTCATATTCGTGCATGCCCCTTTTCTTTTGTTTGGAGTTAATTTCGTCAATTTATTTATTGGAGTTTTCTTCTGTTGTGTTGTGTTCCCATTTTTTATATAGTTTCAGCAGCTGAGACAGCAACAAATGATGAAGCAGCAACGAAATAATGCTTGGACAGGGCAAAACAAAGGCGTTGCTGCTGGACTTTACCAACAACAGCAACAAACACAACCAGTGGTCCACGCCACCAGAGGAAGGAATCATGGGAGGACTCTGGGCTTGTCTCCATCTGCTTGGCCTTCTCTACAACAGGTCCAGCAACAGCAACATAATCAAGGAAACTCTGGCATGAGGGCTGTGTTTCTGGGTAATCCTGGTGGAAAAAGGGAATGTGCTGGCACTGGGGTTTTCTTGCCTCGCCGAACTGGTGCTCCTGGTGCTAATAATACTGAAACTCGCAAGAAGCCAGGTATTAATTAAATTTGGGAATTGGGACTGAGATTTACATTGTCTTTAATTGGTCTGCTTTTGGGTTTTAGATTATGATTGTGTACTATTTAAAATCCAAATTGTTTGTAGCTAATTTTGATTTTCTTAATTAAACAGCTTGTTCGACAGTTCTGCTACCAGCAAGAGTTGTGCAAGCCTTGAACTTAAACTTGGATGATATTGTTCCTCAACCCCAATACCAGCCTCGGTTTAATGGAAGTTTCACCTCGGACGGTGGTGGGTATTATTTAATAAAGGCTTCCTTGGCTACTTGAAATGATTTTCTTCAACAAGGATGAAGGGGTTATTTTTGACTAATTGTTTGATTTATTGTTTTACGTTTTGTAGATAATGCATTAAGGTTTCGAAACGGCAATCTTGTTTACCATCAGAAGCGCAATCTGGGGCCACAACCAGAGATGAGTAGTGAACTAAGGTTACCTCAGGAATGGACTTACTGACCGACCCATCGTTTTCATTTGGGGGTTTATTGCAAATTTGATTGTTTTGTTCTTTTGGGTTTATTAGAGGTTTTTCTAGGAAAGTGAAAAGAGATATGAAGAAGGTTAGAAGAAGGAAATAAGAAGGAAAATGGATAAAATGTTTTTATTTAGTGTTATGCATAGGATAAATTAGTAGTAAAAGTATAAACAGATAGTGCTGTTGAAGGAAAAAGGAGAGAAAAAAAAGAAAAATTAGTTGTTACTGAGGAAAATGAATGTTTTTTTGGGTTAGAATTAGGGCAAAATAATATTTTTATATATATGAGATATAATACAACAGCAGCAGCAGCTTTTGTTCGTTTTGTTTGGCTCAAAGGAAGAGAAAGTTGGGTGGGAAGGGGAAGAAGAGATTCTTCTTTCTAGTGTTTCAGATTTTATGCAATAAGTGTGATTTTGCTTGTGAAAGAGTCTCTGATGATGGGTGTGTTGCTTCATATGTAAAATGCTTGATTGCATTGCAGGCTAGTCCACCCTACTCCAATGGCCATCAAGTAATGAAATAATGAAATGGGATTTTTGATTTTTTCAATTTCTATACCCCATTTCTTCCTCTTCCTCCAATTAATTATTTTATTATTTTCTAGTATTGGGCAATTGGAATTAATCGTCAAAAGCATGAAATCTTTTCTTGAGCGATGTGCTTTGCGCCCTGTTCTCAACGCGGGTGTTACTATTGTTCATGTTACCCACTTCTCTCAGAAGAAACTAATAATTTAAGCTAATAAAATCAAATGATTTGATATTAAAGTGGAAATTAATTAACGGAAGAGAATGAGAGCAACAGGGGCATAGTCTTTTTCTCGATAGCTTGCTTAGGTACGAAGGATCTCTCCTCTGATCACAACAATAGTAGCTTGCTTAGGTACGAAGGATCTCTCCTCTGATCACAACAATAGTAACCAGGCAGGCAGGCCTGTCTTTGAGCTGTGCTTCTTTTATGAGTGTCCATCGCAAAGTGTCCTTTCTTTAGAGATATTTTTCCTTTTCCTTAACACCCGCAATCTCTCTTTTGATCTCCGCCATTTAAATAACATAAAAATATTAAAATTTTCTTTTGCTTCAGGAGACGTTGCTTCATATCCTTAGCTGTAGCTTCACATCGTACGGTCGGTAACCAGTCTCCTCCGTTCCGCCGGCTAAGATGGGTAGTGGATAACTAGGGCATGTGCACTTGGGTCCGGGGGCAGTTGGTGTTTTACATTTTTGTTTTTATTTTTTTAATTTTGGACTTTTAGCAATCACGTGGTGCGCACTACTTGTTATGATGAGCACGAATTTAATGGTGCGTTTGGGGAATGCCATTAATGGTTGAGCATAAATTTGATCGTTCAAAGTTTGGTGCTGGGGCGAAATTGGAGTTCGAGTTTTTACGCACGTCGGTTGATGTGTCCTTTGTGGGGATGTTGTGGGTGTCGTGTTCGTCGGCACGTCTCGCGTTAGTAGTGTTTGTGTTACTTTTGACCTCCTAAAAAATGTTCATATTTCTACATATATATATATATATATATATATATATATATATATATATTTTAATTTTAAAAATTCTTTTTATTAGTATGCATTCATACATTTTAGCAGAAAATCAAATATAAAGTAATACAGGTACAATATACAGGTCATAAATTTTCCAATCAGATACATAAATATGAAATTGAATTGAATTGAAATGATGATTACAGCCAGAAATACGAGTCCAGCTCAGTTTTGGGTAGATAGCTATTTCCCAATCATAGGATAGCATTATTTGCAAGGGCAGATTTTAGTTTATAGTCAACTATTACACTAAATGAATATTTGATACATATGTTAATATTTTTTTAGTTTTATATATAAATATTCTCTCTTATCTAAAATTTAAATTTTTTATCTCTTAATTTTCATTCAATCAATATTTTAGCTATTTTTATTAAATTCTAATTAATCTCTTATATTAAAAAAAAAATGTTTAGGTGCCTTTATTTTATAAAGATAAAAAAGTTTAGTTTTTCTATTTAAATTTTATAAGATAATTTAGTCTCTCAAATTTTTAATTACTTTAATTTTAAAATTTCAATTTCAATTAAACTTTTAACATCTATAAATAAAATCTATCATTGTATTAAATCAAAAAAAAATTATAAATTTTCATCAATTTTATTTGGTATCCAATTTTTCACTGAATTTAATTAATTTTTCTTTTTAATAACTTTTTAAAAAAAAATCACAATTGTTGAAATCAAACATTAAAAAAATGAATAACTTGATTTTTAAAGTGAAAATCAAACAAACTAATGAATTAATTAAAATTATAACTTGATTTTTAAATATTAGGTATTGATAGAAACATGTAGAAATATTGGAAAAAATACTTATGTTTAATTTTTTTAATTTTAAAATATTTTATTAATTGATTTTTATTAACTTTTTAAAATAAAGGGATTGAACTAAATATTTTTATAAAATAAAGAGATTATATTATTTTGTCTTTGCAAAATAGAGAAATCTAAATATTTTCTAATGTAAGAGATTTTCCAGAATCTTATTAGAGGAATTAAGGTGTTGAAGGAATAATAATTAAGAAATAAAAAGAATTTTATTTTCAAATAAAAGAATAAAAAGTGTGAATTAAATTAAATTTCAATGTAAAAGTATAAGTCATCCAAATATTATAAAAAAGATTTTGGAAAAAATGAGTATGAATTAAATAAATCCTTAGGTTTATTAGCCTTGCTGAAAGAAAAAGTATTTTAATACTAGTTGCTATTTTAATATAAAAATATATATTAAAGAAAAAAAAATCTGTTTAATTGGTTAGGAATTTGTTTTGAGTGTTCCAAGTGAGAAATAAAATTTTTATCATAGGAGACAGCAATCTATTTTTAAACAGAGAAGTCATCACTTAGTAATCAATTTAACAAGTTTAACTATAAATCAAATGTGTGTATTTAAATAGTATTTTAACTAATTAAATCCAATATTTTAAAAATAAAAAAATATATTATATATAAAAAAATATATGGCAGAGTATGAATGCACATATCAAAAGAGCCAAAATGATTAAACCATATGTGAATAATTTAAAACTTAGGTATGTAAATATACAAACATTAGGCCAAAGAATTATTTGTCGACCAAATAAGAGAACAATAAAATGAAATAAATTGGCGCACATAGCTAAGCTATAGTGTTTATAGAGTGGAATCAGAAATTGCATGTGAGGCTATGAGTATGAGTAACTACATCTATCTCTGTTTGTGGACAGGATCCTAAATATTCAACGGTTGCTCAACTAACCAACTACCTAACCAACTAAATATAATTAAATGATTATGTGAGATACATCATCAATGAGGAGTCGTACACAGTTGAAGAATGTAATGAAAAATACGATGTTGATGATGATACTTGAGTATATTGGGACAGACATTACTTCCATAATTAGCACACATTTTATTTTCTATTATTTTAATTAAAAAAAAAGATTTTAAAAAAAATCTTCAATAATTTTAATAGTGAACTTGATGTTGGAAAAAACATCTTTATATAGATGGCGTTTGACATAACTCCACTTTATATAAGATCCAATTTGGAGTTCTCATGAATAGTTTTTTTTTTTTTTATGTATTTCATATTTTGTTAATTAGTTTTTTTCAACAATTGTTATATATATATATATATATATATATAACTGCATAATTTTTAATATTTAAATTATAAATATAAAATATTTTTTGAAATTAATATGTATAGTTGAATACAATTGAACATATAAATAATTAAATAAAAATAAAATGTAAAATTTGAAATTTTTAAACAACATGAATTAATATTTATGAGAGTCATTAAATATATATAAACAATAGTTATAAATAATTTTACCAAATACTTAACATTGATCAGTCAATTGCTAGCAACTGCAATATACCAGTAATAGTTTAGGCAAACAAACCCATAGTATTAAGAGAGATTCCCAATCAAATATTTCATATTCTAAGTCAAAGATTTCATAGATGTTATGTACATTTTTAGATTCACACTTTTAAAGTAGTTTTTATGTTTAGACAATCAAAGATTTATTGTTATATAAACCTTAATACATGTACAAGTATCTCTATACATACTAATGAAAGTGTGTGAAATTATTTAAAAAATTCTATCTCCAACTATGCTTTTTTATGGTATCAGAGCTACAATAACTCTCACGAGCATATCTTGACCCTTTCTACAATGGTCAATTTATCTACAAACTTTACCAACAACTAAAATCTACCTGTTGTTATCAACTCCCTTGAGTCCAATACCTATCTTTTCTCAATCAACACCTCCACCTAAGTTTCCATCAAGTTATATTCTTCAAACTACAATTCTTGGCGATTTCAATTTCATATTATTCTTCTCGGTTGTGACCTGATGGGTTTTATAGATGGCTATCAGCCTTGTCCCTTTACTGTAAACCTACCTGAATATACTTTGTGGATATGGTAAAATTAACTAATTCTTAATGCCATTGTTGAATTCATCTTTTATAATCTTATTAACTTTATTGCCTCTTCTAAAACCTCATGAGAAGCTTGAACCATTTTAGCCAACATTATTCAAAACTATCTTGCAGAAGCATTAATAAACTTAAGGAAAGTCTATGACTCCTTCAAAGGCACTCAATAAGTTACATAATGCATGGAACAAAACAAAGTTATTAAAATGAACTTCCCATGCTCAATGCACTGGTTGATAATGAAGATTTAGTGTTCAAAATCCTTGTTGGTCTTGATGATGGTTACAAAGACATCTTTCAGCCATGTGTGTTTGTGAAACGCCAATCACTTTTAATGAGTTACATGAAAAACTCATAAATAATGAAGTCCATATATTAATAAAGTCTCAAATTTGAATTGTAAAAGAAATATACACTTACTAACACGTAGCCTCTGCTAACCTTGCTTATAAAACCCCTTTTAAACATAATAATAATCGGTATCGACCATTGCAAACTCAAAATCAACCACGTAACTTCTCTCCCAAACACTCACACATATCATATCAATAATACTCTTCACTAAATCAATCTAAGTCACTTAAACCTTACCTTGGAAAGTGCCAAATTTATGGCACTTAAGGTCATGCCTATAAATATGTTCATCACCAATCAATCTTTAGCAGCATTTGAAACTTTAAAAAATTCCTTAAGCCAACATAGCCATATTTGTTGCATAATCTTATTGTGACTGGCTTATTGACTTTAAAGCATCTCATCATATCACCAATGATATGCAAAATCTATCCTTACACTTTGAATATTTTGAAAATGCTAACATCATGGTTGGAGACGACACTAGCCTTTTGTCACGATCCAAATTGGGGAGTCATGATCGGCATTAGAGAATGAGAATTTTTTTGAATCCGGAACCCGTAGCAAGCTTTAAAATAAAAACACATGCAATAATAATACAAAAATACACTACAATTAAAATTTTATATAATATAAAATAAAACTTTATATCATAACATAATAAAAATATCTTTATACATGATTCAAATATAAAATCTCTAACAAGTACGACACAATGCTACCACAATACCCCTACTATTACAACGATTACTAAAATATAAGAAAAATAATAGTTCAATATTTACATAAATCAGCCATAGAGGAAAGAGTCCGGTGAATAATACTACAGGGGAGATTTGCAATGGAAGATCCTGAAAAAAATATTGAGAAGAGTTATCCCTCACTAAGTGAATTATTATAATATATATATATATATACATACATAAAATATAAGAAAAATAACAGTTCAATATTTACATAAATCAGCCATAGAGGAAAGAGTCCGGTGAATAATACTACAAGGGAGATTTGAAATGGAAGATCCTGAAAAAAATATTGAGGAGAGTCAGACCTCACTAAGTGAATTATTATAATATATATACATGCAACCTAAAGTCATATATAGTCAAACATCAGTATAATAATATATATATATATATATACACACACACACACATAAAATATAAGAAAAATAACAGTTCAATATTTAAATAAATCAACCATAGAGGAAAGAGTCCGGCGAATAATACTACAGGGGAGATCTGAAATGGTTGGGGCTAAGTGTAGTTCTGGAAGCCTAACTTAAGTGTGAATGTATGTAAATACCAGAAGTGCATTTTTCTATGCAGGAATAGCTCTACTTATGGTAGAGAGATGTCCAATTTACAGAAGAGACTCTGTCAAAATTTCGGTAGATTTTCTCATAAAATGTGACATCTTCTGTAGATTCCTAGTGTTAATTAGGGTTTTTTCTTATCTATCGAGTCTTATCTTATCTTCCTCGAGTCAGTCTAGAATTTTGCTATTTCTGTTGATTTTCGATTTTAATTCCATAGACGTGTTTTTTTAAAATAGGTTTGTTATTTTTTCTAGAGAATACCGGAGCGGAAGCTATTGGATTGAGGCAGACATGCGGTCGTCAGTCTTCTCGCTTGTCTTGTAAGTTGATAAATTCATATGTGCGTGTGTTTTATTTAAAGATGCATGCGCTCATATTTTTAGTATTTATTAAATGATTTATTTAATTTAAATGCTGCTATTTAAGATTTAAGTGCATTTTATTTATTTAAAATTAGTTTTGAGAAATTTTGGTAGTACAGGCTACTTGGTGGGTTTCACTAAGACCGTGTGCACATGGTAGAGATTAAGAGATGGATATGATATATGTATGACTTATGGATATGAATTGGGATGGGTGCCTCATGGAAGCCTTTGCTCTCGGTGACCGCTAGTGATTGGAAAGTTAATAATGGACTAGGATGGGTGCCTCGGTGGATGCCTTAGCTCTTGGGGACTGCCAGTGCCATGTATTTGGATTAAGTGGATGATTGCAGCTTGGTGCCTCGGTTGATGCCTTTGCTTTCGGGGACCGATAGTCTATGTGGATTAAGTGGGCCTAGTTGGCCATTTAGAAATTTGGGTTTAGGGTTCTACCAAGATTTTTCAAAAGCTATATATATACGTTATAAATTATTTTCACTATAACTATATGGTTTTCAAAAAGATTTTTAAACCGTACAACTTTTTTTATTAACTTACTCAGTGAGGTCTGATTCCCCTCAATCTATTTTTTCAGGAGCTTGGGAGTTCGACCTCAGAATGCCTCTACGCCAAATTTCTTCATCATCAACTATATTATATAGGTCATTATGAGCTGTATTGTAGTAGTAATTCTAGAATACTGCAGTAGTATTTATACAATGAGATCGTATAATTTAAGTATACTTATGTATTGCATTTTAATGAACCATGCTTATGTATAATGTTTTAAGATTGATTTATGATATTTGATGATGGAGAATATTTTATATTGCGCATAATTATGTTTATTTTTAGAAAAATCAGTTTGATAATGAGTTTTTGCATGAAATAAAGTTTTAAATTTGAAGGTTTTATTTTTCTTCTCTTTAAGGCTTACTACGGGTTTCGGGGGCCTTATGCCTACCCATTCCCTAGTGCTGGTCACGTGCCCTCGGGTTCGGGTCGTGACAAAGTTGGTATTAGAGCATAACTTTGATTAATTATTTATGTCTGTCTTTCTATGTAACTACTGCAGTGATTAGGTTGATAATTGTCTTTGTAATATTCTTGTCTCTAATCCTGCATTGTGTTAAATATTCTTGTCTTGTTTTGAATTCAATTTTCTTTGTCTTTTCAGAATGAGGCGTGTGCGAATAGACCCCATTGCTGATTCGAATTTTAGGCTTGATGAGCAGTCTATGCTTGATGAGGCTCTTCCTCCTGCTCCACGTCGTAGAGGCAGAGGTAGAGGTCGATCTAGGGCAACTGTAGCTGAGATTCCTGATTAGCAGCCAGTTGGCCCTGAAGCTCTAGCCACAGACCCTACAGCTTTTTCAGCTGGACTAATAGGAATTAATCAGGGTCTTGCAGTTTTGAATCAGGTGATGCCCCTTGTGCAGTAAATGTTACAACAGAGGAATTAAGAGATGATAGATATTGATGCAACACTCCTCTACTCTCGGATTGGTAGAGTTTCCTTTGAAGGTATAGGTGACGCTTTGGACTTTATTAATACGATTGAGGCATGTACCAGGATAGGACACATGGACTACCAGTGGATAATGATTGTGGAGTTGTCAGTCCAAGTGGCAGCTTAAGATTGGTTCATGCAGTCCATTCAGCTGTTCATGCATGAGTTGACTTGGCTAGAGTTTAAGGACTGTTGCCTGAGATTCTTCTATCCTCCAGCCACCAGAGATGCTTATAGGTGGCAATTACTTTAAATCACTAGAGGGGATAGGTCAGTGGAGGACTACATTAGGGAGTTTAACAGGCTATCCTGACATGTAGAGGACATTAGGAGAGATCCCTACAAAGCAGTAGAGTTATATGTCACTGGTTTAGGGCTAGCTTTTGTTGGTATGCGTACTGAGGACTGCACCTTGAAGAGTGTTATAGAGGATGCCCATATGATTGAGAGGCGACACATTCGTTAGGGCACCATGTTAAATCCCTATATGGTTGGTGGTAGTGGATATGGTGTAGCTCCCAGGTACCAGTAGCCAGCATTTCATAATGGTAATACGAGTCAGCAGGTTGCAGGTAATTCACAGCATGGTGGTAGAAGGTCCAAGACTCACCGAGTTAGTCATCATGGTTATGCCATGAATAGGAGAAGTGGCAGAGGTCACAGATTTAGTACTGGAGTTAGCAGCAGTAACAGTGGGTAGAGCTCAGGACAGAGTAGTTATGGGTCTGGAGCTAGTGTATGTGCGAGTTGTGGTCGATTCCATCAGGGCCCATGTCATTTGTTGTCGTGCGCTTGCTTCAGATGTGGACAGGTTGGTCATCTTGCCAGAGCTTGTCCTCACTCTGAATATCAGCAACAATATGCTCAGGGTTCTTCTTCATTAGTGGCTCAGCCCTACCATTCGATGCCATAGTATTTTAGAGCACCAGTACAGCCACAACAAAGACCGCCATAGCTTATGGGCCAACAGGGCCGAGGTTCAGTTGGGAGGCCTAGTGGTCGTGGGTTTATGTAGCCTTTGACATGTTAGTAGGTAGGTCGTGGCCAGGTATGATTTTTCACTTTGACACCGTAGGATGCTCAGACTTCTAATGTAGTAGTAGCAGGTATTCTCTCAGTTTGTGCATGTGATGCTAAAGTATTGTTTGACCCCGGCGCTACGCATTTATTCATTTCTCCCGCATTTGCTTCAAGAATTGAGTGGCAGCCTTCTAGGTTATCCTTTCCTCTATCTATGTCGACTCCTCTTAGTGATGAGTTAGAGATAAATATCTTCTTTCCTTCATGTCCAGTGTCAGCTGATGGTAGAGAATTATTGGCGAACTTGGTATTGCTTGATGTGTTGGAATTCGACATCATTTTGGGTATGGATTAGTTGTCGAGGTATTATGCTTCAGTGAATTATCGAGAGAAAGAAGTGGTGTTCAGAATTCCGAACGAAGAAG
Organism: Mallotus nudiflorus; assembly: GCA_947683625.1. NCBI lineage: Eukaryota > Viridiplantae > Streptophyta > Magnoliopsida > Malpighiales > Euphorbiaceae > Mallotus > Mallotus nudiflorus. The sequence continues at coordinate 1,821,796 of CANTUR010000213.1, read as the reverse complement.
AATTCTATTTTAAAGGTGAAAAGAGCTCCATGCCTCGTAATCTCATTTTTACCATTACAGCCTGGAAGATGCTTAGAATGGGTTGTCAAGGTTTACTTGGCAGTAGTAAGAGATGTTGAGATAGAGAATGGGGCAATCGAATATGTACCAGTGGTGTGTGAATTTATGGATGTCTTTCCTGAAGAATTATCGGGATTACCACCAAATAGGGAGATAGAGTTCTATATCGATGTCATACCTGGTACAGATCCTATTTCTATACCACCCTATAGAATGGCACCAACTGAATTACAGGAGCTGAAGGAGCAGTTACATGAGTTGCTCAATAAGGGTTTCATAAGGCCCAATACATTGCCCTGGGGTGCTCCGGTGTCGTTTGTGAAGAAGAAGGATGGAAGCCTTCGACTCTGTATTGATTACTGACAGTTGAACAAGGTTGCCATCAAGAACAAGTATCCACTTCCAAGGATCAATGACTTGTTCGATAAGCTTCAAGGTGCTACATGCTTCTCTAAGATAGACTTGAGATCTGGGTATCACCACTTGAGGATAAGAAGTGGTGATGAGCCCAAGACAACATTTCAAATGAGATATGGCCATTATAAGTTCCTAATAATGTCCTTTGGGTTGACTAATACGCCAGTAACCTTTATGGACTTGATGAATCGGGTGTTAAGGCCATACTTGGACAGGTTTTTAATAGTCTTCATTGATGACATATTGGTTTATTCCAAGAGTGAAGTTGAGCATGCCATGCATTTGAGAAGGGTGCTTCAGACTTTAAGGGAGCACAGGTTGTATGCCAAGTTTTCAAAGTGCGAGTGGCATTTTTAGGTCATATGGTTTTTAAGGATGGTATACAAGTGGACCCTAAGAAGATAGAGGCTATCACAGAATGGTGGAGGATGACTACAGTTAGAGAACTACAGAGTTTCCTGGGTCTAGTAGGCTACTACAGGAGATTTATGAAGGGCTTCTCCAAAATTGTCGCACCTTTGACAAGGCTACCAGAAGAGTGCTAAATTTATATAGACAGACAGATGTGAAAAGCACTTCTAGTTATTGAAGGATTTGTTAATGTTAGCTCCAATTCTGACTTTGCCTTTTGTAAATGAAGGGTATACAGTGTATTATAATGCTTCCAAAGTAGGATTGGGTTATGTATTGATGCAAAATGGCTAAGTAATTGCTTATGCTTTAAGGCAGCTGAAGAAGCACGAGCAAAACTATCCTACTCATAATTTAGAAATGGCAGTCGTTGTGTTTGCTTTGAAGATATAGAGGCATTACTTATATAGGGTTACATATGAGATATACACCGATTATAAGAGCTTGAAGCATATCTTCCAGCAAAGGGACTTGAATTTGAGGTAGAGAAGGTGGATGGAACTTTTTAAGGACTATGACTGTTCCATTTCGTACCATCCAGGCAAGGCGAATGTTGTTATTGATGCCTTGAGTAGAAAGTCAGCGGGTAGTCTTGCCTACATCAGCTCAGAAAGGAGGCCCATTATCAAGGAGATGCACGTATTGATTGATCAAGGGTTAGAGTTGAAAGTTACTAAAAAGTGCCTTTTAGCTCAATTCAGGGTACGATCAGTAAACTTGGATCGGGTTAAGGCAGCTCAGAATAGAGATCCACAATTACAGAGGATTATGTATGAAGTGCAACAAGGGCAGTCAAGAGACTTTGTGGTTGACAAAGAAGGTGTATTACGATTGGACATTAGGATTTGTGTGCCGGATGTTGACGACTTGAGGAAGGAAATTATGGAGAGGCACATTTTTTTGCTTATAGTATTCACCCAGGTTCTACCCAGATGTATCATGATTTGAAAGATATATATTGGTGGAATGGAATGAAGAAGGATATTACAGAGTTTGTGTCTAGATGCCTGACTTGTCAGCAAGTGAAGCTTGAACATCAGAGACCTTCGAGATTATTGCAACCTATGCCAATTCCTGAATGGAAATGAGATATGATAGCCATGGACTTTATGACTAGACTACCTCAGACTACAGGAGGTTATGATGCTATTTGGGTGATTGTTGACAGGCTAACCAAGTCAGCACACTTTCTACCAATAAAGAAGACGTACTCTACTGATAGACTGGCGAGACTTTATGTCAACAGGATTGTTTGTCTACATGAAGTACCAGTGAGTATAGTGTTAGATAGAGGAGCCACATTCACCTCAGTCTTTTGGCAAGAATTACATAAGGCTTTGGACACCAGATTGGATTTCAGTACAACCTTCCATCCTCAGGCTGATGGTCAGTCAGAAAAGACCATCCAGACATTAGAAGATATGCTGAGGATGTGTGTGATTGAATTTGGAGGACAGTGGGATTCGCACTTCCTATTGATTAAGTTTGCTTGTAATAATAGCTATCATGCTAGCATTGAGGTGGCTCCGTATGTGGCACTGTATGGTAGGAAGTGCATATCACCATTATGTTGGGAGATTGGTGAAAGATAGTTAACAGGACCAGATTTGGTGTAAGTGACTTTAGAGAAATCCCCATCATACAGCAGAGATTAAAGACAACCTTCAGCAGACAGAAGAGCTATGCTGACCCTAGGAGGAAGGATGTATCCTTTATGGTTGGAGACATGGTGTTCCTGAAGGTGTCTCTAATAAAAGGAGTCATGGGATTTGGCAAGAAGGGTAAGCTAGCTCCTAGATACATTGGACCATTTGAGATTCGGTCCAGAGTGGGTGAAGTGGCATATAGGTTGGTGTTACCACTAGAATTGTCGAGAATCCACGCTCTATTCCATGTATCTATGCTGAGGAAATACGTTCCTGATCCATCTCACGTTCTGCAACCTCAAGCCGTAGAGCTTAGCAATGATCTGAGCTATGAGGAGTATCCAGTGGTGATTGTGGATCGCCAAATATGACAGTTGCAGATTAAGGAGATACTAATGGTGAAGGTGTTATAGAGTAACCATTCTGCTAAAGATTGTACCTAGGAAACTGAAGTTGAGATGTGAGTTTCCTTCCTGTATCTCTTTCCCCCTTGAGTTTTGTAATTATTCTTTTCTTGAATTCGGGGACGAATTCTTATAAGGAGGGAAGACTGTAATACCCCATATTTTTAATTTAAATAAAGTAATTTTTGAATTTGTATTATTAATAAATAATTTTAAATTATATTATACAATTGTTAATTTTCTAGCTATTTTAATTGAGATAGATTTATGTTATTATTTTTTTGGGAATATATTTTCTTTAATAATAATATTAAATATTAGATAGCTATTTTACAAGTGTGAGTATTCTATATTACCCTTGCTCATTTCAAGCTTATAATATGTAATATATATACTATATATTATATAGGGTTTTATTATTTTATGTAGGTGTTATTTTTAGGGTATATATATATATATATATATATAGGTATGTATATTTACCTAATTGTATATACTATATATGTATATTCACACATGCATATATATGGGTATGTATATTTACCTAATTGTATATACTATATATGTATATTCACACACATGCATGTATATATATATATGTGTGTGTGTGTGTGAATGTATATTACCATAAACCCGAAAACCACCAAATCCACAGCCCCTCCTCCCCGTCCATCACCATCACCTTCACATTCCCTCTCCCTCCGGTGTGCCTTAACCTCCTTGAGCAGCCATCACCGCCGTAGCAGCCGCCAGCCTGTCCTTCTTCCCTCTTTTCTTCCATTTCCGATGCCCTGCTCTCCCTCTCTCTCAGTTTGAGCTCTCACCGCCATTGTCGGAGCTAGATCGGCGCTGCCATTGCTCCCTCAGCTTGCCTTGCCTCCTCAGGTGTCGATCGATGCCAGGCCTCACCGCTACGACCCATTTCCGGTGTCGGAAATCAAGGTAGAAGGTGAGTTGTTTAGGGTTGTTTTTTGGTTGTTTTAGGGTCGTTCTTTGGTTGTCTGGGTTGATTTAAGTGCTAAGCTTCATTTATTCTAAGTTAAATGATTAATTATGTTAAGTTAGTTGTTTAAATCCAATTCTAGTATATTTTTTTTGATTTTTTCTTGATTTTATAGAATTTTATTTGATTTTATTTGAGTTTAATTAGTAATTAAAGTAATTAATGTTAATTATTTTTGGTATATTAATTTTATTTAAGATTATAGAAAATTATTGTGTTAATTGTGAATTTTGGACTTTTTATTAATATTTTATTAATTTTTGAAAACTAATTGTTAAAAAATTATGAAATTTTAATAATTGGTATTATTATTAAATGTTATTAATTTTAGAACTTAATTTATGGTTTTTGTGATTTTTATACTATTTTTATAACTATTTTAAGTTTATGTGAAATGTGGATAATTAGGTTAAATTTATATTTTTGTAGGAAATTATTAGTTAATTTTATGTTTTTATTAATATTAAGAAATTTGATGTTGAGAAAATAATTTTTTGGCATTTGTATAATTTTTAGGGAATTTTTGAGTAATAATAATATATTATGTAAATTTATGTATTATAGAGGGTGAAAATGTAATTTTGTGCTAATTATAACTAAATAATGGATTGTGGTTGGTTTTACTAATAATTAAGGAATTTAAAAGGATTTTTACAAAATTTTTTTCTATTTTTGACTAATTAACACTAATTTTCAAAAATTAATTTCAAATAATATATTAGGTATTATTTTTGAGTATTATGTGTATTTTTCTATTATATGGATAAATATGTAATTTTATGCTAATTATAGTTAAATATATATTTTAGTTAGTTTTATTAATATCTAAGAGGTTTAGAGGATTTTTATGAATTAATTGGTATTTTTAATTAAGTAATGTTAATTTTGAATATTGTTTTCAAATATTATATATAAATGCATAATATATTATTTTGGTAACAAAAAAAAAAAAAAAATAAAAAATAAAAAATATATATATATATATATATATATATATATATATATATATATATATATATAGTTATATTTAACATATTTTGGTATATATGTTTGTGAAATTTTGTTTTTAAACTTTAATGAGAAATGATTTTCTAAGTTATGGATATTTACATGTAATGTGTATTTTTGGAAAATAAATGATTTAATTTTGTGATGGTTGAATTGTGATCTCGGTCAGGGCTAAGTGTAGTTCTGGAAGTCCGACTCGAGTGTGAATATCTATGTATACTAGAAGTGCATTTTTGTATATAGGAATGACTCTACTTATGGTAGAGAGATGTCCAATTTACAGAGGAGATTCTGTCGAAATTTCGATAGATTTTTTCGTAAAACGTGACATCTTCCATAGATTCCTAGCGTTAATTAAGGTTTTTCCCTATCTATCGAGTTTTATCCGGTCTTCCTCGAGTTAGTCTAGAATTTCGCTATTTCTGTTGATTTTTTATTTTAATTCCATAGACGTATTTTTTTTAAAATATGTCTATTATTTTTTCTAAAGAACACCAGAGCAGAAGCTGTTGGATCGAGGTAGACGTGCGGTTGTCAGCCTTCTCGTTTATCTTGTAAGTTGATAAATTGATATGTGCGTATGTTTTATTTAAAGATGCATGCACTTATATTTTTAGTATTTATTATATGATTTATTTAATTTAAATGCTGTTATTTAAGATTTAAGTGCATTTTATTTATTTAAAATTAGTTTTGAGAAATTTGGTAGAACGGGTTACCTGGTGGATTTCACCAGGACCGTGTGCACTTGGTAGAGATTGAAAGATGGATCTGATATATGTATGACTTGTGGATATGAACTGGGATGGGTGCCTTAGTGGAAGCCTTTGCTCTCGGGGACCGCCAATGATTGTAAAGTTAATAATGGATTGGGATGGGTGCCTCGGTGAATGCCTTAGCTCTCGGGGACCGCCAGTGCCATATATTTGGATTAAGTGGATGACTGCGGCTTGGTGCCTCGGTTGATGCCTTTACTCTCGGGGACCGGCAGTCTATATGGATTAAGTGGGCCCAGTTAGCCATTTAGAAATTTGGGTTTAAGGTTCTACCGAGATTTTTCAAAAGCTATATATATACATTATAAATTATTTTCACTATAACTATAAGGTTTTCAAAAAGATTTTCAAACCGTACAACTCTTTTTATTAACTTGCTCAGTGAGGTCTGATTTCCCTCAATTTATTTTTTCAGGAGCTTGGGAGTTCGACCTCAGACCGCCTCTACGCCAGATTTCTTCATCACCAGCTATATTATGTAGGTCATTATGAGCTGTATTGTAGTATTAATTCTAGAATACTGCAATAGTATTTGTACTATGAGATTGTATAACTTAAGTATACTTATGTATTGTATTTTAGTGAACCACGCTTATGTATAATGTTTTAAGATTGATTTATGATATTTGATGATAGAGAATATTTTATATTGCGTACAATTATGTTTATTTTTAGAAAAATAGTTTGATAATGTGTTTTTGCATGAAATAAAGTTTTAAATTTGAAGGTTTTATTTTTCTTCTCTTTAAGGCTTACTACGGGTTTCGGAGGCCTTATGCCTACCCATTCCCTAGTGTTGGTCACGTGCCCTCAGGTTTGGATCGTGACATTAATGCTGTGTGATGCACGAAATTTTTTTTCAACTTTATCCTTTTTTTAATAAAATAATGATATAATATAATATAATATAATATTTAAACTCTCAAATTAAATCTCTACCATATATATAAGTATACAATTAAATAAATTACACAAATAATAATAATAATAATAATAATAATAATAATAATAATAATAATAATAATAATAATAATAATAATAATATAATGAAATTTAACTTAAGTTTAAAATTTTTAATTTAACAATAGTTACCAATTAATAATAAAATAAATAATAACTTTTAAAATAAAATTTAATCTCATCAATAACCAAATGCTATGATTTACTAAAATAAATAATTAGAATAATAATAAAATTGAAATATTAAAATAATCATTAATAAAAATATTTATTAACACTGTATATCTCATAATTTAATTTTTATAATTTCTATGAAAATTTTAGGTCATAACACCTTTATAATACTTATATTGGTTCTATGACCCTCTTCTCCTCTTTAAAATCTTTTCACTTACATAATGTGCTTTGCGTTCCTTCTATGAAACAAATGTCATCCTTATTTATGAGTTTTGTAATATTAATAAAGTCTCAATTGAATTCTCGCCCTTTTCCTTTTTTGTTAAGGATCTTCGCATAGGAGTGTTTCTCTTATAGGGCAGAAATGAAGGAGGTGTTTATGCTTAGTTGTGCTCATCACTATCACACAAACCACTTTTACTTTCTCTTCCATCAAATTCTCCGTTGGTTGCGGCACTATTGTCTTGGTCATCCATCAATCAATATTTTATGTCATTTACTAAATAAAAAGACTTTACCTTTTACCTCCTCTATATCTTGTACTTTTTATAATTCATGTCATTGTAGTAAAATCCATAAATTACCAATTTCATCATATTTTTTTACTAGTTCTTGTTCATTAGAACTAATATATTATGATGCTTGAACATCTCTCATCCCCTTTATTCATGGTGATAAATATTATCTTATTTTCGTTGATCACTTTTTTTTGTCATATTTGGCTTTACACACTCAAACACTAATATAATATTTATAATAACTTTATTCATTTCAAGGCATTAGTTGAAATATATTTCAAGCAAAAAATTCTCTCTATATAGATAATGGGGTTGAATATATCTCACTCAAATCCTTTTCTACAACTCATGGCATTTCTCATCTGACCACTCCATCACTCATACTATCAAAATTAACATATTGTTGAAACTGGTCTAGCTTTTCTTCATAACTCTTACATGCCTATTACCTTTTGGCCATATGCCTTTTCCATTGATTTCTACATTGTTAATATAATGCCAAAACCTTATTCATCCATGCAATCCTCCTTTGAAAAGCTTTTCAATCAACCACCAAATTATCACCAACTTAAAGTCTTTGGATGTTTTTACTAGCTTTGGCTTTGACCCTATAATGCTCATAAGCTTTCTCCTCATTCCCAACCTTGTGTGTGTCTTGGTTACTCATCTAATCAAGGTGCCTTCATATGTTTTGAATCTCACACTCACCAAATTTTTATTTCTCAACATGTCACTGTCACTTTTGTTGAAACTACATCCCCTTTTCTTCATCTACAATCTAATCTTCCTCATCCTTTTTTTGATTAATTACCTTAGAATTACTAATCTATACATTCATCCTCTTATCCAGTGGACATTATGATCATTATTTATAATTCTCTCTCTTCATTCACCCTTACATCCCCAAAACCTTCTCCCTCATCTATTCCTTTTACATCACCTATGCATTCTTCCTTTGATAGCAATGACATGTTACAGTAAACATCTTCTTCTTATAAGCAAGGCTTAATTTCTAGTGCTTCATTTTCATCTTAGTCTTCTCCACAACCAAACACCAATGTTTATCCCATGAAAACCAAAGCTAAGAATAACATTTATAATCCTCTTCATAAAGTTACCCTCACTAATATTTATAACCCACCACTTACCACACTAACCACCATTGTAACACATTATAATATAGGCCCTCAAACACCCTCAATAGTGAACAACTATGTTTACTAAGTTTAATGTTCTTTTACAAAATGACACTTGGTCACTTATTCCTCTTTATCCATTTAAAATTTGATAGGTTATAAATGGGTATTTTGGATCAAATATCATCTTAATGGATCTATTGATCGATACAAGGATTTCTTAGTTACTAAATTCTTCTACCAACATGCCGGTATTAACTTTCATGGTTCCTTTAGTCCTATCATTAAACCCACCACAGTCCATCTTGTCCTATGTCTTGCTCTAGCTAAAGGTTGGCCTCTTAAATAATTAGATGTTAATCGTGTATTCCTTTATGGTCACTTCTAAAAAGATGTTTACATGGCTCAACCACCTAGTTTTTTATTAATCAAATTTATCCTACCTATGTATGTCATCTCAATAAGGCTATTTTTGGGCTTTAGAAAGCTCCTCAGGTGTGGTACCATGAACTACGTAGATGTTTAATTAAATTTGGGTTTATTACTTCTAAGTTTGATACATCTTTGTTTATTTTTAAACAACATAATCTAACCATATTTCTCCTAGTGTATGTCGATGCCTTGATTCTTATAAGTAATAATTATGCTATTTTTTATCGGTTCACTTATGCTTTTGATGCACCATTCTCAATTAAGAATCTCAGCTCTCTTTCTTACTTTCTTAGTATGGAGGTCACACACACTTCTTCTAAAATTGTTCTTTTATAATAAAATATATTCGTGATTTTCGTAAGAAGACTAAAATACTTAATGCCAATTATGTTCAAACTCCTATATCTACAAGCAATGTTCCTAAGCTTGATGGTGACATTTCCTTAACTAATGTCACTATATACAAATTTGTTATTGGTGGTTTATAGTATCTCTTACTTACTTGTCCTAATATAAACTTCATAGTTAATAAACTCTCTCAGTTCATACATCATTCTACTACATTTCAGTGGTCTGCCATTTTATGCCTTATACATTACCTTTTTGGTACAATCACTCTTGGTTTGTTCATTTATAATTGCATGGTTATTCTAACACTAATTGGATTGGCAATATTGATGATCACACCTCTACTAGTGCCTATGTTATTTTTCTTCGTCATAATGTTTATCTCTTGGAGTTCTAAACAGTAGCGTTTTATTGATTGCTCTTCCACTTAGGAAGAATATTATGCCATTGCCTCCTCGCTACTAAACTCACTTGGCTTTAGTCCTTTCTCACAAAATTAGGAATCAAGTTTCCCACTACTTTGATTATTTATTATGATAACATTGGTGCTACTTATCCATATGAAAAATCCAATTTATCATTCTTGCATGAAGCATATTTCTATTGACTACTATTTTGCTCATGCCGAGGTTCACAATGATGCACTTTATTTTTCTCATGTTTCCTCTATCGATCAACTTGATGATGCACTTACCAAACCCTTTTTCTAGCTCTCATCTCCACTCATTATATGTTAAAATTGATGTTCTTTCATAGACCATCATCTTAAGGAGGCATATTAAGGGAGATTCACACTTTTATTAAGGGAGATCAACTAGTTGATGCACTCATCAAACCCTTTTCAAGCTCTCTCTCCACGCGTTACACGTCAGGATCAATGTTCTTTCACTAACCATTATATTAGGGGGGCATATGTAGCATCTTGGCTTTAATCTTTTCTCACTAAATTAGGAATCAAATTGCCCATTATTTCAATCATTTATTATGATAACATTGGTGCTACATATCCTTGTGCCAATCCAATCTTTCATTCTCACATGAAGCATCTTGCTATTAATTACCAGTTTGTTTGTGTCGAGGTTCATAATGATGCACTTCTTGTGTCTCATGTTTAATGATCAACTAGTTGATGCACTTACCAAACCCTTTTCTAGATCTCATATCCACTAGTTATATGTCAAGATTGGTGTTCTTTCATCTAAAATACTTCCCAATCAAATATTTTAAATTTTAAGTCATAGATTTCATAGTTCTTATGTGCATATCTTGTCATGACCTAAAATAGGGGGCATGACCGGCGCTAGGGAATAAGAATTCTTTCAAATCTTGAACCTATAGCAAGCCTTGAAAATAAAAGTATGCAATATAATAAAATAAATAAAATATTTGTACAGCGAAAATAAAATATCAAAAATAAAATAATAATTCCTCAACTCATTTAAATAACATAAAATCCATCTCATATATATATAAGAAAATCTTTCCGTACAAATTTTTGGTTTAATATTCTGAAATTTGAATCTCATACATGCATAAATATAAATGCAGCTCACGATAGATCAAAGTACAACCACTATTGCAGTGTCTAGAATACAAAATAAACTCAAGTAAGCAGTTTACATAATAAGGCCGGAGCAGAAGAAATTCGACGTACATGCTTGTTACTGAGGACTCTCCTGAAAAAAATATCAATAGAGGGGAGTCAGACCTCACTAAGTGAATTGTTATAATATATATACATGTATAACTAAATGTTAAATGCAGACACTTAATAGAATATATATTAAATATATATACAGGAAAATACACACAGATGCTGAAATCACTTTATATATAATACTAAAAAATATCAGTTTATGAAGGATCAAATAGAACCCTAAATGATCACAACCTCAAATATTAATATTCAACACTTAGTTTTAAATAAATTCACTTGTTCCATTTGGACAGTAGACTGCCCTGAGACACTAAGTCAACCGAGCTTCAGCAGTCTGACTGTCAGTGTGATTGGCCCCGAGACACTTGGTCAATCGAGTTCCAGCAATCACACTCTCAAATCACATCTCACATCAATCAGATCAAATCAACCAAGTCATAATTCACAAATAGGTTAGTAAGTTAACCTAAATTCTATCGTCGTATCGGTACATACTCGGTCCTAGTGCTGCCCACTAGATAGCACGTTCTATTGATATCCTTCATTAAAATAAACTCATATATTCGTAAAATAAATGATGCATGATATTAATTTAAATGACAATATAAACCAAATATATATACTAGAAATATACCTAAAATAAACTAAGTATATTTCGAGTATATATATATATATATCAGATAAATTCAATTCAATTATAAATTAAACAAAAAATAAACCATATATATATACTTAAAAACAATTTAGGTATAAATTAAGAATAAAACATGCATTTATTTCAAAGTATACCCAAAATATACTAATCATTTACTAAAGCAATTTATGCATAAATCATGCAATTAAAACATATATTTCTAAAACATGTAACCTAAATACACGTATATATAAAATAACAACTCACAGATGTGTGCTCCACAAGACGGGTCCGACTGGCCTTGGTCTCGGCGCAACTAAACAATCATAATACAAAAATCAGAATGAATCTAACTTAACTTCTAGAGACTCGATTTAGAATTCTAGACATAAACAGAAAATAAGAATTTGTCCGAATGTCACATTTTATGAGAAATCTATCGAAAATTCGGCAGAACCTCCTCTGTAAAATGGACATCTTTCTACTTAAAAAGTAGAGCCAATTCTGTAAGAAAAATACACACTTCGAATATAGAATCATCAAAACTCCTCGATCGGACCTCAATCTGCAATTCCCGCCGACCGAGGTTCACAATTCTCAAGATATACACAAAATATATTAAAATTCCATAAATATCAAAAATACCCTTTAAATACCGAAATATAGCGAATTTAGATATTTAAACACTAAAAATAATTATTTCAGTGATATTTAGTTAAAAACTCTAATATTAATAAAATATTATAAAAATCGATAATAACTTGATAAATTCACAAACATTAATAGAAATTCATTTTATAAATCCAAATTACTAATTAGCCCAAAAACATACTAGAAATTACTAAAAACCCATTTATTTACAAAAATAGTATATATTATATATAATTTGAAAATAATTTTTGAAAAATAGTTTTAATTAGTTAAAAATAGTAAATAATTTGTAAAAATCATTTATCTACCTCAAATAATTATTAAAACCAATTAAACTTAATATTCAACTAATATTACTACCAAATTACCAAAATACCCCTAACATATAATAATTCACATAATATACTATAATTACTCAAAAATTCACTAAAAATTATATAATTGTTCTAAAATTATTTTCTCAACATATAATTCAATAAAAGCAATAATTATACTCAATTAACCAATTAATTTTAACAAAAAATATATATAACCTACATTTCTAAAATTCACATAAACTAATTAAAATTATATTAATTACATAAAAATCAAAAAAATTATAAATTAAATTCTATAATTATTTTCAACCACCATAAACACCAAAAATCACAATTTCATAATTTATTTAATTAATTTATGAAAATTAGAAATAATAATAAAATAATAAAAAATTCACAAAAATCAAAATAAATCCCAATAATTCTAGAGTGTAGATTAAGCTAAGGGGAGCAATTTTTTTGAAGGAACTAAGAATGAATCAAGCAAGAATTATTGAAAAAACATCAAATACCCTAACATGGCTGAAACTAAAATGAGTTCCAAAACTTAACAACCCCATGTTTTCAAGTTAGAAGGAGCTCAAAATCAACCTCCTCAAAGCGCCACGAGTTCAACGCCACCGGAAACGTCTGATTTGGTGGTCGGACGGAGGAGAACGATGAGGAAATGTGTTTCGGGTAAAAACGGGCAATAGAGTTCGATACCGACGCCGGAGAAGGTGACAGGGACGGCGGAGCTGCTGGTGACACTCCAGGAGGCACTCTGACACTCCAGGGGGCGTTGATGATGATCGGGAGGGGAAGGGAAAATGGGATGGGTTTGGTGTTTATATGTATATATATTCATAAAACTATATAATATATTAATAAACTATATATTATATTGTACATTATTATATTATACAATATTCACACACCACACATTTAAATATACACATATATATACATATATACACACATATATTACACACTATATATATATATATATAACAACAAACCCTAATATTATATATTACACACACATAAATTAATGATAATGCATGAAACAATATAATTTAGTAAAATAAAATAACATTAAATAATATAATATCATTTAAATATTATTTCCCAAAATAATAAGTTTTGGAATAATCTTTATGTAGAAAATTTTAAATAAACTTAAAATAACATTAATTTTTAATAAAATAATCAAATATATATTAAAAATTTATTAATACTGCATATCCCAATAAAATATAAAAATATTTAAAAACTCGAATTATTACATATCTAGATTCACACTTTTAGGTAATTCTTATGTTTAGGTAATCAAAGATTTATTGTCATTTGTATCAGCCTTAATACCTGCATAAATATCAATGAAAGTGTGTAAAAATTAATTAAAAAATTCTATCTCCAAACTTGCTCTCTTATATAGGAGAGTTGAAAATAAACAAAACATAGTTAAATGGTTGTTTCCACCACTTAAATAATTTATACATATTGTATAAAAATGACAATAATTTTCACACTTATACTCAAATATTACACTAAATTGCTAAATTTAAAATATATATTCTATATAATTTACATTCGAGATATATATATATATATATAATTGATTGATTGATTTAAATTAATTTAATTGATTTATTTTATTATTATTGAAGGATAATGCAAAGGTGGAATTGGCTTCCACCCATCCAATCCTCTTGCTTCTTCAACATATCTCCTATTGTAGTCTCGTAGTGAAAATATTCAGGTCAGATGCATAAATATATGCCTGTTTTATGCATTGAAGCACATAAATTTTCATGAAACAATAGTACTTGTCATGATATATAGCACGTTCTTGAGTTGTGGTTATTTTTTTTGACTACTGTGCTTGCAAAGCTATGAAGGAAGAAAAAGAAAAAGGGTGAGCAAAAAGAAGAAGAAAAACCAAAAGAAGTAATTCATGTTAGAGCAAAAAGAGGCCAAGCTATAGATAGCCACAATTTAGCAGAAAGGGTATCCATATATAATAATTAAAATTTAAGTAGAGAAAATTATGAACCCTTATAAACATGTATATGTGTTGTTTAATTTGTTCCAAGATGCAATAAAATTATATATATGTTCTTACATAGATAATTAAGTACTTAAATAAATTATCATCAACGTTTTTGTAGGATAATCATATATACAAAACAATAATATATATTTTGATCACTGTATTAATCAAAAGCTAAATGGGTGTATTTGTAGACAATAGGAATGACAATAATGCTTGATGTCATTATTAATTACGTTTAGTCACTCCAAAATCAAATTGAAGTGAGTATTAATCCTTAATCATGATTATTTAAATATTCATCCTTCCATATATATATATATATATATATATATTATTCTTACATGTATAATTTCCTCTCTTCTCATTGTGTTTTTTCTTATTTCTATCTATGAAGCTGTCAACAACTAGTACATACTATGACTTCAATATGGAGAGGGACAATATTGAAATAATGCAGGCTAGTCACTCAATGCTTAAATATGTTATTTGGAAATTAATATGTAATTCATTTTAGATTAGGTTATTTTACTACAAAATTAATCCTCGAATATGCTAAATCTTACTTGTTAATTAAATCTTTAACCAAAATTAATATTTGATTTAGGGAACAAATGCATGTAAATTCCAAGAAATGGAAAGAATGGAAAGAGAAGGGTATGGAGTGCCTTTAAATTATTTTCACTCAACTTGGCCCCTTTGACTAGATTATATGTTTCATTTTCTTTTTAATTTAATTTACTTATAAGTAGGCATATATATGCTTGAAGGAAAAAAAAAAGTGTACACCTTATCTGCTTGTAGGAATTAATTAAGCATAGAAAATTAAGTTGTTATAAATGTAATCTTGTACTTTGTCTCTATAATAATATATGACACTTTTCTATTTAAGTAATTTAATTATGTCTTAAACATATGTTACTATTCTTTCATTAGTATGTTCATAATCATACATTGGTGAGGTAACAAATAATTGGGGAAGACATAAATATTTAGTATTTGTTTTTGATAACTCTGAATTGATATTTTGCTAGTGGAACCTGTATTGACGAGAAGAATGAGTGAAGGGACAGTTTCCCCCATAGACACCAAGTTTTGTATAGAGAAAAATATAATAAAACGAATAAGTAAAATAGAATAGAGATAAAGGATGACTGCTTGTATGATGAGGTGATGGAATGATGTCTTGATGAGAATGAGGAGATGAGTGAATATGAGAATTAATGACATGAGATGTATTTATAGGAGAATGTATTGCTCAAACCTCTTAGGAATATGATTCCTTAGTCTTGTAGGATTGCCTTGTTTAGAACAGAAGTAAACTTCTTTTGTAGAGTAATCTTCTTATTGAAATAGATTTCCTTATTAAACTTTCTTCTTATTCAAGTAATCATCCTCTTTGGGAAAATATAACCCTTTTTAGAATAAGATACTAATATGGGGTGTCAAGAGTCCCCCCTAAAAGTCTGTTAAGATATTTATGTCCGATATTTTTGGATTTTCAAGAATCACACGAAGACGATTGATGTGCCGAGATAAGAACTTTGCTTGAAATCTTATGTATTGTTGAAAGATGACATGAGGTTGCCAGCCTTGGTCATTGAACATTGAGATGCTCAGTATACCAAGTCTTAGAATCACAGTATCAGAATATTATACTCATGAAGTGCCAGCTAGACTTAAATATACAGAACCTACAATAAAAGATTCTTGGTGTTGTGGAAAAAACCCAAGGGATTAACCTATCAGTGTCATAGAAATGACCTAACGGAACCAGTTATTGCTAGAGTTTTGATGCTCGGTGCATTAAAGCCACGACTCGAGTGTTGTATATTCTTGGTGCATAAGAAGTGCGGCTCAATACTATCGAAGTGACCTGAGAGTGCCAGCTTCAGTCACTAGACTTAGATTCTTGGTGCATTATAAGCATAACCTAAGTGTCGTATAATCTCAGTGCATTAGAAGTACGGCTCGAGTGTCGAAACTCAGTACTATAGAAGTAACCTGAGGATGCT
The DNA here is from genome assembly GCA_947683625.1 of Mallotus nudiflorus. Lineage (NCBI taxonomy): Eukaryota > Viridiplantae > Streptophyta > Magnoliopsida > Malpighiales > Euphorbiaceae > Mallotus > Mallotus nudiflorus. The sequence continues at coordinate 1,805,194 of CANTUR010000213.1, read as the reverse complement.
AGCTTCAATCATTAAACTTAGATTCTTGGTGTGTTAGAAGCATGGCCCAAGTGCCGTATAATCTCGGTGCATTAGATGTGCAGCCTGAGGCCATATAATGTTGCTCAGTTTATGAATTTTAATAACTCTATTTATGGCAGCTGCCTAATCAGAATAATGATTGATGTTGAGTTTGAACATTATTTGTTGTTAATGTTTGATTTTTTCAAGCATTGTTATTTACAGTATTTTCATAGAAGGAAGGATGTTTATAATCCTCATAGTGAGTTTGAGCCTTTTCAATCCGAACTCCATAATATAGGATAGTAATTTGGTGAGGGTTTTTAAAGTGATAGAATGTGGGCTTTGACAGATCAAAATTTTGGGCTCGCTCAATCCAAGTAAAAAATAAGCATGGTAGTTTAGGTGAAAGGCCAAGATTGCCCCTTTCCTTAAATAGAGGAGAATATGTGATGCTGGCTAGGATGTCTTGGAATTACACTTTGATTTATTTGGCTGTGTGGAATATATACTTGACTCCATTCTTGAATTTCCCTTGTTGGATATTCTTTAAAATTTTCATGAACAAGGATCTTCTATAAAGTAGGATTTGCTTGAGTGTTGTTTGATCCAGCATTCAGTGGGAGCCACCATTTGTTGTCTGAGCACAAATGAGTGCTTATTTGAATTAGTGTTGCTTGGTAATGTGTCTAATGTCTTTTGATAATTTTTGCATATTAATGCCGAGTGAGATGATGAGAGCGTCCAATTGTTTGGACTAATGTGTGCTTAAAGTAGCATCTTCATTTGTACTGAAAGATAAAGGAACAAACATTTTAGGATCATTTTGACTGATCTTAATTGATGTTTAGTCCTCGTGTAATAAATATATTAGTGTGATTGATGTATGTTTATGCATAGATAATAATAATGTATTGGACAAACATCTAGGTGTAGATGTGTGGTCATGTTTGTATGTCAAGATATAGTTATTCTTATAAGAATAAAGTGAAAATAAATAATTAAAAAATAAATAGTTGAGGGAGAAATTGGAGAAACTTATCTCCTAATTTACTAGTGTCTCACCTTCGAATTCATGAATATTTATGTTCATTGTGGATATGAATAATTGTTGTTGTGTAATTTGAAGAAAGACTAGTACTTCTTTATGGAAATCATGGTTTGTTTATTTGCTTTTTTTTGCTATCTGAGCTCCTGCAAAAGCATATTAATTTATTAATATATACTTAAGAAGTTGTTACCATGGCTGCCTTGGATATTTCTGTGATGCTAGAACTCAAGAGATGCTCGAAGATTGAGAGATGTCTATGAAGTGAATGTTTGACTCTTCTATATTTACTGAATACTCAGAGTCTGAGTGTCCATAAAATTGATGCTCAATAGTAGATGCTTAGATTCTAATTTTAAAAGTAATAGCTGGATAAACTACTTTAGCATGACCATTTACTAGCAACCCCGATGGTTTTACTTTCTTTGCGTTTTCAAAGTTGTGTATGAGAATCGAAAATGGCACTGCTCATATCAAGCTTATAAAGATCATCTTGGCTACTATGATTTTTTACCTACTACGTTCATTGCTTGTATCTTGATAACTCACAAAATAACCAATATGCTACCCATTAGTTGCCACGTATGCATTCATAGTTGAGTAACCTATATTATCAAGATCTTCATGCAACATATTTGGCAAGCTGTATCTTCTTTTTCATTACTTTTCCATGTATGGGATAACATGAAGCTTTCTTCTCAGCTTCAACTCTCTCAATTAAAAGGGTCGATCACCATCTAATGATGTTCCCATGCCTAATAGCAGGATTACAAAATTTAGTCAAGAATGAACTTGTTTTGGTCTAATTTTTGAATAACTTAGGATTTAAGTAATAAGCTTAATTCTTAGTGCTTGATGTCACTTAACTTCGTGGATGATTGATCTATAAGACTAGCATGTTCGTGATTCTTGGCATTAATAGGTTAGGTTATAGGCAAGAAGCTTAGCTTTTGGCACTCGGTGGATGTTAATGAAGCCAATAATTAGTGTTCAGTAGTTACTCAATGCTCTATGAAAACTCGTTTATGTTCTTGTGACTCAGATGTTCAGTTTTTAAAAATAAACCTATGCTCAGACTAGGATGCCTGAACTCTTTGATGCTCAGACTCTAATACCCAGCACCTGATTATCTTTGTGCTGTGGTGCTTAGTTCTTCAGTGTTTGGTGCTTTATGATTCTTATACTCAGAGCTTGATGGGTGCTTATGAAGTGGATGTTTCAATGTTTCAACAATTACTCGAATATCCAAGATGTTGATGAATGGTTCTTGGTGATTCAGTGGATGCTCAGTGCATGGAGTTTGGGTGATAAGAAAATCAAGGTCCAGTATTTATTCCTCGATTTTGATAGTTGTCACCACAGAGAATCTAAAATTCTTTTCTTTGGATGTCTAGCTTTTAAGTTTATCCTTTTTCTGTTTAGCTAATCTGAATGACTGCTTGGCTTTAGTCTTTAGTACTGTGATGCTTGGATTTGGGTACTCAAATACTCAATATTTGATGTTGTCTAGATATCCAAGGCTGTGATAATAGAGACTCGGGTACTCAGATTTTTGAGAGTTGATAGACTTCAGTGCTTTGAGGCTCAATGATCGGAGCTCAGTGGATGCTTATGAAGTTAGTGCCCAGTGAAGGAATGCATATACCAGCATGGAATTTTTGCTTCGTAATGCCTTATGCTTGGATCTAAGCATAGCTCACTGCATCCTCAATAATTTGTTGCTTTATCTCTCTTGGAGTTGTAACAACCTCAAATGATGTTGCCTTGATGATGTCATCTTTCTTAGATTGTTTTCCTTTAAGACGATCAATTTTAGTATCAAGGGTTCCTTATTAAATCTCTGTCATTCATGACCAAGGATGACTTTGATATGCTAGGGTAGTTATTCCCTTAAATATGGGGAAGGGTGCCAACTTTATGAAGTTCAACAGTTGTTATGGAGTTATATGAGCAAGTTCTACATCAATTCTTTGAATGCCCTTTTTAAAGTTTTTCTTTGCATTTTAGGTTATGCCCATCATTACCATATTCTGCTTAAAGCTAATCATATATCACGTATCATGGAAATTAGGGGTAGAGACCTTGCTATCCAAGCTATGCAACATTAAGCGTTTATGTTTACCATTATTTCAGCTGGACTTTTTCTTTATGTTTTAGAATCTTATGAACAGGGACTTAAAAAATAGCCAAGCTCATGTTTTTTACTTAGCTTGAAAGGAAATTTTATCCTCTTTAAGAGAAAAATTAATTTTTGATTACAAGAAGTGTGAATTTAAAGCTTAAATTGTAGTGCCCTTCACTTAAGCTTTCGGGTGGGTGCCAAGCATTTAAGACAATAGCATGAGAGCAATGAGAGACTCAAATCTTCTATAATTCACTTTGTTTGCAATTGTTTCCTTTTTGTTGTTCGCATGACCTATTTTCAATGAATGTTACAACCATAAGAATTATTGATCCTTCTAATACGAAGCAGACAGTAAAGAATCACTATGATAATCTTGGTATTATTTTAACCTAATTGCTGTTAGTAACTGAATTTTTATGAACATGTTTAGAGAGAATGTGATAATCAAGCTAGGTTCCCAATAAATAGCAATAACTCAGAATTTGATTCAATCATGCCTAGCTCTTGATTATCTTAAACAAATAAGATGAGTTAGGTTTTCCTACAGATGATGCCACTTGATAACTTTGAATTGATATTTTGCTTGTGGAACTTGAATTAATGAGAAGAATAAGTGAAGGAGTGGGATTTCTCCTATAGATACTCTGAAGATTAATTCAGTGTTCGTATAGAGAAAAATATAATAAAGCGAATAAGTATAATAGGATAGAGATAAAGGATGACTACTTGTATGATGAGGTGATGGAATGATGCGTTCATGAGAATGAGGAGATGAGTGAATATGAGAATTAATGACATGAGATGTCATGGGATGTATTTATAGGAGAATGTATTGCTCAAACCTCTTAGGAATATGATTCCTTAGTCTTGTAGGATTGCCTTGTTAGGAGAGAAGTAGACTTCCTTTGTAGAGTAATCTTCTTAATTGAAATAAACTTCCTTATTAAACTTTCTTCTTATTAAGTAATCCTCCTCTTTATGGGAATATAACCCTTATTAGAATATGATACTGATATGGGTATCAGTTTTATTTGTATATGGGCGACTATATATTTAATAATTTGTTTTCTCATTTTTATAGCTTCTGCAAAGTGGGCTGTACTCCATGAGTGCTATGAACCTCTTATACCTTCAATTCTCAATGCAATGATTAATTAGTGCAACAAGCATTGTGGTGTAACAATTTGTTTATTTGTTTATTTTATTTATCTTATATTTACTATAGTTAAATGTTAACTTGCATGTATCACTCATACTTTGTAGAATCATTGCAATTTTTATACAATCATATTGTTTCATCAAAATTTAATTGTGGATTGTAAATATTATTGAATAATATTTTATTCAAATTGATTTAAATAGTTTGTCTTTTAGGAAATTATAAATATAAAAAAAATTGAAGCAAAGTGAAAAATTTGTTTCTAAATTAGAAATGGATAATAAATATCTAATTCTAAGTTAGAATGGATTACATAAATTTGTTTCTAAATTAGAAGTAGAAATTCTGTTGTTCTCTTAAAATTAGAAACAAAATAAATATTTCATTTCTAATTTAGAAAAAGAATAAAACATTTTGTTTTTAAATTAGAAATGGAATATTTCTATTTCTAATATAGAAACAGAAACATACCATTACAATTCCATTTCTAATTAGATTTGTAACTTTAAATTGCGTTGCTAATCTAATTTGTAACGACCAATATACCAACAACTAAAATCCATTTCTAAATTCGTTTTGAAACAATTAGAAAAGGATTTATTAATATTAGAAAGGAGTTTTCCATTTTTAAACAATAATTTTCTTGTATTGTTGATTATGTCGAATAAACTCATATATGGTCTCAAACAAGCTCTATGAGATTGGTTTCAATGCCTCAACAATTTCTTGGTGACTATTGAATATGTGGGTTCTCATGCCGATTCTTCTTTATTTCTATATAAATGAAATAACTGCACTTGCTTTCTACTGGTCTATGTATATAATGTCAATATTGCAAGGAATAATTCAAACCTAGTTCAATCTCTTATAAATTAGTTATTAAAAAAGTTTTCTTTAAGGCATGTAGGTACTTTGCATTATTTTCTTAGTGGCAAAGTTCTTACACATTGAGATGGATTGCTTCCTTCTTAGAAATTTAAAACATTTTTAAAATGGTAGGAATATAACATAGTAAACCTTCTTCTACATTAATGGTCATTGGCTCTCCACTTTCAAGATATAATGACAACACTTGTCTAATGAAGAAGCCACTAAGTATTATAAAATATGTGGTAGCCTTCTATATGCTACTTTAACTTGCCATGGCTTGTCTTTTTACAGTTAACAAATTGTGAATTTATATATCAACCCATGACTTTTCATTTACAAGCTCTTAAGAGGATCTTACGATATTTTGTTTATAGTAAAGTTTTGAAAAAGGAGCTCTCTATTGTAGCTCTTTCCTTGTTTGATTACTAGTTGATATCTGTAAGCACCCAATTTCAAAATGATTTGAATTTGGATGTGATAGACAATCTGATGATGAAAATTGAATCTAAAATTAGATTTATTGGTTTTGAACTAAATTGTAAATTATTTTTAGAACCTATTTTTAAATTTATTTATTTATTATTATAATTATTGTTTTTATAAAAATATAAAACAAAAATTTCAAAAAAAAGAGGTAAAATTGGGCCGAAGTTGGCCCAATTCAATTCAAATTGCAAAAGTTTTAGTTATAGGCAAAAGTGGCCATAAATGCCCACACAGATGGCTAAGGAAGAAAAAAAAAGTTTTCCATTGGAAATGTAGATTTTCGATTGGAAATATAGATTTTTGGTTGGAAATCTACACTTTCGACGACACTCAGTATATGTATATATATTTTTAAATTTTATTTTAAATTTAATTTTTAATTTAATTATGTGTTTATCCTTATTTTTATTTTATTAGAGAAATATATTAATAAGTTTATTTTTTATTAGATAAATAATAAAAAAATTGTTTCATTTTATGTGTATCCTAAATCTGACGTAGGGTTATAGGACTAGGGTTCTATATATTGATCGTTTTCTCCTTTCATAGGGGAGGCTGCTAGGTTTTTATTCTATTTCTTCTACTGTAGATGGCAAGATTTAGTGCGCGCCCAAGATTTTAGCAACTACGACACTATTTGAGCTCAAGGCTCTAGAGAACACACTAACCACTATTACAAAGACCTAACATAGAGATGAGTAGTCACCATCCAGGGTAATAACTAGGACAAATAGAAAATGGTGGTACTCGATTCCTTAAAAGAAAGCTAGCACCACAATTAGGAGATTTTGGGTACGAAATACTAATTTATTTCAGAATTATTTTATGGATTACTATTTTATCCTATATTACATGTAATTTCATATTAACCCTTAAAAAACAATCAACTCCAAGCAAACTAGTTATGAAATATACAAGTAAACAATGCATTTATCACAATCCCTAAGTTAGTCTAATCTACATTGATTTTAATTAAATGAGCTAAATCTACATATTTTAATTTATAGGTGAGCCTAAAGACTAATGGACTTAATTCCTATTTAATTTTAATTCTAAAAATGGGCCTAGATCTACAAATTATGAAGTATTTAATTTAGTGGGCCTAATTATACATGTTTTAATTCTAGAATGATCTTAAATCTACAAATTATGAAAAATGCTTAAATTAAATGGGCTAAGTCTATATTAATTTAATTAAGTGGGCCTTTATCTAATTAACTAAGTGGGCATAAGTTATCTTTACCCTAAATTTAATTAATTATGGGCCTAAAAATGCATTTTTATTAATTAAACCTAAAGAAAACCTAAATTTAAACGGGTTAAAGGTTAATATGGGTCTAGGATCCAAAACACATAAACATAAACAAGCAAGCCTAAAAATAATAAAAAATATTAAAACAAACAAATATGATATCAAACAATTAATTTAACTTATCATAAAAACCCTAATTTAATTAAAGTGACCATAAACAAATAAAACAAAATAATCAACAAGCAACTATAATTCTATCCACTCAAATATAATGCAATTTTAATTAAACAACCTAATGATTTCTATAGCCATTAATTTTAATTAATTACTAAATGAAAACCCTAATTTGACTAACCAATTAATTAGAACAAAACATCCAAATACGCATACACAAAATTTCACTATTCTCACTATTAGGGCTATCACAATTGACTATTGAGAATAATAAAAAAAAGAAAAAGAATTAATACAATCTCAAAAATAAATAAAAATAAAATAATGATAAAAAACTAAATAAAAACCCTAGAAATATTGTTTAGCTACAAGGTTCCATCCATGACATTCCATGAACCTTCATGGATTATTCTTTGAGTAAACTCATTTAGTGATCCTCTCCATAATCACTAACACAAAATAAACAATGGTTAGTGAATAAAGAAAATAAAAATAAAAATTTAAGTAAAACTAGAATTCAATAGGAACAAAAATAAAAACAATAAAAAAATAGAAAATAGAAAAGGAGAAGATGATTATGGATACACTGTGGTTGGCTCGTCAGACGAGTAAAATCATTGTTTATTTATTATAAAGATCTTCAAAAACTTGTTATTCTTTTGTAAAAAAAAAGGCTTTTACTCCTTGCTTTCAAGACGAAATAACCAAGAATATTTTGTATAAGTGCAAAAAAAGAAAGAGGTCTTAAGAATTCAGTCCCCTGCTCCAGGAGCCTAAGCTCTTCTTTTATAGGGAGAAAAATAAAAACCCTAAGTTCTACGTACTAAGTGTTCCAATTTTTAAAGGACGTTATTTCCTGAAGAGTTACAATTTTAAAAGGAATTTATTTCTTGAAGAGATAGATAAATCCCAATATAAAGTTAAGAAAATTTTTTAACCCATAAAAACTCAGGAAAATATTTTTATTTTCTGTAAAAACAAATACAAAAAAAAAAATGGAAAACACGTAATTTCAACCAGAATTGTGTAATTTCCATCAGATTTACAGAAATCCAATCGGAATTATAGAAATCCAATCAAAATTTTATAATTTCGATTTTTTAAACTTTTAATTACAAAAAGAAATTAAAATTGTCAATTAGGTTTGAAAAGGTATTATAATTAAGTTCTCAAAAAACCAATGAAACTCTTTTTGAAAACATATTCAAACTTTTGAGGTTTCGAACTTCAAATGTTGAAGATTTACTTATAAAATTTTCATCATTGAAGTCATTTGTCACATTCATATTTTATTATCCCGAAATTGAGTGTTTACATATACTTTTCTAATTTTTTGCTGTGAGCCAAAGCATACCTACTTTTTCTAGTTTTTTACATACTTTTCTTTAGTTCTTTTCCTTAAATCAAATCAAAATAAGAACTAAAACTCATAGACAATATAAAAAACCACAGGCTTCCATCAAAGGTTGATCAAACTCTGAGGGAAATCAATATTGCATTCCGTTCTCTTCTTCATTTCCTTTCTTTTTTTATCATTTTAATTTTGTTTATTTATTTTGTTTGTGTTTCTTGGTTTATTATTTTTCAATCATCATTAACTATCGATTGATTTACTCATTCATTCACTTTTTTTATTCCATTTCATTTTACTCTTCTTTTGGTGCAGCTATTGTTTTCAATTGTTCATTCCTTTTACTATTTTTTTATTTATTCATTTTTTGTTTCATCTTTTTAGTTTTTTTTTTCATTCATTTATTCTATTGATATTTGTATTTGTTCTTTGTCATTTTTTATCTTTCGTTTTTATTTTTTAATTCTTTTCTATATATTTTATTTTTATTATTTTATTTGATCTCGATTTAATTTTAATTATTTAGTTACTAATCTTTTTTTATTTTACTTTTTTTGTGTTTTATGATTATGGATTGGATGAGATGAATTCACTCTGGAGAACAAAAGCCACGAAGGTCCATGGAATGTCATGGATTAAAATCTTATTATAATTTTATGTGGATTATTAAGGTTTTATTATTTTGTTAATTTTTATTTTTGTGTTGTTATTGATTTATTTATTTTTGGTATGTATAATTTTATTATACTTTTTCTGTAGATCATTATAATAGCCCAATAGTGGGAAATAGTGACATATTTATTTTTTCTGCACTATTAAAATTAATTAATCAGTTAAGTTCATTTGGTAAAATTTTAATTAAAATCAATAGTGGTAATATATTAATTTAGGTTGCATGTAATTAAAATTAGGGTTAGAAATCATCGAATCTATGTTTGATTTGTTATTTGCTTTATTTTTATTATTTGGGCTTATTTGTTTATCTTTATTTGTTTTGGTCTCCAAGCTCAAGTTAGGCATGAATTTATTAATTAATAATAGGCTTTTAAAATTGGTTATTTTTAGGTTTAATTAAGTTTAAAAATTTAGGCCCACTTAGTTTAATAGACTTAGGCCCACTTTAGTTTAATTAAAATTAACCTAGATTTAGCTCAGACCAGTAAAACATTTCCTTTAAAATAAATAGATTTAGGATTACTTTATTTAATTTAAAAGTAATTAGAACTAGGCCCACCAATACAATTTATTTTTTCTTTAAAATTTAATAGACTTAAATCGAATTCCTTTATAATTAAAATCAATAAACTTAAGCTCATTTAAATTAAAATTTAATAGGAATTAGGCCCATTAGCTTTTATACTCATTTATAAATAAAAATGTAGATTTAGCCCATTTAATTAAAATTAATATATATTAGACTAATTTAAGGACGTTGTGTTTTATGAATGCGTTGTGTGTATGCCTTTTCATGACTAGTTGCCTTAGAGTAAGATGTATGGGAAATTAGGGTTTAAATGAAATTGCATGTAAATAGGGAATAATTTAGTAATTAATTAGGTAATTATAAATGAACATAAGACTAAAAGAAGTTAGTATTCTGTATTTAGAATCTCTTGGTTATGGTGCTAACTCTCTTTTATAGAATCGAGTTGCCACCACCTTTGAATTGTCCCAGTTATTACTTTGGTTGGTGACTCCTTATCTCCACACTAAGCCTTTGTGATATAGTATATGTTCTCTAAAGCCCTAAGGTCAAATAATGTCGCAGTTGCTAAAATCTTGGACGCGTGTTAAACCCCGCCATCTACATTGGCAACTCTACTGGGGATAAGAGATATTGATTCTACTTGTGTTCTTTAAAATCATTTTATTAATTATTATTTTACTCTAGTAGTCATTTTGCAATTCCATATTAACCGATGGCATTGGTTTATGGTTTCATGATTCCACTAGCTTCATGGGATTATAAATTGGCTAATTATCACTCTTAGCAACTTGGTTCAAGAGAGATAGATTACCAGGCTCTTCTAACTAGAGTCTGTAACCTAAGTCCTAAAGGTAGGGTAGTCTTCTTTCAAGTTTGCAAAGGATGCCGGGCTCCTCTAACCTTGTGATGCGAGCCGATTTTATTTAAACAAAAAAAACCTGTAATAATTTATTGATACCCACACCGTAGATCGTCCAAAAAATAAGTTGGGTGGAAACTAGATTTTTTAATTATCTAACAATTAAGAACTTTAGCTATCAGGAAGTCACCATAATTAGATATGGATGTTCTAATTGATGAGACAAGTGAACTATCAAACAACCTATTTTGTTTAGAAAGTTTAAGAAACAAAACTCTAAGTAATTTGAAGCAAGATTCGTCACTTTATTTGATTGATAAAAAAAAGATGCCTAAAATAGGCTACAAAATAAGCCATTTATAATAATTTTTAATCCTAAACCTAATCTAAAATAAATCCTTAAAAAGTAAGGATAATAAATCTCTAAAAGATAAGAAAACAAATCCTTAAAGATAAGGAATTATTTTGCTTGTCATCTAAGCTAAAAAAAGTAATTTTAACTAAAAACAAATACTTCTAAAACAATTGGATAAGGAACACATCCAAATTCATTTTTAACACTAAATGGACTAAATAACATATAGTTGCACTTCATCTTGGGCCTTGCAACATGAATAATTACTCTTTTGGCTTAATGCATCCAATTTGGACCCAATAACACTACTTGGGCCTAAATATTGAATTTCTACTAAATGAATATGCTTTGGACCAGAATTAATTCCATGTGCTTCAAATGGATCAGATTGATTCAAATTTTTACTTTGAGCCCAATTGCTTCTTTCATCTTCCTAACACATGCCCATGTGATTGGAATTTCATCATAAGTCAAAAGGTCTTCAATCCTTATTGGATTAGTATTCCTTATTACACCTTGAATCTATAACGACCTATATTTTTAAATTATTTTATTTTAAAATGGAATATGCAGTGTTAATAAAATTTAAAGTTTAATTTGATTATTTTATTTTTATTTTATTGTTTTACGATTAATTATTATTATTATTCTACATTTAAATAAATTTCCTATGTAAAAATAATATTTTGGGTCGTTTGATTTGTAAGATTATTTTAGTATTTTTATTATATTATTGTTTTATTAATAGTATTTTTATATATGTGTGTGAATATATATATATATATATATATATATATATATATATATATATATATATGTGTGTGTGTGTGTGTGTGGTCAACATTTAAGTTATATATTATATTATAATTAAATAAAGTTTATTTAATTATATAATATAATATTATATACATAAAATATATACATACATTCATATAAACACAAAACATATACATATATATAAAAAAACCACCGAAGCCTCCCTTCCCCCTTCACCCGTCACCCACCTGTTCCTTCATCGATGGTGTGCCTTTCAATCGTACACCACCACCTCTTGCCGACGTCGCTAGCTTCTTTTCTCTCTCTTCTTCTTCTTCGGGTAGAAGTAGCAGCAGTAGCGACAGTGGGCATCATCGGCGTTCCTCCTTCCTCCGACCACCTCTCTGAGCTCTTCCAGTTTCCTTTAACTCCTGAAGCTCCGATGAACTTGATCCTAGCTTCAATTTAAGCTTTAATCCATCCATTTTGCATTTTCTTGAATTTTTAGTTTTGAGTATTAGGGTTTCACATTTTTTTAGGGTGATTTCGTTTGATTCAGTTAATCCACCAATTCCGATCGGGATTATATAATTTTGATTAGAATTACACAATCCTGATCGAAATTGAATTCTTCCGTCTTTGTTTTCCTATTTTTAATTCAGTTTTAATTGGTTTAAAATTCCTAATTAACTTAGTCCTAAATGGTTTAAAATTACTAAATATAATTTTAAGTATTAATCTTATACTTTAGGAATTAGAATCATATTAGGATTGGGGTTAGGCTTCCTAATTCCATTATATAAAGAAGGGGGGAAGGAAGAAAAAGAAGAGAGAAGAATGATAAAAAAAAGAAGGAAGAAAAAAAAAGGGAGGAAGAAGGAAACGTCATTTTCTTTTGAGTTTTTTTTTACGAAAAAATTCCTTTTAATTTAACAATTAATTCAAGATTCGTGGAGAATTTTTGAAGAAGAAGATTCGAAGATTTATCAAGAACAGTGAACTACCAATCTGAGGAGTACCCCAAATCATTCATAAGCATCATCATCTTCTTCTTATTTCTTTTTTTTTTATATTATTTATATTTTTTTCGAGTTATTATCATAATTTATTCATTAATTATAATTTTATTTTATTTTATTTTTTTGTGGTGATTATGGAGGAAGACGTATGGTGATCATGTGGGAGGGATGAATTCATAAGAAGTCCGTAGAAAACTATGGATAAAGCCTCGTAGAGACTTAATTTCTAGGGTTTTATTTTTATTATCTTTATTTTATTCTTTATTTTTTATTTTATTAGTTGTTTTATGAATTAATGTAATAGCCCCAATAGTGGGAGTAATAAAATTATATGTGTGGTTGCATGTTTATTTTAATTAAATTGGTTAGTAAAAATTAGCTTTTTAATTAGGTAATTACTTAAAATCAATGGATGAAGTAAATTAATTTTGGTTGCATGTTAATAAAAATTAGGGTTTTAGTAAGGATTAATTTAATTATTTGTTTGATCTTGTTTAATTATTTTTTATGTTTTTGTTTGTTTTTTGGGTTTTATTTATTATTTTTATGTGTTTTGGGCCTTAAGCCCATTTTAGACTTTGATTTATTTATTTAAGTTTGGTAATTCTTTTAGCCCATCTCATTTAATAATTGATTAGGTTTAATTAATTAAAATATATTTTTTAGGTCCATAATTAATTATATTTTAGGTTAGAAATATCCTTAGTCCCATCTAGTCAATTAGACATAGGCCCACCTAATTTAATTTAATTAATTTAGACTTAACCCATTTAATTTAAGCATTCTTTCAGAATTTGTAGATTTAAGCCCACTAATTTAAATATTCTATAATTTAGAGAATTAGGCCCATTTTTCATTAAAACAAGTAGATTTAAGTTCAATTAATTAAAATCAAAGGGAATTAGGTCTTTAGGTTCACATATAAATTAAAACATGTAGATTTAACTCATTTATTTAAAATCCATGTAGATTAGACTAACTTAGGGATTATGTGATTTATTGAATGCATTATTTACTTATATATTTCATGACTAGTTTGCCTTAGAGTTAATTGTTTTAGGGTTTATATGAAATTGCATGTAAATAAAGAATAAGATAGTAATTCATAATGTAATTCTAAATGAACACAAGACTTAAAGAAGTTGGTATTCCGTATCTAGAATCTCCTGGTTGTGGTGCTAGCTTTCTTTTAAGGAATCGAGTACTACCTTTTTTATTCGTCCTAATTATTACCCTGGGTGGCAACTCCTCATCTCCACGCCATGTCTTTATGATAGTGGTTAGTGTGTTCTTTAGAGCCTTGAGCTCAAACAGTGTCGCAGTAGCTAAAATCTTGGGTGCGCGCTAAACCCCGCCGTCTACATAAATCCTTAAAGGTAGGGAATTATTTTGCTTGCCATCTAAGTTAAAAAAAAAAGTAATTCTAACTAAAAACAAATACTTCTAAAACAATTTGGATAAGGAACACATCCAAATTCGTTTTTAACACTAAATGGACTAAATAACATATAGTTAGGCTTCATCTTGGGCCTTGCAACATGAATAATTACTCCTTTAGCTAATGCATCTGATTTAGAGCCAATAATACTACTTGGGCCTAAATATTCAATTTATACCAAATGAATATGCTTTGGACTACAATTAATTCCATGTGTTTCAAATGGATTATATTGATTTAGATTTATACTTTGAGCCCATATTGCTTCTTTCATCCTCTTAACACATGCCCATATGATTGGAATTTCATCTTAAGTCAAAAGGTCTTTAATCCATATTGGATTAGTATTCCTTATTACATCTTGAATCCTTGTTGGATTTGGATTCCTTATCATATCTTGAATCCTTATTACATTAAGATTTCTTATCGTATTAGGATTCTCATCACCTTGGCATGTAACTTAAGTCTTAAAAGAGGGTATCTTCCTAAGGGAACCTTGACTTTTCACTAGACTTAACCATATATAATGGCCTATTTATTTCTTTTAGGATTTACCTAGATTTCTTGCGTTTTTTTTCATGAGATATTTTTATCTATAAAGGCCCAAACCTATACTTTAAAAGCCCATTCAGGTTAATAAAGATTGGGCTAATCTTTTATACTTAGAAATGTTATTTCTATGCTTTACTGCTTTGAGAGATTTAGCATGCATGTCAGTTCCTGATATCCCTTGTTGATATTAAAACCAAGATAAAAAATCCTAGGAAAAGAGACTCGCCATTGAATACGTCTCTGGGAGGAATGAGGTTGGAAGGATATTGTACACTTGATTGTTATTTGTTGCTTGCTACTTGTTGCATGATATGTGCATCATGCATACATGCATACATATGCTTCATACATCATACTAACACTTTATTTTTCAGCCATCATAAATTCATCTAGGTCTTCTTATGTTTAGGAATGAAAAGGTGGTAGACTAGTTAGAACTGACCAAAGTCTAAAATTAGTAGCTAAAGAGATCCTTCAAAGTTTAAAGAAGAGTCTTATTAATCCGATTTACTTGGAATATGAATCAACTCCAACTAAGAAAACAGGAATGGAACAACAATAAGGAGGAAACTGGACCTTAGAAGACATTTTTTGAGCTTTAATGGATGATATAAGAGCCATGATGCAAGATGAACTGAGACAAGCCTTAGCTAGTCTAATGCCACTTGCTGTTGCTGTTCCACCACCTGTAATTAAATAAGCACCTGGTGCTGTAGTTATTCCACTTGCTGAAAATGATTCACCTGTTGCTCCTTTACATGCACCAATTACTCTTACTCCTATTGATAATGTTAGAGGCCAACCTGTTGCTAGAAACCCATTTATTGTTGAAATAAATCTTGAAAATGTTAAGAACTACATGGTAGAGAAAGCAAAGAGGGAATCACTTGAACTAGTCCAAGATCATGAGTCCAAGCACATACAAGACTCGCTCAGAAAATGTCCAAGATGGGGGAACTGATAAAAGGACATGGCATGGGATACTCCTTTGATTTTGATGATATGTTGCAAATGGAAGGGGATAAATTTCTTGAGAAATTTAAAATGCCTCAATTATAGAAGTTTGATGGAACTGGAGATCCAAGGATCCACCTTTTTCAGTATACAACAACTATGAGCACCATTAAAGCCCCATTAGCAGTATTCACTAAGTTTTTTGTATTTTCCTTGGAGGGAATCATTATGAACTGGTACCATGAGTTAGAAAAATTTATCCAGGCTAATTGGAGAGAATTATGTATTGCTTTCTTGAATGATAATAATATCAAGTTAGAGGTATCTATTAGGGATTTAGAACTGACTAACCAGAAACCTAATGAATCATTTTCTGATTTCCTTACTAGATTTATGAATAAGGCTGAATTAATGAAAAACAAGTTGGTTGAGAAAGATCAGGTTAGTATGATTGTTCGTATTGTGTCTCCTAATTTAGTTTAAAGGTTGCAAATAATGAAGCTTAATTCTTTTATAGACCTTTATGATGATGGATTTCAAGCTGAGGAAATGATGAATGAAAAGAAGAAAAGCTCTAGAACTATCGGGGTAAGGAACTACCCAACTGGGGGCACACAGTAAGGAAGCACTAGCCAGATTATGGAAGTGCATGTTGTTCAACAACAAAGGAGATTCTCAAATTTTAACTAACCCCTATCTAAAGTCCTAGACTACTTAATGCAAAAAGGCCTGCTTTAACCCTTAATCTTTTCCAAACCACCAAACCTAATTGTCCATGGCTATGACCCGAAAAGTTACTGGCCATTCCACAAACACTTGTACCTATCTCAAAAATGAAATCCAAAACCTTATAGACTTTGAAAAAATCATAGACCTTGAAAACCCAATCACTAGAAATAATCCTTTCCTAAACTACTGAAATGTTCCACCCCTAACCACTATGATGATCAACACAAAAGTTAGTGAGGAAAAAGAGCAAAAATGTATTGAGGACCTAGACCTTAAAACTAATGAGAAATCTCCCAATGCACTCAAAGATATGGAAAGAGTAGAAGATTTATTAGGACAACCTTTAAACTAGTTCGACTGTAAGGTGTTTTACACCAAACCACCTTTTTTTGACATACCCTTCGAGTCAATTATGCTTATGTGATGCAGTGATGAGTTTGATGATGAGAAGCTATTGGAAAAAGGAGAAACATGCACAGTTGAGGTATAGAAAGATGAAGCTATGGAGATAGTTAGCGAGAAAATGCAAGAATAGCCATTTTGTCAGCCACCTGAAGGATAGGCACCTTGAGACTTAGCATCCTAAGCATTTAGAATATAAAATAATTCTCTTGTTCTTTTCTTTAAATAACATTTTGGTTTCTTCAAAACTTTTTGTTTTATTGAACAATGATATGAATTTTAATTATGCTTACTTATGTAATGTGCATCCTAATGGTACTGGGCATTATGATATCGATTGCATTTGTATGTTTGGTGTAAAAATTTAATTCAATTAGATTCATTTAGCATGGGCACAAATGAAATTTAAAGAACATTCATATATCACATGATATAACTTTGAAGAGAGGAAAATTTGAGGGAAGAAAAGAAAAAAAAAGGGTCCTATTAATTAGAAAATCCATAAAAGGATAGTTGGATAAAATCAGAGAGATAAAAATGAGAGAAAAATGTTCGGTCATAAATTAAAAAAGGACTAACTGATAAAAGGAGTTGTATCATGTGATGAAATGAATGTTCTTATTTTTTCCCCAATGAATGAGTAAAATTGAATTTCAAATTTTTATTGAAATATCATATATTTGTCTTGTTGACCATTTGCATGATCAAACTCCTAATTTTGGACTTTGAAAAAAAAATTTTATACTAGTAATTTCAATTAAGTGTGTAGGGAATTATATACCATGCATATACACATTTGGGTGAATAGTGACTTTTCATGCTGATTGAACCTCTGAGATTGAAGAAAGTTTTTGACTTATTTAGAGCTCTTAAATGAGAAAATGAGCTCCTTCACTTTTGAATTAGACATATTAAGCTTTCCAAATTGTACTTTCTTATCAAAATCCAAGTTCATTTGGGTATGAAAATCTTCATTCGAAGTTAGCATATGCAGCTTGCATTTCAGTTTGCATAGCTCCTTGTATTTTAGCAATATCTTTAGATAAAAATGTCCAAATGAGATGATTTATAAGTCTCGTGTCTCATTGTACTTAAAGAATCCAAGTGGTTCAATAATTTTCATTGCAACTATTGTCTTGTAATTATTTTTGCATCAACATCAAACCTCATATTCTGCTCAAGAGTTCTTCAAAGAGCAAGTACAATTGATATTAGCTTTAAGAACTTGCTTTATTCAGTTCACCCACTTCTCTGCATCTTCTATACATGAGATTTCAACTAATCGAGTTAGTAAGTCAAAGGATTAACAACAACAGTGAACAAACTAAGTTTCTTGCACATATGGAAAAGACCACCAGTATAGCATTGATGAATTCAAAATGAAATTAGGGGAAAATGTAACTCTAGGGGAAAGTTGGGGATAGAAAGAAGTACACTATAAGTAACAACCAACAATTCATCAATACAACACAACTTGGTCATATATCTGACAAACTATATTAAAAGCTTTAACATCAAAAGTACCAACCTTGAAGCATCTGATGCTCAAATCTATAAGTTGCTCATAAAGTAGCTCATTCTCACACTCAGAGCTACGAGTATAACTCTTTTCAAATTAGAAGTCCTATTTGGATCATGCATGTCATACATAACATGCATACACTTGCATACATTTGTTATGAAATACTTGCTTTGTATAATAAAGTCTTTGATCCTAGATAAGATTGTACAAATACTCTAATACTAACATTCAAAATTAGTGTTGTAACAGTGTAAAAAGGTAGTCAAAATGTTCACTTATGAAGCATCTAAAGGAAAAGGGTAACACTATTAAGGTGAACATGATGCTAAACGGGACTCTAAACCGTAAGAGCCTAATAAATCATGGGCCTTTCTAGTAAGGGAATATCATCGATAATGATACTTACAAAAGCATCATCCTAGCAACCTTAAGGGACTAGATAGGAGTCTCAGGCTCCTCAAACTCAACATCCATCTCCATATTCTCATTTGGAGCATTGTCTGGAATATCATATGGAGTCTCAATAATAAGAAAACTTGCTCCCATGAACTTTAAAAGCAAAGGACAGTCAATAACATGAAAATTAGTAAAAGAAAATCATACCTCATATGGATTAATAGGAATTAGCTTTAACGGATGCTCCTGACTGTACTGTTAATAGCTATGAGAATGCTTAAGTAAAGACAAGGTGTTAATCCTTAGAGAGCCATTATCAACTCTTGGCTAGTTAGAGTAGAACTCCATAACATCTAGACTAGTATAGGGTGTGGAATGCGGTGATAAGAAGGTACAACATGTTAGTAATACATATGACAACCCTAAAAGGGGAAGGATGCACTCAAAACCTGAAATGAATGCACTCTGAAAAATTATTTAATCATGAAATATGACATCTAACTCTAAAACCTTTTTTAGTAGGAGATATCAAAAAGAGAGATAAAGCCCTTTACCATAACATCAATGGAATGACAGAAATACAAACACAACCCAAAGCCATAACTTTAATGGTGGAGTATCGTGAGCCTATGATAAGAGACATCATCATTACAATTAAAAGGAAAGAATGTAAAAGAATAACATTGTGTTTTGACAAAATCTCTTCTCTTGTAAAGAGACCATACTAACTTATGGTATTTTGTGCAGGGAAAAACAAAAGAGAATGAGGAAGGAGAAAAGAACTAGCATGATAATAAGAATGAGATAGAAAGCGAACGCCAATTGCTCATTAAAATATCATTTTGTGTGACAAACACCTTGACAAATACCAAAAGGAAGTAACAAAACCCTATTTCCTTAGATTTTGTAAGAAGATATAATCTTAATAATAAAATCCATAAATTGAAAGTAAATTCATCCACTTCACGTCACGAGATCATATGTGAAAAGCCTATCTCATGACCTTTAATCATAACTGCTCTTTTTATTAGCCTCACAAAATTTAGATGATCAGTTAATAGCTTTGTGTTGACATTTTATAAAATTTTAATCAATTTAATGCTCTCTTTGCACTTAAATGAGGGGAAGAATATGAAAAAACAAAATATGTGGACTTGCAATATAAATTGCATTAATTTTAGAGTATCATTTCAATTTTTTGAATAATAAATGTGCATATAATCTACTCCAATGCTCATAAATGAGTACGAGTACAAAATCCTTTGACGGTATCCACATTAACTAATATGAGAAAGGCAGGGGTGTAGACGACGAGGTTTAGCACGCATCCAAGATTTTAGCAATCGCGACACTGTTTAGGCTTAGGGCCTTAGAGAACACACTAACCACTATCACAAAGACGTGGCGTGGAGATGAGGAGTTGCCACCCAGGGTAATAACTAGGACAATTTGATTGGTGGTACTCGATTCTCTAAAAGAAAATTAGCACCACAACCAAGAGATTCTGGATACAGAATACAAACTTCTTTTAGTCTCGTGTTCATTTAGAATAATTTTATAAATAATTATTTCATCCTCTAATTACTTGCAATTTTATTAAACCCTAATCAACATCCATCAAACCCAAAAGGCAACAAGTCAATAAAATTACAAGTAAAAATGCATAAAAAAGGAAATGTCCCTATGTCTAAACTATGTTAATTTTATTTTATAAGTTAGCTAAATCTACATTTTATTTACAAGTGAAATGGAATAAAGGTGGGCCAACATTTTTTATTAATTAGTGAGCCTAAATCTATTTATTTTGGTATGTCTAAGATATGGGCTTAAGTCTATTCAATTTTAAAGGAAAATTAAACTAGTGGGCCTAAGTCTAACTTGGTTTTATTTTAAATGAAATGTGGGCCTAGGTTTATTTATTTTAAAAAAGAAATTAAATTAAGTGGGCTGAGCTAAGTCTAAATAATTTTAATTAACTAAGTGGGCCTAAAATCTGATTAACCTATTGGGCTTAAGTTGATTTTAATTATTTAAAAACCTAAATCATTTTTTAAGCCTATTTATTAAGTGGGTTAGACCTAAACATGGGCTTGGGGCCCAAAAACATAAAAACATGCGCAAAATAAATAAAACACAAAAAATAGATCAAACAAATATTACAGTGATTTTCTAAAAAAAACCCTAAATTAATTACATGCAAACCCTAATTTAAGCTACTGCCACCATTGATTTTAATTAATTTTTTTTTTACCCAATTGAACCTAATTACTAATCAATTTTAAAATACAGAAAATGAAAATTTTCACTATTCCCACTATTGGGGCTATTACAAACAATGTATAAAATTAAAATTAAATGATTATACACCCAGAAATTAAAATAACTGTGCAGAATATGAAAAATGAAAAATAAAAAAATCCTAAGAACTACTGAAAAAATAAAACAGGTTCAGCCATGGCATTCCATGGATCTTCTGTTCAATTAAACACAAGCGGTATCCTCCTCAATTCACATGCACATATCAAAATAAAACAAAAAAAGCAATCAAATTAGTAGTGAAATTAAATAATAAAACAATTAATGAAATGAATAAAAATCATAAAAGAGAAGAAAGAAAAAAAACGAATGCTTTACATATGCCCTTTTTCGGCCCCTCATATTAGGATTTTCACCGTTGAAATTGACTCAGTGTTGATTTGATTATGGACTGGGACTAAAAAATCATTGTATCATCTTCGTCAAATGAACTGCAAAAATTAGGGTTGTTAAAGAATAGAAGAAATCAAAGTTTAATCTATCTTCTGTTTGTGTAAAAAAAATCCTCCCAAAAAAAATCCCCCTCACGCACGCATACAGACTCTGCTTTTAAATGTAGAGTTTGCGCATACTGAACTTTCTCCAAAGGAGGAATAGACTTATTTGATCAGATAGTGTTTGTTTTTTGATTTCAAAAATATCTTCTGCGTTTTTAAAAAAACCTTATCAGATAAAATTTTAATTTCAACCAATCAAAACATTGAAAAAATCAATAAAAAATAAGGAAAAATACACGAAAAATAAAAAAAATGGAATTATTATGCATCGGCACTGTGCAATGCCGATCCTAAAAAACTTTTAATTACCAAAAGACCCTTAAAAAAATGACTTATTTGCAACCAAATCCTAAAAATGTTGCAATTTAGTCCCTAAAGTCCAAAAAATCAACAACCAAGTTCAATTTTTGAATAAATTTCATCATAGGGGCTTACGTCACAATTGTGCATAATTGCATCCCGAAATTTTGTGCTTACAAGGGGAATACTAAGAGGAGATTTGAAATAAGAGCAAGTATAATATACTCCAATGCTAAAAAATGAGTAAGAGTATCAACACGAAACCTCTAGTGCTATCCACACTGAGTAATATGAGAAAGGCAGGGGACTACTAAAAGAGGACCATGCCAAAAAGCTACTATATGTACTCCAATGCTTAGTAAGTGTATGAGTATCCAAAGGACTTTTCTAGTGATATCCATAATGAGCAATATTAGAAAGGTAGGGGAATACTTGGATAAGGAAGAAAAGCACAAAAATAATTCATAGACTATTTTGATATTCAGAATTCGATCTTTTTATGCTCAATTTTTATAAGTTTTGTTTAGCAAATTCTCTCAAAAATTAGGTGTAGAAGTAAGCTCTTCACTTGGTAAATAATATACTCTCAATATAAGATGGTTAATGATACCTCTCACTCTTGCAAATTGCAAATAAATGATAGTCATGAAAATAAAAAATAGTGAGATTCGTTGGGTGCATGCTATCTTGTGATAAAGTGATGAATTTTTAAAAAATAATAAATAAAAATAAAAAAGAGTACCTTTTATAACAATCATTGAGTTGAAACTAACTTTAATAAGTCTTTAGGAATCAAAAGAAGATAAACCAACAGAAGATAAACCAAACATGTGGAATCAACACTAGCATTATTGAGTCAATCAAAGTCAGCAAGCAACAAATGCAGTTGATCAGAGTAAATCAATAAAATTTAAAGACAATTAGCAAAAATTCCAATCAATCAGCACATTTGATAAACAGAAAATCTTGAAATCCTAGTCAATATGAAATTCCAATTTGATTTTTGCATTTTGCATATATAACATAAATTTCTGATTCACTCTATTATATGCTACACAATTGCTATAAAACAAATTTCAGATTCACTCTGTTATATGCTACAAAGTAACTATAATACAATTTCAAGATCACTCAGTTATATACTAGACAGTAGTTATAATTCAAATTTTTGAACTCATGATTGCTAGACACCAGGCAATAGTTATAGCATATTTTAACTAAGTGTTCCATAGGAAATAAAGCAAAGCTTTCAATCACAGTTACTAGACGTTCCATAGGAATTATAGTACAATTAGCTAGACACTACACAATAGTTATAGCATATTTTCGCTAAACGTCCCACAGGGAATATAATGAAAATCACAATCACTAGATATCCCACAGAGAATATAGTGAAAATCACAATCATTAAACATCCAACAGGGAATATAGTGTCACCTGCTAAATTTCCTATAGGGAATATAACAAAATGAACTAAACACAGTGTCAATTGTTATTCACTAAACACAATGATAGCATCATCACTATATGTTTCATTGAAACTGTCACGACCCAAAACAGGGGCCATGACCGGCGCTAGGGAATGGGAATTCTTTCGAATCCGGAACCCGTAGCAAGCCTAAAAATAAAATAAATATGCAATAATAACAATAACAATATTATATGCAGTGGAAATAAAATCATAAATATAATAATAACATTTCACCAACTGGATTTAAATCAAATCTCATCTCTTCACATATATAAATCTTTTAATACAAATCCAGTTTCAATATAATACATCTCTTAAATAAAATACATGAAATCCCACACTTTAATTCACAACTACTGCAGTGTCTAGATTATAAAAATAAGACTCAAGTAGATAATTTACACAAAGAAGCCGGGGTAGAAGAAATCCGGCGTATCGACCTGCTACTGAGGTCTGAGGATGTTGACTCTCCTGAAAAATAGTCAACGGAGGGGAGTCAGACCTCACTGAGTGAATAACTATAATATATATACATACACACTAAATGATAATGCATACAGTCAACAGTATATATCTAATATATATATACAGGCAATTACACACAGATGCAATAAAAATCATTTTTATATATATTTTATCTGAAAATCATCTTTTATGAAGGATCATATAGAACCTAGAATATCGCAACCTCGGAAATAGTGTTAGACAACACTCTAGCCACACAGGCTCACTTATTCCAAATATATCCACTTAATCCATTTAGACAGTAGATTGGCCCCGAGACACTAAATCAACCGAGCTCCAGCAGTCTGACTGCCAGTGTGATTGGCCCCGAGACACTTGGTCAACCGAGCTCCAGCAATCACACCTCCAAACCATATCTCACATATCAATGATCATAATCAATCAATATCCACAAATGGTTAGTAATATAGCCTAAATACTATAGGCGTACCGGTACGTACTCGGTCCTAGTGCTGCCCACTAGGTAGCACGTTCTATCGATATCCTTCATTAATAAATATAAAACATACATTCATAAAAATAAATGATAAATGAATTTCAATAAAATAATAACATAAACCATATATATACCGAAAATATACCAAAAGTAAACCAGGTATATTTCGAGTATATATATGTCAAATAAATCCAATCAAATCATAAATTAAACTAAAAATATATTTAAAAACATTTTAAATATATTTTATTAATAAAACATGTATATAATTTATTATATACCAAAAATAAACCAAAAATATACTTAATATAAACTTAAGAAATAATCAAATTATTTATGCATATTTAATCAACATAAAACATGCATTTCTAAATCATGCATCCTAAGCATATATATATAGTATAGTAACTCACCTAGTGTGCTCCACGAGACGGGTCCGACGGGCTTGGTCCACTAGCCCTTGGTCTCGGCACAACTAAACAAACAATAACGACAGACATTAGAATAATCCTAACAGAAATCCTAGAATTCGATCTAGAGTATTAAACATAGAATCAGAAATTAGGGTTCGACCGGATATCACGTTTTACGAGAATTCTACCGAAAATTCGGCAGAACTTCCCCTGTAAAACGGACATCT
Source organism: Mallotus nudiflorus (assembly GCA_947683625.1). Taxonomy (NCBI): domain Eukaryota; kingdom Viridiplantae; phylum Streptophyta; class Magnoliopsida; order Malpighiales; family Euphorbiaceae; genus Mallotus; species Mallotus nudiflorus. The sequence continues at coordinate 1,780,355 of CANTUR010000213.1, read as the reverse complement.
CTCTACTCAAAAGAGTAGAGCCGACCCTGCAAAGAAACACACTTCGAAAAATAAGCTCAACACAAATCCACAACCCCTCAGTCGGACTCCAGACTACAATCTACCGACCGGGGTCCACAAACACAGAACAATTCTAGAAATACCAAGAATATCCTTATAACATAGAAATTCATTTTATAGGTAGAAATTACATAATTAACCTTTAAACACAGTAAAAACCGATAAAAACTCATTTTATTAGAAAAACCGTATATTATATATATAATGGAAAATAATTTACGAAAAATAGTTTTAATTAGTTAAAAATACTAAATAATTTGTAGAAATCATTTTTATACCTTAAATAACTATTAAAACCAATTAAATTACATTTTTAGCCAATTTAGGGTAAAATTACCAAAATACCCCTATATATATAAATATACTTAAATTTCTTCAAAAATTCACCAAAAATTATACAATTATCCAAAATTAATTTTCTCAACATATTTATCAATAATATAAATAATTAAACTCAATTAACCAATTAATTTCAAATAAAAACACATTTAACCTAATTTTCCCAAAATTACATAAACTCAAATAATTCAAAATAAATACTTAGAAATTCATAAAAATTCCAAATAAATTCCTATAATTCATTTCAACACCTAATTTAACCATAAACCCCCAATTTCATAATTTAAATAATTAATTTCCGAAAATTAGAAAATAATATTAAAATATTCAAAAATACCCAAAAATCCAAAAAATCTCCAAAAATTCCACAAAAATTCATACATGTATATTAAGCTACTAGGATCAACATTTGTGAAGGGATTTTTCATGAATCAATCAATTCGAAGCTCAAAAAAATCAAAAACCCTAATAGGCTGAAATTGAAAATTCGAAACCTAAGCAATTCTAGACCATTTCAGCTCAAACCAAAGCTAGAATCACACTCACCGGAGCTCAAGGAGAAGAAAGAGACTGGCGGTGTCGAAAACGGTGGTCGGAATCGATGTGATTGACGGTAGCTCGACTTTCGGCTTCTCCGACTAAAAATGGCTTCTAGGCGCCGGAAATGGCTACCACAGGCGGCGGAAGAGGCTAGGGAAGGTAGTGGCACACCGGACGGCACTCTCACAGCAAGGGAACGACACGGCAGGCGTCCGGACGGCGAAGGGAAGGTGATCGGGGAAGAAGAAGTTCATGGGGGCAAAATGGTAATTTTTCAAAAGTTTTGATTTTTGATGTATAATGTGTATGTATATATAGATTATACTATATATTAAAATAATATTAAATCACACACATTAAATATACACCACACACATAAAATTCAATATTTTAATAATTTATACTAAATAAAAATAATTAAATAACAATAAAACTAATAAATAATTAATAAAATATTAGGGTAATACTAAACCCTAATTAAATAAATATACACACACATAGGCTTTATTTAGTATTTTAAAAATACGCATGAGTTCATGCGAGTCCGAAAATATATTTAAAATAATTAATAATAAATTATTTATGTGAAAATTTTCCCGAAAATGCAAGTCCCGGGAAAATTTTACGTAAAACACTGAAAATAATACAAAGTAATTAAAATAGGTTTTAAATACATATTAACTCGTAAAAATATCATAAGATATATATACAAAATTATTAACACTGCATATCCCGATACAGTGTAAAAATATTTAAAAACACGGGATATTACAGTCTTCCCCCCTTATAAGAATTCGTCCCCGAATTCCAGAAAGAAAAGATTACAGGATCAAGAAGGAAAGAGATACGGGTAAGAAGCTCGCATCTCAGCTTCAGTCTCCCACGTATGCTCCTCAACTCTGTCGCTGCGCCACAGAACCTTGACCATCGGAATTTGCTTCGATTGCAACTGTCGAACTTGATAATCAACGATCGCCACAGGTTCTTCCACAAACGTCAAATCTTCACTCACTTCTACACTATCGGGCTGCAACATGTGAGAAGGATCTGAGATATACTTCCTCAACATCGAGATATGAAATACTGGATGCACCTGTGACATACTCGGAGGCAAATCCAACCGATATGCAACAGTGCCAACTCTCTCCAGAATCTCAAATGGTCCAATATATCTCAGTGCTAACTTACCCTTCCTGCCAAATCTCATCACACCCTTCATCGGAGATACTTTCAGAAAAATGAAATCTCCAACCTGAAACTCCACATCTCTGCGCCTAGGATCCGCATAACTCTTCTGTCTGCTAACTGCAGTCTCTAATCTTCGCTTAATCACGGCAACTTTCTCTGCAGCATCCTGAACCATCTCAGGTCCAGTCAAAGCTCTCTCACCAATCTCATCCCAACTCAACGGGGATCTACACTTCCTTCTATACAAAGCCTCATACGGTGCCATACCAATACTGCTATGGTAGCTGTTATTATATGCAAACTCAACAAGCGACAAATGATCATCCCAGTTACCTCCTAAATCCAAGACACACATCCTCAACATATCTTCCAGTGTCTGGATCATCCTCTCAGACTGGCCATTTATCTGAGGATGAAAAGCAGTACTGAAATCCAACCTAGTGCCCATCGCTTCCTGCAACTTCTGCCAAAAACGCGAAGTAAACACTGAACCTCTATCTGACACAATGGACACAGGTACTCCATGAAGGCATACGATATGCTTCACATACAACTTCGCCAATCTAACAACTGAATATGTGGCTTTCACAGGCAAGAAATGTGCAGACTTCGTCAATCTGTCTACAATCACCCAGATAGAATCGTATCCATCCTTCGAACGAGGTAAACCGACCACAAAATCCATAGCTATCCTTTCCCACTTCCACTCGGGAATAGGAAGAGGCTGAAGCTTCCCAGAAGGGTTCTGATGTTCGGCTTTCACTTGCTGACACGTCAAGCACTTAGCAACATAATCAGTAACATCTTTCTTCAATCCGTCCCACCAGTATAAATCTCTGATACTGTGGTACATCTTAGTAACACCTGGATGTACGCTGTAGGCTGTAGAGTGTGCTTCCTCTAAAATCTCTTCCCTTAAGTAATCCACATCAGGAACACACAATCTACCACTGATCCACAACACACCGTCATCATCGAGTGTGAAATCAGTGAACTTCCCTGCTCTGACATTCTCTGCAAGCTCTTCCAAAATAGGATCTCGGCTCTGAGCTGCTTTAATTCTATCCCTCAGTACAGATTGTATTTTAAACTAAGCTAGCAGTCCACCTGATTTACTGATCTTCATCATCAGACCTTGATCCACCATCAGATGCAACTCCTGGATCAATGGTCTCCTCTCAACACTGATGTGAGCAAGACTGCCTGAGGACTTCCTACTCAAGGCATCTGCTACCACATTAGCTTTACCCGGATGATATAAGATCTCACAATCATAATCCTTCAACAATTCCAACTATCTTCTCTGCCTCAAATTCAAATCTCACTGCTGAAAAATGTACTTAAGGCTCTTGTGATCAGTAAATATCTCACAAGTCACCCCGTACAAATAATGTCTCCAAATCTTCAAAGCAAAAATCATTGCAGCCATCTCAAGATCATGTGTAGGATAGTTTTACTCATGCTTCTTCAACAGCCTCGAAGCATAGGCTATCACCCTTCCATTCTGCATCAACACACAACCAAGACCAATTCTAGAGGCATCACAGTAAACTGTGAACTTATCCACACTATTAGGCAAAGCTAACACTGGCGCTGTGGTCAACTTCTCCTTTAACAATTGAAAACTGTTCTCACAAGCTTCTGACCACTCGAATCTAACATTCTTCTGAGTCAAGCGAGTCATAAGGGCTGCTATCCTGGAAAAATCCTGCACAAACCGCCTATAATACCCAGCTAAACCCAGAAAACTCCGAATCTCTATGACAGAAGTAGGTCTAGGCCATTCAGACACTGCCTCAATCTTCTGTGGATCAACCTGAATACCTTCTTTAGACACTACATGTCCAAGAAAAGAAACACTCTCCATCCAGAAATCACACTTTGAGAATTTAGCATAAAGCTGAAGATCTCTCAGTGTCTGTAGTACAATCCTCAAATGATATACATGCTCCTCCGTACTCCTTAAATATACCAGTATATCATCAATGAAGACTACTACAAACTGATCCACATACGGTCTGAATACCCTGTTCATCAGGTCCATAAAAGCTGTTGGTGCATTAGTCAAACCAAAAGACATCACCAGAAACTCATAATGGCCATATCAAGTGCGGAACGCTGTCTTAAGAATATCGGCTTCACTAATTTGCAGCTGATGATAACCCGACCTCAAGTCAACCTTAGAAAAGAACTGTGCACCCTGAAGCTGGTCAAACAAATCATCTATCCTCGGGAGAGGATACTTGTTCTTTACTGTCACCTTATTCAGCTCTCTGTAGTCAATGCACAATCTCAGGGTACCATCCTTCTTCTTCATGAACAGGACTGGTGCACCCCAAGGAGAAACACTAGGTCTAATGAAACCTTTATCCAACAACTCTTGCAATTGCTCTTTCAACTCTTTCAACTCTGCAGGAGCCATTTGATAGGCCAAAAATGGCTTCCAGGCACCGAAAATGGCTACCACAGGTGGCGGAAGAGGCTGGGGAAGGTAGTGGCACACCGGAAGGCACTCTCACGGCAAGGGAACGGCACGGCAGGCGTCCGGACGGCGAAGGGAAGGTGATCGGGGAAGAAGAAGTTCACGGGGGCAAAATGATAATTTTTTAAAAGTTTTGATTTTTGATGTATAATGTGTATATATATATAGATTATACTATATATTAAAATAATATTAAATCACACGCATTAAATATACACCACACACATAAAATTCAATATTTTAATAATTTATACTAAATAAAAATAATTAAATAACAATAAAACTAATAAATAATTAATAAAATATTAGGGTAATACTAAACCCTAATTAAATAAATATACACACACATAGGCTTTATTTAGTATTTTAAAAATACGCATGAGTTCATGGGAGTCCGAAAATATATTTAAAATAATTAATAATAAATTATTTACGTGAAAATTTTTCCGAAAATGCAAGTCCCGGGAAAATTTTACGTAAAACACTGAAAATAATACACAGTAATTAAAATAGGTTTTAAATACATATTAACTCGTAAAAATATCATAAGATATATATACAAAATTATTAACACTGCATATCCCGATACAGTGTAAAAATATTTAAAAACACGGGATATTACAGAAACTTTAGCCTATTTCAAAGCACATTGAACGCATTGTCAACTGCTATTCACTAAACACAGTGATAACATCACCACTATATGTTCTATCGGAACTATAACATGTTTTCAAAATACACTAAATGCAGTGTCAACCGCTATAAATTGAACACAGTGATAGCATCACTGTTATTAGGTTAATAGACTTAGGCCCACTTTAGTTTAATTAAAATTAACTTAGAATTAGCTCAACCCATTTTAAGCATTTTCTTTTTAAAACAAATGGATTTAGGAATACCATATTTAGTTAAAAGTTAAATATAATTAAGCCCATTAATTTACTTCCATTTTTCTTTAATTTTGGTAGACTTAGACCCATTTCTTTATAATTAAAAATAATAGATTTAGGCTCATTAATTTAACTTCAAATGTAGGCCCACCTTTAGCTTTATTTCACTTATAAATAAAACATGTAGATTTAGCCCATTTAATTAAAATTAATGTAGATTAGACTAATTTAGGGACCTTGCACTTTATGAATGTTGTTTTTATATGTACTTTTCATGATCAGTTGCCTTGGAGTTAGATGAATGACATATTAGGGTTTATATGAAATTGCATGTAATTAAAGAATAAATTAGTAATTAATAAGGTAATTCTAAATGAACACAAGAATGAAAGAAGTTAGTATTCCATATCCAGAATTTCCTGGTTGTGGTGATAACTTTCTTTTAGAGAATCGAGTTGCCACCACCTTCAAATTATCCTAATTATTACCCTAGGTGGCGACTCCTCATCTCCATGATATGTCTTTGTGATATAGTAGTGTGTTCTCTAGAGCCCTAAGCTCAAACAATATCACAGTTGCTAAAATCTTGGATGAGCACTAAACCCCGCTGTTTACAATTGTGCACCAAATGGCAAACAAGGACTAAGAGATTAGGTTCTGGCATCAACAATTGGGAAATCTATCATTTATTTACCTGAAGCACTTGTTTTCAAGTATGTTAAATTCAAATGAGTCATTGTTTAGATGTTAAACTTATATTCAAGAAAAAATTCATCATGTATCTTACTTAATAAATTCAAATAAATGTGGCACTCCTTTTGCTTGATTCATTTCGATGTTTGTGGACCTGCTCCTAATTTAGATAATTTTAGTATTAAGTGGTTTATAACCTTTATTAATCATTGTACACATATGACTTGGTTTTATTTGATAATTATACTTGCATGACTTGGTTTATTTAATGAAACATAAGCATGAAGTGTTTAGTATATTAAGATCCTTGCACACTATGATAAAGACACAATTCTTAGCTCAGCTTCAAATTCTTCATTAGACAATGAAGGAGATTATGTTAACCATGAGTTCTGATAGTACTTTTAAAGCCATGGCTTGTATCATGAAACTTCATGTTCTCAAGCACCATAACAAAATGGTGTTGTAGAATGAAAAAAATAGGCATATACTTGAAATAACATGAGCGCTCCGAATTGAGGTTCACGTACCCTATGATATTGGATGGATGTAGTATGTACTACAGTATACCTATTTGAATGAATGCCCTCTCATGTTTTGGACTTTGAAACTTTGCTTCAAAATTTTGCTCGTCATGTACATTTAGTTTTAGTTTTTATGCTACCTCATTGAATATTGGGTTCAGTGGTTTATACTCACCTTCATAAAAAAACAATAGTCAAAATATAATCCTTTTGTAGTCCAATATGTTTTCTTAGGATATGGAGCTTATAAGAAAGGATATCAGTGTTATGGCTTGGCTACTCGATGCGTATATACTTCTATGGATGTAATGTTTCTTAAATTAGAAATGTTTTTTTTTAAATGAGCTACTCATTCTTCTTTTTAGGGAGAACTATTGAATGAGGAGTAGAATTGGGTATCTGAAAATTGGATGAGCTAGGGAATAGAAGGGAATTGAGAAGGGGCTACTGGGCATCCTGCTAAACCAGAACTAGATGGGAACTTGGAAAGGACTATTGAGCATCCTGTTGAACCAAAACTAGAACGGAACTTAAAAGGGGATATTAAGCATTTGGAATATTCTAAGCATTATAATATCAAGCTAGAGGAAAGGAACTTAAATGATAATGCTAAGCATAATAATATCAGGTCAAAAGAAGGGAACTTGAGAAGGATGGCAGAGCATGAATATAAAGAAGCCACACCCTACATAGTACACAATAACCTATCTCCTGAGAATACTCATGAGGTAAAAATTTGGAGCCCTTCTCCGTTAAGTATTTTAGATGATTCTATTGGCTATAAATTGTCTTTCAAAGATACCTATGCAAAGCCACCAAGTTGATACTCACCCGACTAAGAAAAAAAGGTGGGAAAGTACCCATTACTCATCATGTATCCATTCAAAGACTTTTGGAGTCTTTGAAGGCTTTTGTGCACAAGTTATTCACCAACTATATTCCTTGAACAACCTCAAATGGACTCAAGTAATAATTGAGGAGATGACAAACCTATAAAAGAATAACATTTGGACTCTTATTCCATTACTTAAGGGAAAGGAAATTATGGAGTGCAAGTGGGCATTCTCCATTAAACATAATGCAAATAAATCAATAAAAAAAATATAAAGTAAGACTCGTAGGATAGGGGTATATTCAAACCTATGGTATTGATCACCAAGAGACATTCTCTCCAGCTGCAATACTAAATACAGTAAGAGTTCTATTATCTTTGGTAGCAAATCCAGATTGACCTCTTCATTAATTTGATGTAAAGAACGCCTTTCTACATGGGGATCTTGAGGAAGAAGTATACATAGATATTTCACCGAGCTTCACTACCTCATCACAAGCTGAAGGCATATATAAATTATAGAAGGTACTGTATGATTTAAAATAATCTTTTAAAGAGGGTTTGGTTTGTTTAACTTTATGATGGGGATGTATGGGTTCAAACAAAGTAACTCAGATCACACCTTGTTCTTGAAACATTAAGATGGAAAGATAATAGCCTTAATTATTTATGTTGATGATATAATAATTACAGGGGTTAATAAGGAGGAAATCTCAAACTTGTAAAGACACATAACAAGTGAATTTGAAATGAAGAATCTTGGGGAATTAAAATATTTCTTGGGAATTAAAGTAGCTCGGTCAAAGCAAGGTATATTTTTATCCTAGAGGAAGTATGTACTCGATCTACTTACAAAAATTGGAATGCTTGATTGTAATTCCGTAGCCACACCTATAGCTAAGAATTATAAACTGAGATCTATAAGAATTAAAAATTGATAAATAAAGAGAGGCCTCAATGGCTAGTGGCAAGTTGATCAACTTATCCCATACTAGACTAGATATTAGAAATGTTGTAAGTCTTGTGAGCTAATTCATGCATAATTCAAGTAAGTCTAGACCAGATCACATGAGGCTTGTGTTTTAAATTTTAAGATACCTGAAATCTTCATCAAGAAAGGGACTCATGCTAAAAAAGTATGACCATTTGAATATTAACAGATATACTGATGCTGACTAAGTAGGAAATAACTTGGACAAAAAGTCAACATTCGGGTACTTTACCTTTGTGGAAGATAATCTAATTACTTTTTTGGTCAAATATAAAATATATATTAGTTTATTAGACAAAATACAAGGAAGAACAACAAGACTCTTGAACAAAAAAATTACAACAGTGAAAACTACAACAAATAGTATTTCTCTTACAAAACACATCACAAAAAAATAAAAAAAAATCAAAAAGAAAATAAGAAAATCTATAAATGCATCGGTACATTAGTGTTGTAATAGGAGGATTTTTATTTTGGCAAATGATTAAGTCAACACTTAGTCTAAAAAGACTTTGATTCTAGATGATAAGCGGGAGAAGTGCTCCAAGATCCCTAGCGAGTTAATGAGTGAGAAAAAAACCCTCATTTTGAAAACAGATAAAATCTTGAACAATGGGTTGATGAAATTAAGAAATTTCTTAGAGAAAATAATATCTTCTTCCTTATGCATATAAGTCTAGATAGAAATTATTCCTTTTAAACCCAAAATTCTCTCACTGAGAGATTCCAAAATCATCATAGGATAGAAAAAATAAATTTAATCCTTGATCTAAACAAACTACAAATTATTCTAACAAAATAACCTAATACAAATAAAAAAAACAAAAGGAACAACCAATTTCTATAAACCAACAATGAGGTAATCTAGTTACTTAGAATAATAAGAAGCAAAAGGTTATTGCATTATCAAGTACAGAAGTTGAGTTTAGAGGCATGTTGTAAGGGTCATGCAAAGAGGTTACTAAGTGAAATTGGTTACTCTTTCAAGATTGAAATGAACTTATATTAACACGATAACTATAGATTCAACATGATCGAACAAAACATGTAAAAGTAGATCAACACTTTATTAAATAGAAACTTGAAGCAAAAATAATTTGAGTTCCTTTTGTAAAGTTTGAAGACCAATTAGGAAATGTTCTCACAAAAGCTGTCTCAAGTTGAGTATTCTATGACTTACTAGACAAGTGGGACATTAGTGACACATATGCACAAACTTGAGGGGGTGTGTTAGAATGAGTAATTACAGGACTTAGAATGAGTAATTAAGGGAGAAAATCATTGAGAAACTTAAAGCATAATGATAGCTTGGATTAGTGTACATTAGTAATTTTATAACAAAGAATAGTTTTATGTATATACTATATAAACTTGTATCCTGTATTTAGAATGTTACTTGAACATACAAAAATAAAAGAATAGAATTTGCTCTCAATAGACCTTGTTGTTAATATATATATAATTTTATGAGTTATTCACATGACATATTCTAATTGAAAACATTATATTTTATTATTAAACATATTAATTTAAACTAGATTAATTAAAATCTAAAAAATTTCAAATACCTATAATTTAATGAAAGAAAGAAAACGACAATAAATCGATAGCTACAGGTGTGCAAGCATTATATTTAGGGCTGATAATTCATGTCAGCAAGTCATAAACGAGTCTTGTCAAGACACGATAATAACACAAATATAGCTAACCTGAACACAACCCATTTAACTAATTGTGTCAAACTTATAAACCCAAATACGAATACGTTTAATTAACGGGTTACACGACACGACCTGTTTAACTCATTTAACATATACAGATCTAAATGTGTTAAGACATGTTTAACACGGACACGTTTTGACACAGATACGTTTTGACATGTTTAATATGGACATGTTTTAACATGTTTAACATGGATACATTTTGACACGTTTAACACTGATACGTTTTAACATGTTTAACACATTTAATACCAAATTACCAAAAAAAAAAAACTAATTAAACATACAATCCTAAATAATAATTTGAATTTAAACATCCATACAAATTCTAAATATCATTACAATATTTTAAACTTCATATAAAATGTTAAATTATTTTACAACATATAAAATAACAATGATAATGTATTTCTACTTAATAGTAATATTACATACTAAAACTATACACACATTTGAAATCTAACTTAATAATGAAGTAGTATTATATAGTATTTATTTGAGCCTAATACTTGAAATAAATCTAATTGACGAATACTTAATGTAAATCTAATTATTTAGATTAAAATTATCTAGTTAAATTATCAAATAATACCTCACACTAAATTTATGAAATTTTTTATTATTAATATTAGTTGATACTGAATCATAGAACTTTAATATTTTTATTATATATGTAATTTTCAATTTTATTTGCTTACCATTAAACTAAATATTATATATCAAAATTATAATAATATTACAACTACATTTATATATATGTCAAAACTATATAATTTTATCATGAATATACAATGTAATTTGCAATGTTAGCAATAGCATAAACATTTATAGATAATAATAATATATCACCAATGTCCAATAGTATAAATGTTTATAAATAATAATGATTTACCAAAACTATATATAAATTTATATCAATACAATTAGAATGCTATCTTATACTAAATATATAAATCTATTATATGTAACAATATCAAGATCATATATATGTCAAAACTATATATTATTAATACAATTACTAATACTAGTTAACACTAAAAAATATATAATTTTATTATAAATACATAAATTTTTATTATATTTAATGAATTTAACATATATATATATATATATATATATATATATATATAAACAAGTTTATACATGTTTAAACAGGTTACAGATTAATCGTGTTACCTAGTTAATAAACATGTTTTTATGTATTTAAACAGGTTACAAGTTAATCGTGTTTATACATTCAACCCATTTATATATAATTTTATTCGTGTTTTAAATGGGTTAACATATTTATCACCCGATCCATTTAATCTAAACTCAAACCCGTTTAACAGCATATCGTGTCAATTCATTTAAATGGGTCATGTCACAAATTGTTAGCACTAATTATATTTTTGTTAGATGACTTTTTGCTTGAATTGTTTTATCTTCATAAAAAAGAAATCCCTCTCTCATAATAAGTTATAATACTTACCCTAAAGTTATTTTGGTATACACCAACACATGAACTAATAATAGTTACTTCCACGCTAAAATCATAAACTTACTTTTTCATCGGTTGCAATTATGCGTTTCCTTTTATTTTAAAAAACAGTTTTGTTAATTTTCTAATAAATTTTTATTTAATATATATTTTTTTCTAAATCACCTAATTTTAGTAAATTAAAATACATGATCTATTATTAATAAATGAGCGTATAAAGAATTATATTTCAATTATAACAACTATATATTTTTTAATTTGTGTGAAAGTTAGATTATAACTGTAATTTCAAGATGGAATATTTTTTTTTTTCCTTTGTGAAATCCGTAATAAGGCAACCAACCTGTTCATGAGAGAGTTAACGATGATTGATTACAAAAGTGAATAAACAGTATAAAATAACTGCAATGACTGATTAATTGTGGAATTTCTTCCATTTGTTTTTCATGTGCATATTTGTAATTCTTAAACTTCACTAATTAGTTATTGACAACTACTAGTATTAATTGATAAAAGTTGTTCTCATTTAAATAATATAGAGAAATAGTGTATGCAGTTGTATTAAATTAGTTGTTAAAAATCTGTATTTTTCCTATGGTACTACTCAGAAACTAGTACACTTTAAATATCAATCATCTAAATAAAAAACATTTCACTAGTTGGCTACTTGTATTTCTAAAAATTTTAAGTTCCAACTAGCTATTATATCCTTACTTTAGTAAGTTTTATTATTTTTCCAAATGTATTTGTTATCTTTTAAAAAATATATGTTTTTTCAAAAGAAAACCCATATGTTCCATACTTAAAAACTGAAAAGTAATTGAAAGTAAAACAAATATTAATTTTAAATATGTGATAATTTAAAATTGCCAAATAAAGATGTTAGGTATTCTATATATGTCACGATCCGAACTCTCAAAGATATGTGATCAGCACTAGAGAATGAAAAAACAATAAGTTTCTGAAACTCATAGTAAACCTAATTTATTACAAAAATAAAACTAACTTTAAATTTCTAAAGAAAATCTGACTAAATTTTTCCTATATAGGGAAAAAATCAAAACCTGTAAAAGAGCAATTATACTCCCAATAACATATATACTTAACTACCATAACTCCAATGTCATCAAATCACCAATATCTCAACTCAAGTGTATAAAAATACACATTAAAATGCAACACAATTATTAATATAAATACATAACAACAATTCCTCCAATAATACTATAGTGTCTAAATTAGCTACAAATCATTTCACAAATATTAATAACATTACAAGAACTTATATAATACCTCTGGTGAAGAGTGAGTCTGGTGTAGAGGAGGTGAACTAAATGAAGAATCCTAGATTATTGGAAAAATAATTGAGGGAATCAAATCTCACTGAGTAAGCTAATATAAAAAAATACATAGTAGTTTGAAATCTTTCTTTATTAAAACATTTATTATAAAATTGAATTTAAAGAAAAGGATTAATATATATATATATATATATATATATATATATATATATATATATATATATATATCCAAATATAAGTCTTTAAATACGAGGATATATATAAAATACAACAAATAATCAATTGGTAATTTTATTAAAAATATGACTTCCAAATACCATTACTTAAACATATATATATGATTAAAGATAAAAATAATAAAATAATATCAATAAATATCTTTGGTGAAAATTAGTGGTAGAACCCCTCAACTACCTTTCTATAAAGCCATTCAGCTCATTTATTTATTAAATGATTGTCGATTCTTGAGAGCTAAGTTTCTACCAAGCTATCAGTCGTAATAAGTCTCTTATTCCAATAATTACTGACAGTTCCCGAGAGCTAAGTATCAGCCTAGCCACCGGTCCTCGTAATATTTATCCATAATCCATACCTAAGTATCAACTAAGCTTCACAATTAATTTCTTAATAAGGGCCTGACTCTAAAATCATTACATGTGTGCACATATTCCTGATGACACCCATCTGATAGCCCATTCTACCAGTTTTTTTCAAAAAATATTTATCACATGAAAAAGCATAATAAATTTTCGAAAATTCAATACTAGAAATAAAATATTCTTACTTTTATAATCCACAATATCCTTAAAATTAATAATGTTATCAACAAGAATATGGCTAAATAACGTCGATAATAATAATGAAATATAAAATCAATAATATGGATATTTGAAATATTAAGAATATAAATTCTTTAATTAAACATACTCTGTAAATATAATTAACCAACCTATATCTTATACGCAAACCTAACACATATTTCAATATATTAACTTATAAGTGGAGCAAGCATGCTGACATGTCGTTGTCCGCCTATTACCTGATGTCCCGCTCTAGTATACTCTATAAATAATATATATAAATAATTATCAAATAAATTCCTAATAACTCCCAAAAATTCTAAAAATATTTATAAAAACAATGGAATCATGTAAATTGACTTAGGAATACCCTAAATGATTAATTTGAAGCTTACAAATTATTTCCAACAATTAAACTAATTTAAATGGAAATTAACTAATTTCCACAGTAAACTTTTTGAGATTTATTTCTCAAAGTCTGTAAAAAATTATATTAAACAACATTTATGGAAATTGATCAATATAATTTATACTATTTATTAAAAATAGTTTCATGCATATCTCGAGTAATAGGCAGACAAACAAATTATACCAAAATTCAAGTTATTACATTATTCCCCCTTTTAAAAAAATTTGTTACCAAATTTTTTTTTCATTAATAAGAAAACATGTAGGGGTATCGACTATGTATATCGACCTCGGTCTCCCAAGTACAATCTTCTACTCTTTGTTACTTTATAGTACTTTAACCATATGAATCTCTTTAGGGTGAAGCTGACGGACTTGTCAATTCACAATTGTCATGGGATACTCTTTATATGAAAAATCCTCACTAAGCTCCATTATATGTGGTTGAAGAATATGAGAAGGATCAGAGATGTACTTCCTCAACATGGAAACATGAAAAAATTGGAAGAATCTATGACAATTCTGGCGGTAACATCAGTTTATAAGCCACATCACCAATTATTGAGTGAACCTTAAAAGGTCTGATATATCTTCGAGCTAACTTACCCTTCTTATCGAATCTCATTACTCCCTTTATTGAAAATACCTTGAGAAATACCATATCTCCAAAAGAAAATGATACATCTTTTCTTTTAGGATCAGTATAACTTTTCTATCAGTTAAAAGTTATCTTCAGCCTCTGTTGGATGAGAGGAACTTTCTCAGAAGTCACTTGCACCAATTCTGGGATAGTTAATTGCCTCTCACCAATTTCCTAACACAAAGGTGATCTACACTTCCTACCATACAATGCTTTATATGAAGCCATTCCAAGACTTGCATAATAACTGTTGTTATATGCAAATTCAATCAAGGGAAAGTGCAAATCCCATTGATAACCAAAGTCTATAACACACATTCTTAGCATATATTCTAACGTCTAAATGGTTCTTTTTGACTAACCATTCATTTGAGGATGACACACTATACTGAAGTCAAGTCTCTTAACCAAAGCCTTATGCAGCTTTTACCAAAAGATTAAGGTAAAAGTAGCTCCTTTATCATATACTATACTTTCTAGTACCCATGGAGGTAAACAATTCGATTAAAGTATAACCTTGCCAACCTGTTAGTAGAATATGTCTTCTTAATTGACAAAAAGTGAGCTGACTTGGTTAGTCTATCAATTATCACCTAAATAGTATCATAGGCTCTAATTGTACAAGGTAATCTAGTCATAAAATCCATAGTAATCATATCTCATTTCCATTATGGAATAGGCAACTATTATAACAATCCCGAGGGCTTTGATATTCCAATTTCACTTGTTGATAAGTGAGACACTTAGATACAAATTCTACAATGTCTTTTTTCATCTTATTCCACCAATATGTATCTTTTAAATTATGATACATTTTAGTAGAACTTGGATGAACACTATAAGCATAATAGTGAGCTTCTTTTATAATCTCCTTTCTCAGCTCATTTACATTTAGCACGCACAACCTAGCGCCCAAACATAAAATGCCCTCATCGTCAATTATCAATTCTTTGGATTGACCTTACTGAACTTCTGACATTATCTTCTATAATTGTGGATCCCTTTTTTTAGCAACCTTAGCTCTATCCAAGTACACTAATTGTACTCTGAATTGAGCTAATAAATATTTCTTGTTACCTTCCATTGTAACCTTTGATCAATCAATTCATATAATTCTTTAATAATCAACATCCTCTCTGAGCTAATATAAGTAAGGCTTCTTGATGATTTGATGCTCAAAGCATCAGCCACCACATTGGCTTTGCCTAGATGATACAAAATAAAGCAATCATAGTCTTTCAAGAGTTCCATCCATCTTCTCTACCTTAAGTTTAAATCTCTTTGCTGAAAGATATACTTTAAGCTATTGTGATCAGTGTATATTTCACAAGTCACTCCATACAAGTAATGTCTCCATATCTTCAGTGCAAACACCATTACTGCCGTTTCTAAATCATGAGTAAGATAATTATGCTTATGCTTCTTTAATTATCATGAAGCATAAGTAAATTCAATACTGGAGCTGAAATTAATTTATCCTTGAGCATCTAAAAGTACTCCTCTCATCTATCTGTCCATTCAAAATTATCATTTTTTTGGGTCAACCTTGTTAAAGGTATAATAATCTTAGAGAAATCCTTCACAAATCTCTTATAATAACCAACTAAACCTAGAAAATTCCTGACCTCGGTAATTGTTGTGAGCCTTGGCCATTCTGTAATGGCTTTAATCTTCTTAAGATCCACTTGTATGCCATCTTTGGATACTACATGGCCTAAGAATGCCACTTGATCCAACAAGAACTCACATTTTGAGAATTTGGCATTTAGTTGGTGCTTTCTCAAAGTCTGGAGAACCATTCTCAAATGCATAACATGTTTTTCCTCACTCCTTAAATACACTAAGATATCATTAATAAACACTATCACAAATAGGTCTAAGAATGGCTTAAACACCTGATTCATAACATCCATAAAAGCTGCTGGAGAATTAGTTAATCTAAAGGACATCACCAAGAATTCTTAATAGCCATATCTTATCTGAAAGGCAGTCTTGGGTATATCTTAACTTCTAATCCTCAATTGATGATACCCTAACCTTAAGTCAAATTTGGAAAAACATTGAGCTCCTTAAAGCTAATTAAATAAGTCATCAATTCTCGAAAGAGCATACTTGTTCTTGATGGTAACTTTGTTAAACTATCTATAGTCAATACAAAGTTAGAGAGTACCATCCTTCTTTTTTTATAAAATAACACCAATGCACCCTAAGGAGATGTGTTGTGTCTAATGAAACCCTTATTTAGCAAGTCTTGCAATTGTTCTTTAAACTCTTTAACTCTGTAGGTGCCATTCTATGAAGTGGTATAGAAATAGGATTTGTACTAAGTACAATATAATAGAGAATGCTATCTCTCTATTTGGTGGCGGTAACTCTTTAGGAAAAACATTCAAAAAGTTGCATGGTGATAATAGATATAAGATTTTAAGGCATTAGACTCCTATCACATCTAAATCGAAACTCCACATCAATTAGAATTCTAAAAATTCTTCTCCTAACAATCTAATGTAGCATAGTGTTGAGCCAGCCAATCCATTCCTAAAATCATATAAAAATCTATCACATGTAATAAAACTAAATTTGCAAGCAACTCTCTACCTTCTACCAACATTGGATAAAATGGGAAAACTATATCTATTTCTAACTCATCACTAAGGGGGAGTTGCTACAGATAATGGGATTAACAACTTGGATGGTTGTCATCCTACCTTGGAAGCAAATACTGTTGACATAAAGGAATGAGGTGCACAAGGATCAAACATAACTTTAGGATCAAAATAACATACTGAAAGAGTACCTGTCACAACTACATTAGATGCCTGAACATCTTGAGGAGTCAATGTGAAAAATCTAGTTTGTCCATGGCTTGCCTGCTGTGAAGTGGATGGGTGTATAAATACATGATTATTAGATTTCCCTCTTAAACCACGACCTTATTGGCTTTTAAATTATGTCAGTCTTTACTAAGGATACATAGGTGCTTGATATGGTTGATGTACTTATTGAAATGGCTGAGCCATTGAAGATGAAGATCCCTGGGCATAAGATGGTTGATATCTAGTGTTAGGACAAGCTTTAGCAAGATGTCCTATCTACCTAAATCTAAAATAGGCTTCTGTCAACAAATGGCATGGTCCTTGATGCACTTTACCATATGTAGGACATGCACTAGCCCTATATCCTGAACTACCATGTCTAGAGCTCTGACCATTACTGCTACTACTAACTCCAGAACCAAACCTAGTAGCTTTGCCACTCTTATAATTAAGGACATAATTATGCCTGCCATGTCAATGAACTCTAGATCTCCTAGCATGCTGAGAAGTACCCTTTGTCTGAATACTCGTACTACCAATATGAAAAGTAGACTGCTAGAATCCTTGAGATGCCCCAATATACTGTTACTACTCATATAAGGATCAAGAATAATGCCTTACTTGATATGTTTTCTTTCTAGAAATTAGCCTTTTCTATTATACTTTCCAAGGTACAATCCTCTGTGCAAATGCCCATTTATGCTGGCCCCAATCCAGTGATATACAACTCGATAACTATGTATACATGTCTTCTTACATCTTCAGTATGACGAGATAGTCTGAAAAATTCTCTAATATAATCTTATGTAGACTTATCTCCTCTACTAATATGCAATAGTTGCCATCTATAAGCATCTCTTAATGCAGGTGGACAAAAGAATCTTAAGAACCATTCTTTAAATTTAAGCTAAGACATATTATTCATGTAAGGTTGAATAGTCTTCATAAACCAGCCTTATGCAATTACTTAAACTGATAGCTGAAAAATCAAAATCCTCTGATAGTTAGTATGCCTTGTTCTTATTCATGACTCAATTATATTAATGAATTCCAAAGCATCTCCCATACCATTAAAGGAGACTCTGCTAATTCTAGAGTAAAGGAGTACAACATGAACATCTGACATTCCTTGGTTCCTCAATAGAAGCATCTGTTGAACTAATGGCATAGCTTGATTAAGTGCAGCTAAGCCTTGATTAATTCCTGCCATTCAAGCTACAAAGCTTGTAGGATCCACCTCTAGAGCTTCTACTTCTACTTGTTGCTGCTGCTTCTACTTGTTGTTGTTGCTCTTATCTCTAAGCTTTTGTTGCCCTAGGCCTACCCCTCCTTCTACGTCGTGGGGTAGGGGGAGGAGCTTCATCTGAAAAGGACTGCTTATCATCATCATATGTTGCATCTACAGTAGGAGCATTTCATGCTCGTCTCATTCTAAAAAGACACAGAAACAAGAATCAAGATATAATAAGAATGCTAACATATACGTGGAATTTTAGAAACAATGTCAATAACAAGTGACAATTATCAACCTAATCACCGTAGTAGTTTTAAGAAAAGATAAACACCAACAATTAAATAAACCATTCCTCTGATATCAACTTTGTCATGACCTGAACCCATAAGGGCATATGATCGGCATTAGGGAATGAGAAAATAATAAGCTTCCGAAACTCATAGTAAGCCTAAGAAAAATTAATTACAAAAATAAAACTAACTATAAATTGCTAAGGAAAATTTGGTAGAGTTTCCCCTGTGCGGGGACAAAGCCAAAACTTGTAAAAGAGCAATTACACTCCTAATAACATATATACTAAACCACCACAACTCTAATGCCATCAAATCACTAATATCTCAACTCAAGTATATAAAAATACACATTACAATGCAACACAATTATTAATACAAATATATAACAATAATTCCTCCAATATTATTGTTGTGTTTAGATTAGCTATAAATTATTCCACAAATATTAATAATATTACAAGGACCTACATAATACCACCAGTGATGAGTGAGTCCAACGTAGAGGAGGTGAACTAAATGATGACTCCCAGATTCTTAGAAAAATAATTGAGGAGAGTTAGACCTCACTGAGTAAGCTAATATAGAGAAATATACATTAATTTGAAATCCTTCTTTTATTAAAACATTTATTATAAAATTTAATTTCAAAAAAATTATTAATTTATCAAATAATATATGTATATATATCCAAATATAAGTCTTTAAATACAGGGATATATATAAATACACCAGATAATTATTTGGTAACTTTCTTAAAAACATAACTTCCAAATACCATTGCTTAAACAAATATATGATAAAAGATAAAAATTATAGAATAATATCAATAAATATCTTTGGTGAAAATTAGTGGTAGAACCCTAAATCATAATTCTATAAAGCCATTCGGGTCACTTATTTATCCAATGACTGTCGGTTTCCAAGAGCTAAGCTTCCACCGAGCTACTAGCCACAATCAGTCTCTTATTCCAAAAATTAATGGCAGTTCCCAATAGCTAAGCATCAATAAAGCCACCGGTCCCAATAATATTTATCCATAATCCATACATATTGCTCAAGAGCTAAACATCAATTGAGCTTCACAATTAATGATATGAATAAATATTATCGATATAATATCCTACCAAAAATAAAATCCTTCACAATATCCTCAAAATTAATAATTTTATCGAGAAGAATATGGCCAAATAACATCGATAATAATAATCAAATATAAAATCAACAATCAGAATATTTCAAATATTAAGAATATAAATTCTTTAATTAAACATACTCTTTAAATATAATTAACCAACCTATATCTTATACGCAAACCTAACACACATTTCAATATATTAACTTACAAGTGGAGCAAGCAAGTTGATGTGTCTTTGTTCACCTATTACTCAATGTCTCTGCTCCAATATATTCTAAAAACAATATATATAAATAATTATCAATATAATTTCTAATAACTCCTAAAAATTCTAAAAATATTTATAAAAAGGATGGAACCATCGAAATTGACTTAGGAACACTCTAAATGATTAATTTAAAGTTTAAAAATTATCTCCAACGATTAAACTAATTTAAATGGAAATTAACTAATTTCCACTACAAACTTTTTGAGATTTATTTATCAAAATATGTCAAGAATTAGACTAAAATCCATTTACATAAATTGATTAATATAATTTATACTATTTATTAAAAATAGTTCCATACATATCTTAGATTAGTATTATTTATTCACTGAAATTCGGGTGAGACCTACTAAATTCTCACCGGAAACACAACATCTAGACAAACAAATTATACTAAAACTTAGGTTATTAAAATATAGTTCGTAGAAGTTATTAAGAAACGGGTGAAGGTGCATTTTTGCCATTAATGTTTATGGTGAGGCCCATATTTACCTTTAATGTAATTTTAGGACCCATTAAATACAAAATTGTTGAAAAATTATGATTTTAATCCCTCATTTTATCTACACATAAATGGATGTTTGCCACATCATTATCTTATTTTGCAAAATAAAAAAATATTGCCCCACACATAAAGACTCCCATTTGCCTTCTTTTCTTTCCTATTTTTCTTCTTCCTCTTCCTTTTGTTTTTTTTGTTTTTGTTCTTTCGCAAAACAATGTTTTTTCTTGCACTAATTCTTAAAACATGCAAGGAACCATGTATGCTGTTGTATACATTACACCTATTAAATAAAAAAAAATATTGAAAAGAACCAAGTATATTACACAACAATTACAAAAACAAAAAATTACAAATTACAAATAATTACCTTGTGTTTCACTCGTTTTCATTTAGAAACGTATGATATTTTTTATAATAAAGAGATACTTGTGACTTAATCCGTTAGCAACTAAAAACAATTCACACTGACACCGTTAGAAATGATAACATGATATATGCAAAATTGGAATTTTAGACTGAATAAGAATTTTAACCTCTAATAGAAAATGAATGACACCACATGATAATTATTTGTATTTTTTAATGAGTTTATTTTTTTCATTAAATTGACTTATTTTATTTAAAAATTTATATGTTAATTTATAAAAGAAATATGAATAGATTAATAATTTCTTATTTTTATTGTTTGATATTTTTATTAATTTTTTATATTTTTGAGATATAATAATAATAATAATAATAATAATAATAATAATAATTATTATTATTATTATTATTATTATTATTATTACTATTACTATTATTACTATTATTATTATTATTATTATTACTCTCACAAAGTGTTAGTAATATTTTATTAGTAAAATGTTAATATATAAGTAAAATTGATATTATTATCTTTACTATATAAAAAAAAGCACGTACTTTATGAAAAAGGAATTATATATTATGTAAAATAGTTTTATTGACAAATACTGCAAGTTGTTATTTTTAAAAATTATTACTGTTTTTGTAATTCAGAATATTTTAGTAATATATATATATATATATATATATATATATATATATATATATATATATATATATATCTTTTTTATAAAATTGTCTTTCATAATTATATACTTTTTTACAAAGTATCAGTACTATTTTATAATTAAAAATTTAAGTAAAATTGGTATTATTTTTTATAAAAAAAGAACCAAATGTTTTATAAAAACGAGTTACATATTTTATGAAAATAATTATTTTTCACAAGTTACTTTTTTGTACATTAAAAATATATAATTTTATTTTATTTACAATGAAATAATAATAACAAGAACAAATATCCTTAAGTAAAGTAAAAAAAAAAAAAAACTAATTCGTTCTAAAAGAAAAGTAAAAAACTAATTGAGACAAATATATGAAAAAATTAATAAAATATCAAATCAATAATTAATAATATTTTTACATTTCTTTCATAAATTAAAATAAATATTTTTAAATAAAAAAATCATTTTATTATAAAATAAACTCCTTCAAAAAAGTATAAATAACTATTTTATAATTTCATTCATTTTCAATTAGGCGCTTATATTTTTAATCAGTATGAAATTTTAATTTTATTTATGTCATGTTAATATTTCTAACGATTTTAGTATAAATTGTCTCTAGTTACTAACGGATTAAATCATAAATACCTTTTTATTTCAAAAAATACCACATATCTCAAAATGAAAATAAGTGAAATTACATAAATAACTATTTTAAAAAAAAAAAAATTACACCCATGCACAAGGAAACAAGTTTGGTGAAAAAACAAGCCACTTGGGCTCTCAACAAGCTCCATCTATTGTTAAAAAAAAAAAAAAAGAAGCTCCATCATACATAAAGAAAATTTATTTTTCTTGTTTACTGTTATTGAATCAGGGGCTATTTGCAAATTTATGGCAAAAGTTGAAACTGTTTTTCATTTTGAGGTAATTTTTAAAATATTTCTTCTTTTGCGGCATTATTTTTATTATATATAAAAAAAGAATTTTGCCGTTTTAAACAGCAAAATTGAAAGAGGACAAAAATTTGCAACGCCATTTCACCAATGTAAGAGCGGAAAGGAAAAAAAAACAAACAAAAAATTCTTAATATTATTATATTATGATATTATTTTAAATATTATTATAATTAATTAATCATAATCATTATAATATTAAAATAAAATATTTTTGATATTTTTATTTTTACTTTTTAAATCTAAAATCTAAGGTATAATAATAACCAAAAATCAGAGCAATAAAATGGAAATGTGGAGGATAATCTAGATTAAAAAAAAAAGGGTGGTTCAATAAACAACAGTAATTTCCAAATTACGAGGTTAGATCCAAACAAACACCTCCACTTGGGAAAAAAAATAATTCCAAAAAAACAAAATTATAATATCATAATAATAATAATAATAATAATAATAATAATAATAATAATAATGGACGCAATTGAGTGATGGAAATAATAATAATAATAATAAGAGAAAAGTACAATTTTGTACCCTATAATTGAAGTATTTTACAATATGAAATTTTCATTGACAACCGTGTGTCAAAGTCACTAATACCGTTCGATAAACTGACGTGTCTATAAATGTGGCAAATGATGTGGATCCCTTTTACACTTGTAAAAAAAATCCCCAAAATAAAAAAACGCTTTTAAACCTCTGTCTCTTTTCTTATCCCTCTCTCTGTCCCTCTTCCTCTTCCTCTTCCTATCCTTCTCTCTCTCTTCTCTTCAGTTGGCGATCAAAACTAAAAAACATCAAAATCAAGAAAGCCTTCACACTCTCTTCATCAATGGCTATCAAAACTCTAATCCTAGCCTTAATTTTTTCTTCAATATCTTCATATCTTCCATGACCACCTCTATCCCCACTTCGAAGCTCTTCCAAGCAGCAGAAGTACTCTTAAATTTAGGCCACTTATCAATGTCAATAACCCTCCAACTCGTCTCCAACACTTTGATTGTCCCTCACTCTCCTTCACTCACCATTTTTCTCCTTCTGGTTCTGCTTTCATTCAATCAGGCCAACCCTTTCTTTCCCTTCTCCAGTTCCATTTATGCCCTATTTCTTTACCAACATCACCCGCGCCAGTGCCAGTTCCTAGTGCTAATCTTCGATGTGGGTTTGGTTGTGGTAATAAGATTTTCTTGTTTAAAGAGGCTACTGATGTTTTGAGAGCAAATGGGTGTTCTGTCATGGCTTCATTTATTGATTTGCAGTTAATGGGTTTTAAAGAAAAAGAGAAGCCTGTTTTAACATTGTTTGGTCCACTTGATGAAGTGATGAAGGGTTTTTGGGTAATGTAGATCAGTAACCTCTTATCTTTCTAAGGCATGTTGTTCCTCGCAAGATTATTTGGTTAGTTTTGATTATGGCATGGTGATTGATACATATTTGAAGGGATTTAGGATTAGAGAAAGCACATCTGGTGACATTTTGATGATTAATGAAGTTCCAGTTAGCTTTCCTGATATGTATCACAATGAGTGGCTTGTTGTTCATGGCATTAGAGGGATGCTTGAAGGACCTGGTGTGAAAGAAGAAGTTGGAGAATCTTCTTCTCATTACTTTTCTTTTTTATAAAATTTTGACAAGATGCGGCATTAGAATATCTCAGCTGCTAGACTGACACCTTCTTAACACCTAACATCATAAGCAATTGCCAAAGAATGCCACCAGCACAACCTTTTCCTATAGAGATCAAAGCTGAACCGTCTGAATTTAATTTCAACCGAGAGGAAGAAAGGAATTGCCAAATGACCGAAATGGTAGAAGGAGCTTTAGGCGGCCTATAATGAACATGAAGCCCTTGAAGAATCAGCAATTGTTGTTGAGAATTATAAGCATAACCAAATTAAAAATCTCACTCTTTAATAGCTTAAAAGATGGTTCTTAAAGAATACCTTGTTTCGTGCTTTCCAAATACACCAGAAAACTGTACATATTGCAGTAAAAAAGAAAGGTTGAATCTGTGAACTGAAATGATGAGAGCTCAAGGCTTTAAAAGCATCAAGAGTAGTGTTGGACACCAAAAAGGCCAAATCGAAAGCAGCATAAATAGCAGTCTATATCTGGCGAGCATAATTACAATGCAAAAATAAATGAAATGAAGTTTCATAGTCATTACCACACCTAGAAGTGATAAGCATCCCTTTATAATGTATACTATCATCAGTAGGGAGTTTGTCATTGAAAAGATGCCAACATAAAAACGATATTGAAGGAAGAGTAGTGTGTTGCCAAAGGAGACGACACCAACTCTTAACATTGAGATAATGGAGTTTGGAATTTTAAGTTGCACTACAAGTAATTCTACCATCAATAGCTCCTTTCCAAACCAAACAATCCTCATCCAACTTCGAAGGAATGTAAAAAATAATCTCAGCTACTATGCTAGTAAAACTAATAATTAAATAAGATGGAATATGCCATTCATGATCAATATAAAAATCAGAAACCAATCCTGACAAAAACTTTCAGTAATGAATGGGCAAATTAAGCTTATTGGCAAGACTTGTCCCAAGCTAATTATCATGCTAAAAATTCACTTTTGAGTTTCTGGCCACAATCCAAATTGCATTTTGCTTAACCTCCAAAAAAACTATATTTAATTAATCCCAAAACCGAAAAGATGATTTGACGTGGAGAATTGAAAGAAGTTAAAAAATGATTCCGGAGAAAATCAAAGATAAACCCAGAATTATCCATGACCGAGCCAACTAATTTATGGAGGAGAGCTGAATTAAGATGGTGAATACTTTTGATACCTAAACGAGCTTCATCTTTAGGAGAACAACATTGCTTCCAAGAAACAACAATCAATTTCTTGTTAGACACCGAACCAGTCTAACAAAATTTTGGATAACTTTTTCCATATATCTTATAAGATGAAGAGGCCACTTATAAACCATGAAGCTATGAATGAAAAGCTAGTGATGACATAATTCACCAACAAATCCAACCAGCCATAGAAAGAATGTGAACCTTCCAACCATCAAATCTATTTAGAATAGAGTCTACAATCTGAACAAGATGGGAATATTTTGGACTGCCTTTAAAAAGAGGAACTCCTAAGTAATGAAAAGGAAGAGAGCCCAACTTCATGTTAGAGATGGCACACAGGCGAGAAATCAACCTGCGAGGAGTAGAAGATCCGAAATAGATTTCTGATTTATCCCTATTAATATTCTGCCCCGAAATGTCGCTATAAGGTTCCAGAGTATTAGCTAATATTCTAAGATTTGTAGCAAAAGCTTTGCAAAAATTAGAATATTATTCATATAGAAAAGTGAGAAGGAGCCTTAGAATTACACCCAGTCATAGAAATAAACACTCCAACATTAACCCAAGCATTAAGCCAATGGCTAAGAAAATTACTACCAATACAAAACAACAACGAGGAAAGAGGGTCATCCTGGTGAACACCATGCTCCCAACCAAAATACCCTTTACGAGAACCATTAATAACAACAGAATTTATTGTAGATTAAAGAATTACCAAAATCCATGCACAAAAATTATGACTGAACCGAAAGCAATGCATGACTTCCAAAATAAAATCCCAACTCATTGTATCAAAAGCTTTATGGACATCAATTTTAATTGCCATATTATTATATCTCCAATTATTCTCCAAGAGATTGAGACATTCTGAGGTGCCAGCAATAGAGTGCTCAATATATCGGCCTTTTAGGAAGCCAAATTGCTCAAGGGAAACAATTTTAGCTACTACTATATAGACAAGCAATCAGCTAAAATTTTTGTGATTATTTTAAAAATGATGTTACTAAGCACTATTGGCCTAAATTTTGTAATCTGTTGAGCACCAGACATTTTGGGAAGTAAAATCATCAAACTAAATTTTAAACTAGGATCAATGTAACTCTGAGCAAAAATTGAGAAACAACAACACATACCTCATTACCAACAATATCCTAGCGATGAGTGAAAAAATCACTCGTAAAACCATTTGTCCCCAGAGCACTTGATCCATCCATCTGAAAAATAGTGTGGCGAATCTCTGCATATGAAGAAGCTAAGAATTAACATCATCTGTAACTAATTTGGGAACCATTCGAGAACTTAATTCAAAATTATTTTAGTGGGGCTAAGAGGAATACACAAAAAGCGGCTTATAAAACTCAACAATGTGGGTTTCAATATTAGAAGCATTTTCAGACAAAATACCATCTATCTCCAATGCATGAATACCAGAAACTACCCGCCTCTGAGAAACCATGACATGATATAAACTT
The DNA here is from genome assembly GCA_947683625.1 of Mallotus nudiflorus. Taxonomy (NCBI): domain Eukaryota; kingdom Viridiplantae; phylum Streptophyta; class Magnoliopsida; order Malpighiales; family Euphorbiaceae; genus Mallotus; species Mallotus nudiflorus. Next base: position 1,752,933 of record CANTUR010000213.1, on the reverse strand, counting down.
GTATTTTTATCACCTCCATAAAGCCATTTAACCAGACTTAGCTCCTTATAATACATTTAATGTTAAATTAAACAATATTACAGATGTTGGTGAGCATTTAGTTCTTTCCTAAGAAAAACCTGAATTAGAAATAGTGTTTTGGACCTAGAGAAGCTCAGTTGAAGCCTTTTCGATATTATGATCAAGATGGCCAAAAATATTAGAATTCCATGCTTTTAAAGAGCTCCAAGGAAGCTTCAACTTAGACATTAACCGACGTATGGCACAACCATTGACTTGCATTTTTCTCCAATGCTTTGTGTGTGAGCCATATAGCTCGAAAATGAAAATGAGAAGGATAGTCATACCATTGAAATTGCAAAGCAGAAAAGGATTATGATCAGAGTATTGTCTTAGAAAAGTAATGCATTTTAGTTGGCGTTAAGAGCTGAAAGAAGAGGATGAACAAAGAACACGATCCAAACGCTCTTCAATTCTAGAAGACCCTTTTATACCATTGGTCCAAGTATAGAAAGTGCCTAAGCAATCCAAATTGGTTAATGAACAATCATCAATCATTGCTAAAAAATCTCTACGAGAAATAATAGGAGGATCATGCCCAGTCTTCTCATGAGATCCCACATTAAAGTCACTAACCAAGAACTAATTGACTGAACAATGCAAATGAGAAAAATCGAATTTCATTCCAATGAATACGTCTAGAAACACTAGAAGTGCTGCCATAAACTAAAGTCACCTAATTATTAACATTAAACTAACTGAGAGAAAATATAATTTATTGATTAGTGCAAGCAATTAAAGAAGGTGTGAGATGAGAAGCAACAAAAATCCAAAGAGATGGGAGAGTAGCTTCATTATGAGAAAAGAAAGTCAAACCCAATTAACACCAAAAAGCCGAAGGGATATCTTCAAGAGCAATAATTGGTTCTGCAATGCCAACAATATCTGGCTTGTTACTATGACAAAGATAATAAATTTTTTGAAGTGTGTTGGGGTTTTCAGTACCCCTACAGTTCCAATAAAGGACCTTCATCATCATAGATTCAATAGTAAAGGTTTCTTAGTTACTCTCTTGGAAAGAGAAACCTGATAAGAGCCCTGATGCAGCTTAGAATTCTTTTTTTTTTTTTTGAGTGACCGTAGACCAACCACCATCTTCACTTTCTACCTGCTCAGCCCATGATAACTTCTTTGAGGAATCCGCTTCCCCGTCCCTGTCCTTAGAAGTTGTTTCTTGCTATTGCTAAAAAATAACTGCTGGTTCAATTTAAGAATCCTGCTTCTTATGATCATTATCTTCATGAATAGTATCAGTGTCATTAACCACAGTCAGTATTTGCTGCAGCGGAATGGTATCTGACATCTGTGCATCTTCGTTATAAGGGATGTGTTGCACGATAGAATTGGAAAATTGTTGATTTGCATCATCATGGGCATCCTCTAGAATAGATGTTGGTCGGTATTTAGCTTATCTTATAGGCAAAACAAAAACTGAGGTATCATAAGGGACTTTATCGGGTTGAGCATCACCACCAAAAGTATGTATATTATCAGAAGTGTTGTTGACTAGAATGGGATTAGTGGTTGAAGGTAGTAGAAGGCTTTGATCTCCTTCGGCAATCATGAGCAGCATGTCCAATATTGGAACAAACCTGACAAAACAGTGGTAAGTTCTCATAAACAACATCTATAAAAAAACTCTTACCAACCCGTTCAACTAATAAATTTTTTGGTAGAGATTTAGTGAAATTAATATCACTAGAATTCTAGCATAATGGCCAAGCTCCCCATTAATGGTGGCGTTGTCAATTTTAAAAGGGACTCTAATTCCTTTAGCAACTGAAGTTAAAATCTTGAGATGCCAATACACCTATGGAAAATTATATAGACGAACCCATATTTGTGCATTATTGGAGGTATGTTCGGTAGGGTCGAAATCGGGTGTCCAGTGTTAAAGTTGAAGGATGCCAGGTTTCAAAGAAATTGAGCCTCTTTCCCAAACCGAATTCTTTTCAGCAGTTGAATTTAAAATCACATGATAATAGCCACAACCAAAGGAAATCAATTTCCAGGAGTTTGAAAGACCCCATATTGATGATAACTTTTGCTTTAGGTCCGAAAGTTTCCAGGGCAAATCTCCTTTGGATAGCACAAGATGTACAATTAAGGCGTGTTAACAGATCGGCAATCGTTGCTCATAGATTTGTTGATCCACCTGAATGGCAATATAACGACCCTTATGAGTTGTTGGACAATCAACGTGAGTAATGGGACAACCAAGGACTGCCGATGCAAAGGATTATTTTTCGGTGGGTTGGATTTTTGGAGGTTTAATAGAATTGCAGGCAAACATCTCGTCATAATTAAGATTTGCCATGCCGAGAAGGAAGGACGGCCTGGTGGCGCTACCAGCTAAGTAGAATGTAAAGAGAAGACTAGTAGGGTTGAAACTTTTTTTTCAAAAAATTTTAACTAACATAACTGTCACCTCCAAGCATAGTCGAGCTAGCCTTTATCTTCTTCTCATTGCTTAAATTGAATCTGTTCAATTCATTGTTATTTCTGCTTTGTGATTGTAATTTTAATAATATGTAAACTCTTGTAGTTGGAGAAACATGATGTAAATCTTTACCATTGGCAATTGTGGTCAAGCTTTACTTATAATTTGAATTTTGGAATCGGCTGACTGGCTGTATCAGTTTACTTTATATAGCATATAGTCTACTGCTTATTTATCAAATGATAAATGCTAGTGTTTTGCTACTTTATGTGGTATGTCACTGAACTACTGCTCCTCCATCATATCAAATAAAATTAGTGCTCCTCCATTTGAAGCATATAATTGCATAATATACGTCTGGTAACCGCATTTATATAATTATGAAATACATGAACTTCTCGCAGACAGAAAAAGGAGACTTACAGAAAATAATTGAGTTTAACAAGCATAAGTGTAAACAAGAACTAATCAAAAAGTCCAAGAGTTATGATGGCTTTGGTCACCATAACTTGCTCCGTGTTAAAAATAGAACAATTGCTCCGTGTTGATAAACTTAACATAGAGATAGTGAGAGGGACCGACAGAGGGAGGAGAAAAGGGAGAAAGAAAGAGAACAAGAAAGGAATAAAGAATGAGATAAACATAGAAAGAGAGAAGGATAGGGAGAGAGAAAGGGAGAGGGGGAGAGAGAGAGAGAAAAGGGTTTTTAATTTTTGTGATTTTTTTTACAGGTGTGAAGGGGAGCCCACATCACTTGCCACATTTGTAGACACGTTAGTCTATCCAAGGCATTAGTGGCTTTAGCACACTATTGGTAATGGAAAACTCTATGGGGTAGTATATTGTTAGTGAAAATTTCACGAAACTAACTTTGCAAAACACTTAAATAATAGGGTATAAAATTATACTTTCCCCTAATAATAATAATGGATACAATTAGAAAAGTGATGGATTCAATTGAGAAATGATTATGCAAATTATTATTAAATTATTTTTTTTTACATAACTTGTCTATTTTGCCATTTATGGAGGCGAAATTGATGTAACATTAAAAAAAATTAAAATGCAAACCTTTTCGCCATTCATGGAGGTAAAATGTACATAACATTAAAAAAAATTGAAATGCAAACCATTTTGCCATTTGCACGGGTAAAATGCTCATTTCATTTGTACAAATGGTAAAATGATCTCTCTTCTCTATTAGGTACGAAATCTTAATAAAAAGTATCATAAATTAAAAATTATTTTCAAAATAATCATAGAAAGGGAATTTTTTTCAAAACCACCACAAAATGGGAAATAATTTTAAATTTTTCCATAAATTGACAAATAACCCTTATTTTAGGGTAACCCGTTAATATTTAAAATTAAAGTTGTAACTATTGTGACCTAAAAAAAAGCTATAACTAGAAATTTTTTGTTGCTCGTTTTAATATGTTTTGATCATCATGTTAATTTATTGTTCTATGTGTTGGGTTTTCTTTTATGACAAAATAATGATTCAAGTGATTAGTATGCTATTTAATAAGGAAGGATGCTATGAATTGTAGACTGATTACTATAATTGTTATAGCTTTTTTCTTATATTTATTATCTATGAATTTAACAACATTATATTAGAATTACCAGGGAGTTGTTTTTCTGAAATTTTGGATGAATGTTCAAACTATTAGTTGAGAAGCATAAGCCTGACATTTTAATGCTTATGGAACTAGATCAAGTGGGAATAGAGCATATTGGTTCATCAATAAAAGTGAATTTCATTACTCTCATAGAGTGGAAGCAATGGAATTTTTAGGTAGGATATGGTTATTATGGAAAAAAAGGATTCAAGTGTAAATGGTTTTGAGTTCTTGGCAGTTTTTCCATGTTTCAAGTGTCAACAACAATGGTGCACATTCATTTATAACTTTCATCTGTGCTAGCCAAATTGCAAGAATAGAAGTTACCTTTGGCAACTTCTGGGTGATATTGCTGAGAAAATGGTGGACCCTTGGCTACTATACAGGGACTTTAACTCACTTTTTCATGCTATGCATACAAGAGGTGGGTGATGATTCATCGTCTAGGTACTTGTGCCTTACTTAAAAGTGGATGATTGATTTTTTTTAATGTTCGATTTAAATGCAATGGCCATAAATTTACTTGATTGAGAGGTAACCTACTCTAACGTCTTGACATAGCAATCTATAATCATGCATGGTACCATTAATACACTAAAGCCTATGTTATAAATCTACTAAAGATACAGTATGACCATAGGTCGCTCCTTGTCAAGTTCAAATGCAATTGGTTGTTATGATCCACAAATGTACGAAGTCGTTTAAGTAGTAAAAATATTGATCCCCTAGAGAGTGGATGTTGACTATTGAATTACATTTTATGTTTATTTATTTAAACAGTCGAATGAGGATATTATTAAAAATTAAATTAATTTAGAAAATTAAATTAAACTACAATGAAATTTATCAATTAAATGGATGGTTAAGGTTTTTATTTGCAACTCAATTTATCTGAGGGTTATGTTAATCTCCTTATTACTTATAGATTCATTCCATTTCCTAAATATCTTTAGAACTATGAAAATTTATCTTGAGCACTCACATAATTAATTGATTATAAAAACTACTCAAGTGATTAGCTCCTACTACTCAAGCAATTAATTATTCTCAACATTAAAGCAAAGATTTTCAAGAAATATTAATAACCAAACTATTTCTTGACAAATTTTATTAAATTAACAAATTATTATTTTATTATTAATAAGGATCTTCTCTTGATCTCACCTAATTGTCTAAATCAATTCCAAGGGTGATCAGTCCTAAGAAAGCATTAAGTTTAATAATAATTATGGATTATAGATTTGGTGATCTGAAGTTTAACAATTTAAGTCCATTCTTGAGTTGGGTCTAAAAAACCCAACTGCTAATTTAGCTACTCAAGGCAATTGAAAAGAGAAAATCAGTAGTAGAATTAAGAATTGCACACATAAACATTATATAATATCTAATAAAGTACAAAGAATAATTGGAAGGAAAAAATCCCTTTTTATTCTTCTTCTCTTGAATATTATTCACAATTATTCTTCGATCTTCTGCTCTTAATAATCCTTGAGTATATAATAAAAATCGAATTAAAAACTAAAATAAAATTTTTCTTTTTGAAAATAAAAGTGAAATCAGTTGTTTTCCAAACCAACCAACCTCTATAAAAGGGGCAAAACAAAACCATATATAATCGTTCTTTAAAAACCCTAAAAATAAACATCCATATTAGAATTTCTCTGAAGTGCATGGTTGTGCATCATTGGATCTCTAGAAATTACCGAATCACGTGTGACCATGCACACTTATGTGCATAACCATGCACCAACAGGTCTTGACCTTCTCTGAATCAGGTACAATCATGTATACCCATATGCTCGACCATGCATTTGTAGCTTAGCTCCTTTCTTCAATTAGGTACATTCGTGCACACTAATGTGCACGACCAAGCACTAGTGTCTCTGCAAAGTAGTCTTTTTAAGCTTAGGCACAATTGTGCATAATTGTGCATGCAGTTGTGCATGCTTTGTTGTCTTACTTTCATAGAAATTTTGAGCTTTCCTTTTCAAATTCTCACTTAGACTCCCCTAACATTAATTATAACTTAAGCACACCTAGCCAAACAATATAAAAAAAGCATCAAAATAATTAATAACAATTAAAATTCAAATAAAATTATAAAAACCTATAAAAATCTAAGTTCTAAGGAATTTAAGTAAATAATGTCAATACTCTAAACTATTTTAGACACTTTAAGACTTAAAACTCAACTAATTAGTGCTCAAAATCTACTATTTCTTGCACTGATTAGTAACCTTAGCTCCATGTAGTCCTAACAAACCTTTTAGGTTCTAAGATGCATGGCTACTCTATGAAGATTTAAAGCTTTTGTTAACAGGGTTTAGACTGATGGCAACCTTAACCAACTAATAAGTTTCTTCTCTTTTGAGTCAGTAACATGGAATTAAGACTTCTATAGGAATATCTTTAAAAGAAAATCTCAGGTGTTGACAAGATTAGGTAGGGTTTAAGGAGCTCTTGAGAATTATATGTCTGTTAGGCTTACAAAATTAGAGACCCACCTATAAAGAGAGTTGGATGAGATTTTGAAGCAAGAAGAATTATTTTAGCTTTAGAAGTCTAGAGTGGATTGGATTCTTTAGGGGGATTGAAACACCGCTTACTTTTATAAAAAGACTTTATTACATAAACGTAGAAATTGGATCCATCGAATTTGAGATGATTCGAGTCACCTAATCACAAATGATGCAACCATAAAAGTGCTAGCTTGTAAGTATTTTTAAAATATCTACACATGAAACCTTAAATTATTGCCAAAATACACAATAGCAAACCAATTCCCCACAATCATAATAGAGAAGCTAGCCTTACTTGATTCGAAGATAACATATTTTAAGATTATAAAGGCTCTTTTTGACTTGAAACCATTTAAAGCTCTAGGAGCAGATGGCCTTTATGCAGGTTCTTACCAAACTCGTTGGGATATTATTGAGGTTCTTTACGCAGATTTGTAAAGGGTTTATTTAAATGGGATGAGTTATCACTTGAAGCTAATAGATCTCTACTTATACTTATGCTAAAAAAAGAAAATGCTCAGTATATGAAAGACATTTGCATAATAAGTCTCTATAATATGAATTACAAGTTGGTGACAAAAATAATTGTTAATCACATTAAACATCTCCTACAAGACCTAACTGCCCCTCTTCAAACAAGCTTCATGCTAGAGCGACATATCACAGATAACATAATTTTGGCTTAAGAAATTAACCACTCCATGAAATAAAAATGGATATATGGAAATAAAGATCGACTTAGCCAAAACTTATTTTATGCTAAGTGGGATTTTATTCATAATACTCTAAGAGATGTAGGGTTTCCACCGGACCTAATAAAGGTCATTATGCACTGCATTAGATCCTCTTCAATGGAAGTCATATGGAGTGGTAGTGTAATGGACAAGTTCTTTCCTATAAGAGGTATCCGAAAAAAAGATCCTCTCCCCCCATATATCTTTGTTTTATGTGTCAAGTGACTAGCCTAAATTGTTGCTAACAAAGTGTAAAAGGGGACTTCAAAGCCTTTGAAGCTAAGTCAAAATGGATCTGGAATCTCATACTTTATTTTTTGTAGATGACCTACTTCTTTTCTTAAAGGCTTTTGGCTAATAAGGTAGAATAATCAAGGCAGTACTTAAGGATTTTTATTTATTCTCAGGGCAAATAGTTAGTGTTGCAAAATCTTAAATTTATTTCTCTAGAAATGTTGCTCGAAGGGATATTATTGTCATGGCTGATTTATTGGGTTTTTAGAGGACTAAAAACTTAGATAAATACCTAGTGTTCCATTATTCCTTATTAAGGTAATAAAAAAGCATGTATAAGGATGTCTTGGATAAAGTACATAAATAGTTAGCTGGTTGGACAAGGAATTACCTCTTGCTAGCAGGCAAAATGATGCTAACTCAATCAAGTTTGGAGGCTATACAGTTGTATACAATGTAGATAACCAATTGCCAACTTTTATTATGATAGATTAGAGATTTGGTGTAAAAAATTATTATAGTGTTCTACTAATAACAAAAGGAAAAAAATTTGGTATTATGGTCTGATATGTGCCTACCTAAAGAGGTGGGTGAAGCTGGTATGAAGCATTTAAGGTAGGTGAATAAAGCCATGATGAAAATTGGGTTAAACTAGATCACGAGTAAAGAAAAATTTTAGGTATGTATATTAAGTGCAAAGTATGGGTTAAATGATAATGGTGTCCTTTTAGCTTTAAATTATTATAATGGATCATATCTCTTGAGAGCTATGGGAAGAATTTAGCCTTAAGTCCTTAATAGGGTGCACTAGTCGATTGGAGATGGCAAAGGGCAAGCTTTTGGCTTAATAACTGGGTTCTAAATGCATCACTTATTGAATTTGTTACAACAACAATCCATAATGATATTAAGTTCAAGAGCATTCAATTTTTTATGCATGAAAATAATCAATGGAAGTGGGATTTGTTCGTGAATAATCTTCCCTAAGTTATAATCTTACAAATTGCTTCCCATAAATTTTTTATGCTTTATGATGGTGAGGATAGCATGTATTAGAAATATTCATCTTCAAGTGATTTTTTAGTTAGATTAGCATACCTGAGCCTTATAGGATCACCTGATTTGCCAGGCGATAATCTTTAGAAATTAATTTGGAAGTGGCAAGGCGCATAGCTTATTTGAACCTTCTTATGGCTTACTCTCAAGGAATGTCTTCTTAAAAATAAGGAATGGACTTGGAGGCACATGATGAACTAGGCAGAGTGTTCGATTTACTATATAGACATGAGGAACCAGTCTTGTGAGATTGCCTTCTAGCAAAGGCAGTTTGGAATCAACTAATCCCTCTGAAGAGGCAATAATGTTCTATTCATTAAACCTGTATAGTTGGATAAAGTTCAACCTGATAGGAAAGCTTAATGCTAATGGCTTCTCGAATTGGTCTTAATGGCTTGGTGTAATAGCTTGGCATTTGTGGCAATGGAGGAATGAGTGTATTTTTTAAGAGAGACCTCGACTGCCCAACAAACTTATGGATATAAAAATAATGGTTTGTGACATTGATCAAGCTCACTCTCAATTTGGGATTCTTGATAGTTATGGAAGAATTTGTACTCAAAAGATTATTAGTTAGGTGTGCCCAGATGAGGGGTGGTTTAAATTAAACATTGATGGGTTTGTTATTAATGGTTCTAACAAGGCAACTACTGGAGGGCTCATTTGGGACCATTATGGGAGATGGATTTGAGATTTCCAAATGAATGTTGGCATTGCCTCTATCACAAGTGCAGAATTATTGGGGATTTATAAAGGTCTTTCCTTGGCGTGGGATTTTGGGGTCAAACAGTTAATGATGGAAAGAGATAGTTTATGTGTTGTTCAACTAATCAGATAGAAATCCTACAAAACTAATAGACATGTTGATTTAGTTAATGTTATTCTTCACCTCATTCAAAGAGATTAGATAGTTTAAGTCAAACACATCCACAAAGAAGTTAAGGGACTGTTTAGTTTTGAAAAATGTTTTCTATTTTTTTCCAACTTTCTTTTAATTTCCTTGTTTTTAGTTTTTCATTTTCCAAAAATAGAAAATAAAAAAAATCAGAAAATCAATTTGCTTATTACTTTTCATTTTGTAATTTTTTTTATATTGTCATAATTTTTTATGAAATTTTTTATAATAATTTTTTATTTAATATAATAATAATTCTTCTTATTTATATTATAGTATTTAAGCTTAAATTATTTATTTTATAAAAAATTTAAATCATGCACATTTAATTAACTTTAATTTAAAGTCATGAGACTGTGGTGATGGTGGTGGTAGAGATAATAAATGTTATGATGGCGGTGGTGCTGGTTGCAGAGGTTGTGGCAATGGTAATGATGATGGTGGCATAGTGGTGTTGCTGCAACCACTATGTTAAGAGGTTGTGGTAGAGGTAGCAAAAGTTATAGTACTAGTGGAGATAATAGAGGTTGTGATGGTAGTGGTGGTGGAGGTAAGGGAGGTTGTAATGGTGGTGGAGGAGATTGTGGTGGTGATGGTGGTGCTGGTAATGGTAGTGGTAGTGGTAAAGGTAGCAAAAATTATGTAGTTAAAGTTATGGTGGTAGTGGTGGTGGTGGAGGTTGTGCTGATGGTAGAGGTTAAGAAGGTTATGGTGGTGGAGGTAGAGAATGTTGTGGTGGTAGTGGTAATGTTAGCGGTGGAGGTAGCGAATGTTGTAGTGATAATAGTGGTGGTAGCGGAGGTTGTACTAGTAGTAGTGTTTAAGGAGGTTGTAGTAATGTCAAAATATTAATTAGAAAATTTAAACAATATCTTTTATTAGTTTTCTAAAGCCTTTTATAATTTGAAAAATTTGGAAAATAGTTTTCTAAATTAGAAAATATCATAATTAAATAATAACTTCTATTTTCTAGTTTTCATGAAAATTTTTTTGGAAAATAAGTATTGTTTTTCAAAACTAAGTAGGTCCTAATTTTTCTACAGACTTCTTGGCTTCTGCTGCTCTCAATAGCCGTATTAGTTGCCATTATGCCTCAGCTCCTATAGACAAATTAGTCTAGTGATTGGAACATGATATAAAAGGAGTAGCCTACTCTAGAATGATTGGGATGTGTTAATCTTGTGATTATTTTCTTCCTTGTACCAAAAAAGAAAATAAGGAGCTTTCAGTCCATTACTAAACGCCAATAAGAACATCAAGGTAAAGGAGAATTAATAAATGAGAAGCATTATCTACTCAGTCTCTTTGAATATCAATTCAAGAGCTAAAGATATGTGATTTGGGTTTTAATCGTAGAAACATTATCAAGGTTATAAGAAGAAAAAAGACATAAATGATTTTGTAAAAAACCTGAAATTTGAAAAGAAAGAGAAAAAGATGAAGAAAGAAAGAAAGGGCGAGGAACACAAAAAAAGGATTGAGAAAAATGATGTTAAAGGAGAGTTTTTATATATCGGTTCCATATTGTTTTTTTATTTTACAAAATAAGATAATGAGTTAGTAAACATCTGTTTATATGTAGTTAAAATGAGGGGCGAAAATCATAGCTTTTGAATAATTTTATGCTTAATTGATATCAAAATTATATTAAAAGTAAATGTGAGCCTCGCAATAAACATTAAGGGAAAAAATGCATCTTTTCCTTCTAGAAAAATGTGTTTTATATGAGAACAATATAATGTTTTGTTTATTAAATTAAAGAGAAGATGACTTTTATTATGTTTGTACAACATGATTAAATGGTGGAAATAAGGATAAATTCTATGAACAGTCACCAAACTTTACACTTGATTACAAAATGGTAGCATAACTTCAATTTGTAACTTTAGTTACTTCAATTTTGCTTTCATAGGGATGTCACTTATTTAATTTCAGCTAATTTTAATGACGGGGATACTGGAGTTGCACATCATCTGCCGCATCTGAAGCTACATCAACATGACTCAAGAATTCTAATTTAAGTGGCTAGTAAAAGTAAAAACAAAAAAAGATAAAATTACTTATTACAACAAGTAAAAACCACTAATGCTGTGATATTCATGAAATCCTTAAAGCCAAAATCCCTCAAATCCCAAAATTAGCAGAGTAAGTAAATTTCGCTCCTATTCTTTTGCTTACCATTCCTCTTCTTAATTTCTTCCAATCTAAATCAAAATCATTTCGTTCTTCTCATTCATCTTAGAATAACCTTTATTATCTTCATGTTCAAACTTTTGAACTGGAAACGAGATAAGAAATGATGGAGCAACGAGTTTGAGTTCCTCATTGTCAATGTAACGAGGCAGCATTGTTGAAGACTTTATGGACAGAGGCAAATCCAAACAACGTTTTTCATATATATATATATATATGCTTTAAATTAATAAAAAATTTGAATACAATTGAAAATATGTATATAAAATAACTTAGAATTTATATGTTTAAATAGTTTTGAATTCGTATGATGTGTGAATTATAAATTAATAGATTTTTTATTTCATTATTTTAAAATATAATTAAAATATATTAATTAATTAATTTTATTAAAATAGATGTTATAAATTAAACTGTAATTAATAGTTTTCATTAGGCTCTTTATAATTGAATTCTAATAAATGAAGATCTATTTTTAAATATAAATAAAATAAATAATTCAAATATATTATTTAATAAAATAAAAGTTATAAATTAAATAAATAGTTATCTAATTAATAGTTGTTAGGGCTGTTTATGATTAACTTTGATAAATGAATATCTAAAAATTAACTAATCATTCAAATTAGTAGTCAATTTATGAGAATGTTGTCCCCTTTGTACAGTCAAAAGATTAGGGTCGGTAATTTGTGATATGACGCATTCAAACGGTACAACACGACATGATGCAGAGTTAAACGGGTTTGAATTTAATATAAATAGATTTAGGTCACAAATGACCTATCTAACCCATTTAAACACGTATAAACACATTTCATAAACATGTTAATACAATTAATATAAGCACGTATATATATATATATATATATATATATAGTCTTGATATATTGTATTGTATATATATTGTTATTTTATATGCTATTGGACAATTTTACATTTTTTATGAAGTTTCAAATATCATAATGATATTTATAATTTATATGTATGTTTAAACTTAAAAATTATTATTTAGAATTTGTATGTTTAATTGTTTTTTTTTTAATTTTGTGATTTGATGTTAAAGCATGTTAAATGTATCTTTATCATGTTTATAATGTGTCTAAACACATTTAAATATGTATAAGTTAAATAAATTACACGGATTATGTCGTTATAGTCTTGATATATTGCATTGTATATATATTATTATTTTATATGTTATAGGATAATTTTACATTTTTATGATGTTTCGAATATTATAATGATATTTATAATTTATATGTATGTTTAAATTTAAAAATTGTTATTTAGAATTTATATGTTTAATTGGTTTTTTTTTTAATTATAAATGTATTTAAAGATAAATTGAAATTTTAACACAATTAATTTAACAAATGATCAAATAAACTTTGTTAATGTTATATTGATATTCAAACAAACTTTCTTAAAGTTATTTCATATTTTAACACCGTTCATTTATAACTATCTACGAGTTTCCAATTTGCCAGCAGTCCACTCTTTTCAGTCCCATGTGGATGATTCTCAAGCACCTAAGTTTAATTTTGGGATTTTAGGGAAAAAAAAAATTAAAAAGGAAAAAAAATTTAAAATACTGTTGAATTTTTTTCATCTATCAAACTACTATTAATTTTTTTTTTTCAAAAATATGGTACCACTAAAAAGACACATTTTTTTCATTCATCTCCTTCATCTTTTTCTTCTCATTTCTTTTTTTTCTTTTTTCCCATTCAAGGGTTGTTTCTAAATTTGATTTTAGTAATTTTAAATAATTTTTTAAAAATTTTTTAGTTTATTTTTCATTTTTTGAATTTATTTTTGTTGGGTTTTTATTTTTTTGTTATTTTTTAAATTATTTTTTTTATGGTTCATTTTCAGTTTTATGAGCTTATTTTATATTAATTTTCTGGTTGTTTCAACAAAAAAACCATAAAAAAAAATTAGAAAAACAACTAAGAACCAAAAAACAAACAGGAACCAAAAACAACTTCTTAAACATCAAGAAACAACCATAAAAATGGTTGTTTTGTGATTGTTTTATGGTTGTATTTGTTTTTTTTTTCTTGGTTCTGTTTAAGTTTGAGCATGTTTTGGAGTGATTTTGTAGTTGTTTTTTTTAATTGTTTTCATAGTTATTTTTATGGCTATTTTGAAAAAAAAAACCATAAAAAATCTTGAAAATAGCCAGAAAAACAAACACAACATGACAATCTTTGACAATCTCATAAAACATAAAAATGAATCAACAAAAAACCAAAAATAATTGTCAAAATAATCAAAAAACAACAAAAAATATTGTATAAATGACAAAAGAAAAAACACAAACGAGCCAGAAAAACAACTTAAAAACACCATAAAATAATAAATAAATAAATAAATAAAATAAGTAGAGAAAAAAATAAATAGAAAATAAAAAATAAGGGAATAAATAATAATATCAAAATGAAATAAATACAAATAATAATAATAATAATAATAATAATAAGAAAAATAAGAATAAGAATGAATAATATGTCAAAATAAAATAATTTTGAAATAATAATAGTAATAATAATAATAAAAGAAGAAAAACAAGAACAAAATTGTAAAAAACAAAATAAAAAGATGAAGCTGAAAAGCGCTAAAGTAAACTTGAAAAAAAAAAAAAAAAAAGCTATAGAAAGTGGAGGAAAAAAAGTAATCCAATTAGTGTGTAGGGTGTAAATTTTCCTTTAATTGTGACGGGTTGTTTGTCATCATTAGTGTAGCTGGGCTAGGCGTGACAATCATTCAAACTGAAATTATTGCACCGACCTAATTTGGGCTACTGATTCTTAAATCCGAACTGAAGTAATAAATTTCTGGATTGTGTCCCAGTCTCTCCTGAGCTTTCCAAGTAACCTGAACTTGTTGGGCAATGTGTACTTTTTTAACTTGGGTGACAAAAATCCCGAAATGAATTAATTTGGGTCTTATTTTTTTATTTATAAATTTGCCGTTGGAATTGATCAGATCAAAAAATTATATATATTTATAATATATATAAATATATGAGGTAGATGAAATTAAAAAAAATTTATAATTATTATTATTATATAAAAATTAAATAATTTAATTATTCACTAATAAAAAAAATATAATTAATTAAATATAATTTTAATTTAATTGAAAGTCTAGTTTTTATTTTAATTAGATTAATTTTTATGTTATTTCTAACAAAAATTAAATTGACTAAAATATAATTGTTTAAAAGCATATTTTTAGTAACAAAAGTAATATAATTATCGATATTATATATTTTCATAAAGTTTAATAAAAAAAGAGATAAAATTAAATTAATTAATATTTATTATTTAATTATTAGTTGAACTTAAAAAATTATATTAAATTAATTTTTGTTTAAATAAAATTATTAATATTAAACATATTTAAAAAATAAAGTGTCATAATTTAAATAAAAAATTTACTAAAATTTTAATAAATTATAAGTTTAATGGGGTTTTAATATTTAAATTGTGATATAAAAAATATTAATTTTAAATTTTTGGTTAACAAATAACTCATTTTTTTATTATTAGGATTAATTATGATGATAATATTTTTTTTATATGAAATCATTTAGAGAGTTGAGAAAAATTAATTATAAAAAATATTAAAATAATATTATATAATTATTTAAATAAAAAATTTATAAAATTTATAATAAATTATAATTATATTAAGTTGATATCAAATTGTTATAAAATAAATAATACGATAATTATTTTTAAAATTTTTTATTTAATAATAATAATAATAAAAATATATTTTATTATTTATTTACTACATATTACGAATTAAATAAAATTTTTTATTTACGTATGAAATAAACATAATGTGAATTTGGATTATTCCGAATAGTTCTGATTTTTCTCTTTATAAACAGTGCAACAACCTTTGTTATACAGTATTTATATCAGGTGATGACTACTAGTTTTAACCAGTAGTCATCCCCTTACCCTCTTTTTTTCCTTATTTTAGTTTTTATTAACTAATATGTTGTTTATATATCTATGTCTTGATAGTCTTGTGTGCATAGCCTTTTGGTGTAGAGTTAAATCTGTTGCTTTTTGTTTGGTTATGATAGTCGAGGTACATGCCTCCTCTTCGCTTGTAAGTTTCTCCATGGATCGACGAAGCTTGGTAGATTTGCAGTTTTCGAGTTCTTGCAAAGCCGTCTATTCCAACTTCTATGTACTTATGATCTTCAGATCTAGTACTGTTATGCTTAAAGCTTCCATCCATTTGCACATGTCATGCTTAAAGTTGTCCCCTTTATGTCAGGACATTGTCACCTGCTTAAGTCCACTGCATCGACAACTCAAGCAGGATCAGGTTGCCACTGTCGCTGCTGTCGCCGTTGTCATATGGCTGTCTTCTCAATAATTTCCGGTTACAAACTTTCCATGGCAAATTGGTGTTATTGGGCTTTTCCTAAACTTTAGCCCTTCCTACTCTCAAGCCCTTAAATTGTACTGAATTTCCAAAATCTGCAGGCCCTTAGATCTGGTTTGTTTTCATGTACTATTTATGATATAATATAATCTATTTTCTTTTGGTAAAAAAAAATTATATAGCAGAAGGCTGTGACCGACACTTTTTTTATTTGAAAATAAACTAATAAAAAAATGTTTTGAATTGGCCGGGGTTGAAAATGCGTGTAGTGACCATCAAACTATTAGGAGTTTTTTTTTAATTTTTTATTATTTAATTAGTTACCCAAAAATCTTTATCTTAATTTTTGATTTAAAATTAAAAAATATAGAAATTCAATCTGTTTGAATTTGATCGATGTAATCCCTACTTTTAATTGGGTTTATAGAAAAGTTGGACTGAATACAATGATTATTATTGATAACCAAAGATTTTTTCCACATTTTCAATTTATTTTAGAGAAATTTACATCCCTCACTAAGTTTTGATCAAATGATTTTAAATTTAGTGTCACTTAATTTTGTTTTCAACTTATTTTATACAACACTATTTTTTTTTATTTCATTTTTACATTATTACCGTAGAGTATTGTTTTTGCATAAATCCATTGTATTCTCTATGTGTTATTTATTGTTTTTTTTTTTTTTTTGGATCAACTAGTTCTTTCATTGAAAAGCGAACAACACAGCCGTTATGGAAATTTACTAAGAAAGAACATTACAAGTGAGTAATATACCAAAATCGGGCTAAAGATGAGGACTGACAACTAATAATATCACCTAACGCTCGTCCATTCAAAGCTTCGTTGTTATCGTAATCCCCTCATGCTTATTTAATGAGAAACCAACTTCTTTTGTTCCCAAAGTTTTGCTATGATTACTTATCGAGATAGTTTACAGCATGGTCAAAACCTACCATGACAACATAGTATAGTAACTTATGAAAAGCACTATGAGGGATGAATAAAGTTAATGGAATTTTAGTTAGATATTAAAAAGAAAATTAAGAGATTATAAAAAAATTGAATAACAAGTGAAAAGAAAGATTCACACAAAAAATATAAAGACTTAGATTTCATCAACAAATTTAAGTTTCCATCTAAATTATCCTTAGTTAGAATTTTTAACCTCATATCTATTTATTAACTTAGATTATTTATAACAAAAAATTTTCTAGGCTAAACTTATTTTCTTGGGTAATTCACAACCAATATATAAGGCTAACACTTAAAACTTTTAATGAATCAATACCATACTACCTTTTAATTCAACCTAACAACATTCAAAGAATAAATTTAAAATAAATGAGAATGAGCACAATAAAATTTAAAGAATTTTACGATCACTAAAACTCTCTCTAACCTCTTAAATAAGGTTTGGTAATGTGTATTTATTAATAAGGATGGAAAAATAGATGTTAGGAAGCCATAATTCCATCTCATTCTTCTCTACTTTCATTAAATGTTTTTTATTCTTTTTATAGGAAAATGGTTGCTCACAATAGTGACTACCCTATCATAACCCTTAACAAAATTAGCTATTGCAGCTTGATTCTGATTGTTAGAAAGTTGATAGGTGGATTATGACTACTATCACAATCGTAACCTTAGATCATGAGGGTCATTGCCTTCAGTCTTGGCTTCAATGTCCTTATTTATCATGCTCATGACTACTTGATCACGATCGTGATCATACATCTCATGATCCTGATCAGGATCATGAAGGTCACTACCTTTCTTGACTACTCTCGACCAATTTTCCTCAGGACTATGATAATTTCTTATCATAAAAATGACCCTGCTCCTCATGATCGTGACCTATGATTGTGAAGGTCATTGCTTGAATTCTTGAATTGTCTTCATTCATCTCACAATCATACTTCCATGCTCACGATTATGACCTAGCTCACGAACATCATTGCCTTTATGCATAACTTAATTTTTCAATCCTTAAAGGAGCTATAACTTGAAAATAGTTATAAAATCTTAAATCATATGCATTACAGACTCAAAATTGAGTTGTTAAAGTTAAAACAAGGTTGATTAAGTCTTGATCATGCAAATGGTCAACAACTTGATTATGGCTTATTATTTCTTTTTTTTCCCTTAACATCATGTTGGGTTTCATGATGCAAACCACAACAGAAAAAAATTAATTCATGAAAATCCTAAACCCAGATCCATGTAATTTGAGTAAATTGATTGAGAGAGATTCTAAACACTCACCAAGACGATCTTATGGCAAGATGGTTGAAAGTAAGAAAGGGAGTTCACTTCGGTGACACCTTACCTTGAGCTTTTTGTATAGGTCTTATTGGATTAAGACGCTGCCAATAAAGTCATGCTCTTTACCAGTATCCATATGAATAAGGTGACCACAATAAAGATGGTGTGTTAACACCTTTTTGAAAATAACTCTTTTCTCTATGTGTATTTTTCTTTTCTAAAAAAAAAAGTGAAAGAAGGAGGAGAATAAGAGTATATAAAAACCTAGAGAAAAAGATGTATATATAGACATCTCATTTAGGGTCCACTTACTTACCAAAATAATTTTGGTAAGATTGGACTTCCTTTTTTATTTTAATTTTAATTCCAAATTAGAATTATTCCTTATTCATGTAGATAACTTTTACCATAATAAATAAATATAAATATAAATACACAGAGATATATATATATATATATATATATATATATATATATATATATATATATATATATATATATATATGAATACTTAGGTTTGACCTCTAGCAAGACATTATGACTACCTAAGTTGTGTAAAGGCTGATAATCCGATACAACCTAATCCACAACGTGTATTATAGTCCTTTTATCACACGATATCTTGGTTGAACATAAAATATGGTTTATGTCATCCTTATATAGTTCAATCATATTATTTCTCAATCTCAAGTAAACTGATACTGATAACTTTTTATATGATATTGATAACTCTTTATCAATACATTCTAGCATGACCATGCATTTCTCTTCAATCAAACTCAGAAGGGCCTACAGATATCTTCTCAAACTAACTGAGGGATAAATTTTATCTTAATCACTTACATTCCTTACATAACTTATTCTATATCCAATCACAACTTGTTTTACCATCCGGTTAAAAATGGTGTAGGGATGTGTCAAAATATAAAAATTATTATGCAAGAAACCATGCTGATCTCAGGTCAGAGGACTGAGATAATACTACTGTAATGAGAATCACTTATGAAAATTATCCATGTAGTATTCTCATAGTAGGTTGATTTAGTACATCATTTCTCTAAATATGTACTTATGAGTTTGACTTAATATCTTATATACTTATTAGTAAAATGTAATCATCAATCAAGCTCATACTAGTCTTAATTCATTGTTGTTCCCACAACAGTGATTGACTAAGGATAATTTAGAATAGAATTCAAATGTCACCTTTACTATCAAGTCACATACTTAATGATCTTAGTTAGAATTAACTATTTAAGGATAATATTAGAATTGGCCAGTAATAATAAAAATGTCTCTTTATTAATAAAATGGAAATATAACAAAGTTAAAGTATGGCCATTACATAATAGGCCTAGGGAATATTACTAACAATCTCCCACTTGCACTAAGCCCAATCAATATTGTATCTCATACCCATTGACCTAGTATGACTCTTATGCTTAGGATATGGAAGAGGCTTAGTTAGTGGATCAATAATATTGTCATTTGTTGGTACTCTGCATGTTTTGATGTCACTCTCAATGATTTCTCTAATGAGATGATAACGCCTAAGTATGTGTTTGGATTGCAAATGTGATATGGGTTCCTTTTCATGTGCTATAGCTCCATTGTTATAACAATACAAGTATACTATATTTGATATCCTAGGAACACCTAATCTAGTTATGAACTTCTTAATCCAAATAGCTTCCTTAGCTGCCTCTGAGGTAACTATATACTTAGCTTCTATTATAGAATCGACAACGGTGTCATTCTTTGAACTTCTCTAGCTCATTGCACCTTTATTCAAACAAAACACATAACCTAACTATGATCGAAAGTCATCCTTATAAGATTGGAAGCTTACATTAGTGTAACCATTTACAACTAGCTCATCAACCTTCCCACTATACAGTGAAAATGCATCCTTAGTCGTTCTCAAGTACTTACGGATATTCTTAATTGATATCCAATGACTTTCACCTGAGTTTCACTAGTATCTACTCGTTATGCTCAAGGCATATGAGATATTTGGCCGAGTGCATAATATGACATACATGATGGATTAAATAGCAAAAGCAAAAGGAATAATACTCATGCGGTCTCGCTTATCTTGTGTCATTGGGCACTGATTCTTACTAAGAGTAATGCCATATGACATTGACAAGAATCCTCTCTTAGAGTTTTACATACTGAACCTATTAAGTACCTTATCAATATAAGTTCTCTGACTTAGGCCAATAAGCCTTTTAAATCTATCTCTATAAATCTTAATGCCTAAAATATAGGTGGCTTCACCTAAGTCTTTCATTGAGAAATAATTCCCTAACTATGATTTAACATTTTATAGAGTAAGAATATCATTTCGAATGAGTAATATGTCATCAACATATAACACTAGAAAAACTATTGCACTCCCACTAACTTTCTTGTAAACACAAGGTTCATCTTCATTTTTTATAAATCTAAACTCTTTAGCTACTTCATCAAAATGAAGATTCCAACTCTGAGAAGCTTGCTTCAATCCATAAATGGATCTTTTAAGCTTGAAAACCTTTATAGAATTCTCAGGATTGACAAAACCCTATGGTTGTATGATATACACATCTTTAATTAGGTTTCTATTAGAGAAAGCTATTTTGACATCCATTTGTCATATCTCATAATTATAGTATATAGTTATGGTAAAGAGAATTTGAATGGATTTAAGTATAACAACTGGTGAAAAAGTTTTATTATAATCTATACTATGTGTTTGCTTAAAACCCTTTGTTACTAGCCTTACTCTAAAGGTATGCACATTGCCATCCATGTTAGTTTTCATTTTCAAAACCCATTTGCACCAAATATTTTTTTTAACCTTTAGGTAGATCAATTAAAGTCCATACTTGATTATCATATATGGATTGCATTTCTAATTTCATAGCTTCTAACCATTTCTCAGAGCATGGATTGTCTATGGCCTTTAGATAGGTTGTAGGCTCACTTTGATCCATAATCATCATATTATTATTATCTATTATGAGGAATCCATATCTTTTAGGATTATGACGTGTCTTACTAGACCTTATAGGACCTTATGGTACTTATATAGATTTAAAATTTACTTGTTGATCTAGTTAAGGTTCCATTTATGGTACAATGCTATTTTATAGTTCTTGAATTTCTTCAAGTTGTACCTTACTCTCATTGGTCTCTTTGGAAATGTATTCTCTTTCCAAAAAGACACCATTCTTTGCAATAAACATTTTGTTCTCACAAGCATTATAAAAGTAATATCCTTTGATTTCTTTAGGATATCCCATAAAAATGCACTTGTCTAATTTGAATGCTAATTTATCTAAACTTTGATGCTTCATATAAGCCTCACATCCCTAAATCTTAAGAAAGACAAATTGGGAGATTTCCCAGTCCATATATCATATGGTGTCTTTTCAACTGCCTTTGATGGAACTCTGTTCAAAAGGAATGTAGCAGTTTTTAGAGCATACCCTTAAAAGGATATTAGAAGATTTGATTGACTTGTCATAAATTGAACCATGTATAATAAAGTTTGATTTCTCCATTTAGATATGCCATTCCATTGTGGTGTCCCTACTAGAGTTAATTGTGAAATTATTCCATAATCTCTAACATTATCAATAAATTCTTGGCTTAAATATTCACAACCTCTATCATATCTTAGTGCTTTAATATTCTTACTAAGTTGATTTTGTACTTCATTTTTGAAAATTTTAAACATTTCAAAATATTTAGATTTATGTTTCATTAAATAGACATAGCCATATCTACTGAAATCATCAGTGAAAGTCATGAAGTATTGATAACTTCCTCTAGTAGTGGAACTTAATGGTCCATATACATCATAATGTATAAGGTCCAATAAGTCATTAGCCTTCTCACCATGTCCAGTAAAAGGTGTCTTAGTTATTTTTTCTTATAAACAAGATTCATATGTTTTAAATGGTTAAAAATCAAAAGAATTCAAAAGTTCATATTGATGGAGTTTTAAAATATGTTTCTCATTTATATGGCCTAAACGATAATGCCAAAGATAGGTTATGTTTGAATCATTATATTTAAATTTCTTTATATCAATGTTATAAATAGACTTTTCATTAATTTCTTTTATGTCTAAAACATAAAGACCATGAGTTGATAGAGCATATCTATAGACAATGTCATTATGATAAATGGAGTATTTATTATTCATAATAATAAATTCAAAACTATTCTTATCTAAACAAGAAACATAAATGATATTCCTACTTATAGTAGGTACATAATAACAGTTTTTCAAACTCAAAAAAAAATCCACTAGGTAAAGTTATATCATAAGTTCCTATAGTTAAAGTAGCAACTCTTGCTCTATTTCTAACTTGTAGGTCCACTTTGCCTTTAGCTAAGATTCTACTCATTTTTAGACCTTACGCATTAGTACAAATGTGAGATCCTTAACCAGTATCTAATACCCAAGAATTAGAAGTAGATAAATTGACTTCTATAATATGAATACCTGAAGTGGTAGTCGTACTACCCTTCTTTTTGAGATCATCCATTGAAAGCTTGCAATTTCTTTTCTAATGGCTTGACTCATTACAGAAAAAGCATGTTCCCTTTTTTGGTGGTTTTGCTTAGGGTGTAAGTTTAGGCTTGGGCTTTTGAAAGCCTTAATCTTGCCTTTACCTTTTCCCATCCTTCTTATGCCTTTCCCTTTATTGACATTAGAACATCCTTGGTATTCTTGATGTTCTTTTAAGTTGTCTTAAGTATCCCATACAATTCAAAAACTGTTTTATTCATGCGATGCATGTTATAGTTCATAATGAACACATCATAAGTTTCTGGTGAACACTGAAGAATAATATCAATGGCTAATTCTTGCTCAGTCTTATGACCAGCCTTTCCAGGTTTTCAAGATGACCTTTCATCTTAAGACCTTGAGGAGCTACTAAGCTACTAATAGTCAACTTGTAGGAAAGTAATGCCTTTATGGTGCTAAACCTTTCGATTCTAGCTTTCTTTTGAAACATTTACTTGAGATGGCCAATTATGGTATAAGCATCCATCTCTATCAATTACTTTTAAAGATTTGATTCCATGCATCTAAGCATGAGGCAAGTGACATCAATAGAGTCATTAAGATGCTTACTATTAGTATCCTTTTGTGGTTTATCTATGATAGGTTGATTAAGGATATATTCATTTCTCTCTTATTTAAGAACAATTCTTAAGTTTCTGTACTAGTTAAAGAAGTTATTCCCATTAAGCTTATCCTTCTCAAGGATTGATCGTAGTGACAGATTAAATGTAATGTTTGAAGCCATTATTTACAACAAATATATATGCAATGCATTTAGTATTTTATTAAATTATTTCAATGAGGCATAATTTTAAATCCCATAAAAATTCATTCAAATCAATAACCTTTAAAGTTAATTTGTAAATTTTAGTGGGCCAAGATCCATATTTCACTATACTCTAACTGAGCTTTGGCTCATCACCTAAAGTATGGTTATTTAGGTAGGTAACTGTTCTCAATTACATCTCATGTAACTTTTGGAAAGGTATAGGATTTGACATCACATGTCTTGGCCAAAAATCCCATATAACGCCCTAGGTCCAAAACCATTTTGATAACTTAGCTAAGTCATATCCAATGTTCGAACAACACCGTTATTTGATTTGCCTTCCTCGAATGACTAAATACACCCTGCTTTGTAGGCCTATATATAGTAATCTAACAAGTGTTGAATTTATGGAAGGCATTATAGTGACTTAATATTAAATAAAGGTTTTTCTTTATTTAATCTTATTTAATTAATATTATATTCCATACAAACATGGCATCTCATACATAACATCATAAACATAACATAATAATAATAATAATAATAAACTAAATGTGACATAGCATGACCCCAAATTTAGATTGATCTTCATAAATCAATATGAAGATCAAAAGTCAATCACAGGAAACAAGACTTCCTTTCATTTTGAGCTTTTCACCTTGGATCTCCACTTTGAGTTTCCACCTTTGATCTCTATCCTCTCCTCCTCTTGGGTCTCTATGTTAGGTCTTGATTTACATTACATTATATATTGTAATCTATACTATTCTATTATACTCAATAAAATAAAATTATAACAAATGAAAAATGACTTGCAAACTGTATTTAACAATTATAATCCATAAAAAGAATAACAAAAATCCAATCACATTGGTCTTAAGGGCCATGCTATACATCATACAATTTACACTAAACACACACAGCATAATAGTTTAATTTTCATTAAAATTAGTTATTATGACAAGAACAAATTATATGACAAATCTATTTGGGATTAAGGGGCTTGTCATCTTATTACTTTTAATTGGTATGTTCAATTTATATTTATTTTGTTCAACATTTGAACATGAATGCAATATGCCTCGACAGATATGACTGTGTCAAAAATAGACATGGCCGTGTTAATATGCAATTTGCAAAATTTGCTCTCAAACACCACTATGTCAAAAATAGACACGGTTATGTCTACTTATACTTTTATAGACGTACAACCAGACATAGCTGTATTGTCTAAGCGACATGGCTATGCCCCCCTGTAACCTAAATTTTACCTTAAAAAACATTATGTATTTTCAATAAATCCATACTATAAATAGTGTTTACTCATATTAAAAAATTATAGACATTAATCCAATTAATGTACATAATTAAATCATCATAAAAATGTTCAATTGATTTTTGAAAACATTTTTCAAATTAAATGCATATATATCACATATATATACAAAACCAATTCCACATATCTCATGTATATATCATATATATGATAAAATTAATTTAATCGAATTACAAGTGGCTCTGATACCACTATTGGGTTTCATGATGCAAAATGCAGCGAAAAACAAAAATTAATTCATGAAAATCCTAAACCCGAATCCATGTAACTTGAGTAAATTGATTAAAAGAAATTCGAAACACTCGCCAAGATGATCTTATGGCAAGATGGTTCTAAGGAAGAGAGAGGGTTCACTCCATTAAGACCTTACTTTGATCTTTTTATATAGGTCTTATTAGATCAAGACATCGTCAATAAAGCCATGCCCTTTACCGGTATCCACACGAACAAAGTGACAAAATCAAAGATGGTGTGCTAGAATCTTTTTGAAAATAACTTTGTTCTTTTCTTTCTACATGTATTTTTCTTTTCTTGAAAAAAGCGAAAGAAGGAGGAGAATGAGAGTGTATAAAACTTTAGAGAAAGAGATGTATATATAGACATCCCATTTATGGTTTCTTTAATCACTTACTTACCAAAAAAATTTTGGTAAGATTAGACTTTCTTTTCTATTTTAATTATAATTCCAAATTAGAATTATTCCTTATTTATTTAGATAACTCTTACCATAATAAATTAGGATATATATATATATATATGCTTTGGGTATGTTCTAAGTGTGAGACCTTGTAGGTTCACACAATGTTGGCAGTGGGCCTAAAATTTCTATTTTAGACCATAAGTCATAAGTGGCCTCTAGCAAGACATTATGACTACCCAAGTTATGTGAAGGCTGATAATTCGACATAACCTAATCCATATTGTGTGTTATAGTCATTTTGTCACACGATATCTTAGTTGAACATAAGGCATGGTTTATGTCATCCTCGTATAGTTCAATCATATTATTTCTCAATCCCAAGTAAACTGATATTGATAACTCTTTATCAATACATTCTAGCATGGCTATGCATTTCTCTTCAATATAAATCATCGAGGGGCCCACAAACATCTTTTCAAAATAATTGAGGGATAAATTCCATCTTAATCACTCATATTCCTCACATAACTCATTCGATATTCAATTACAACATGTTTTACCATCCAGTTAAAGATGATGTAAGGATGTGTCAAAATACAAAACTCATTATACAAAAAGCCATGTTGATCTCAGGTCAGAGGACTGGGATAATACTACTATGATGAGAATCACTAATAATAATTATCCATGTAGTATTCTTATAATAGGTCAATCCAGTACATCATTTCTTTAAATATGTACCTATGAGTTTGACTCAGTATCTTATATACATGATCAGTAAAACATAATCATTAGTTAAGCTCATACTAGTTTTAATTCATTGTAGTTACACAACAATGATCGACTAAGGATAGTTTAGAATAGAATTGAAATATTGCCCAAGATTTTTACTGTCAAGTCATATACTTAATGATCTTAGTTAGAATTAAGTATTCAAGGATAATATTAGAATTAGCCAATAATAATAAAAATTCATCATTATTAATAAAATGAAAATATGACAAAGTTAAAGTATGACCATTACATAATAAGCCTAGGGCATATCACTAACACATAGTTCCTTATCTACTCTAAAGAGATCTTGTGTGCTAATTATGTTTAACCTTAGCAGCATTTGGATTTTTACTCTTTTTTCATTTCTTAATTATTTTTTTAACTAATTTGTTGGAGGCTCTAGCTTAAACCTAGGGAACATAGATCATTCTCTTATTCAAAGTCTTTGGATTATCCATTTGATTCTTAAACACCCTCATTATAAGATTCTTTAAAACAAAAAAATTTGAGCTTAGGACAAGATGAGTATTGGTTCATGGATCATAAACTCTGTTGTTGATAGATCTATGTGTGGGCTTTTCCTATGTGTTCAAAAATTTACAATTCCTAATGTAATATAGATTTGAAAATTTAAGACTATTGGCCATAATTCTATATTCCTTTTTAAGCATAATAAGGTATTAGTTATAGGTGTCGGCTAGTTGCTAAATGAGAGTCCATAGAGGTTTGAATAGGTGGGAAAAAATGTGGAATTTATAAGTAGCTTGATTTAGGGTCCGTTGCTACAATAGATGGTTGAGTAGAGTGGTAATATTGGTGGTGGAGTTGATTAAGTGGATGAAGTATTACCATGTCTTAGTGGTTGTAGTAGCCACGGAAATGACATCAGATAAATGTATAAATCTTTATGTCTTTATTATTAGATATGATGAACCAACACAATAAAATATTGACCCTTTGTATGATCAAGATCATGATCAATCTCAATTCAACCATTGTTTTGACTTTAACAATCAATATTGAATAACTAATGTTTTACATTCTATTGTGTTTATAAGCTTAGGTGAATAATTATGCTTAATAAAAGTTTGAGGGCTTTTTAAACACATTTGAAGCCTTCAAATACCATTACATATGTCCCTAAAGCCATAGGAAATGAACCAGGTGCAAAGGTGGTTGTTTGGAGGCAAACGGTCATAATTTCTTGAGGCCAACCTATGCTTAGGATCCTAAGGGCTGCACTCATGAGCCCGTGCCTACGCTCATGATCTCAAGCCTATGCTCACAATCCTGAGGTGTCCTAAACTCAAAACTTAAAGAAAAAAGCTAAGATGCTCATGATCTCGAGCTTACCCTAATGATCCTAAGGGCTATACTCACGATCCTAAGTTGATAGTGAGCATCTCCAATGGTCAAATTTTGCAAGCAATGGTCATTTTTTTCAACAATCATGATCTTGAGCCTACGTGATAATTGCATTTTACTATTAAAATTTACACTCTTTAGTCTTTGATTTTATTTAATAACATTTCATTTTAGTTACATAATTTTCCATTTTTTACACAATAATTAATAAATTTAGCATTTAGATAATATTAGGATATTTAAATATAATATAGATATAATTATGCATTAATTAAATAAACTAGGAGTTTTATATTCTCTATCTAATTTTTACATTCTTCTCACTGAGTTGTTGTTTTGTCTGTAGAAATTAAATGCCTTAAGAAAAGTCAAAGATTTAGAAAAGTCAGAGACAGGAACACGGGTGTGCATTGATCATGCACGGCATGCAAAACATGACCATGCTAACATTTAGGAAGGAAAGAGCATGACTATATAAGATAGATCATGGTCATGCCATTCTACAAGAGAAAAGGAGCATGGCCATGTAAGCTAGGGAACAACCGTGCTATTTCACAAGAGGAAAAGAGCATGACCGTGCAAGGCACAACACGATCATGCTAAATCAAAGGATAAAAGTAGCATGGCCATGCACTCATCAACACAACCGTGCCACATTGAAGGCAACAAAGACACAACCGTTCCTTGACTCACACGACCGTGCCATAATTTCTAAAGGCAAGGACACGCCCATGCACTCGTTAACACAGTCGTGCAAAGAACTTCATACAAATGTGCATGACCGTGCAAGTCCAGCTATGCTTGTACATTTAAGGAATTTTAACTCGGATGCATGCATCACACGTAACCCTAATTTTGAGGAAATAAGAAATCATAAACTCATGGGGAAGAATGAAGGCAAGAGAGCAAAGGGAAGCACAAACAGAGGCAGAAAAGGAGAGCAAAATAGAGAGACAAAACAAAAAAAGAGGATTGAAGAAATAGAGACAAAAAATAGAGAATATTTCTCCAGATTCTTTTTCTTATATTCATTTATTCCTGTTTTTAATAATTTACATTATGTGTAACTAAACTCCTTTAGAGTTTGGATTCATGTAGCTAGGATTACTGCTTGTCTGGATATTGTTTTATTGCAGTTAATTATCATTGGTTAATTTCCCAAGTTTTGCTTCATTAATCTTGTGTTTAATTTAGGCCTGATTAAATGCATGCTTATGGATAAATTTATGATAATGAAAGTTGCATAATTTTTTATCTCATAAAACCTGTGCTTCTAGGGATCCTTGATCATGAAAGTAAACAAGACCTTAGGGGATTAATAGACTGTTAAGGAACTTAATAAACCTAAGTAATTCATTAGACCATGAGAATAGGTTGTGTTTGCTTTAGGTATATGTGAGTGACTTTGAAAGAAGCCTTAGGAATTTATAAATAGCCTACCCTTGATTGAGATTTATTAACTGAAGTAACAAAATCCTATAATTCAAGCAAATGCCTGGTGAATGAATCCAAGCTCTAGTTTTTAAATCCTAAATTTCTTTAAATATAATCTATTTGCATTAGCATTCTGTTTATTTAATTTTCCAATTTAAAATCATTCATTCTATTAGCTTGTAGGAGGCAAGATCACACTTAGTGCTAGAATTTCTCATCTCCCTATGGAAATGATGCTCACTCATCATATATTACTTGTAACGAACTGTACACTTTCGGAAATCACCCCATAATTTTTTAGCACCATTGCTGGGGTGATCAGTGAATACCTACATTAAGATAGACTTTTGTTTCTACAAGACTAGTAGTTTTATTCTTATTTTATTAATTGTGTTTAATTTTTTTTCATTTCAGGAACCTGATTCTTGTTTATGCAAATAAGGTCCCAGAATCCTGAATTAGAAGAGCTTGATCCAGAGATTGAAAAAACTTACAAACAGAATAGGAGGAGACAAAGACTCAAAGTAATGGCAGGACAAGGAGCTCCAATTAGAGCTCTGGAAGAATATGGTGTACCTAGTCTGACGGGAAGCCAAAATTGCAAAGTGAAACCCAACATCGAAGCCAACACCTTCAAAATTAAACTAGCCTACATCCATATGGTTTTATAGTACCAATTCGTAGGACTACCTTCAGAGGACCTAATGCCCACCTGGCTTCATTCTTGGATATCTGTGACACCTTCAGGACGAGTGGAGTCAATCTAGACGTAATTAGATTTCGATTGTTTCCATTTTCCTTAAGGGATAAAGCCAAGCTATAGTTGAGTTTATTAACCCTAAATTCAATCACTTCATGGGACCTTCTCTCTAAGGCTTTCTTGATAAAGTATTATCCACCTGGAAAGACTGCTAAGTATTGTCAGGAATTCGTTGGATTTAAGCAGTAACATGGTGAATCACTATATGAAGCCTGGGAGAGATTTAAAGATTTACAGAGAAATTATCCTTACCATAGAATTCCAGACTAGCTATTGATGTAGACTTTTTACCAGGGACTGTCAGAATCTCTATAGATTACAATAGATGCCACTGCTCAAGGCTTTTTTATGAGTAAAACTCCAGCAGATGCATAAGCACTTTTAGAGAAGATGGCATCCAATAACTACCAATAGCATGGAGAGAAAAACTAACCAAGGAAAGTTTTAAGACTTTATGAAGTCGATGGTTTAAGTATGGTGAACGCCAAATTGGACTCACTTACAAAAAAAATTGGAGAAGCTAAATTTTACAGGACATCCATCTCAGGTACTCTGTTGTGAGGTATGCAGAGCAAGACATGCTATAGTAGACTGTCGGTAAGGCAATCCATACTCTTAGGGCTGTTTAATTGAACAACTCAATGCTTTAAAAAATTACACTGGCAGACCGTAAGAGAACCCTTACTCCAACACTTACAACCAGGGTGGAGAAATCACCTGAATTTTTCATGGACAAATCAAGGTGGACACTAAGCTCAAAATATACAGTAGGGATACAAGCCTACACCCCCATTAGGTTTTCAACAGAAGAACATAGCTTCTCAATCTGAACATAAATCAAATATGGAACTGATGATGAAAAATTTCATCCAAACACAAAACAAGGTAATGCAGATGGTTCAGGATAGCCTTAAACATCATGAGGAAAATTTCAAGCAATACGATGCTAGGATGGAACAGTTGACCACACATGTTAAATTACTAGAGAATTAAGTTACTTCTCAAGCAAGTTCCTCCAATTTTTTCCAACCAGGTCACTTTCCAAGTCAGCCTCAAAACCCAAGAGAGTAAGCCCAAGTAGTAACTCTGTGAAGTGGGAATAATCTACCAAAGGCTGAATCTAAGAATAAAGAATAGGAAGTTGAGCCAGAGACCACTTAGCAACCACAGATAGAAGCACAGGAGCCAAAGATAGTCAAGACTCCTTGCTTACTATTCCTTTAGAGGATGCATAACTCTCTCTGGATAAACAATTCCAGAAAGTCTTAAAGGTGTTTAAACAACTGGACATCACCATTCCTTTCTTAGAAGCTATTACTCAAATGCCCAAGTACGCCAAATTTTTGAAAGACATTATGTCCAACAAAAGGAATTGGGATAATTATGATATTATTCCAATAAATAAGGAGTGCAGTGCAGTGATTAGAAATAAGCTTCCTCAAAAGCTTAAGGATCCAGGGAGTATCACTATACCTGTTGTTGGTAAATTTTATATTAGTAGAGCTCTTTGTGATCTAGGAGCTAGTGTCACTATAATGCCTTTATCTCTCTGCAGGAAATTGAACATAGGTAAACCCAAATCAATAAATATTTCCTTGCAGCTAGTTGATAGGTCTATTGCCTACTGTGAAGGGATCTTGGAAGACATACCAATCAAGGTTGGAGAATTTTATGTGCCCTGTGACACTGTGGTATTAGAGATGGAAGAAGATTCTCAAATTCCTATAATTTTAGGAAGACCATTCTTAGCCCTATTGGTGCTATAATTGATGTAAAGCGGGGTAAAATCAAACTCAAAATTAGAGAAGACACAATTGAGTTTGATGTCTTCTAAATGATGAAAGATCCTTTATTAACAAAGACCTGCTTCAAAGTAAATGTTATCCAAAGCTGTGTAGAGAAAATATTCAGAAAAAATACCCTAAAGATCCACTAAAAGCAAGCCTCACCCAAGATGCAAATTTTGATGAAGAATATCATAAGGTAGTAGCTTTCATAAACATTATGAATGCCTCTCTTGCACTGCCTAAAGGTAAGTCAGTAAGGTATGACCCCTTGCCCCCTCATGATTTCTATGTTGTCTGTGCTTTGAAAGAGGAAGACGCACTAAAAGTTGAACTTAAACAACTTCCTCCTGATTTAAGGTATGCTTTTCTAGGACTTAATTCTACTTATCTGATTATTATTAATACATAGTCAAATGGTGAACAAGTGGATAAGTTGCTTAGAAAAGTCAGAGACCATAGGAAGATCATAGGGTATACCATCGATGACCTTAAAGGGATTAGCCCTTCCTTTTGCATGCATAGGATCCATTTAGAGGAAGGTTGTTCACCCTCCATTGAGCATCAAAGAAGACTTAATCCTAACATGAAGGAAGTAATTAAAAAGGAAATAATGAAATTATTAGATGTTGGTATAATTTACCCAATCTTTGATAGTAATTGGGTTAGCCCTATCTATGTGGTCCCGAAGAAAGGTGGTATAACTGTGACTAAAAATGAACATAATGAATCGATCCCTACTAGGACAGTTACAGGATGGAGGATGTGTATAGATTATAGGAAACTGAATAGGGCTACTAGGAAAGACCACTTTCCTCTTCCTTTCATTGACCAGCTTTTAGAGAGACTTGCACAACACTCATTTTTCTATTATCTAGATGGATACTCTGGATTTTTTCAGATTCTTATACACTATGAGGACTAAGAAAAGACCACATTCACATGTCCCTATGGCACTTTTGCTTACAAATGCATGCCCTTTGGGCTATGCAATGCCCCTGCAACCTTTCAAAGGTGCATGATGGCAATCTTTTTTGAATTTATTAAAAATATTATAGAAGTGTTCATGGATGACTTCTCTGTATATGGTTCTTCATTTGATGATTGCCTTAACAATCTATCTAGAGTTTTTTAGAGATGTGAAGAGGTTAATTTGGTCCTAAACTAGGAGAAATGCCACGTCATGGTCACAAAAGGAGTTGTTCTGGGACATTTAGTATCTGACAAGGGCATAGAGGTGGATAGAGCTAAAGTTGAAGTCATTAAAAAGCTTGCACCTCCCACTAGTGTTAAAGGAATCCGCAACTTCCTAGGATATGTAGGGTTTACAGAAGATTCATTAAGGATTTCTCAAAGATTGCAAAACCCCTTACTAATATGCTTGCTAAAGATGCCCTATTTGTTTTTAATAAAGATTATTTGGATGCATTTTGTAGGATAAAGGAGGCTCTAATATATGCTCCAATTTTGTAACCATATAATTGGAACCTCCCCTTTGAAGTAATGTGTGATGCTAGTGACTATACTATTGGTGTTGTTTTAGGGCTGAGGAGAGATAGATAGGCATATGCCATTTACTATGCCAACCACCCCCTGGATAAAGCTCAACTGAATTATGCCACCATTGAGAAAGAGCTTCTTACTGTGATTTTTACCATTGACAAATTTTGCTCTTATTTGATAGAAAGTAAAGTGATTGCATTTATTGATCATGTAGCTTTGAAATACCTCCTCTCCAAGAAAGATGCCAAACCTCATTTGATAAGGTGGATACTACTCTTGCAAGAATTTGACTTGGAGATTAAGGATAAGAGTGGAGCAGAAATGTTGTAGTTGACCACCTTTCTAGGTTAGAACTGCCAGGGAAAAGTTCTGAATTACCAATTAATGACTATTTCAAAGGATAAAAGTTTATGCAAATGCAAGTTTTAGTACCCTGGTATGCAGATTTTGTTAATTTCCTAGCATGTGGAGTATTACCACGTGATCTTACCTACTACCAGAAGAAAAAGTTTTTTTTTTCTAATGTTAAATATTATTACTGGGAGGAACCTCTTTTATACAAGAGATGTAGAGATGGGCTAATTAAGAGATGCCTTCCAGAGGATGAGATTTAGGTCGTCTTAACACATTGTCATTCCCTCAAATATGGAGGACATTTTAGCTCCATTAGGACAGTAGCCAAGGTCCTCCAAAGTTGTTTTTACTGGCCAACTCTTTTCCAAGATGCTAGACGATTTGTGGTGAATTATGATAGATGCCAGAGAATGGGGAACATAGGAAGAAGGAATGAAATGCCTTTGATTGGAATATTGGAAATTGAAATTTTTTATGTTTAGGGACTAGATTTTATGGGGCCTTTTCCAAGCTCACTAGGGAACAAATATATATTAATTGGGGTCGACTATGTATCTAAGTGGGTAGAAGCTTTAGCATCCCCAACTAATGATGCTAGGATAGTAACCAAATTTCTTAAAAAGAATATATTTTCCAGATTGGGACACTAAGTGCAATCATCAGTGATAGGGATACATACTTCTGTAATAACCAATTTGAGAGCTTATTGAAGAAATATGGTGTTACTCACAAAGTCACTACTCCCTATCACCCTCAGACTAGTGGATAGGTTGAGATTTCTAATAGAGCCATTAAGTCCATTCTGGAGAAGATAGTATCAGCATCAAGAAAAGACTGGTCTTTTAAGTTAGATTATGCTCTATGGGCTTACAGAACTGCATTTAAGACCCCCATTAGTGCTTCTCTATTCAGACTCCTCTATGGAAAATCTTGTCATCTACCAGTGGAATTAGAACATAGAGCTTTTTGGGCTACAAAATTTTTAAAATTTGATCTGCAGAAGGCTGGCGCTCAGAGACTTCTCCAGCTAAATGAACTTAAGGAATTTAGACTGACTTCTTCTGAGAATGCCAAGATTTATGAGGAAAGAATAAAAAGATGGCATGATAAGCATATTATAAAAAGAGAGTTTAAAGTAGGAGATCGGGTTCTATTATTTAACTCTATACTAAAACCGTTCCTAGGAAAGTTGAAATCAAGGTGATCAGGACCTTTTACAGTTAAACAGGTCTATCCATATGGAGCAGTAGAGATATGGAGTCATAAATCTAGTTCATTTAAAGTCAATGACCAAAGGTTGAAGCTTTATCATCAGTTTAAAGAAATTCCAGCAAAAGCATCTTCTGCACTTTTGTCACATACCTGACCTCTGCTGCATGAAGTCGAGCTTATGACTTTAAATAAAGCACTTCTTGGGAGATAACCCAAGCGTTATTTATTTGTTCTTCTCAAAATTTTTTAGTTAGTTTGATTCCCCTGAGGAGCTCTATTCATTATGCAGCTTTTTGAATACCTGGGAGATATATGCATCAAAGACTATTCTCAAGTTATTAGTGATATCCAGAATTCAGATTACTATAGCATCAGGAAATAAATTAGGGCAGTTTTCTTTACTTTTATTTTTTTTATTTTTATTTTGTGTGTGTGCTTATATGTTTTATTGACTTTGAAAATATTTGGAGTGATTTTGAATGATAATTTTAAGTAGGGAAATATGTTACTATATTTCACACTATATGCATGCATATTGAAGGCCAAGCTTCATAAACGTAATATGGGCATGCCACAAAATGACACACTCGTGCAAACAGGTACCAAAACACGGTCGTGCCCTCACTAAAATGGCCATGCCATTTTGTCCCTTCAGTCAACACGGCCGTGCCCTATCTAACATAATCATGTGATATTTGTTCCTTCAATAAGCATGATCGTGCCCCCTAAAGCACGACCATGTCATTCTCATGCACACATTTTGCATGGTCGTGCCCTCTCCAACACGGCCATGCCATTTTGGTGCTCACAATATGCACGATCGTACCTCACCAAACACGGTCGTGTGATTTTCAAGCTTCTAATGTGCACGGGCATGTGCATTATCCATGCATGCACATGTAGTATGGGCATATAGATTTTAGAGGCATGTGACTTTTCAATTTTATGTGAACCATCTGACACCACTTTTTGACCTTCACTGTCACAAAACCTCCAAAACACTTTTTCAAATTCTTTTTGTGTCAGCTTTTCATTTTTTTAAATTTTTTATTCTCTATTTTTTTATTTCTATTTTCTTCTCATAAATTCCAGCCACTTCCTTTCACTTGCAGTGCCACATTGAGGACAATGTAAAATTTAAGTGTGAGGGAGTATTTACTTACTTCATCTTTTTAGTATTTTATCTTATTAATTTTGAGTAATTTATCATTTATTTATTGCATTTCTAAAAATAATAATAATTTCCCACACTTTTATTTTTGGTAACTTATTATAATTATAAGCTTTGAATATTAAAATTAAAATTAGCTAGTCTAGTTGATGCAATATGTGGTTAATTCTTGTAGAATATGGTTTAATGCTTTGTTAATATTTGAGAATTATACTTTTTAACTTTTAATGAACCTAAATATATACCTCTCTTTTGTTTTATTTAAAAAGGATTTTTGGATAAAATTTTTGCAATTAAGAGATTTGGATAAATTTTTATTATTAGGAAAACCTTTTTCTATTATATGATAAGTCAGCTGCTTCAAAAAAAAGAGGGATTAGAGGAGAAAAAATCTCCATTCTACTCCAATGCTTAAATTGAGTATGAGTAATCCAAAGGTACCTAACAGTGGTATTTATGCTTAGTAATACAGGAACGATAGGGAATACAAAAGTTGGGAAGGATTCTAATCCAACATAAATAAAATAAAATAGAATAAAATAAACTAAAATAAAAATTTAGCTAGTTATTATATTTAGCTTAATGGTTGACTAATAATTTAATTATGTTTGAATTTCCTTGGTTTATAAGTTTTAGTTCTTAAATTCTTATGAATAATTCATTTGAGAGGTATACTTCACTTGGTAATATTTGTAGTCTTTTTCTCAATTTATTAACTTAGTTTTGGTAAATAATACTTGTATTAACCCGTTACTGTATTAATTAAACTATCTGTAATTTTATTTTAATATGCTCATATTATTGTTATAATAAGGTTCTTGCTTGAGGACAAGAAAAAGTTCAAGTGTGGGGGTATTTGATAATTGCATTTTACTATTAAAATTTACACTATTTAGTCTTTGATTTTATTTAATAACATTTCATTTTAATTGCATAATTTTCCATTTTCTGCATAATAATTAATAAATTTAGCATTTAGATAATATTAGGACATTTAAATGTAATATAGATATAATCATGCATTAATTAAATAAATTAAGAGTTTTATATTCTCTATCTAATTTTTCTATTCTTCTCACTGAGTTGTTATTTTGTCTATAGAAATTAAATGCCTTAAGAAAAGTCAAAGATTCAGAAAATCCAGAGAAAGGAACACGAGTGTGCATATCATGCACGGCCATGTGATGCAAAACACGGCCGTGCTAACATTTAGGAAGGAAGGAGCATGACTGTGTAAGATAGAGCACAGTCGTGCCATTCTACAAGAGAAAAGGAGCACAACCGTGAAGCTAGGGCACAACCTTGCTATTTCACAAGAGGAAAAGAGCACGGTCATGCAAGGCTCAGCACGGCCGTGCCAAATTAAAAGCTAAAAGTAGCACAGGCATGCGCTCATCAACATGGTTGTGCCACATTAAAAGCAATAAAGGCACGACCATGCCTTGACTCACACAACTGTGTCATAATTTTTGAAGGCAAGGACATGCCTGTGCACTCATCAACACAATCGTGCAAAGAACTTCATACGAATGTGCACGGCCGTGCAAGTGCAACTATGCTTGTACATTTAAGGAATTTCAACTCGGTTGCATGCATCACACATAACCCTAATTTTGAGGATATAAGACATCATAAACTCATGGGGACGAACGAAGGCATGAGAGCAAATGGAAGGACAAACTGAGGCAGAAAATGAGAGCAAAACAGAGAGACAGAACAAAAACAGAGTATTGAAGAAACAAAGACGAAAAATAGAGAATATTTCTCCAGACTCTTTTTCTTATATTCGTTTATTTCTATCTTTAATAATTTACATTATATGTAACTAAACTCCTTTAGAGTTTGGATTTATATAGCCAGGATTACTGCTTGTATGGATATTATTTTATTACAGTTAATTATCATCAGTCAATTTCTCAGGTTTTACTTCATTAATCTTGTGTTTAATTTAGGCCTGATTAAATGCATGCTTATGGATAAATTTATGACAACAAAATTTGCATGATTTGTTAGCTCATAAAACCTGTGATTCTAGGGATCCTTGATCACAAAAGTAGACAAGACCTTAGGGGATTAATAGACTGTTAAGGAACTTAATAAACTTGAGTAATTCATTAGACCATGAGAATAGGTTATGTTTGCTTTAGGTATGCCTAAGTGACTTTGAAAGAAGCCTTAGGAATTTATGAACAACCTACCCTTGACTGAAATTTATTAACTGAATTAACAAAATCTTGTAATTCAAGCAAGTGCCTAGTGAATAAATCCAAGCTCTAGTTTTTAAATCTTGAATTTCTTTAAATATAATCTGTTTACATTAGCATTCTATTTATTTAATTTTCCAATTTAAAATCATTCATTCTATTAGCTTATAAGAGGCAAGATCACACTTAGTGCTAGAATTTCTCATCTCCATGTGGGAACAATACTCACTCATCATATATCACTTGTAATGAGCTGTACACTTATAGAAATCGCCCAACACTACGCTCATGATCCTAAGTGTTTGAATTCCTAAAAAAGCTAAATTTA
Organism: Mallotus nudiflorus; assembly: GCA_947683625.1. NCBI lineage: Eukaryota > Viridiplantae > Streptophyta > Magnoliopsida > Malpighiales > Euphorbiaceae > Mallotus > Mallotus nudiflorus. The sequence goes on along the minus strand of CANTUR010000213.1, from coordinate 1,714,309 downwards.
CATTAAATAAAGAAAAAAGATGTTGGGAATGAAATTAATGGGTTCTAACAACTATTTTTCACTCTCCATCTATAAATACAACTCTAAAAACTTCATTTAAGGAGTTACACACTTTGATGGGGCATTTAATTTATTCTTAGCATTTGTAAAGCTTGTTGATTCTCTTATATATTTTAATTTATTAAGTGTGGGTTTTGTGTTCTAGCTTAGGTTCTTCTTCTTCTTATTTATTGGGTTAAAAATAGGAAGTGAGGAACTAAGTTTAGTAGGAATTGGTTTAAGTGTAAGCCCTTGAAGCACTTGGATTTTGGTTATGGTTCGAGTTGAGCCAAGAAAACTCATTTGTGTGAAGGTTTAAGTTGAGCCTTAAAACGTGGGTTTATTGCACTATTGGTACCATAACTTTGCATCATGTTTCACTTTGATACCAAAACTTTAATTTTTTTCTTTTCAATCCCTAAAATTCTATTTTTATTTCAAGTTGAAGTACCTCAAAAATACGTGACAATTAGAATAAACATATTTTTAGTATATTTACCTTGTAAGCATCCTATTAAACAATTTAATCATCTTGTTGGCCCCATAAAATAATTTTTTCTTATGGGTCCCATAAAATAAAATTTGCTAAAATTGTATTTTATGGAGCCCACAAGGTGATTAGGCCGCTTAATAGGATGCTTATATAGTGAATATATTGAAAATATACTTATTCTGGCTACCATATATGCTAAATTTGATAGGATATGTTTGAGGTACTTTAACTTGAAACAAAAATAGAATTTTTGAGACTAAAAAGAAAAAAATTAAAAATTTGGTACCAAAGTGAAACATGACCCAAAGTTATAGTACCAACAGTGAAACAAACCCCTTGAAATACTCTTATAAAGTTTTGAGCTAAGCTTTAAAAAACTCTTGTGTAATCAATCTTGAAAATAAGATTGAAGTGGGTGGTTTAAAATCCTAACTTAGGGATGAGTTAGGTGGAGATGTAAGATTGGTTAGAATTCGAACTCCTTAATTGCTTATGTTCATCTCTTCATCTCTTAATCTCCTTTAAATTTGCTTTTGATTTTCTTTAAGCACCATTAATCTTTATCTTAATTTCTTTAGCCCTATTCATCCCCCTAGGGCATTTTCATTTGGTATAAGAGCTTGGGTTCTAGGTACTTTTTTGTTAGAATTCATGATCATAGGGAGTGAATACCTTTCTTTCAAACCTATAGACCCTTCTTTGATAGGAGTGACTATCCTTTTTGAAAATACAAAATGGAATTTTATCTTGATATGGATCCTATTAGATTATGGGATGTGATTTTAGATGGGTGGAACCCTCCTCTGAAAATGGTGGAAGGCGTCCAATCTCCAAAGGAAAGAAAGGAGTGGTTTGAAAAAGAAAAAAAGGAGAACCACAATAATAAAAGGGCTAGGTTGTTTCTTATTGCTTCTATTTCAAAAGAGGAAGGGGGCAAGATTTAACATTGTATTTTGGCCAAGGAGATGTGGGAGACCTTAGAGAACCATTATGAAGGCAACATCCAAGTGAGATTTAAGAAAGTTCAACTCCATGTCTATGAGTATGAACTATTCAAGATGGAGCCTTAAGAATCTATTATCGAAATGATAAATAGGTTGGAAACACTCCTTACCACCTTGAAGAAGTTGGGGAAGCACTACTCAAAAGAGGAAGTGAATATCAAAATCTTAAGAGTACTACCTAAGAAGGATTGGGAATCACTAGTAACCTCCATTAAAGAAGCTCATAATCTCTCCAAGCTCTCAACTAACATATTCATTGGTAAGCTTCTCACTCATAAGCTTACCTTGAGGCAAAGAGAATAGGAGCAACAAAAAAACATCACAAGATTTAAGTGATAAAGAATTAATTAAAGATTCAAGTGATAATGAAGAAGAACTAGTCATCCTTGCAAAAAGATTTGAGAAGTTCTTGACGAAGTTTAAGGAGTAAAAAAAGTGTAACCATAAGAAATCTAAAAAAGTCACTCGCCATGAGTGCAAAAAGCATAATCACCTTTGGAGTGAATGTCTAAGGCTTAAGCACAAAAGCAAAGGAGGAAAAGAAAGAAGAAAAGCCTTTAAAGCTACTTGGGATGACTCTTCTAAATTGGAGATAAATGAGGAGCAATAAGAAGCTACTAACCTTTGCTTCATGACTTTAGAGGATAATTTTAAGGTACCATATACTTCTTACTCTTCTTATGAAAATTCTTATGATGAGTTTTGCTATAATAAGCATGATGATGATGATGATGAGGAACTTGATAATGAGAGCTCCATAATAAGAAAATTAGTTTTGAAATGTCAAAAATTAATTCAAAAGAAAAATTTTTATAAAGAAAATTTTTTAAAATTGTATAAGACTTTTGAGGATTTAAAATTAGAATTTTCAAATGCTAGTTTCTTAAATGAAAAACTATCTCATGATTTGAAAGTCTCTTTATCTTTGAAAAATGATTTTAATAAAATTAAAAAGGAAAATGAGTTGCTTTTAAAAGAGGTATTATTCCATTTCCAAAATTTATAAAAGAAAAGAAACATTTAACAATCTTTTACATTCACAAAGACTTTCAAATGAGAAATTTGGACTTGGTTTTTCTAACAAAGGCATTATATCATCAAGTCCCCCTAAATTTGTCAATGCTACTCTTGCTTTATCCTTTAGACCTTGTGAGAGCTCTAAAGCTAAAGATTCAAAGGCCAAGAGTCTTATGAATCCAAGTACCAATGGAAAGCCTTTAAAGGCTAATGTTTCTAGGGCTCAAGGTTTCAAAACAAGGTATAAGAAACCCCAATCATACCATGCATTCATGTATCATAATAAGAGGCATACACATTTGCACTTTAGGCTTAAAAAATTCATACATTGTTATGATTGTAAGATGCATAATCATCCTAGAACTTTTATGGTTAGGAAAGCCACTAACCATCATAACCATGCTAAACTTATACATATTGGTAGCCAAAAGAGATTTGCAAAAATCAAATGATTTTATTACATGAAATTTGAACACGCTAAGAATGTGTGTTACTATAGAAAACTTCATCTTAACCTCCTATACTCAAAGATTATTTTGAGACAAACAAACTAAGACCAAATTAAGGCTTGGGTATGAAAAGGTGCTTGATCTATTATTATAATGTTCAATTGCTTAATTAAAATTATTCTCATTGTTATTCAAATTTCATTTTCATTTAGAATTATTTGTTTTACTTGATATTTTATTTTATACACTCTCTTTGAATTGCATATTGATAATCATAATTGTTATTGTCAATTCATTAATGTATGATTATTGTATGCTTCATTTTTCATTTCTTTTAACAATAATTGGTATTTGCAAAACCAATCTCTATGGTTTGTTAATAAATATGCAAACTTTAAATTATCTAAAAAGAATTTGTCTTTTTGCATGATCAAAATACTTCTAAAAATTACATAATTTGGATATGAAATTCTCTCATTATTTTTCATTTGGCATCTTTTTCCACTTGATATGTCTTTCTCTTTAAAATTTTCCTTTGGATTACATGTTGAGAATCATGATTGCCACTGCCATTGCCATTCTTTAATACACTTGGCACATGTTTCATTTTTCATGATTAACTCTCTCTTTAATTTTTTTTCATTAGCTATCAATAGGCATCATTTTTGTTCAATTAGTTTTTAATTGATATCCTTATTGTTCATTTAATTTCACTTATTTTTTTTACTTAGTATCTTTCTCATTTAGTTACCTCCCTTTTTCACTTTGACAAAGGGGGAGACAAACATGGTATTTTAAATGATAATAATTTTACTTGAATTATATAAATAGAATGCCAATAAAGGGGAGAAATCAAATATTTATTGAGTGATATTTGACATATTTTACTCACCCTAACATATATCAAGGGGGAGAAATTTCAAAATTCCTCGGTATATGATTGAGGGGGAGTATCATAAAAAATGCACACACATGCACTTAGTGTTTTTTATTATCATTCAAAAATTGATTGTCAAAGTCAAAAAGGGAGAGATTATTGTCCCTTTGCATTATCAAGGTCATGATCAATCTCAAGTCAACCATTGTTTTGATTGTAACAATCAATTTTGAATAACTAATGTGTGTATTCAAGTGTGTTTATAAGCTTAGGTGCATAATACGCTCAATGAAAGCAAATTTATTTGAGTGCACTTTTAAATCAAGTTTGAGGGCATTATAAACACATTTGAAGCCTTTAAATACCCCTGCATATGTCCTCTTAGGCATGGGAAATGAACTGAGTACAAAGGAGGTTATTTGAAAGCAAAATGGTCATGTTTTCTTAGGCTAACCTACACTCACGATCCTGAGGGCTATGCTCAGGATCCCGAGCTCAACCTCATGATCTCGAGCCTACGCTCGCAATCCCATACTCAAAATATTAAGAAAAAGGATGATATACTAACAATCCTAACCTCACCATCTTGAGGGCTATGCTCACGATTTTAAGCCGATAGTGAGCGTCTTCAACAGTCAAATTTGGCAAGCAATGGTCATATTTTTCAACATTCATGATCCCGAGCCTACGCTCATGATCTTAAGTGTCTGAATTTCTGTAAAAGCTGAATTTGCATTAAATTAAGAAAAAAGAGGTTAGGAATAAAATTTATGGCTTCCAACAGCTATTTTTCACTCTCCATCTATAAATACACCTTTGAAAACTTCATTTGAAGAGTTACACACTTTGATTGAGCATTCAATTTATTTTTAGCATTTGTAAAGCTCATTAATTCTCTTTTATATTTTAATTTATTGAGTATGGGTTTTGTGTTGTAGTTTAGTTTCTTCTTCTTCTTATTTATCAGGTTGAAAAAGGGAAGTTAGGATCTAAGTTTAGAAGGAATTGGTTTAAACATTAGCCATTGAAACACTTAGGTTGTGGTTGTGGTTTGAATTGAGCCAAGAAAAACTCATTTGTATAAAGGTTTGAGTTAAGCCTTGAAAAACTCTTGTAAAGGTTTGAGCTAAGCCTTGAAAAAATCTTATGTAATCAATCTTGGAATTAAGATTGAAGTGGGTGGTTTGCAAATCCTAACTTGGGGATAATTTAGGTAGAGATGTACGATTGGTTAGAATTTGAACTCTTTAATTGCTTGTGTTCATCTTTTCATCTCTTAATCTTCTTTTAATTTGCTTTTGATTTTATTTAAACACCATTAATCATTTTCTTAATTTCTTTAGCCTTATTCACCCCCTCTAGGGCATTTTCACAAAATTTATTAAACCACAGAAGCTTTAACCATACAAAACAATTTACTACTCAAAATAAAACAATTTCCACTAGTCATACTTGGAAACACTGGATATTGTTGTATAATTATTATTTGTCTTTTAAAGTAAAAGAAATAAAAAAAATAAGTAAATCCTAGTAGCCTAATGGTTGCCACGTGCTCCTTCCCTCCTTTGTAAATATATATATATATATATATATATATATATATATATATATATTGTTTAGTTTATCAGTTGGATCATTTTTGTTAAAAAATTTACAAATTAACAAAAATAATAATGAATCAACATGGTTGGGTTTAGGAGCGAGTGAATTAGGGTCACCCCTAACTGAGTTATTATAATAACTTTCCTTTGCTATTTTCTTCATTAACTTGGAATTGCTAGTTCCCTTCTTCGTAAGGGCTAAGGTTCACTTCTCTAAAAGCATATTGTCACCTTTCTAGGGTTCTTATGGATCATAGCCTATTATTTTATGCCTTGCTCCTAGATTAATCTCCCTTTTTTCGTCCTTTATTTATTTCTTCTATTTTGATTTATTTTTTTTCATTATTGGGATATATATATATTGTTTAGTTTATCAGTTGGATCATTTTTGTTCAAAAATTTACAAATTAACAAAAATAATAATGAATCAACATGGTTTGGTTTAGGAGCGAGTGAATTAGGGTCACCCCTAACTGAGTTATTATAATAACTTTCCTTTGTTATTTTCTTCATTAACTTGGAATTGCTAGTTCCCTTCTTCGTAAGGGCTAAGGTTCACTTCTCTAAAAGCATATTGTCACCTTTCTAGGGTTCTTATGGATCATAGCCTATTATTTTATGCCTTGCTCCTGGATTAATCTCCCTTTTTTCATCCTTTATTTATTTCTTCTATTTTGATTTATTTTTTTTCATTATTAGGAATCTTTGCCATCTCTATTTATTTTTCTTATGTTTTTGTTCCTATTTTTATTTATTTTTTCTTTTGTTTTTGTTTCAACAGTCGCAGTAGCCATCTTCATTCAAGGACCATCTTTAAGGAATAAATCTTTAAAGATTTATCTATGCAATTCAACCATGCAGATGCCAATAATTATGAGTGGTATAGAAACGATTGTGCTAAGGATAAAAGGTGATGACAAAGATCGAGAAAACAGATTAAAAACCTATTGTTTAGTAGGATCTTTATTAACAAAGTGTCTTTTTAATTCCTATGCCCTAATGGACATAATAAAACGTGTGTGGAAAATATTTTTCTTTTCACTTTTGATAAGAAACAATATGCAAAATGGGTCCTTAGAAATGAATCGCAGCATTTTGATAACCATCTCCTCTTTTTAAAAGAGGTATCGAATGACAAGCAACCTTCTTCCATCATGTTTCAATATGCTACACTATGGGTTAGAGCTTATGACCTACCTTGGAGGTATATCAATGATAAAATTGCTAGTATAATTACTAGCTAAGTAGGCAAACTGATAAAGTGTGACACTAATGATACAGAAGGAAGTGGAAATTTTTAAGATTCAAGGCCACAATTAATATCAAGACACCTTTTTTAATGGGAGTAACAATGGCACTCAAAGATAGCCTAGTTTGGAATCCCTTAAATTATAAGAATTTACCAATGTTCTATTTTCACTGTGGACTAATGGGGCACATAATTAAATAGTACAATGAATACAATAAAGAAATTGACAATGCAAGTGGGCAATGGTCGTATGGACCCTGGATCAAGGCTTCTATTTAAAAAGGTATCGTAATAATAACAACTTCTTTTTCTAAACTTACTATTTTATTCTAAGAACCTTCTATTCCTTTACAATAAAACACTAATGACCCAAGCTCTCCTATACATCCACCACTTCCCAATAATCTTTCATTACAACCTGATGATATAGGCATTCCAAACCCTTCCCAATTCTAAAACCACAACCTTTCTTCCATTTATAACTATCTAGTGGAATCTCTTGGGAACTTTCAAATACACCATACCAGTTTTGAAATAAAATAAATTCTCTTAACTACTTAGACTTTACCCAATGATACCCAACATAAAATCGCTGCCCCTCAAAAAATCACATCAACCTTAATAGTACCAAAACCTAAACCAACATAAATTCCAAAACCATTGTTATTTTATCTTAATAACAACACCAAAACCACCAAAGCCACTCCTCCTAAACCAATACAAAAACCTAAAGCACTAAAGAAAAATAATTCTAACGCACTAAAAACTTGGACCAGAATTAACCCGGACCTTTACTGCTTTTTTAAAACTATTAGTGTTCAACTCTCTAAAAAGTTCAAACCTAAAAATATTCCTGAACCTTATTCCATAAAGAAAGACAAGCATACAGACACCATTGATTCATCCTGCTTTGAACTTTTTGATGTCAATTGCAAATACAGTGAATCAGCGAAGGTTGCTAAGCAACCCCGCCAAGACCAATGAGTTGCCTTTTTTGGAACTATCAGGGGCTTGGGAACCCTCAAACAATTAAAATAGTAAAGAAGATCCCATATTAGTTTTCTTGATAGAGACTAAAAAACCTACATTAAATTTAATTAGTATTAGTAAGAAGCTCGATTTGAAAGGTACTGCTATTGGGAGTGAAGGTGAAACAAATAACAAAAGAGGGGGTCTTATGTTGTTTTGGAAATCAAAACTTCAAATTTAGGTTCTTTCAATTTCTCTTCATCACATTGATGTCATGATCTCTCACTCTAATTTAAACTCAAAGTAGAGGTTCACTAGGATTTATGGGTGGCCTAAAGAAAATAACAAAGCTTTAAAATGAGATTTGATTCAAAACCTCAAGTTTGATTTTAATGGTCTATGGCTTTATGGAGGGGATTTTGATGAAATCTTATATGATTTTAAGAAAATGGGAGGGTAGCCTAAAGATGGGAGGAAGATAGAGGCTTTCTGTTCTACTATTAGCAAAGTATGACTTTTGGATATGGGTTATAATGGCTAGAGAATGCTCCAAAAACGTAAGAGTTGAACATGTCAAAGAAAATTTATGGGAATTTAGAAGAAGCTGGCCATAACTTTATGTCCTTGCACTTTGAATTCATAATGCCTATTTTTTCTCTTTATTGTTAGTCATGATGGGCACTACTCCTAGTATTTTTAGTAGGTTATTTTTTTTGTATTTTTTTAGTTGTTTGAAGCCTATAAATAGGCTAGTTTGATTTGAATAAAGTGTGGCAAAAATATCCAGCTTCTTCAATCAATTGTGTGTCTCTATTTGTCTCTATTTTTTGGTTTTTCTTTATCATCTACTCTTTTTTTTTTTAACTAACATTGTGGTATCAAAGCTTTGATTCCGATATCAACTAGGCATGAAAGAGAAACACAAGAGATTGAGAAGTATGGCAATAAATTCATCTTCATCATCGCAACTACCACTTCCCCTATTCATCGGTGAAAAGTACCAGTTTTGGAGTATGAAGATGCAGACCTTATTCAAATCCTAGGACTTGTGGGAGTTAGTTGAAAAGGGCCTTGCTGAAATAGATGATGCTGCCAAGATGAGAGAAAATAAGAAAAAGGATGCAAAGGCTCTTTATCTACTGCAACAAGTAATTCATGAAGACATTTTTCCAACCATCTTGAGTGCTTCTTCTTCCAGAGAAGAATGGTTAACACTGCAGTAAGAGTATTGAGGGGCAGCAAAGTCATCACCATTAGATTGCAGACTCTTAAGCGAGAGTTTGAAACAACGATGATAAAGAAGGATGAAACAATACAAGACTTTCTCTTCAGAGTTAATTCAATTATGAGCCAGATGTGGAATTATGGAGAAAAATGCAGTGATCATGTTATTGTTACTAAAGTTTTAAGAAGTTTAACTTTATGGTTTGATCATATTGTTGTAGCTATAGAAGAATCAAAGGATTTAACTCAGATATCATTCGATGAGTTAATGGGATCCTTGCAAGCACATGAAGAAAGGATTAATTGGCCTGAAGAAAAAATAGAAGAAAAGGCATTCCATGTTAAAGGGGAGTATGCTTCGGGAATAGAAGACTCAAAGCATACAGACAAACAAATGTATGGCAGAGGTCGTTAAAGAAGCACTAGTCGAGGATAAGGAAGAGGAAGAACTCAGGGAGTTCAGTGCCATTATTGCAAATGGTATGGGCATGTTCAAGCGGTTTACTGGAGGAAACAGAATCAAGAAAATTATACTGAAGAAGCCGAATTTGATGAAGAAGGAGAAGAGGATTGTAGGGCGTTCATGGCATAGGTTGATCCAGAAGCAAATAATTAACAGGTGTGGTTCCTGGACATCGGATGTTCTCACCACATGACAGGCAATAAAAGTCTATTTGCAGGCCTATATGAGAGCTACAAAAAGAAGGTCAAACTTGGAGACAATAAATAATTACAAGTTAAAGGAAAAGGCACTGTGGCCATGCAAAATAATCATGGTAATATCAACCACCTTTACAATGTTCTTTATGTGCCTAATTTGTCTCAAAATTTGCTAAGTGTGGGACAATTGCTGTCAAGTGGGTTCATTGTTACCTTTGACAAGTCTTCATGCCTGGTAGCAAGTAAAGCATCTAGAAAAGTTTTGGTGGAAGCAAGCATGACGCAAAATAAGCTATTTCCTATGGACCTTACAAGGGTGGAGACATGTGCATTGATAGCACAAAAGGAGGGAGTTATAGCTCTATGGCATAAAAGATATGGCCATGTCAACATCAATAATTTAAAGATGCTACAGTAAGAGGAGATGGTCAAAGGAATGCCCATGCTTGGAACTTTGGACATTTGTGAAGCATGTATTTATGGCAAACAAAGTAAGAAGCCATTCTCTATAGAAAAGGTATGGAGGGCAATAAAAATTCTAGAATTGGTTCATGATAATCTGTATGGACCAATGCAAACCAAAACTTTCGGTAGGAGCAAGTATTTTTTACTATTCACTGATGATTTTAGTAGAATGAGTTGGGTATTCTTTTTATATCAAAAGGATGAAGCACTAGATCATTTTAAAAAATTTAAAAATTTTGTTGAGAAGCATAATGGAGAACCGGTCAAAGCTCTTAGAACTAACAGAGGAGGAGAATTTACCTTAAAAGATTTCTGATGTTTTATGAAGAAAATGGTATTCACAGAGAGCTTACAACACCTTACACTCTCGAGCAAAATGGAGTGACAGAGCGCAAGAATCAAATAGTAATAGAGATGGCAAGAAGCATGTTGCAAGAGAAGGGGCTGCCAAATCATTTTTTGGGAGAAGCTGTAGCAACAGCTATGTATCTTCTAAATATCTCACCAACAAGAGTTGTCCCAAACCAAACTCCCTATGAAGTTTGGACAGATAGAAGACCTGGGGTAAGCCACTTGAGGATTTTTTGTTGTGTTGCATATACTCTGATTAATTCTCTAGTTTGAAGCAAACTAGATAACAAAGCTTTAAAGTGTGTTTTTGTTGGTTATTGTAACAACTCAAAAGTATACAAATTATTTAATCATGTGAGTGGAAAGATTGTTATTAGCAGGAATGTCATATTTAATAAAGAAGGGAGGTGGACATGGCATGAAAATAATGAAGGGGCTGTACAAATTAAAAAACTTATTGATGAAAATCAAGACAATGAAACTGAGGATGTGGAGCCCATTGCCGAAAGTGAATCAAGCAGTCCTGAAAATTCCAGCAATAATTCCAACAGATCTTCACCTGTTCAATTAGGTACAACTACTCCCTCAAGCATGGAAACAATTTCTGAATCATCCAACTCAAGTGAAGATGTAGGACCACGTGGGTATAGGTCCCTAAATGAGATATATGAGGCAACACAAGCCTTATATGTGGTTGACCCAAATTCATTTGAAGAAGCTGTCAAGAAGCTTGAATGGAAGCAAGCTATAGAGGAGGAACTTGCGGCAATCAAGAAAAATCAAACATGGGAGTTAGTGGACCTGCCTGAAAATAAGGAAGCGATCAGAGTGAAATGGGTCTTTCAGACAAAATTCAATGCAGACGGAAGCATTCAAAAGCACAAAACAAGATTTGTGGCTAAAGGCTATGCTAAGAAACATGGGATAGACTATGAAGAAACATTCTCACCTGTTGCAAGATTTGAAACTGTAAGAATTCTTTTAGCCCTTGCTGCCTAATTGGGTTGGTATGTTTATCAATTTGATGTAAAATCAGCATTTCTTAATGAGGAGTTGGAGGAAGAAGTGTTTGTAACATAACCTGCAGGTTTCATAGTTGAAGGAAAAAAAAGAAAAAGTTTACAGGTTGAATAAGGCGCTTTATGGTCTAAAGCAGGCACCTCGAGCATGGTATGGGAAAATTGATGCTTATTTTCTGAAGAATGGGTTTAAAAGAAGCAAAACTGAGCCTACACTCTACATAAAGAAATGGGGTAAGGATGTTTTGTTTGTGAGCTTGTACATGGATAATATGATATATATGAGCTCTTCTTGTTTGATGATTAATGAGTTTCAGGTCAACATGAAGAAAGAATTTGATATGACTGATTTGGGGTTGTTGTATTTTTTTCTTAGAGTGGAAGTGAAACAAGTGGATGATAGTACCTTTATTTCATAAAAAAGTATGCAACTGATTTGCTTAAACGTTTTCATATGATTGGTTGCAAAGAAGCAGGAACACCAATGAATATGAATGAGAAATTACAATAAGAGGATGGCATAGAACAAGCTAATGGTCAGCTGTATAGAAGTCTAGTGGGAGGGCTAATCTATTTAACTCACACTAGGCCTAATATTTCCCATTTTGTTGGTGTAATCTCCAAGTTCATGTAAAATCCTTCAAGACATCATTTTGGAGCACCGAGAGGATTCTATAATATATAGCAGGGACTCTTAATCTTGGCATATGGTATGAACATGGGATAATATATAAGCTGATTGGCTACACTGATAGTGATTGGGCAAGGTGTATAAAGGATCGAAAAAGCACCTCTGGTTATGTTTTCAGTATTGGTTCATAAGTTGTTTCATGGAGTTTAAAGAAGCAAGTAACGGTTGCATTATCTTCATCTGAGGTCGAATATATAGCTACTTCAGCAACAACAGGTCAACCAATTTGGTTAAGAAGATTACTTGGAGAGCTCGATCAACAGCAAAAGGAAGCAATAAAAGTACTTTATGACAACAAGGCTGCAATTGCAATGTCCAAGAATCCAATTCATCATGGAAGAACAAAACATATGGATATTAAAGCACATTTTATTAGAGAGCTGGCGGCTAAAGGAGAAATTTCTATGCAATATTATAAGTTAAAACATCAACTTGTAGATTTATTCATAAAGCCTCTTGCCAAAGACAGGTTCATGCATCTGCGTGGATTACTTAGATACTGCGAATCTGGAGTAAGGGGGAGTGTTAAGAATGCTCCAAAATCATAGGAGCTGAATATGTCAAAGAAAAGATGTGGGAATCTAAAAGAAACTGGCCACAACTCTACATCCTTGCACTTTGAATTCATAATTCCTATTTTTTCTCTTTATTGTTAGTCATGATATGCACTACTCCTAGTATTTTTAGGAGGTTGTTTTTCTTTATTTTTTTTAGTTGTTTGAAGCCTATAAATATGCTAGTTTGATTTGAATAAAGTGTGGAAAAAATATTCAGCTTCTTCAATCAATTGTGTGTCTCTGTGTTTTGGTTTTTCTTTATCATCTTCTCTTTTCTTTTTCTTTTAATTGACAATAATGGCTATAAATTCACATGGTCCAATGGTAGGGCACTTAAGGAAAATATTCAGGAGCATTTAGACTATTTCTTTGCCAAATATTATTGGGTGCATATGTTTTCTAACTATTGGGTCTAACACTTAACCTGCTATGGTTCAGATCATGCTCTTATTCTCATGCAATAGGAGGTTAGAAAGAGGTGTAAAAACAATTCAAAAAATTTTGGTTTGAGGTAATGTGGGTTCAAGAGGAGTAATGCAAAGAAGTAATAAAAAAATGTGTGGCAAAAGCAAATGAATCCAGATTTGCTTTCTCATTGGTATTTAAAGCTTAAAGGTTGTCAACATGAACTTAAGAAGTGGAAAGGAACACATTTTGGGAATGTAAATTTAGAAATTTCTAATCTGAAGCAAGAATTGGTGATACTTCAAGAAGGTCCTAAAAATTACAACAATATTAAAATGGAAGAAAGAAGTGGAGGCCAGAATTGTGGTTCTAATGGGTAGGGAGGAAACAATGTGGTTTTAGAGATCAAGGGGGTCATGGATGAAAGATGGCAATAAAAACACCATATATTTCCATAGAAAAACAGAGGGGAGAAGAAGACAATATTCTATTAACAAAATAATGGGCTCGAATGGATTTTAAAAAGAAGGAGATGAAGAAATTACTTAGGTTTTATAAAATTATTTCAAAGATTTGTTCACTTCAGAAGGTGATTCAGGTTTGAATTCGATAATTGAGGCTGTGGATAAAGGCATAGATGACCAAATGGGAGTGGACCTTCTTCAACCTTTCACTAGCCATGAAATCTTTGAAGCTCTCTCCCAAATGCACCCATCCAAAGCTCTAGGCCTTGATGGTATGCCTGCACTGTTTTTTCAAAAATTTTGACATGTCATTAAAAATGATATTTTTGATTTAGTACTCAATATTCTAAATAATGGTTTTCCCCCTGCTTGTATTAACTAGGCCTTTATTGCTTTGATTCCTAAAGTTAAAGATCCAAAAAATCTTAAAGAGTTTCGTCCTATATATCTTTGTAACGTCATATTTAAGATTGATACTAAGGCTATTGCTAATAAACTTAAAAAAGTCCTTCCTTTTATTATCCATGATACGCAGTTTACTTTTATTCCAAGTAGACAGATTCTAAATAATGCCCTTCTAGGTCTAGAAGTTTTCCATGCCATGAAATTGAAAAAAAGAGGAACCAAAGTTTTTTTTTTCGCCTTAAAGCTTGAAATGAGCAAAGCATATGATAGAATCAAATGGTATTTTCTTGAGAAAATTATGTTAAAAATGAGCTTTCCTAATCCTTGGGTTAATTTTATTATGAGGTGTGTCTCATTCAATTTTATTGAATGGTAATCCAACTGATTCTTTCTCCTAGAGGTTTAGACAATGGGATCCTTTATCACCCTCTCTATTTTGGCCATGTGCTGAATCCTTCTCTAGTCTTATTAGAAAAGTTAAGAATCAAAATCTCCTTCATGGTCATAAAATATGTCGCCAAGCTCCTTTTGTTTCTCACTTGTTTTTTTAGCAGATGATACTATTATTTTTGGGAGAGCTTCCCATGGTGAACTAGAAACAGTTAGAGATATTCTCTCTTGTTATGAGTGGGCGTCTAGGCAAAAAATAAATTTTGACAAATCTGAAATTTGTTTTAGCTCTAATGTTTTTTTAGAAGCTTGTAATTCTTTCAGGAGGGTGTTGAACGTGAAACAAGTTGACAAGCATGCAAAATATCTGGGTCTCCCTTCAGCTATCTCCCGATCTAAGAAGATACTATTTAGAGATGTCATTGATAGAATTCGAAAGAAACTATCAAATTGGAAAGAGAGAACGCTATCGCTTGCAGGGAAGGAGATTTTATTAAATCAATAGCATAGGTGATTCCAAGCTATTTAATGAGCTGCTATAAATTTCCTTCACAAGTATGCCGTGAGATTAATTCTTTAATTTCAAATTTCTGGTGGAGACAAAGGAGAAAAGGGGAAAAATATTCATCTGTACTCATGGGACAACATGTGTGCTTCAAAGGAAGTTAGTGGGTTGGGTTTTAGAGATGCACAAGCCTTCAACACTTCTATGCTCGGAAAACAAGGATGGAGGCTCATCCTTGTTTTCTGGCTAGAACTTTAAAGGCCCGGTATTATCCAATATCATCCTTCATGAAAGCACAGAAAGGATATAATCCTAGTTTTTCTTAGTATAGTGTTATTGAGGCCCAAGGTTTGCTAAGACAAGGTTTGAGATGGAGGGTTGGAAATGGTTCAAGTATCAGTGTTTGGATGGCTTCCGAAAAATCCTCTGTTTAAAGTTCTTCCCCCACTGGAGGAGATTGATCCAAATTTGAAAGTTAGCGATTTAATGAATGACAGTCATACGGCATGGGACAGAGACATAGTTCCCCAAATTTTCCAACGGGAAGATGCCAAACAAATCCTTGCAATGCCGATAAGCTCGCGTACTCTTCAGGATTCTGTCCTTTGGTATTTTTCTAAGTCGGGTTTATTCACAGTAAAAACGGCTTATCATGTCATTCAGAGTTCAAGTCCAGCAAGACATAGAGGTGGTGCTTCTACCTCCTCACCTTCGAATTGGAAATAGCTATGGAATCTATCTTTACCTCCGAAGGTGAAGATTTTTATTTGGCGTCTGATTCAGGGATTGCTACCCACCGAATTTGAACTGATAAAAAAGAACAATTCTAGTTGAGGGTACTTATTTACGTTGTGGTGAGTCAATGAAAAGGTTAGAACATCTGTTTCGGGACTGTGATTGGGCCTAGCAATTTTGGTTTGTCAGTTGTTTTAGAATTGCAGTCACGGATGAGGACCGAAGAAGTCAATTGGACGATTGGATTTTTAAATAAAAGGCACAACTACCTGATGAAGGTTTTTGCATTTTGTTAATGCTCTTATGGTACCCCTGATATGCACGAAATATTCTAGTTCATGAACAAACAACGATGGATGCTGTTGAATATCATCAACATGCCCTTGAGTTCTTTTTTTGAATATGAGGATGCTAACAGAAATTTCCAGCAGTAGCAGAATGTGAACAGAGAAGTAAAATGGAGGCCCCCTCCTATTAATTTCTTCAAAGTTAATTCTGATACTGCGATTCACGATACAAGAGGCACACGCTACAGAGCTGTTATTAGAGATAGCAACGGTTCTGTTATTGCTGCTCAGGCATGGTCAGAGGAGGATGTCAAAATACCAGAAATAGCTAAGGCCATATTGTGCACAATGGGGATTCAACTGGCTCAATCTCTCCATATTCAGAATGTTATGATTGAATCCGACTGTCTTACACTGATTAAAAAATTAAACATAGATGGACCTAACTGCTTTGGGACTTTTTGTTGCGGACATCAAAGACCTTAAGAATAGTTTTAGGTCTTGCACATTTTCTTTTCAACCTCGCACCTGTAATAAGGTTGCACACTCTCTAGCTCAGTTTTCATTTATTTCGTGTAATGTTCTTACTACCAGGTCTGAAGTTTTTCCACAGGTAGTGATAGACTCGGCTTTGTTTGATTCTGTTTTTAATCTAAAGTTCTTTTTCCCTCAAAACAAAACAACTTTCATTTTGCTGACATGCATGTGGTCCTAGACTATTTTGAATTTATTAATTAAATTTAAGGGATAAGTATAATTTTTATCCTAGTAATTTTGTCTTTTGGCAAAACAAATTACTTGATTTTTTTCTTCCTTTTAATTACCATGTGTTTCACATTTGTTTATATTTTAGTATCCTTCTAACAAAAATTTTTTAAAATATATATTTTAATGTAAAAATAATATGTATTTTCAATACTAAAATTATATAATGAGTAACATTTTATTGAACTAATTACAATAAATTTACAAAAAATTAAATTTAGATATATTTTTAATTTAATTATAAATAAAAAGAAATAATTTTTAAAATAAATTTAAAATATTTTCTAAAATAACTGATTGGTTAGATTGATGTAAATTATATATAGTTGAAATTTAATATTATATTAATTTTTCTTATAAAATAATGATGATATTAGTTAGAATGATATTAAAGTATACAAAAAATAAAACATATGGTACTTAAAAATAAAAAAAATTACAAGATTGATTTTGTAAAAATATGAAACTATAGGGATCAAAATTACATTTATATATATATATATATATATATATATATATATATATATATGTATTTTTTAATTACACTATGGCCAAAGATATCACCTTTTTTTTTTAATACCCTTCTTTAAATATTAATAAATAATTTAAGATTTAGTTGTTGTGAGGTTATTGTTGTGTTGTTTTTTTTTATTTGATGTTTGGTTGTTGAAAATTGTTGTCGTGCTAAGAGATTACCAAATTTTACACTAAATTTCATTTTGATTCCATTATTTTAATTTATATTTTTTAGTTGTAAAACATTTATTTTAATTATATAAAAAAGTCATCTAAAATAATTTTATCTAATTTAACGGACGTGGTACACCAGAATTGCTAAACTACAGTCCAACTCAACAAAATTTGTTAAGTCATACTACCATACCACATTTTTCATGAGGCAATTTACCATAATTTTACTTTACTTTTTTTTTTAATGCTCAACCTTATTAAATTGTTATCAATTGTCTAATGAAAAATGTAACGTGGTAATGTGACATAATATTTTTTTAGTTGAATTGTAATGTTGTAATTTTAGTGTGTCATATCATATAAATTAGTCAGAATTATTTTGGATGTCTTCTCTATGTACTTAAAATCAATGTTTTGTATATGCAGTTGCATTGAATTAGTTAGGAGACATTTATCACCCTTTTGGTCCTACTGGGATCAAATCGAATTAGTCAGAGTACAATAAATTCTGAATTTTGGGGGTTTACACCAACAAAAATTCATCTTTTGTAACAAAAAAAAAAAGTTAAAGTTATGGAACCAAATATTTAGTGCAAAATTTTGTGTAATATCCCGTGTTTTTTTTAAATATTTTTACACTGTACCGGGATATACAGTGTCAATAATTTTTATGCATTATACGATATTTTTATGAGTTGATATGTATTTTAAACCTATTTTAATTACTGTCTATTATTTTCAGTGTTTTACGTAAAATTTTCCCGGGACTTTCATTTTCGGGGAAATTTTCACGTAAACAATGTATTATTAATTATTTTAAATGTATTTACGGGTTTGCATGAACTCATACATATTTTAAATTATTAAATAAAGCCTGTGTGTGTATATTTATTTAATTAGGGTTTATTATTACCCTAATATTTTATTATTTATTTATTATTATTTGATTATTTTATTTATTATTAAATTATTAAAATTTATTATTTTATTATTATTTATTTATTAATATTTAATTATTTTAATTATTTTTTTTTCTTTCTTTTTTTTTTCTTTCTTTCCTTTTTCTTTCTTTTTCTTTTTCTTTCTCTTTCCTTTTCTTTCTTTTTCTTTTTCTTCTTCTTCTTCTTCTTCTTCTCCCGTGGGTGCCCGACGCCACCACCATTCTTCTCACCGCCGTTTCTCCCTCCTCCGGCCACCGTTTTCGACACCGCCGGTCTCTATCTTCTCCTTGAGCTCCGGTGAGTGTTATTCTAGCTTTGGTTTAAGCTAAAATGGTCTAGAATTGCTTAGGTTTTGATTTGAAGTTTTCGGCCACTTTTGGTTTTCGATTTTTTTGAGCTTCAATTTGGATGATTCATGGAAACTTCCTTCACAAATGTTGTTCCTGGTAGTTTAATCTACATGTATGAATTTTTGTGGAATTTTTGGAGATTGTTTGGATTTTTGGGTATTTTTGAATATTTTAATATTATTTTCTAATTTTCGGAAATTAATTATTTAAATTATGAAATTGGAGTTTATGGTTGAATTAGGTGTTGAAATGAATTATAGGAATTTATTTGGAATTTTTATGAATTTCTAAGTATTTATTTTTAATTATTGAAGTTTAGGTGATTTTGGAAAATTAGGTTAATTGTGTTTTAAATTGAATTTAATTGGTTAATTGAGTTTAATTATTGATATTATTGATAAATATGTTGAGAAAATTAATTTTCGATAATTGTATGATTTTTGGTGAATTTTTGAAGTAATTTAGGTATATATATATATAGGGGTATTTTGGTAATTTTACCCTAAATTGTCTAAAAATGTAATTTAATTGGTTTTAATATTTATTTAAGGTATAAAAATGATTTCTACAAAATATTTAGTATTTTTAACTAATTAAAACTATTTTTCGTGAATTATTTTCAATTATATATATAATATACGGTTTTTCTAATAAAATGAGTTTTAATCGATTTTTATAGTGTTTCAAGATTTATTATGTAATTTCTACGTATGAAATGTATTTTTATGATTTAAGGATATTTTTGGTATATTTGAATATATTTTCTGTGTTTGTGGACCCCGGTCGACAGATTGTAGTCTGGAGTCCGACCGAGGGGTTGTGATGGATTGTGGTGTTTATTTTTGAAGTGTATTTTCTTTGCAGGGTCGGCTCTACTCTTTTGAGAAGAGAGATGTCCGTTTTACAGGGGAGGTTCTGCCGGATTTCCGGTAGAATTCTCGTAAAACGTGATATCCAGTCGAACCCTAATTTTCGATTCTGTGTTGAATACTCTAGATTGAATTCTAGGATTTCTGTTAGGGTTATTCTGATGTCGAATAATTATTTCTTGTTTAGTTGCGCCGAGACCGAGGGTTAGTGGACCAGGCCCGTCGGACCTGTCTCGTGGAGCGCATTAGGTGAGTTACTATATTATATATATATGCTTAGGATGCATGATTTAGAAAATGCATGTTTTATTTTGACTAAATATGCATAAATAACATGATTTATATTCAAGTATATTTTTGGTATATTTTTGGTATATAATAAATTATATACATGTTTTATTAATAAAATATATTTAAAATGTTTTTAAATATATTTTTAGTTTAATTCATGATTTGATTGAATTTATTTGACGTATATATACTCAAAATATACCTGGTTTATGTTTGGTATATTTTCGGTATATATATGGTTTATATTGTTGATTTATTTAAATTCATGCATCATGTATTTGTGAATGAATGTTTTATTATTTATTACTGAAGGATATCAATAGAATGTGCTACCTAGTGGGCAGCACTAGGACCGAGTACGTACCGGTACGCCTATAGTATTTAGGCTTTATTACTAACTATTTGTGGGTATCGATTTGATTATGATTATTGATATGTGTGAGATGTGGTTTGTGGGTGTGATTGCTGGAGCTCGGTTGACCAAGTGTCTCGGGGCCAATCACACTGGCAGTCAGACTGCTGGAGCTCGGTTGACTTAGTGTCTCGGGGCCAGTCTACTGTCCATATGGATTAAGTGGATATATTTGGAATCAGTGAGCCTGTATGGCTAGAGTGTTGTTTAACACTATTTTCTGAGGTTGCGATATTCTAGGGTTCTATGTGATCCTTCATAAAAGTTGATTTTCAGACAAAATATATAAAATGATTTTTCTGCATCTGTATGAACTTGCCTGTATATATACATATTACTCATATACTGTTGACTGTATGCATTATCACTTAGAGTGTATGTATATATACTATAGTAATTCACTCAGTGAGGTCTGACTCCCCTCCGTTGACTATTTTTCAGGAGAGTCAACTTCCTCAGACCTCAGTAGCAGGTCGATACGCCGGATTTCTTCCGCCCCGGCTACTTTATGTAAATTGTCTACTTGAGTCTTATTGATTTTATCTAGACACTGTAGTAGTTGTAAATTAAAGTATTGGATTTTATGTATTTGTTTTAAAGAGATGTATTATAGTAAAACTGGATTTGTATAAAGATTATACATTTATGAGATTATATATGTGATGTGATGAGTTTTGAATTATATCCAGTTGATATGGATGATATTGTAATATTTATGATTTTATTTTCCGCTGCTTAGTATATTTTTATTGTTGTTATTGCATTTTTATTTTATTTTTAGGCTTGCTACGGGTTCCGGATTCGAAAGAATTCCCGTTCCCTAGCGCCGGTCATGGCCCCTGTTTTGGGTCGTGACAAAGTTGGTATCAGAGCGAAGTTCGTTTCAGAGTGGAGTTCTGTGTCAGGGCTTAGTTTTGTGAGTTGTGGCCCTAGTTTTAAAGTTGTGTTTTCTGTTGGACTACTGCAGTGTATTAGGTTCGAGTATGTCTTGATGAGTATTCCTTGCTGTAGTTTTCAGCGTTATTCCTCCGTTGTCTGTTTTGTCTGAATCTTTCCGTTTGTCTTTTCATAATGAGGGGGCGAGCGCGTGTCGCTCCACCGGTCGTTGAGGCCGAGGATGATGAGTCTTTTCAGGACGAGGTTTTACCTCCTGAGCAGCCAGTTAGACATAGAGGTCGTGGCAGAGGTAGACCTCGAGGAGCGGCAGGTCGCCGTAGGCAGAGAGAGTTACAGGACGAGGAGCCTGTTGAGCCTGAGTTTGATGTTCCTGTTCCTCCAGTTGTTTAGCCTGTTCAGCCTGCCTATCAGCAGGGTATGTCTGACCCTGAGGCAGTTTGTTCTATGCCCGAGTTGGCAGGATTGTTTTTGATGGTACTTCTGATCCTTTAGATTTTCTGCATGCGATTGAGACTAGGACTCGGACTACTCATACCGAGTACCAGAGGATCATGATTGTTGAGTTGTCTGTCGAGGGATCAGCCTTGGATTGGTTTATTCAGATGATCCAGCCCTATATGATGACGATGCCATGGGCTCAGTTTCGAGAGCGATTCATGAGGAGATTTTGTCCAGAGCCTCTTCGTTTGAGCTATCGTCTTCGTCTGACTAGTATTTCTCGTGGAGATCGATCTGTAGAGGAGTATACCCGAGAGTTTCTTCGTCTGGGTAGATATGCTGAGGATCTGATGCGAGATCAGTATTTCGCGGTTACTACGTATGTTACTGGTTTGGGTTCAGCTTTTGCTGGTATGCCTACAGCAGGTCTTACTCTGGAGTCTGTGATTGAGCTAGCTAAGGAGATTGAGCTGAGGTTAGTTAGGCAGGGAGCGATGCCTGATTATTACCAGTTGGGAGTTCAGTCGAGTGGATCGCAGGCTACTCCATATTCGAGTTTTCATGTTGGTTCGAGTAGTCAGCAGCGAGGTTCGACTCAGCAGAGTCAGAGACAGCAGCAGCGAGTGCATCGGAGCAGTAGACATGGTCGTGGAGGTCAGCGTAGATCATTCAGATTTGGGTCAGGTGCTTCGAGCAGCAGCAGTGGTCGTAGTTCTGGATCAGCGGCCAGTGTTTGTCAGACTTGTGGTAGAGTCCATCAGGGACCGTGTTATCTGACACCACTGACATGTTTCAGATGCGGACAGACAGGACATTTTGCCAGATCGTGTCCTTATTCCGGATATCAGCAGCAGCAGATTCCGCGATTCCCACAGCAGTCGATTGCTAGTGCAGCACCCGTGCCATTTCAGTTACCACCAGCTCAGCATCAGAGTTCTACTTAGTTTGTTCCACAGCAGAGTCGTGGTAGAGGTACTAGAGGAGGTGCCAGAGGTGTTGGCTAGGCTTCTACCAGTCAGCAGGGAGGTCGAGGCCAGGCCAGAGTTTTTCATCTGACTCAGCAGGATTCTCAGGCATCTAATGCAGTCGTGGCAGGTATTCTTTCTGTTTGTTACCTGGATGCTTTGGCTTTGTTTGATCCGGGTGCCACGCATTCGTTTGTTTCTCCTATTTTTGCTTCTAAATCTTGTTGGCAAGCTTCGAGGATGGCTTTTCCTTTGTCTGTTGCCACTCCTCTGAGTGATTCTTTGGACGCCGATATTGTTCTTTCTGGTTGTCCAGTTCTCGTGGGAGATAGAGAATTACCCGTTGATTTGATTTTGTTGGATGTGATGGAGTTCGATGTTATTTTGGGAATGGATTGGTTGTCTCAGCACTTTGCCGTGGTTGATTGCAGGAATAAGGAGGTGACTTTTAGAATTCCTGGTGAAGAAGATTTTAAGTTTGTTGGTGACAGGAGTTCAGCACCTCAGAATCTTATTTCTGTTATTTCAGCTAGGAAGTTGTTGAGGAAAGGTTGTCAGGGGTTTTTGGCATTGGTTAGGGATACGTCAGTGGAGAAGTTGTCACTCACAGATGTTCCTGTTGCTTGTGAGTTTCCTGATGTTTTTCCCGAGGAGTTGCCAGGTTTACCACCTCATAGAGAGATTGAGTTCTGTATAGATGTGGTTCCAGGTATTACTCCTATATCTATGCCGCCCTATCGTATGGCTCCTGCAGAGTTGAGAGAGTTGAAGGAGCAGTTGCAAGAGTTGTTGGAGAAAGGTTTTATCAGACCTAGTGTTTCCCCTTGGGGTGCACCAGTCTTGTTTGTGAAGAAGAAGGATGGTACCCTGAGACTGTGCATTGACTACAGAGAGCTTAATAAGGTGACAGTGAAGAATAAGTATCCTCTCCCGAGGATAGATGATTTATTTGATCAGCTCCAGGGTGCACAATTCTTTTCTAAGGTTGACTTGAGGTCGGGTTATCATCAGTTGCGGATTAGAGAAGCTGATATTCCTAAGACAGCATTCCGCACTCGTTATGGTCATTATGAGTTTCTGGTGATGTCTTTTGGTTTGACTAATGCACCAGCAGCTTTTATGGACCTGATGAACAGAGTATTCCGACCGTATGTGGATCAGTTTGTGGTAGTCTTCATTGATGATATACTAGTATATTCGAGGAGTATGGAAGAGCATGTATATCACTTGAGGATTGTACTACAGACACTGAGAGATCATCAGCTTTATGCTAAATTCTCGAAGTGTGATTTCTGGATGGAGAGTGTTTCTTTTCTTGGACACGTAGTGTCTAAAGAAGGTATTCAGGTTGATCCACATAAGGTTGAGGCAGTATCTGAGTGGCCTAGACCTACTTCAGTTACTGAGATTCGGAGTTTTCTGGGTTTAGCCGGGTATTATAGGCGGTTTGTGCAGGATTTTTCCAGGATAGCAGCCCCTATGACTCGCTTGACTCAGAAGAATGTTAGATTCGAGTGGTCAGAAGCTTGTGAGAATAGTTTTCAGTTGTTGAAGGAGAAGTTGACCACAGCGCCAGTATTAGCTTTGCCTAATAGTGTGGATAAGTTCACAGTTTACTGTGATGCCTCTAGAATTGGTCTTGGTTGTGTGTTGATGCAGAATGGAAGGGTGATAGCCTATGCTTCGAGGCAGTTGAAGAAGCATGAGCAGAACTATCCCACACATGATCTAGAGATGGCTGCAGTGATCTTTGCTTTGAAGATTTGGAGACATTATCTGTATGGGGTGACTTGTGAGATATTTACTGATCACAAGAGCCTTAAGTACATTTTCCAGCAGTGAGATTTGAATTTGAGGCAGAGAAGATGGTTGGAACTGTTGAAGGATTATGATTGCGAGATTCTTTACCATCCGGGTAAAGCTAATGTGGTAGCAGATGCCTTGAGTAGGAAGTCCTCAGGTAGTCTTGCTCACATCGGTGTTGAGAGGAGACCATTGATCCAGGAATTGCATCTGATGGTGGATCAAGGTCTGATGATGAAGATCAGTAGATCAGGTGGACTGTTAGCTCAGTTTAAAGTACGATCTGTGCTAAGGGATAGGATTAAAGCAGCTCAGAGCCGAGATCCTATTCTAGAAGAGCTTGCAGAGAATGTCAGAGCAGGGAAGTTCACTGATTTCACACTCGATGATGATGGTGTGTTGTGGATCAGTGGTAGATTGTGTGTTCCTGATGTGGATGATTTGAGAGAAGAGATCTTAGAGGAAGCACATTCTACAGCCTACAGCGTTCATCCTGGTGTTACTAAGATGTACCACAGTATCAGAGATCTATACTGGTGGGATGGATTGAAGAAGGATGTTGCTGAGTATGTTGCTAAGTGCTTGACATGTCAGCAAGTGAAAGCCGAACATCAGAAGCCTTCTGGGAAGCTTCAGCCTCTTCCTATTCCCGAGTGGAAGTGGGAAAGGATAGCTATGGATTTTGTGATCGGTTTACCTCGTTCGAAGGATGGATACGATTCCATCTGGGTGATTGTAGACAGATTGACGAAGTCTGCACATTTCTTGCCTGTGAAAGCCACATATTCAGTTGCTAGATTGGCGAAGTTGTACGTGAAGCATATTGTATGCCTTCATGGAGTACCTGTGTCCATTGTGTCAGACAGAGGTTCGGTGTTTACTTCTCGTTTTTGGCAGAAGTTGCAGGAAGCGATGGGCACTAGGTTGGATTTCAGTACTGCTTTTCATCCTCAGACAGATGGTCAGTCTGAGAGGACGATCCAGACACTGGAAGATATGTTGAGGATGTGTGTCTTGGATTTGAGAGGTAGCTGGGATGATCATTTGTCGCTTGTTGAGTTTGCATATAATAACAGCTACCATAGCAGTATTGGCATGGCACCATACGAGGCGTTGTATGGAAGGAAGTGTAGATCCCCGTTGAGTTGGGATGAGATTGGTGAGAGAGCTTTGACTGGACCAGAGATGATTCAGGATGCTGCAGAGAAAGTCACCGTGATCAAGCGCAGATTAGAGACCGCAGTTAGTAGACAGAAGAGTTATGCGAATCCTAGGCGCAGAGATGTGGAGTTTCAGGTTGGAGATTTCGTTTTTCTGAAAGTATCTCCGATGAAGGGTGTGATGAGATTTGGCAGGAAGGGTAAGTTAGCACCGAGATACATTGGACCGTTTGAGATTCTGGAGAGAATTGGCACTGTTGCATATCGGTTGGATTTGCCTCCGAGTATGTCACAGGTGCATCCAGTATTTCATATCTCGATGTTGAGGAAGTATATCTCAGATCCTTCACACGTGTTGCAGCCCGACAGTGTAGAAGTGAGTGAAGATTTGACGTTTGTGGAAGAACCTGTGGCGATCGTTGATTTTCAAGTTCGACAGTTGCGATTGAAGCAGATTCCGATGGTCAAGGTTCTGTGGCGTAGCGACAGAGTTGAAGAGCATACGTGGGAGACTGAAGCTGAGATGCGAGCTTCTTACCCTTATCTCTTTCCTTCCTGATTCTGTAATCTTGTTTTTAGAATTCGGGGACGAATTCCTGTAAGGGGGGAAGACTGTAATATCCCGTGTTTTTTTTAAATATTTTTACACTGTACCGGGATATACAGTGTCAATAATTTTTATGCATTATACGATATTTTTATGAGTTGATATGTATTTTAAACCTATTTTAATTACTGTCTATTATTTTCAGTGTTTTACGTAAAATTTTCCCGGGACTTTCATTTTCGGGGAAATTTTCACGTAAACAATGTATTATTAATTATTTTAAATGTATTTACGGGTTTGCATGAACTCATACATATTTTAAATTATTAAATAAAGCCTGTGTGTGTATATTTATTTAATTAGGGTTTATTATTACCCTAATATTTTATTATTTATTTATTATTATTTGATTATTTTATTTATTATTAAATTATTAAAATTTATTATTTTATTATCATTTATTTATTAATATTTAATTATTTTAATTATTTTATTTTTTTTTCTTTCTTTCCTTTTTCTTTCTTTTTCTTTTTCTTTCTCTTTCCTTTTCTTTCTTTTTCTTTTTCTTCTTCTTCTTCTTCTTCTTCTTCTCCCGTGGGTGCCCGACGCCACCACCATTCTTCTCACCGCCGTTTCTCCCTCCTCCGGCCACCGTTTTCGACACCGCCGGTATCTATCTTCTCCTTGAGCTCCGGTGAGTGTTATTCTAGCTTTGGTTTGAGCTAAAATGGTCTAGAATTGCTTAGGTTTTGATTTGAAGTTTTCGGCCACTTTTGGTTTTCGATTTTTTTGAGCTTCAATTTGGATGATTCATGGAAACTTCCTTCACAAATGTTGTTCCTGGTAGTTTAATCTACATGTATGAATTTTTGTGGAATTTTTGGAGATTGTTTGGATTTTTGGGTATTTTTGAATATTTTAATATTATTTTCTAATTTTCGGAAATTAATTATTTAAATTATGAAATTGGAGTTTATGGTTGAATTAGGTGTTGAAATGAATTATAGGAATTTATTTGGAATTTTTATGAATTTCTAAGTATTTATTTTTAATTATTGAAGTTTAGGTGATTTTGGAAAATTAGGTTAATTGTGTTTTAAATTGAATTTAATTGGTTAATTGAGTTTAATTATTGATATTATTGATAAACATGTTGAGAAAATTAATTTTGGATAATTGTATGATTTTTGGTGAATTTTTGAAGTAATTTAGGTATATATATATATATAGGGGTATTTTGGTAATTTTACCCTAAATTGTCTAAAAATGTAATTTAATTGGTTTTAATATTTATTTAAGGTATAAAAATGATTTCTACAAAATATTTAGTATTTTTAACTAATTAAAACTATTTTTCGTGAATTATTTTCAATTATATATATAATATACGGTTTTTCTAATAAAATGAGTTTTAATCGATTTTTACAGTGTTTCAAGATTTATTATGTAATTTCTACGTATGAAATGTATTTTTATGATTTAAGGATATTTTTGGTATATTTGAATATATTTTCTGTGTTTGTGGACCCCGGTCGACAGATTGTAGTCTGGAGTCCGACCGAGGGGTTGTGATGGATTGTGGTGTTTATTTTTGAAGTGTATTTTCTTTGCAGGGTCGGCTCTACTCTTTTGAGTAGAGAGATGTCCGTTTTACAGGGGAGGTTCTGCCGGATTTCCGGTAGAATTCTCGTAAAACGTGATATCCAGTCGAACCCTAATTTTCGATTCTGTGTTGAATACTCTAGATTGAATTCTAGGATTTCTGTTAGGGTTATTCTGATGTCGAATAATTATTTCTTGTTTAGTTGCGCCGAGACCGAGGGTTAGT
The DNA here is from genome assembly GCA_947683625.1 of Mallotus nudiflorus. Lineage (NCBI taxonomy): Eukaryota > Viridiplantae > Streptophyta > Magnoliopsida > Malpighiales > Euphorbiaceae > Mallotus > Mallotus nudiflorus. The sequence continues at coordinate 1,686,497 of CANTUR010000213.1, read as the reverse complement.
GGACCAGACCCGTCGGACCTGTCTCGTGGAGCGCATTAGGTGAGTTACTATATTATATATATATGCTTAGGATGCATGATTTAGAAAATGCATGTTTTATTTTGACTAAATATGCATAAATAACATGATTTATATTCAAGTATATTTTTGGTATATTTTTGGTATATAATAAATTATATACATGTTTTATTAATAAAATATATTTAAAATGTTTTTAAATATATTTTTAGTTTAATTCATGATTTGATTGAATTTATTTGACGTATATATACTCAAAATATACCTGGTTTATGTTTGGTATATTTTCGGTATATATATGGTTTATATTGTTGATTTATTTAAATTCATGCATCATGTATTTGTGAATGAATGTTTTATTATTTATTACTGAAGGATATCAATAGAACGTGCTACCTAGTGGGCAGCACTAGGACCGAGTACGTACCGGTACGCCTATAGTATTTAGGCTTTATTACTGACTATTTGTGGGTATCGATTTGATTATGATTATTGATATGTGTGAGATGTGGTTTGTGGGTGTGATTGCTGGAGCTCGGTTGACCAAGTGTCTCGGGGCCAATCACACTGGCAGTCAGACTGCTGGAGCTCGGTTGACTTAGTGTCTCGGGGCCAGTCTACTGTCCATATGGATTAAGTGGATATATTTGGAATCAGTGAGCCTGTATGGCTAGAGTGTTATTTAACACTATTTTCTGAGGTTGCGATATTCTAGGGTTCTATGTGATCCTTCATAAAAGTTGATTTTCAGACAAAATATATAAAATGATTTTTCTGCATCTGTATGAACTTGCCTGTATATATACATATTACTCATATACTGTTGACTGTATGCATTATCACTTAGAGTGTATGTATATATACTATAGTAATTCACTCAGTGAGGTCTGACTCCCCTCCGTTGACTATTTTTCAGGAGAGTCAACTTCCTCAGACCTCAGTAGCAGGTCGATACGCCGGATTTCTTCCGCCCCGGCTACTTTATGTAAATTGTCTACTTGAGTCTTATTGATTTTATCTAAACACTGTAGTAGTTGTAAATTAAAGTATTGGATTTTATGTATTTGTTTTAAAGAGATGTATTATAGTAAAACTGGATTTGTATAAAGATTATACATTTATGAGATTATATATGTGATGTGATGAGTTTTGAATTATATCCAGTTGATATGGATGATATTGTAATATTTATGATTTTATTTTCCGCTGCATATTATATTTTTATTGTTGTTATTGCATTTTTATTTTATTTTTAGGCTTGCTACGGGTTCTGGATTCGAAAGAATTCCCGTTCCCTAGCGCCGGCCATGGCCCCTGTTTTGGGTCGTGACATTTTGTGACCTCATACAATTTACCCGATTGTTGTCCTTTTTGTACTTGTTTTAAGTTATTTTTTGGTTGTTGTGAGATTGTTGTTAGGTTTTTATTGCTATTGTTTTTAGTTTATTAGGTTATTTTAAAGTTGTTCTTTGACTATTGTCAAGTTGTTGTCCATATTTTATATTTTTTTAAATATAATTAATTTAGATAATTATAATTTATATTAATATAAATATACTTAATTTAATTTATATTTATAAATTTATTAAAAATTAAAAAAATATTAATTTGTTTAAATTATAAAATATTAAATTATTATGAAATATTGAATTATTAAATATTAATATGTAATTTAATATTTGGTTATTGTGAACTTATTGTTGAGGTGTTGTTGTTGTTGTTTTTTTTTTTTTTTTTTTGTTATTATTAGGTTATTGTCAATTTTTATGCTTGTTTAAAGTTGATTTTTAACTTTATTTTTTGTTGTTAGGTTGTTCTTTTTTATTTTTGATTTTTATAGTTGTTTTCTAATGTTGTTCTTTTTTATTTTTGATTTTTATAGTTGTTTTCTAATTATTGTCTATGTTTTATACTTGTTTTAAATATAATTAAATTCTATAAATATAAATTTATTAAATTATTTAAAATAATTAAATATTGATTATTATTAAATAATAAATTATTATATATTAATAATAATTTAATACTTTGTTGTTGTGAGGTGGCTGTTATATTGTTGTTGTTTTTTTATTTATGTTTGGTTGTTGTTAGGTTTTTTTTTTCCCATTTCTATGCTTCTTTAAAGTAGTTCTTTAAACTTTATATATCGTTATTGTTAGATTGTTGTTGATATTTTTGGTGTTTTATAGTTGTTGTCAGTTTGTTGTATGAGTTTTATACTTGTTTTAAATATAATATATTTATATAAATATAAATTTTATAAATATAAATTTATTAATTTATTAAACACAAATCATATTATTTTATTATATTTGATAATTCATATAAATATAATTTTATTAAATTATTTAAGTTATTAATAAAAAGATTGAAATTTTAGAGGCATATTAATTCATTGAGTAACACTATATATATATATAGTCTGAGGGAATATAAAGAGAAAAAAGAGAATAGAAAGGTAATTAGATATTGTATTTTAAGTTTGGAAAGAAGAAAACCGAGATGTAATGTCACCTTATCAATTGTATTATTATTATTATTTTGGTATTGTGATTGCAATACAGAGACAGAGAGAGTGAAGAAAGCGATCGGTTCATGGTGCTGGGGAATGATTGCTGGGTTGATCTTGAGAACAGATAGAAGAGAGTGATAACTACACTTGCACAGTTGCCTTTGTACAAACACAATAGAATTTATTTTATTTTTAAAATGGTACTGCCACCACCTGCTAATATAAAATAAAAAAAAGTGTAATTTTTGCTACAGATACAATCAAGTCAAGTTGAATTAATTTGGAAAAAATTAGGTAAATTATATATTTTTTTCTTACTATTTTATTATATTATACTATTTTATATTTAAAAAAATATTTATTTATTCATGATATTTTTTTTACCACTTATTAATGTTTTTGTAGAATGAAATAGTATATAAAAAAATAAATGTTGATAAATATTTTTTCAAATGTCACAATAAAATAATATAATAAGATAAAATACAGAGATAAAATATAATTTATCAAAAAAAATTTTAAAATCAATTCGATTATTATCTCGAATCAAGCTCAAATTTAAACTACACAAATAGACTATCAAATATAGCTCAAATTTTTATAATGGATGATTCGATACGTTAAATAATTTAATTAAATTTATTTAAATTTATGTATATATATTATTTTATTATTTTATTTTAATATAATTATAAATATCTTTTATTGAATTAAATTAAATTGGAGTTTGAATTCAACTCCAGTCAAGTTTAATAAATATATTTGAACAACCATATATTTTTTAAAAGTTTAAAAACAATTTAACGTAATGAGTTGAGTGAAAACAAAAGTTTCCCAAATATTAATGTACATGTCGGTTGAATAATTTAAATTGAAATGACGTGTCACTAATCTGCATCCTCATGATTCATAGTCGTTGGATGGTCAGTGTTTCTACGCCTTCTGTTTTTGTGTGGCATTCGGCCCCGTCACTTGCAGCGGGTATTTTTGAAAGATTGTTAAATAAAAAGTTAGTTTTGAAAATAAAAATAATCAACAGTATTTTTTAAATTTTTTCTTATTTTGTTAGTTTTCAAATTATTTATTTTATTAAAAATAATGATGTTTATAAAATTTGAATTTATTTCACTAATGATTAAAATTTGAGTTTATTTCACTAATGATACGATAACTTTACCTTAAATTTTAATTTAATATTAAATTTTTAATTTTTTTCTTTTTAGTTATTGAAATTTTATTTTTATTTTAAGTTAAAGTATTTCGAATATATCTTATTAAATTTAGCATGTGTGACAGTCAAAATAAACATATTATTAATATATTCGTTATGTAAACATTTCATTAAGTAATTTAATCATCTTGTGGCCTTAGAAAATAATTTTATTTTCTCATTTTCAAGTTTGTTCGTTTTAGTAATTTTATTTTTCAAGACCAACAAGGTTATTAGACTACTTATTTAGATACTTATGTGATAAATATATTAAGAATATGCTTATTCTAGTTGTCATGTATGTTAAATTTAATTAAATATATTTGAAATATTTTAATCTAAAATAAAAATAGAACTTCAATAATTGAAAAAAATTAAAAACATGGTATCAAAATGAAATATGTAGTAAAATTAAGGTACTATTGGTACAATAAATCCTAAACAAATATTATAAAATAGCCTAAATTGATTTATTTCACTATATTTTAATTAAAAAATAAAAAACAATAGAAGTGCAAATCCACAAAATATATTTTTATCTTTATATTGACCATCCTTTTATTAATGTGCAGTGTCAATTTCACTTTTTTATATGGCTTAACTAATATTTACCTCCTATATTTTTATTTTTTTATTTTATTTAATGCAATTTAATTTTTATACATTGACATCTTATATTTTTAATTTTTTAATTTCTATACATTAAGTTTTTCTGTAACGATGAGTGTGAATGTGAATTTTTTTCGTTATTAAATGAGAGTGAGACAAACCTAATGGATAAATATACGTTCTAAATATTTTTCTTTAACTCCATATATTTCTATTTTTTAAACATTAATTCCTTATATTTTTTTTATACATTAAGTGCTAATTAATATGAATTTACAAAATTTATCGAATATATATATATAATTTTTACTTATTTTTAATATAAAACGAGTATTAAATGATAATCGCTCTTATAAAAATTAAATCTAAATAATATCATATTAATTTAGTCTTTAAAAATTTATTTTATTTTTGTAAAATAATTCAAGCAAAAATTTCAATAGATTTTAATTTTAAGTAAAAATAAATGATAAAAAATTGTATATGTACAAATTTTCAATAAATAGAAAATTTTTATACCTTAAAACTTAGTATACTAAATTTTTAAGAAATAAAAAATTATATTAATATAATTTTTTTAAAAAATTTTCCAAGTTATTATTTTAAAAAAGATAAAGTTTTTAGTTGGTAGGTCTCAGAAATCTATGTATAGAAAGAAAAATTGAATTTGAGACCGTGAACTCTTTTTCATGAGCAAATTTTTTACCGCTTGAATTAAATTTTAAATATACGTATTTAGTTATTTTTTAAGATTACTCATTTAATTATTGAATATAATTTTTTAAATATAAATCAAATTTTATATTATGTTAATTATAAATTTAACAATCAAGTGCAGTATATTCAGATCAGAGACCCATTTATGAAAAAATGCAGAGTCACAAACAAACATTCAAAAATAAATTTACGTTGCAAATGAAACTGCAAACTTGCAAAATAAAAAATAAAAATAAAGCTGATGTTCTACATATTTCTTGAAAGTGAGTAAGATAAATTCCTCACAAACAGTTTAAGTTGCTAAAAGGTATCAACACCTCAATGTAAACAGCAACATTAATTCACCAAAAAAAAAAAAAAGTGGACGAGCAAAGACGAAAAAGAAAAAGGTGAAAAGAAATCGTAATAAAAGATGCGTACCTTCCTAGAAGCCAAGAACAAACAGTGATGAAAGATGACAAAATAAATGACAACGCTTGACATCAAATTTTAGGAACGTCCACTTCCTGCCTGTTGGCGACGGCAAGAGCCCGCGCTTTGACGAGAAAATAGCCGAGAGCGTGGCCGGCCACGGCGGCTATAAAGATTCCAAGATTGAAGGACATAACGGAGAGCATGACCATGTAAGCAAAGCCCATCTTTACAGCATAAACACTTGCTTGAATAAACGCACCTACCATAGGTTTTGAGCTGATGACGAGTTTAGCCGCTGGAGCCACGGACAAAACCTCTATACCAAAAGCTAGCAAAAACACAAAGAAAAAGGCTAATATATACATGCCAAGACTCTGTTTCGGCCATCCTGAGAATAGAATTATAGCATCTTTGCCCCAGTAGAAGCTCATGTGCATCACCATATCCATTGGTGATGAGCTCATGTTCATCACCATATCCATTGGTGATGAGCTCATGTTCATGTTCCCATCAGACATTGATGATCCAGGATTCATGTCGTGATCATAAGACTTTTTTTTTTTGGAGATAAAAAACGAACAAAAAACAAAGCGAAAGGGGGAGATTAATGAGGAAAATTTAATAGTGCTATATTTCTCGGGTGTATCAGATTTTAATAAACAAAAATCACAGAGCTGGTCACGGATCACAAGCCACAAGGACAAAACAAGAACTATGTAAGTTGATGGATATATTGTCATTATTTGTGGTTGTTTTTTTACTGGACTTTTGATGCTGCTAATTTGTCTGATGTGTAAAGTGGCAAGAGTGGTAAGAGTCTTTCCTCTTGGATGGACGAGACGTTCTGGAGTTCAATTTCTCACATCTTTACTCAATTTTACAAGACACATGTATCTTTAGTAATGACTCATAAAATTAGTTTTCACAATATTAATAACTAAAAATTAACCGTCTCTTCTCCATCCCAATAATATTGTCTCATGTATTAGGTAAAAATAAAATTGTCTGGATTGCATTGGTTAAGTTGGATGATATATTTGTATTTTCTTTCCCATAAAGGGCTTAGTTTCGAATAATAATGACTTCATTATTCCTAAAAGTTATATCAATTTTGTATGATTTAAATTTTTCAATTGAGTTCACATAATTTTTAAAAATTACAACTTTAGTCCTAAACCATCAAAGTTGATAAAATTTGCAAAATTTACTGACTTGTCAATTGGTTTGTAAATCTCCTCAAAATTGTTGATGACTTGTCATTTATTTTTGAAAACTTTAAAATACATAAGATGTCACCTTGAGGTCGATGTCATATCATTTTTCCACTAGCAACAAAATGTTTTACCAACTTTTAGTCTCATTTGTTTTTTGAAAAAAAAATTCACTAAAATAACAAAAACATAAAACAAAATGAACATAGAAATATAGAAGCCAATTTGAATTGATGAAACCCACATTAATATTGGAATTTGGATTTGAGGGTGGTGAGGAAAGGAGGCAATCGTAACATTGCTTCCTTTGTCTCAATTGGGTCTCATCTTAGTATCTACAATTTTATTTTTCAAAGACAATTATAATCCACCACAAAGAATTAGCAACTAACCATATAAAGCATGACTCGTGTGTGAGATTGACAAGTAGAAAGAGGAGTTATAGTTCCTAGATTTTGAAGTCGAGCTTTAGTATTGTCTTGGACGGGCTTGAAAAGAGGTTTATTAGGCTTGGTGATGGTGACAAACCATCACCAACATCTGCTTTAAAGAATTAACAAAACCATCTGCAATCCACAAATTTAGTTTCTAACAACTTCACTTCTCCATTAGGCATCACACCATTTTCCTAGAGAGCTTTCTATAACTTAATTAGGCTCCTCAACAACACTATTTTCTGGGGATGCTTTTAGAGAAAAAATAAAGAAAGGGCAGCCTTGTGAGTGAGAAAGAAAGTGGGTTTGGTGATGAAAAGAGGTTTTAGAGAAAGGAATTGATAAAATTGGGTTGGTGGTGGAGATAACAAAGCCATGAAAATTGACTTTTCTTTTTCTCTAGTGAGTTTAAATAATGTTAGAAGTGTAAAGTTAATGGAAATATGACATTGTAGTACTCCAAGGTGTCATCTAATGTGTTTTGTAGCTTTAAATAATGAATGACATATTATAAGTCTTTTTATAGGAGAATTGTAAAATAATTGACATACTAGTGAATTCTATCAACTTTAATAGCTTAAGACTATTACTACAATTTTAAAGAAGTTCATGAACTCGATTGAAAATTTTAAATATTATAAGACTTAATTGAAAATTTGATATAACTTTTAGGATTGATGAAGTCATTATCTCAATAATAATAATAATAATAATAATAATAATAATAATAATAATAAAGGATAAATACATAAATTGTGTTTGAACTTTTTTACTTTTATTATTTTGGTGTTTAAACATTTTTTTTTACAATTAGCTGACTAAACCTATAAAAATATTTTAAAAAGGCATTCTTAGTAAGTTTTATAGGTCAAAATGTTTATTTGTCTTGGAATAATTACTATTAGTCTCCTAAATTTAATTAGGTATTGAGGGTAAATATGTCTTTTTTATGTTATTTAACTCTTCTTAATGGAGGAGAAAAATTGTTTAGCAAATCTAAAACAATTGGGGTTTTTAGACATTCATTTTTCAAAAAGAAGGGATAAAGTAGTGATTATAGTCAATTCTTAGGGACTAATAATAATTATTCCTTTGTCTTGTTATAAACAATAAATTTACTCAATTGCCCTTTTTTATATTAGATGTCATTTGCTTGTTTATTCTAACTATTTTCTTAAGAAATTATTAGAAATAAAAATGTTATTTTTAATTATCAAACTGAAATAGAAAATTAAATATTATCTTGTTTTTATTTTTATTTTTTTTTATCAATTATAGTAGTTGAAATTAATTTTTATCAATGATTTTAGTCAAATTAAAATTTTTATTCATTAAAATTTATTTTATTTTATTATTTTTAATTATAATAAATAATCTTATATTGTTTTTTATTGTATTTAAATTTTATTTTTCTTTTCATTTTTTTAGATAAATTTAAAAACAAATTTAAAATATTTTTATTTGATTATGATTTTTAATAATAATATTTAATTTTTTATTTTATTTTATTTTATTTTAACAATATTTAGTACATTTTCTTTATAATTTAATGTATATGAGTGAAAGAAAAAATAAAATTTTTAAATTGAAATATAAAAAAATGAAATATAATATAAAAGGGCATTTGAGTCAATTTACTATTTAAAATATGAAACATGTGCACTTTAACTTGTAAAACCTACTAGAGACACTATTTTAGAAAATTCTTTACAAATTACCTAATTGTAAAAAAATTATTTAAACACTAAAATAGTAAAAGTGAAAAGTTTGAACTCTATTTATGTATTGATCCATAATAATAGTAATAGTAATAGTTGTAGCAAAGGTACATTTTTACCCTTAAGGTTTATATTTGGGTTCACATAAGCCCTTAAACTAAATTTTGGGCCACTTAAATTGGAAATTTAAGTTTTTTTTTTTTTTTTTTTGTATTTTCTATCCCTTCTCTTGGTGGCAAACTCTTTTAATCATCTGCACATCAAATGGGGTTGACATATTTGCCACATAGGCAACAAAAACAATTTGGTTTATTTCAAACCCTAAATAAACTTTAACCTAGCCTGACGTATTAACACTCTTCATATCCCTCCTTCAATAGTTACATATACAAATCATCTAAAACCCCAAAAGAAATTGGGCAAGAAAAATTGAAATTGAAGATTGTTATTGACATGAAAAACTTATATGGATTCTTCATTCTTGTCCACAACAAGCTTAATGAGGTGTTCAAACATGGAGATTCATTATGAATGAGCACTAAAGTACTGCAATTGTAAATATAGGGATATGAAAGTGAAGGCTCCTAAATGGACATTATAGATGAATGAAAATCCTAGGAGGAACCTTAACTTTGAAGTAAGTACATGAAAATAACTTTTTGAATTTTATTTTTAAGTATATGAAAATAACTTTTGGAATTTTATTTTTACCATAACTATTATAAGAATTTTTTTAAAACTTTGTTACCACTGTAATTGCAAGCAAAACATTGTGGGTATTTTAAGTGGCATGACAAGCCTCTGAATGAAAGGGTGAAGGATTTTATAAATTAATTAAAGTAGGAAAATAAAAAATTGGTAGTTGAGAATATGAAATTGAATTCTATTAATACTGGAGAAAATATGCTCATCAAGATGTTGCTGTTAAAATTAATGGATTTTGGGTGGAGTTTAGTAGTTTGAAAAAGGCTAAAATAAAGGATTATGTGATGATAAGGAAAACACTTAAAACAATATACGTTGTTATTATCATATGTTGGTTATTTTTTTACTTTTCTTTATTATGTTGTAGTTTGCTAGTGTTGTTACTTATTAGAACACATCTTATGATGTAATGGAAGTAATTGAAGTATATTGTAATTCAAATTACATGTAATTAAATGTATTATTAACCATTTAGACCATTTGTTATGTGTTGTGATTGTTAAATGGGCAAAGGTACATTTTCATTAAAATAGAAACTGAAATGTAAAAAACATTGTAGAAATATTTTTGCTAAAACATCAGAAACATGAATTCTTAAACATTAGAAATGTAAAGAAACATGGACCTTTCATTCAAGTACCGAAAAAAATTATAGCATAAGATGTTCCAAATAATTGAAATCTATAAGTTAGGGCATTTGTAAACAAAATTAGATATTTCAGTCAAATAACATCTATAAAATATAAGCTAAGTTGTTGCAAGTATTTTGAGAACTTGATTTATTGTTCATGAGTTCAAGTTAATGTAGAACTTGATTGACACCAATAAAAAGTAACAACTTGATAATAATTTTGGCTATTTAAAAGATCAAATCAAATGATAAAAAATTCTCTATATTCAGTTACAATATGTCTTAGTTACAAACTATGCTTTTTTGCCTTGTCTACCAATTATTTGTTGCCTTTAAGTCTCTAGTTGTGTTGAGCTAATGGCAGGAGCTCCACTCCATTGTAATCCTAGAGATTGAAAGGGAAAATATGTCCATTGTAATCTTGGAGGTTGAAAGGAAAATATGTAGCCATGGTAACATAAGAACCATCTCCATGAAAACTAATTTGCATTGAAGGTCCATGTGTAACATGTCTGGGTCTACTCTTTTTCATCTCTCTTTCATTTAGAATGGGAAATCTCGTTTAGGATCAAGGTTAAGCTCAAATGAAAGTGCATTCTTGTCATCTCCTTTTGTTATAACCCTTTTAATTAAGTCCTAAGTCATCAACCATAAAGAGCTCACCATTACCATAATTCCAAACACACAAGCAAAGTAATATTTTTCAAACATTATTATCAACAACATTGTACTCATATTTGATATTTTTTTCTATATATTCAAATTCACATAGTAACCATATCCATATATTTTTTGTCATTCTTATAGATATTGCCCTAATATGTGGTATTAAAATCTTTGAGCTTCTTATATTAAATGATTTTACTATTGTTACTACTTTTAATGGGTTAACTACTGGTTTTTGTTGCTTGAGTACTGCTTTTTCTGCTCTTAGTGCGTTAAGTGCTATTTTTCAGTACTATTGTTGGGTTAGGTGGTTATCTTTTTGAAGCTGTTATTCATGAGGCTAGTTATGTTCTTGAAGCTGTTATTCATAAGGCTAGTTGTGTTCTTGAAGCTACTTTTACTACCCTTATTGAAGTGTACTAGGGAGTTATAAGTGCTCTTGAAATGTTCTTTACTGAGGATTACTGAGTATTTACAGGTGTTGATGCAGTGGCTTGCTAAAGCTTTTGAAGTATTAGTGATGCAAATATTTAAGTATTTTAAATGACTAAAAAATACCTAGTTTCCTTTATTAGGGTATAATCTTCTATTGTGCCCTTAATCTTTACAGAATTAGTGGATCTAAGATCATTGAAGGCTCTAATTCTCTTTGTTCTTAGTCTCCCAACCATTCTTACTAAAGGAGAAGGTTCAATTGCTTGGTAGTTTTCAAAATTTATAAACATATTTTCTTGGAACATGTAGTAGATGGTACTTATATGTCACGACCCAAACCGGGAGTCCTGACTGGCGCTAGGGAACGAGAATTCATTCGAATCCAGAACTTGTAGCAAGCCTTAGAAAATAAAAATATATAATAAATAAATAAAATACACCAAATAAAAATCTCACATCAATATAAAAATAAATACTCATGTTATATCATAAAATAAAAATATTTCATACAATATTCAGAGGAAGGTCGCTGATATTAAAACAACACAACAAATACAAACTACAACTACAACTACTATTGCAATTTTTTAGAGTACAATAAAAATTAAGTAAGTAATTTACATAGACTAGCCGATGTTGAACAGGTCCGGCGGATGGGCCTATTACTGAGGTCTGAGGAAAAAGAATCTCCTGTAAAAATAACAACTGAGGGGAGTCAACCCTCATTGAGTGAATTATTATATTATATATACATGCACCTCCTAGTGTCATATGCAATCAAGCATCAGTATATATATAAACATACACAAGCATTTCACACAGATGCTGAAATCCACTTTTATATATAATAAATACTGAAAAAATATTTATTTTATGAAGGATCAAATAGAATACTATTTAAATCACAACCTCAATCAATAATACCTCTAGCCAATCAGGCTCACTTAATTCCAAATTAATTCATTTATTCCATTTTGGATAGTAGACTGACCCCAAGACACTAAGTCAATTGGGCTACAGTAGTTTGACTGTCTGTGTGATTGGCCTCAAGACACTAGGTCAACCGAGCTCCAGGAATCACATTATTCAATCATATCAATTTTAAATCAATCAATCAAATCATAGTCACCTCAAGTGATTCACAACTCAACCCTAAATCTATCGCACCAGTACATACACGATCCTAGTGCTGCCCACTAGGTAGCACGTTCTATTGATATCCTTCAAATGAAATTCAATATACATATGGTAAAAAAATAATGCATATTTAAACATAATAACATATATAGCAGTGAAATAAACTATATATATACCAGAAATATACCTAAAATATACTAAGTATATATCAAGTATATATATGCTAAATAAATTCAAAATCAACCATAAATATATCGAGTGTAAACTATAAATATACAATAAATATATTAAGTGTATTTTGAAAATATATCATGCATTTATAGTGAAATATACCAAAAAGATACTAAAAATATACCTAACATATACTAAAACATTTAATAAAATAATTTATGAATAAATACATATTAAAACATGAATACTCTAAATCATGCATCCTATATGTGATGTATATATAAGATAATAACTCATAATGCTGCGCTCCATGAGACTGGCTCGACTGGCCTGGTACAATAAGCCTCGGTCTCGACGCAACTAAAAAATAAAATAATAATAAAAATCATAATAAATCTAACTTATATTGCTAAAAGAGACTCGATCTAGGAATACGAAACTTGGATAAAACATGGGAACTCAGAATCGACCCAACGTCACATTTTATGAGAATTTTACCGAAAATTCAGCAAAACCTCCTTTGTAAAACGAACATCTCTCTACTAAAAAGTGGAGCCGATCCTGCCAAAAAAAAAAAACACACTTCTACCACAAAACACTTAACACCTTTGGTTGGTTCCCTGAACTGTACAATTTTCAATCGAGGTTCACAAATTCACCAAAAATATATTTAATATAATAAATATATTAAGAATCAATAAATTCCATAAATATCCTCAAAATATCAAAATATAATATATTTAAATAATAAAACACCAAATACAATTATTTTCACAATAATTAACTAAAAATCTCAAATAATAATATAATATTATTAAAAATCTATTTTTTCAATAATTCAACTAAAAATAGTAAAAATTCACTTTAATATACTCAAATAGATTAAATAACCTAAATATATAATAAAAATAATTAAAAACTCATTTAATCACCAAAATAGTAAATAATATATTATTAGAATATAAATTTCAAAAATTAGTATTAATTAGTTTAAAATAGAAAATAATTTATAAAAATCATTTTAATACCTTGAATAATTCTAAAACCATTTAAAACATATTATTTAGCTATAATTAACACAAAATTACACAATTAACTCAATAATTCAAAATATACATAATATAATTAATATTCCTAAAAATTATATAAATTCACCAAAAATAATTTTGAATATTCTAAAATTAATAACTCACATAATAAACACTAATTTAACTAAATTTGAAATAAAAATAATTAATTAACACAATTATCAATAATTCAATATTTAATATTAAAATAATAAAAAATTAACCAAAATTCAAATTAATTCAAATAAATTCAAAATAAAAATATTTAAGAAGCTTGAACTACAACAAACAACATTTCTTAAGCAAACTTTCATGAATAAACCTAAATCAGGTTCAAAAAAAATAAAAAACCCTAAAACACATAAAGTAAAAATTGGAGATATCTAAAAATTTAGAGGTTTTGAACTCAAATGGAGCTCGAAAATGGACTTACCAGATGAAAAGCTATTGAAAGAGACTAGTTTGACATCAAATGATGGTCGAAATCTTTTCGGCGTTCATGGAGCTTAAGTTTCAATTTTTGGCGTTCCAGGCGGCGGTAGGTGGTGCTGGTAGTGACGGACGATAGCTAGGAGCTTCCTGGGACGACGACAGCTGGTGGCAGAAGGTGGGGTGGTCCAAACAGTGGCAGAAATGGCATTGGCTGAGAGTGAGAAGGAGAGGAAGAAGAAGAAGAAGAAGGAAGGAATGGTTTTGTTAACTCGATTTTTTACTTTTCTATATATATATATATATATATATATATATATATATATATATTTGTGAAATTACCAAATTTCCCTCCATTTAAGTTAATAATAATAATAATAATAATAAAATAATAATAATAATAATAATATTATTATTATTATTATTATTATTATTATTAACAATAATAATAAATACAATAATATTAACAAAAACAACAACAACAATAATAATAATAACCTCATGTAAAATAATTATTTTTATGTAAATAATTTCTCAAAACAAAATACGTAATTAATATTAGTAATTAACGATAATAATACATAATTAAAATTTAAAATTATTAACATTGCATATCTGAAATAATATTATTTTATTTAAAATATAGGGTCATTACATTATAGGTTGCATAACAAGACTTATGGTACCAATTTAGGATCATTGACATGGGGTCAACTTTAGAGTGATATAAAGCACATAAAGGATGTGCACATGGGATTCCATTAAGATCCTATGACCTACAAGTGCACAATTATTTATCCAAACAATAGTGTGCCTGTCATCCCTTTCTTGAATTTTATAACCCGCATAACTATTAAACACAACCATAAAACTACTTGCAATATCATTATTATCTTGTAATATAGCTATGCATGATGGACTCCAATCATTAAACCTTCTCTGATTTAACTTTGTTATCCTTAATCAAGTTCATAGTTTTGAATTTAATATCATTTAGCATGCTAATTATGGGTTTACATATTGCTTAATTCACCTAAGAATTGAAACATTCAGTAATGTTGTTATCTACTATATAAGACTTACATCTAGAGTTGAAATAATCTCTACACCAGGTGCAAGGGGTATCTTAAAAGGTCATCTGTAACATTTTTGTTCAATTTGTGCTTGAACTCTTTTTGAAATGTGCTCTAATTTTTCTTCCTCCTCACTTCGTAGAAAAATATTGAAAAAATATTCATAAGTTTTCTTCATATTTCTTCCTCCTCACTTCATAGAAAAAATTTTCTTCATTTTTCTTCCTCCTCACTTCGTAGAAAAATTTGAAAAAATATTACTTGCACACCAATGACGCTTACCCTCTAGTAAAATATTGTTCATAGCATCAACTAAACCCTACAAAACATGATTCTAATTTATGTAAATCTAATTTCATATTTAATAAATAAAAAATTAAAATTAAATAACATAACAAAAAGTCTAATTACCTTTTGCATATATGATATTATTATCATTTTTAAGCCATCACTAGTTTTCAATTCTTGTACAAACCATGATAGAAACCATCTCTAGTTACCCTTGTTCTTTTTATCAATCACTGCCCAAGCAACGGACACCATTTGATGGTCACCATCTAGTCCAATTATTGTGAGAAGTTTTCTATTACAAATGCCTCTAAGAAAGCATCAATTGAGATCAATAATAGGTCTAGAACCCTCTAACAAGTTCTTTTTGTAGACAACAAAATATGTAAACATTATTCTAAACACCCTCCTACCATCTCTCAATGCTTCTTTACAAAATTCTCTGCCTTTGTCCTTAGGTTGCTCTTTTCCAAGGTGGTAACATATGCTTTTAGATATCCAAATTGAATTCTAAAGCTCCCATCAAGTTCCTGAATAATCTTTCTCTTTGCTCTTTTGCATTTTGCAAAATTCATATCTAGTTTTAGGTATTTCTTTATATAAGCTACCATGTTTATAACCTTATACTTTGGGTTTTTGTAAATCTTCTCCTTAAAATGCTTAGCTAAAAAATTTGCAGATGCATTTAGAATAATGTAGTGCCTAAAATATCTATGTTCTTCTACAAGTGTCTTCACTGCCAACTAGCCTTTTGCCATCCTTAGAAATAAATAATGTAAAGGACATCCTTCCTCATTAATGTATTTGGTTCTAATTTCTAATGGCTCATAAGGATTTATCTCTAACTTAAATTCATATGTGACTGTATATAAGTATAGGTAGTAATTACTTCCCTAGCCTCCTTAGCATCTGCAAATGTCATACTAAACATAAAATAATTCAAACCATTAGTACCTTCATACTTAACCCTTTCTTGTGCTGCTGCAGATTCATCTACAACATTTTTTTTTAACTATCACTATTCTCACTATTTTCATGCCCATCGGTATCCCCTCCTTCTCCTTGTCCCTCTCCCTTGTCACCTTCTTCACTTACATATCTATTAGGGACACCATTTAATTTTTCAACTAATTCACTTTCTCCCATTTCATTTTTAGTTATCCTTATAATATCTTAACTTTTCCCCATTCCATCAATAGGTGCATTAAAGTCATGGTCATTATGCCACTCAATAGGTAGAATGTTAGTTTGAAAAATAGGATCATTAATATCATGATCTGCATAAAACTCAAATATTCTTTTTAACATATTTTCTTATGTAA
Source organism: Mallotus nudiflorus (assembly GCA_947683625.1). NCBI lineage: Eukaryota > Viridiplantae > Streptophyta > Magnoliopsida > Malpighiales > Euphorbiaceae > Mallotus > Mallotus nudiflorus. The sequence continues at coordinate 1,669,730 of CANTUR010000213.1, read as the reverse complement.
TTGAAAACTTTTCTAATACTTTCATCATCATGCACTAATAATAACTCATCATTAAGATCTTTTCCAAATTTAAGAACATATATTTTCTCAAGAGTTGCAAATCCTATTAGCTTTCGAAATCTATATAATATGTCTAATAGCACATAAATTCTAAATCAAAATCAAATAGTTTATCAACTTCACTATTAACATACCGAAGCTTATTGTTTATATATTTCCAAGTACCTCCATAATTGAACCTCACATTAATTGTTTTCTCCATGTTGCATATATACACAAATAAAAGTGAACAAGAAATTACAATCACTCATATTAATGGAAGAAGAGAGCGCATGTATAAGAAGACCTAATCACAATGCATGCTTGATAAAACCTTCCATTAATTGCATATATTTAAATACTATAAACCAAATACCTATATTTCAGTTGACAATCCATATAAATAATGCATGTGATAAAAAACCTAAATAATGGTAATACAACAGATTTCAGTAAAACTAATGATTAAATTGTTGGTTATCCATGGTGCAATGCAACGAAATCAATGCAACAACATCCTTAAACATAGTGACCATTTTGTTATTTGAAAATAAGTAAAAAGACAGTACCATTTTAAAAAGCGAAGGTTGCATCCAAAATTACAGACAAATACACACAATTTTGTTCCTTTTTCACTCACTTCACATGGGTTCTTCTGTAAATTATATGGCTCCTACAATCAGAAAGGAAACAAACAAGAGCTGCTCTTCATGAATGAAGTTTTTATCTTTCTTTATTCAAGATGGTTGATGGATGGGTACATACCAATTAAACGTTTCTAGGGTTTCTTTGCCAACCTGATTGCTTTTGTTGCTTATGTGGAAAATATGTAGGGCCAATTTGATGTGCAAATGAGGACATTAGTGTTTGAGAGAGATTGCCGTTAAGAGAAGGGCCATAAAAAAAAAAAAAATCTTAGATTTCCAGTTTAAGTGGGCTAAAATTTAGTTTAGAGGCGCCTATGTGAACCCAAAATAAACCTTAAGGACAAAATTGTGCCTTTGCCCTTTTAATAAACAGCGTAAAATTAAACATTCGAATTTTAAGAAGGAACTTTTCCTGGAATAAATACAAAAGAGGATTAAAGTCTAATAAATTACATATCTGAATTAATTTCCAAAAAAGACTTGTTAAGTAAGCCGTGTATATATATCTTCTTTTGAATTTTTGATTGGGAGTTGGCATGAAAGTAATGGAGAAATGAGGACTTTTACCTATAATATTATTAATTAGTACTTTAAGTCAATGAAGTACGTTTCAATAATTCAAAACTAATGGTATACATAATGTTTAGAATATATATCATTTATACATGAAGTATATACATGTATGTATTCAGTAAAATTGAAAGTTAAGTAATTAATTGCTAAAAAATATATTTACAACATTAATAAAATAAAAAATTTAATTCAATTTTTAATCACTGTATTATAGTAAATTATTTCCTTTTAAATTGAAAAAATACAGTAGTTAAATTTTACCTTAATTTATATTTTTAGAAATATATAAAAAGTAGAAAATTCCATGTCTTCCACTATTCAGAAAGAAAATTGAAATATTCTTCTCCAAAATTTCATAATAAAATGCTTAAGAACTGATTTTTTTTTCTATAATAATTATATTCAGATTAAATCGAATTAGTTAGATTTCAATTTATTTTGAGTATTTGTGATTTAGAAATTTTTATTAATCATATGACATGTGGAGAGATTTACTTATCAGCTCTTTTCGGACTGCAGTGTGAGATAATGATTGGAAAAATATTGTTGATCAAATGTTGCATGCTCATATCATATGAAGCTATTTCTAAATTTTTGTTGAGGAAGAAATTAAACAGACAGATTTGGCTCAATTTGATGATGCAATCATTTTGTATTATTCACTTTATATATATATATATATCATCATAAATATTTTGTATGATGTAAAAAAAATCATAAATATTGTGTATTATGCATCATCATAATACAGAAACACATTATTAAAATTAAAATTTTTAAAAAAATCTATAGACACATTGCGCAAAATGTCCATATGCATCATCATAATCATCATGATCCTGGCTCAAAACTCTCAGACATAAAATTCAGCACTTAATATTAATCGGAGGAAGATCAGGCTTCTTCTCGGACTTCTTAAAGACCTTGCTCCCAAAAAGCGCGAACCCGAGAGCATGTCCGCCAACAGCGGCGAGGAAAACACCACCATTATACGACATAACAGCTAGCACCACCATGTACGAAAGCCCAGTACGCACAGCATGCATTCCAGTTCGGAAGAATCCTGCTGCCACCTTGTTTGTTCCAGGCTTGATGATGCTGCAGTAATTAAACCACTCTACAATAACTGCAAGAGTGAAAACAAAGATCAAGGCTAATGCATACATGCCAGAGCTGGAACCAGGCCAGCCCTTGAAAAGAACGTCAGTCTTGTGACCCCAGAAGAAGGTCATGTGTGACAAAACGTTGTGATGGACATGTATGATGCTGCTGCTGCCCCCGGAGGTGGTGTTCCAGGCGGTTGTCAGCGAAGAGACGGTGGTGCCATTGTGTTGCATCATTGTGTCATCTGCTGCCATATATTATTGTTTTAGCGACTATGTATTGCAATTAATGGTGTGTTTTGAGTTGGTTGAAGCGGACGGTATATATATATATATAATTTGTTATTGTTGATTAATGAAAGGCAATTTCTGGATAGATTATTTGTCAGAAATATGCAATGACTAGAGAGGAAGCAATCTCTGCTACTGAAAATTTTGGTAGGTCCAACTCCAGGGGAATCGTACCACCTAAAGATTTAGCACCGATTTTTCTTTTCCCCCTTTTCGTACAGTGGCAATATATATATATAAGTTTGTTAGTATCCATATATAGTCATAACTATTAATTTATTAATTGTTAACGGATAAAGAGATTTTTTTTTTTAATTATTTCAAATCTAACTTAACTTCTGCAAAAATTTAAATTTATAACTTTAAAGTTTTAAAGTCTTCGTTTAAACTATTCGGGTTAAGCCTCCTCAGGCTAACAATATTTCCTTTGGCTTTTGTTTAAGAAACTTTTGCTTCTGAGTTAAGCTTGTTGCAGCTATTCAAACTCTTTTCCTTGCTTGACCAAAAAAAAAAATTCTTTTCCTTGCATAATTTTATGTATGATTTTGCTTTTGTGTTAATATGCAAATTCGTATGCCATGCGTCTAGTTCACTATTGATTTTTTTGTTTTTTCTAGACCAAGTGTATTTCTTTCAACTCTGGTTAATTTAATTGGATCTAGGTGAGATTATAAGAATAATAAAATTTTTTTAACAACTAATATAAAATGATTGTATATATTATAATTCAATTTTAAAAAATCACTTTTTTTCACTCCTTATTTTTTCAATAATTTTTTTTCTAACCACCGCTAATCATATTTTAGACTGGTGGTGATCCATCATTGTTGACGTAGCGAAAAGGCGGATAATGACAATCAAATATTGTTGAATCGCGCACGACTGCCAATAAACGATCTTCTATATCGATTTAGACTATAGGCATCAAAATTTCAAAAAATTTTGGAAGAATAAAAGAGAATTCAAATTATCATAAAACTTCCATCCAACAATAATAAGGAAAGCTTAAATAGTAAATCCTTAAACAACCCTAAACAAAATAGGAAAATAAAACCCTAAAAAGTAGGAAATCAAAAAATTGCTCGTTTAAGGGCCTAAATGATAGAATTTGGCCGAAAAATGATGGATCTCATAAGCAAATAACTTCAAACCGTTGGCTCGTTTTCACATGAATTAGACTTTTAAATCACCTAAATCCGATACTTGGAACTTGCCCAAAATTATGAAACTGCCACTATTATAATTTGTCAAATTTGTGCATGAATTGGAGGGCTTGTTCCTTTATGCTGCCTGCATCATTCTCCCCAGGGTGGATAAAATTTGCCCTTGAATCTGACTCGTCTGATGAATTACCTGCAAAAGGAACCAAGTGCTTGACATTGAACACATATGCAGTCTGAACATAACTAGGTAGCTTCAATTTATAAGCATTAGGATTAATCTTCTTGATAATCTCCAATGGTCTGATCTTCTTGGCAGATAACTTATTGTATTCTCCTACAGGAAATATTTCTTTGGTCAGAACAGCCCACATAAAATCGCCCACATCAAACTCGATATGTCGCCTCTTCTTGTCAGCAGCCTGTTTGTTCTTGGAGGCAACCTGCATCAGGTGGTTATGGACAAACTTATGAACTTCCTGTAACCCATTGACAAAACTTGCTACCCTACCATCTACTCTCATCTTTGTTAGAAGAGGAATCAAATCCAGGGGTCCCCTAGGCACAACTGAATACACTACTATAAAAGGGCTGAAGCTAGTACTCTTGTTGACTGCATGATTATGGAAGAACTCTGCCTAACACAACTTTTGATCCCAACTCTTCACATGTTCACCCACTAGGCATCTCAACAAGTTACCTAAGGATCAGTTCACCACCTCTGTTTGTCCATCTGTTTGTGGATGATAGGCACTACTGAAATTCAAATGCGCATTCACCATCTTCCGTAAACTATGCCAAAAATGACTAAGGAACTTGGTATCTCTATCCGACACGATAGACATAGGCAAACCATGCAGCCTGTATATTTCCTTAAAGAATAATTAAGCTATATGAACAACATTTGTTATTTTCTTACATGGTATAAAATGCACCATTTGTGAGAATCAATCAACTACCATAAAGATAGAATCATTACCTCGCTATGTTCATGGTAATCCTAACACAAAATCCATGCTGAGTTCCACCCAAGGCTGTGAAGGAATTGGCAGAGGCATGTAAAGACCTGCGTTAGATGTTGCTCCCTTGGAAACCTAATAAATTTGACACCTCCCCACCAGCTTCTCTACTTTTTTGCAAATGGTAGGCCAAAAATAAGGAGCCTTAACCAATTACACATTTTTGTCTTGATTGACATGTCCCTCACCATGCAATTCTTGAAGAATCCTCAAACGTAAGCTACAGTTTGGGATACATAGCTGATTTCCCTTGAACAAAAATCCATTATGCACTAGGAAATTTGTTCGCTCACTTATTTTAATCTTATCCAAAATAATAGTAAAGTATGGATCAGTCTCAAGTAATTCTGCAAAGGATTCAAAACCTGGTACCTCAATGGTCATTTGGGTTAATAATGTCTTTTGTCTGCTCAATGCATTTACCACCTTATTGGTAACCCTTGACTTATGCTTTACAACAAAAGTGAATTTCTGAAGGAAAGTCACCCAACTCGCATGCCTACTAGAAACTTTGTCTTGCCGATGCAAGTGCTTCAAAGCCTCATGACCTATATATAGAATAAATTCTTTCTGAAATAAATAATGATGCCAATGCTTAATAGCTTCCACAACAGCATAGAACTCGACATCATAGGTACTATAGCGCATTCTGACCCCTGTTAACTTTCCATTGAAATACGCTACTGACCTGCTGTTTTAGCTTAAAACAGTCCCAATTCCCACTTTTGAAGCATCTGAATATAGCTCAAAAGGTTGATTAAAATCAGGCAACATTAAGATAAGGGCCTTGGTAAGGCGTATTTTAATCAACTCAAAAGCCTTTTCTACCTCATCAGTCCATACAAACTTCCTAACCTGCCTTATGCAATTAGTGATAGGTGCTATAATACTGCTAAAATGCAAAATAAAATGCCTATAAAATGAAGCCAATCCATAGAAGCTTCTCACCTCGATTATGGTGGTGGGTGTTAGCCAATAATTCATAGCCTCAACCTTTATTTCGTCCACCTGTAACCCCTTTTCAGAAATAACATAGCCAAGAAATAGCACCTTAGAAGTGAAAAATGCACACTTCTTAACTGCAGCGTAGAACTTTTCTCTATGCAGCATAGTGAGAACCTCCCGTAGTTGCTGTAAATGTTCATCCAGATTATAAATCAGAATATCATTCAAATACACAATAACACACTTGCCAATGAAAGGCCTCAGAAGCTGATTCATAACACGCATAAAAGTGCTTGGTATGTTTGACAGCCTAAATGACATTACTAACCACTCATACTCTCTTGACTTGAAGGTTGTTTTCCATTCATCGCCAGCTCGAATTCGAATTTGATGATAGCTACTCTTTAAATCCAGTTTAGTAAAAATCATGGCCCCACTAAGTTGATCAAGTAAGTCATCCAGTTTAGGAATAGGAAAATGATACTTGACCGTTATTTTATTAATGGCCCTACTGTCTATGCATATCCGCCAAGAACCATCCTTCTTTAGCTTTAAAAAGGTCGGTACATCACAAGGACTCAAGCTCTCACGAATGTATCCCCTGGCCAATAGCTCTTCTACTTGTCTCCTCAATTCTTTATGCTTACTAGGACTCATCCGGTAGTGTGGTCGATTTGGCAAAGCTGCCCCTGGTTCAAGGTCAATTTGATGTTGAATGTCTCACATGAGAGGTAACCCTTTAGGCAGTTCTTTTGGAAATAAGTCACTGAACTCTTCCAGAAGTGGTAAAACTACATCAGGAACCATAATCTCTCTATCCACCATCTTCCTGAATAGGACATAAATAATTTCAGATTGTTGCACTACATTGTCAAATTAGGATAAGGTCAATAAATTAACACAGCTCTTGTTTTCACCCTATACTATTTCATACTATTCAAAATCCTTCTTAGAGACTAGCACTATTTTTGTTCATTCAAACATAAAGCTATAGGTGTTAGCCTTATCGTCATGAATCAACCTCTATCAAACTGCCACGGTCACCCTAACAACAGATGACATGCATCCATGGCTATCACATCACACCAAACTTCATCCTTATATTTTGTCCTGATGGAAAAGGACACTAAGGCACGTTTCAAAACTGTTACCTTGCCCCCTTTTTTTAACCATGCCAATTTATATGGCTTAGGATGCTTGACAGTCATAATTCCTAATTTCTGAACCACTTATGCTGAGATTATATTCTCACAACTACCCCCATCAATCACAAACATGTAAACTTTATCTTTAATAGTGTAGGTAGAGTGGAAGATATTATTTCACAACCACTCCTCATCAACAGCTCTTAGCGTCAGGCAGGATCTTCATAAAACTAATATTGTGCCTACATCTCTAGTCACGATCTCTTCATCCCCAACATCTGCATCAAATACTGGGTCTCATATCAAGTCTGCAACCTCTTCTTCATCATAGTGCTCATCTGGATTAGTAAACATAGTTCTTTTTCCCCTGTTTCTACACTTAGACTGCTTGTGCCCTGTTTCTCCACATGAAAAGCATTTGATATAGATTAGCCTTGGTGCAATTATTGGTATGTTGGTAGCCCCAATGGTCATGCCTCCACTTAGACGACTCGCATTAACTCCTCCTCCCATGTTTCCTTGCTCAATATTTTGCACAAAACTACCCAGACGCCTCCTCTCAATCTGCAAGGCCCATTGGTGTGTTGCAAAAACAGACATAGGATCAAACATGTTCACCACATCCTTGATTTATTCCTTTAGGCCCCCAATATACCTCGCCACCAGTTGGTCCTCTGTTTCATGCACCTTATTTCGAGCGATCAATTGATAAAATTCAGTTGTATAATCATCAACTGAACGGGCCCTTTGCCTTAAATTTTGCAACCTTTGGTATAGTAAACGTTGATAATTATAAGGCAGGAATGCAGCACATAATTGTTTCTTCATCTTCTCCCAAGTCATAATTTTGGACTTCCCCAACCTGACTCGGGTATATTTAGTTTGCTGCCACCAAGCCATTACTCTATCTCAGAACCTTGTTGCCACTAATGGTACTCGATGATTTTCTGGCACCCCTTTAAAATCCATTACCTCTTTAATTGTGGCCACCTAATTAAGGAATTCTTCGGGTTGTAGGGTACCATGGAATTCAGGTATTTCAATTCGTATACCCGCTTCCCATCATTGTCTGTCATCAACCTCTACATGTTATCATTGACGTCTACGGGGATTCTCATAATACCCATCACCATCGTCACCTTCATCATCGTTTCCTTCAATAAAAGGGTTCCTTCGGTCATCAACATGAGGGTTCCATCTCAGATCTTGATTCGGCTGCTCCCTATTTCGATTGACTAACAACAATTCCTCCATCCTTGTCGTGAGTTATTCCACAAGGGTGTCAATTTTTTGATCCATCTGTTCCATTTACTATTTGATACAATGTAAATCATCACACCCATAAGCCTCTTCTATACGTTGTAGTTGTGGTTGTTGTTATTGTCTTTTGCGAGACATCTTGTCCGAGGAGCACAACTTTGATAGCATACTGATGTAAGGGAAGAGTAGATAATGATAATTAAATATTTTGAATTGCACACGATTACCAATAAATGATCTTCTATAGCAATTTAGACTATAGGCATCAAAATTTCAAAAAATTTTGGAAGAACAAAAGATAATTCAAATTATCATAAAACTGTCGTCCAATAATAATAAGGAGAGCTTAAATAGTAAATCCTTAAACAACTCTAAACAAAAATAGGAAAATAAAACCCTAAAAAATAGGTAATCATAAAATTGCCTGTTTAAGGGCTTAAATGATAGAATTTGGTCGAAAAGCGACGGATCTCATGAGCAAATCACATGATTTCTAACCATTGGCCTGTTTCCACATGAATTAGGCTTTTGAATCACCCAAATCTAATACTTAGAACTTGTCCAAAATTACGAAACTGACACTATCGTAATTTGTCAAATTTGTTCATGAATTGGAGGATTTGTTCCTCTATACTGCCTGCATCAATTGTTCTTTTTTATTTTTTTTATTTTGCATCTAATAAATTTAAAAATCTGATAAGTTTATTTTTTTTTTATTGGAATTCTTGAAACACCTTCATAGAGCTTTTAATATCTTTTATAGAATTTCGGTGGTCATTCTTTTATGGACTTAATATTTCACTCATTTTATTGTTATTTCTACAAATGGCTTCATTTAAAGACAAGAAAATTGTAGATTTATAGTTGATGAATACTATTGAATGGAGCATATAGATTGTCAAATAAATTGCCAAGTAGTAAATTAAAATAATTTTGTAAAACTAATTGTAGAACGACAAAATTTTTTATGATTTAAATGAAAAATTATTTAAAAACCTATTGATTATACTTTTATTTGTATTTTTTTATTCATCAAAATGTAATTTTAATCCTTTAAAATGAAAATATTATTTTTCTGTAAAAATGAATCTATTGTAATAAAATCATACCGTAAAGATGTCCTGTAATTTCGAATTTTGACATTTAAGAGGAATTTATCTTTGTTAAAGTGGTATTTTGCACCTAATTATTAATAACTAATCCATAATACCTATCTGTTGTTAAGATTCAAGTCCACTAAACTTTACAAATTTACATTTAGATCCCTAATATACTTTTGCTTGGACCTGTAAATAATTGAAAAAAAAAAAAGAAATAAATCTCTTTTTGGCCCAATTTTAAAGTAGCTATTATTAATATTAAGGAAAGGAAGTGCAAGTTGTGCATAGAGTAAGGGAGACGAATTTTGCTGCGGACTTCATAAATGATCATGCAAAGGACTACCTGACAAGGCCACCTGCAGTTTTGATAGTTTAGTTAAACCATGAAAAAATCGGTGTTAGTTACAGTAGGATAATGTCATTGTAATTGTTCCTTTGGTCAGCTGTTGTCACGTTTCTGATAAAAAAGGATATTTTTATAAATGTATAAAAAACATTTAAATATTTTTAAAAACACGTGCCCCTAAATTTATTATTTCAAAAACATGAAAAAAAAAAATCAAAAATCAAAACTTATGTATTCTTCTTCATCCTCCTCTCTTTGCTTCTTTTCTTTCTTTTTTTTTTTTCTGTAATTTTTTTCTTTTTCTATCTTTTCATTCTTTACTCATTTTTTTCTTCTCTTTTTGTTTTTTCTGTAATTTTTTCCTCTTTTTTGATTCTTTAATTTTAGATGATAATGTTAACGACATCTCCAAAATAGAACTAAATAATCAGAATTTTTTTTTTAAAAAATTCACTCATTTCATCTATACATGACTTTTTTTTTTATTATTTTTTGAGATAACTTTTACTTTTCTTAATCATTTCTAGACCAGCAAATATCTTAGAGGTAAAAAGAACATATAAAGAAATCAAAATAAAAAAGATAAGCAAAGTGGGTTTTGGATTTTTGTTTTTGGTAAAATAAGAGTTTTCATAGCTAATATCTCCTTTTTTTTCTTTTTTTTTTCTTGATTGTTTTTCTAATTTGTTTTGATTGTTGTTTTTAGTTGGTTCATTTTTTAGTCTTTATGAGGTTGTCTTTTTGGTTGTTTTTTTTTATAGTTGTTTTTGGTTGGTTCCTTTTCAATTTTATAAGCTTAGTTTGTATTTGTTTCTATTGGATATTTTCTAGTTGTTTTAGTGTTGTTTTTCTACTTGTTTTGGTGGTTGTTTTGACAGTTTTTTAGTTGTTTTTGGTTTTGTTGGTTGGTTTTTTTCAATTTTATAAACTTGTTTTATAGTGGTTTATATTGGTTGGTTTTCTGCTTGTTTTAATAGTTGTTTTTCTGATTTTTTAGCAGTTATTTTAGTGGCTGTATTTTTTTTTTGTTAGTTCTTTTACAATTTTATGAGCTTATTGTCTAATGGTTTTTTGGTTGTTTTTCAAAACAATTATGACAACAACTAAAAAACCAAGTATTGCAAAGGTTGAAACAATAAAAAATAAAAAATAACTAAAATAATAATAAAAAATAAAAATAAAATAAGGAGAGAAAAATAAATAGAAAATAAAAAAAATAAAGGAATAAATAATAATATCAAAATAAAATATTTATAGAATAATAATAGTAACAATAAAAAGAGGAAGAAAATATTGTAAAAATGAAAAGACAGAAAAAAGTAAGAAATAAAAGTGGAAAGTTACGCGTGAAATAGTAAATAAAAGTGACTGTATTTTTTAAGCCAAAAATCATGTGGGGTGTAATTTTCCCTAAAAAGAAGTTCACAAGGCTTCGGTCCAATGGACTAATCTACTACAAATCTAAAAAGTCCAAAAAATTTAAAAAACTCCAAGACAAAATAATAATAATAATAATAATAATAATAATGAAAACACATTCACTCCCACCTTCTTCCCATATAGTTTTTGTTTCTGAAAACTTTTAGTGTAAGTTTGGAACCAAATAAACACACTGTTGAGACACAAATTCAAGAAATATTTACTATAATATGTAGAGGTAGTTGTTTAAACAATCAAATAAAAAAGAAAGGAGGAGAAATGGGATAATGATATTTTTAGTCTTATAAATTATTCTATTTTAACAATTAAGTCCTGAAAAAACTTTTTTTAATAATACGATCCTATAAGATTTTAGGCATATCTCGTTAGTATCAATTCGTTAATTCAGACGAAAATAGCTATTTTGGCAAAAATACTGTTTATATGCTTCACACCTCATCTCTTATTATCCACTTCACAAATTATAAAAAAAAAATAAAATAAAATAACACTAACTCTAATTGTTTTTTACTTCCTCTTTTTCCCTCATTTTTCTTAATCAACTTTCTCATCCTTTCCTCTTCCTTCTCCACTTCCTTTCCTTTTTTTTTATTATTTATTCTTTTAAATCTATTGTTTCGCTTCTGCTATGACCATTGCCTCCCTTCCTTTTTCTTCCTCCTTTCTTCTTCTCTCATCTTTTCCTTTCTTTTTTTTTTTTTCAAATCCACTACCCTCCATTTGCTACCATTGTTGATAATGGATTTTTTTTGTCCCCTTTAATTTTGAACAAGAAATAAAAGAAAAGAAAAAAAGAAACTCATCACCTTTATATATAATGCTATGATAAAATGGTTGATGTTTTAGTGTTTCAAGGTCATATTTGAAGATGAATTGCTACTTTGCATGGCAGAATTTTTTTTGGTAATGGTTAGTAAAATGATAATTTTACCATCATTTCTTGATTTGCCTACAACAATTGTAGCCTTGACATGTTTGTTGTTTTTTATGATATCATAAATTAAGTTTAAATGTTAGCCCCCTTTTTGATAATGAGCTTTTAGTTTATTGTTTTTGCCTTTGTTTGTTTTCTTATAAAAATCGTTGAACTAAATACAATTTGTTCTCTTGCAATTTTCCTGTATTGTTTAGGCTGAAAACTTGCTTTAGTCCGAATTAGAGTAACTTTTTTCTTCACTTTGGGTAAAACAAAATATAAGAACTTATGATGATGATGTTTGTACTAGTGGTGGTAGTTTGGTGTTAATATTGTGACTTGGATCAGTGGAAGTGATATGGGTTTATGACGTAGATCAAAAGAGATGATGAGTAATGTGAGCTATGAATGACATAAAAGGTTTTTATGCCAAATCAGTTATTGCCGTTTAAATTAACATACTAGTAATAACGGAGATATGTTTAAAATCTTATAGAACTCAATTGTTAAGATTTTTTTTTTTAAGACTTAATTGTGAAAATCAAATAATTATCCCGAGGAGAAACGCTTAAAGTAGCTAACAAAAACTATATACGCACTTTCAAATCTGACCTTATTCTTGGAAATGAGTCAGTAAAAAAATTCCATACACTTCAAACCATCATCAATAAATATGAGAGAGTAGAATGTAAATGATGAAATAAAATTCAAAATAAGCCCATTTAAGGAGAAAAGGGGTATTGCGTGGAGTAAGTCACAAAAACAGTAAAAAAAATGAAACAAACATTAAAAAAATACATTTATAGAACTAAAATTATTTATGAATAATATTATATAAAAATAGGTATTGGAGTGATTTTTAGACAAAATATAGCCAATAATCACCCAAAAGAAGTAAAAAAGAAATGAAAAATAATAAAGCTTACAATCAGCAAATTAGAAGATGAGCAATCCTTTTTTTATTTGCATAAGCTTCCAGCTCGACTAAATCACATTGGTAATTCATGCAGCCAAACCCAATAACTATATTTTCTATATGAAAAGTTAGGTGTATATCTATGTATATATATTCATCGTAGCCCTTCAAATTCCTCCTTTTTCAGAAAATATGGACAGACTTAGGGGACTTGTTGACCTTCCTCTTGGGAGTAGTAATGGTGATCACTCCATTTTCCATGTGAGCCTTAATCTTATTGGCCTTTACTTCCTCCGGTAGGCTAAAACGCTGAACGAACCTACCGCTGCTGCGCTCCACATGATACCCGTTACAAAGCTTCTCTTCTTTCTCAAATTTATGTTCACCGCTTATGCACAGTACGCAGCCACCTTCCTCTACTTCCACCTTCAATTCTTCTTTCTTTAGCCCTGGAACTTCAGCTTTCAACACATGTGCTTCAGGGGTCTCCTTCCATTCAGTCCTTGCACCAACAAACGGTACTTTAGTTGCAGCTCCATGTGAGAAGAAAGCTGCTGCCCGTGCTGCAACTAAATCATGATGATGATCAAGGGTTACTCCATAACGATTAAAATTGTGAAATGAGTCCCAATCATCGTAGGTGAAGGGACCATTGTAGGAACTGCATACTTTGTTAGAAATGATGGACATTTGTTTTTCGTTTTTTGTTAAATTCTTTTAAGTTGATAGGATATTGATTTCAGGTGTTGTTTGTGAAAGGAGAAGTGAAATTTATAGGGCAACTGGGGATGGAATGATATTAGTGGGAGAGCATTTTGCAATGTCATGTAAAGAAGAATATGGGATTGGGTTTATAGAGAATCATGTTCGATATTGAATTGAAGTGTTGATGGAGTAGTTATTGGAAGAGGCATAAATATTAGAAAATTGCACCTTATTATTCTGGTTCCTTATTTGTAAAGCCTGCTTTTGTGCGTGAATTGCTAGTACCTATCAGAATAATAAGGTTGGAACATTTGAAATTAAGTAGCAACATAATTACCGCTATTATGCACCTAAGGACTTTTTTTTTTTTTTTTGGGTTCAATTAGGGAATTCACATGTTATTATATACAAAATTAATTTTTACAAAAAATTTAATTTAATAAAAATTTTAATGTAAAATCTCATGTTATAAAATAACTTCTATTTATGAATTCAGTGAAATTTGTATGTCATTAAGTGTTTGATATAAGTAAATTTTATAGAATTTATTTGCAAATTCAAGTGATTGTATTTGGTTTAAATGAAATGTTTATAATTCATTTACAATTTTAATTTTTTAAATTTTGTGAAATTATTTAATATTAAATTCAATTTTAAAAAATTATTAGACTATTAATCCGAATAAATTCATAATAAATTTATTTTATAAAAATTTATTTAAATCAAATACACTTCATTAATAAGAATTTATTTATAAATGAATTTTATTTAAAAATGAATATATTTATTAATAGAATTAAACTAAAAAAGGGTTAAAATTAATTTTTAGATCATAGTCACCCAATTTTTATATATAAAAAGATATTGAAAAAATTTATTTTTATGAAATCTGTCAAATTTGAACCAACTAATCAAAACTCTTATCGCTTTTAAATATCAAAACTAATTATAATACAAATCTTTATGCTAGCAATTTTAAAGAGGTTAATGGTGTACAGCACTAAGAAAAAGTAAAAGTTCTTCAAGAGAGCTTGCATTACATAGTTGATGTCATAGCAAATCAGTCTAACAAAACAGTAATAACTTTTTTAAAATAAAAAAAATTTAGTAATGTTATATATCGATTTTTAGTTTAATTTGTGTAATTTATTGCACTCATTAGAAAATAATTTTTTTTAATCGAAAAAACGATGACTTTATCAAGAAAGCAATGAAGAACAATTCTCCTGAGCAGATAACTGAGAACAGGGAGGACAAGAGTCATAAGTAACTAATTGATAAACAATAGACCATGCCCAATATGCTAGATTGTGAGCAACTTTGTTTCCGGTCCTAGAGATAAACTTAAAAGACACAGGCAAAGACAGAAGACATCCGTAAGATTTTCGATAGAGTAACAGATATAGGCGATAGGTGTTGGTTTTTGGCAAATCCCACATCCGGATTTTTAAAAGAATAGGAAAGTTCTTTGGTTATAAAATTTTTTCTCTCTTTTGTTAAAATTATTATCCTAAAATTGTTTTATCTCTTATATTTAGATAATTATATTCTTTCTCTCTTCTGTAATATTTCATCAATTAGTGAAATATTATTTTAGTAGTATCCGAATATGTAGATATAATTAACCAAATCTCGTTAAATTTGGTATTGTCTTTTATATCTATTTAATAGTTATTGTCAGATATAATTGTTGTTAATTATTGTCCTATTAAAATTACTTGTTTTGGTAAAATTTTATCTAAGAAGTGTGATTTTTAAGTGAGACCATTGTAACCTCACCACTCTTACCTGAGAATATACCTTGAGGTGATTTTTAATATAATCATTTACACTCTAGTCACTTGTGCAATAGTTCTCAAGGTGATTTTTATTATTATTGGTGGAAATTAACCCAAATTCTACAACAATTGGTATCATAACTCTTGGTTTATTTTAGTATGCTCTGTGGTTGTCACTAAGGTTGATATTACACATCAGAAAAAATATCCTTGGGCTAATTGGCATTCCACACCGATAGCTATTAAATAAAATTTTATAGCAGAAATGACAGACAACACAAAAGTATTAATATCAGCGTCAACAACTTCTTCATCTTCAATTTTGACAAGAAATGATGTGACAAATACTAGATTTATAGTGGAGATTTTTTATGGCACTGGTAATTTTGACATGTGGCAAAGTGAGGTTCTAGATGCCCTCTTTCAGTAGCATCTAGACATTGCTATTGAAAGAGAGAAACCATATGATATTGAGGAGAAAGAATGAAAAGTGATCAATAGATTGACATGTGTTACAATTCGATCATATCTTTCTAGAGAGCATAAGTATGCATTTTCTAAAGAAACTTATGCAAGTAAATTATGGAAGGCAATGGAGGAGAAATTATTGAAGAAAAGCAGTCAGAACAAACTCTACATGAAAAAGAGATTTTTTCGCTTTAACTATGTTCCAGGTATCACAATGAATAATCATATTATTAGCTTTAATAAGCTAGTAACTGATTTGATGAATATGGATGTGACTTTTAATGATGAAGATCTGGCTTTGATGATGGTGGGATCGCTTCCTGATGGGTTTGAGTATCTTGAAACTACTCTACTTCATGGGAAAATTGTTATGTCTCTAAGTGAAGTAACTACAACCTTATATAGTTATAAATTATGAAAGAAAGAAAAGTAAGAAAATACAAGTGTTGAAGTATAAGCTCTTGTTGTTAGAGGTCGTTCCTATAACCAAAATAAAGGAAGGAGAGGGAGATCAAAGTCAAAGTCAAAACTGAGCAAAGATCAATATGCCTTTTGTCAAAAAAAAAAAAAGGGCACTGGAAGTAAGATTGTCCCAAACTAAAGGAAAAAGGAAAACCTGGAAAGGGAAACACTATCTTAAATTCAAAAGTAGCTGAGTGTGATGATGCAGATTTAAATCTTTCAATTATTGCTACACCATTAACCAGCTATTCGAGTTCATGGTTGCTAGATTCAGCTTGTAGTCACCATATGACTCCCAATCGAGAATGGTTCTTTGACTTTAAAGAATTAAAAGGTGGAGTTGTCTACATAGCAAATAATGCCCCTCTTAACACGCATGGGATTAGTTTAGTTCGCTTGAGCAATAAGGATGGATCAATTAGAACCTTAACAGGTGTTAATTATGTACTGGATTGGATGAGGAATCTCATTTCCATGGGAACCTTAGAGTCAAAAGGTTTTGAAGTAAGGGTGAATGATGGGATAGTGAGAATTATCTCTAGTGCACTTGTGATAATTAAAGGGATTTGAAAAAGAAATAATGTGTATTACTTTTTGGGTAGTACAATTGTTAAGATAGCAGCAGCGATAGCTTCTACTGATAATCAAGAATTAGAAGCAACTAGGTTATGGCATATGCACTTGGGGCATGCTAGAGAAAAATCCTTGAAATCGCTAATAGATCAAGGATTATTAAAAGGAACTTGGGTTTGCAAATTGAATTTTTGTTAGCATTGTATTAGAAGGAAGAAGACAAGGATGAAATTTGAAACAACCATCTATGATATTAAGGGTATTCTGGATTATGTTCATTCAGATGTGTGGGGGCCTTTCAAGAATGCTTCATTAGGAGGAAAACACTATTGCATTTCCTTTGTTGATGATTTTTCTCAAAGAGTATGGGTGAATACAATGAAGATGAAGAATGAGGTGCTAGGAATTTTTCTTAAATGGAAAAGGATGGTGGAGACTCAAACATGTAGAAAAATCAAATGTCTCTGCATAAACAATGGTGGAGAGTTAAAAAATGATCCATTTTTTAAAGTTTGTGAAGTTGAAGGATTGTCAGGCACCTTACCATCAGATATACACCATAATAGAATATGGTGGTAGAGCGTATGAACTGAACATTACTGGAGAAGGTTCAGTGCATATTGTCCAATGCTATGTTGGGCAAAGAATTTTGGGCTGAGGCTGTAGTATATGCTTTTCACCTTGTCAACTGCTTACCATCGATTGCTATTAGTGGTAAAACGCCATTAGAGAAATGGTTTGGAAAATCTACTATAGATTATGATTCCTTACATGTGTTTGGTTCCACTGCATATTACCATATTAAGGAGTCAAAGCTGGATCCAAGAGAAAAAAAGGCAATCTTTATAGGGATCATTTCTGTTATGAAAGGCTATTATATTTGGTGTCCAGAAATAAAGAAAGTAATCTTCAACAAGGATGTTACCTTTGATGAATCTATCATACTAAGAAAGGTGACTTCTGAAAAAATGGAGTAGAAAGATGGTACTCCCAAATAGGTGGAGTTTGATGGCAACAGAATTGTCCTAGCCAATGTAGAAACTGATAATGACTCTCCTATGGTAAAAGAAGAGTCAAATGAAGAAGAGGTTCAGACCTAAGAACCTCCACAGCAACAGGAATCAATTGGATTGAGGAAAGGAAAGAGGACCATTAGACAACCTTCTCACTATGCTAATATGGTCTCTTCTGCATCACTAATTGTCATTAATGACATTCCTGCCACTTGTAATGAAGCAATCTAAAGTTCAGAACATAAAAAGTGCAGGATTGCCATGAATGAAAAAATGTAGTCCCTTCAAAAGATTCAGACATGGAAACTAGCTAGTCTTCTGAAGGGAAAGAAGGCAATTGGGTGCAAATAGGTATATACAAAGAAAGATGGATTTCCTAACAAGGATAATGTTCACTGCAAAGAAAGATTGGTGGCTAAAGGCTACGCACAGATGGAGGGAATTGATTATAATAAAGTATTTTCTCCAATTGTAAAGCATTCCTCCACCAGAATTTTATTGGCTTTAGTAGCATAATTGGATTTAGAACTAGTTTATATGGATGTAAAAACTGCATTTTTACATGGAGGCTTGGATGAGGAAATCTACATTACTCAGCCAAATGGATTCAAAGTTGCTGGTAGAGAAAAGATGGTTTGCAAATTATAAAAATCATTGTATGGATTGAAATAATCTCTAAGGCAATGGTACAAGTGATTTGACAAGTTTATGATAAGGCAAAAGTACATGAGAAACAAATATGATCATTGTGTGTATTTGCGCAAGCTATAAGATGGATCCTATATATATCTTCTTCTTTTTGTTGACGATATGCTGATAGCTTCTAGAAGTCAAACAGAAATTGAGAAATTAAAGACTTAATTGAATAAGGAGTTTGAGATTAAGGATCTTGGTGAAGCAAAGAAGGTTCTCAGTATGGAAATATCAAAAAATAGGAAATTGGGGAGGCTTTGTTTGTCCTAAAAAGAATATTTGAGGAAGGTACTAAAACATTTTGGCATGAATGAAAAGTTAAAACTAGTTAGTACACCACTTACTCCTTATTTCAAGCTTAGTGCATCCATGTCATTGAAGAATGATACAGAACGAGAATACATGTTGAAGGTACCATATGCAAGTGTTGTTGGTAGCTTAATGTATACAATGATATGTATAAGGCTCGATATTCAAAGGCAGTTGGGGTTGTGAGCAGGTATATGCATGATCCTAAAAAGGAGCATTGGTAAGCTATGGAATGGATTCTACGGTATATTCCGAACACCGTAGATATTGGTTTGGTATTTTAGCAGGATAAATAAAATGGTTAGTGTGTAGTTGGGTATTATGATTCTAACTATAGTGGTGATTTGGACAAGCGTATGTGTTTACTTTTACAAAGGCACCAGTTAGTTGAAAGTCCACCTTACAGTCAATAGTTGCTTTGTCTACTACAGAGGCA
Source organism: Mallotus nudiflorus (assembly GCA_947683625.1). Taxonomy (NCBI): domain Eukaryota; kingdom Viridiplantae; phylum Streptophyta; class Magnoliopsida; order Malpighiales; family Euphorbiaceae; genus Mallotus; species Mallotus nudiflorus. The sequence goes on along the minus strand of CANTUR010000213.1, from coordinate 1,650,393 downwards.
TAGTATATGGCAATTACAAAGGCTGTAAAGGAGGCAATTTGGCTTCAAAGGTTACTTGGTGAACTGGGAATGGAGCAGAAGCACATCAAAGAGCATTGTGACATTGAGAGTGTTATTCATTTAGCAAAGAACTAGGTTTATCATGAAAGGACGAAGCATATCAATATTTGATATCACTTTGTATGGGAGATTATGGAAGAAGGTGGAGTCACAATCTAGAAGATTTGGACTATTGAGAATCCTACTAATATGATGACAAAAGTGGTAACTATAGTTGAATTTAAACATTGTTTAGACTTTATCAATATTGTTACAAATTGAAAGATAAAATTTGCAGACACTACTAAAGGTTGGATTTGTAAGAGAATTGTATGGGATTTTGCCAAGGTAGAGATTTGTTGGGTTTTAGAAAATCCCACATCGGGATTTTTAAAGGAATAGGGAAGTTCTTTGGTTATAAAAGAACATCCCCCCTTTGTTAAAATTACTATCCCAAAATTGTCTTCTCTCATATATTTAGGCAATTGTATTCTCTCTCTTTTGTAATATTTCCTTAATTAGTGAAATATTATTTTGGTAGTGTTCGAGGACGTAGGCATAATTGACCGAACCTCATTAAATTTGGTGTTCTCTTTTATGTCTACTTAATAACTATTATCAGGTATAATTGTTGTTAATTATTATGCTATTAAAATTACTTATCTTAGTAAAATTCTATCTAAGGAGTGTGGTTTTTAAGTGGGACCATTGTGACCCCACCACTCTTTCTCGGGAATATACCTTGAGGTAATTTTTAGTATAATTGTTTACACTTTAGTCACCTGTACAATAATTCTCAAGGTGATTTTTATTATTATTGATGGAAATTAACCTGAATTCCATAATAATAGGATTTTCTTCGGGTTATAAAGGAAATTAATCACAACCAAAGCGTCACTCTCCACATCAATTTTTGACAAGCTAGCTTAAGTCACCAGAGCAAGACCACTGAACTGCAGCTGCCTCCACATCGCAGACTTGCCACACCCTATGAAGCCTACGGCTAGCAAAGAGAAAAATTGAACCCAAAGAACTCTAAATCACACAACCCATAACAACTGATCCTATTAAAGGAAAAACACTGGCATCTACATTGGCTTTCCATTTGTTAGCTAAAGTGGGTTTCCAAATCGAAGGTGATCGTTTATTACTACCAAATTCTTGGATCTGGGCATTCTAAAAATCATTCAAGATGAGAATAACAAAAGTAGACACCTCCTTAACTGATTGACATAATCCTCGATGGACTTTACCATTCCTAGCATTATAGATGTTCCATAAAATAATCAAAATAAGCTCCATCTCTTGCTTAGAACAAGAATCCAAACCCTTCCAAAACCACTCACCAAATTCACCTGACTTAAAAGAATCTGTCCATAAACTAAAAATTGAACCACACAGCCCATGCAAATTAGAAAAACAATAATGTATGGCTAATTGATTCCCTCATTCCATAGTGAATGCAAGGTAAGGAGGAAGAAATACCTTAAGACTCGAAAGCTAACTGGACAAGAAGGATACCATGAAAAGCCTATTATATAAAGATTTTGACCTTAGAGGGAATAAAAAAATTCTATTTTATATTACAATCGGCATGCAATGATGAAACTGGGATATCATCAAACCCATAATACTTGTGAAAAGCTAGATGATATGCAAATTTAACTAAAAAATAGAACGTCTTTAGTCAGAGATGATGAAAGAGAAAGACGGATTATATGTTTAGCTTTATAAGTTAAGAAAATATGTTGGATTAAAGGTTCATTCCACCTTCTAGTCACAGAATTAATAAGAAATGAGACTTAAGCATCATCAGCCATGCACACTGATGGCATAGGAGAAAGAATGCATTAAGAAGGAATGCTTAGAATCCACTTAGTTCCCCAAATGTTCACTTTTTATCCATTACCAAGTCTCCAAACCAACCCAGATTTTAGAAGAGACAAAGAATGAACAATGCTCTTCCAAGTATAACTAGCAATATGAGAAGACACAGCCTCCAATAGATCAGAATCAAGAAAACACTTGGATTTTAAGACACAGGCACATAAAGAAAATGGCTTGGGTGGAATCTAATAGGCTTGCTTGGCCAATAGCACCTCATTAAAAGCCTTAAAACATCTAAAGACCAAACCCCCTTCTCTTTTAGGTAAACACAGCTTCGGCCAACTCAACCAATGGATAGACTTATCTTTACAATTATTTCCCCACTAAAATTTCATAACTAATATATGAAGCTCCATACATAAATTATCCAATAGAAGAAAATAACTTATAACATACATGAGAATACTTTGGGTGATCAATTTAATTAAGACTTCCCTCTAACCCTTCAATCTATGCCATATGCGGTCCTTGATTATAGAGAAAACTTCCCTTTTAGATCTTCCTACCAGAAACAAAAATTCGTAGTATTTGGAATGCCGATGAACAACTTTGATACCCATGAAAGTGGAGAGATCATAATGTTTCCCATCTTCAACATTTGAACTAAAAAGATAATTCTGATTTATCGAGGTTAAGAAGCTAGCTTGATTCTTTCTCATACACCCTAATAATTTCCTTTAGAGCTTTAACATTCGGAAAGGTAGCTTTAGTGAAGAGAACACTATCATCCGTAAAAAAGAGGTGGGATAGTTCCAGACATCTCCTTCCAGTCTTAACACCATGTAGTCTACACTCAAAGCATTCTTTTTTTTTTATTAAAAAAGAACACTTTAGCACAAATAAGGAACAAGTAAGGAGAAATTGGATCCCTTGGATGGATTAACTAAACCCATTGAATTGCCATTAATAAAAAAAAATATGACATAGAAGACATGAATGTGCTCACATACCTTACAAACTTGTCCAAAAAACCCATTTTATCCATAACTACTAACATAAAATCCCACTCCACCCCAATCATAAGCTTTGGCATATCAAGTTTAAAAGCCATATAGCCTTTTTTGCCCTGCCTTTCATTATTAAGAAAGTGAAACACCTCATAAGCCAATAAGGTGTTATAAGAAATTTAACTCCCCTCCACAAACGTACTTTGAGTTTCCAATATTAAAAAAGGAAGAACACCTTTAAGGCACACTGCATAGCGAGATCAGCTTAAAGTCTTTAACAAAAACTGGGCATTTAACTTTGGGAATAATCACAACAAAAGTAGAATTGGTATTTAGAGGCATGATTCCAGTATTCAAGAAACTCAGTATAAGCTTTATAACGTCCTGCCCAATAATATGCCAATATTTATAATAAAATAACATAGGAAGGCCATCGGGTCCACGCCCTTTCAAAGGATTCATATACTTTAACACCACTAGAATTTCATCCTCCATGAAAGGAGTAGAGAGGTTTGATACCTAATTTGATGAAAGAAACATAGAAATAGCTTGCAGTGCTCTTAACATATCCCTCACACCTTAGGTAGCGAAGAGATATTGAAAGTAATCAGCCACCACTTCAAAAATTCTATCATCACTATTAACCCACCTCCTTGACTTATTTTTTGACATAGTAGAAGTCTAGAATAAAAGAGATAAATGTTGCAAGTCATTAAATCGTGCATGATTGATTGCCTAACAACCTTTTATAACCTGTTAATTTGCACACAAATGTTAGGAAATAGGCATCCAAGAATTCGTTGATTCACAAAGAATATTGAATTTAGGAAACTAATACTTTCTATTAATTAATTAAAAAACTATCTCAAAACAACTCAAAGAGATGAATAAATAGTATTTAGGGAAAAACCCTAGCTAAAACAATGCAAAAAGATAAAAAAAACCCTAAAAAATAACATAAAAATTTAAACTAAAATATAAAGCCCTAAACAATGGAATTTGGACCTGAAGTTGGAATGTTATAAGTGTAGCATGTAACATATGTTGTAGAACCCTGAACTAGCTTCGTTTTGATATATTATAGGCCTTATAATTCCTCCAAACCTAAGAACCATTAGAGGTTTAGGTGCACACTCTTCTTTTATCAAGCCCATCCATGAATGTTAATGCAATCTAGTCCACATCATCTTTCAACTTAGAGATACCATTAATTTTCTTGCTATCCAAAGCCTTTCTATAAAAGTATTTAGTGTTCTAATCCCCCTCATGCAACTATAGATCTCTAGAACACTGTCTCCATATTAGAAAATAATATTAAATCATCATATAATATTGAAATGCATTATATTCTTTTTCTAATAAAACTTTTTAAAAATTTTTGAAGGGAGGAAGGTAAAAATTAATTTTTTAATATTTTGAAGGAAATTATCTACTACTAAACCTTTAACCAAATAAAACTTATACAAATAAAGTAAAACTTGTAGATAATGCAAAAATTATATGGATGCTTTTGTCTATTTCAATCTAAAACCAATGTAATAATAATTTTCTTGCCCATAGAAGTAGAACTCAGAACCATAGTATAGTTAGTCAATTATGTAAATGGTGACATATTTGTCCAGCTAAGCAATTATGTAATTTTTCATATAGTTTTTTTATTTAGTTATATATATATATATACTAATTCACTTACTAGCAGTTATTTTTTTTACTTGTACTACTAGTAAGTATGTATATTTTTCACTTTAATAGAAAAACAAATTTACCCTAAATTTAGCCTCATTCTAGTTCTCTTTCTTCATCTTGTTCCCTTTTGTGATTTTCTTCTTCTTCTTAGTCACCATTCTCCATCATTGTTATTCGTCCTTATCCCTCTGATTATAATACATGGAAACTTCTTCTAATATATGTTTTCGCATTCAAAAAGGTGTAAAAATTTAGAAGGGAGGAAAGTAAAAATTAATGTTTTAATTTATTATTATTTTGAAGGAAATTATAGGCTACTAAACCTTCAACTAAATAAAACTTATACAAATAAAGTAAAACTTAAAGATAATGTAAAAATTATACAGATGCTTTTGTCTATTTCAATCTAAAACTAATGTAATAATAATTGCCACGGCCATAGAAGTAGAACTCAAAACCATAGTATAGTTGGCCAATTATGTAAATAGTGACATATTTGGCTAGCTAAGCAATTATGTAATTTTTCATGTAGTTATATATATATATATATTAAAATTTAAATTTGAAAATAACCCTAATTAATTTACTAGTAGTTATTTTTTTACTTTTACTACTAGGAAGTATATTTTTTACTTTAATAAAAAAAATTGAGCTTTACCCTAAATTTAGCCTCATTCTAATTCTCCTTCTTCATTTTGTTTCCTTTTGTGATTTTCATCTTCTTCTTGGCCACCATTCTCCATCATTGTCATTCATCCTTGTCCCTTTAATCATCACCATAATTCATCCTTGTCCATTTGATTATGATACACAAAAACTTATTTTAGTAGATGTTTCCATGTTTCAAAACTCTTTCGTATCGAAAACTTCAAGAAACTCCTCGGAAACATTTCAGGGATGTTTCTATAAGTATAAAAAATTAAAAACACGTATTCTAATTGAACTGTGTTTCCATCTTGGAAAAAATATGTATTTAGTACTTTTCCACATTTTTTTCCTATATATTTTTTTAAGAAATAACGTTTTGTTTCCATGTTTCTCCATTTTTTGTTTCCATTTCCGTGCTATATAGCCCTTTGATCATCTCTATTGAAGTCCCTCCGATCATCAATTCTCCACTGTTGTCCTTGTCCATCTACATGTATGTTTTCCAATTTCCTTTTTTTTTTTTGTATTTAAATACTTGATTCTTGTTATGGCTGATGGGTAGGGTTGAATTTAAGTTAGAAGTTTATAAGTATGTGTAGACATGTAAAATTTTAAAATCCATAAATAAATTTTGGGTTTTATTTCATTGAGCTATCCAAGTTGATTGATAATTAATTCAAATTAAATAATTAATCAAATGAAGACCAAAATATCAAGAAAATATGTTTTATATGTTAAGATACAACTGCCAAATAAAAGAAAGATACAAAGAATATATTATTCCTTGTATATGGAAAAATATATAAGAAATATATGGAGAACACATGTATGTTTTTTTTTTTTGAAATGGTAAGAGTGAAATAAAATATATTCTTGCCTACAATACAAAGGGAATATATTATTCTCTAATTAAATAAAGAATAAATATTCTTTCCCTATAAAAAATACATACCATAAATGCACCTCCTTAAATCCTTTATATTTAAGAGTGCTGGTGGTTCATTTGGGGAGGGGGATTGAGGAGAGTCAAGATGTCAGAATTCTATTACCAAAGCACTAAAGAAGCTCTATAGATTTCTCTCCAACCAATAAGATTACTTCAAACCTCGTGATTGATTCATCGTGCCTTCTTCATTAAATCGAAGGGGTTTTCTTTAATGGATTTAAGAACAAGCCTCTTAGCCTTTTATCAATCATCAACAAAGGAAAGTATCAAAGGATTTAATTTCTACACTTGTATAAATTTACATTAGAGATTGTACCGTCTTTTGATTAGTAAGTTTTTTTATATTTGTTATTCATTTTTCTTATTTTTCTTTTTAATAACAAGGAATTTATGTTAATAAATTTCTAGCATGCCTAATGGGATATCTCTACCTTTCATCTCTTTCCTTTATAAGTCATCTCAAAGTTTAACAATCAAGGTCAATCAAGGTCGATGGCCTTGACAAACAACAATCGTCAATCCAAGACACCTACTCGCCTCATTGTTCAAAGCACTATTGATGTTGGCCTAAAAAGAAGGTTTTGATACCTAAAACTCTCTACTTTCAACATTTCTCAAGCTTTTGTTAATAGCCACGTACCACTATCTCACTTTTTTTTTATTTTCTTTCATTTCTTTTATTTTCACTTTCATTTTGTTCCACTTCCCTTTAGTTTTATTTTCTCTTCTTATTCCATAACCTTTTACCTCCCTTTTATTTTATTCTTTTTCTTTAACGAACATTCCTCTACCCATAGAATAGATCAACCCAACAATCTCATCTCATCTTAAATATAATAATAAATCAAATAACTGATCATATTCTCCCCTAGTCTTCTCTCATATGGATTCCTAAAAAAAATTTCGCCAAAGGTTTCTTTTGCTACTTCAGATGTGCATTGAAAAAAAGAACCCACATCTCTGTTGTAATATTTTCCAACCTTGTCATAAATTTTACTATGGCCACCTCTTTACCTATCACTCCATGCATGAGTAAGGATTACAACATTAGCTCAACAGACCTGACGATATGATAATATGCCCAAGAATTAAAATTCTTTGCATATTTTCACAAGTCATTATAGATCACTATAGAAAATGAAGAGTCTCAATAAATTCCTTTATTATTCCAATGTCTCTTTGATTTTACTCTTTTTTACCTCACATCTAATTGTCTTCCTTCAATTACTTTTATGACCTTCCATGTTTTATCTGTCTTTTTTTTAAAATGCAGAACCTTTGATAAAGATGTGGAAGACACTCATATAATCCATGGAAAATATATAAAAATCTAATCTTTAAAGTGTAAAAATATAATAAAAAAGGAAATTTTTCTAAGTTAGTGTCATAATCATTAATTTCTTCATTTGAATTGATCATTTGATTTCTTATATACATATTCTAGTTTTTGTGCTATTACTACAGTTTTAATTACAAATATTCTATATGATGTACCTAAATTTGCTTCAAAAGCATCAAGTGGTAAGTGTGTCACTTGTGTTTGTTTAGTTTTTAATGAAATCTTTAATTGGACCCAAGTTAACACTTTGGATCTATCTAGATTTGGCTAAAAATTTTAATTTAATTTATGTTGAATTTCTTGAGGTCAATTGCTCTAATTTTATTTGTTTTATTTAAAAAAAATTTCTAGTTAAAATGCTCTAATTTGTTAGTTATTTTGGTCCATTCAAGGTTACAATTTTGTAATTTTACTTTTTAGATTTAGAAATCCATATGAGCTACATCTCTTTGTTTTTTTTATGATTGTAAGTGAACTTCATTATGCAAAATATGCTCAAACAGGCTGATAAGCATACTATGCCAGGCCATATGATAATTTTGGAGGGCCTGGCATTAGACAGAGTCCAATTATCCCTTGTATCTTCAAAGTGCCTTAAGATTAGGAAGAGGTATTAATAATCATCATTATAAAGGTAATAAAATTAATTAGTATGAAGATTTTTTAAAGTGATATATTATCTGTATAATAAATTCCAATATTTATTGCTAATGTAAGTGGCACTGAGATTTATTCGAGATTTGCCAGTCCTAAATAAGGATGTCTGTTAGTGATGGTTACACTTGTTTTTAAATCTACTAATGATGAGTTTGAATCCTTTTAATTTTCTCTTAAAATATTTATTTATCAGATCAATAATCCTCGGTGCTCGAACTTCTAATTCTAAGATCAACATGCCACTTCTACTATTGATCTCACAAATGTGGTATAGTAATCTCATTTATAGTGGCTTTCATGTTTTATAAAAATCTTGGTGACAATGCAACAATTGAGCCCATTGGATCTCCAGAGAAAGTGATTAATGCATTTGGACTAGAAGTTATTGGAGGTCATGTAGAAGGGAAGGTTCTAAGTATGAATGTAGTAGAACAATGTGGAAGAATTTATTATCAATATGAGCTAAAACCACATTATGTACTAATAATTGCAACTGCTCTTAGAAATTACCTCTACCTATTTAGTGTGACTGGGAGCAGTAAGAAGTTGAATTATACTTTACTACCTTCTACAAAAAATTACGATTACACCATCACTCACTTAATTTGAGTTAGTCCCAATTTCATTTGGTTTTGTTTGCTTTGATTTATTTTGTTATGAAATTTTTGAATTGAGATTAATTATTTAATGGGATTATTGCTAGGTGATGACTTTAAAACAATAGGGGATTAGAGTTGAATATATTGTTACTAGCCAAACTATTTAGTCTGTACATAATTTAGCTCAAGGTGGTTATTTTCGTTTATTATTTGTTACTCCTAAAAGGGTATGCTCCTTTCCCGATAAGCTATTATTCTATTCTAACTATATGTTTTAAATGTTGTAATGATCTATTAATATATGCAATAAAGGAGCAAACATTAACGAATTTTACTTGCTTTTAAAATATAGGGTTATATTATTTTTAACCTTTCATTTTTTCAAATGAACATCAATTTTTTTTAGTGCAACATATTGGTTTGGTGAATTAGATATATCTTGGTTATGTATTCTAAAGCACTTTTCTTTAATTTCTTATGATAATTTATTCATATATTCTCTCTTGAAAGCTTGAAAACTAAATTAAGGCCTTTTTTCATTACTAGCATGCATAAAGTTTAATAAATACTGATGACAACATACAGTGTAGCTCTTATGTGTGGAAACTAAATTTTTTTTGAAACTGATTATTGTAATGCTATTTTCTCATTGTTTAAGTCTCTACAAATTTCAAAGGGATAGGTGGAAATTGATTATTTACACTTGCGCTGGATTATTATATCTAATATATGAGTTTATGGAATACTAGAAAGGTTAGATGAAAAGATAACTATATCATAGTCGCTAAATTAATTCAAGTCACCCAAAATTATGTGGATCCCATAATATCAACCCATATTGGCAATGTATTTTGCTTATGTGTTCCCTTTGTGCATCACAAAATCTTAATTGAGTTGCCAACTCATTGCAACATGCTGTTAAATACGATTTTAATCATGTCCATATGCATTTTGTGTCTACTACAATCATATAACAACTGAAGAAAAAATACTTTACAAATAATTTCCCTTAAGGTTGGAGAAACTAAATAGCTATATAAAACTCTAAATAAAAACTATGCACTAAGCATTCAATATTTGCATTACCTAGATTACCAAAAAAGCTTCCTTATATCAATCTTTATTTAGCTATATATAGATAACATCATTTTAATATACCTTTGTAGAATAGTTGAGTAAATGGCTCTTTGTCTATGTATGATTATTTGCATAACTACTATATTGGTTGAGGATCCATTATTAATTTTCTTTTTACAAATCTTCTAAATTGTTGTAAAAAGAGTAGACTCTAATGCCTCAATTTACCTTAACATAAGGACTGGTGTTCAACCACATCCTTAAATAAAAGTTTAGAACTTCTCTGTTCTCATATGAACATTGGCATCAATTACTCTTACCTTCAGGCAAATTTATGTAAAGATGAATAACTCTTCTTTTTTCTTATGTATACCAATTTAGATTTTTCTGAGTTAGGATGAGTTTTTTTTTTTCTTAAACACTTTTAAATCAATGGTTGTTTGAAAAAAGCTAAATATAGGAAATAATTTTTCTTAGAAGGTGACTTTAATCTCCAAACTGACATCTAATCATCCTGAGGTGGGGCATGCCTCTTTGAGTTAACCATTCATAGAGGATCGTACCAGTATTGCTAAAAAATGCTCTCTCCTTAAAGTGCTTCAAGGACTGAGTTTACTTTTTTTTCCTCTCTATATTCATTACAGTATTTCACTCTTTTATTTTTTTCATAAATAAATATGTTCAATTTTCCATTATTTTGGTCTCTTATACCCTTAATTTTGCTGCTTTGTTCCATAAACCAAACAAAAAATAGCTTAAGTTGTGCTTAACTGAGATTAGATTGACAAAATGCCTATATTAGGCTCTTTAAGTTGGCACAAGTAAAAATATAGGAAGTTGTGGTTTAATATTCTAACTTACAGTGTCACTAATGCTAAAGCTAATAGCCAGACCACTTGAATGCTAAGGGTTAAACTAGTAGTTTCAATATGTTGTTAGTGAAGATTAAGCACATAGGCACATGATATTTGTTATAAAGTCTTTAGTTTTATTATGAATATGTTAAAATGCATTGAGATCATTGATATTATATCATTTATCAAATAATATTGACTTGCTAAAGTGTTGGGATTGTCTCTAAACCACTAAACCACTAAATAATTATAGTTAAATTTATATCTGCATGAAAATTTATTAAGTTTTCAAAGAGCTAATCTCAATTTATAAGGACTTATATGCATGCATGGAAGAATATTATGAGAACAAAACCAAAATAGTTGAAAAATAACAATGGGATTATCATTCATGGAATTCACATAATTTAATGTATTTTATGCCCCAATACATATTGTTGTCAACATATGACGTGACAAAGTAATTCGAACATGTGGGAGGTGCTCAGATAATAAAACACGAAAGTTTTCATATAGTCGAGCGAAATTTTTTACTTTTATAGTTTTATTAATATGTACTTAAAACCATTACATATTTACTTAATTTAAAAAACTATTAAAAAAGTAAGAGACAACATAAGTTACAAATATTCAACTAACCTCTTTATAAAACACAGAGCAATATGTATAGCAACATTATATGCAGGAGCCAAATTTTAAAAATTTTTCTTCCACCTATAAACGTCTAAAGCTATTTTAGACGAAACTTTCTACTTGATCCATTGAAGTCATCCTAGATGCATTAGTATGATCAATACAGGCATATGTTTTATGTTATGATAAAAAAAGATACATAAATTAGCCAGTAAAGGAAAGTTTCTCAATATCATTCTAAGCTTCTCGCTAAGTCTTAAAAATAATTAAATACCAAGTTACCGCAACTCTAACAAAAATTAACTATTAGAGGACTCTAAAACATTAATAGATTTATAAAAAAAAATTGCTACTATTGTTTCGAAGAAATCCTAACTACAATTTGTATATCACTTCGTAATTTATATACTATAAAAAAATAAAACCATTACATGAAAATGGTCTCACAACTTTTAAGAGCACCAAAGGTTTTCTTAAATATATGATCAAGTCCAGAAAATAAAGGTAATAGTCATTTTACAAATGCATCTTCATTTCAACAATGACAATGAAAATGAAGAACTTCAATTCATTAAACAATCTAAGCTAACCCATGCAATGCCGAGCATTTGCTTAGTTTGATGTATATATCCAAATATGATGCTCTTCTTATTCCAATATTTTCACTGGTAATCAAAACTATGAAAAAATTTGATGTCTATATCTGAATATAATGTTGTTTTTATTGCAATATATTATCTGGTCTTTTGATTGCATATATTATGTAATTATGCATGCATATTTATTACTAACAAGTGTTTATTACTACCAAAAATTAAAATCTTTTGTATGCATAATATTCCAAATGTTTATTATAATTATATTTCAGTTATAATTACTTTGACATTATTAATGAAAGAAATTCATTATTGCCTATACTTTATTACAACAAAATTATGACCATATTCTTATTTTCAATCAAATTAAGAAACTAAAAAATTATCACACTAATAATAAAAAATTTACTTTCATTGATTTACTAAATTCATTATTCCCTACATTTCATACAACAGCAAATTTAACACCACATTCTCATTTCCAATCAAATGAATAAATTGTACATTATTATCAAACTACTAACATTAAATTTTACAAATTTTTATTAATTAATAGGAATAAATAATAACTTGATTGTTTTAACTTGATTATAAACTCTCTTTTTCTCTAATTTTTAGAAGAATTTACACCTCTATGGATCCATATACATTTTTAGAAGAAAAAAAAATGAAAATGAAAAAGAAAAAGAAAAAGAAAAAGAAAAGAACCATACTATATAAGGACACAACTATATATAGATAACATTTTTTCATTTTTTCTCCAAAAGTAATTCACTTTCCCACTTTTTCCTACAAAACTAATATTATGTTCCCTCCAAAATGTATTTTTCCTCTAAAACAATATTTTTTTTTCAACTCATTATGCAATGTAATCAAAGACACATGTCAATATATGTCATATGTCTGAAGACACATGTGATATGTCAACATATGTCACATGACCAATTATTCAACTATTCATGTAGTTGGGCAACTATACCAAGTAATTTTTAAGAAAGATAAGTGGAATAAAACAAATATGAGCATTTTATTTTAGGAAAAGTTGCTTTTAAACCCTCAATGTTTAGGCCATGGTTTGAGTAGGCCCTCAAAATTGTTTTTGACAAAATGGACTCCTAATGTTAGCAAACAACATCAAAACAACACAATCCTAACCCTATGAATTTCTACCATTAATGGAACATTTAATTGAGTCTCACGTGTACAAGTGGGGCTTGCTTCTGCATGACAACCTCATATTCTTCAAAAAATTATGCAGAACGTGTAAAAATAACCTCTGCATGGCAGATGAAGCTTCATCCTTTTGCATAAACTAGAAGCTTCATCTTCTTCAAAAAATAGTAGTGACAGCTTTGCGGATTTCTTAAGCTTGATGACAGCCTCATCTTCTTCAAAAATTAGACAAAAATAATGAACATTATAAAACAACTCCACATTTACAAGAGTCTTCCCTAAGCTTGTCCTTGCAATACTAAGAACATATTTACCATTTAGAAGATGAGGAAAAACCCTCATGTGCATCTATAAAGGAAAAAAATGTTAATTCCAAGAACTGAAAGGAATAAAAACCCATAAAACTAAAGTAAGTTTTTTGTTTGAATTTATAATAACTTTCTTTGCTTTGTTTCTCTTTCTTTTTCGTTTCTTGTTGTTGCTGTTATTTTCATCTACATTTGTTGATGAAATGCTGCTTCTCCTATACTTTCACCATTATTGAATTCAAAAACAAATTACAATACAAAAATTACACTACTTCAAGAACAATAACAACAAATTCGATTATTGTTTTCTAGCTTTATATTAGAGTTGTATTCACTTCTATTGCTGCAAGAACCTTCACTTTCTTTATTCAAGTTAATAGATTCGATTGGTTCCCTACTTTTTAGTGCCATCATTTGCACCCACATCAATTAAAGCAACCAAAATCAATACTCAACAAACATATATATATATATATATATATATATATATATATATATATATGTTTCATATTCATTTATTATGTTTAAATAATTATTGTTTCATATTGACATAAATATTATTACAACAATTCATATTAATCTTGTAGGTAGTTAACTATAATACATAATTTTGATGTGAATTAGTGTTAGTATTAAATAAATATAACTTAAAATGTTAATTGTAATAAAACATTATATATGGTAATTCTATATAAATTTGTAATATAAATGAATCAAACATTCAACATTAATATCAAACAAATATAATTTTTTTAAAGGGATCAAGTAAATATAATGTTAAACATAAAATAATATAGTAGTATAAAAAATTGTATAATTAATATCAATTTAGTATTAAATAAATAATTTTAAACTATTAAATATAATAAAATTATATACTAATAATAAAATTATATAATTTTTATATAAATTAACATTAAAAATTTATATTAAATAAATATAATTAAATTTTTTAATATAACTCAAAACTACATAGTTTTGAGACAAAATTATGTAGATCCCTACCTTAAACATCCTTTTCTATATGTTTTCTAAGTCAATGGTTTCTCCTTCCTCTCTTTATCCCTTCCTTCTATACTGACCAATGCGCTGAAATATTAAAGGATCGGAGTGAAGAGCCTTTGCCTGGTTGATATTGATTCAAAAGGGACTTTTCCATGCATGTACCTCCACCTCCTTCTCCTTTATTTATTCATCTGAGTAAGCTAAGAAAACCAAAGCGCACATTTTGCATATTTTCTAACTGTCTTCCTCCATTGCCCTTATACAAGATAAGTAGCCTCCATATGATTTTTAGGTTTCCATTTATTTAGGAGTAATGGTTTTAAAAAATGGGTTTTCTTTAATCTTACTAATCTTCAATTATGTCATTTAGATTCTTTCCTACTATGTATAAATTGGGCTTGATTATGAGTATTTGTTGATGTGATCGAATAGGGACTATTAGCTTGTTGAGTAACAAGTTGGCATATAAATTGCAAAATTAGTTTCAACAACTACATGACTTCATTCTGAATCAAACCAAAATTTTAAGAATAAAGTGGATACTGTGAGATATCATCTAGCAAAGTATGAGTTTGTCCGAGGCTATTATACTTGGTATAAACATGGTGAACCTATTGAGGAAGATAATGGGAAATGCAATGTCAATTTTAATGAAGTCATAGATATAGGATTGGTCAATCCTTAACCATGCAATGGTAATGGATGATGTCCACCCTTCTTTTAATCCTAATGACATTGAAAAGGAATCAAACCCAATAGTTATAAAATTATTTGAAATGCTGAAAGCAGCCAATCAGGAGATATGGCCTGTCAATAGATATCATTCAAAGTTATTTATTGTTATTATATTATTGAACATTAAATTTGAACACCATATATTTGAATGTGCTTATGATGATATTTGTCAATTGATGTCAGAGTTACTACCATTGGATCATGTAATGATTAATATCTTCTACAAAAAAAAAAGTTCAGGGTTTAGGTCTACCAGTAGAAAAGATTCATTATTGCAATAATGGTTGCATGATATATTGGGGTGAAGATGGTGAACTAGCAAGTTACAAGTTTTGTGACCATCCTCATTTTAGGAGACCAAGACATGGATCTTATAAGTAGAAAACAAATGTTCCTTATAAGAAAATGTACTACTTTCTGTTAACTCCTCGATTATAGAGATTATATGCATTGATATGAGGTGGCATGCTAAGCATGCATTTAAATATGGTGTTATGCATCATTGTTCAGACTCTGAAGCTTGGAAACCTTTCAATCAAACTCATCTTGATTTTGCTGCTAAAAGTTAAAATATTTGATTGGGTATTTGCACTGATGGGTTTAATCCATTTAGTTAATTTGGACAACAACATTCTTCATGACCAGTTATAGTGATGCCATACAATTTGCCCCATGGATGTGCATGAAAGATGAATACATATTTTTATCTATAATTGTGCCAAGGCCAAAAAATCCAAAGGAGAAGTTGGATGTGTTCTTAGAACCTTTAATTTTAAAGTTGGAAACATTGTGGGAGGTAGGTGTATGTACATATGACATTTTTAGGAAGAAAAATTTTCAAATGAAGGTTACTCTAATGTGGATGATTAGTGATTTTCTCGTGTACTCAATGTTGTCATGATGAAGTACTTCAAAGAATCTAGCTTATCCATATTGCATGGAAGATTCTAATGCATTTACATTGACTAAAGGGGGCAAGACATCTTAGTTTAATAATTATCATAAGTTCTTACCATGACATTATCAATTTCAAAGGAATAAAAATTCTTTCTTAAAGAGTAAAATAGTGGCAAAAGTTGCACTACATGTCCAATCAAGGTAAAAAATGTTAGAGTAAATCTAGCAATTATAGTTGAAGAAAGCGAGAAACCAATGCTAAGTCAACTAATGCTCGTATTTTCAATAATAGCAAATGTGGATGGAACAAAAAGTATCTTTTGGGATTTGCCTTATTGGAGCATAAACCTCATTGTCATAATCTATATGTCATGCATATTGAATAAAATGTCTTTGATAATGTATTTAACATTATTATGAATGTTGAAGGAAAAATAAAAGACAATGCCAAGTCTAGGGAATACTTAAAAGATTTTTGTTGATAAGGAGAATTGCACCAAAATGAGAGCAAATATAAATATCCAAAAGCTATTTACACTTTGGATAGGTTGAGGAAAAAAATCTTATGCTAATGGTTGAAAGAACTTTGATTTTTCGATCGTTGTGCCTCTAACATGGCAAGATGCATTGATATGAATAAGCTTAAATTATTTAGCATGAAAAGCCATGATTTCCATGTGTTTATGCAAAGGCTAATTCTAATAACATTTCATGAATTTTTGCCAAAGAATGTATGGTCACCTTTGATAGAGCCCAGTAATGTTTTTAAAGATCTTACATCTACAGTAATAACAAAGGAAGACATAAAGCATCTTGAAGAAGAAATTCCTATTATTATATATAGGCTTGAGCGTATATTACCTCTAATTTTTTTTAATAATATGGAGCATCTCTCGATCCATTTGCCTTATGAAGCATCTCCTAATCCATTTGCCTTTGAAGTAAGGATATCAGATCCAGTACAATACCGATGGATGTATCCATTTAAGAGGTTAGTACAAAAAATTACTCATATGAATTTGTTATGTCTATCAAAATTTAAATGACACTATATTTAATGAGTATTTACAAAGATTTTCTTTAGGTACCTTCGAAGGTTGAAAAATAATGTACGAAACAAAGCAAAAGTTGAAAGTTCTATATGCAATGCATATTTGGTTAATGATACATATTCATTTTATGCTTATTATTTTTAGCCATATGTTAATACGAGACATTGAAAAGTGCCATAAAATGATACTGGTGATAGAGATGAAACTCAAGAACATAAGGAGATGCTTTCCATTTTTAAACATATGGGTATATTATTTAGTAAGGAAACATTTTGATATCTTACTTTGGAAGAATATCATACAGCCCACACGTATATTTTATTGAACTATGAAGAAGTAAAGCCCTACATTGAGTAAATATTTGAATTTCGTTGATATATAATTAATATCTAATCTATATATGAGTAAATATTATGTAATTACTTAAACTTATGGTCATTTACTATAGACTATATGTGGCTGGGTTAAGAGAAGATCAACTATATATTGAAGATGCCAAAGTTGATGCTAAGCTTGATAGAGAATTTGCATCTTGGTTTGAGGCACATGTGAGTAATATAACTTCAACTATACAGGTATAAAGTATACACTAATATATTATTGGATTGAGTTATTATATTCATATAACTTTCATTTAGTCTATATGCTTATGATCCAAGATTGAATATCTCCAATCAGCTCATAAAAGACCTTGCAAAAGGACCTTTACAAGGTGTTAAGGAGTTTCCTAGATACTATATGAATGGATATAAGTTTCACAATTTAGGACATGGATCAAATAAATCAACTATGAATAGTGGAGTGTGCTTAAAGGGTTCTAATTTTAATGCAACAAAATTGGACTTTTATGGTCAAGTAATAGAGGTTTTATAGTTGGAATACCCTGTATTACCAATCAAAAGAGTCATATTATTCAATTGTCATTGGTTTGATCTAACACCAAATTTAGGTATAATAAATGACCACCATTATAAGCTTTTTGATGTGAACCACATAAGAAGATTCAATAGATACGAACCATTTATTCTTGTCCCACCAACTGTCCCATATACTAATCTAGAGTCTTCTATAGCACCAGCACCAGCTGGGTCATCACATACATGTGGTAGCACATGAAGACAGAATCTATCAACAATGCATATAAATAACATGTATGATTAAATTGTTTATTATAGCACTTATTTGGGTTGGTTGCTTACAAGATAATTTATTTTAATATAGCTTTAACATTTTTTTATTGTTCTATAATTTTTAAATTAGGTTTGATCCAAGTGCTTTAACTAAAATTGCTAAGATTTTCAAAAAAAGACTAGAAAATGAGGGTGCAACATGGAAGTTAGTGCTTGAAAACACTATAGAGTTCTATTGGGAGGAATTTAAGATATAAAATATTGCTTTATTCTCTTGCTTAAATGCTTCATTAATTATATTAATTTAAAAGTTTGATTTGACTAGCTATCATTTGAACAATCTTTAGCATGTCCTTTTTACAAATAAACTTCATGACATGATGCTCTCAAATGAAGCATGAAAAAATATTATATGACTGGTTAGTATTTGCATATTGTCTTGTCTCCACATGGTAATATATGAAATCTGTTGACTAATTTTCGTTCAAGAAGTTTGCTTTTTGCATGAAATGTGATTGTATTATGGTAGTAAACTATAAGTCAAATAGGTAGGTATTAAGGAAATGTTGTTTCTAGTATGGAAATCTTCTTAGAATTTTTAAACTACAACTCCCTTTTACACCAACCCAAATCCATTTGCAGGTCTTGATCATATTCCTTAGATTATGTAGCTAAATTTATCATATGAACTAGTTTTTTTTTTATTATCATATGTACTAGTTATTGCATGAAGTTTTTTTTAGTTTTGGCTACTCTAATGTAAGTTATTTGTATTTTTTCTATTGTCAACAATGTACGAAATTAATATTTGTTTTTACAATGAATGTGTACTTTTATTCATTATCCTATTTTATAACTTGTTTAATTAAATAGTTATTTTTTACATTAACTTCCTATTAATTAGATATATTTAAAAATTTAAAATAATTTCACATTAGTGATGAAATTTAAATTTAGTGATGGAATTTTCCGTCGCTCAAATGACTTTAGGTTAAAATGGAAATTGCTTACTTCAGCGACAAAAAGTCATAAATTTAATGACGGAAGCTTATAATCCGTTGCTAAATTAGCGATGGAAAATCACAATCCGTTGCTAAATTTAGCAACAAAAAAAAACTCTATTGCTTAATTTAGCAATAGAAAAAACTCTCGCTAATATTTTGCGACATATTATTCTTTTTCGTTGCTAATTTAGCAACGGACAGACAATTTTCATCGCTAAAGTTTAGCAAGGGCTACCAAAAATTTTAAGTTGTTAATTCATCACTTATAAGTTATTTAGTGATGAATTTTTCTAATATAAAGATGGAATTTATGTCACTAAATCATCAGAATCTTGTAGTGCACAAGCTATGATTTTCCTTAAAAAATAATTCAAGAAAAAGGGTACATGATTGTTAAAACTAACCTCTACATGAAGCTTCTAGTTCTAAGCTTATAGTGCATTATTATCAGCTTTGATGGCTTCAAATTGTCTTTTAAGGAGATCATAATCCTACTCTAGTTGTTTAGTATTCCATTTGGCCCTTCTATTTTGGAATCATATAGCAATCTATTTTGGTTCTAGGCAAGAGCCCTAGCCAGTTGCATTTTTGTTTCAGGTTCTAGCTTGTTAACCAGTTCAAAGTTCTTCTCGAATGTTTTAACTTGTTCTATATATTAAGCCCCCTCTTTTTTTCTCCTACTTATGACCCATCATTAAACAACTCATCTTCTCCATTAGCTACTTCATGACATATTGCATAAATCCCTGAAAACAACATTTTTTTTTATCAATTTCTTAAAGAAGATGAGGCTATCAAGAAAGAAATGGAGTCATTTCGTGATGTTCTAATTCGGCTTTAGGAATCTAATAAAGAAGTGAGCCTCACTTATACACGTGGGACTTAATTAAACGTCCCATTAGTGGTGGTAATTTGCAAGGTTAGGATTGTGTTGTTTTGATGTTGTTTGCTAACATTAGGAGTCCCTTTAGTCCAAAAAAAATTTAAGGGCCTACTTAAACCTTGGTCTAAGCATTAAAGGCTTAAATGCACCTTTTTCTTTTTTTTTTTTTTTTTTTGAATAAAGAATGGTCTCATTTATCCTTAACTATAGGTCAATTTTCTAAATAATTTTATCTTTTAATTTGTATCAATTTAAAAAATTAATTTTTTTGACTTTTTCAATTTTATCCAACTTTTAATTAATAAGTGCAATTGATGACATGACTTGCTGACATGTCAAAGACAATGCTGACAAGGCAAGTAGGGGTGAGTAGAAATAATTGAAAACTAAATCGGTTTAGTCCAATTTAAGTTGTAAAGAAATTTAGCTCAATTTTTACTTTAAAGAACCAAAATATTTTTAGTCTAGGTTTAGTTTTTATTGTAAAAATATAATTAAATCAAATGAAATTAAATTTCTAAAATATTTTAAATTATATGGTGTTTATGGCTTGATTTGACCACTTTATCACTAATATTTAAAAATAAATCAATAATATCAATTTTTAAATATTTAAAAATCTTAAAAAAATTATTTAATACTAAAAATTCAAACAAAAAGTATTTAAATTCATTTTAGAAAATTGTTTTGGTTGATTTTCTAAAACATTAATAAATAAAATAAATATAAAAACTAACAATAATATATCTCATAAATAATATTAAAATAGTGCAAAATTACATAAACCCAATATGTTTAAAATTGTAAAAATAAAAAAGTCAAAGCAAATAAACCAACCCAACCAAATTGATGAGTCCAATTTGATTTTGACCATATTCAATTTAGTCTGGTTATTTTTAAATATTTTTTTATTTTGGTTTTATTTATTTTTCAACCAAACCAAACCAATAGCTTTTTATTTTTATCTTGATTAAAATGGTGTTGTTTTAATTTCCTTGCCTTGTTGGTACTATTTTTGACACTTCAACAAACCACATTAGAAATTACATATGTCAATTGAAAGTTAGATAAAATTGAAAGAAGTTGAAAAGTTAATTGTCTAAATTGATACAAATTGATAAAATATTTTCCTCCTTTTTTGTGCCAACTTATTACCTAACATAATGGAAGGTACATATCAATATACATCACATGGCCAAAGACACATGTCAACATATGTTACACAACCAATTATTTTACTATTCATGTAATTGGGTAAATATATCAAGTATTGTTAAAGAAAGATGAGAGGAAAAAAAAAGAGCATTCTGTCTTAGAATAAAAAATAACACATGCGTTGGCATTTATAGAGTAAATTATTTCTATTTTAATATTCAATATTTAATAATTCCAAAACATCTAGAATAATAAAAAAATAGCCCACCCTCCCTCCCTAATTATCCAAAAAAACTAAACACATAATAAAACTCTAGGTAGCCTTAATGAGGAAGTAGAGTTAGAAATATATAGAAATATATAGAAATATAACTTAGTAGGTTGTGTTTGTGTCGGGTTGACTCATTTTGATGACACAAGTAGGGTCAACATGAATACGACCCATTTTATTAATCGTGTTGAAAATTTTAATCCAAACACAACACAAAAATTAGAAGGGTTACATGAACACAACTTGTTTAAACCATTTATTTAAATTGGTTGTGCCGGTCATAAAATTTAACATGACTCATTTAACCTGTATAACATTTATAATATATAAAAATATTATTTTTCATTAAAAAATATAAAATAATGTCTATAATTTAACAATTTGTATAATACAATTATAAAAAATTTATGTTTATAAAAAACCTTGTAATAAATGAGTAATTTACTATTTAAAATCATGATAAATAATATGTATTTCTAATGTGTCGTGTTGGGTCGTGTGAATAATAATTAAACAGGTAATGTGTCAAACCATGACACGATGATTAAACTGTGTCATAAATGGGTTGACCCATTTTTGACACAAACTCATTTAACCTCCACACTAATTTGCTAATTTTGCATGTTAAGCGAATCTACCCATTTTGACACCCCTAGAAATATATATAACCGGAAGTATTATCAATCATCAAATTTAAATTATATAATTGTTTTATTAGGTTATGAAATATATTTTATTAATGGTTGTAATAAAATATAAAATATATAATGATGTTAAATTACATTTGACTAAGGGAAATATCCTTACACTAAAGATCAATAATATCATGACTTAAACCCCAAGGGTACATGACCGACATCAGAGAATAAAAAGAGTGAAGATTTCAAAACCATAGTAAGTCTTAAGGAATTTATCACAAAAAAATTAACTAAATTTAAAACTCTAAGAAACATCCGATAGAGTTTCCCTTGTACTGGGACATTACACTCCCAAATGTATATATAATCACAACCACAACCACCAACATCTCAATCTCAATACATAATAATCATAACAACAACAAAACATCCAAATCCATAGTAGTGTCTAGATTAACTACATTTGTTACATATATAACAACAACATTAAGTTAACCTCCATAAAATAGTTGGTGAAGATTAAGTCTGATGTAGGGAAGAAGAACAAACTGTAAACTCCCAAAATTTTGGAAAAATTAGTTAAGGGAGGTAAGAACTAATATAAAGAAATGTTTATTAGTTTAAAAACATTCTTTTGTTTAAAAATTTATTACAATTATTTATTTTGAAGTCATATTTAAACAAAAAATCAATAATTACCAAATACTATATATATCCAAAATATAAATCCTTTAAAATATAGATATGTATATATACACCAAATATTTATTTAGTAGCTTTATTAAAAATTTAACTTCCAAATACTCATTATATAATAAAAAGATAAAATAGTAAAATAGTGTTAATAAATAACTTAAGTGGAAAATAATGATAGAACCCTAAACCACAAATATAAAAGTCATTCAGCTAACTTTTTTATCCAAAAACTATCAATTCCTGAGAACTAAGCTTCTACTGAGCTACCAGTCTTAGTCAATCTTTTATTCTAATATTCTCTGATGGTTCCCGAGAGCTAAGCATCTACTGAGTTACCAGTCTCAATAATAATTATCTATAATTCATGGGTTTGTTGCATCGTTGGTACCATAATTTTACTCAATGTTTCAAAATGGTACTGAATTTTAAAATTTTTTCTTTTTAGTTACTAAAGTTCCATTTTGTTTTAAGTTAAAGTATCTCAAACATATCTTATCAAATTTAGCATACATGGCAGTCAAAATAAATATATTTTTAGTATATTTACCATGTAAGCATCTCATTAAACAGTCTAATAATCTTATTGATCCTATAAAATAAAATTTTCTTATGGGCCCCATAAAATAAAATTTTAGTAAATTTTAATTTATGGAGCCCATAAGGAGATTAGACTGTTTAATAAGATGCTTACATGGCTAATATACTAAAAATATACTTATTTTGACTGCCATATATTTTAAATTTGATCGAATAAATTCGATATACTTTAACTTAGAACAAAAATAGAATTTTTGGAACTAAAAAAAATTGAAATTTCAGCACCAAAGTGAACTATGACCTCGAAGTTATGGTACCAACAGGCACTAAACACCATAAATCATAATATAAATTTCAACAAGTGCCTAACTAAAGAATCATTATATGTGTGCACACGATTATGATGGCACCCATCAGGTAACTTGTTCTATAAGTTTTTTCCAAATTCTTTTTTTATATAAATACACAATAAAATTTCAAAGAATATAATAATTGGGAATGAAATACTTTTATTTTATTCCCCACAATATTCTTATAATTAGAAATCATAATAACAAATAATAGCAATAAAGCATCAATAATAATCATAACATAAATAACAAATTTAAATGATCAAAATGAACATTAAGGCATTTCAAATATTAAAAATGCAAATTCTTTAACTAAATTCCCTTTTTAAATATAATTAATGAAACTAAATTTTTAGACATAAACTTAACACACATTTAAAATATTAACTTACAAGTGGAGCAAGTAGGTTTACGTGTTCTCGTCCAGACACACACACACATATATATTCCTAATAACTCCTTAAAATTCTAAAAAATTTACTTAAATTATATAATCATTGAAATTGACTTACAAATGCCCTAAATAATTAATTTTGAGGCTTAAGCAATATTTCATATGAGTTAAACTAATTTAAACAAAAATGAAATAATTTCCACCGTAACCATTCTGGAAAGTATTTCTCATAATCCATAAGGAATTAGACTAAACTCAAGTTATGAAAATTAATTAACATAATTTATACTATTTATTAAAAATAGTTTCATAACTTTTCGGGTTGGTACTATTTTCTTACCAAAATTCGGGTGTGACCCACCAGATTTCTCACCGGAAACGTGTCATCCGATCAAACCAAATATACCAATGCATTCACAATAACTTGTAGAACACAATTAAAGCCTCAAACACACCAAAATAAGCACATAATTAAGAGATTGGAAATTTTAAAAAAATATGCTGAAAAATTTATAGATTATTCAAATGGTGGAGATCGTGTGTGAGGTTGATCTTTATGGACTCCTAAGGTGATGAAGAAAAAGCAACCGGTGACAGTTTTAGCTAAGCTATGATGAATAAAGTAAATTCTAAAATTTTGGATAGAAACAAACTACCAGTGTATAGAGGACGTTGAAAAGTAACTATGGTTAAAATTTTGGGTCAATTGAAGGTCATTTGTACAGTTACTAGAGAAGAAGAAAAATGCAACTAAAATGGATATTTTGTTTAAACACCCGATCTTCCTTCCGTTTGTAGTGTCAACTTCATCAATATATACACATCATTCACTTTTTTTGTTTTTTCCCACTTTTCTTTCTTTTTCAAGAGAGAGAGAGAGAGAGAGAGAGAGAGAGAGAGATATATATATATATATATACTAGTAATAATAATAACTATAAAATTTTAGGTTATTACGGTAAGTTGCGAGAAGCAACTTTTACGCTTCTGTCTTTTATTGTTTTACAAATTACATTATTAAAAAAATAAAAAAACTATTTATAAGTTACATGTATTTAAATAATTATAAAATGAATTCATTCATGTATAACTTCAATTTTAAATTTTAAATATATATAGATATATATTTTTCAAAATAAATTAAATTTACAAAATAAATAAATATTAATTAATATTAAAGGCAATATTGGAATTACTCCAAATTTATTTTGTCATCGCGTTGAATAAAAATAAATGTGTACTAAAAGAACTATTTTTTAGAGATTACAACACCTAATTAATATAAAATATAAACATTAAATTATCAAATTTTAAAAGTTTGATCCCGATAATATAATTATTCCAATTCAAATCTTCAACAAACTTGATACATTTGGGATCTTAACAAAACGATTAATATATATATATATATATATATATATATATATATTTATATTTATATATATATATATATATAATAATAATAATAATAACTAGAGCTCAAGTCATTGATTGAATGTCCTCAATTAGCTTCTCTAAATTGCAATACGAACATCCACCTTTCTTCACACTATCAGCAGCCGTTGTTGCAATCTCATCCATTGATTTCATGATCTCTTCTCTTTTGGTATCCATTAGGTCCTTCACCATCTTTTCAACAGTTAATCTATCACAAGTATCCTTCATATCAAAGCCAATTCTCCATAATTTACTTATAAGCCTACTGTTAACTTGTTGGTCACCAATCACTGGCCAACAAATCATAGGTTTGCCAGCAAGAATGCTTTCCAATGTGGAGTTCCAACCACTGTGGGTCAGAAATCCACTGGTCGCCGGATGATGTAAGACCTCCACTTGCGGTGCCCAACTTACAATGCAACCTCTTTCTTTGGTTGCCTTCTCAAGCTCCACAGGAACCTGACCCGCCTCTTCGTTTTCATCGAGTAATAAGTCTGGTCTGATAACCCACAAGAATCGCTTGCCACTGTCAACTAAGCCGTGCCAAAACTCCAGTAATTGATCACGAGATATTACTATCAAACTGCCAAAGCTAACATATATTACTGATCTTGGTGGCTGAGAATCGAGCCATTTTATGCAATTTTCGTCTTCCTGCCACAGCATACCGTTTGATGAAGCTGAAGTTGAGGACTTATCTATGAAGTTCTCAACGAGCCCATGAAGAGGACCGAGAGAGTAGATCTTGGAGAAGAAAGAACCAAGATTGGAGATCATTGGGGCCTCTATTCCGTCAAAGGTGTTAAGTATGAGACCAGAGGCCCGACTCATGGCTTCCATTTCATCAATAAAGAACTGCAAGATTCCGTCAGCTTCTTTGCGTCTGCATATACTCGGGAGGTCTCGACAGCGCAAAAATTCTTCCAGTCCAGGAACGCATGTAATTGCTTTATCCATGTCTGCATCACCCGCAGTTGAATAAAATTTTTAGATGCAGTAATAATGTTCCCAGAAACTAATTAAGAGAACCTTGGATCTAATGAATTATTGTTAACTGTTACAGTATTGTTCACTACAGTGAATTATACATTGCATCTATCATTACCAAAAAAAAAAAAAGATTCTATTACCATGGATTGGTACTTGTCCTTTGACGAGCTTTGAGAGATGAAAGTAAGTCCAAACGCAAGAAGCACTGAAAGTTCGGAAACTGATGACTGGAATTTGAAGCTCTTCACCAATGTCAAGCGCGAACGACATGATGCCATCAGCTATAATACAAGTTGGAGGCGTCCGTTGCCGAATATTTTCTTTGCCAAGATTAATCAGCAGGCGATGGAATTCCTGCTTGGTCACTGCCCTTGTAGACGAGATCAGGTCAAGACCGACACGGCGGGAGCGAGGGTGATCGGAAGGTAGACCATCAGAAACAGGCATGAAGAGAAATTTGGGGAAGCGACGGTAGAATTCAGCTATGTCGTTGAATCGTTGAAAACGATCTTGGTTGTAATGAGTGTTGACGAAAGTGACTTGAAAACCTGCAAAATAGCTAAGAAGCTTTGCCAACATAAGAAAGGGTTTAATGTGGCCTTGTACAGGGAAAGGCAAGAACACTACATGAGCCAGCATTCTTGGATTGTCCACTGGAGAGGTTGTGTGAGACTGATTCAGTGTGATCAATGTGAACTCTACAATCATATCTCATGGTGGTCCCCAACGCATACTTTATTTATTGGGAAAAGGTCCAAATTTGACCATAATGTTCTCTATAATTCTCATTTTGACACTTTATATTTTTCAAAATCCAATTATTACTCTAAAATTGTCAAATATGATGTATTTAAACACCATATTTACCGATATTAAATTTTCTATTAGAACCAAGGAAAAATGTCCAAAACTAACCCTCATATTTATTCCAAATCTCATTTTGACACCTTATATTTTCGATTGAAGAAAAAAATTAAATTTAATATTTTAATAATTTATTTTTATTTTTAAATTTTAAGAATAAATTATTTCAGCTCCAATTTTTTTATTTTTTTAAATTGAATTAAAATTATTAATTAAAATATGAATAATAAATGCGTAAATTATTGAATAGTTTTTATATTTATTATAATTTTTTAAGTGGTATTAAACACATATTATACTTTAATTATAAATAAATAAATAAATATTTATGCTATTTATACTCTATGATTTTATTTTAATATGTAACTATTTTTTGTACTACTAGAATAATAGGAAAATATAAAAATTGGCAACTAAAATCAATAATAAATATTGAAATAATTAATTTTTTAACAAAATGATGGGATATACAAAAAAAATAAAATATATTAATTAGTTTAAATTATATCTTAGTTTATATGTATTGAAATAAAAAATTTAATTAAATTTTATAAAATATTTAAAATTTGAAGCTTAAATCATTTATTCCTAAAATTTAATTGAAGTAAAAATAAAATTGTTGAAATATTAAATTTAATTTTGTTCCAAATAAAAACATAAAGTGCCAAAATGAGAATTGAAGTAAACATGAGGGTCATTTATGGATATTATCCCTTGGTTCTAACAAAAAACTTTAACACCTTAAATGCACCAAATTTGAGAACTTTAAGGTCATAATTGAATTTCGAAAAACATAAAGTGCCAAAGTGAGAATTAAGGTAAACATTAGGGTTATATTTTGACCTTTTCCCTTTATATATATATATATATATACACACAAACGAGTTTATTGCAATAATGATACCTTAACTTTACCATATATTTCATTTTGATACTAAATTTTTAATTTTTTTCTTTTCACTTACTAAAGTTATATTTTCGTTTCAAGTTAAAATATTTTGAATATATCCGATTAAATTTAGCATGCGTGAAAATCGAAATAAGTGTATTCTTAATATATTCACAATGTAGGTATCCAGGTAAGTAACCTAATCATTTTGTGGGTTATAAAAAATAAAGGAAAAAGGTGCATTTAGGCCCTTGATGTTAGGGCCAAGGCTCACTTGGCCCCTAAAAATTAAAAAAGGAGCAAAAAACTCCTAATGTTACAAATTTTAGTCCAGTTGCCCCATTAATGAAATAATGGACTATTTCCATTTGGTTAAAGTAGCAATTTGCCTCCTGAACTATCATCCAATGTGCAATCAACTCCAAATTTAACTTTTTGAACTATTAAACCCATTGTATTTCATTTGCTACTATAGTTGTGAAATTATTATTTAATACCTAGACTTTAATTTCTTAATCTTTGATTCATGTACCTATTTATTTTTTAATTTAACTTGTAGTTCTGAGCTTTTTAATATTGTATTTTTTTTATTCTATGATATATGTTCTGGTTCACACGCTAATCAAATAGAAAACATATAGTGTTTAATTAAACAATATTCAAGTGATAAACAAAACTTAAGATTTTTTTATTTTTTTGATAAAATTTTATTTTTATAATTTATTTTATATAAAGTTTTTAATTTACATTGAAAATAAAAATCACTATATAACACAATTAAAAAAAAATTCTGTACTTAAATTGAAGATTATACAGTTTATATATATATAAAAAAACTATGTATTGATATTCAAAATTTTTATAATTTATATTAGAAGTTAAGTTGATATGTAAAGCAAAAAAAATAATATAAAATGACATTCATTTTAAATAAGTTATTATTTTTGGATCATATTAAATTAAATTAAATTTTAATTAAGGTGTACTTTATAAATATTTATTTTATAATAAAATGTGAAAAAATAAATAAGTTTTAGCATATAATATAAATATTTTTAATCATCATTACTTTCTATGATTTTACAATGAGAAAAACTCAACTAGAAAATTATTTTTTATATATATATTTTTGGCATCTATGTATGTGCTACTTAGGTGCCAAATAAATTCTCCCAATACACCAACTCAAAAGCATGGCAACCAACCCCTTAATAGAAACCTTACCTAGCTCTTACTCAATTCTCTTGTTTTTTATGACCTAATAAAACAAAGCATTTACAGTCTCTATATTTATTTTTTCACGTTTATTTCTAACCTTAAATGTGATATAAATATATTCATACAAGACGAGAGTAGGGTAAGATTGAATCTCGAAAAAAAAAAAAAAGAAAAGAAAAAGGCAAGGTTGTACGAGAAAAATCTTGTTCACAAACAAATGATTGGGTAAACAAAGATTTTTTTTACGCTATAGTTTTATTGTTTTCCTTCTTTCTAAAATTAGATCATCTCATTCGAAATATTAATCATTAATATAAATTTGTATTAAATAATTAAATAATATTTATATAAAAAAAATTATTTTTTATTAGGTTTGTGATATGAGGAGCCGCTTTCTTTCCATTATTTTTCTGTTACAATCCTTAAATTGTTATATTTTATTTTATTGTGAATAGGGGTGAGCAATAAATCGAAACGGAATAAATTTAATGATATTTCGGTAAGTTTAGGTATATGATTTTGAAAATTTGATCTGAATGTAAATTTTAACAATAGAAAAAACTTATTTGGCTCAAATATATACAAAAAATTGAATTAAACAAGTAAATTTGATATTTCTATTTTTGTTATGAAAATATATTAAAATAATTTATAAATTATATTAAGTTAATTAAAAATTCATGTTATACAATAAAATTTGATCTGTTTAGTTTTTATGTATATAAAACTCAGTTTTTTCAATTTAATTCATTATTATTTTATTCAAATTTTAGTTCAACTCAATTATATATATATATATATATAAATTAATAATTATATTTTCTAATACATGTCTTCCCTTATGATTTATTACGGTCTCTTTTATTTTTAATACTTTTTCTCTTTGTTTATTATCCTTTAGTATTGTAGCCAGAAAAATATTTTCTTCTTGAATATTTTTTCTAGAAAATAAAGACAATTTTCCGCAAACAAAGGAGCATAAATTCTGTTCAAATTTCAATTGAATTCTTCTTCATGATTCGTGCCAAGTTGCTTTTTTATCCGACCATGCCGTTATTCATTCAAGTGAGAAGTAGTGAAGGTTTTGCCTGTAATGGATCTTAATCATATTCAAATACTCAGTTTACATCTCAGACTTTAATGTTTGTGGAGAAAATTGAATCCTTTTTTATATATCTTTTTTCTTTCTCAAATTCACCAAAAAAAAGGGGAAAAAAAAACTGTTTAGATAATTTTATTTAATTCATTGTATTAATGATTTTTTTTTTGTTTAATTTTGTAATAAATTTTTATTTATTTTATATTATAATTGAAACTGTTGGAGGTTGATTTCCGCGTAACAAGTGGATTAATTACTAATTTAATCTCAAAAGTATTTAAATTTCTTTTTTTTTTTTCATCCACCTTGAGTTGCTCAAAGAAAAATGGCTAGAAATTAATTTAAAAAAAAAAAAAAAAAACTGGATATCCCTTCCCTTCCCTCACGCATTTATCACTACTTACTTGACACAAATACCATTTGATAGAGGGCTGTAAGACTTTAGTTTCAACTTTAATTTAATGCTTTAAATAATATTATTTATTATAAATAATTATTTTAAAGAGAAGTAATTAATTTAATGAGAGATTGGAGTACACTCTCCTCTTTTAACCAGAATTCGGGGTAAATTGTCAAAATTTACATCTTTTTGGGTTTAATAGTTCAAAAAGTTAATTTTGGAGTTGATTGCACATGGATGATAGTTCAAAAGGCAAATTGCTACTTTAGCCAAACGGAAATAGTCTATTATTTCATCAAGGGGGTAGCTGGACTAAAATTTGTAATGTTGAGAGGTTTTTTTTATCCTTTTTGAATTTTCAGGGCCCAAATGAACCTCGATCCTAACATCAAGGGCCTAAATGCACCTTTTTTCAAAAATAAAATTATTAAAGAGAATAAAATTGAAAATGAGAAAATAAAATTATTTTATAGGGTCTACAAGATAATTGTGCTACGTAATGTAATGGTTACATGACAAATATACTAAGAATATGTTTATTCCGACTATCACGTATACTAAATTTGATATGTTTAATGTACTTTAACTTGAAACAAAAACATAATTTTAGTAATTAAAAATAAAAAATCTGATACCAAAATGAAATATATGCCAAAGTTAAGGAACCGTTGGTATAATAAACCCACACACAAACACTAGTAAATAACCATGTCCCTCGTAGGTGAGTAAAAAATATTTTTAAACTTATAATAAACTATTAAACATATTATTGTTATTATTTTTTTAAAAAAAATCAATAATAGTGTTATTTATTTATATAACAATTTAATATTAACTTAACATAGTTATAATTTATTATTGTTTTGATCAATATTTTAATATGATATTCCTCCAAATTTTTTTATATTTCATTTTTTTTCAACTCTAGACACTAATTTCACATAAAAAAAATTTATGGTAATAATTAATTATAGTATAATAAAAAATCATTAGTTACTTTTTAATAAAAATAAAAGTTATATTTTCTTTATATAACAATTAAATATTACAAGCCCATTAAACTTATAGTTTATTATAATTTTAGTAAATTTTTTATTTGAATTATAACACTTTATTTTTTCAATATTTTAATATTAATACTTTTATTTACTCAAAAATTAATTTAATGCAATTTTTAAGTTCTACTAATAATTCCAAAATAAATATTAATTAATTTAATTTTAACTCTTTTTTGTTAACTAAAATAAAAATATCTAAAAACTATAATTATACTACTTTTTCTTATAAAAAATATACTTTCAAATAAATTATATGCTATATTTTTTAAAATATTGTTATAGATACAAGACAATAAAAATTTTAATTAATGATAATTATTTACTCAATAAACTTTAATTTAATAAGTATTTAAAAATAATAAGAGTAATATTTTATTTATATGTCAATTTAATTTTCAATCTCGATAGTGTTACATTATAACATAGTAATTTATTACAATTTTAGTAAATTTTTTATTTGAACAACTATACAACACTCTTTCTATACTTTATCTAAATAATAATCTAATTTTACAAATTTGATAGAATTATAATATAGTAATTTATTACATTTTTATGAATTTTCTATATAGACACAACAATCTTTCAACATTTTTCACATTAATATTTTCATGGTTTATTATTTCATAAAATTTATTAATTTTGATTTTAATTATTTACTTATTAAATTTAATATTAATTATGTTATCTAATTTGATTTATATTAGATAAAATATGAGTAAAGGTAATTAACATAGAAAATATATATTTTTAACAAAATTACTGCTAAAATTTTAATTAATTTAATTTTATCAGAAATAAAATAAAATTTAATATAATTTAAAATAGGAAACATATTTTCAATTAAAATAGAATTGTATGCTATTAATTTTATTTTTATTATAGATAAAATAGAAGTTAATATACTTTTAATTATATTAGAATTACATTTTAATTAATTTAATTTAATATATGTGCTTGTATTTATATATTTATAGACGGGAATCGAGTACCTAGTGCAAACCTAATAACAACGGTAAAGGCAGGAAAATAAAATAAAGTTATACCCTATAATGGGTCATCCTTGTATGATAAATTGACTTTTTTGAATTGAATATATAAAGTACATATTGATAAAGATATGACATAGTGTTCCAAAGAAAAAGAAAATTACGTTGTTTTTAATATTTAATAATGAAAAAAAATTATAGCATTTCAATCGAATTTTTTATGTTATAATACCCAATGTTAATGTAAATCATAATAATATTTATACATAGTTGAAGAATGTAATTTTCTGTTGATCATTATACTTGAAAATAAATAAATTTACTAACCATATGTTACAACTAATTATGCACATTTTAATGGGTGTCTAAATAGAATGATTGTGATTTGAATTGATGAAGTCCACAAAATTACTCAAGATAATTGAGTCTTAAACATCAATAGCTTAAAATATAAATAACTTGAAAAGTCATCAACAAAGTTACTATTAAACACATATTGTGTTTCAAATAGAGTCAAAATCAAACGATTTGAGTCCCTGCCAATCAAAGCAATAAGCTTCTCAAACTTGAGATGCTTCCTTGCATTCTTTTGTCCATTTTCTTGCCTCATCACATCATTGAATTAGCATTTTTCTACTAGCTTCATATTTGTTTCTTAAAATATGTTTCTTTCTTTGGACATCCTTAGCATTTTGCTTCAAGTTTTATATTGTTTCTTTAAAATATCATATGCCTCAAGCTATTCTATTTCCTTCTTTAGGTTGGCAATGAATTGTCCAGAGGTTTCATGTTTTCATGTTCTAACTAGATGTTGGACAATTCATTACAAAGATCATTGATTGCATGAATCGTATTCTTTTGGTCATTGAATTGCACTTTTACATCTTGTAGCTTGCTTATTCTATCCTCAAGGGTTTTGGTTGCCTGATTAGAAGCATGGAAAATGGATTCTACTATATGTATTGCTTCATAAATGGATCCTTTTTGCTCAGGCATTGTTATTTCATTCAAAAGCATTGAAAGGGTTGATTTTATTACATCCATTTGATGGGAATGGAGGGAAAAGAGGTCATGCCTTAGTAGGAGCTTTAATGTATTTTTTTTATAAGTCGATGTTATCCCTCATAAATGAATTTCTTAATGGTGGAGTAGAAAGATTGGTTTCTTCAAGAAAGCTAAAATCAACACCTAATATAGGATCATATAGATAATCCTTTGAAAAGGCAATCTCTAATCTCTAGGATTGTTCAATCTGTGAGTAGTAATACATATGTAATAGTATCAAACTATTTTTTTTTAAAATCCAATTCACCAATAAGATTTTATAGTGAGTGAAAATACCTATTGACTGTGTGTCGAAATTTCCTTTAATCTTCTAGAATCAACATCCATGCAATCATCTTATTGTCGAGTTGTTTGTAAGTGAACAATCTTGTTTAAGCTTACAAAGTGTGCCTCTGAACAAGAAGCATAAGGCATATCACCAATGTCAGTACCCTCATTAATATCTTCATAACTTACAATATCATCATCAATAATTTTAATAGGATCAATTTCTGTATTTATAAACTTCCCTATTGATTGAATCCTTGTCGACCTTCTGATTGTAAACAATGAAGAGAGTGACTTCTTACTTTTTGAATGTTGTTTTGTGCTTGTTCCCTTTGATTTCTTTACTTTCTCCATATCATCGATTTTTTTTCCTTCTTCATTGTTACTTTCTCATTAGTGGGTGTTTTCCTTTTTCTAGTAGGAGAAGGTTGTGTAACCTAAAATTCTAAAAAAAGAAAAAACATTTTCATAACTAGAATTTGGATGAACAAAATTATAAATAAACAACAAAACTGAATAATGCATTTGATGTATTGGACACATTACTTGACACTATTAGTGTAATGGGAGTAAGAATCAAATCATATTATCCCTTAACCAAAAGTTTGTAAAAGAAATAATATGAAGTTGTGTAGTTGGCATGACAGAACACTTCATATGGGTTAAAGTCTGTTCCCACTTTAACAGCTCATCTTTTATTGAGGGCAGAGTGGCCATATCAATTTCCTTATTCAAAGGATAGGGGGCTTGATCAAGACCAAATTGTCTTCCCCAATAGAAAGGAAAGTAATATTCATAATAAAATAAAGGTTTATTCTAATCAAAAGGCAATTCTCTATTACAGAATAAGGGCCTCAAAGTAATGAAATAGTAGAAAAACATAAGTTGAACCGATGAAACCTTTTCTTCTCCTAAATTCTTCATCATTATTTCCAACCATTGTATGTTTGCTTCTTCCCTAGGGAATATAAAGATTTATTCTTTGGTCCTGACCTTCAGACCATTAAAAATTCCATATCTTATTCAAAATCCATATAACATATGTAAGGAAAAAGTTTAGTTCCAATAGGTAAATTTGCTGGTATAGAATAACTTCTAAGTTCTGGAAAATAAGCAAACAGTCAAAGCTATACCAGCCAAAGAGAACCTCCAAACTTAGAAAATGGCTTATGATCGTGATAGGAATTGAGTGATCTGAAAGTAAGCTCAAGTAGAATTGTTCCAAGTGCAAAGAATTTCCTTAATGTAATAGCTCTAGCAGGAGTAATGTACTCTACAGCTAGCTTCCCTAAAATGGGGCACATAAAAAAACTTGCCAATAAACACCCATAGGAACTCAATGTGCTCATTCTTAGTTGGTGCACTTGTGGCTTTTATTTTTTATTGAATTAGTGAATGATATGATGGCCAGTCTATGGGCACAACAGAGAATTTGATCAAATCATTATCATCAGCTTCTATTGTATATAGAGTATTTGGTCTAATTACTAGCAAACCTGTGAGCACAAACATATCTCGCAGTGTAATAGATGCAAGTCCAAATGGAAATACAAAGGAGTTCATACTTGGAGCCCATAACCTCATTGTGGCATATAGAAAATTTTCCTCAAAAGGTTGTCCAATCTTACTCATTTAAATAAGCTTGTGAATCCCTATAGTTTTCCAATCACTCTCAAAATAGGGATTCAGCCTTTTTATCCATTTTATCCATTCATAATGGGGCTTATGCCAGGACTTCATTATTGGGGCATTTGGTGGTGGTAGTAAATCAGACCCAAGCAATAACTCATTTTTTCTAGAAAGAGGAAATGGTGATGAAGGTCGTACATCGTCAGCCTCTCCAAAAGGGCTTATAAAGATAAATCCATTTGATTTACCAATTTTTGGCATCTAATCTCTACAATAATTAGGAAAAATAGAGAATATATATAGGGTTGAATTTCAAGTAATACCATAATGTTAGAATTACTAATAAAAAAAAAATGTTAGCATAGAGTTTAAATTAGTTTACTTCATAGTAATGTATGATGGTATCTTTTATGTTATTATTCTTAAAAAGAGTTTTTCAAAAATTAGTTGTATACATAACAAACAAGTAGCACACTTCATCACTTCCTTTAATATATATGTTATTATAAAACAACCAACAATAAACATGATTTGGAATTACTTGTTTCAAATTTGTGCATGATTCAAGTACACCTTCCACATTTGGGATATTAGCCTTAGTACATAGATCCATAATGTTCTAAAAAATATACGAAAGGGGTAATCTTCTTGTATCAATTTTAGAGTGATAAAAAATATAAAAAGTTAAACTTTAACCTTTTGTTGCAGTTCCAGTAGACATGTCCTCATCATTTAATGGTGAACATCAAGTAGGTGTTATTGTACCTTTGGAATGGGGTGTTGACATTATAGTTGATATTATGGCCATAAAGTTATAAGTTTATATATGATAATTAAGAAACTGAGCTTATTTTTCACATTGTTTAAATGACAACAATTTTTGTTTATGAAGATTACCTACTTTCTGTTTAAAATTTTTTCTAAAATAAGTTTTTAATGTTGATAAAAATGAGACCTTCTGCTAAGCCAAGGAGATGTTGATAACAGCTTGAGTTTTGATTTGCTAATAGTAATCAATGGTACCAGTGTTTTGATTGAGACAATAAGTGTTGAATAAACCAAATTGAAAGAAGAAACTATATTAAGTGGATGTTGAAATTTTCTTCTATTTACCATGGATAACTTGGTTATGTGTTGGAAATCTAGGAAAATAGATGGGTAATCATCGGTTGCTGCAGGGTCGACCTGATTTGATGATATGCCTAGTTGGTAGCTCATGTTTAGAATTTTGAAAGAATTCAAAATTTTACAGAATTGACTAAAAGAGTGGGTAGGGTTTTTGGCAATTTCAGAATTCGTGCTTTTTATTTTAATTGTATTAAGGGTACTAAATGCAATAGGCAACAATGATACTATGTGTCTTTTGAAGAACCACTTCCCTAAATCTTAATTTGCATTTTCACCTTTGTTATTCATTAAATTGCATATTAAAATTAAAAGTGAATCGAAAGAATACATAACATATAGTATATGTAACTAGCATGTGGAAATTATTTTTATTTATTAAAATTATAAGTTTAAATGCCATAAAACATATGATTCCTGATATCTAAATACATTAATATATTTCTTGAATTAATATTAATCAATTAATATATTGCATCCATACCTCTAATTGTTAACTTGTATATATATGTAATGGCATTTACAAAATGAGTCCAAATGTTATTAAAAATTATAGGTCATATTAGTAAGGATCATATTATTGAGGATCATTAAGTATGTAAAAAATTTTTCCTTATAAAATGAAGATTACACATATGTACATGATATTTTATATCCGAATACATCATTTATAATTTGAAGATTAAATAACTAATACATTAAATTGTATGACTGAACACATCATTGGAATTTATTATTTTTAATAGTAAACTTATGTACATTATATGTTATGTATAATTGATGAGTGTGAAAAATGCATGTTATTAAGTAGTTTTCGTTTTAGGAAAAATTCAATTTCAGTTAAGTTTATATTTCTTTTATTCAGTTTTTATTTAGTTGAGTACTTACTGCATGTCTTGTGTGTTTAATTATTTTTACGTATTAGTTGGTTTATTTTTGGTTGATTTTTATGTAATTAGGGAAGTTAAAGAACAGTAGAGGAAGGCTACATGGGAGCCGTGGGCACTTGAAGTGGGCTCGAAAAGCAATGGAGGTCAATATGCGATAATGATGAAAAAGGGATGTGCACGGGTGTGCGCAAAATGCACACGGCAGTGCGACCTGGTGATAGGAAAAATTCAGAGGTGAATTTAATTGCTAACTCATGAGGGACAAGATGGAGATTTTGCATGGTTGTAACCCTAGTGCTTGTAATTAGGGTTTTATAAGAGGGTAGCCACCAGAAACAAAGATAAATAGATTATTATTCATCACTTAAATAATAGATTATATTTTTTTAGAGAATATTCAGAGAGCAGTTTGGAAGAAAAAGGGTTTTTCTTGCTTATGTTAGTTTGAAGATGTGAGAATAAGAATTAAAGAACATCAAGCTTCCTATTGAACAGGGGGTTTCTTCTATTCAATTGTGTTTATTCATCCTTAATTTTAATTTAATGATGATGTTTATTTTCTTTTATTCTTTTTCTTTATCTCTTACAATTAACATGAGTAGCTAAATTATTGGTTAGGGTTCTTATTGCAAATCAACCATGGGCTAATCGCAATTAAACCTAAGCCATTAATCTAGATCCTTTGGTTGTTGTTGAACTTAATGTCTTTTTAGGATTGATCACCCTTTGATTAAATATACACAATAAAACTTGATTGAGAGATAGGTTGTAGTGGATTTAAACAATAACCTATTAGATGCTTTCTTAGTTGAGAAACACTTAAGCAACTAATATTGATTAAGGGTTGATGCTTAAACTGAGTTAACCGAACACTTAGTAGGCGAGAGTTTTAAATCTAAGAATGTCAATGTACTTGGATAATCATAGGGTTGTCTTAGGAGGAAAACCTATGATTCTTGAGAAACCCTCAAATTGGATTAAGGTTAGGTATGGCTTAGTAGTTAATTTATATTAAATAAAGGTTGAATTTGTAATAAGAACCCTAGCTCTCTAAAGTGATTGTTATCTCATTGTGATTGTTGTGTTTTATTTTAGTTTAATTTTTAGTTTAATTAAAAATACCCTTTTTCGTTGTTTAAACAAATAAACACAACTAGTATCACTGTAATCAATTTGCAATCTCTGTGGGATCGATATTTAATTACTACTTGTACGAATCTATATACTTGCAGAAAACCATCAAGTTTTTAGCGCCGTTGCCGGGGATTGCCAAATTGATATTGTTGAGAATTTTATGTTATTTGATTTAGACGTTATTTTTTTTTGCTTTTATTTATTTATTTATTTATTTTTTTACAGGAACGCTTGTTGTTGTATGCACACAACGCATGGCGCAAGTAGACAAGGAATCTAGTTGATACCACTTAATAAAGAAATTGAGAAAACTATTCACAGAAGGAGAAGACATAATAGAGATAGGATGAACGGAGGGGAAGCACAAAATGGGCAAGATGGCCAAAATGGGCACGTTGCCCATAGAACTATGAGGGACTTTATTAGTCCTAATGTCCAAGGTGACCAAACTTCAATTGTGAGGCCGATAGTTGCTGCAAACAACTTTGAAATCAAACCCGCCATAATCCAAATTATTCAAAACTCATAATTTAGTGGCTTACCACATGAGGATCCAATTGGTCATATGAAAAGATTTTTGGAGTATTGTTCGACTTTCAAGATGAATGGAGTACAGCCAGAAGCAATCAGGCTCATCCTTTTTCCATTTTCATTAATGGATAGAGCAAAAAGATGGTTCACTAGCTTGGCACCTAACTTCATAAACACATGGTAGGAGCTTTATACAACCTTTTTCAATAAGTACTTTCCACCAGCTAAAGTACTTAAAATTAGAAATGAAATTAACTCTTTCTATCAAAGAGATGATGAAAGTTTTTATGAGTGTTGGGATAAATTCAAGGATCTTCAATGACAATGTCCACCACAGCTGATTCCTTCATGGGATTTGGCACAGTCTTTTTACAAGGGTGTCAATCCTATAGTGAAAGCAAACATAGATGCATCAGCAGGAGGAACTATCATGTCTAAGACACCAGAAGATGCCTTGGAGCTTTTTGAAGAAATGGCTAATACCTAAAGCCTTTGGTCTAGTGAGAGAGCTATTCCAAAGAAAGGGGGAGCAATTGAAGTTGACAGTTTGACACTATTAAATGCAAATATGGATGCTTTATCTAAAAGAATGGATAAAATGAATGTTAATGCCATATCTAACTTGTCTTCCTCTTTTTAATTATGTTAGGGTAGTCATTCAACTATAGAGTGTCAGATGATGCAAA
This sequence comes from Mallotus nudiflorus, assembly GCA_947683625.1. Taxonomy (NCBI): domain Eukaryota; kingdom Viridiplantae; phylum Streptophyta; class Magnoliopsida; order Malpighiales; family Euphorbiaceae; genus Mallotus; species Mallotus nudiflorus. The sequence continues at coordinate 1,609,986 of CANTUR010000213.1, read as the reverse complement.
GCTTGTCTATGGAGAATGTAAACTTTGTGAACAACTTTAAAGGACAGCAGAATTAAGTGCACGACAACACCTATAATCCAAGTTGGAGAAATCATCCTAATTTCTCTTGGAGCAATCAAGGGAACAACTAGTGGAGGCCACAAGCACCACCTAGTTTTGTAGGGCATAATGTGCAACACCAGCAAGCAAATTACCACCAAGAAAAAACTTCATCTTCTGAGAGTTCTTTAGAGAGCAAGTTGGAGAAGTTCATGGATGTGATGACCACAAAAATGAATCAACAAGATGAAGCTATAAATAGGTTAGAAGGTAGATTTGAGCAATGTATCAAGACACTCAGCTGATGTTCAAGAATCACTCTTCCTCTATTCATAATTTAGAGGTGCAAATGGGGCAGTTGGAAAATTCTTTGTCAATGAGGAATCAAGGTTCTTTGCTAAGCAACACTGAGAAGAATCCAAAAGAACAGTTGAAGGCTATCATCTTAAGAAGTGGAACAAAGATACAAATCCCAAAAGCAACAATAGAATATGAGCAGGAAAAGAATAAGAAAGAGGAGAAAGAGCAAGAGGATGAATGGGTTGAAGTGCAAACAGAGGAGAAGCTACAAGGGGATAACAACAATAAGGAACGAGTAGTGGAGAAACCTACACCACCACTGGTGAAACCTTACAAACCTCCAGCTCCATATCCTTAAAGACTAAAGAAACAGGAGCATAATCAATAATTTGCTAAATTTTTAGAGAGGTTTAAAGCACTTCACATCAACATGCCTCTGGTGGAATGTCTTTTGCAAATGCCTAAGTATGCTAAATTTCTCAAGGAACTAATTTCCAACAAAAAGAAGTTATAAGAATGTGAGACTATATTCTGTGGGAAATTTAAATTTTCAAAGAGCTTTATATGATTCTGGGGCTTCAATTAATCTTATGCCTTTGCCTGTTTACAGGAAATTTGGATTAGGAGAAGCAAAACCTACAAGCATTCGATTACAACTTGCAGATAGGACAGTGAAGGAAATAGAAGGGATAGTAGAGGATGTGTTAGTAAAGACTGAAAAATTTCTTTTTCCAGTGGATTTTGTAGTCCTTGACTTTGAAGAAGATGAGGAGGTTCCACTAATCCTTGGTATGCCATTCCTTTACATGGCTAGAGTAATAATTAATGTCTATGATGGAACTCTTATATTAAGAGTGGGGGATGAGAGCTGTAAGTTTATTATCTATGAGACTATGAAATATCCCTATGATGAGGATTTTTGCATGCGAGTTGAATTCATTGATGAATGTGTAAATGAAGTCCAATGGCGGAGGTTGGCATGGTCTTTAGAAGTTGAAAATATTGAGAAGTGCTTACAGGTACAATCTTCTCAAGAAGAAGTGACTCTTAAATACCCACACCAACCACACATACAACTACCAAACACTGAACCCACACCACCCTCAATCATAAAACCACCAAAATTAGACTTGAAGCCATTACCTCAATATTTAAGGTACACTTTTCTTGGTGATGACCAAACTTTACCTGTGATTATATCTTCTAAACTCAGCAAGGAGCAAGAGGATTTATTGGTGAATATGCTGAAAAGAAAAATAAAGGTAATCGATTGGCAGATTTCAGATATAAGACGAATAAGTCCCTTTTATTGCATGCATAAGATTTTGATGGAGGATGGACATAAGCCAACCATTGAAAGGTAGAGGAGGCTCAACCCGAACATGCAAGAGGTGGTAAAGAAATAAGTGCTCAAACTACTTGATGCAGGAATTATTTATCCAATCTCTGATAGTTCTTGGGTTAGCCCAATTCAGTATGTACCAAAGAAGGGGGGAATAACAATTGTGCAAAATACAGAAGGAGAGTTCATTCCTACAAGAGTTGTGAATGGATGGAGAGTGTGCATTGATTATAGGAAATTGAACTCATCCATAAGGAAAGACCATTTCCCATTACCCTTTATTGATCAAATGTTGGAGCGGATAACATGACATGATTTTTACTGCTTCCTGGATGGTTATTCAGGTTACAATCAAATTGCAATCGCTCCAGAAGACCACCTTTACATGTCCTTATGGCACATTTGCATACAGGAGAATGTCATTTAGGTTATGTAATGCTCCTGCAACTTTTCAAAGATGTATGATAGCTATATTTGCAGATTTAGTGGAGGAGATCATGGATGTTTTCATGGATGATTTTTCTATCTATAGAAACTCATTTGAAGGATGTCTGAGCAATTTGGAGCAAGTTCTAGCATGTTGTGAGGAAACAAATTTGTTGCTGAATTGGGAAAAGTGCCATTTCATGGTAGATGAAGGTATTGTACTTGGACACAAGATTTCAGCTCAAGGCATTCAGGTTGATAAAGCAAAGGTGGAGGCAATTGAGAAGTTGCAGTACCCCATAAATGTTAAAGGAGTTAGGAGTTTTCTTGGTCATGCAGGCTTCTATAGGCGATTTATCAAGGATTTCTCAAAAATCTCAAAAACCCTTTATAAGTTACTTGAAAGAGATTCACCTTTTAATTTTATTAGATGATTGCAAATTGGCTTTTGATAGGTTGAAACAAGCACTTGTTTCTACTCCTATAGTGATGGCACCAAATTGGAGTCTACCATTCGAGTTGATGTGTGAAGCCAGTGATCATGCAATAGGAGTTATTCTTAGCCAAAGAAAAGAGAACAGGTTGCATGTGATATACTATGCAAGCCAAACATTGACAGATACTCAGTTGAATTAAGCTACTACAAAAAAAGAGATGCTAGCTGTTATATTTGCTTTTGATAAGTTCAGATCGTACCTCCTTGGATCTAAGGCAATTGTATACACAGATCATGCAACATTAAAGTATTTAATGAACAAAAAGGATTCAAAACCAAGGCTCATGAGATGGGTACTTCTGTTGCAAGAGTTTGATATTGAGATCAGAGATAAGAAAGGAGCTGAAAATGTAGTAGTTGATCATCTTTCAAGGTTGGAGTTGAAACATGAGGAAAGTGATAAGCAAGAGCCTATCAAGGAGATGTTCCCTAACAAAATTCTTTTTACTATAGGATTTATAGGTGCTCCTTGGTTTGCTGATATAGCAAATTTTTTGTTAGTGGGTGAAATTCCAAAAGAGTTCACTCCTCAGTAAAAGAAAAAGTTGATTCGTGATTCTAAGTTCTACATTTGGGATGAGCCATTCTTGTGGAAACTATACAACGATGGCATAGTGAGGAGATGTGTAACAAATGAGGAAGCAGGAGACATTTTACAACACTGTCATAGGAAGGTCAATGGTGGACATTATGGACCACAACGAATAACTGTGAAGGTTCTTGAAACAAGGTTCTATTGGCCGATAATTTTTCAAAATGCTAGAGACTTTATAATACAGTGTGACACTTGCCAAAGGAGTGGAAACATTTCAAAGAAGGATGAAATGCTCCAATCCGGAATTCTAGAGGTGGAAATTTTTGATGTTTGGGGCATTGATTTCATGGGACCATTTCCAGCGTCAGATGGTAACAAGTATATTCTTATTTGTGTGGATTATGTTTCCAAGTGGGTGGAAGCTCAAGCATGCACAGTCAATGATGCAAGAGTTGTTTGAAAGTTCTTAAAGAAGATATTCTCTCGATTTGGAATGCCTCGAGTCATCATAAGTGATGGGGGAACACATTTTTGCAATAGGAATATGGAAACTTTATTAGCTCACTATGGTGTGAAGCACAGAGTAGCTACTCCTTATCACCTGCAAACCAGTGGCCAAGTTGAGGTGAGTAATAGGGAGTTAAAGAATATTTTGGAGAGAACAATAAGTAAGTCAAGGAAAGAATGGGCAAGGAAGCTTGATGATGCTTTATGGGCATATTGAACAGCTTACAAGACACCTCTTGGGATGTCTCCCTTCAGGGTGGTTTATGGCAAAGCATGTCATCTTCCCCTTAAGCTTGAACACAAGGCCTACTGGGCAGTGAAAGCCTTGAATTTTGACTTCAGGAAGGCAGCTGAGAGAAGAATGTTACAGTTGAATGAACTTGAAGAAATAAGGGAAGCTGCTTATGAAAATTCAAGGATTTATAAAGAACGTACTAAGAGATGGCATGATGTAAGAGTAAGAATCAAGGAGTTTAAGGAAGGTGATCAAGTTTTTTTGTTCAACTCATGGCTCAAATTATTTCCCGGAAAGTTGAAAAGCAGATGGACAGGATCGTATACAGTGACTCATTCATATCCTCATGGAGCTGTGGAATTGAGCAACACAAAAGGAGACACATTCAAAGTGAATGGACAAAGGTTAAAGCTATACCATGGAAGCACATTTGAGGAATTCCATCAAGTTTCATACTTGAAGGAATTAATTGGATGATAAAGTTGATGGTCTAGCTCATGGACCATTAAAAGAGCGCTTCTTGGGGGCTCAACCAAGACTATATTTTTTATTTGTATTTGTATTTTCATTTTTTTATTTTATTTTTTTGTTGACCGGTTATTTCTTTTATGTTTTTACAAGTTTATTCTATTTTTAATAATTGTTTCTGGTGCATTTCATGGAATGAAAGAAAAGTTGGAGCTCTAAAAGAGGTCTTATGAGTTAAATGTTTAGTGGAGTTTTGTTTTGAGTGACTTGAAATTTAAATTTATGATGCATTGTTGTCTATGTGTGTTGAATTTTTAATTCAACAAAATTTTGAAGTATGCACATACAGGTCACATGGCCGTGCGTCTTGCGTCACCACTTCTGAACCATCAGGTCACACGACCATGCTTATTCTGCACACGGCCGTGCGCCTTACGGCGCCAGAACTCGACACACGGCTGTGCGCATTTCATACATGGCCGTGTGACAAGACGGACCTAACTTTTAGAAAAGACGTAAAATTTTATTTTAAGTGGATTTTTCTACTTCCCAACACTCCACACTTCCCCAAAACCCTAGGGACTCCACTTTTCCCACTTCCCAAGCCCTAGAAAACCTAACCCTTGACCACCTTTTCAATTTCTCATTTAATTTGAACCAAATTCCCATCATCCCACCCTATATATATAAAAACTCACTTCCTCTCTACACAATTCATTCTCTACACCATTTTTTGTTTTAGCTTGAACAATGTTTATTTTATGTGTTTTTAGTCATTTTAATTGTGATGTTATGTGGAACATTATGTGTTATGTTTCATGTTTTGAATTAAAGTATTTTTTTCTTTTCTTTTGTCAAGGATTTTTGTTTTAGGAATGTTACTTTTTCTTATTTTTTTCGTTCATTTTTTTCTTCCAATTGTGCAATAAATATGGGAGGTTTGTCCTACCAATTTTATTCAAAAAAAAAAAATATATGTGCTAGCAGGTAGCATGGCTATGTGCATTTTGCACACGGCCATGCATGATATGTCGTTAACCAAGTAGCATGGCCATGCACATTTTGCACATGGCCGTGCGACCTGATGCACCGGCATAGTCGATTTCCTCATAATTTATCCTGTTTGACACGTTGCAATGAGAACATTGCACATTTTAAGTGTGGGGGAGTAAATAAAATAAATAAATAAATAAATTGTTTATTTTGCAAGCTTGTTAATTGTGATTTTATTTTTTTTATTTGTTTCCTTATTCCATTGAAGTTTAGTTGACCTTAGTTTCCTAAGTAAGCTAAACTTCCTGAATTAATGAGTAAGCATTTTTTACTGAAATTGGAAGCAATTTTTACTGAAATTAGAATTTTTTGTTTTTTTTTGTAATTTTTTGTTTTCTTATTTAAACTTTGCTGATTTTTATTTTTGTTCTTGTAAATTCCATTTTTTTTGTTTTATTTTAGTACTAACATTGTTATAATGGCTAGAAAAAAGACACAATTTCAAGGAAAGAAGCTTAGTGATGGCGAGAGCAAACCTAAAGACATGAGGGATGATTATGAAGCTTTCTTTGCCATTTATTCTGAAGAAGAAGGGAAGAGATTCTGCTTCTTAGTCAAGAGAAATTTCTGCAAGCCAAAATACTTTGATGATAAGGTACTATTGAATATGGGTATTAAAGGAACCATAGATATGTTTTACAATGAATTGGGGTGGTTTAAATTGGCTACAGCCCAATATGATGTATTCTTTGAACTCACAATAGAATTTTACACTACATTTAAGATTTTAGATGCACCTCTAGGGATCTTTTCATGTAGGTTCTTTGGGAAAGAATACTTATTTGACTATGAAATCATGTCTCGAATCTTTGGTTTTCCTTAAAGAGGTGTTTGTCAACCTCCTATAGATTATAATATGAGTAGTTTTTGGCATGAAATCACTGGAGGTGATAAAGTTTGTAAGGGTCAAATAATGACTAGTGGTTTGATAAAAGATCACTCATATTTAATCATGCATAAATTCATGGCACATACAATCTTTGGAAGAAAATATAGTACTAGGGTTTTCCCTGATGAACTATTCATGTTATGGTGCTTGGAGACTAACACAAAAGTATGTAGTACATACTTTGTTTTGTGTTCTATATGGAGGGTTGTTTAGGCTAGAAAAGCATTGATCTCAATAGGGCATATTGTCACCGGATTGGCATTGTATTTTGCTCTATTTGAATTTTCCAAGCATAAATTGGAGCCTTTAGAAGCCAAGTCCCTTGATGAAGATTACCTAGTGAGAGCTGAAATCATCACCGAATTCAATGAGTTTCATGATGTAATGGGTAGAAGATGCTACATGATCCATCAATTGGCAATGCAGCATGGTGAAATACCTTTACCCCCTAATGCAGTTGAAAAAGGAGATAATGGGAGTGAAGCTCAATCAAGGAAGCGACGGAACACTGAAAAATGGAGTGATGACATCATGGAAAATATCAAAGAGCTGTTGGATATCTCTAACAATAGGATTGGGAATATGGTTATGGATTTGTCCAACCAGTTAGAGAAGTTCGAGAGGCGATGTGAATCCAAAGCTGAAAGGTTGCAACTTCAAATTGATGAAATCTTTCACATCCTTCCTCAAAGCAAAAGATCTAAAGCTATAAATGAAGTTGCAAAGTGCATCATGGTCACACCATATATTCCCCCTCCAGTTTCACCGGAATAAAGGGAGTATACTGTTCTTTAATTTTCTTTTATTTATTTACTTTTCATGATTGTATGCTTGTGTGTTTGTTTTACATTAAGAATTTACATGCTTTATTTTTATTTTATTATTTTATTTTATTTTGTTTTGTTTTACCCTTTTTGTGTGTTTGTGCCTTGCTCTTACACTTGAATTTTTGCAACATATATACCTTTAGAGCCTTATTCATTAACCTTAGTTTTCTTGAAGAAATGCCTTAATCTTCCCTTAATGGATCGTTTTAATTTTTTAAATTAGAAGAGCAACTTGTGGTTAAGAATTTTTACATTTTAATGAACATTAATGCTTACTTTTCTATTGAACACGTGAATCTAAATGATTAATATTTGAGAAAATTATTTATGAGTAGGAATTTGAGGCTGCTTTAGAGTGGGTATAAATATTTTTAAAAAAAATAAAAAACAAATCAAGCAAGGAGCGAGATGGAGCGTAAAATGCACTCATTTGGAGCTTAAAATTGAAAAGAAAAATATTTTAAATGCTCCTACTCCAATGCTCTTTCAGAGTAAGAGTATCCAAAGGACCCTTTTTAGAGGTTTCCACATTAAGTAATACAAGAAAGGTGGGGGATGTTGAGATTGGGAAGATACTGATTAATGAGCTTCTTAGCCTCTTTATTGTTGGCACGAATCCTACTTGTTTTTATTTCTTGGGTGTCAATCATTTGTTTTCATATTTTCACTAGAAAAGTATGCTCTTCACACAATAATAATGTATTCTTGACCTCAGTTGTTGTTTTACTTTTCGAGTTTATAAACTTTTTATTAAAGGGAGATTATGGTAGTTAGTCAAGTTAAAGCTAGTTAATGAGTATGATTCTTTAATTAGATATGTGTTTTCAGATTTTGCTTGAGGACAAGCAATTATTCAAGTGTGGGGGAATTTGATGAGTGTGAAAAATGCATGTTATTAAGTAGTTTTCGTTTTAGGAAAAATTCAATTTCAGTTAAGTTTATGTTTCTTTTATTTAGTTTTTATTTAGTTGAGTACTTATTGCATGTCTTGTGTGTTTAATTATTTTTACGTATTAGTTGGTTTATTTTTGGTTGATTTTTATGTAATTAGGGAAGTCAAAGAACAGTAGAGGAAGGCTACATAGGAGCCGTGGGCACTTGAAGTGGGCTCGAAAAGCAATGGAGGTCAATATACGATAATGCTGAAAAAGGGATGTGCATGGCCATGCGCAAAATGCACACAGCTGTGCGACCTGGTGATTGGAAAAATTCGGAGGTGAATTTAATTGTTGTCTCATGAGGGACAAGATGGAGATTTCGTATGGCTGTAACCTTAGTGCTTGTAATTAGGGTTTTATAAGAGGGTAGCCACCAGAAACAAAGATAAATAGATTATTATTCATCACTTAAAGGATAGATTATATTTTTTTAAAGAATATTAAGAGAGGAGTTTAGAAAAACAAGGATTTTTCTTACTTATGTTAGTTTGAAAATTTGAGAATAAGAATTAAAGAACATCAAGCTTCCTATTGAATAGGGGGTTTCTTCTATTCAATTGTGTTTATTCATCCTTAATTTTAATTTAATGATGATGTTTATTTTCTTTTATTCTTTTTCTTTATCTCTTACAATTGACATGAGTAGCTAAATTATTGGTTAGGGTTCTTATTACAATCAACCGTGGGCTAATCATAATTAAACCTAAGCCATTAATCTAGATCCTTTGGTTGTTGTTGAACTTAATGTCTTTTTAGGATTGATCACCCTTTGATTAAATATACACAATAAAACTTGATCGAGAGATAGGTTGTATTGGATTTAAACAATAACCTATTAGATGCTTTCTTAGTTGAGAAACACTTAAGCAACTAATATTGATTAAGGGTTGATGCTTAAACTGGGTTAACCGAACACTTAGTAGGCGAGAGTTTTAAATCTAAGAACGTTAATGTACTTGGATAATCATAGGGTTGTCTTAGGAGGAAAGCCTATGATTCTTGAGAAACCCTCAAATTGGATTAAGGTTAGGTATGGCTTAGTAGTTAATTTATCTTAAATAAAGGTTGAATCTATAATAAGAACCCTAGCTCTCTAAAGTGATTGTTATCTCATTGTGATTTTTGTGTTTTGTTTTAGTTTAATTAAAAATACCCTTTTTCATTTTTTAAACAAATAAACACAACTAGTATCACTGTAATCAATTTGCAATCTCTGTGGGATCAATATTTAATTACTACTTGTACGAATCCATATACTTGTGGAAAACCATCAATAATGTATATGGTAATGCCATTTGATGAGTATGTTCATTATATGTTGATGTTTATTTTATCGGATGTTCTTATATTTATGATTACAAGTATGTACACATTTTACTATGTTGAATTTCATCTTCTTAGTTAGTTTGTCTTTTGAAGATTACACATATGTACTACCAAATGCTATATCACAATTCACTATAACATAATGTTGGATGTACATTTTAATGAATATTGTCATATATAATTCCAATTAGATGAGTAATTACTAAGACATGATGTGTTATAACATATAACATGTTATGTAATAACATATAATGTGTTAGTAATTATTACTAACCCATTGAATGAATTCCATATCATCGGATGATGCTTAACCATTTCAAAATAATGGTACAAATGTGGACATAACACCTCGTTTGCATTACTTGTCATCTAATGTTATATTTAAGATTAGAAGTATTTTTGTGATATATTATACATATATGTAATTACACATCCATTTCTATTTAACTTAATTTATATACATGTTCAATCTTATAACCAATAAGAGTATAGTCAACATAATTTTTTAGTTGAAGTGACATATGTTCATTAATCAAATGTAGAATATAATGACAAATGATATGAACATTATAAGTATTGTACTTTAATGAGTATGTACAGATATAATGTATGATATTATATCTGGTCAAACTTTTAAACATATTATAAAAGAAAACATATTATTGATACATATTTCTAAGATTTTTTTATATAATTTATAAGATTAAGTAATCAAAATGTTTGTAAATTAATTTAAGTTCATTAAACAATGTAAATGGATCATATAAACATGAAATATATTGAAAATGTTCAATCATATTATAACAAATGAAAGTAATGTCAATAGGTAGTTATACATAGTTAAATGACATGTACATTCACAATCGTTTTTGTGTTTCATAAAAATTAAATGAAATGATGTGTACAATCAAAATCATTTTTTTGTTCAACAATATTAAATGAAATGGCATGCACAGTTAAAATGGTTTTGTCATTCATATTATTTGGATGAAAAATTGAAACGTTGTCTACAGGTGAGTTTTTTTTTATAACTTCTAAATTTTGACTTATATGGTGATCCGTTATAAATAATAGGGTAGAATTAACAGGATGAAATTTATTTTATTTTATCATTGATAAGATAAGAAAACTCAATAATATATTACAATTCACCATGGAGTTGAACCCTTTACACCATTTTATCATATCCAGAGATGAACGTCACGCAAACCTTGCATTACATGCAATGTTTATGGAAAGGTTTTTAATTGATATAGATGCCAATAATTTTAATGTGAAGTATATGTGCAGGTACCAGATATAATTCAATCCAATAAATGCTCATTATGCCATGGATACCCTTTAGAGGAAATGGTTGACGATAAAAGTGATGAATCTTTAACAGCAGTTAAGTGATGCCCAGGTCATTATGTATAGTCTATTGATCCCCCCTAAGGTTATATAGCCTTTTACAATTATTTCATACACAAAATGTTTAGTACATTCAACAAAAATTTCAACTTTGTGGAAGAGTTAATGAGAAACAATAGAAAACTCCAAGTAAGGTCATGGAAGCTCGTCATCAAGAGTGAGACAAGGAAAAGTGAATGCACTTTCGATCCAGAAATGGATAGAGTTAAAATGATGCCTAAAGGAATCCTATCTGATAGTATTAATTTTTTCCCTGAGTTCATTTCTTTTTTGTACAACAATAAATATTATTTCATCAAAGGTAAGTATCTTGTCATTTGTACAAAACTGTTGTTTCAACATTGCGATAGGAACATCAAAAAATTTCTTGAAGTTATGTTATGAGCCTATTCTTTGGCTACTTTACATTACTATTCCATTTCAAGAATGGCTATCAAGGGAGGATTCTGGTAGGCTTGTCCTGAATTTTTTGGATTTTTTTGGAGAAAAATCAATTTCATTAAAGAATTTCCATTCTTATATAACTTTATGTCTAAGAAGAATATTATAGAAATAAAAAATTTCTCTGATACAATTGGTCCATTTTATTTACTTGAAGGAGGATATTATTCATATGTTTACAACAGTAAAAAGGATTTAGTGTTATAGTACATACCAAGTTTTTTTTATTGCTAATTATTTGGTTATAATTTTAAAGAATGGAGATTTACATATAATTCACACAATTTTTAGGGTGGACTAGAAGATTCTTAATTTGGATGCATATATAAAGGACCAGTTGATGAAGACATTTGTGATACCATATTGATGGAACATTATGCATTATGCAATGGTCCCCATGCAAATGAGGATGACATAAAGTAGTTTTTTATTAAGAAAGTATAATATGCTTATGAAGTTGTGCACATTTGTTTTTTGTATTAGTGTTTTTTTTAATGTTTGTAGTATATGTTGTTGTAATATTAGGAGTTATCATATGTTGTTGTAATTTATAAAAAGTCATGTAACACGTATTTTATATTGTTTAATAATAGGCTTAATTATCCTTAATGAATATATAATTGTATGTTGTTGTTCAATCTAAGTAGAACTATTACGATGGTTAATTGAAAACAATAAATGTTCATTAATCAAAAGTACAATCTCATATCTACTATAATTCAATAAATTTTAAGTAGTAATATACATTATTGAGTATGTACATCACTTTATTATAAAATGAAACATATATGATCTTTGATATTTTGCAAGTTAAAAAAAATGAACCTCACTTTATAATAGATAAATTTATGCAACAATTATAGGGAATCCTATATATATTTGATGGGATGTATCACTTCTACTTGTATGTAAACCAAATTGATAAATCATATAAACAAATGATAGTGAATCAAATATATACTATTTTATTAGTAGTGCATAGGTTGATTTCAAATAACAATGAGTTAAGGTAGAATTATTTATACATGTAATAAAAAATATGATTAAAGGTATAATGGGGATAACATCTGTTTCACCATTACTTTGTGTGTACTATAATATAAAGTTTTTTAATGTGTGTTATGTGTTTCACCATTACTTTATGTGTATCGTAATATAAAGTTGATTTGTAATAATTGTATGTAATAATATACATATTATTATACGTGGTTAAACTAAAATGATATGGTGAATCACAATCATTTTATCATTTAAAATACTTTTTCTACAAATAATGTGTCTATTCTTACTTTTTTGACTAACTTTCTTTTGAACAGTACTATGGTAAAGCATTATATATAATTCCTAAAGAGTTAACAGTACTTTATTGAAAATATTTATATTGGATTAGAGAAAAAATTAGGAATATATTAACATTCACCATAGAGTTTGACCTTCTATACCATTTCACCGTAGCCAGAGTTGAACATCACACAAACCCTGCATTGCATTAAATATTTCTGGCAAGGTCTTTAAGCGATTTATATGCTGATAATTTTAATGAGGCAACAAGAAATCATGGTGAAGTATATGTGGGGGTACTAAATATAATTGGATGCAACACATGCGCATCACGAAATGGAAACCCATAAGAGGAAATGAATAAGGATCAAGGTTATGAATTTGTAACAATGGATGACCGATGCCCATGTCATTATATATAGTCTATTGAATCGCCCTAAGGTGATGTAGCATTTGACAATGATTTCATAAAAAAAATGTTCATTACTCTTAATAAAAAGTTCAACTCTATTGAAGAGTTGATGACAAATAATAAAAAAACATTAAGTAAGGTCATGAAAGCTCATCACTGAGAATGAGACAAGGAAACGTGAATGCACTTTGGGTCCAGTAATGGATAGAGTTGTAATGATGCTTTAGGGAATACTATCCAATTACATCACTGAGTTCCCTGAGTCAATTTATTTTTTGTACAACAACATATGTGATTTTATTAAGGGAAGGTATCTTGTCATTTGCATAGAACTATTGTTTCGACATTGTGATAGGAAAATGAATAAATTTCTTGAAGCTATGTCATAAGCCTATTCCTTATTTGTTTCATAATACTGCTCTATTACCAGAATGGCAATTGAGGGAGGGTTTTAGAAGGTATGTCCTAACTTTTTTGGATATTTCTAGAGAAAAATTGATTTCAACCAAGACTATCCATTCATCTATAAGTTGATGTCCGGGAAGAAGATTATAGAAATTAAAAAATTCTCTATTACCATTGGACCTTTTTTTACTGGGAGGAGGATATTATTCATATGTTTACAACAATGAAAAGGATTTGGTGTTGTGGTACATACCAAATTTTTTTACTGTGATTTATTTGGATATGATGATGGACAACGAAGATTTACTTATAATTCCTAAAATATTTGGGGCAGAATCGAATGTTGTGAATTTGGATGCTTATACAAAGGATTGGTGGATAAAGACATATATGATTCCGCAACACTATAACACATCATAGACTATATTAGTCCCTATATGTATAAATGACATAGAGTAATAATTAGCCATAAAGATGGACTAGTAGAAGTTATAGTGTGTTTTATTTTATTGTTGTGTGTTTATTTATTTTTATCATAATGTTTGTATTATATTTTTTTTATTATGTTATTTTATGTTATGTTAGGTGTTACACAATTGTAATGTAGTTTGTAAAGTTTCAAAAATCATCTACAAACACATATTTTATTTTATTATTTTATTTATGTAATTATCTTAATAAATATATAATTGCATGTTGTTCCTTGGTCTAATATGCATCGCTATGATTGTCATTTAAATCAATCATACTACATATATATATATATATATATATATATATATATATATACACACACATACACACACACACACACAGACACGTAGAAATTATGTCATTTTACCATTGAAATCCTCAAAGGCATTGCAATACCCTAGCAGTCCTTAAAGGCAATTTAGATTTAGTTTATGATACAAAGACATGTATAATGAAGTGAAGTGACCTTTCGTACTACTAATAGCAGCTTAATTAATTATTTATAAATATCTATATTGGATATCATTATGAATAGACTTTACAGATGGATAATGACACGCGTATCTTTAATTAAATCTAGAATGTTCCTAATGTCTTTAGGGTTTAGGGAAAGAGTGTAAATAACATACAGATTATATAAAGGGTGATTGTAAGTGAAAACACAATTAATCTCAAATATATGTATAAGTAAATAATAAAATGGCTGCTCCACTGCCTAAAAAGCTTGAAAGGGAAGGTTATTATTTCTGCCATATAGTAATGGAACCCATTCCTACTTTGGTGAGTAGTTTTGTATGAATCTACACATCTTTTAATGGTATAAATTTCTTTTGATTATTCATGATTTCATATTATTTTCTCATAAATATAAATAATGTTTTGTTATAGAATATTCTAGATAGAGTTATTCATAACTTGACACAACCACTTGTAAGTACTGTTACCATCCATATCACACGCCAGGAGCCCTACCACCTCTAAGAAGTAAGGATAGTTAAGGATCTGTGTGTTGATAAAGACAGAATGTTCTTCAGTCGAGGGTGGCAAGAACTTTTCAACCACTACAAAATATATGAGGGGTGGATGCTGAATTTTTGGATAAGGACTTCAAAGATCATAGATTTGTAAATACAAACAATCAAATGTAAGCAAATTAAGTACGGTCCCCCACCTTATGGAGAGATTAAACTTGCAGTCAATGTTCTACAATCATCTTTTGCTTGATAATAATGTTTATGATTGTTGGAACCAATAATGAGTCTGAAGAAGCTTAACATTTACTTATGAAATTCAAACTCATTCGTAGGTATTTGGGGATCAATATATTTATCAGTCAAATTTTATGAATTTTAATCTTGGTGCAGTAGTTTCATTTTATAATAATTTAGTTAGTAAGAAAAAAAAATGTTTTGTATATACTTTCCAATGTAACTGACTTCACCATGGCATATTAAAATGACTTCAGCTCCATAACCATCACTAGCCAGTTATGGTAAAACGCAACCTATATGATTAGTGAATTAACTACAATTGCAAAGGGTTGTCTTATTTTCCTAAGCAGTGCAACAAGAAATTAGTATCATAAGTAAATGATAGTCTGTGTTGAACAAGAAATTTACTTCATATGAAATGATAAATGAACACTAAATAAAATTTAGAGTTAAAAATTGACACAGTAAAAAAGTTACCACCATTCCGGTTGGTCCAAGCACATAATGGAAAAAGAATTTATGGCTCTCAAAGTACAAATTAATATGGGAGTAAACTAGCCTAATGTAAATTATCATCATCAAAGGACACAAAAAATATGAATACAACATGTCCATTATTATTATTTTTTTTAAAAAAGGATAACTTAATAGTGAGATAGTGTTTATGTAACACATCATCGCAATTATTACTAGATATCTTGGAAATCATGAATAATAAATATCAAGCAGTTACATAGGCCGACTATTGTGATTATTACAACCTAATGTATATCACTTCACCAATATTTGAATTAACTTCTCCAATATTTAACACCACTTTGCCACATTTTCATTATCAATTTCTTTACATAAAGCCACACTTAAAATTTTTCTACTTCAGTTATATATACAACTGCAAAAAACTAGCCACTCTCACGTTGTGCACATATGACATTGACTAACGGGAGGAGGTTCATTTGTTGTCATTCTTGAACTATAAGATGTTATTATCAAATTTCTCATTTAAATAAAAGAAACTTTCAATTTATGATGTTATTGTTCAAATAAATTAGATTTGTGATTTTTTGTTATGCAGAATGGGTATAAGTACACATTTTGGGTGGACAAAGAGAGCTTCTCATTTGAAGTACATTACATATATGATTTGAGAAAATCAGCACATCAATTAAAAGAAGAAAGGGATGAGGCTATCCATCGAGTAGTAATGGCACATAGCTCTGAAGATGAAATTCATCAAGCATAAAAATACGAGATTAAAAGACTAAAAAAGTGAATGAATAGTTGAAAATAGAAATCAACTTGAAGAATGTTCAAGTTGAGACTTTTAAAAGTGCTATGAATTTGATGAAAGATGAAAATCAAGATATGATGAATGACTAGGGCTGATGAAAATGATGTATGATAATTTGAATGCACAATTAGAGCTGCAATGCAATGAGATTCAAAAAATAAAGTCCATAATAGCTTCTGTTGAGGCCAAGTTATGTGAGCCTAGGAACAATACCAACATCTTATATGTTTATGCTTTCTATTTAATGGAAAAATTAAAAGTTTGTGAATTTCTGAATTGAAAATTTTAATATTATGTTAACAGTAATGCCAATCCTCTAGGAAATAAAAATTTATTTTCAAATGTTGTTGTTCATAATTGTACATTATGTGCACGTATAACTTCATCAAAAAGTAATGGGTTAGAGTTCTTAGATTAATTGTTAAACTAAGTAAAATTTGGATTCACTAAATTTATTTCAATGGCCAAAATATAGTTCAAAACTAAGGATTTTTTTTGTCCCTTTCATATAATCAAAATATCAGAATTAGTATAAATTATAAGATAAACATTAATTGTCATGGAATTATTGCTAATGACTCTAACAGACATGGCATTTGGAATGTGTCACGTTTATCTAAAGAATTGACCAAACATATAAGAATATATATCATTGCACAATGCTCTATATATATTTAGTTGCACATTTGGTAATTTAGTGCATAGGAAAATTACATCAATGGTTGAATCACTATCAGAAAGTCTGCAGATTGGAGAAACTATAGAAACGTTCTTTTTTTTAAGCATGAAGTAATGGGACAGATTAATACAATAGTGAGCAATATCATATTTGATATAAAATTCCATTTCATTATTTTTTTCCATTAATATGATTAGAATGTCTATTATATTGCCATGTAGACTATCCTAGATAGAGCTCTGATAAAGATGAAAGATCCAATTGCTAGTCATGTAACAGTACTAATTATTTAACATGCCCCTTACCACTTATGGCCAATGAGAGTGGTGGAGGACGTAGATAAGTCCATTGGCATATTATTTTTTTAAATAAAAGGTGGTAAGATATTGTCAACCACTATAAAATATGTGAAGGGTGGTCTCTATTTTCAAGACATGAACACTAGAAATCATTGATTTATAAGTTCACAACAAAATTAGTATGGTAAGGAGATTTCCTATAGTCCACCATCGTATGGGGAGATAAAGGTTGCATTCCAATTGCCCGGTCCAAATTTATTAGATGAAGAGGAAATAATGAACTGGGAGGGAGGAGAAGAAAATCATGAAGAATGTTACGACACAAATGATAAAAAATATTATGATGATGCATAATTGAATTAGAAAAGAGCATTAGGATGTTACATTGCATAACTGAGCTCATAAGTTTCTTACATTGTTTAGCTATTTCATAATTCATTTTACTATATGTGGTTTTCTTTTTCTTTTCTTGGTAAAAAAAAATTAGCGTCTGCATTTTATGTAACAACAAATGCATGTTCCATTTAGAACAATTTTCTATTCCTTATTTTCACTTAAAAATAATATACAATTTTGGATGAAGTAGATATCATTTCCATATATTTCAATAACAAATGCAAATGTAAATGTCATGTGCTCATAGACATAGTGCATAGTAAAATTTATATGCTTCTACATTAACACTATGACATATTAATAATCTTAATGCATATAGTTATAAAGAAGTTATTCATACATGTCAAGTTAATGTGCATAAATATTATTACTCAACCTTTCTTCTCCACTGGCATTTAGACGTGTTCAACTATATTTGACTATTTTGAACCAATGCATTTAGTTGGATAAATGACATAACATCCCGCCCTTCTCCGTGAGCACCTCCCCCACCTCTATGACCATTTCCTCCTCCGCCTCCATAACTAACTCCTCTACTACCTTGATGACCTCCACCATTGTTATGTCCAACGCTATTTCCTTCATGACTTAATCTTACATGAGTATCACATGGCCTTCCACAATGGATTATGACATAAGGGTTAAAAAGTGGTGCACCAACTGTGTCATTAACATCACTACCAAGTTCAGAGTCATTATTTGCAGGTCAATTCCAATTTAGCAATTCAGTAATAATTATTTCTAACATTTCCTTTAAAAACACCCTTTTTGTTGTATCATCAATAGTCAAATTAGCAAAATGGTTGAATAAATTCTAAAGTTCCATGAATTTTTTATACTAATATATTATGTTTGGATAACCTTCAGCAAAGAAAATCTTGGAATAGCGACAGTGAACATCCTTTCTCCACCTCTTTAGCACATACCTTTCATTAATCATATAAATATCTTTTGTGGACGTAACTTTAAAAATGTGGCAGCACAGAATACCAACTATTTTAAAATTTTTGCAGTCGTAATTTCAATAATTTCCTTATTCCATATCCTCAATAGTGTATAGCGTAATAGTTTAGTATTGATCGTTCAAGTATTATGAACTTTTCAATGTCATTATCAAGTGTTGGTGATTAGCCTACCTCTGGCTCAATAATGTGATAGTACCACATTCTCTTTATTTGATCTTGTACTTGTATAAATATTGTATGGGTGAAAGCCCTTTGGAAATCCTTCTCTTAGGGAAATTGTAAAATAAAAATATATTATTTTATTGGTAGTCATAATTAGCTTGGAACTCTTTCTTAATCTTCTACTTAGAACGATTTCATATTGCTCTATAAACTGCTTGAGTGTACTCATTGCATGAATATATCAATCAAAGTATGCATGTATACTTTCACTCATTTAAGTTGACACTATTCTAGCCTAAAATAGGTACTTGAGGTAAACTGGTACCTAGATTTGCCTTTCAGAATACAACTTTACAAGCTAGTCATTCCTCTCTAGTCCTTAGTTTGTTAAAAATTTGTTCTGGTTTTCCTCAAACATTCGAATCATGAGGCTATCGTATATAAGACCCTTAAATTCGGATACAACTTTACTAAATTCCCTAATGTGCTTGAATTTTTCAAGAACCTTGCACATTATATGCCATATACAATTGATTAACAATGTTAGGCATTACTTCGTTGACAACTCAATTTATGCTTTCACATTGATTGGTAATTATAGCGGTTGGATGTATGTTGCCCATGGTAGCTAGCCATATCATGAAAAGCCAATTAATCGATTCAACATCTTTATGGGAAACTAAAGCACATCCTAACAGGATAGATTGCCCATGGTGGTTGACACTGACTAGTTGCAAATGGCATCTTATAATGGTTAACAAGATACATGGTGTCAAATGTGATAATGTCATGAAATTCCTTGTATGCAACTTTACTACAAGGATGAATCCACAGGATGTTCCTCAGTCTACCTTCATCATCAACATTGATGGAATGGAAAAATTCCCTCTCTTATTGTTGTATCCTAATAAACAACTGTCAAATTGACTCAACATTGCCCTCACTTAGCATCCTCTTCTTTTCACTATGGATGAAATTCCATAGTCTTTTGAAGTGTAGCTTAAATTATATAGATCGCTTTATTGTACTTGCATAAGTCTAACACTTTTGCATGGCTTAATGCCTACAATATCATTTTCTATAAGATTCTATTTGATATTGGGAATCAAATTCCTGTGAGCAGGCATTAACTTACCTATATCCGAAATAAGCTCATGGTTATGTTCATTTTTAATTGAACTAACTACCCAAATCTCTTTTGTCCTCACTGTATTTAAATGTGTAGGGAAGCTTGTCCTTTTGGTTTTCCTTTTTGCATCCGATTTTCTACCTCTATCACAACTTATTATTTGATACTTTCTAACACCATCACTACCCTTATGTCCTCCTCTCTTTGCCACTGAGAATCCTTTCAACTTTGCATACTCTTGATATGCTTGAAAAAGTTTATCCAAACTATATGCCTGGTTTAAAACATGTTTCGGTGATATAGTTATTTGTCGAACTATCTTCGATTTTAGCCACCTTATCAATTAGACTATCTTTGATGTTAAATGCATCATCCGTTGAACAATCTTTGATGTCAGGCATGCCATTAGTTGGACTATCTTCGATGTCAGGCACATCATCAGTTAGACTATCTTTGCTATCAAAAGCATCATTATCTAAACTTTCTTCATTGTTAACCATATCACATTCTTCCTCTCTTTTTACTGCACCATTTTATTTATTAAATCTTCATATTCTTAACCATCGCCAAATATCTGTTGAAACATTTGTTTTCTCGTTGACATAGTATCATCTAGAGTTTCTTATTCTAATAATGGAGATATCAAAGTTTTGATAGCGATTGAACAAATAATGTTATGGATTTTGAAAATGAAATAGGGCAACAAGTTGTACTCCAACAAACTTAACTTTACCAAGTTATATTTCAACTTCACCACTCTATTTTCTTATCCATTATCAATCTGAATTCAGTAGTTTACTATATAGCATTAAACATACGATAATCGAAGAATGTACTATATTTAATCTTCCATAGCTTTATAGGGAAATGATGTTTTATTAATACTGATTTTCCCCTCCTTTTTAATTTTACTGCTCAAATGTCCCTCCTACGAACATAAGGGTCACATTTGTCTTTTCACAATCATTGACTTTTTCTATCCAAATTTTTTTGGATAGATTTTATCCAAGAAGTTTTGTTGATATAATTTTTTATTGTTATTTTGTAGGTATATAGTGGTATGTCTCTAAATTTGTGTACCAAAAAATTAAATTCACATATAAAAAAAAATTTAGTAGCATTTATAGGTAAGATCATATCGGACTTTTCATCTTTTCTAACTAAAAAAATTTGGCTAGATTCTAACAGCATAGAATTACAATTTTTCCGCCTCCCACCAAAATTTAATGTATGCAAGTGTGAAGTTTTATTATTTTTTTGTTAACAAAAAAAATAAAATGATTCTTTTATATTATAATTTTTTATTTTTTATTTTTTACTTTTTTAAAGAAGAAAGATAGATATCATTAACAATGACATCAATAAACACCAGAAAATAAGTTGTTTTTTTTTTTTTTTTTTTTTTTTTATATATATATATGGCTTTTATATACATCATGAAAACAGAAAAATAGGATGTAAAAGAAATTTCATTTTTTATGGACATTATTATTCATATAGTTATTAGATACATAGATTATTATTCCTTTTTTAAATATAATTTTTAAAATATATAATGATTTTTGAAATATATAATGCTTTTTGATCCATGATCTTTCATATTACTCAGCTTATTGTCATGTTTTGTACGAATTCGTATGTATTTACAATATTTTATTATGAGACATTTAATTGTTTTTTTAAACAACCGATAACTTTTGCATTAAACAACAATAATATATAAGAAATCAAAGCCCACATAAATAAGCACTTTTGAGTTGAATAACAAAGCTAAATAATCCGATGAAATTTAGAACAATTTAGATGGCTAAAAATTTATAAACTAAAACTTAAAGTTCATACTTCATCTTTACCTCCACCTGGCTTTGAATAAGGAACGGGACAAATTAAAAATGAAATTTTTACACAAATATGCACTTTTAAAAAAATATTAACTAAAATACTTCCAAATTTTGGTTTATTACTAAAATATTACTTTTAATGATATGAGTATTATTTTTATTTACAGATATATACTTTTTTTTATTTTTTTTATTTTTATTCCCTTTATTTTTTCCTTCTTTATTCATTTTTCTCTTTTTTAAAATTTTATTTTTTCTTTTTTTCTCATTTTTTCTTTTTATTTTTTTATTTTTATTCTTTCCTCCTTCCTTTCTTTTTTATTTTTTATTTCTATTTATTATTTTTTATTTCTCTCTTTTTTTTAATTTTCATCTTGTTTCAAAATTTTTATTTTCTCATTTTTTTCCTTTTTTTAATCATTTTATATTAGTGAAGCATTAGCCAATATATATATATATATATTGGATATTACTTCATAAATTTTTTGACATTTTATGTTGAAATACAATCTTTTTTTATTCTTATTTTTTGTTCCTTCTTTTTTAATAAATTTACCATTATTTTCTAAATGTTATTTTTTTAATTTCAATAAATCAAATATATAATCCTATAAATAAAATAGCTAAAAATCTCGTAGTATCATTAAATTAATTTTTTATTGACTTTTGTTAAAAGAGATTAGCATGCATTGCTTTATGTAATTTTTTTATTGAATAGGGTGTAGAAAATGGTGATTCTATTTATGTTCCTACTCATTCTGATGATTTTGGTGGACAAAATATGAAGGGTGTTGATGTGGTATATATTGTTATGAGTTTTTGTAATTTATTTTTCATTATTTTTTGGTTTCTAATTTAATTTTGTATTCGTAAGATGCTGAAAATGATTTTGTCAGTCGACCTTTACATAAGAGGTAGCACAAATATGCTTGTATCTTAAAGCCTTCTTTTATTATTGTATAGGAAGCTAAAAATAAACCAAAGGTATACGAAAAAAATACTATAACTCAAAGCCAAACACTTTCTTTGGAGTTAAATAAGGTGTAATTATTGTAATAGAATTTTTTTAAAAAAATGAATATGTTTTAAAGTTTTTTGGTGTTGTTGAGTCGTAAGGGGATGCTACATTTATAATTTGGCATCACTTTGTTTGTTTGTTTTTTTTTTTTTTGGTTTCTAATACTTTTTGTTTTATTAATGGCAATATACTATAACTCAAAACTAAACATTTTTTTAGAGTTAAGCATGTTGTAATTATTATAATAGCAAATTTTTTAAAAAACGAATATGTTTTTAATTTTTTTTTTGTTGTTGAGTCATAATAGGATACCATCGTTTTATGTTGCGTTTATAACTTGGTATCATCTTGGTTTTCTTTTGGATCTTGATACTTTTTTGTTTTAATTTGTATTGTTTTGGTTTTTTTTCCTGATACTTTTTGTTTTATTAATTGCAATGTAGTTGTATCATAAAGTTTATTTTTGTATGTTTGTTGTATTTAAGTAATCTTTATTTTATGACCAAATATTCCATACTTAAAGTAGAGTTATTATTTTGATTTTTTTAATATATATTTTTTTAGTTTTTTTGGTTTTCAATTTATTTTTTTTATCCTTTTAGTTCATTTTTGCTTTTTGATTATTTTTTTTTATCTTTTTAGTTTATTTTTGGTTTCCAATTTACTTTTAAAAATTAATTAATTAAAATAATTTAATTGATATTTTAATTTGTAAAAATTATAGGAATTCAAATTTATTTTAGAATATTTTCCGTGAGCTCAGTTGCATTTAACTAGTTTATTATTGAACTTGAGCTCATTCACTAAAGAGCTCATTAGGAAGCTCGATAAAGAACTCAGTAAATAGCTAGTCAAAAAGTTTGATAAATAGCTAGCTCCTTAAGAAACTCGATAAACGGCTTGAAATTCATAAAACAAATACACATTCACTAAATATAACATTTAAAAATAATAAACTCATTGAGAATAAAATTAGCAAATATAACAAGCAAAAACAATAAAAATTCCTCACACAATAACCTAAACTTACAAGTTTAAAAGTATATAAAAGAAAGATATACGAAAAAAAGTTTTTTTTTTTGTTACATGAAACAAATGAAAATAACTATTTAGAGGTTATTTCCATATCGAATAAGACGAGCAAAAATTTGCCATAAGGTTGTCAACTCCTAAAGTCCAGAAATCATAGGGTTCTCTCTATTGAGCCCTTTAACTGCAGCTCAACGTAGGTTGGGAGGACAAAAATTCCAATAAGCATCCTTCACCTTCCTTTAATCCTGCAGCTAATCATAGACTCCTAACTCAGATTCCAAATGCAGGGACGTAACAGGATGAGGTTACATCAATAGTAAAACATACATATTCCATGAAGGTGTGTCAATTTTCCTTGAATGTTATCGATGAACTTATTAGACACGCAAGTGAAAAGACTGATATTAAAGATCAAATTCATTTTTCACAGAATAAATAACACAACACTAACAAAATGAGACAATAACTGAAAAATAAGTAGCCACCTCAATCATTAGTATCCTAAAATCTCAGAAAACAGCATGATTTAGTTTATTATTCCACAAATTTGCAATATCAGTATTGCATTTACAGTTAAGGCAATGTGTCGCTTGTAAATAAAAGATTACTCTGATATGTCTATTAACCTTTTAAAGGAAATTAAGCACAAAAATTTGCATCTGTTCAAAAGCATCTCAAATCATTAGCATCCAAAATTTATAATTTGTGTATCACACAAACGCAACACTATCAAAATCCAATTAAGAGAATGCAACCTCTAATTATGGTATGCAATTAAATAAACAAATTTGCAACCCAAGTAACATAAAATGCAATAATTAAACCAAAAGTAATAAATAGACTGAAGTACACAGATTAGTGGAAGGGCCTCTGTTGCAACAAATTCTCGTACAAAGTGACGTAATTATTCCAATCACTACAAAAATTAAAGTTGTTACCGGAAACCCCATCTTCGATTGATTTCGATCTGTAATTTCTGCAATCATAATAAAAACAAAACCCAGAGAGTTAGTAATATTGGGATTAAGAAGGACAAGCAATTGAATCAATTTAAAAACAAATGTGTTGAATCTAAAAACAATAATCATGAAAAAGGGAGAAATCACGGAAACTTACAGTTCTCTCCTTTTTGTTATTTTCTTTTTGGGTGTCTGTCTTTCAGCATTTCCAGATCGCAGAAGTGTATGGTACTGATCTGAACATACCAGAAGGCTAAGAGCTAAAGGGTATCCACATATCAACATAAAACCTCAATGACTTAGGAAGAAACTTCTTCAAGGAAAAAATTCATTGAAACAACATAAAACACAACTGGATCAAGAACCAGAAAAAAAGAAAACAGAAATATAAATAAAAATGAAATCAACAATCAAGCATTTAGTTACCAACAAGATTGAGGAAAGAAAATGGCGAGATGAGGGGCAAATCGGGGGTGAAGGGCGAACAGCTACTTTGGGGAGCGCTCTCCATCGAGCGAAGCAGAAAAGAGCAGCGTTTTTCTTTTCTTTTTTTTTTCTTTGCATTTTTTGTTAACGTAAAAGGGTGCAATCATGTAATATTTTTCCGTGTTTTCCGTTCCAGGTGCACGCTAGTAATTTAGAAAATTTGGATATTTTAATTGTTAATTTGAGTTTTTGGAGCATTTTAGTAAATATCCCATTAAAAAACATGTACATTTGTAAACCCTATAAGGGAAAGGAGTGGGATATCAATTCCCAAGGTCAGAAGCAACAAAATTTTCTTCCATGAATGCTATCAAACCTAACTAGATTCCCCCATCATCATTTATTGCATGAAATTTGCTAGAAGAATTTCCTTTGATTGATCTCTTGTATTGAATTATTGTATCTTAAGATACAAGAACCAATTTAAGGAACATTTTTCCCCTCTAAAATGTATAATTTCTTCCAAGAGTGAGAGATTTAATAGTCGAACTACTATCAAATCTCAAAAAAATATATTCATATTTCTAAAGCTAGAGGAAGAGGGGATAAAAACCCTAGAAAAAATGTGTTAAATGCAGCAAAAATTTATTAAACCCAAAAAAATATACAATGAAAAGAATAATAAAAAAAAAACTACTACCAATAAGAAGCCAATAGCAGCACAATTAGAATAAAAAGAAAGAATTGGTCTGCAAAGAGAAAAGAAAGAGTGAGCTTATCCTACATTCGTTGTTGAACTCATCATATTCAACTGAATGAATTGTTTAAACAGCAAATTTTGTTCTAATTCACATTTTCCTCCCTCTTATTTGATTTGATCTATCTGGGGTAAATCCTTGATTTTTAAACTCTAGCTAGTTTCATATAGAACTGGCATGATGTCAGATGAAAAAATAATATTATATTTAGAGATTTTTTCCAACATTTAGTGGATTTCTATGGTTTCTCTTATTTATCCAGCTTTTGTCCTTTGCAGTTAAGTTAGCAGAGCTATTAGCATATCATAACATTGAAGAGGAGACATTAACGCGCTTACAACAGAAATTACTAGACTTTCTCAAGTATTTATTGAATCCTTGCACATTTCATTGTTATTTCAGTATTCGTGTTGGAAAATTAGAAAGGAAGGATTTTTGGCTTTCAAAAAAAAAAAAACATATGGTTTTATATTAAAACATAAACATAGTAAAAATAAAAGGATAATGGAGGAGAGAAATTAAATATCATTACTACAAATTCATGAAATGCATGATTGCAAAGTAAAACTTATCTACAAAGGACGGATTTCTCTTTTTTTTTTTTCTTCATTTTGCTTTTCTCTCCTTCACACTCACTTTTCTGTTATACTCTATACTTGACCTGTCTCTTTTCATTCTTCACATATGTATATATAGAGTTACAAAAGTAAGAGACTAACAACTACTGCTACAGATTTTTTTCCCCCATTATGAGTTAATTTTCACCTCCATCGCATGTTACAATTTTTCTCAAATTTTCAATGACAGCAAAAAGATCACATTCTAACACTCCTCCTTGACATTTTTACTGGAAATTAACTAAATTCCGGCAGCATTTTCTTCTCATCAACTTCATCATCTTCAAATCTTCTTTTTATCAAACTTCACTTTTATGGTGACCTCTCACCATAAAACATCTTCAATCTTCAACTTCAAATTTTATTTTCTTTTGCTGGTGGCTTCTTCACCAACAAGAAAACTTCTCCTTCATGTCAAGTCTCCTTCAAAAAATTGCATTCTTTTTGTACTTGTCTTCTTGGAGAAACTATCTCCAATCTTCGTATCAACTTGGAGAAAATTCTGCTCCATCTTTTTTTCCTCGGAACTGATCTCCATCAGGTCTTTTTTTTTTTTTTTTTTTTGCAATTTAAAGACTTGCTTAGATATAAAATTCTAGCAGTTTAAGGACACACTTAGGTCCAAACTTGGTTCTAAAATTCTGAATGCAGTTTAAAGACATGCTAGTCCTTCAAATCTTTGTCAGTTTATGGACATGGCTGGTCCATCTTAGTAGTGTTCGGACATGACAAGGTCTATTGTGGAAGACATGTAAGTCTGAATTTTGGTTAGTTGAAGGACTTTACCATGTCTAAACTTTGGCATTTAAAGGACTTGCCTAGGTCCTTTCTCAAATTCACTTGAAATCATTCTTGATGTTAAACTGAAATTTAAAATTTCTTAAAAATAAAATTTGCAAGTCTGAAATTTTCTTTCAAAAGTCTTATAAAAACATTGTCTCTTAACATGTATGTGTTAGTGAAAACATTTCAAATCTCGGACAAAAATCTGAAAATTTAGAATTGATCTTGAGCTAAATTGAAATTTTTTGAAATGATGATGAAGCTTGCTAAAAAATATGCTCATGAATTTGCTCTAAATGATTTGAAATTGGTCTAGAAATAAAGTTAAAACATTTTAACACTAAGAGCAACTGAAATCTTCATAAAAGACTCAAAATATTGCGGAAAAAAACTAAATTTTTATAAGCTGAAACCTTTCTTCTTCTTCTTCATGGTTGACCTTATTACTCACAACCCGTAGGATAAGGCTCTCTTATACCACTGTTGAAATTTAGAAAGGAAGGATTTTTGGCTTTCAAACAAAACTTATGGCTTTATGATTAAAACATAAACATAGCAAAAACAAAAAAGATAATATGGGAGAGAAATTAAAATCCATTACTGCAAATTCACGAAATGCAGGATTACAAAGTAAAACTTATCTACAAAGGACAAATTTTTCTTCTTTTTCCATTTCTTCATTTTTCTCATCTCTCCTTCACACTCACTTTTCTATTTTGATTTCCTTACCTTGTCAGCACTATTTTTGATACGTCAACAAACCACATTAGCAATTTCACATGTTAATTAAAAGTTGGATAACGTTAGAAAAAATTAAAAAGTTAACTATCTAAATTGATACAAATTAAAAAAAATGAGATTATTTTAAAAAATTGGTTTATAATTGAGGATAATTGAAATCATACCTATTTTTCCTCCAAAACAATATTAATATTTTTCTTTTTTTTTGTGCCAACTCATTCCTCAACATAATCAAAAGCACATGTCAATATACATCACATGGCCAAAGACACATATCAACATATGTCACATGGCCAATTCTTCTACTATTCATGTAGTTAGGTAACTATACTAAGTATTTTTTAAGAAAGATGAGCGGAATTAAAAAAAAAAAAAGAGCATTCTGTCTTAGAATAAAAAATAACACATGAGTTGGTATTTATGGAGTAAATTATTTCTATTTTAACATTCAACCTTGAATAATTCCCAAAACATTTCAAAATAATAAAAAAACTGCCCACTGCTCCCTCCCTAATTATCCAAAAAATAAATAAATAATAAAATCTAGATAGACTTAATAGGAAAGTAGAGTTAGAAATATATATAACCGAAAGTATTATCGGTCATCAAATTTAAATTATATAATTGTTTTATTAGGTTATGAGTTATATTTTATTAATGGCTATGATAAAATATATAATGATGCTAAATTATATTTGAATAAGGGAAATGTTTCTTGTCTCTCCTCACGAGAAGTGACGTCTTTTACACTTCTATTTTTACTTTTTTACAAATTATATTATTAAAAAAATAAAAAAATTATTTATGTAGGACAGATCCACTCATATGTACTTTAAGTTTTGAATATATATATATATATATATATATATATATATATATATATATATATTTAAAAAAAAATTAAATTTTCAAAAGAAATTTAAAAATAAATATTAATTAATATTGAGGGCAATATTGAAATTACTCTCAAATTTATTTTGTCATTGTGGATTGCAATGTGTATCATTGCCTTTTAAACAATTATAAATATGTAATAAAAAATTAATTTTTTAGAGATTACAACACCTAATTAATTTAAAAATAAACATTAAATTATCAAATTTTAAGAACTTTGAACGCCATAATATAATTATTCTTATTTAAATCTTCAACAAACTTGATACATTTGGGATCTTAACAAAACGATTAAAAAAAAAAAAAAAAAAACTGGAGCTCAAATCATTGATCGAATGTCCTCAATTAGCTTCTCTAAATTGCAATACGAAGATCCACCTTTCTTCATACTATCAACAGCCATTGTTGCAATCTCATCCATCGATTTCATTATCTCCTCTTTTGGTATCCATTAGGTCCTTCACCATCTTCTCAACAGTTAATCCATCACAAGTATCCTTCATATCAAACCCAACTCTCCCTAATTTACTTATAAGCCTACTGTTAACTTGTTGGTCAGCAATCACTGGCCAACAAATCATAGGTTCGCCAACAAGAATGCTTTCCAATGTGGAGTTCCAACCACTGTGGGTCAGAAATCCACCGGTTGCTGGATGATGTAAGACCTCCACTTTGGGTGCCCAACTTACAATGCAACCTCTTTCTTTGGTTGCCTTCTCAAGCTCCACAGGAACCTGACCCGCCTCTTCATTTTCATCGAGTAACAAGTCTGGTCTGATAACCCACAAGAATCGCTTGCCACTGTCAACTAAGCCGTCCCAAAACTCCAGTAATTGATCACGAGATATTACTATCAAACTGCCAAAGCTAACATATATTACTGATCTTGGTGGCTGAGAATCGAGCCATTTTGTGCAATTTCCGTCTTCCTGCCACAGAATACCGTTTGATGAAGCTGAAGTTGAGGACTTATCTATGAAGTTCTACACGAGCCCATGAAGAGGACCGAGAGAGTAGATCTTGGAGAAGAAAGAACCAAGATTGGAGATCACTGGGGCCTCCATTCTGTCAAAGGTGTTAAGTATGAGACCAGAGGCTCGACTCATGGCTTCCATTTCATCAACAAAGAATTGCAAGATTCCGTCAGCTTCTTTGCGTCTGCATATACCCGGGAGGTCTCGACAGCGCAAAACTTCTTCCAGTCCAGGAACGAATGTAATTCCTTTATCCATGTCTGCATCACCTACAGTTGAGTAAAATTTACAGATGCAATCATAATGTCCCAGAAACTAATTAAGAGAAACTTGGATCTAATGAATTATTTTTTAGTTAACTGTTACAGTAATGTTCACTACAGTGAATTATATATTGCATCTATCATTACCAAAAAGAAAATTGATTCTATTACCTTGGATTGGCACTTGTCGTTCTTTGACGAGCTTTGAAAGATGAAAGTAAGTCCAAATGCAAGAAGCACCGAAAGTTCGAAAACTTATGACTGGAATTTGAAGCTCTTCACCAACGTCAAGCGCTAACGACATGATGCCATCAGCTATGATACAAGTTGGAGGCATCAGTTGCCCAATATTTTCTTTGCCAAGATTAATCAGTAGGCGATGGAATTCCTGCTTGGTCACTGCCCTTGTAGACGAGATCAGGTCAAGCACGACACGGTGGGAGCGAGGGTGATCGGTAGGTAGACCATCAGAAACAGACATGAAGAGGAAGTTAGGGAAGCGAGTGCAGAATTCAGCTATGTCGTTGAAGCGTTGAAATCAATCTTGGTTGTGATGAGTGTTGACGAAAGTGACTTGAAAACCAGCAGCATGGCTAAGAAGCTTTGCTAACATAAGGAAGGGTTTAATGTGGCCTTGTACAGGGAAAGGCAGGAACACTACATGAGGCAACATTCTTGGGTTCTCCATTGGAGAGGTTTTGTGGGACTGATTCAACATGAGCAATGTAGACTACAAATTAGATGAAAAAAGACTATCCCGCAGTTTTATAAA
The DNA here is from genome assembly GCA_947683625.1 of Mallotus nudiflorus. Classification (NCBI taxonomy): domain Eukaryota; kingdom Viridiplantae; phylum Streptophyta; class Magnoliopsida; order Malpighiales; family Euphorbiaceae; genus Mallotus; species Mallotus nudiflorus. Next base: position 1,578,972 of record CANTUR010000213.1, on the reverse strand, counting down.
GATAATGTCACAATTCATAATTTGGCATTTTTTGCTGCATACTTTGACTGGGGAATTTGTGTTCCATATATTTTTTCTGTCTCCCACCATGCATGTGTGGATTATTATTTAATTAAAAAATGAAATGATTCTTTTATATTCGTTTATCTTAATTTAATGAAGATTGTTTAGCACATTTTTTTTTTAAAAAATTGAACAAATTTTATTCATCAAATTTAAGTTTAATGAACATATTATATAAATAATTTATAATTTTGATTATATACAAATAAGTATTTTTTAAAATTATTATTTTAGTTTTGTATATATATATATATATAGTAGATTAATTATTTCTACATTTCATCTCGTTAAACTAAATATTATACAAGAAATCAAAGCCCACATAAATGAACATGTTTGCGTTCAATAACAAAGCCAAATAGCTTATTAAATTTAGAACAATTTAGATGGCTAAAAATTTACAGGGACTTTTTCAAAAATAACTAAAAAAAGGTAAAATATTTATATTGGCCATTTGCATGATCAACTCCTTGATTTTGATTTTGACAAACAATTTAGATTGCTAATTATTCTATTTAAGTGTGTAGAGCCTTTATTCGACAATCAAGTTATGTGTTCAAGTTTGAAGATATGTAATTATCTTTAAAAGAACATTTAGATGCAATTTAATGAAGAATATAAAACTATGCAAAACCTTGAATTGAATGGATGCAAAAGGACTCAAGAAAAATCAACTTTTCAGGCTACAAGTGGTTGTTCATGAGCCACCCTCCAAATCTTGAGGGGGCTCATGAGCAATCCCCCTATTGGCCAACCTTTAGTCCTTCTTCAACATCAAAATTCCTAAGCCGCTCACGAGCTTTGGTCACGATTATGAGCTGCTCGTGAGGGTTGCCTGGTAGCCTTCATCGACTATATCAATCTTCAATGGTCAAATTTTTCAAGGCTTAAATGCTGGACATTGCCCTTACAACCGTGAGTGGTAGTTCGATTACAAAAAGATGAATTTCATTTATTGTTAAAGAAGGGAGCTTGGAGAAGCAATTAATGGCTCTAACAGCCATATGTTTTATGCTTAAGTTATATAAACATGCTCTGGAGTTTCATTTAGAAGTTACACACTTTAAACTATTAAAAATTCTCTCCTTAGCATTCATTTAGCGTTAACTATTTCCATCTACTTTCTTTGTACTTAATTAACTTTTGTGAGAGTTGGTTGTATGTTAGAAATATAACTTCTACTTTATCTAATTCTTGGGATAGATTAGAAAGGAAGTGAAGTTTATTTCTAGAAAAATTCGTTTAAATGTTTAACCATTAAAACACTTGGGTTTATGGTTAAAGTTAAGCCTTGTGTAAAAGCTCATTATTGTATGGTTTAGAGTTGAGCCTTAAAACTTTTGTAATCTTAATCTTTACTAATAAGATTGGTATGGAGATTGAAAATTCTAACTTGAGGATAAGTTAGGTGGAGGCATATATTCATTTGTAAATCGAACTCCTTAAATTTATGTGTTCATGAATTTCCATTCTCTTAATCTTCTTTTAGTTTTTGCTTGAACCTTTTTAATTTTCTTTTAAATATACAAAAGCCCTATTCACGCCCCTCTGGGGCAATTATAATTGGTATTAGAGCTTAGGTTTTTAGTACTTAATTGCTAGAATTTAAGATCATAAGGAGTGAATCTCTTAATTTTTCATCTCTTAGACCATTCTTTGATGGTAGTGACTACCCATATTAGAAGTTTCAAATGGAATTGTACTTAGATAATGATCCTATTAGACTTTGGGATGTTGTTTTACAAGGTTAGGAACCACCTAAAGCTACAATTGGTGGTGTAGAGATCACTCTTACAAGAAGTTAATGGAATAATGAGCAAAATAAAAAAAAGAGAACTACATGAATAAGAAAGCCATGACAATCTTGCTAACGTCTATGTCAAAAGAAGAAAGTGGCAAAGCTCAATATTACTAATTGATAAAAGAAATATGGGAGACACTTAAGAACCACTATGAGGAAAATGTGCAAGTTAAAAGCAAGAAGGTTCAACACCATATGTAAGAGTATAAACTCTTTAAGATGAACCCTTAAGAATCAATAATGGAAATGACCAATCGCCTCGATGCTCTTCTTACTACTTTTAAGAAACTTGAAAAATATTTTTCTAAAGAAGAAGTGAATAAAAAGATTCTAAGAATCCTACCAAAGAAGGATTGGGAATCTAAAGTCACTTTAATTGAGAAAGCATAAGACCTCTTAACTCCCTCAATTGATATGCTCATTGGAAAGATCATTACACATGAGCTCACCATAAAGCAAAGTGCAAATGAGAGAGATCAGAAAGAAGAGAAGAAAAATGGGATTGCATTGAAGGCTATGCAATAAGTAAGTGAAGATTAAAGCTTAGTGGATTCTAATAAAGATGATGATAAGATAGTTATGATCACTAGAGAATTCAAAAATTTCTTAAAAAGAAAAAGCTTCTAAAGGCAAAGAGACAGCAAGAAGTATGAAGGCAAAAAAAATAAAAAAGTTATTTGCTATATATACAATAAATCAGGACATAATAGAAGTGAGTGCCCTAAGCTCAAGTTTAAGAATAAGGGAGCAAGAATAAGAAGAAGGCCTTTAAAGCTTCATGGGATAACTCCTCCGAATTGAAAAAAGAGAAGGAATAATAAGAAGTGGCCAACCTTTACTTTATGGCTTTTAAAGATAAAAATAAGGTGTGCTTGAAGTCCATAAAAGCTAGAAGAAAGTGGTATCTTGATAGTAGATGTTCAAGACACATGATAGGAGACAAGGAACAATTTAACAAGTTTAATGCTAAGGATAAAGGTCATGTCACATTTGGGGATAATGCTAAAGGGAAGATAGTAGGCATTGGAAAAATTGGAAAAATCTTTATCTATCCATTATGTTTTGGTTATTGATTTTTTTAAGCATAATCTACTTTGCATTAGTCAATTGTGTGATATAGGAAATAAGGTCACTTTCTATCCTAGAAATTGCTTTGTTAGTAGCTTAGATTATGATAAAGCAATTTTTAATAGTGAAAGAGCAAACAATATCTATTTCATTAACTTGAATAAAGTTGATAACAAAGACATCAAATGTTTAATGTCTATTTTTCATGACACATGGACATGACATAAAAGATTAGGACATGAAAACTTTAAGGTTTTGGATAATCTTATTAACTATAAACTTATGGTTGGATTACCCAAACTCAAGTTCACTGTGGACAAGCCTTGTGATGCTTGTCAAAAGGGAAAACAATCTAAATCTTCCTCTAAGCTCAAGAATGTTGTGTTCACTTCTAGGTCACTAGAACTTATTCATATAAATTTATTTAGTCCTACTAGAGTTGCTAGTTTGGGTGGAATGCACTATGTATAAATCTTAGTTGATAATTACTCTAGATACACTTAGGTGTGTTTCCTTGCTCATAAGAATAATGATTTTAAGGCTTTTAAAAGTTTTTCAAATGGAGTTAAAAAAAATGATCATGGAACCGAATTTAAAAATGAAATTTTCAAAACCTTTTGCAATGAAAATGGTATTTCACATACTTTTTCTTCTCCTAGAACACCTCAACAAAATGGGGTTATTGAAAGGAAAAGTAGGACTCTAGTGGAAATGGCTAAAACCATGATTCATGAGTATAATTTGCCTTTATACTTTTGAGTATAAGCCATTAACAGTTCATGCTATATAGCAAATAGAGTCTCTAAAAGACCAATTTTGAACAAAACTTATTATAATCTTTAGAACAATAGAAAACTCAAAATCTCATAATCTAGAGTATTTGGATGCAAGTGCTTCATATTAAACACGAAGGACAATCGTGGAAAATTTGATTCTAAAGTCGATGAAGGAATGCTCCTCAGCTATGCCACCTCTAGCAAAGTTTTTAACAAAAGAACTTTAGTAGTTAAAAAGTCAATGCATGTAGTATTTGATGAATCTAACCTACTTAATCCTAGAAAAGATTTTGGCAGTGTTGATGATATTGTACATGAGCTTATGGATATGAACATTCAAGAAGAAAATACTAGCAAACCTTTGGAGCTTGAAGGTTTAAGGAAGGAGGATAATAAGGAGATACCTCAACCCACCTTAAAGGATGATCTTCCAAAGGATTGGCAATTCAAAAAGGCTTATCCTCAAGAACTCATCATTAAAGACACTACCAAAGGGGTAACTACTATATCTCAACTTAAGTATATTGTTAACTTAGCCTTTATTTCTCAAATTAAGCCTAAAAATGTAAATGACGCTTTGTGTGATGTGTATTAGGTCCTTGTTATGCAAAAAGAGTTAAATCAATTTAAGAGAAATAAGGTTTGGACCTTAGTTCCTAGACCTAAACATAATCCTATTATAAGCACCAAATGGATGTTTAGAAATAAAATGAACGAATAAGGTGTCATAACTAGGAACGAAGCTAGACTAGTAGATAAAGGCTATAATAAAAAAGAATGCATTGATTATAATAAAACTTTTGCCCCCATTGCAAGTTTGGAAGTTATTAGAATGGTACTTGCATTTGCATCTTACAAGGACTTTAAACTATTTTAAATGGATGTTAAAGTGCATTCTTAAATGGTTTTATTAAATAAGAGGTTTATGTTGAACAAACTTCGGCCTTTAAAAGTTTTTACTTTCCTAATCATATGTTTAAACTTTCTAAAGCATTATATGGATTGAAACAAGCTCTAAGAGCTTAGTATGAATTGTTAAGTAACTTTTTATTAGAGAAAAGGTTCTTTAAAGGAAAAGTTAACACAAGTCTTTTCATAAAGAAATCCAAGCATGATTTACTTATTGTGCAAATATATATTAATGATATCATTTTTTGTGCTACTAGTCATTGCTTGTGTGAGGAATTTTCTAAGTTGAAGCAAGGAAAATTTGAGATGAGCATGATGGGTGAACTCAAATTCTTCCTTGGACTACAAATTGAGCAATGCAAATATAGGATCTTCATCAACCAAACCAAGTATACAAGGGACATTCTCAAGAAGTTTGGCATGAATTCAGCTAAATCAAGCAAGACTTCTATGATCATCACCACCAAACTCAACAAGGATGAGAATGGTAATCCGGTTAATGAAAATATTATAGAGGTATGATTGGATCCCTTCTCTATTTAATCGTAAGTATATCGAATATTAAGTTTGCTACATGCTTATGTACTAGGTTTCAATCATGTCTTAGAGAGTCTTATTTGACTGCCTTTAAGAGAATCTTTAAATATCTTAGTAGAACTCTACATTTAGGACTCTCCTAAGAGTTCAACCTTTGAATTAGTCAGCTACTCGAATGCGAATTTTATCAATAGCTTACTAGATAGAAATAGCACTTTTGAAACTTGTCAATTTTTAAGAAATTGCTTAGTGTCTTACTTTAGTAAAAAAATAAGTGTCAATTGCCTTGTCCACCACCAAAGCAGAATATGTGGTGACAAGTTATTGTCACTCACAAGTCTTATGGTAAAAATAATAACTAATGGACTATGGCATTGATATTGATCACATTCCAATAAAATATGACAATACTAGTGCTATAAACCTTAACAAAAACCTCATTCAACACTCTAGAACCAAACGTATAGACATTAAACATCATTTTTTGCATGATCATATGCAAAATGGTGATATTCATCTTAAATTTATTGATACAAATCACCAATTAACGAACATTTTTACTAGGACACTTTGTGAGGAAATAATGAACTTTATTAAGCATGAACTTGATATGATAGATGGTGCTAGCTTGCCTTGATTATGTATTGAATAGCGTGAGTTGTAATTGAGAACCCTTACTTTTACAAAGTCTTGTGCAACCAATGTAAATTAGCTTTTCTTATTTTACATTTAATTTTTTTATATAGTCTTGAACTTTGTCATGATTATGATTTATGAAAAAAAAATTTATGTAAAATTTTCTTTGCATCATGTGTGATTACCTTTTATTTGCTATATAATAATTACTTATTGAAATTCATTCAACTAATTAGTTATTTAAAATAAGCAATTTTGTTTCCCATTTGCATGATTTATTATATTAAGTTATATTTTTTCTAATCAATTCAATTTATTGCCTTTTGTGATTTGTGTCAACAAATTCAAGATAAATATCACCATTTTGCATATTATCATGCAAAAAAATGATATCTAATTATGTATGAGTAGAAAATTCATTAATTTTATCCATTTGCATCCTCAATTATATTAATTTATTAGGGTGATTATGTTTACACTTGATTTGCCTTTATTTGAATTTAATTTTGCCTCAATTTAGTGTTAATTTCGTCAATAGGAACTAAATTGTCATGATTTTGGGGTGCAATTGCAAAGTTTTTAAAAGTTAAAGGACCTATCTACATTTTTTTCATAAGTCGTTGCAAATGCTGCCAACTCATGACGTTGTGTCTTTTTAATGGGCAGCGCCCCTCACAATCGTGAGCCACTTATAAGGAGCAACCTGGTAGTCAAAAAAATCCTTTTTTGATTGGATTTGTAACTCCTCTTTGATGTCTTTAATTCTTAAATGATAACCTACAACTTTGCTTGATTTTTTAGCCAAAATTTAATATTTTTTAGCCTAATTCTTCTCTATTTAAACATCCTTTTATTCCCTCTTCCCATTCATAATAAATTCTTTCATTATTAATCTTCATTTTGCCACCTCTCTTCTTGTTATTATTTTCTCTCTTTATCTTGCACTCAACCATGTCCCCTAAGAAGTCAACTAAAAAAGAAGTCCCATCATCCTCAAAGAGAGCAACTAAGGACCAACCATAGAAAACCCCTCCCATCTCCTACTCCTTCACTCAAGTTAGGCAAAGAATGACACAATTTAAGTAAAGAAAAATAATTTCTTCCAAATACATGTCTCAAGCCACTTTAGAGAAGATAGGTTGCTATAAGGAAGTTAAAGCCATGTTTGAGAGGGTAGGTATGTATGAATTCGCATTTAAACCCCTTCCTACCTATCCTTCCTTAATGTAGGAATTTCTCTTAACCTTTTGCTTAAGAGTTCAATTTATTGATGAAACCATAATCCTTTAAATAGCATGAGGTTTAGGTTGGGTGGTAAAGATAGGTTTTTAATCTCTCAACAATTTAATGATATCTTTGTCTTTCAATAAGGTGGTCTTTCATCTCTTAACTCTCTTTGGTCCCTCATAATTTTTGGATTTAACGTACTAAGCCTAACACTAGTGCTTTTGTGGTGAGGCACACCAAATCCTCTCTTTTCCCTTTTAAAACCCTTTGGTATATTCATAGATTTATCATATATTCTTTTCATGTAAGGGGTCTTAGCAATGAGGTAAATTCTTTTAATGATTTATTCTTAATTTGTTGCCTTATTCAGAATATTATGTGGAGTTATGGCATTTGTGGTTAGTGAGTAATAGTGTTAGTGGTAGCCTATGTGTTGGTAGCATAATCACTAGAATTTCCAACTACTTTAGGATTAACTTGAACAATGTTCCCTCTATGCCTCCTTCCCTTCCTAATGAAAATCTCTTAAAAAACTCTAGACAATTCAAGAACGTTAGGGAGTTATGGGTTTGGCATAATGAAAAAGGTAGTGAAGATATTGATAAAGACCTTACTCAAGACTTAGAAGACATTGATCATATTGGGAATGTAGGACTTAAAGGTGTTGGACTTGAAGAAGACACTACTCAAGAGCAAGTCCCCTCCCAAACTCAAGTCCCTCCTCAAAGGAAAAAAGCTAGAGACCTTCATCCTCTTAAACTATTATTGATGAACCTGCTTAGGTAGGAGGCTTCTTTTATCACCTCTCTATTGTTGAATCTAACTTCAACAATAGGTTTAATCAAGTAAACATTAAACTTGATCATCTTAAGCATCATATAGACCACATGGAGTATGAAATCCATCAATTATATACTCACCATAATATTTAATGCTTTTGGCCTCCTCCTCCTCCTCAAAATGATAATGATTCCTAATATGTGTTTTCTTTTTAGTATATGTTTAGTATCTTAGATTGATTAGTTTGCTTTAGTTACTTATTTCATTTATTTTTTTTATGTTTATTTTCTTGTTCATATTCCTCTTCCCTTTTTACTCTTTGACAAAAGGGGAGAAGCAGTGTATGGTCTTGTTATATTTTCCATAAGTATTATGTGTTATGTTGGTGTTTAATGAAATTTTTTCCCCTTATGTTTGTTATATTTCTAATCTTTATGTTTAGCAAAAAAATTTCCCTTTAGCATTATATGAAGTTCCCTACTTTATGTTCATTACATTATTTATGTCTTCCAATTTATATGTTTATAATTGCCTATAAATTCTTACAAGACAATTAATATGCAATTTATAAAATTTATCCTTTAAAGTTATGCATATATTAAAGGGGAACAAATTTTTCACACATTGCATTAAGTAAAATTGAAAGTGAGAGCCTCTAATATTACACACATACCCCTTATTTATTGTTTATCAAATTGATTCTTAAAGCCAAAAAAGGGGAGATTGTTGACCATTTGCATGATCAACCCCTTGATTTTGACTTTGACAAGCTATTTGGATTACTAATGATTCTATTTAACTGTGTAGTGCCTTTATTCAAATATCAAGTCATGTATTCAAGTTTGAAGATATATAATGCTCTCTATAAGAGCATTTATATGTAATTTAATGAAGATTATAAAACTATGCAAGTCCTTGAATGAATGGATGCAAAAAGACTCAAGAAAAATCAAATTTTCAAGCTACAGGTGGCAACTCAAAAGCCATCCTCAAGATCATAAAGGGGCTCACAAGCAATCCCTCTGTCGGTTTGCCTTTGGTCCTTCTTTAGCATCAAAATTCTTAAGCCGCTCATGATCATAAGCTGCTCGTGAAGGTGTCACAACCTAAACCGGGAGTCATGACTGACGCTAAGGAACATGAATTCTTTCAAATCTAGAACCCATAGCAAGCCTTAAAAATAAAAAGCATTCAATAAATAAATAAAAATACAATAGAATTAAACTTAAATCGATATAAAATAAATACTTAAATATCATTTCATAAATAAAATATTCATACAATAATTCCAAAACCAAAACATCACACTGCTGATACAATACACTACTACTACAGTTTTCTAGAATACAATAATAGTTCAAATATGAAATTTACATAAAATATTCGGGGCGGAAAAAGACCGCCGTAATGCACTATTGGTATGGTTTAATGAAAAAAACTCTCTTGAAAAAAATGGTTGAGAGGGGGTCAAATCTCACTGAGTAAATTATTATAATATGTATACACACACCTCCTAATGTCATATGCAATCAAGCATCAATATATATATATATATTGATGCTTGATTGCATATGACATTAGGAGGCATTTCACACAGATGTTGAAGTCCATTTTTATATATAATAAATGCTAAAAAACATTTATTTAAATGAATGTTCAAATAGGATCCTAAAAGTATTCACAACCTCAAACAAATATGTCATTAGCCATGCAGGCCTACTTAATTCCAAAGAAAATTTCTTATTCCACTTTTGGATAGTAGACTGGCACCGAGACACTAAGTCAACTGAGCTCCCGCAGTCTCACTATCAGTTTGATTGGCCCCGAGACACTAGGTCAACCGAGCTCCCGCAATCACACTACTCAATCACTAAAATTCTTAATAAATCGATCAATCAAATTTCAGCTCTAATGATTTCATAAATTCAATCCTAAAATCTATCGCACTAATACGTACACAGTCTTAGTGCAGGCCACTAGGTAGCATTTTCTATTGATATCCTTCAAATAAATCGTATATTTATGGGAAAATAATAAATGCACAATTAAAACACAAATGACATTCATTTTACAAGAAATATACCAATTATATCCCAAACATATACAAAATATATACTAAAAATATTTTAAATATATATGCCACATATATACCAAAATATATATTAAAAACAAACCAAGCATATATTGGAAATATACCAATTATATATTAAAAATATATCAAGCATATACATTGCATATATATCAAAATATACCAAAAATATACTAAAAATATATTAAATCATTTAATGAAATAATTCATGTTTAAACTCATATTAAAACATGAAATCTCATAATCATGTATCTACATGCAATGTATATATAAAATAATAACTCACGGGTTTGTGCTCCTCGAGACTGACTCGACGAGCCTGGTCTGATGGGCCTCAGTCTCAGCGCAATTAGAAAAATAAATAATAATAAAATCAGAATAAATTCTAACTTATACCTCTAAGAATTCTAAGAAAGACTTGATCTAAGAATTCAAAACTCACATAAAAACTCAGGATTGACCTGATGTTACGTTTTACGAGAATTCTATCAAAAAATCGACAGAACCTCCTCTGTAAAATGGACATATCTCTATTGAAAAGTATAGTCAATCCTATAAGAAAACGCACTTCTAAGTAACACAAAGCTCAACACCTCAGGTTAGACCTCCGAACTACACAAATTTCCAACTGAAGTTCACAATACACAATAAAAATATATATTAAATACTAATATATTAAAATCATTAAAAATCCTTAAAATAATCAAAATGCCACAATATAATATATTTAAATATCAAAACACTAAATATAATTATTTTCACAATAATTAAATAAAAATCTCAAATAATAATATAATATTAATAAAAATCCAATTTTTCAATAATTCAACATAAAATAGTAAAATTCACATTTAATTACTCAAATAGTTTAATTATATTATAAAAGTAGTTAAAAACCCATTTAATCACCAAAATAGTAAATAATTTATTATTTGAATATAATTTCAAAAATTAGTATTAATTAGTTAAAAATAGTAATTAATTTGTAAAAATTATTTTAATACCCTATAAAATTCTAAAATCATTAAAAACATATTATTTAACTATAATTTCAATAAAAATACACAATTAACTTATAATTTCCAAAATCACATAATACTAAAAATATTCCCAAAAATTATATAAATTTACTAAAAATTATTTTATCAATACTAAAATTGCTAACTTAAATTACTAACACTAACTTAATCAAATTTCCATTAAAAATAATTAAATAAAATAATTATCAAAAAATCCATTTTTTAATATTAAAATATTCAAAAATACCTATTATTCAAATTAATTCAAAAAGAATATACAAAAAATATTTTTGAGAAGATTGAGCTACCTACAACAACATTGTCAAAGTAAAATTTCATGAATCAAACCCAATAATTAAATAAAAATTCAAAACCCTAATATTACATAAACTAAAAATGATAGAAACTCACAATAGAGGGAATTCAAGGTCAAACCAAGCTCATAACAAGCTTCACTAGTCCAAGAGCTTCCAAAAGAGACCAGAGTCAAGGGCTCTCATCGCCGGAAACTTCACCAGCTTCAATGGAGTCCACTCTCTACATGTCTCGGTTTCTCCCCGTTCCGATGGCTTTAGGTGGTGGAGGACGACGTCTAGAGGTGGTAGTGGTCACTAGTGGAGGTCGTGGCAACTCTAGTGGCGTGAGGTGGTGCTGGTTTGTCACGGGAAGTAGGGGAAAAAACATGAAAAGAAGAAAAGAAAATAAGGAAGGAAGAAAGAAAAAGAAAAGAGAAAAGAAATGAATGGGGAGTTTGATCTGATTTTTGGCTTTTGACTATTTTTTTAATATATATATGTGTGTGTATAAAAACTTTAACTTTACACATGTCACACACATACACACACACACATATATATATATACACACATATATATACGACACATAAACACATGCACATATATTAACAACAATATAATAATAATAATAACAATAATAATAATAATAATAATAATAATAATAATAACACATGCATGCAATAATAATAATAATAATAATAATAATAATAGCAATGAAAATGATTTTAAATACTTTAAATATTAAAACTTATAAATTAATTATTTTATGTAAATAAAATATTTAGAATAAAATAAATGAATAATATACACAAATAATGATAATATATAAATAAAATTTAAAATTTTATTAACACTATATATCCCAAATTAATTTTATATTATTTAAAATATCATGTCATTAAAGAAGATCACCTGGCAACCTTCAACGGCTATATCAGTCTCCAACGATTGAATTTTTTTAAGGCTCATAATTTGGGCATTGCCATTAAGACCATGAGCAGCAATTCAACTATAAAAAGCTAAATTTCATTTATTATTGAAGAAGAGAGCTTAAAGAAGCAATTAATGGTTCCAACAGTTATATTTTTCATGCTCAAGCTATATAAACATGCTCTGGAATTTCATTTAGAAGTTACACATGTTGAACTATTAAAAATTCTCTCCTTAGCATTCATTGAGCATTATTCCATCTACTTTCTTTATGCTTAATTAACTCTTGTGAAAGTTGGTTGTGTATTAGAAATAAAACTTCTACTTTATCTAATTCTTGGCATAGATTGGAAGGAAAGTAAGGTTTATTTGCAGAGGAATTCGTTTATGTGTTTAACATAAAAACACTTGGATTTGTGGTTAGAGCTAAGCCTTGTGTAAAAGCTCGTTATTGTATGGTTTAGAGTTGAGCCTTAAAACTCTTGTAATCTCAATCTTTGTTAATAAGATTGGTGTGGAGATTGAAAATCCTAAATTAGAGATAAGTTAGGTGGAGACGTAAATTTATTTGTGAATCGAACTCCTTAAATTTGTGTGTTCATTCTTCCTTTCTCTTAATCCTTTTTTAATTCTTGCTGAATCCTTTTTAATTTTCTTTCAAATATTCAAAAGCCCTATTCAATGCCCTTTAGGGCAATTACAATTTACAAAATTAAAGTTGACTAAAATTTTTTTAAAAGTACAATCTTTTTAAAGACACGAATTAGTTTTTCAAAATTACAATAAATTTCCTTCTTTGTTCTTATTTTTCTTATTCTCATCACTTTTCATTTTTTTGGGTATATTTTTCTATTTTTTTATTTTTTTCTTAATTTATTTTCAGTTTTTTGAACTTATTTTTGTTGTGGTTTTTATTCTTTTTTGTGATTTTTTTGTGTAGTTTTTGCTTTTTATTTTATTTTTTCTTATTTTAATTTTAGTTTTCTGAGCTTATTTTTGTTGTGGTTTTTGTGGTTGTTTTAATGGTTATTTTTTATTATTTTTCTTGGTTCATTTTAAGTTTTTTGAGGATGTTTTGTAGTGATTTTCTGGTTTTTTTTTCATGGTTGTTTTGAAAAAAAAAAGAGAAAAACAACTAGAAAAACCAGAAAAAATAACCAGGAACCAAAAATAACCAAAACAGTGGTTGTCTTTATTTTTTTTATTATTATTATTTTGTTTTTTTCTTGGTTCATTTTCAATTTTTGAACTTATTTTTTGGTGATTTTCATGGTTATTTTTATGGTTGTTTTCAAAAAAACAAACCTTAAAAAAACAACCAATCAAAACAATCACACCAAGACAACCTCATAATATATAAAGCTAAATGAACAAAAAAACCAAACACAAACATCAAAACAATTAAAAATATTGTACAAATGAAAAAAGAAAATAACCATAAACAAACAAAAAAAAACCTAAAAATCAACCAGAAAAACAATAAATAAATAAATAATGCAAAAAAAAAAAAATAAAACAAGAAGAAAAAACAAGCGTGAAAAGTAAAAGTAAAAACAAGCGCAAAAGTAATGATAAAAAAAAAAAAGTGGTCAAAGTGTGGTGTATGCTGTAATTTTTCCAAATTTATAAACTGAAGCTTAGAGTTCATATTCCATTAGATTGCGTAGGTCATCTTCACCTCCATCTTGCTTTGACTAAACTCAAGCAATAAAGAAAGTTATGAGGCAACCTAAAAACATATACATTGTAAACCCTGCAAGGGAAAAGGGAGTGGGATATCAATCCCCTAAGGTCATAAGCAACAAGATATCTTTCATGAATGCCATCAAATCTTATCAAATTCCCTCATCGTCATTGATCACCATAAAGTTTGCCAGAAAAATTTCCTTTGATTAATCTGCTGTATGGAATTCTCATATCATAAGATACCTCAAGGAATTTAATAGACTTTTTTCCTCTCTAAGATGTATAATTTCTGCCAAGAGTGATAGATTTAATGGTAGATTTACTATCAAATCTAGACTTAGATTTCTAAAGCTAAAGGAGGAAGAAAGGACAAAAATCATAGAAAAAAGCTGTTAAATGCAGCAAAAATTTATTAAAAGAAAAACTATCATTCTATCATAAACTTTGAGTCAATTATCAATTAAATCCTGATTCTAAATTTATTTCAATTTGCTCCTTCAACTTTATAAATTATGTCAATTCCATCCAATTTTATTTGAACAACCTAATTGTATTTTAAAAATTACTTTTGGAACCCTATACAATAAATTTCACCCTTAATAAATTTTTTATCCTCTTTTTCCTATAAGAAAAAAATATAATAAAATATTTTTAAATTCTAATTTTGTCACTCTTGACATAAATTTAAAAATTAATTTCTAAGTATTTTCATATATTTTTTATATTTCACTAAAAATCCTTAAATTCTAACTATTTTAAAATTTACTTCTCAACTTTCAACCATATTATTTAGAAATTTTTCTAATAGAGGCCAAACCAAAATAGTATTGGATAAAAAAAAGAAAAAATTTTGAGATACTAAAAATATTAGTCAAGAATATAAAAATATTTAATTTTTCCAAAAAATAATAAAAAATAAAATTTTATTATTATTTATAGTGATAGTTAAAAGTTCTTATTTATTTCAGTTTTATTAATATTATATAATAAATTGATTTACAAGTTATCACTTTTTTCTTATTATTTTTAATTAATACATAAAAAGTTAACACTTTTGAAATAAATTTAAAAATTAATTTTTAAATTTATTTCAAAAATAGTAAAATTAAAACTTGAAAAAATTTTTTGAATTTTATTTTCCTAAAAAAGAAGAAAAAAGTTAATAACTATGAAATTTATTTTGTGAGGCTCTAAAAGTAATTTTTAAAAATACAATTAGATCCTTCAAATAAAATTGGATAGAATTGACACAATTTTTAAAATTGAAGAAGCAAATTAAAATGATTTTCAAAGTATGATTTAATTAATAATTGACCTAAAGTTGAGGATAGAATAAATTATTTTCCCTTTATTAAATCAACAAAATATACAGAGAAAAGAAAAGGAAAAAAAAAAGCTGCTACCAGTAAGAAGCAACTCAAATAAAACAAAGACAAAGAATTATTTTGCAAAGAGAAAAGAAAAACCTAGTAGAAAAAAGAGAGAGAGAGAAAGAGCTTATCTTGAATTTGTTGTTGAACTCATTATATTTAATTGACTAAATTTTATAAAGAGCAAATTATATTTTGTCCCTGAAATTTGACCTAATTCGCATATGTTGAACCTTAAAAGGGTAAAATAATATTTTTTGATGGTCACAAGTAATTAAGTAAAATTATATTTAATCGGTGTTATGTGTTTATATTCAGGTTAATTAATATTATAAAATTCAAGTCCAGACTTAAGTAATGAAGGGTCAATATATTAATTTTTGAAGCCTGTAGTTCCCTCATGAGTCATGACGGACTCATTATGATCATGAAACGATGCTAAAATGGAAGGTCAAATTTTCATCAAGATCTGAAGTCGTAATTGATCAAAGTCGATGGGAATCTTCATTATAAGTGATCACAAGCAAATCTCTATCATTAGAAAAAAATTTCAAGCAAAATTATGAAGTTCCAAATTGTATAATTCAAAAAGTTCCCAAGAGTTGTCACAACCATTGTCACCACCAATGTTATGATCATGATAGGAAAAATTATGATCATGACGACTTTATCATGATTATGATGACCAACTCCAAAAAGTTACCAAGAGTTGTCATGACCATCATCACCGCCATAGTTATGATCATGAAATGGAAAAAATTCAAATATCTTGGCACCTCCATAATTATGATAATGATGATTTTATCGTTATCATGACAATGTGCAGACTTGCTTCTTTTTAGGTGGTTTAAATGGTTGTATTTGTATTAAATGTACCTCCAATAGCTCATTTTCTCTTAGAGGGTTTAAATACACCAAGAACACAGCTAGAACTAGAGAAGGAAGTTGAGCAAACACATTTAGAGAAATATTTAAGCATTTAATCTTGAATTAATCCCTCAACCACCCAAGCTTTCATCTTTAATTCTTGTAATTCTTATTTATCTTAAGAGTGTTCTTAAGTGTGGGTTGGTGAGTGCTTAGAACCATTATTCAATAGCTCAATAGTGAGATTGAGTGAGTTGGGTTAAGGTTTTATTCACTTGTAAGCTAAGAGGATTGTTCTTAGTAAGTGGGTTTGAGTGTGAGCCATTGAAAACACTTGGGTTAGAGTATAAGCATTATAAAAACACTTAGGTTTAAGTGTGAGCCTTGGAAAAATACTTGAATAGCTTGATTTAAGCTTGTAAGGGTTTAATCTACACCTTAAAGTATATTAATAGTGGATTGAAACTCTTAACTTGTGGTTGAGGAGAGGAGTAGGCTTTAAGGGCCAAACCTCTATAAATTCTTGGTGTTTTTCTTACTCTTATCCTTTATTTAATTCAACTTTTACTTTATTTTTTGTTGCCCTTGGGTGAAAAATAAAAATTACTCATATTTCCCAAAAAGCCAATTCACCCCTCCTCTTGGCCCTTATGGAATTACATTTGGTATCAAAGCTTTGGTCTCCATTTTTGAAGATTTAATCATCTTGGAGAAAATATCATGGCTTCTACAAGTTAAGTTGCCACCCCCGATATTCATGGTCGTAACTACACAAGACCTCCATTTTTTTATGGTACCGATTATGCATATTAGAAAAATAAAATAGAGATGTTCTTAGATAATGAAGGAGTTAATTTATGGGATATTATTAAAGAAGGTTAGAGTCCTCCAATAAAGAAAGACAATGAAGGCAATGAGGTGATCATTCCTAGAAAGGAATGGAGTGATGGGCAATCCAAAGCTAACTTGAGAAATTGAAAAGTTATCATTATTCTTTATTGTGTCTTAAGTAGGGAAAAATATAATGGAATAAAGCATTTGAGATCCGCTAAAGAGATTTGGAAATGTTTGAAGACCAAGCATGAAGGCACTAGTCAAGTTAAGAATAAGAAATTACAAATGCTTGGAAGAGAGTATGAATTGTTTGAGATAAAGCCTTATGAGAAAATTAGTGATATGTATAGTAGGCTTATTGCTCTCATTCTATAAGGAAACTTGGTAAGAAATATTCAAATGAGGATGTCAATAATAAAATTCTTATGAGTTTACCTCAAAAGGTTTGGGAAGCTAAAAAGGCCTTAATTGAAGAAGCAAATGATCTTTTTATTCTACCTATGGATGAACTACTTAGGAAACTTCTCATCCATGAAATCAAAATGAATCAAGTGGTAGAGGAAGAGATGGCCAAGAATGACAAAAGCATTGCTCTCAAGAAAAATAGAGACACTAGTGATAGTGACTCAAGTGATAATGAAGATGAGGATGCTATAATTTTAAAAAGGATAAAAGATCTCATTATAAAGAAGAGAAGAGGATTCAAGAAGCAAGACTCAAGCAATAAAGATCAAGTCATATGCTATGGATGTAACGAACTAGTGTTAGTATAAGGTATGCCCTAGTGGCATTCTTGTAATTATTTAGACATTGTATAATCCCTGTGGCAATAAAATATTCTTTTAAATAAATATGTTATTTTTTTATTATTTATCCTTTAGTATTATGTTGAATAAATTTATTATCAAAGAGTTAATAATTTCAGTTACAAATTTATTCAGTACATTTACTATAAATTGTTCGTAGTCGATTAATTAATATTTGGATAATATTAATTAGACTATCACCTTTGTCTATTTTTCATGATTAGTGTGAGAAACTAATAATGGGAGGTAGTGAATCTCATGTTACCTTATATGAGTGATCAAAATAGACATGTGGATACTCATTGGATGGGTTAATCGAATAATGACATTAGTATTATGATTGCAAGGATATTCACATATAATCAACAATCACAATCTAGATTATAATGGTGCATATAGTCCTTTAACTTGAGGTGGCATAGTCATCCACATTTAGGTGGTTAGAGTTTGTTACCGCTTATATACTTGTGTTAATAATCACATAGGTATATGGCATGTGGTGGCTCTAATTAGTTAAATGTAGGGATGAATGTTTAACAAAGATGGGATTCATTACCTGGTGTGAACCAGGATAGATCCTATGCTATCTAAGTTTATTCTTGATGAATAAATTCTTGGCCAGGATAAATACAACACAGTCTGAAAAAGAGTTTCAGTACTAGAAAGAGTTCTAGTATTTGTTGTATTTTATCAAGAATTAAAACTTAAGATAAGGTCATATAATAAAACTTTTAGAGTTTGATAATACTTTGACTCTAGGCTATATTGCGATCTTTAATGAAAGGAATTTAATGCACGGAAATTATGATCAGGTTTGTGTAAATCATAATATGCATTCATTTCTAATTGGGTAGTTGTGATATCAATACTAGGGGTCACTCACAACTTATGAGAACTAAATGTGAATAATTGGGATTTTCATATTTAGAATTGAAAAGAGTTTCAAATAATATTAAATGTTAATATTATATTTTCTCATTGCCATTTAGACATGAACCTAGTAAGTCACACCTAATAGGGTTTTATTTATTCACTATAGTATTAATCTAATTATTGATTAAAAGAGTTTAATCAATTAATCAAGATTAATAGAATTAGATTTATGTTTTGAACAATAATTCTAGTATATCATGAAATCTAATTCAAATAAGAGTATTATTTATTAATTAATATTTAATTAATATTGGATATTAATTAATATATATTAAATTAATAAATATATATATGTTGTTATTTTTTTATGGACTTATATTAATGGTCCAAATTGGTTTGAACATAGGCCAAAATTTATTTTGGACTAAAGATTAATTAAAGTCCATATCTATGTATATGTATAATTTAATATGTAAAATAATACATTTGATGTATATTTTACATACAAATTTATACATTAATATGTGTAGGTGGCAAGCTCAATTATTGAATTAAGCAAGGTGGCATATTAATTAAGTGGATATTTCTAAAGTATGCCTAAGGTGTCATTTTTAATCATTTAGATGGTTAGGTGTATACCTAAGGTGACATACTTAATAATAACTTAATTAATTAATGCAATACTCTTCCTTAGTGGAAAATTACTACACATATGTCTTTTGATATGTCAAAGGCAAGTCAAGTGACTTGGTAAGAGAAGGGAGAGGAAAAATAATGCTTAAGTGAGTTTTGCTTAAAGAGTTAAGAAAAATCACTAAGTAATTATGGTTATGATAAGATCATAAACCAAAAATAAACACAACATATATTAAACATATACTATATACTTATGCTCTTAATTAAATTAGTACAAGTTATTAAGTTTAATTAACACAAGTAAGTGATAGATAAGGCTTTGGTGTTTCAAACTAGAGACCTTACATTTGGAGGGCTAAGCATTTGATTCAATGAATTGAACAAAAGGAAGGCTAAGTTCTACAACAAGTAAGTTTACAAACTTATAATTAATTAATTATTTGTTTATATATTGCTTAATTTATTTAGTTGTATATTTCAATGCAATTTGAATCTTGGACAAATGAAATTCTTCATTTTATGAAGGGTTATGATGAGTAAATTTTTGAAATTTACTCTATTTAGACTTGTGCTTATTACACATGTATTTATGTTTAAATATCATAATTGATTTCTAATAGTGGTATCAAAGCCCCTTTTTGCATTTTATACATACTAAATAAATTGTTGAATTACAAATGTTGTAATTAAAATATGTTGGCTACAAGTTTTATGGCTAAAATATGCTAAAAAAATATTTTTTGTATGTTATAGTACTGTTGTGAATAGTGGTACTGTAGCATACATTTTTTTTATTTTGCAAAATTTTTATAACATGCAAAAGTTGCATTTATTTAATTTTTGCATGCCATACTTGCAAGTAGTGATCATGGACAAGGTTTTACATTCTAGTATTGTAATAATTAATTTTATTATTGTTTATGTAATTAAATGTTAATTACATAGTATTATGATATATTAATAACCTTGGCATGTCAAGGATTATTTGTTTGTTGCAATAGTTGTAATAAGGAGACTTGAAGGAGTTCAAGGAGCAAATCCATGGAGATGGTGATAACGATATTCATACTTGAAGTATTCATGGACATGAATAATTTTTGTAATTTATTTTAGTATTAAAATAGGTATAAAAATTAGTCCATGATCACTCCTTATTTGTGCATCTATATTTGCATTTTTTATGCACATATGAGATATGTATATTTTATATGCATTTATACATATCTGTAAGTATAATTGGATGTCGTACAATTTATGTATTTGATACATATAAATTGGTTAATGTGCAAAGTGAGACCCAAAAATCTTCCAAATAAATTTAAGTCTAAGCTCTCCATTGGAGCAATAAATTGTATAATTTTGGATTATGTATATCAGCTATGGAAACATAGGGGTATATATAAATCCAAGAGATTTATACAATGTTATTGTTAAGCATAGTGATGTTCTGAGTGTATAAATATACTACATGCCAAGAATGGCAAATAGGCGTACCTGAGGCATGTAGTATTCAAATTTATACATTTCACAGTGCGAATGGTATGGACTTAATTAATGCCAAGGACCAAGAATGGCAATGGGTACCTGAGGTCCGTAACATTAAGAGCTTGATTAATGAAATATCACATAAGATGTGATGACGGGAAAATGTCACTTATAAATTTTAATATTTCAAGAATGGCAAAGGGTACCTGAGGAATATTATAATTTATTAAGAACTTCATCACCCACTAGAAATCCATCCAGCAAGGGATTTCCATTTCCTACTTGGAAGAATAGGATCCGCCAAATTAGTGGGAAATCATTAAGATTAAAGACCAAATCTAATGATTTTTTATATAATGTCATTTAAACTAACTAATTTTGTTACCTTTACAGAAAATTTGATAATATGAAATCATTAAACCCACTCTCTATCATACTAGACCAACATAGGCTCACGGGCCCAAACTTTGTAGATTGGCTAAGGAATCTAAACGTAGTTTTGGCTTTCGAAGAAATACTATATTTATTAGAACAACCATTACCCGGTTCACTTCCCGCAACTGCTTCTCAAGAGGAGCAAGACACTCTTAAAAATTGGAAAAAGCATGATTTGCAAGTATGTTGCATTATGTGGGCTTCTATGAGTACCGATATCCATCGGCAACATGAGAAGTACAATAGTGCAAATGAAATCCTACTTCACCTAAAAGAGTTATTTGGTGAACAGAGTAGGACCACTAGATATGAGATATCAAAGCAGTTGTTTCATGCTAAAATGAAAGAAAGTGAGGATGTGGCAGTCCATGTGAACTCAATGATAAGATCAATTGAGGAACTAGAAGTCTAGATTTTTTAATGGACTTCCATCTCTAAATGGATTTGATCCTGCAATCACTTCCTTAATCATTTGGGTAGACCATTGTAAATTTTTATATAAATAAAATAGAGTGTACACTTGCTAATTTATTGAACATGCTTGTAACAGCCCAAAAGGCAATACAAGGCAGCAAGGGGAAGGAGATTGTTCTTATTGCTTCTTCTAGTAAGACTAAAAAAAAGAGTTATAAGAAAAAAAAAGGCAAGACAAATGTTGTCAAGCCTATAGGTAGAATAGCCAAATCTAAAGGCAACGGACGGGTGAAGGAAGACCCAAACAAGGGCAATTATTACTATTATGAAGGTAAAGGACATTGGAAAAGAAATTGTCCAAAGTTCCTTAAGTCTTTACAGACTAAAGGAAAGGATAGTTTTAGAGAAGGTATGTTTTTCTCTAATTTTTCTAAATGTTCTAATAGTTCATCAAATGCATGGGTATTGGATACCGATGCTAGTTCTCACATTTATTTATCTTTACAGGATCTAGCAAAGAAGAGAAAGTTGAAGCCTAATGAAGTAACCTTAAAGCTTGGAAATAGTGCAAATGTTGCAACTAAAGCTATAGGTTCAACTTTAACAGATCTTTGTAATCATATTTTATTATTGGATGATGTATTATATGTACCTAATGCTTATAGAAACATAGTCTCTATTTCTAGTTTGACTAGAAAAGGTTATGAATTTTTATTCAAAAGAGACGTATGTAATATTTACTTTGGAAGTAATATTATTGGCTTGGGTTATTTAATACGTAGTTATATTATATTGATAATAATTCCAATAATAATCAGCTTCAATTTATGAGTAATAAATATGCAATGCTAATTGAAAATACTTCTAATTCTAAAGATCTATGGCACTTAAGATTATGTCATATTAATGAAGATAGGATCACTAAGTTAGAAAAGATAGGAATCTTGAGCAATCTTAAATCCACATCTAATCCAACTTGTGAAGCTTGTATTCAGGGCAAGATGACTAGATCACCATTTGTATGACAAATGGCAAGAGCCACTGATATATTAGAAATCATACATAGTGATGTATGTGGGCCATTTTCTAAAATGGCTAGAGGTGGTTTTTACTACTTTATAACCTTTATAGATTATCTATCAAGATTTGGGTATTTATTTCTTATAAAGAATAAATTTGAATCTTTTGAAAAGTTCAAAGAATTCAAAGCCCAAGTAGAAAACCAAACTGGGGAAAATATTAAAACTCTGAGATCAGATCAAGGAGGTGAATACTTGAGTACCGAGTTTATTGAGTTCCTAAAGGAACATGGCATTGTATCTCAACTCACATCGCCTAGAACACCTCAATTAAATGGAGTGTCTGAAAGGCAAAATTATACTTTATTGGATATGGTACGATCGATGATGAGTTATACGGATCTTCCTATTTTTCTTTAGGGTCATGCACTTTAAATTGCCTGTTATATCCTTAATTGTATTCCATCCAAATCCATTTCTACTATACCATATCAGATATGGCATGGTAGAACTTAAACATGTTAAGATTTGGGGATGTCCAGCTTTTATCAAAAAAATAAAGTCAGACAAGTTGGATGTGAAATCGATAAAAGGAAGGTTTGTTGGATATCCTAAAGATAGTTTAGGATATTACTTTTATCTTCCTGTTGAACAAATAGTTATTGTAAGCAGAGATGCCATTTTTCTTGAGAAAGAATTTCTAAAGGAAGGTGGCATAGGAAAGAAGATAGTATTAGATGAAGAGCCATCTAAAGAAACAGAATAAACTGATCAAATGAATAGTGATCAACCCAAGGAGCCTATTCCAATTGAAAATATCATCACACCAACTCCTAGAAAATCTAGTAGGGCATATCATCCTCCAGAGAGATATGGCCTTCTACATGATATGCAAAAGTTGCATACTCATGAAGATAGTCTTTATATAAATGATCCTACCATATATGAAGGACCATTATCTAATAATGATTCTTCTAAATGGACTAATGCTATGAGAACCGAAATGAATTCCATGTATACAAACAAATTCTGGACACTTGTTGATCCTCCAAAAGGTATTGTACTTATTGGATATAAATGGATCTTCAAGAGAAAGGCCGGTGTAGATGGAAAGGTTAACACCTTTAAAGCTAGGCTTGTAGTGAAAGGGTTTCGCCAAAGAGAAGGGATCGATTATGAAGAGACCTTTTCCCCAGTAGCCATGCTTAAATCCATTCGAATTCTTTTAGCTATAGCCACACACTATGATTATGAGGTTTGGCAAATGGATGTCAAGACTGTATTCCTTAATGGTTATCTTGAGGAAGAAATTTTCATGGAGTAACCCAAGGGTTTTAAATCCAAGGAAAGCTCTAAAGTGTGTAAGCTTAATAGATCAATCTATAGCTTAGAGTAAGCCTCCAGGAGTTGGAATCATCGTTTCGATGAGGCTATTTTTTCTTATGATTTCATAAATAATAAAGATGAGCCTTATTTTTATAAGAAGGTTAGTGGGAGTTAAATCACTTTCCTAGTCTTGTATGTGGATGATATTTTATTAATTGGAAATGATGTAGGAATGATGACTTTTGTAAAAGTCTGGTTATCTAAAACTTTCTCTATGAAAGACTTAGGGGAGGCAACTTATATTCTCAGGATTTGAGTCTATAGAGATAAATCGAAGAGAATGATAGGTTTATCCCAAAGTCTTTACTTGGAAAAGATATTGAAGAGGTTCAATATGCTTGAATCCAAGAGAGGATTGTTACCATTTAGGCATAGTGTTCATTTATCCAAGGGTATGTCTCCCAAGACACCCGAGGAAACGGAACAAATGGCTAAAGTTCTTTATACTTCAACAATAGAAAGTTTAATGATGCTATATTGTGTGCTAGGCCTGACATTACCTATGCTATTAGTGTGATTAGCAAGTTTCAATCCAATCCAGGTTCAGAACACTGAATAGCTGTTAAATCAATCTTTAATTACTTGAGAAGAATTAAAGATTTGATCTTGACTTATGGAGAAGGTGATTTACAGATTAATGGCTTTATAAATTCTGATTTTCAATCAGACATGGATGATAGAAAGTCTATATCCGGGTTTATTTTCATCTGTAATGGCGGTGCAGTGAGCTAGAAAAGTTCCAAACAAAGTATCACTGCTGATTCCATTATAAAATCCGAGTATATAGCTGCATCAGATGCTGCTAAAGAAGCTATTTGGATTAGGAAGTTCATAATAGAACTACAAGTTGTTCCTTCCATTGAGTTTCCAATTTCTCTCTATTGTGACAACAATTGAGCCATAGCATTGGCAAAGGAACCAAGGTCTCACCAGAAATCCAAACATTTAGAAAGGCGCTTTCATATTATTTGAGAACTTGTTGGCAAGGGCGATGTGATCGTCCAAAAGGTAGCTTCAGCTAACTATGTTGCTGATCCACTGACTAAAGCGCTCACACAACTACAGTTAGACTATCATCTTGAAAAGATGGGTCTTAAATATTGTAGTAAATGGCAATAGTGCAAGTGGGAGATTATTAGTATAAGGTATGCCCTAGTGGCATTCTTGTAATTAATTAGACGTTGTATATAATCCCTGTGGCAATAAAATATTCTTTTAAATAAATATGTTATTTTTTTTAGTATTTATCCTTTAGTATTATGTTGAATAAATTTATTATCAAAGAGTTAATAATTTCAGTTACAAATTTATTCAGTACATTTACTATAAATTGTTCGTAGTCGATTAATTAATATTTGGATAATATTGATTAGATTATCACCTCTGTCTATTTTCCTTGATTAGTGTGAGAAACTAATAATGGGAGGTAGTGAATCTCATGCTACTTTATATGAGTGATCAGAATAGACATGTGGATACTCATTGGATGGGTTAATCAAATAGTGACATTAGTATTGTGATTGAAAGGATATTCACATATAATCAATAATCACAATCTAGATTATAATGGTGCATATAGTCCTTTAACTTGAGGTGGCATAGTCATCTACATTTAAGTGGTTAGAGTTTGTTACCGCTTATATACTTGCGTTAATCATCATATGGGTAAATGGCATATGGTGGCTCTAATTAGTTAAATATAGGGATGAATGTTTAACCAAGATGAGATTCATTACCTGGTGTGAACCGAGATAGATCCCATGCTATCTAAGTTTATTCTTGATGAATAAATTCCTGGTAGGATAAATACAACACAGTCTGAAAAAGAGTTTCAGTAGTAGAAAAAGTTCTAGTATTTGTTGTATTTTATCAAGAATTAAAACTTAAGAAGAGGTCATATAATAAAGCCATTAGAGTTTGATAATACCTTGACGTCATATAATAAAGCTATTAGAGTTTGATAATACCTTGACTCTAGGCTATATTAGGATCTTTAATGAAAGGAATTTAGTGCACGATAATTATGATCAGGTTTGTGTAAATCATAATATGCATTCATTTCTAATTGGGTAGCTATGATATCAATACTAAGGGTCACTCACAGCTTATGAGAACTAAATGTGAATAATTGGGATTTTCACATTTAAAATTGAAAAGAGTTTCAAATAATATTAAATGTTAATATTATATTTTCTCATTGTCATTTAGACATGAACCTAGTAAGTCACACCTAATAGGGTTTTATTTATTCACTATAGTATTAATCTAATTATTGATTAAAAGAGTTTAATCAATTAATCAAGATTAATAGAATTAGATTTATGTTTTGAACAATGATTCCAGTATATCATGAAATCTAATTCAAATAAGAGTATTATTTATTAATTAATATTTAATTAATATTGGATATTAATTAATATATATTAAATTAATAAATATATATATGTTGTTATTTTTTTATGGACTTATATTAATGGTCCAATTTGGTTTAGACATAGGCCAAAATTTATTTTGGACCAAAGATTAATTAAAGTCCATATCTATGTATATGTATAATTTAATATGTAAAATAATACATTTGATGTATACTTTACATACAAATTTATACATTAATATGTGTAGGTGGCAAGCTCAATTATTGAATTAAGCAAGGTGGCATATTAATTAAGTGGATATTTCTAAAGTATGCCTAGGGTGTCATTTTTAATCATTTAGATGGTTAGGTGTATACCTAAGGTGCCATACTTAATAATCACTTAATTAATTAATGCAATACTTTTCCTTAGTGGAAAATTACTACACGTATATCTTTTGATATATCTAAGGCAAGTCAAGTGACTTAGTAAAAGAAAGGAGAGGAAAAATAATGCTTAAGTGAGTTTTTGCTTAAAGAGTTAAGAAAAATCACTAAGTAATTATGGTTATGATAAGATCATAAACCAAAAATAAACACAACATATATTAAACATATACTCTATACTTGTGCTTTTAATTAAATCAGTATAATTTACTAAGTTTAATTAACACAAGGAAGTGATAGATTAGGCTTTGGTGTTTCAAACTAGAGGCCTTACATTTGGAGGGCTAAGCATTTGATTCAAGGAATTGAACAAAAAGAAGGCTAAGTTCTACAACAAGTAAGTTTACAAACTTATAATTAATTAATTATTTGTTTATATAGTGCTTAATTTATTTAGTTGTGTATTTAAATGCAATTTGAATCCTGGGCAAATGAAATTCTTCATTTTATAAAGGGTTATGATGAGTAAATTTTTAAAATTTACTCTATTTAGACTTGTGCTTATGACACATGTATTTATATCTAAATACCATAACTGATTTCTAACAACTAGGTCATATCATATTAGAATCCCAAAGTTAAAGAAATCTTTAAAAAAGGATAAGAAGTTCAAGAAAGAAAAAAAAGTAAGCACTTAAAGCAACTTGAGAAAACTCTAGTGATTCAAGTTATAATGACATCGATGAAGAAATTGCAAATCTTTGCTTTATGGCATTAGAAGAACTTTCAAATGATGAGGTAACTCTAAACTTTAAATCAAATGATGACATGTCACTTGTTTGTGCAAAATTGATGCATAAATATGATAAATATTTGTCTAGAATTACTTCACTTAAAGAAATGGTAAAAGATCTATAAGAAGAATTTAAGAAGTCAAGATCTTCTAATGATGAGTTGACCAATTCATTGAATGAATGCAATTCTAAGAAAATTGAGGTTGCTAATGAGAATGTTAAACTTATTGAACAAAATGCAATTTTAGAAAATTAAAATAGCAATCTCAAAAAGTCCATTTCTAGATTTAACCAAGGAAAAGAAATACTTGATGGGATGATCTCTATGACTTCCACTCTTTTGAAATCTAAAAATGGAATTGGACTTGAAAATGCTCTTGCTAGCTCTTCAAAAGGTGTAAGCCTAAGTAATCCAATTACTAAGGGTTACCAAAAATGTAATCTTAAAACCAATGGACCTAAAAAGTCTAATGGTTACAAGGCTAACAATTCTAAAGTTAATAGCTCAAAAGGATCCAAGCCTAGGAAATACAATCATGATCATTCTCATGGTTTTCATAATTTTAAAATGAAAGAGCATGCACTAAATGTTAAATGTCATTATTGTGGTGTAATGGGGCATAAAAATTCTAAATATTATATTAGAAAGACTCATTTGGGTTACTCAAATGATGAATCTTTTAATACTAACTCCCAAGGACCCAAGTACATTTAGGTACCTAAAATGCGATGAAGCATTTTCTTATATGTGTGTTTGGAATCTACAATGTGCAAAGAGAAGTGGTATCTAAATAATGCATTTTCAAGGCACATGACCGGGAAGGCCAACCTCTTTACTCATTTGGACATGGAAAAGAGAGATTGACATGTTGGATGGTAATTCATTAGGATTTGTGTTTGCTTATATAATTATAATCAATTGTTGAACCTTCAGTGGTTAATTTGTTATATCCTTGAATTTTAATTGATTATGGTGCAATATTATATTAGTCCCTATTGTGGTAGAAATGGCTCAACCAAAGTTTAAAGACTTTATTTTTTAAAAGTTTGGATTTAAATCATAATTATTATAATGTTGTCATTGGCAGTGATGAATCTATTCTTTCAAATAAATTCATGTTTCATTCAAAATTATGTTTGATAAATTGATTTTCATATTTATGAAAATCTATTCACTGATTAAAATTCATTTGAAATCAATTTTAATGCACTTAAAATTTTATTTTGAGCAGTAAGTCTGATGATCACTACTATTAATTTTATCTTGACATAATTCAATTATAAAAACTTAGTCATGATTATAACTCTTTATGTCATCATTTTGATAAAATCTATTTTAACTATGCTATAAATTTTTTTTATCATGATCATGGCTTCTCTTTAATCACCTATGACGCAACTAGGGTTAATGCTAGAATATTTTAAGTATTTTTTTCTTTAACCCAAACCCACATCATTATTATCATCATTCATGATCTTCTCTTCTCACCTCTAAGTGATATTTGGTCCCCACAAGCTTTAATCTGTGACCTTGTCAACATCCATAAAGCTGAAAAAGAAGGAAAAATAGTAAAAAAAATAAAATTGTATGAATAAAGGGCCCATTTAAATCATTAATGTCTTTACTTACAACCAAAGAGCACAAAGAAAGGTACAAAATTCTAAAATATTGCCCAATTCTCTCTACCCGTATCTTTAATTGGGATTGTGTTAGAGAATTAGGTTCTAAAGAAAGTATGGAAACCTTGTTAGATATTCTACATTGTTCTTGGTAGAGGGGAAAGCCATGGAAATATTAAGAAATTAAAGTTGGTTGTTATGGTGTAGAGAGAAAGGGAAGAATTTGGCCTTAACAAAAATTTATGTTAAATGGTGCTATCCATTAGAGAGAGGTGATCAAGGAAGGGAACACAATTTGGTGTGATAATGACACACCAGAATTCCAAAAAATGGCTGAGAGTGAAGCTCCTTCAACCTCCAAAAAATGCCCTAAATTGCAGTCCCTGAAGATGGTGAAGAGGCCGAGCCAAGCAATCCTCTTCAATTAATGCTCAACCAGCTCCAAGTTTATCTTGACAACAAATTTGAAGCCATTTAAACCTCCCTTGCAATCATTGAGTCTCGCTTTGATGCCATGGACCTCAAACTTGCAACTCTTGTCGAAGATGTAGCCTACTTGAAGGCCAATCTCCCCACCTCTCATACATATCACAGATTTAGTATCATGCATCTCATTTCATAAAAAAAATTTTGGCTTTAATTTTGATTTTCATGTTTTTATAGAACTTGATGTTATTGCAGCCTTTTAATACTTGGGATATATATATATATATATATATATATATATATATATTTGGATATTGATATCGATTTATGGATGTTGAATTTGTAAATTTTTTTTATTTAATATGTTCTTGATATGAACATCAATTATACTATTTTTGTGTTTTAGTTTGGTTGTTGGATATTGCTCTTTGACTATTGATTATGTGATTGTGATTGAATATTGATTTTGCAAAATTTGTAATTCTTTGTGCTTAACTTGATATGCATATTTACACTATGTGATGTTGTTTTTGGTTAAGCATTGATATTGATTAAATTATAGGTGTTTTAGAAATATGATTTGATTTTTGAATATTGGATGCTAATTTTATGAAAACTTGATGGTTGTGGATATTGCTTATGTGAAGCAAATTATTAGTCATATTGTGTTGTGACTTTTCACTATTTGAGGCATATTTGCTTTGATTTTTTTTCTTTTTAACCAGATTTTTCAAGTATTTTTAGAACTTGACATATTTATGGCCTTTCACTTTTTAGAACCTTTCTTTTTAGAAATCTCTCTCTTGTTTTTTTATAGTAACAAAAGAGAGGAAAAATGTAAAAAATGTGTGGATGTGAATTGTGCTTTATATAGATATTAAATATGTTCATTGTGGTTATTGGCAAGGGGAAGCCTTTTTAGGTTGATGAATATATCTTCTTTGGATAAATTTTTATTGATGGTTGAGAGTTGCTCTAATGATTCATTACTTTGTTGCTCAAATATGAAAAATGGACTCATTTAACAATTTTTTGCAAGTTTAATTTTAAGCTTATTTTAAAGGGGAGTATTTCCTTCCAATTCTAGCCTAATTTTACATAATTATTTGTTGCTATAAAAAAGGGGGAGATTATTGAACCTTGAGGGGTAAAATAATCTTTTTTTATGGTCACAAGTAATTATGTAAAATTATATTTAATCCGTGTGTTAAGTGTTTATATTCAGGCTGAAGGGTCAATATATTAATTTTTAAAGTTTGCAATTCCCTCATGAGTCATGACGTACTCATCATCATCATGAAATTATGGTAAAATTGAAGGTTGAATTTTTATCAAGATCTGAAGTTATAATTGATCAAATTCAATGGTAATCTTCAATATTAGTGGTCACAAGAAAATCCCAATCATTAGAAAAAAATTTCAAGAAAAATTATGAAGTTCTAAATTGCATAATTCAAAAAGTTCCCAAGAGCTGTCATAATCATTGTCACCACCAGTGTTATGATCATGACAGGAAAAATTATATCATAACGACTTTACCATGATCATGACAACCAACTCCAAAAAGTTACCGAGAGTTATCATGACCATCATTGCCACCATAGTTATAATCATGAAAGAGCAAAAATTCAAATCTCTTCTTAGTGCCTTCAGAATTACGATCATGATGATTTTGTCATGATTATGACAATGTGCAAACCTGCTTCTTTTTAGGGTGGTTCAAACGGCTCTATTTGCATTAAATGCACCTCCAACAACTCTTTTTCTCTTAAAGGGTTTAAATACCACTAAGAACAAAGCTAGAACTAGAGAAGGAAGTTGAGCAAACATATTTAGAGAAATCTTTGAGCATTTAATCTTCAATTAATCCTTCAACCACCCAAGCTTTCATCTTTAATTCTTGTAATTCTTATTTATCTCAAGAGTGTTCTTGAGTGTGGGTTAATGAGTGCTTAGAACCATTATTCAAAAGCTCAATAGTGAGATTGAGTGAGTTGGGTTAAGGTTTTATTCACTTGTAAGCTAAGAGGATTGTTCTTAGCAACTTTGAGTGTAAGCCATTGAAAACACTTGGATTAGAGTGTGATCCATTGAAAACACTTGGGTTAGAGTATAAGCCTTGTGAAAACACTTAGGTTTGAGTGTGAGTCCTAGAAAACACTTATGTAGCTTGATTTAATCTTATAAGGGTTTAATCTACACCTTAAAGTAGATTGATAGTGGATTAAAACTCTCAACTTATGGTTGAGATGAGGAGTAGGCTTTGAGGGCCGAACCTCTTTAAATTCTTGGTGTTTTTCTTACTCTTATCCTTTATTTAATTCAACTTTTACTCATTTTTTGTTGCTTTTGGGTGAAAAAAGAAAATTACCCATATTTCTCAGAAAGCCTATTCACCCCCCCCCCCCCTTTTGACACTTGTGGAATTACAACATATTTCTTCTCTAATTTAAAAATCAAATTTTTTTTTCGCAGTTTTCATTCCTTTAATATTTTTTACTTCTTATAAAGTTATGGTGAATCTCTTACATTATAAAATATTCAGGTCCCTCTATTTTATAAAGATAAAACAATTTAATCCCTCCATTTAATTATTTTAAAAGAATTTATTCCTTCACATTTTTAATTAATTTAAATTTAAAATTTCAATTTCAATTTCAATTAGTCTTTTAACACCTATAAATACATCACCCGACATATTAAATAAAAATTAAATTACAAATTTTCATCAATTTTATTTGATACTTGGTTTTTCACTTAATTTAATTAATTTTTTTTAAAAAACTTTTCAAAAAATTAAAATTGTTGAAATCAAACATGAAAAGATGAATAACTTGATTTTAAAGTGAAAATCAAGCAAATTAATAAATTCATTAAAATTATAACTTGATTTTTAAATACAAGGTACTGATGGAAATATGTGTAAATACTAAAAAAAATAATTACTTTTAAAATTTCTATTAATTAAATTTTATTAATTTTATTAAAATAGATGGATTAAACTGTACATTTTTATAAAATAGAGAGACTAATTTGTTTTGACTTTACAAAATAGAGAAACCTAAATATTTTTTAATATAAGAGATTTTACATAACATTATCAGAAAGATTAAAGTGTTGATTGAATAAAAAAAGAGGGATAAAAAAATTATTTTCAAAAGAATATATGAATTAGGTCAAATTTACCCTTCTTTAAAAAATATCTTGAAAATGTCATTTTGTTGTATTCAATTCATAAAAACTATTGAATTTATGAAAATAAATTATAAAAACTAAAAAATATGAATATCATATGTACCTTTTGCTATATATATACACACATAAAAAAAAATTATGTACAAAAGAATAAAATTTTTTCATAAAGATGTGAATTGACTAAAATAGTCTCAATGCCATCATTAAATGGAACTTAAATATATAAATTATTTGTTCTATCGTGAATTTTGAATCAATTACCAATTTAATCCTACTTTAAAAATTATTTTAATTTGTTACTTTAACTTTATAAATTGTGTCATTTCTATCCAATTGTATTATAACGATCTAATTGTATTTTTAAAATTACTTTTAAATCCGTATAAAAAACTTTAAAGGTTATTAAATTTTTTAAAAAATAAAATTTAAAAATATTTTAAATTTAAATCTTGCTATTTTTGAAATAAATTTTGAAATTTTTACATAAAATTGTAACTTCTATGTATCAATAAAAAATAAATAAAAAATAAAAAAGTCGTAACTTGTGAATATATTTATTATATAGACTAATATTACTATAAATAAAAATATAAAATAATCACTTTTAATTATCACTATAAATAAAAATAAAATTTCTTATTTTTGGAAAAATTAAATATTTTTATATTCATAACTAATATTTACGGTATCTCTTAGCTCTTTTATTATCATATACTTTTGGTAGACCTATTAGAAAATTTTTAAATAATGCAGTTTGTTGAATTTTGAGGGGTAAAATAGTCATTTTTTATGGTCAGAAATGATTAAGTAAAATTATATTTAATCTAGGTGTTTAAGTATTTATATTCAGGATGATTAATGTTGATATATGTTAGCACAACTCCGTAAGTGTACGAATCATGGCAAGTAATAAAGTGATAAGTAGAGTATCGTTCCCACGAGAAAATTGTACTAAGCATTAACTATTAATTAATTTTTCTTAACTAGCACAAATCAATATAATTTGCAAGAGCTAAATTAAATAAATTAAAATAAACTATCTACTCTAATTAATCTAATTAAATAAATGAGGATAAAATAGACATTAGGTTTGTTTCACTAATTAGAACTTGAATTACGGAATTAAGTTAATCTATTTCATTTATCACAATCAAAGGTAAACCACTCAAATTACCTAGAGTCTCTTTCGAGATCATCTAAAAATACCAAAGTTAATTACAGCCTATTTTCATGGTCAAGTCAATTAACTAAGGCTCATTAAGTTTCTTACCAATTTATTGATCCCTGAAGGATTCGTCTACTTTCGTGACCGAGGTTCCTAAGTTTTACAAGTCTATAAGTTGATAAATCATGCAAATTTCATTGTCTCTAATCTATCCATATGCATACAAACAATTGGACCCTTAATTGAATACAAGACATTAAGCACAACTCATTAAATTGAATGAAAATCAAATCATTAATAAGAAATAAAAATCCCAAGCATTAACTAGCTACTCCAAAACCAAACTCTAATTAATTTAGTTATTCATAAGAAAAGAAGAAGAATGAAAGATAAAACTCGTTGAAAGCATGCTTCAATCTTCAATCCTTGTTAAGCACTTTAATTTCACGCTTCGCGTCCCTTAGTGGCAGTGTTCCCCCTAATGCCTTTTTTGTATCCCTTTTTATAGGAAAAGTCTAATGGAAAATCTACTTGCACTTAAATTCCCAAGTTTCTACTAAAAAGGAATATTTTTCTACTCAACATGGCCTAAGCATAGCCATGTCACGTCCTCAATTTTATTGTACGGCTTCAAGCATGGTCGTGCTTAAGCCATACTAAGCTTTCACATTTTCTTCAACTTGGACATAAGCGGTCACAGTTTCAAGCATGGTCGTACTTAAGTCGTGTGGTCCTTTGTAGATTCTTCAATTCGCACATAAGAGGGCACAGTTTTAGGCATGTCTATGCTATATCTCGTGTTGCAACTCCTTCAATTCCAATGCTTGACACACCTTCCAACATAGTTGTGCTTAAGCCATGCTACCTTGATTCTTCTTTCAAAATGTGACATAGGCATAAGCACGCCCATATCATGGCCATGTTTAACATTCCTTGACTATTTTAGGCTTCCTTTTCAATCTTTCTTATAAAAAGGGGAAACTTTTATTAATATCAATTAAAAACTCCTAAATAAACTAAAAATAATAGAAAATTAGAATGAAGGTCCAACTTAAACAAATGCCTAATTAAACCTAAATTCTTCCCAATTATTACTAACTATTTATTCAAAATTCATTAAAATTCAACTTTAGAACATGTATAAAATTACACTCAATAAATTCCCCCACATTATAGCTTTGCTTGTCCTTAAGGAAAAATTAGATTTAAACATTTAAACACTAGCTCAACTACAACCATAGAGTTACAATTTCTAAGACATGCAAATGGACAACACTGAGATTAAAACATGTTTACTAAAGAAGATAATCAGACAAAAATACATCATATATGAACAATTTACTAGTCATAACCCAAGCACATAACCTATTTGAAATCCAATGAACATAATCTAAAGAGAAAAACAAAATTGGCTGTGAATGCATTTTACGCTCCATTTCACAACATCTTTTCTTTTATTTGATGAGTGTCTTTTACTCTTCATCTTATCCTTTTTCTCTCTAATCAAATCTTCGCACTTTAGTAATCCCTTGTCGTTCCCGCACTATTAAGTGTTGATGTTGCTATGTGGATCCTTTGGATATTCTTACTCTAATTAGAGCATTAGAATAGATCTAGAGCATGTAAAAATTTAAAATTAAGTATTGCCCTTACTGAAGAAAAGAGAGTTTTTTTTATAAAATTTCATTTAATCTCCCAATTTCATGCTCAAATTCAATCTTTCGATTCATGCTTAGGTGGTAAGAATTAAATCATAAGCTTATTTTATAAGAACTAAATTATACATACATAAAGACCATGTTCAACTATCTTAATTAATAAACCAGTCAATATTTTGATAATTTAATCGAAAATGCATACTTATACACTATCGCCCTTAATCACAATTAAGCTTCAAATTTGCATAAAACCAAAACAAAAAGTTTTAAGGACAAACATCACAACAAATGTGGAGAAATTGAGTTGAAAGTTAATGAATCTTATCATATTTTTTAAAAAATATATTTTCTTAATTTAACTAATATGAATGCAAAAATAAATAAAAACACATATGTATAAAACACACAAACCTAAAACATAAAAATATTATCCTAACATTTGACATCCTCCCCACACTTATCTATGGCATTGTCCTCAATGACAAAAATATTAAAATAAGAAAAATAAAATGAGGACTTCCCTACTAAGCATTTGTTTTCCTTTTATGCTCACTCCAAATGTTAAATGACCTATAAAATAAAATAACAATAATGAAGAAATATAAAAGAAAAAATAAAATAATAATAATAAACTTAAACAACATAAATAAATCAAAACACATTGGGGTGCCTCCCAATAAGAATTAATTTTAGGTCATTAGCTTGACCCCTTGAATGTGTAATATCATGGGTGCAACCGAATATAAGGAAGTGTTCTTGGAAGTATCTTCATTTCCTTACTTTTGCTAGGCTCCCTTATGCCCAGGTAACAAAGTGTAGACTCCACATGCCAAATTTTTTGTTCTATAATTACTTTAAAAATGTAAGGCCTTGCATGCGAGTTCTCAAACAATCCAACACCTTTCATGGATTCCTTGTGTACGACTATAATAAGTCATGAAACATATACATTGTCAGTTATAAATGGCTCATCTTCATCTCTTGTAGCTTTAAGAATTGTTGCAATTTTGTCATCCAACTCATCTTGATGTTGAGTTAAGTGACTTTATACTTCGTCATCCTTGATGTCTACAAATTGATTCTTATACTTAGAGACTTTTTCTATTCCTTAGTGATAATCTCTTCTTACTCATCATGGCGCAACTCAAAAGTTTCTTCATCATCTTGACTCAAAGTGTTGTCATCATCCCATATACTTTCTCCTTGTATTAGTTACATTGAGCAATTCATGGGTGCACACATTTAAAGTTTTTGAAAGCATGCAATTTGCCTAAAACGCTCCTCATGTCTCTTTATACTTTCTTGACCCATTTGCATTGCTTTGTTTTGTGACTAAATGAATCACTTTAACTTATTCTCCAAGTATTGTTCTTTGATCTTCTTTGTTTCTTAAATGAAATTTTCCAACATGATTTCAATATGCAACTTAGGTTCTTATTCATAACTCTAAGTGTGATTCATACAATTGCTCTAATATGGGTTGTAACAAGGTGATGGAGGTGAATATGAATAATATGGGAAATGTGCCTCATTGTGGTTCTCTTGACACCAATTACAAACTTAAAAATAAGATGAAAAATAATTAAATTGCATATGTTTTACATTATATACAAGATCACATGTATTAGATCTCAAAAATTGATAAGAAAATTCATCATTATCCATGAAAAATTATTTATCAATAAAACAAATAAAAATAAAACAAAATGCTAGTCTAACGAAAAAGAAAAATGTGTTAATATTAGTAACACCAATCCCCAACAACGGCGCCAAAAACTTATTAGCATAACTCCATAAGTGTACAAACTATGGCAAGTAATAAAGTGATAAGTAGAGTATCATTCCCACGAGTAAAGGGTACTAAGCACTAACTATCTATCGATTTTCCCTAGCTAGCATAAATCAATATAAATTGCAAGAATTAAATTAAATTAATTAAAATAAACTATCTACTCTAATTAATCTAATTAAATAAATGGGGATAAAATAGAGATTGGGTTTGTTTCACTAGTTAGGACTTGAATTATGGAATTAAGTTAATCTATTTCATTGATCACAATCAAGGATAAACCACTAAAATTACCTGGAGTCTTTTTTTAGATCATCCAAGAATACTAAAGTTAATTATAGCCTATTTTCATGGGGACATCAATTAACTAAGGCTCATTAAGTTTATTACCAATTTGTTGATCCCTGAAGGATTTTTCTACTTTCGTGATCAAGGTTCCTAAGTTTTACAATTCTATAAGCTAATAAATCATATAACTTTCATTGTCTCTAATCTATCCAAGGACATGCAAACAATTGGACACTTAAATGAATATAAGATATTAAGCACAACTCATAAAATTGACTAAAAATCAAATCATTAATAAGAAATAAAAATCCCAATAAGTATTAACTAGCTACTCTAAAACCAAACTCTAATTAATTTAGCTATTAATAATAAAATAAGAAGAAGGAAAGATAAAACTTATTAAAAGTACACTTCAATCTTCAATCCTTGTTAAGCTCTTCAATTCCACGCTTCACCTCCCTAAGCGGCAGTATTCCCCCAATGGCTCCTTTGTATCCCCTTTTATAGAAAAAGTCTAATGGAAAACCTATTTGCACTTGAATTTCCAAGTTTCCACCAAAAAGGAATATTTTTCTGCTTGATATGGCCTAAGCACAGCCATCTCACATCCTTACTTGTGATCAATTCCAGTCATTAAAAAAAATTTCTAGTCAAATTACAAAAATCAAGTTTGCAATTTTTGAAAAATTCCCAAGGCTAGTCACCACCAGTGTCATGATAGCCAAAGTTATTATCATTATGATGATCATGACAGCCAAGTCCAAAAGTAGCAAAAAGTTTCATAACTAGTGTCACCACCAATGTCATGATTATGAAAGGCGAAAAATTCAAATTTCTTCTTAGCTCCCCTAATTATCATGACTGTGATGAATTTTTCATGATTATGATGATCGTGCAAACCTGCTTTTTGTGGGTGATTCAAGTGGCTTTATTTGTATTAAATGCACCTTCAATAACTCTTTTTCTCTATGAGGATATAAATACCACTCTGAAATCAGCTAGAGAATGTGAATGAAGTTGAGCAAGACCATTTAGAGCTATCTTTAAGCATTTATCTCTTGAATTTATTCTTCAAACACCCAAATTCTTAATCTTTAATCTTTACTTTCTTTTTTATCTCAATAGTATTTTTGAGTGTGGGTTGGTGAGTGTTTAATACAATCATTCAATAGCTCAATAATGAGATTGAGCGAGTTAGGATTGGGATTTAAACACTTGTAAGCTAAGAGGATTGTTCTTAGCATTTGGAATTGAGTGTGAGCCTTTTAAAAAACACCTGGGTTTGAGTGTGATCCTTAGGAAAACACTTATAAGCTAAGAGAAGTATTCTTAGCACTTGGATTTGAGTGTGCGCCTTGAGCAAACACTTTGGTTTTAGTGTGAGCCTTGGGAAAACACTTCAATAGCTTATATTTAAGTTTGTAAGGGTTTAATCTACACCTTGAAGTAGATTGTTAGTGGATTGAAATTCTTAACAAGTGGTTGAGGAGAGGACGTAGGATTTGATGACCAAACCTCTATAAATTCCTTGTATTTTCTAACTCTTCTTCTTCATTCTATTGTTCTCAAACTTTTTTTTTTAATTTGCTCTTTGTTGAAAAATCAAAATTCCTTATCTAGCTCAAAAAGCCAATTCACCCCTCCTCTTGGCACTTGTAGAATTACACAACTAAAAATTGCAAAGTAAATTTCAAAGTAGTTAGAATTTAAGGGTTTTAGTAATAAATTTAAAATTTTATGAAAATATTTAGAAATAAATTTTATGTTTATTTTAAGAGTGGAAAATTTAGAATTTAGACTCATTTTCTTACATTTTATTTTTTTGTAAGAAAAAGAGAATAAAAAAATTAACAACTAATAAATTTTTTTATGGTGGATCTAAAAGTAATTTTTGATAAATACTTAAAATAAAATTGAATAGAATTAACACAATTGATTAAGTTGAATTTTAAAATAAAATTTAATTAATAATTGACTTAAAATTTAGAATAAAATTGAAGATTTTCTCATAATTAAACAAACCTCAACCTTTGTTTTTGAAAAATTGTTACCTCCGTAAAGTTCATTTGGTAATAAGTAGCATTAAATGTTTATAAAATAGAGCAATCAAATCCATGTTTAGAAATTGCAATTTATCATTAACAAAGTAATATGAACCCTAAAAGGGATTAAAAAGTACCTGAATATGAAGAATTCAAGCTAATTAGCTTAATTTTCTATTTTGAAATTAATTAGCTTGGTATGGACAAATTTGGAGTTATTTATATTTGGAGTCAATAAGGAATATTTAAGAAGATTCAAGAATAATCCAAGTCAAAGTCAACAAGTCAACAAGTCAAAGTTAAGGGTCAATGGTCAACATGTGACATGGCATGTAATATGGCATGCTTCAATGCTTAGTTGCCATGAGTTGTCATTTTGCTTAGTTGTCATGAGTTGTCATTTTTGCTTAGTTGTTATGAGTTGTTATTTTGCTTAGTTGTCATGACTTATAATGAGTTGTCAATTTTGACTTTTCAAAGATGAGTTGTCATTAGTTGTCCTATTTTGAAGGAAATCTCTTTAATTAAGGATTAGCTTGAATAATTTGATTAAAAAATATTAAATTTCATCTTCAAAAGTTGTCCCTTCTTAAAATTCCTCTTATCCACCATTATAATTGTTTACCATGTTAGATTATTTTCAACTTATAACTATAAAATTTTCAATAAATTTTATATTAAAGTGGTGTACTTAGATTTACATTAAAGTGACGGACCTTTTGGCAGATACTTCCTACCATTATTTAGCTACAATTTTAAGAAATCGTTGCTAATTTTCTTCCTCTATCCTCTTTCCTAAAAACCATTATTAATCTACCAAAATTAGCGACAACCAATCTATAGTGATGATCAAATCATTAGTGGAGATGGCAACATGATTATCAGCGAGAATGGTGGTTGTGGGGAGTTTGAAGATGAAAAGGAAAAAGAGAGGAAGAACAAAGATGAAGAGAGGAAGGAGAGCAAGGGGAGTGCCTAGACCTAAAACAAGCAAAAAAAGATTGTTTAAGGCTATGAGAATGTGATTATATTTATTATATATCAAAACTACATAGTTTTGTCTCAAAATTATATAGTTTTTAGTGATATTGATAATTTAAATTATATTTATTTAGTATAAGTTTTTATACTAATATTAATTTATACAAAAGCTATATAATTTTATTATTAACATATAATTTTTTATTATATTCAATAATTAAATTTTATTTATTTAATACTAAATTACTTTATTTAATTTTTATTAATATTATATAATTTCATATTTAAAGTTATAGTTACTTTATACTAATGTTTAATATTGGTATTAATTTAAACCATAAAAGTTTTACTATATATAATTTTTTTATCACAATTAATTAATAGTTTAAACTGTATTTACCTAATATCAATACTAGTTTAATTTTGTATTGTTGTTAAACTTAAATAGTTTTTTAGTACTACTAGTACTAATTCATATGAAAGCTCAATAATTTTATTATAAATATGTAATTCTTTATTAGACTTCATAACTATATTTGTGCTATTTAATATTTCAATAATACTATATGAAAGGCCCTAGAAAGATATGAATAAGGCTAACTGAGATTTTGGAGAAATTAAAGGAATTAAAAAAACAAAACAAATATTAAGAAGTAAGGCAAGAGAAGAATTGACACAAGTTATTTTAGGAGTTTCAATTATCAACAAACATACATCTCCACCTAACTTATCCCCAATTTAGGATTTTGTGCACTCACCGCCAATCTATTACACTAGTCAAATTACAACTCTTAAGTTTTTGAGGCTCAACTCAAACCTTTACACTTTGAGCTTTTTTAGACTTAGCTCTAACCAAAATTCCAAGTGTTTTGTAGATTATACTTAAACCAATTCCTTAGGAAAAAAAATATCATTTCTCTTTATTCCAAATCTAAAGAGTGGAGAATGAGAATTTCTAACTCTCAACATACAAATCAAACACTTAAAGAGTTCAAAAAAACACACTTAATTGAATGTAAATGGAAACAATTGATCACTTGAAAATTGAGTAGATTACTAAGAAAATTAATGCTTTACCAAACTCTCTAACCTCTTAAATTGACTCTCTATTACTTATTTATATAATTTGATGCTAAAAACTAGTTATTGGAGTGCATTAAATTCGTCCTTAATCTCCCTTAACTTTATTAAATGAGATTTCAATTTTTTCTAGTAAAATGAATGTTCATGGCCATGAGGGACATGCTCATGATCGTGGGTCTTGAAAAACTAGCCATTGGAGCATAAATACGTCTATTATTAAGGTAGACTAATCTCACGATCATGATGGGACCAAAGTTATTGGCTTGCCATGGCTTTAAGCAAGCTCATGCTTGTGAGTGCTCCGCACAGCTGTGAGAACCACTTATGAGGGGTAGTCCAAGCATAAAAAATTCAATTTCTTGACCTACAAAAGTTCTTTTTTGATTTATAATTCTTAAGGTGACTTTAAGGGGTGTAAATTATGACTTCCAGAGTTTTAAATGGGCTACAACTAACCTTTAAGTCATGATCTTGAGTTTAAGCTTAATGTCTTTTATATTGGAACTTCAAGAGACATTAAAACTTAATGGCTTCAATTATATGTAATAAACACAATTAAAAGCAAGGATTATAGCTTCAAATCATTTGTTAAAGTTCAAACTAAAGATTAATCATGCAAATGATCAACACTGTACTTTATATTAATACTACTTTACATAAAAATTATGTTGTTTTTATCATGAATATGTAATTTTTTATTACTTTTTTGTAATTTAAGTCATATTTACTTAATACTGATACTCAGTAGAATACTAAATAACACCAAAATTATGTAATTTTATTATGCTAACACTAATTTATATAAAAAATTATATAGTTTTTAATATATTTAATAATTATATTAAGGGATAAGTATAAAATAGTACCATGTAGTTTAACGTTCTTTCACTTATGGCCCTGTGATTTTTTTTCGTAACACTTCAGTACCCTGTGATATTTGCAGTTATCAAATCTAGGTCAAATTCACTAACATGATTAATTGTAATGACATGGATATTAACATCTTGACATAGATGCTAATGTGGATGTAGATGTGCTGACGTGGATGCTCATGTAGATATTGACATGCTGACATGGATATTGATGCGGGTGCTAACGTGCTAACGTGGATGTCAAAGTCAATATCAATGTCAGCATCAACATCATCACAATTAACGGTATTATTGAATCTTGCTTAGATTTGCTAACAACAAATATTACAAGATACTGAAGTGTCACGAAAAAAACCATATGGCCATAAATAAAAAAGTGCTAAATCACAAGGTATCTTTTCTACTTATACTTTATATTATATTCATCTGGTACGAATACCAATTTACCAACAAAACAACATAATTTTATCATTAAGCTATATATTTTTTATTACACTTAGCAATTTAAAGGATATTTCCTTTAATTTTAATTTAGATTAATATTATATATACATTTAATATTAGAAGAGACTGTGTAATATTTTTAAATATTATATTTACTTAGTAATTTAAATTATAGGTACTCAATACTAAAATTCAAAATTAAATTATATTTATTTAATAATAACTATTTTTATTGACGAGCTTGTTCACAAGTTTGTTCAT
Source organism: Mallotus nudiflorus (assembly GCA_947683625.1). Taxonomy (NCBI): domain Eukaryota; kingdom Viridiplantae; phylum Streptophyta; class Magnoliopsida; order Malpighiales; family Euphorbiaceae; genus Mallotus; species Mallotus nudiflorus. The sequence continues at coordinate 1,535,672 of CANTUR010000213.1, read as the reverse complement.
GAGCCTATTCACAAACTTATTTATGAGTATGTTTGTGAGTCTATTGACTAGTTTGTTTATGAGTTTAAATGAACTAATCTCTCTTTGAAACGATGCTCAAGCTTAGAGACGAGTATTTAACAAGTTGAGTTTTAAGTAGCACACAAGCACTTTAGTTCATTTACACCTTCTTGTCATTATATAGAGTGTTTTTTGTATAAAGGCCTTATTCTATGGAGAAGATGAATTGCATGATATGGTGATTAACTATGTAAAAGATAACATTTTTAGTGGAGATGATGGGCGCTTGAATAAAGGTTTACCAAACATTACACATCCCTATACTAGTTGAACAACCAATTTCACAAAATCATAAATGAATAGAAGAAAATAGAGCAAATGGGATGAGAAAAAAAGGAAAAAATTAAGAACAAAAATTTATAAAAAAAAAAAACCAAACCAAGATTTGCAATTACCATTTCAGAAGAGAGATAAAGCAAGAACAATAGAGTTTGAAAAATAAAATTAATTCAAAATTAAAAATAAAGAATAAAGTAAGAAGGAGAGAGAGCAATTGACACAAATATAATATGGCATCAAGTGTCCTAGCTGAATGAGCTTGACACATTTTGACCCACATCGGCCATTATGTATACACTACATTATCGTTATTGGGCATAAATTAAGTTTGGACATTTATTTAAGGGTAAATTACTATTTACCCCCTCTATTTTAGCCTATTACACTACTTCATCCTTAACATTCTAAAAATATATTTATTCATCCTCATATTTTGATCCTTTAATCTTGTTAATCCTTTTGTGAGGGTTTTTTAATAGTCAATCAAAAAAATAATGGTCAAATTAAAAAAATGAAAATAAAAGTCAAAAACACCCTTTAGGATCCCATTATTATCATCTTCTTTTTCTTCTGCTTCTGTCAACTGCCCATCATTATCAGCTTCCTTAATTAACCCATGTGCTCTCCAAACATTTATGACTTTGCTAAAATTTGCAAAGCTACAAACAACTTCCTTTTAAAACCCTTTTCTTCTTCCTCTTTATCCACCTTTTGGCACTACTAGATTCACTAGAAAGAGGTAAAGCTTATCTAATGAAAGCTCCATCATTGTGACCCTATTGAATTGCTTGAGCTCCAGCAGAGATTATCCACTATTTGTAAAAGTCATCGCAGTAGTTTGATTAAGCTTTTGGGTGCTTCCACTTCAAGGAACGAAAAAATCCATTAAGTCCCAATTACACAATTTTATCAAATTGGTTATCAAGAATGCAAATTACAAGGGAGTGAGGCGTAGGCAATAGGGAAAATACACAACGAAGATTTGTGATCCTAATAAGAAATGTGCTTGTGTTTAGCCTAGAACATTTGACACAGAGCTTACAATAATACAACATAGGTCAACCTTAAAACCCATATGCCTTTTTTTATTAGCTTTAAAAATCGCACCCATCCCTTTTTCCTCAATACCAATTAAGCTTCTATTAACCAACATATTAGCTTCTATTAATTGACATATTGGCTTCTATTAACCAACATATTTCCAGTCCTATTTCCAGCCTATAAAAATAGAGTCTTTAAAAGAAAACAACTGTATAAGCAAAGGCATTATAACAAATTAAGAGCAACGGCAACAACACCATAATTAAAACCATAAAAGCATGCCATGATTGATTTGCTTTGACTGATTCTATTAACTAATCGTAAATCATAGTAGTTTGTGGTAGTGGGGATGAAGGAGTGGAGGGCAAGCAGAGGGGGCAACAACAATGGAAGATGATCAGCTTGAAGTGGAAAGAGTAAAGGAGGATGTCCGATTAGAGCAACGGATAAGAGAAAAAGGTGGTTCCACACCATTTCATGTGGTTTAGGGTTAAAGGGGTTGTAGAAGGAGAAGAGCTAATTTTGACAAGTGCAGGGTTTTGATAATTTGATTTTGGGGAAAAGATGTTCTTAAAATGGGGCTATTTTAGTCTTTTTATAGCCATTTAACATCCACCTAACGGAAATAGTACAAAAAGGATTTTTTAATTAATTTCACCAAATTAAAAGGATAAATAAATATATTTTAAAATAGTAAGGACAAAGTAATATAATAGGTCAAAACACAGGGGAAATTGTAATTTACCATTTATTTAAGATTATAAAAAAAAATGAGTAGGTTTTCAATTATAAATTGAAAATTACCCTAATAATTTCCAATACACTAGTTGTAACAAAATTTTCATAGTGACTTTATTTTTTAAAAAAATTATCATTAAATATGTAAATTTAATTTAATTTAATTGTTATTCAAGTAAATTCAAAATAAAGTAATAAAAAATAAATTATAGTAAAAAGCACCAAATTATAGTATATTTTATAGTATAATTTAATAAAATAATTATAAATTTTATTTTTTAAATTATTAAATAAAAAATATTTTTGGATGAAGCACTCATTAATTATTAATTAATATGACTAACAAGTCATAGTCATGTTGGATGAAAAGATTTTCATAAAAAAAAAGATGTTTAAACAAAAAGTAGATCAACTAAAAGTGCTAATAGGCCTCAGTCCAAAAAGAGCCCCCCCAAGTGTTTGAGTTCTAGGCTACATAACTTAAAACAATCAAAGCCCAATACTACCAAAAGGTCATATTGAGTTTTGATAATGGAGTCTTTACTAAAATGTCCCAAAAATTCAATTTAACAGCAAAAATATTTTAATTTTTTCTAAATTACTAGAATCCATCTAGAATAGAAACACAGAAAAATAATTACACTATTGCACCCAATAATGTAAGTGATGGAAAAGAAAAAAAATTGAAAAAAAAAACTCAAAGAAAAATAAAAAATAGCGTCTTCTTCCTCTTCCATGTCTTTTTCTCCTTCTTCATTTCTCTTTTTCTTTCTTCTTTACTCAACCCTTCACTTTATATCAAATCTTTGGCTTTTAAAACAGCTCAAGAGGCATCTCATTAATAGCACTAATACATAATAATTCCTATGATATAGCATATTCATCATTGTATATATTTGTACTGCATATGAATGAATTAAACAAAACAATCACAATATTCTATAAAGTCTTTATGGTGTCAAAGCATTAGCCTTCTGATCCTTGCCCAAAACTAAGCCAATACTATTATTTTATTTCTCTAAAACATCAATTCATCATTATGACAACTTCAAGTGTGTCATACTTTGAATCCTCACCTTCTTCTTCTCTCTCACCACAAGTCACTCTGTCAAGAACATCTACAACCAATCAAACACCTTCTATTGTAGCTGTCAACTCAACTTAGGTTCCCATCAAACGCTCAAAAGGTGAAAACTATACTACCTGGATATCTCAATTTGAGAATCTTCTTTTCAGGTATAGACTCAAAGGATTTCTAGATGGTACATGCCCATATCCCTCAAAATACAGCCAAGACTCCAAATCTAACCAAATGATTTCTAATCCAAACTACCACCTTTGGCTTCAACAAGAAAAGCTACTCCTTTATACAATTTAAGTCTCGTGTACAGGTACTGCACAATCGATTGTATCACATTATTCAACTTTTACTCAAGTGTGGGATAAACTTAAATCTGCATACGCAAATCATTCTAATACTCATAAGCTTGGACTTTTAGACTCTCTCACTAATGTTAGTTTAGAAGGAAAAATAGTTGTTGAATATATACAGGGAAGAAAGACTATAACTGATGACCTTGAATTCATTAGCCATTCAGTAGATGATGGTGCTCTTATTATACATGTTTTAAATGGTCTCAGTTCATTTTATACACCACTTGCTTCTGCCATTCAAGCTCGAGACTCTCTAATTACCTTTGAAGAACTTTATGACAAACTACTAGATCATAAAGCATTTATCCAACGTGAATAATGGAAAAAGGGAGGTACTCCAATCATAGCATAATATAATCATAAACATTCCAGTCGAAAGGGATATGGACGTGGACAATAAAATAACTCTTTTGCCAACACTGGGAATATTCAACAACAAGGTTTGTACAAAAACTACAATCCACAACCTACATATAATGGTGAACGTGGTTCTACCCTATATGGAAATTACAAACCAAACAGCTCACAATCATTCATTCATTCATAATCAATGGCATTGTCCTACCTGTAATGGCAATTCTGGAATTATCTGTCAACTTTATGATAAATAAGGTCACTCTGCTCACACTTGTCGTTCTCGATTCCAAACTTGACCTTAATCAAATCACATGTCCACTGGATAATCTCATAATAATTGGATAATGGATACTGGTGCATCACACTATATGACATCTGATATTCAAAATCTCTCCATTCACTCATAATATGGCGGTATAGAGTATGTCATGGTTGGGGATGGTAAAACAATTATCATATCTTATATTGGATCCACCACACTTGCCATACTAACTAATAAATTTCTTCTGAAAAATGTTTATATGCATCATAAATTTCATAAAACTTAATTTTAGTTGCTTAATTTTGTTCTCATAATCACACCTCAATTGAATTTTTTTCCTAATTGTTTACTTGTAAAGCATCTGAACATAGGGGCATTTTTGGTCTCTGGTAGGAATAAAGGGAATCTCTATCTTTGGCCAACATCAAATTCCTCTAGCAATAACACACTTAAGACTTACATGACCACCATCTCTCCAGCCCTACCCATCTCCTACTTAGAGTGGCACTATTGTCTAAGCCACCTAGCCCCTCGAGTTCTCATTAACAATATGTCCTCTTAGGGTCTTCAATTAGAAATTTTATTTAATGATGTTTGGAGACCTACTCATCTATCTCCTTTCAATCATCACCATTACTATATTTTTTTTGTAGATTACTTTACAAAGTACACATGGTTATACTTACTCAAATATAAATCTGAGGTTCCTTAAGTCTTTACTAGGTTTAAAACTCTTGTTAAGAACTTTTTTAACACCAAAATCAAAACTATTTATTCATATTGCAGTGGAGAAGCTTCCTCTCTTGGCCATATCTTAACCCGCTATATCTTAACCCACCATGGTATCCAACACCTTAAATCACCACCATATACACCTAAACACATTGGTATCGCTAAACATAAACATTAACATATCGTCAAAATAGCATTGACCCTTTTTTATCATGCATCCATGCCCTTAAAATTTTAGTCTCTTGCATTTCAAGCAACTGTCTATCTAATCAATCATATGCCGACCAAGAATCTTAATCACCAAAGTCCTTATTTTCACCTTTTTGTAAAGCACCAACCTATGATAAATTATGAATATTTTGGTGCTTCCGCTACCCCTGGTTACACCTTTATACTACCTATAAATTACAACCTCGCTCCAAACCATGTGTCTTCATTGGTTACTCCATAGAACATCATACTTATCTTTGTCTTAATCCTCAAATAAATTGCATTTATGTCTCCCACCATGTTATATTTATAGAATTCCCTTTTGAATAATCAAATGCTAAAACACTTCATGTTCTCCCTACCACCATTCAAAATTGGTTACATACCCAATCTATTTCTCCATCTCCTTCTAGTAATGATTTCTTAACTCCTACACTAGACTCCACTTTCTCTCTTGCACTCATAAACACCATACCACCTTTTAACATTTCCACTAAAACACCTCCCTCCATTCAGCCCATACCATCCCCTGACTTACCAATCTCTCCAACTAACATGCATTCTCAAGATACACCACCTAACCAGTAGCCCAACATGACATATCATCTCCATTTTCCAATCACCAGCAGCCTTCTAGGCATAGAGCCTCTAGTAATTCCATACGTGGACCAAGTCATTATCTCGTGCACTCCTCATAGGTAAGTAATCTAGATCCTATCTACACTCCTCATAGGTAAGTAATCTAGATCCTATCTCTTCTCTATCTCACGCCATTTAAACACGATCCAAAAATAACATCTTTAAGCCAAAAGCCATCTTTAACCTTCATACAATCACCCAGTCCCCTCCCCAAACTAAACCAACCACCGTCACTCATGCCTGAAAGCACCAAAAGTGGTGTCAAGCCATTAGTACTTAATATGTTGCTTTAGTTAAGAACTCCACCTAGACTTTAGTACCACATCTTCCTTCCCCAAACATCATTGCCTGTAAATGGATCTTTCATATTAAACATAACCCTAATGGCTCTGTAACTCGATATAAAGCTCGTTTAATAGCTAAAAGGTTTCATCAATGATTGGGCATCGACTTTCATGAGACATTTAGCCCCATTATGAAACTAGTCACTGTCTGCTTAATTTGAACTATTGTAATCACTCACTGTTGCTCTATAAGCCAACTCGATGTCAATAATGCTTTATTGTAGGGGACTCTTACAAATAATGTTTATATGGAACAACCACCAGGCTTCAGAGACATGTTTGTAAATTACAGAAGGCCATCTATAGTCTTTGTCAAGCTCAACATGCCTAGTACCACAAACTCCATACATTTCTTCTTTACACTCTCTTCATCAACTTTATTTGTGATGCTTCTCTCTTTTTTCAACATCATGCAACTTATACTATATATTTACTTTTATAGATTGATGACATCATCATCATCGGCTCCTCTACATCATAAGTCTATGACTTTGTTCTTACACTAGCTCAACAGTTCTCTCTCAAGGATTTTGGCAGCCTCTCATATTTTTAAAAAGTAGAAACATGCACCACCACATGTGGCCTCTTCTTATCTCAACATAAGTACATTCATTACCTCTTTACTAAGACCAACATGCAAGATGCCAATACTGTGTCCACCCCACTCTCCTCTTTTGAAACATTAAAATTGAATAATGGTAGTTCTCTCACTGAGCCTCTTTTGGCTTAAAGATGTTTTTGGATAGTGTTTGAATGGTGTAAGATGGAAAAGAGATAAGATCTAGATTACTTACTTATAAGGAGTGCACGAGATCATAACTTGGTCCACTGATGGAATCAATAAAGGCTTTATGCATAGCAGGCTACTGGTGATTGGAAAACGAAGATGATGTGTCATATTGGGTGATAAGCTACTGATTAGGTGGTTCATCTTGAGAATGCATGATAGTTGGAGAGAGTGGTAAATCAGGGGATTGTGTGGGTTGAATGGAGGGAGGTGTTTTGGTGGAAACGTTAAGAGGTGGTTTGGTGTTTATAAGTGTGGGAGAGAAAGTGGAGTCTAGTGTAGGAGTTGAGAAATAATTACAAGAAGGGGATGGAGAAATAGATTGGGTATGTAACCAATTTTCAATGGTGGTGGGGAGATCATGAAGTGTTTTAGCATTTGATTGTGCAAAAGGAAGACTTTTTCTACAAATACAACATGGTGGGAGACATAAATGCGATTTATTTAAGGATCAAGATAAAGATAAGCATAATGTTCCATGGAGTAACTGACAAAGACATATGGTTTCGAGTGAGGTTACAATTTATGGGTAGTATAAAGTCGTAACCAAAGGTAGTACAAGCACCCAAATATTCATAATTTATCATAAGTTAGTACTTTGCAAAAAAAGGTGAAAATAGGGACTTTGGTGATTGAGAGTCTTGGTCGGCATATGATTGATTAGATAGACAACTGCTTAAAAGGAAAGAGATAAAAATTTTAAGGGCATGGATGCATAATAAAGAAAGGTCAATGTTGTTTTGATGATATGTCATATGTCAATGTTTGCATTTAACAATACCAATATGTTTAGGTGTATGTAATGGTGATTTAAGGTGTTGGATACCATAGTGGGTTAAGATATAGCCAAGAGAGGAAGCTTCTCCACTATAATTTGAATAAACAGTTTTGATTTTGGTGTTGAAAAGTTCTCAACAAGAGTTTTAAACCTAGTATAGACTTGAGGAACCTCAGATTTATGTTTAAGTAAGTATAACCATATGTACTTTGTAAAGTAATCTACAAAAATAACATAGTAATGGTGATGATTAAAAGAAGATAGATGAGTAGGTCCCTAAACATCAATAAATAAAATTTCCAATGGTTTATTACAAGTGAGAGATAAGACAACAAATGGAAGTTTATGACTCTTATTACACATACATGCATTACAGTAAGAAAATGGAGATTTTAAAACACAGACATTGAGAGGACATAATGTTGTTAAGAACTTGAGGGGCTGGGTGGCCTAGATGACAGTGTCATTCTAAGTAAGAGATGGGTAGGGCTAGAGAGATGGTGGTCATGTAAGTATTAGGTGTGTTGTTACTGAAGGAATTTGATGTTGGCCAAACATAAAGATTCCATTTATTTCGGCCACAGACCAAGAATGCCCTCGTGTTCGTATCCTTCATAAGAAAACAATTAGGAAAAATTCAATTAAGGTGTGATTATAAGACCAAATTAAGCAACTGAAATTAAGTTTTGTAAAATTTATGGTGCATATAAAACATTTTTTAGAAGAAATTTATTAGTTAGTATGGTAAGTGTTGTGGATCCAGTGTGAGATATGGGAATTGTTTTACCATCCCCAACCATGATATCCTCTGTACCACCATATTTTGATTGAATGGAGAGATTTTAAAGATCAAGTGCCATATGGTATGATGATCCAGTATCCATTATCCAATTATTATGAGGTTGTTCAGTAGACATGTGATTTGTTTGAGGCTAAGTTTGGAATCAAGAACGACAAGTGCAAGCAGAGTAGCCTTATATATCATAAAGTTGACAAACAATTCCAAAATTGCCATTGGAGGTAGAAGGATGCCATTGATTATGAATGAATGATGGTGAGCCGTTTGGTCTGTAATTTCCATATGGGGTAGAACCACATCTGCCACCATGTATAGGCTATGGATTGTAGTTTTTGTACGAACCTTATTATTGAAAATTCCTAGTGTTAGCAAAAGAATTATTTTGTTGTCCACATCCATGTCCCTTTTGACTAGAATGTTTCTTATTATATTGTGTTGTGATTGGAGTACCTCCCTTGTTCATTTCTTCGCGTTGGAGAAATGCTTCATGATCTAGTAGTTTGTCATAAAGTTCTTCAAAGGTAATTGAAGAGTCTCGAGCTTCAATGCCATAAGCAAGTGGTGTATAAGATGAGTTGAGACCATTCAAAACATGTATAATAAGAGCACCATTATCTACTAGATGGCCAATGAGTTTGAGATCATAATTTATAATCTTTATTCCTTGTATATATTCAGCAACTTTTTTCCTTCTAAACTAATATTAATGAGAGAGTCTATAAGTCCAAGCTTACGAGTATTAGAACAATTTGCATAGAAAATTTTGAGTTTATCCCATGCTTGAGCAAAAGTTGAACAATATGATATAATCAATTATGTAGTACCTGTACATGAGACTTGAATTACATGAAGGAGTAGTTTGTCTTGTCAAAGCCAAAGGAGATAGTCTGAATTAGAAATCATTTGGTCAAATTTAGAGTCTTTACTATACTCTGAGGGACATGGGTATGTGCCATCTAGAAATCCCATGAGTCCATAGCCGAAAAGAAGATTCTCAAACTGAGATTTTTAGGCAATATAGTTTCCACCTTTGGAGAGTTTGATGGGAACCTGAGTTAAGTTGATAGCTATAATTAAAGGTATTTGACTGGTTGTAGATGTTCCTGATAGAGTGACTTATGGTAAGAAAGAAGAAGAAGGTGAGGATTCAGAGTTTGACATGCTTGAAGTTGTCACAGTGATGACTTGATGTTTTAGAGAAATAAAATAATAGTATTGGCTAGGTTTTGGATAAGGATTAGAATCTTTCTATAGCTAGTGCTCTGATACCATAAAGACTTCACAGAATATTATGATTGTTCTGTTTAATTCATTTGTATGAAGTACAAATATATACAATAATGAATAAGTTAAATAAGGCAGTTAATATATTTATATTTACATAGAGAAAAGTTAACTAAATCATATCTCATGATTTAATACTATATCATAGGAATTATTCTATATTAGTGTTATTATTTCTACTCATTTCATGTCCTAAAACTAAAACTCTGCTCCCCTACATCACCGCCGCTGCCTGTGGTTGCTACTTTTCACACTTACAATATCCAAGGTTAGAGTTTTCTTTCTTTTTTTAATTACCCATTTCCTGGTTTTCTTATTCTCTCTCTGAGTTATGTAATGTAAGTATTGTTTGTGTTTGTGTGCAAATGGCAACTGTTGAATCGGTGGTAATTTTTTATTTAGTTCTATTAATTTCTCAGTTTTAACCTTTAATTTCACTCCAATTTCATGTAGTTAAAGGATTAATCTTAGTGACATATGGTGTTTGATATTACTATTTGTTGGGAATTTTATTGGTGGTGTGTCACCATATTTTATGAAGTGGAGTGAAGGGTTTTTGGTTCTTGGGACGCAGTTTGCTAAGGGTGTGTTTTTGGGTACTGCTTTGATGCATTTTTTAAGTGATGCCAATGAAACTTTTCAGGACTTAACTGAGAAAGAATACCCTTTTGCTTTTATGTTGGCTAGTGTTGGGTATTTGATAAGTATGCTTGCTAATTGTGTCATTTCTTATAATTATAGTAGAGGAAGCAATTAGGCTAATGGAGATTTAAAGCTTCTAAGTATAGTTATTTTCCTTTAATTGTTGTGTTTCTTAATGTCTTATGCTTATTTTATTGAATTCATTTTGGTTGCTTATCTGTTTTAGGTATTGCTAATATTTTTTTTATTCAACAAATGGTTAAAGATATTAAGATGCCTATGCATATGAAATGAATATGCTCTATCCTATATTCGCTAAAAGCATTTTCATGTTTTTAAGGTTAAGTTGTGTTTTGGAATAGTATCATAATTTTGCTTCATTTGAAAAGAATTGGTAGTAAAATTGCTTGTTCTTGATCATATCTAGTTTTAGTGTGTTGTTCCTAGCCATATGTATGGTTGACAAATTTGGCTTCGCAGTTAAGAAAACTTGAGATTGTCATTTTCTGTCACATAAAATCAATTAAAAAGGTTGCATCATCATGCATTTTCTTCTCAATTAAGCTTCATTTTTGTGTGGACAATATAATGTGTGGTGTGAAATTATTTTTGACAAGTCAAGGGTACTTGATTTTTATATGATGTATAGTGTGAAATGATTTTTGACAAATCAAGGGGACTTGATTTTTTTGTTATTGGAATGAATCAGATCTCATTTTGTTAAAATTTAGCTATAAATTAAATGTGTGATTGATGTTCCTTAACAACCTTATCGAGGAGAGGAAACAAAAATAGTTATACCAATTAAACCCTCATAATCTCCTAGGATGGTTAGAATATATGATTATGTCTTTTATTTACTCTATTTCTTCCTTGCAAAGACTAGTGAACCTGTAAGAACAAGTCATGATGTCCTCTGTTCTTCAGGTTTGTAAACTTTTGTTTATAAAAACATGTAGTTATTTCCAATTAGCAATAAATGGCCTAACCTTATTAGCTTATACTCATTTTTATTATTGTGTGGACAAAGGTGCTCCATACCAAAATTGCACAACGAAAGGAGCATTGCACAATGGAAGAATAGCATTGCTGCATTTTCTGATGTGAGGGTAAAGCATTGTGTGAACCTTTAGATTAAAGATTGCATTTCACCTTTGTACAAAATAAGAAAAATTTGGTTCGGGTTTGATTTCTTATCTAAACCTTCACTACCTAATGCCATTTGAGATAGAGGAATGAAGTGAGCTTTTGACATTTGATTGTTATTGCAATTTAAGAAATAAAGGGAGTATAAATAATGGAAGATTTGATGTGTTTTGGCGTTTCTTTTTTTTTTTTTTTTTTTTGAGAAGCCATTAATGACTTTTTCAATATATATGTCAATTTTATATATGTTTTTTTTACTTATTATTTTTATTATTATTATTATAAATATATACAAAGTATTATAAAATAATAAATTATCAGTTGTAATATTTGAATTAATTAATTTTAAAAATGAATCGAAAATCAAAAATAAATCAAAAACAATTTCAAAGAAAATAAAAATAATAACTCTCCTTATACTATGGGATATTTGGACATAAAATAAAGATTGTATAAATACAATAAGCATATCAAAAAAAAAACTTTGTGCAACTACATTGCCATTAAGAAAATAAAAATGTACCAGAAACCAAAAAAAAAAACAAAACAATACCATATTAAAACAAAAAAGTATTAGAAACTAAAAAAAAAGAGACCAAATTATAAACGCAACATAAAAATGGTAGCATCAAAATAATAATTCAAGTTCAACTATGGAATATTTGGACATAAAATAAAATTTGCATTAATACAACAAACATATAACAAGAAATTTTGTGATACAACTACATTGCCATTAATAAGATAAAAAGTATCAAAAACCAAAACAATACGAAATTATAAAATGGCATCAGAAACCAAAAAAAATACCTAAGTAATACCAAATTATAAACGCAATATAAAGCGGCAACATCCTCTTACGACACAACGACACCAAAAAACTTAAAAAGATATTTACTTTTTTAAAATTTTTCAATTACAAAAATTATAACTTGCTTAACTCCAAAGAAAATGTGAAGTTTTAATTTATATTATTTTTTTTGTATACTTTTGGTTTATTTTCAATTTCCTATACAAAAATAAAATAAGATTGTAAGATATAGTCAAGTTTGTTCTTCATTTTCTACGAATGAGAACTGATAAAATCATTTTCAACATCCTTTGAATATGAAATTAAATTAGAAACCAAAAAGTAACAAAAAAATAAATTACAAAAATCTAATAACAACATAAACTACATCAACACCCTTCATATTTTGTCCACCATGACCGCCAAAATGAGAATGAACAAAAATAGAATCAACATTTTCTACACCCTACTCAATAAAAAAATTACAAATAAATGAAACATCTAAAAAACAAAAAAAGTATTTCATAGAGCAATGCATGCTAGTCTCTTTTAACAAAAGCCAATAAAAAATTAATTTAATAATACTAGATTTTTAGATATTTTATTAATAGGATTATTGTAAGCAGCAGGGTTTAGCGTGTGCCCAAGTGTTTGGCGACCACGGCACTGTGTGGGCTCAAGGCCCACTTAGAAATACGATATAGGTCTTGGACCTATTTGGAGATGGAGTCGCTACCCAGATAAAAGTCAGGACACACTGTACAGCAACTAGATCCCATGACCATATGCCGTCATCAGATATTGGATTCAGAAACTAGGTATGAGCATTTGAATGCTGACCCAACCTTGCGGTTGGCCTCCATTTGTGTTTTGCATTTTATTAACTTTAATTATTTAATTGTTTCCTCATTTACATTCAAAATTGCACTTGCCTTCATTCACTTTCCAAGTTTTATAGTTAAGTTCAAGTTTGCACATTAATCCAATTTCATGCTTTTAAGTTTCATCATTCAACAAAAATAAAATAGGTAATAATTTACAGCCATACATTTAAAATCAAATGGGGGGAAGGGATTAAGGATTATAATGTTTTTATTACACAAAACAGAATAGAATAAAGAGAAAGTAAACCAAAATAAATTGAACATATACAAAAGTAAAAATAATAATAAGCACACAAATATTTAATTAACCAAGATAATAAAATAATTGTATAAAAAAGACTGAAAATATAAAAATATGAAAATACATAAAAATAAAATAAAAATAAATAATAAATAAAAATAAAAATGATATGGCAACGCATCTTCAAAAAGGCGTCACCCATGAGAGGAGTCACCTTTAGCCATGGGGCATGACCTTATGGTAAAGAGGCGATGGGCTCAAATGGGCTTTATGGAAATAATAATAATAAAATATATGAAAGCCATGCAAATCCAAAAAATATTCACTTAAAAATTTGACTAATATATTAAATTTTAACGAACAAAATATATAGAAATACTCTTGTTATTCTACTAGTGAAGTGGCTGAAAAATTAACAAATTCGGAGTAGAAAAATCTAATTATATGAATAGTAATTTTTGAAATCGTAAAAATATGTGCAATAATATGACATTGAACTAAAAACACATAAAATTTTGAGTAACACACCAAATGGGAGCAAACAAAATATATGGTCATGTTCGTGTCATTCTTCTGATGAAATGGTGAAAGGAAAAAAATTTTGAGCACAAAATTTTTTTCTTCTGAATAATGATATTGGTAATAGCAAAATAAAGAAAATTACATGTTAAAGTGGCGATCGCCTGACCAGCAAATGCAGATGACTCTCATAGACAATAAACTTAGTTTTCAAATAATCAATAACTAATGTAAATGAACAAAACTTACAATGAAATAAGAATTTTTCTCAAAATAATTGACCCTCTGAGGTATGGACTTGATTTTTTTGCACACCCGAATGCAAGGATTTTCCTTTCTTCTTCTCAAGGATTGACTTTGAAGCTTAATCCCTCCTTTCTTCCCCAAAAAATCTTCCCTTTTTCCAAAACCTCTTTCTTCTTGTTTCAGAGCTTGCCCTTTTTTTTCTCTTTCTAAACCTCTAAGATTTTTTTTCTCTTTCTCTATCAACCCTTAGCTTTTTTTTTGTGAACCCTCTCTTTTCATTTTATATTTCCCTAACTTAATCCCTACCCCTACTCTCTTCATCATTACCATGCCCTTTTTAGCCTATAACTTTTTCCTAAAAACTAACTATTCTTGCTATAATTGCAGAGCAAGAATAGATGGGGGCCTACCAACTTGTTGTCCTTGATAAATGTTATTTAATGTAGCAGCAAGTGGCCTGGTGAAGTGGCAGTCGCCTCTGTGAAGAGGCGATGCCTCTTCACCTAACTGCCAAAGAGGTGATCACCTCTTTGGCTTATAGGTTTAGGCCTTTTAGGCCAAATAGTTTGGGCTTGGAGTTGTGTTTGCATGGGTTTAGCTTCTTTGGGCTTAGGCTCTTAGGTCCATTCTCAAAAAGATTTCAGGCTTCACTTGCATTCGAGTTTTAAGTTTTCTCATCATCAGGCTTGACAACGGGCCGATCAAACCGAGCATCCCTAATTTGTCCCCTAACACAAGCCAACCGAATCTGGTATCTATAGTTTGCCCCCTGATTTTTCAAAAAATAAAATGCATGCAACAACAATTTTTCAAAAAATCATATACATAACAATAAATAAACATTAAGATGAGCAGCATACTTGAATCTCGGGTTTCACCTAAGAGATGAATCCTTCAATTCTGAAATGTGACCGTGATCCTCGGGTTTTTCTAGCTCAACTAGACACTCATTAATATTTGATAAATTATTTGAAGACTATTAACCTCGGGTTTTCTTGGCCCGATTACTATTTTATTAGGGACATAGACTTATAGGTTTTCCTGGCCCAACCATCAATCACCTAAAACATGATTCTCGGGTTTTCCTAGCCCGATTGTCACAACATGTGAAACATGATTCTCGGGTTTTCCTAGCCCGATCATCACTACACATGAAACATGATTCTCGGGCTTTCCTGGCCCGATCATCATAACACCAAAACTCGATTCTCAGATTTTCCTGACCCAATCATAACAACACCGAACTTGATTCTCGGGTTTTCCTGGCTCGATCATCACTTAACCTTGACTTTGGTTCTCGAGTTTTCCTAGCTTGACCACCATTAGGGATATGGTTTTTGGATTTTCCTGGTTCGATTATCACTCCTCTAGGGACATAGACTGCCAGGTTTTCCTGGCCCAATTGTCATTTACTTTCAACTTCAGGGATACTACCTGAACAGTCATCTTAATCTTTAAGCTTCGAGGATTCAAACCCAAACAGCCCTTTCTTTAAGCTTCAGGGTTTCAAACCCGAATAGCCTTGTCCTTGAGCTTCGAGGATTCAAACTTGAACAGCCCTTTCTTTGAGCTTTGGGGATTCAAACCCGAACAGCCCTATCCTTGAGCTTCAGGGATTCAAACCCGAATAACCCTTTCTTTACAAGACATAATCCTTGGGTTTTCCTAGCCCAAAAGGTAGTCCCTTAGCAATAATAGGAAGCTCACGCTGTCATCCTTGGGTTTTCCTAGCCCGAGAGGCAGTTCCTAAACAATAACAGGAAGCTCACACTATCATCCTCAGGTTTTCCTAGCTGGAGAGGTAGTTCCTTAATAATAATAGGAAGCTCACACCATCATCCTCGGGTTTTCTTGGCCTAAGAGGCAGTCCCTCAACAACAATAGGAAGCTCACGCCATCATCCTCAGGTTTTCCTGGTTCGAGAGGCAATTCCTTAATCTTAATACTTCAACAGAGAAAATCCACAACTCACCCTCAGCTATGGGCCAACCAAATTGAGAAATGAATGCTTGTGAACACTAATACTTTGATCAAAAAATAGAACAAATGAAGAGAACAACCATGGAAGCCATATAGCCATGCAAGCATCAGGCAGGAACAATAATGAATGCCGTATAGCCTCAGGGGCATCAAGTAAGACCAACAAATATACAAAAACATGAATAAAATAAGATCAAACAGAAAGCGCCATGTAACCTCTGAGGTGTCAGGCGGATGAAAATCACATCAGGCAATATAATCGCATTAGCATCAGGCGAAATCAACCAAAATAAGCCATGTAGCCACTAAGGCATCAGGCTAAAAAAATAACAAATAAAGCATGCATCAAATAAATCCAAACAAAAGGTGTCATATAGCCTCTGAGGCATTAGGCGGAGATAATAAAATGGTGTAGCCTCACAAGCGTCAAATGAAATCAAACTAAGCAAGTAAATCAAAATAAGTTGTATATCCTCATGAGGTGTCAGGCAAAACCAAACAAGAAAACTACATCTCAAGCATTTGAGCTAGCTTATTCTATTACACATCTAAAAAAGAGTCCAAAATCGATGTATGCATGGCCATGAATTTTGAAATCTCTCAAAAGTTATTTTGACAACACATGCTTATGTGGTGTGTGCAATGCTTATAGAAACATGCATTATTCTAATGTGCCTAAGCATGAAACCTGAAAATGATTTTTGTAAAATAATTCCATGTATGCATGAATAATTAAGAAAATAGTCAATAGCCAAATGCCCTTCCTATTTAGGATTAATCTTCGAGAACTGGTCCTCATCATATCAAAGAATCCAGATTTAAGTCTATTGAGACCAGCTTATCCAAATGAAATAGAATTTAAGACCCCTCATTATCAAATCAAGATGATGATATTCATGATCAAATCAGGATTTAAGTCTATTGAGACCAGCTTATCCAAATGAAATAGAATTTAAGACCCCCTCATGATCAAATCAGGATGATGATATTCATGCCCCCAGCTTAGTTGCTTCCTTAAAATGCTTTATTATCATATGACAGTTGCGCTTGACCCTTAGTGTGGAAGAGACTCTATTTGAAAACTCCATTACTCACGAGGCTCAACTCATTTCAAAAATTGCCCTCAGTCAAGGACTTCATAAAATATCTCGCTTTTGCACCATTAAGTAGAATCTTATGATCGTTTGAAGTCTTTTCTCAGAATGAAAATGCAACCGATTTTATTTTATATTCCCTTTTTTTCCTGGGTTGCTCCTTTTCTAGGATTTTTCGAACCTAACTGGGTCTTTCATATTTTCTTTTTTTTATTTTCCCTTTTTTTCCTAGGTCACTCCTTTTCTAGGAGTTTTCGAACCTAGCGGGTGGTTACAAATTCATGGTGATGGTCGATCACTTTTGTTACTCTCGATGTTCATGTTGTCACTTTAGCTACTGAGTGCTCTTACTACTAATCATCGGATGTTAATGTTACTAATGTTGTTGATTGCTGCAACACTAATGAGTCCATGTCTAACACTTCACATGCTAACAACATGTCAATTATGATTATCTTGACATGATTACTTCTCTGTTATAATCAGGCATGCCATATTGTGCTTGTTATTGATCATCCCTTTGTGGGTTTTCTTATCAACTATTTTTCAGCTCACAATTAGTGGGAGTTTTGTTAAAAAAAATAAAAATAAAAAATAAGGATTTTCCATGGATTGCTCAAAATTGACTTTTCAAATATTGGTGGCACAAATAAAGATTTCCCTTTTTTTCCACACTTCCGTTCTTTTTCATTTTCTTTTTCTTTCTTTTCTTTTTCTTTTCTTCTTCTTTTTTCTTTTTTCATTTTTTTCCTTTTTCTTTTCTTTTTTTGGTTTTATTTTTTGACAAATATGAGGAATTTATTTTAGGAAAAAAATGAAGTTGAATGTGCCCGAAGAAAAGTTTGAAAGTCAATTCTGATATTTTAATCCTCTCATTTTTTAGGGTTTTTTTTTCCTTTTTTTTTCAAATCTCTCTCTCTTATTCAAGCATAAGATTGCATGCACAATTATAACAAATTAATGCTCATGCAAATTAAACAATCAAACATTCATTAGCATAAAAGAAAATATTACGGCAAAATATTATTTGAAACCATTACAACCAACAATAACTATTCTTGAGTGTCCAAATCCAAGTCAGCTTCAACTTGCACTCCAAAATGATACAACTCTTTAAATTCCTTTATGCCCATGTCTTTCAACTTGTCAGCTAGAGGAGGGATGTTGGCTTCTATAGCTATTATTAACTAGTCTGACTTTGCAGGTCTGTGCTTCATCTGAGATAACTTTTCTCTCCACCTATCTAAGAAGCTCACGAAGGGCTCATTAGGTCTTTGCACTGTATTCTGTAGCTCATGAAGACAAACTTTAAACTGAAAGTTTAGCCCATATTGTTTGATAAAGACTGAACACAGCTCCTTCTAGTCTTACTGGACATATGCATCCAAAGTGTAGAACCAATTAATAGTAGCTCCTTCCAAGGATAATGGAAATTGCTTGATAATTTGAGTTTCTAACAACTCAGTGGCCTTCATGTAAGTGACATACTACTTCAGATGCAAGTAAGGGTCATCAGTACCAGAGTATTTCTTCATATTTGGAAATTTATATTTCGGGGGTAGTGATTCTCTAGAACCCAAATCCAAGTCAATATCAGCAAAGTCCAGACTGAGCCTGTGGTTCTTTAATGTTTTCTATAGTTGATTCATCTGTTTTGTCAGGTCTTTCATCCATTCAGTCTTAGCAGAATCTACTAGTGCTTTTCCTTTCAATTGCTTACCCAAAACAGTTCTGGTTTCAAAATCATCTTCATTAGAGAGCATTTTTCCTTTAATATCAGCAACCATGTCCCTAACCATTTATCGCATCTCATCATTGATCTCTTTCAACAGTTCTTTCTTAAAAGCTTCAACATCAAAATTAGAGGGTTCTGCCATTTTGCTCCTTTTGTCAAGTGGTCTTAACTATCTAATTGGATCCTTGATATTAGTGGGCCAGATTCTTTTGATCTACTTCCAAAAAAGAAGAGGTTTATGGCTAAGAAAAATGCATTTTTGAAAGTTGCAATGAATGTCATGTATGCATGAAATGATGGATTTTTTTTTTTTTTGAAAATTAAAATGAATGTCATGTATGCATGCAATGTAAGATTTTTTTGTTGTTTTAAAAATTAAAATGAGTGTCATGTATGCATGAAATGCAAGATTTTTTTTTTTTTGGAAACTTAAGAAATAAACAAAAAAGAAGATACATAAAACCAAAATGTGAAGCTTAAACATGCAAACTTTTGCCCTTATTTCTCCCACATGCGTATTCAATGGCAAGTATCTTGCCCTAAGATTTTTGGCCTGGGTTTTAATTATTAACAAGGGATAACAAAATTGACGTATGTAAGAAAACTCTCAAAATGATTCAGACAAGTAATGGGTCCTTTAAATAAAGCCCGAGTCCATTTCCTATAAGCCAAGATCCTTGGTACCATAAACTTATTTATCAAGGCCCACTTGAAATGGGTCATGAATAGACATGAGAGGCCCTTATTGACTAGTTTTTTTATAATGGACTTTGGTTGGGCACGAGGGCCCATTTTACCTTGGATCGCTTATTGATGGGCTCAAGATTTATTTTAAACACATGCATGTGGGAAAAATTCCTAAGGATAGTTGTTAGGTCATTACATGGGCTTGAGTCTTGGGTAAAAAGGCTTCAGCTCCCATAATGATATACATCCATATACATCTCCCCACTCAAGAGTCAAACAATGTGGATTAGTACGTGTCATGAGTGACAATAATCAAATATTTCACTACCAGGTTTGAGTGAAACGTAGGTAGCGAAGTACTAGTTATTATCGGGTTAATTAGGGACTGAAGTGTGCATTGTGTACAAAATGTGTAGTGAATGCATAAATACAAAATAAATAAGAAAATAATTAAAGATGATAAAACACAAAACACTGGAATTAGTTTCTCTATCCCCAATGGAGTCACCACTGTAGGCAGCGGGGTTTAGCGCTCACCCAAGGGTTTGGCGACCACAGTACTGTGTGGGCTCGAGGCCCACTTGGAAATATGATATAGGTCTTGGGCCTATTTGGAGATGGAGTCGCCACCCGGATAAAAATTGAGACACACTGTACAACAACTGAATCTCATGGAGGTTCCCATAAGCCATCATCAGATATCAGGTTCGAAAACTAGGTATGAGCGTTTGAATACTCACCCAACCTTGCGATTAGCCTCCGTTTGTGTTTCGCATTTTATTACCTTTAATTCTTTAATTATTTCCTCATTTACATTCAAAATTGCACTTACCTTCATTCACTTTCCAAGTTTTATAGTTAAGTCCAAGTTTGCACATTAATCCAATTTCATGCTTTTAAGTCCCATCATTCAAAAAAAATAAAATAAGTAATAATTTACAACCATATATTCAAAATCAAATGGAGGGAAGGGATTAAGGATTACAATGTTTTTATTATACAAAACAGAATAGAATAAACAAAAAGTAAACCAAAATAAATCAAAAATAAACAAAAGTAAAAATAATAATAAGCACACAAATATTTAATTAAGCAAGATAATAAAATAACTGTATAAAAAAGACTGAAAATATAAAAATATGAAAATACATAAAAATAAAAATAAATAATAAATAATAAATAATAAATAAAAATGATATGGTCACCTCTAGCCATGGGGCGTCGCCTTATGGCACAGAGGCGATAGGCTCAAATGGGCTTTATGGCAAAAATAATAATAAAATATATGAAAACCATGCAAATTCAAACAATATTCATGTAAAAATTTGACTAATATATTAAATTTTAACCAACAAAATATACAGAAATACTCTTGTCATTCTACTAGTGAAGTGGTTGAAAAATGAACAAATTCGGAGTAAAAAAATCTAATTATATGAATAGTAATTTTTGAAATAGCAAAAATACATGCAATAATATGACATTGAACTAAAACCATGTAATTTTGAGTAACACATCAAATGGGGGCAAACAAAATATATTGTCATGTTCGTGTCATTCTTCTAATGAAATGGGTGAAAGGAAAAAAATTTTGAGCACAAATTTTTTTTTCTTATGAATAGTGATATTGGTAATAGCAAAATAAAGAAAGTTACCTGTTAAAGTGGCAATCGCCTCTGTCATGAGGCGTCGCCTCTTCGCAGAATGATCGAAGAGGCAATCGTCTCTTCGCAGAGACAATCGAAGAGGCGATCGCCTAACCAGCAAATGCAGACAACTCTCACAGACAATAAACTTAGTTTTCAAATAATCAATAACTAATGTAAATGAACAAAACTTACAATGAAACAAGAATTTTTCTCAAAATAATTAACCCTCTGAGGTATGGACTTGATTTTTTTGCACACCTGAATGCAAGGTTTTTCCCTTCTTCTTCTCAAGGATCGACTTTGAAGCTTAATCCCTCCTTTCTTCCCCAAAAAATCTTCCCTTTTTCCAGAACCTCTTTCTTCTTATTTCAGAGCTCGCCCTTTTTTTTCTCTCTAAACCTCTAAGATTTTTTTTTCTCTTTCTCTATCAACCCCTAGCTTTTTTCCGTGAACCCTCTCTTTTCATTTTATATTTCCCCAACTTAATCCTTACCCCTACTCTCTTCATCATTACCATCCCCTTTTTAGCCCACAACTTTTCCCCAAAAACTAACTATTCTTGCTATAATTGCAGAGCAAGAATAGGTGGGGGTCTACCAACTTGCTGACCTTGATAAACGTCATTTAATGTAGCAGCAAGTGGCATGGTGAAGAGGCGGTCACCTCTGCCTCTTCACCTAACTATCAAAGAGGCGATCGCCTCTTTGGCTTATAGGTTTGGGCCTTTTGGGCTAAATAGTTTGGGCTCGGAGTTGTGTTTGCATGGGTTTAGGTTCTTTAGGCTTAGGCTCTTAGGTCCATTCTCAAAAAGATTTCGGGCTTCACTTGCATTTGAGTTTCGAGTTTTCTCATCATCGGGCTTGACAACGGGTCGATCAAACCGAGCATTCCTAATTCATCCCCTAACATGGGCCGACCGAATCGGATGTCTACAATTATATATTTGATTTATTGAAATTAAAAAAAAAATAACATTTAAAAATAATGGTAAATTTATTAAAAAAAAGAAAGAGAAAATTAAAAAAAGGAACAAAAAAATAAAAATAAAAAAGAGATTGTATTTTAACATAAAATGTCAAAAAAATTATGAAATAAAATCCAAAAAATATATTGTCTAATATTTCACTAATATAAAAAGATTAAAAGAAAAAAATCAGAAAATAAAAATTTTGAAACAAGATGAAAACCAAAAAAAATAGAGAAATTAAAAATTAAAAAAAAGGAAGGAGAAAAGAATAAAAATAAAAAAATAATAAGAAAAAAAGAGAAATAAAAAATAAAAAAAGAAGAGGAAAGAAAATGAGAAAAAAAGATAAAAGAAAATTTTAAAAAAAAGAGAAAAATGAATAAAAAAAAAAAGGAAAATGAGGGTTTACATACCAACTGAACTAATACAGGAGTAGTGAAAATGAGGGTTTTTGCTCTCCGTCTACCATGCAGCCGCCGGAGGCTTTACCTCTGCCCATTACCGTCAGAATAAAGGATTTCATACTCCTGCGCGACCATATTGCCCATGCAGAACTGTTTTCTCCCACTGGTTTTCTCAACAACAGTCATCAGGCTCACGTTTCCGATGCCATTCCTGACGCTCTGCCAAGATCTACGTATGCAGAAGTGGTGGCTGCGCGACCATCAAACCCTCTTCCGTTACCTTCCCATCACAAGCAAAGTGCTTATTAGGCAATTAAAATCAATCCTGACATTTATAAGAAACGTGTGACTTTCTACCAGCATTCGTTGATCACAAGAATAGTTTTACAAAAGGGAGACGCTCCTTGGATTTTATCTAAACTTAAGGAGAAACTTAGTGCAGTATGGAATCTCCTAGCGGTTGGCACCTTATATCGCTTGGCAGGGGATTCTATCAGGTTCTCTAGACGGTGGTAACTAAAGAGCAATACTTGAATCATTGTGCAATTACGCTTAAGCCTGGTCTTTATCGCCTTCAGCAATAGACGCCAGGATTTGATCCTTATAAGCAAAAGACCACGTCTACTCAATTACGGATCAAATTTTATCACTTACGTTGGGAGCTTTGGGATCCACAGATTTTGATTGATATTGCTCACAATATTGGCTGTCCTATCCGGATTGATAAAACAACACTTAAAAGAGATCTAAGACACTTTGCACGTGTTCTTGTAGACATTGATCTGGCAAGCTCATTGCAACATCTTTTGATGCTTGAGTGTAATGGAATGCTACTGGACATTGATGTGGTATATGAAAATTTGCCATTATTTTGTCGATCCTGCAATTCGATTGGTCATGGAGCTGCAACATGTAGACTGGTTACGTTTAAGAATGCTGTGAATCAACCTGAACCCGCCAAAGCAGATGTGCCTCGTCATCCTTCCAGAGGACGATCACAGTTCTGGACTGAGTGGCATCCTAAGCGTGCTCGTTCCCCTGGGCATTCAGTAGAGCATCGGTTGCATTCACCTGACCATGCCCAGTAGACTATTCCAGACCCTTCGCCAAAGGATTTGGTTCCTCGTCTAGATGCTGCCTTAAAGGCTCGAATGTTTCTTCCAATGTCCATCAGGCTGGTCTAATTTCTGAGAAGGATTTGGTTCCAATGACCATCAGGTTGGTCTAATTTATGAGGGACACAATTACACTTACAAAGTTTAGGGTGAGGCGAATAAGTCTCTAGTTCGAGTAGCAAGACTTCAAATGAACAGGTACTTGCCCAAAATGAAATGGAATCTATTGCTAAACAATTATGGGCAAATCTGGTAGAATTTGAGAAGGATAATTGACAAGTTGTTTCAGCTAAGAAGGAAAAAAAGAAAAAAGGGAAGTTGAATGCTCCAGTGCTCACAGGGCCTGGGCCAAATACCATGTCTGTTTTATGACCTTCTCAATGAACCTTTTTTATTAGAATTGTCAAGGGTTAGGAAACCCTAACACTCAGCGAGTTTTAATTAATTTTGTTCGCACTCTTTGTCCTTCATTTTTTTGTATTGCTGAGCCTATGGTTCATTTTGAGGCTATTAATAGTAGATTTTGGAATGCTTTGAATTTGTCTTTTATTTCTTCTTCATTGTCCACTAATCCCAAGTTATGGCTGATGGTCTCTAATTCTATTGGTGCGGGCAGTATGAATGTGTTCTCTGGTTCTTATCAGCAGATTATAGTGGAATGTCAACTTAACAACCAGTCTCAATTTGTTACTTGTGTTTATGCCAGTATTTATTCTATAACTCGCAGACTGCTTTGGAATGAGCTTGAGTATCTTGCTTTTTTAATCTCAGATAATTGGTTTGTGCGTGGGGACTTTAATGCCTATTTTGGTGCTGATGAAAAATTGGGTAGGCCTCCTAATACCCGATCTTGTTAGGATTTCTCTTCTGCTATGGCAAATTGTTCTTTGTCTTGCTTAGATACCAAAGGCCCTCTCTTCACATGGACAAATAAAAGGAAAGGTGTTCATAGATGGATATTCATTTGGACACAGCTTTTTATTTTGAAAATTCTTTTCTTAACTGCAGCTCTATTGATTGTCATGCTCTGGCGTGCATTTATTCTGATCATAATCCAATATTACTTCTTTGTTTCCAAGGCTCTATGTCTCCTAGGCCATTTCGGTTCTTATCTATGTGGACGAGCCATGAGAGTTTCTTAACTTCGATTGACACATTCTGGAAATCATTGTCAGTTTTAGGACATCCAATGTTCATCATGATGCATAAATTGAAGTTGCTTCATTTTTTTTTTTGCGCAGTTGGAATAAAGATACTTTTGGCTATGTTGATCATCTCATTACCTCAGAAAAGCAAAAACTTCTTGATGTTCAACAAAAGATTGAAATTAATGGGTTTTCTAAAGATTTGCATAGTCATGAACTAGAAGCAAATAATGATATGGTGATGCAATTATCGAGACAGGAATCATTGCTCAGGGATAAGAGTAGAATTAGGTGGTTACATGTGGGAAATAGAAATTCAAAATTCTATTATAGTCTTCTTTCTAGCCGAAGTGGTCAGTCTTTTGGTCTCTTTAATGATTGATGGGACTTTAAAGACTGATTCTTCCCGGATTTCTACTCATGTCACTCATTTTTTCTTCTCTTTTCACTTCGAATCATGCTCCTCCTGACGTTTCAGGGATCAAGCAGGTAATTCCGAATGTTGTTTCTGCTTCTGATAATTTATCTTTGACATTAATGCCTAGCAATGATGCTATTCGATCAATTTTTTTTATATGGATCCTCATAGTGAGCATGGTCTTGATGGCTTCACTGACCTATTTTTTCGCACTTGTTGGGACACTGTGGATTCTAATCTTTGCACTGCAGTTCAGAGTTTCTTTGCTACAGGTTCTTTATTAACCGGATTAAACTCCAGCCTAATGGTTCTCATTCCTAAAGTGGTGGGTGCCAATATAGTGGATAAATTTTATTCCACCATTTTAAGTAATTTTATTTTTAAGATTATTATTAAAATTCTTGTTGATTGTTTGGGTTTTATTGCTTCAAAGATTATTTCTGCGAATCAATTTGGATTTTTGAAAGGTAAGCATATTAAAAATTGTATAGTGACAACCTTAGAGTGCTTTAACTTGATGAATCATCCTTGTTGGGGTGGTAACATGCGTTGGAAAAAATAACAGAGTCGTTGCAACGGAATAAAATTATCTGGGATAAAATAAAATAACTGCAGAAATAATTAAATAAAATGCGGCAGTAGAATTAGCCAATAGATGAATAAGATAAGCGGTAGAACCAGCCAATAGATAAATTAAATAGGCAGTAATACTGACCACATAAATAAACAAAAATGACACTAAAATTTTTTACGTGGAAAACCTTATAAAGGCAAAATCACGGGACCCAATACAGATAAATCCTCCACTATAAAAATAATAGTAGGTATAAAAAAGAGTCTTCTCTAAATCAACACTAAATGTATACAAAAATGATATCTCACCAAAATAATGGCACACAAGTGTTTCCCACACCCCAAAATAATTTTCTTACTATTTTGTCACTCCCCTTTTGAGAAAATATTCCAAACCCTTAAAAATCTCTCTCACACATCAAAACAAAATTAATTGTTTTGGCTTTCTCACAAACACATACGCAGCTCTCTCAATTTTCCCCGCATATTCCTCACACTCCTTCTGTCCAAGGCATGGCTTTATATAGCCAATGCCTTGGCCCCGTTGTCAAAATTTTTACAAAATTTTTCAACAAAAAAATTTCTACTTTGGTGCAGCCAATTATGACTTACCTTTTTTTAAAAAAAATGGCTGACATTAAGTCGGGACCACAACAATTCTCCCCCTCTCAACTTACATGGAGGTCATCACCATTTCGGCAGTTAAGCGATAAAACTCAAACTTTTCTCTTGGTAAAGTCTTTATCAATATGTCTGATCCATTTTCATCTGTATGGATCTTCTTAAGCTATAATAGCTTCTTCTCTAATACATCTCTAATCCAATGATATCTCACATCAATGTGTTTTGATTGTGAGTAAAAGGAGGAATTCTTCCAAAAATGGATAGCACTCTAACTGTCACAAAATAACTCGTATCTTTCTTATTGAAATCTAAGTTCATTTAAGAACTTCTTCATCCATAGCAACTCCTTACAGGCTTCAGTTATTGCAATAAACTTCGCTTCAGTGGTAGACAAAGCAACACATTTCTATAACTTTGACTGTTATGACACAGCTCCCCCTGCAAACATAATCAGATACCTTAAGGTTGACTTTCTCGAATCAGCATCTCCTGCCATGTCTGCATTTGTGTATCCAACTAATACTGGTTTGGCATCTCCAAAACAAAGACATACATTGGTCGTTCCACGAAGGTACCTGAAAATCCATTTCACTACAGCCCAATGTTCCTTTCCAGGATTTAAAAGAAATATGCTCACAACTCCAACTGAGTGTGCAATATCTGGTTGTGTACACACTATGGCATACATTAAGCTACCAACTGCTGAAGCATATGAAACTCTTTCCATCTTCTCCTTCTCATTATCAATTGAAGGGATTTGCTGAGAAGTCAATTTAAAGTGATTAGCAAGAGGAGAACTAACCGCTTTAGCATTGTATATGTTGAACCTCTGAAGTACCTTCTCAATGTACTTCTCTTGTGACAACCATAATTTCTTGACACCTCTATCTCTGATAATTTTCATGCCAAGAATCCGCTTTGCTAGTCCTAAGTCTTTCATGGTAAAAGACTTACTCAACTACTTCTTCAAGCTGTTAATTTTGGAAACATTCCAACCAACTATCAACATGTCATCCATATAGAGCAAAAACACAATAAAGTCATCATCAGAGAATTTCTGAATAAATACACAATGGTCTAAAGTGGTCTTCTTATAGCCTTGCTCCCCCATAACAGACTCGAACTTCTTATACCATTATCTTAGTGCCTGTTTCAAGCCGTACAAGCTTTTCTTTAATTTGCAAAGACAGTCCTCTTTTCCTTTTTCTTTAAAACCCTCTGGATGCTCTATAAATATTTCTTTTTCCAAATCACCATGAAAGAAGGTAGTTTTAATAGCCATTTGTTTAATCTCTAAATCAAAACTTGCTGCCAAACCCAGCACAGTGCAGATGGATGTCATTTTCACGATTGGAGAAAAAATCTCATCAAATTCTATGCCCTTTCTTTAATTAAATCCTTTTACAACCAGTCTAGCTTTAAATTGTGGCTAGAGACTGTGTTCTTCATGCTTGATCTTGAACACCCAATTATTCTTCAAAGCTCTCTTGCCTTCAGGCAACTTCACTAGCTCAAACGTCTTGTTATCATGCAGAGACTTCATCTTATCCTTCATGGCTTCAAACCATTTATGCTTATGTTCATCATTCACAACTTCTTCAAAGCTTTTTGGCTCTCCCCTATCAGTTAGTAACACATACTGATCTCGAGGATATCTGATAGAAGGTTGTCTAATTCTATCAGATCTCTTTAGTAGCACTAGAGAATCCTCATCTGTCAGTGGTTGATCATGAACACCATCATCATCATTTTCAGATGGAATCTCAATAAGAGCATCTTCATCACCTCCATCTGGCGGAATAACTTCATTTTCATCCTCAACTTCCCTGGGCACCATTGTTGGGGGAACTAACTTTAAATTTGAATCATCTTTAGAGCTGGGGATATTCTTCTCAACTGTGGCAATGTCTTTGATTGTCTTATCTTCAATAAACACAGCATCACGACTTCTGACAAGCTTCTTCTGGACTAGATCATAAAATCTATAGCCAAGTTGATCTTGACCATAGCCAATGAACACACACTGTCGTGTCTTGACATCAAGCTTGGACCTCTCATATTTAGGAATATGCATAAAGGCTTTACACCCAAAGACCCGAAAATGACCATAGGAAACATCTTTTCCTGACCACACCCTCTCTGGAATGTCAGACTATAGAGGAACATATGGTGAAAGGTTCAGCACATGCACTGTTGTAAGTAGAGCTTCACCCCAAAATGTTTTAGGTAACTTTGATTGTGAGAGTAGAGCTCTGACTCTCTCCATCAAAGTCTTGTTCATTCTCTCAGCTAAACCATTCAACTGTGGCATCTTTGGAGGTGTCATTTGATGTCGAATATCATACTCTTTATAATAAGTATCAAATGGTCCAGAGTACTCTCTACCGTTGTCTGTCTGGATGCACTTCAGCTTTTTGTCAGTTTGTCTCTCTACCAGGGTGTGAAATTCCTTGAAGACATTTAGAACTTGATCTTTTGACTTCAAGGTGTATGCCCACGTCTTCCGAGAATGATCATCAATGAAAGTTACAAAGTATTGATAACCACCAAGTGACTTTGGCATTAGCCCACACAAGTCTGAATGAATTAAATCTAGCACATTCTTCATTCTGAAAAGAGGAGAACTCCTAAAAGCAACTATTTTTTGCTTTCCTACAAGACAATCAGCACATTTCTCCAGATGTATAAGAACTATTCCAGATAACACATTTTTCTTAGCCAGCACTGTCATCCCTTTCTCACTTATGTGGCCAAGTCTTCTATGCCATAACTCAACTGTACTGTCTTTTTCCACAGTATTCACTACGTCTTTGGAGATGTTTGCAGCATAAAGTACAATGCTGAGTCCTTTTTACCTCTAGCCACCACCAATGAGCCTTTAGTGAGTTTCCATTGACTGTTATGGAAGGTGTTGCAAAAACCTTCATCATAAAGCTTGCCTGTTGAGATCAAATTCAGCCGAATATCTAGAACATGCTTGACATTCTTCAAAATTAGTCTTGTGTCACTTGCCATTTCCAAACACACATCTCCTTCACCAGCAACTCTTTTTCGATTGCCATTTCCCATCTTCATAAATCTAGAATCTCTTGAAGTTTAGGATGAAAAGAATTCTCTTTGAGATGTAGCATGAATGGAAGCACCACTATCAATCACCCAACTAGTCTCATGGGTAGTAAAATTAACAGTATCATCATCAAAATGGACATTGAATTCATCGAGAAGATTTGCTTAATCATCATCATTGTTGTCATCTTTTCTCACATCTTTGGCTTTGTTCTTATCCTTGAACTTTCGACAGAACTTTATGTGGCCTTTCTTTTTGCAGTAATGGCATTCAATATTTGCATACTTATTTAACTTTTCTCTGCTCTTATCTCTTTTCTTTGAGCTTCGAGTCTCACTTCTCCCCCTGGAATTTATAACAATAATATCTGAATGTGTTATAGAGGCGCCTTTTGATCTACATCTCATCTCTTTATTCAAAATACTACTTTTGAAAAACTCCATATTTACTACACTGTTTGGTACAGAGTTTATAAATGAAATCTTCAAAGTCTCCCATGACTCTAGCAGAGAAGCCAATACCATAAGAGCAAGAATTTCATTGTCAAAATTTATGCCCATTCCCGATAACTGATCCACGATCCCTTACATTTCATTCAAGTGATCGGCGATAGAAGAGCCTTCCTGATATTTTATTTGCATTAATTTTGTCAGATAAAATAATTTGTTATTGTCGGTCTTTGAAGCGTACAACTCCTCAAGCTTGTTCCACAATGTCCGTGTATAAGTTTCACTGCAAATGTGGTTGTATACATTGTCTTCAATGTACTACCAAATAAAGCCACACACTTGCTCATGCTCAAATGCCCATTCCTCATATGCCTTTCCTTCGGGTTTTGTTGTAGCAATAACTGGTAGATTCAACTTCATCACAAATAGGAGATCTTTCATCTTATTTCTCCATATGTGGTAGTTTGTGCCATTTAAACTGATCATCTTGCTAATCTTTGCCTCCATCATTGCAATATTTAATTATGCCTCCAGAATACGAACTAACGGCTTGTTGGGAAAAATAACAGAGTCGTTGCAGCGGAATAAAATTATCTGGGATAAAATAAAATAACTGCAAAAATAATTAAATAAAATGAGGCGGTAGAACCAGCTAATAGATGAATAAGATAGGTGGTAAAACCAGCCAATAGATAAATTAAATAGGCAGTAATACTAAACATACAAATAAACAAAAATGACACCAAAATTTTTTACGTGAAAAACCTTATAAAGGAAAAACCAAAGGACCCAATACAGATAAATCCTCCACTATAAAAATAATAGTAGGTACAAGAGAGAGTTTTCTCTATATCAACACTAGAGATATACAAAAATGAGATCTCACCAAAATAATGGCACACAAATGTTTTCCACACCCCAAAATAATTTCCTTACTATTTTGTCACTCCCCTTTTGAGAAAATATCCTAAAGCCTTAAAAAACTCTCTCACACATCAAAACAAAATTAATTGTTTTGGCTTTCTCACAAATACATACGCAGCTCTCTCAATTTTCCCTGCATATTCCTCACACTCCTTCTGTCCAAGGCATGGCTTTATATAGCCAATGCCTTGGCCTCGTTGTCAAAATCTTTGCAAAATTTTTCAACAAAAAAATTTCTTCTTTCGATGCAGCCAATTATAAATTACACTTTTTTTTCAAAAAAATGGCCGACATTAAATCGGGACCACAACATATTAAAAAGGCATTTGACTCTATGGAATGGGATTTTATTATTGCAGTGCTGCAAAATTTTAGGTTTTCTGATAAATTTTGTGATTGGATTTAGGCTGTTTTTCAGTTAGCTAGGCTATCTATTTTAATTGATGTAGCCATAATGGGTATTTTTCAATCTCTCGTGGAGTTCAATAGGGAGACCCTCTATCTCCTTTGCTTTTCTGTGTAGATGAGGAATTGTTGAGTTTTAAATTGACTCAATTAGCAAAGTCTGAGAAGTTAGTGCCTATATTGTATGATGGTAATGTCACTTGTCCTTCTCATTTATTTTATGTGGATGACATTCTTATTTTTGTAAGACTATTCATGGAAAAATTAATATTTTAACCTTTATTTTTTTAATTGAGAAAAATCAAAAATATTTTTTAGCAGCAGTATTACTCCGACTCGTGCCCATTCTTTATGCACTTCTGCAGGTATGCATGCTAGTGGTTTTCCATTCACTTATTTGGGTGTCTCTATTTTCATGGTGCTCCTAAACCTAGATGGCTTCAGTCTATTGCTGATCGCGTTATTGCTAAAATGGAAGCATGGAAGGGCCACACTCTCTCTACGGCTGATAGGCTTGCCTTGATTAAATCTTCTATTTATGTTTCTTTGTTGCTTAGTTCATGATTTATAAATGACCTGCTTCCCAGCTTAAATATATGGAAAAAGCTATTTGACATTTTTTATGTACTAGTTCTATCGCCTCCAAGAAATTAGTTGCAATTGGATGGGATAAATGTTGTGTTCCAGTTGACAAGGGTGGTCTTAGGTTGAAAAGATTATTTTGTTTTAACAAGGCTTTGTTGGGTAGAGTGGCTTGGAAAGTATGTTGCAACTATAATTTTGGTTTATTCTTTTCTTCGCATGCGTTTCCTTTATGTTGGTGTTCCAAGGAATTCTTTTATTTCTTCCTCTATTTGGCCATCAATCCGTGCTATTTACCAAGATTTTCAGACTAATTTTTAATGGCCTCCGGGGGTGAATTCTAGACTTTATTTCAGGACTTCTAATTTTCTGGGTTACTCCATTGCTGACCGTATTGGCATCCCGCTCTAGTCTCACAAATGCCTTCATGCTTGTATTTGTTGTTTCTTTTGGGATGGGTCTTGGCATATCTTGGCGGAGTTTTCCAATGCTTTTCCAGAGGTTGTCTTGGACTTAGATAATGTGGTTTTTTTAACTATAGATAAAGATGTTTTCATTTGGCACTTTTCTCTAAATGGCAGCTTTGCATGTAAATGGGCGAATGACTTCTATCATTCTCCTTTACCAAAAATTGCATGGGGACGTGATATTTGGAGACACTATCTCCCCCCAAGTTGCTCTTTCTTATGTTGGAGAGCTTTACTGCAGGGGTTACCTTCGGATAAGGTCCTTCAACGGAAAGGCATAATGATTGTTTCTTAATGCGGCATATGTTTAAATGCCTTCGAAACCACGGATCATGTCTTAGTTGCTTGCCCATATGTCAAAGGTCTTTGGACTACTCTCTAAGACCTTTTTCAGGTACTGTTCTCTATTTCTGGTTCCACTTTGGATTTATATTCAATTGTGGCTTCGCTCTCTTGTTCGAGTCAACTATCTGCCCTTTGGAAAGTGGGTGTCATCTCAGTCTTTTGGCTACTTTGGTTAGCTCGTAATAAGGCAACATTCAATGGTTTATTTATTTCTTTAAATGTCTCCATCCAAAGCCTCTGAAAATGCATTAAGGAGTCAGCTTTGTTTAAGGTTGGTCACATGCATAATACTCGATCTGATTTGGTTTCTCTTCGTCGACTTCGCATCCCTGGAATTGTGAAGTCTACTGTCCCTCCGCGTGCTATATCTTGGTCTCCTCCTTCAGCTAGTTAGTTCAAAGTCAATATAGATGGGTTGGCTAAGGGCTGTCCAGGGCCTTTAGGTGCATGTGGCATCTTCCAGAACTCTCAAGGATCTGCTGTCAGGCCTTTTGCTGTTACACTTGGGGTTCGCTTCGCTTTTGAAGCAGAGATGATGGCGATCATGACAGCAATTCATTTGGCTCTCCAACGTAATTTTACTCCTCCTTAGATCAAAAGTTATTCCACCTTTCTTGTCCAGCTTGTCCAAAGCCAAAGCTTACAAGTTTCGTGGGAAATGCACAGCGACTGGCATTCATTTCTTGTCTCCATCAAAACCTTGCGTTTCCACATCAGTCATATTTTTTGGAAAAGGAACCGAGTTGCCGATCGGCTTGCTAATCTGGTAGTCCATCTTAACAGTCTTTAGTGGTGGCCTTTTTATCCTGCCCAGTGTCATGACTTAGTTTTTAATGATGCTATGGGTTGTATTAGTTATCGTTTTTAGGTTTCAGTTTAGCTTTTCGTTTGTCATTGCCTTTTGAGGTTGTATTACACTGTTTTATTTTTTCTTACTAATAAATTGCTTTGTGTTGGTGCATGAAGTAGGTATTTAAAGGTGTAAACTAGTTAGAATTTTTGGTGCACCATTGATGCCATCCTAAGTAGCATTATATAAAAAAAATTAAAATAAAAAAGAAGAAAAAAATTAAAATAAAAGGAGAAATAAGATAAAAAGAAAAAGGGTGCATATCTAATAATAAAAGTGATAAAAGTGTAAATAAAAATGCTAAATCAGTAAATAATAAAAAATTTAGATATTTTAGTAAATATTTTTTACAAATTGCCTATTCGTGTAAATATCTCTTTGATAATTTTGTTGGTTCCACCATTATAGTATAGTCGATTTTCTAATTCCATGCATCTTTAATTAATGTGATACCATATAAACCAAAATTGAATTTTATTATGGCTTTAACAACACCCAAAAATTCCAAATCAAACTGATAATTTAAAAAAAAAAATTGCTTATATTTTTCATTTTGGAATATTTGATTGTTGTGCTTCTAATTTTTTTTTTTTTTTCAAGAATTTCGAATTTTTTATTTTAGATTGCTAATATGGTGCTAAATATGGAGATTTAGGTAGCTAGCCATGTGCAAATTAATCTACGATGATCCTAGTTCGGGTTTTGGTTACAATTTTTTTGTTTTTGGTCGTTCTTCTAAATTCATTTCTTTTTGTAGTGGCGTGCTCAAGTCGAAAATCGATTGCATATATTTGGAATTGCTAAATATACATCAAACAATGAAATGGAAATTGTTTAAACACCTCCAATCCCATTGTTATCTTTCAATCAAAAATAGAAACACAAATAAATATCCTAGACTAGTCTAGTCCACGTCGTTCACAAGTAGTTTAAAGTAGCAAAAAATATCAACATCTAAATGTAAAAAGTAAAGTTTGAATTCTCATCCCACTATTGTCCTCCCTTAGTGCAAAATTAAACCACTTGAATGCTATCAATTCACAAAAAAAATCATGAAAGAGACAATACAGAAACAATGATTAATATTTCGTCATATTTAAGTTTAAATATTTTATTATTATATTGACATGTGGTTTAATATATATTTTTCTAAATTCATATAATTTAATTTTTATTTTTTAGCTCTAGTATATCTTGCTAGTATTTTACTACATGCTCCGTGCCATGAAGTAATAATTTCTTTCTTTATTCTTGAAAAATGATAATTAATAATATGCTTAGCAAATATTAAATAAAGGTGCTAAAATTAAAATCCCACATTTATATCTTAAGAAGGAGCATTAGATATGATACCCCACATACATATTCTTCTTATAGTAAAGGTTATTGTTCTAAAGAAGAATTACTTGTAAAAGAAGGATATCCAATCCAAATAGGAAGAGTCCATAATTTGGGAGACATCTAAATAGGAAGATACTCCTCAAAAAAGGCACAAATCCTAGGCAAATGAGGAATCATATTCCTCTCAAGTTTAAACATTACTATCCCTATATATACCCCTTATGATACGAACCCTACCTATAATAGAGATAGAACGCGCATCCAACTTTGAAATCGTTGCCCAAGATCGTCAAGATGAGGTTGTGAAGATGGAGCTAAACCCCTTGCTTATTAAAGTGAAGGAAGATACTTAGCTATTATAAGATGAACAATCACACAATTCTAAGTCTAACATAGAAATTGTAATGAAAGGTAGATGTGAAACAATTCAAGTAAACTTGCAAAGTTTCAAAAGAACAAAGTTTAAGGAAAAACCTCACTTTTAATATTTCAATCTTCTTCTTTTCTTAAATTCGTATGTCATAGGGTTAACCCTTATATAGGCATGTAAACAACCTAATCCTTAAAGGAAAAGGTTCTATTCCTTATTCCCAAAGATACCTATATAGGAAAATCCTTAATTAAGGAGATTTCCTTTAAAATAGGATAACTAATGACAACTAATGACAACTCATCTTTGAAAAGTCAAAATTGACAACTCATTACAATTCATGACAACTAAACAAAATGACAACTCATGACAACTAAGCATTAAAGTATGCCATGTCACATGCCATGTCATATGTTGACCATTGACCATTGACTTTGACTTGTTGACTATTTGACTTTGACTTTGACTTGTTGACTTTGACTTGGAATATTCTTGAATCTTCTCACATCTTCTAGAATCTTCTTGAATCTTCCTTATTGACTCAAAAATAAGAAAATAAATCAAAATTCATCCAATCAAGCTAATTAATTTCAGAATAGGAAATTAAGCTAATTAGCTTGAATTCTTCATATTCAGGCACTTTTGATCCCTTTTAGGGTTCATATTACCTTATATCTCTCATTTTTATTTATTCTATTCCTTTTATTCATTACTCTCTTTATCTCTCTCTAACTTAATCATCGAAGGGTTTGTGGGGATACTCCCCATATCTTATCTTGCCCTTTGTTGATTGCTTGCTTGCTTGTAGGACTCGGAGGTTTCAAAAACAAGTTATTAAGTAGTGCCCTCTGTGGGAAACTCTTGAAATAAAGTCATTATTATCTACCGAGTAAAACAATTACACCATGACTTCTAGTCCGCCATCAGCCCCTGTCCAGCTTAACCCATCAACCCTATCCAGTAGATCCAGCACAACCCATCAGCCCCCATCCCTCTAATTAATCCATCAGCTCCTATTCAGCATATGAGACCTTCATCACAAACTCCCTTTGATATATATACACTGCCCGGCATCACTTAGATTTGATCAACCCCATGAACAAATTTCACTTATTATGCTCCTTTATAGCATACTAACATACCCATACCCTTCCTTAGTTTGTCAGATACTCCCACCATAAGTACACTAGACCTAAACATTGTGACACCAGTGTTCAACCTGCCTCTATTAAATAAAGAAGCAATGATTAATAACATCTAAGCCCATATGACGTTGATATAGTAATAGTTGTATGTTTTGATTCAAGATAACAATCTCAGACATACTAATCCAAAAGACATCATTCCAATATCGCTTGTGGTAACCCAAAGCATGCTCGGTGGAAACAAAGAAGGTCATAAAGATCTGAAAGGAGATTGCAACACAAGTATCCTAACCTTGGATGATTCAAAGATAGCCCATAAGGTTGAAAAAGTAAACCAAAAGGCTCATACTAGACTTAAGAAGGAAGATGAATGTGTTCTAAAAGGAATGACACCCTTTGTAAGTAAGATAATCAGAACTGAGATTCCATCCAAGTTTAAACTACCTCAATTGAACCAGTATGATGGCACTGAAGATCCTATCAACCATATATCATCCTTTAAAACCAAGATGATGCTCCAGAATGTGAATAATGGAATCTTATACCGAGTTTTCCCCAGCACGCTCACTAAAATAATTTAAAGATGGTTTCATCGATTACCAAAGAATTCTATCTCATCCTTCAAAGAGCTAGTAAAGCAATTTCAGACTCGATTTATCACCAACATTCCTCCTGCCAAAAGCATAAATGATCTCCAAATGTGCAAATAAGAGCAACTGAATCATTGAGAAGCTACCTAGATAGGTTCAATAAAATTTCCATACAGATTGAGAACTTGAGTGATGAAATAGCCATAGAGTTAATTAAGAATAGGACTCAATTAGGGAAGCTCAAAGATAAGATTATGAATAAAGAACCAGGCACTTTCTCAGAAGTAATGTATATGGCAATTAAATTGATAAAACTATATGAAGATATGAGAATATGACGGGATGATGATAGGGCACCCTTCAAAAATAATGAAAGATTATAACCAAAAAGACATCAAGCTTATCACCCTAACTTTAGAAACCTGGTCTAAGGGTTCAGAAGGGAGATGGAGAGATATATTCCCCTTAAACACTTCAAGGTCAAATATCCTTATGTTAATCCAGCAGAACAGGGTAGCCATACCTTCTGCTAAGAGGACTAGTCCAGCCAGGGAAAAACTATAGGATATGATATTCTACTAACAGTATCATCGAAAGCATGGATACAACACAAATGCATGCTAAGAATTAAGATGAGCCATAGAATAGTTAATTCAGAAGGGAAAACTCGAAAGATTCACAAAAAATAATAGGAGGGAACATGACTTAGAAGATCATAATAAAAACAGGCCCGAGCAAAATAAAAAGCTCAAAATGAAGTGGTCAGCGTCATCAACATGATAGTTGGAGGAGAAACATCAATGGAAAGAAGGCCAAAGAGAACTCAAAAGGAGGAGAGTCACGTCATTAGTCCTCACATTTAGTTTAAAAGATGGAAAGCATGTCTAATATCCACATAATGATGCTCTGGTAGTAAGTGCTTTCATCAATAATTATTTAATAAAAGATTATTAATTGATGTTGTAAGTGATGTCAATGCACTCTTTTTGAATGCTTACAAAGCAATGGGAGGTTCTGTCACTAATCTAAAACTCATCTGAAATCCCATCAAAAGTTTTTATAGAGAAACCATGCAACCAATGGGACTGGTGGAGTTTGGAAACTAGGATACTGGTGATATAAAATCTGTCAAAGCTTTATTTAATATGGTAGACCTCCCTCTCACAAACAATAGCATTATAAACTTATCAATCCTCTACGAAATTGATATAGCTACAAGCATCAGGTGATTGACTATGAAGATTCCTTTAGAAGACTAAGTGATAACAATTTATGGAGATCATTCTATGGCTAAATAATGCTATCAGTTGGTAGTCAAACCTTAGATGGAAGCATTTCCTCTAAAATCCTCGAAGACAGAGAAACAAGGCGCCAACCCTAAGCCAATTAATCAAATCCAGACTTTGCAAATAGCTGAAGGAAAAATAATCAGGATTGGTAACGAGCTTAATGATAAAGTCAAAAGAGGAATAAGTGAAGTTCTTAACAAATACTCAAATAACTTCGCTTCCAAACAATATAAGATTATTGGAGTAAACCCTCAAATTGTATCACATTGTCTAAACATTAATCCAAGGGAAAAACTTATAGTTCAGAAGAAGAGAAAATTTACATATGAGAGACAATAAGTGATTGTGGAGGAAACAAAAAAGCTGCTAGATGCCGGATTCATCAGGGAAGTCACACATCCAAATTACGTAGCCAACATGGTGCTAGTCAAAAAGTCAAATGGGAAGTACAAGATGTGCATTGATTCCACTGACCTCAACAAAGCATACCCTAAAGACAACTATCCATTACCAATAATTTATCAGTTGGTAGACTCAACTGCTTGTCATAACTTTTATAATTTTATTAATGTTGCTCAAAGGTATCACCAGATTCCAATAAAGAAGGAGGATTAAGAGAAAACATTATTTATGACCCACAAAGGCCTTTACTATTACAAGGTTATGCCTTTTGGCTTAAAGAACACTAGAGCAACCTACTAGAGGATAATGAACCATGTCTTCTAGGATCGAATTAAAAAGAACGCGAAAGTAGACATAATGATATCATTATCAAAAGCCAATAAGTAGAGCAATATTCCTAGGATCTTGATCAAATCCTTTGCATACTGGACCAATACCAAATCAAGTTGAATCTAGATAAATGTGTCTTTAGAGTAAAAGTTGAAAAGTTCTTAGGACTTATAATTTCCCATAGGGGAATTGAAGTTAATCCATAAAAGGTAGAGGCCATCCTTAAAATGAAAGCTCCAGCATTATTGAATAAACTATAGAAACTGAATGACAAAATAATAGCATTAGGATGCTTCATCTTTTGCTTAGCCAAAAGAAGTCTACCACTATTTTGAGCCGTAAAAAATTCAAATAAGTTTGAGTGGAATAAGGAATGTTAGGCTGCCTTTGAAGACATTAAGAAGCTTTTATCCTTGCCACTATTACTTACCAAGCCAATTCTGAGAGAGGTCTTTTAATTGTATCTTTCAATTGGCAAAGAATCAATTACATCAGTATTGGTAAGAGAGGAAGGAAGCCAGTAGAATCTAGTATACTACATCGGTAAAAAAAACTCAAAGGTTTAGAGGTCTAGTATCCAAATTTAGATAAGCTAGATATGGATGTTGTACACACGTCTCTGAAACCCTAACACTATTTTCAAGCCCACTCAATCATTATAAGATCCAACTTTCCATTGAGGAAAATCTTACAAATACCTAAAACTTCCAAATGATTAGTTCAATGGTTAATACATGATAAGTGTGAGAAATGCATTATTTTGAGCACTAAATGTGTTAGGATTAGATGACATTTCAATTGCATTTATGTTTCTTTTATTGAGTTTTTGTTTAATTTGCATGATTTGTGTTTATGTTTATTTTTAGTATTTTTTTGTTTCGTTTTGGTTATTTTTGTGCATGTAGGTGTCAAAGAATAGTAAAGGAAAGATGCATAAGGCTCATGAATGTTTTGGAAGAGTTAATGGAGCATGCAAAAGAGCATTAAAGGTTGATTTCCTCAAATCATGGGAGTAAACTGGCACACAGTTGTGTGCCTCGACGCACATGGTTGTGTGCCCTACTAACAGCATTTTGAATTTTGAATTTGATGGAGATTTGAAGGGAAATGAATTAAGAGGCTAGAGGCTAAAGTTTTTTGTGTGTGTAGCCTCCAAAAACAAAACATTATGTCATTTTTCTAAATTTACATTATATTTTTGCTTTTTATCTTTTTTCTAAGAAACCATAAAGACTTGTGCTTATTCATGTTGGTTTGGAGATTAAGCATAAAGATTGAAGAATAATAAGGCTTTTATATTACAAAGGGGGTTTCTCTAAACATTTGTTATTGTTCATTTTTATTTTGTATTAATGATAATGTTTATTTTCTTCTATTTGTTATTAATATGAGTAGCTAAATTCTTTATTAAGGTTCTTATTTCAATTCAACCATGTGAATATTGCAATTAAACCTAAGCCATTAATCTAAGTCTATTGGTTGTTGTTAAACTTAATGTCTTTATAGGATTGATCACCCTTTGATTAAATATACACAATAAAACTTGGTTGAGAGATAGGTTTCATTGGATATAAATAATAACCTATTAGATGCTTTATTAGTTGAGAGACATTAAAGCAATAATATTGATTAAGGGTTAGAGCTTTAAACTAGGTTAAGCAACACTTAGTAAGTGAGAGCTATAAATCTAAGATGTTAATTTACTTGGTTAATTATGGGTTTGTCTAAGAGGA
Source organism: Mallotus nudiflorus (assembly GCA_947683625.1). NCBI lineage: Eukaryota > Viridiplantae > Streptophyta > Magnoliopsida > Malpighiales > Euphorbiaceae > Mallotus > Mallotus nudiflorus. The sequence goes on along the minus strand of CANTUR010000213.1, from coordinate 1,494,780 downwards.
AAACCTAGGATTCCTTAGATGCCTTCAAATTAGATTAAGGTTAGGTATGACTTAGGTACTAATTGATAATAAGAAACGGTTGAATAGATAATAAGAATTATCACTCTTTAGATTAATTTTTAATTAATTCATATTTTTTTTATTTAATTTTAGTTAATTTTAAAACACCTTTTTTTCTTGTTTAAACAAACAAAGCACAATTAGAATTACAATACTCAATTTACAATCTCTATGGGATCGATACTTAATTACTACTTGTACGATTTTGTATACTTGTGGATTACCCATCAAGTTTTTGGTGCCATTGCCGTGGATTGCCAAAATTGATATTGTTGAGAATTTTGTGTTGTTTGATTTAGACTTTCTTTTGGTGATTGTTTGTGTGCTTTTTCACTTATTTGAGTAGTGCATGAATATAACGCATGGTGCAAGCAAATAAGGAGCCTAATTAATACCACTTAATCTAGAGCTTGAGAGGACAGTTCACAAAAGGAATAGAAAGAATAGTAATAGAATGAACAGAGGAGAAGAGGAAAGAGACCCACCCCCAACTAAGCCAGTAGTGCAAAATGGGCAAAATGGCCAAAGAACTCTAAGGGACTTTATGAGTCCCAATGTCCAAGGTGGTCAGACTCCAATTGTGAGACTGATGGTAGGAACAAATAACTTTGAGATCCAAATGATCCAAAACTCATAATTTAGTGGATTACCACATGAGGATCCAATTGGTCACATGACGTAATTTTTGGAATATTACTCAACCTTTAAGATGAATGGAGTGCAGCCTAAAGTAATTTGGCTAATCCTTTTTTCATTTTCATTAATGGACAAGGCCAAAAGGTGGTTCCCAAGCTTACCACCTAATTCCATAAACACATGGCAAGAGCTTTATACAACTTTCTTCAACAAGTACTTCCCACTGACTAAAGTACTCAAAATTAGAAATGAACTCTTTTTATCAAAGAGACGATGAGAGCTTCTATGAGTCTTGGAATAGATTTAAGGATCTTCAGAGACAGTGTCCACCATAATTAATACCTTCATGGGATTTGGTGTAGTCTTTCTATAAAGGAGTCAATCCAGTAGTCCGAGTAAATATAGATGCATCTGCTAGAGGAATTATCATGTCAAAGACACCTAAGGATGCTTTGGAACTTATTAAAGAAATCACTAACACATAAAGCCTATGATCTAATGAGATGGATATTCCAAAGAGAGGTTAATTGAAGTTGATAGCTTGATAATGCTAAATGCAAAAATGGATGCGTTATGCAAGATGATGGACAAAATGAGTGTTAAGCAATTTGTAACTTTTCTTCTTCTTATGAATTATGTCAGAGTGGTCATCTAACTATTAAGTGTTGAATGATGTAAGGATTATCTATGAAGAATGTTAACTATATGAACAACTTCAAGGGGAAGCAAAACCAAGCGCATGGAAACACCTATAATTCTAGTTAGAGAAATCATCATAATTTTTCCTAGAGGAATAAAGAAAATAACTAGTGGAGGCCACAAGCACCACCAGGTTTTAGAGGGCATAATGCACAGTATCACCAACCTGATTTTCAGCAATAAAAAGGTTCATCCAAGGACTTCTTTGTAAAGTAAGTTGGAGAAGTTCATGGATGTGATTACTGCAAAAATGAGCCAACGAGATGAGGCTACAAAGAGGTTAGAGGGCAAATTTGATCAAATGTACCAAGACCCTCAACTCAAGTTAAAGAATCATTCTTCCTCTATCTATAATTTAGAGGTGCAAATGGTGCAATTAGCAAACTCTTTATCAATGAGAAATCAAGGTACCTTGCTAAGTAATACTAAAAAGAATCTAAATTTTCCCTTAAAGGCCATTACTTTAAAAAGTGGAATAGAGATTCAAACCCCAAAAGCAACTATGGAATATGAGAAGGAAAAGAAGATGGAAAAGGAGAAGGAATAAGAAGATGAGTAGGTTAAAGTGAAAATGAAAAAAGAACAAAAAGTTAAAAATAAAAATAAAAAGAAATCAACACCACCACTAATGAAGCCATATAAACCTCCATTCCTACATCCTCAAAGGTTAAAGAAAAAAGAGCATGACCAGCAGTTTAGAAAATTTTTGGAGAGGTTCAAGGCACTCCACATTAATATACCTCTTATGGAATGCCTTTCTCAGATGCCAAAATATGCTAATTTTCTAATGGAGCTGGTTTCTAATAACAAGAAGTTGCAAGAGTATGAGATAGTCACACTCATGAAGGAGTGTAATGTAATCATCTCAAATAAACTTTCTTTGAAAAGGAAGCATCTAAGGAGTCTCATTATTCCATGTTCTATTGGAAATTTGAATTTTCAAAGAGCTTTATGTGATTCAGGAGCTTCAATTAATCTTATGCCTTTGTCTATTTATGGGAAATTAGGGCTAGGAGAAGTAAAAGTAATAAACATCTGATTACAGCTTACAAATAGGATAGTAAAGGAACCAAAAGGTATAGTGGAAGATGTGCTAGAAAGGTTAGAAAAATTATTTTTTCAGTTCATTTTATAGTTCTTGACTTTGAAGAGGATGAGGAGGTCCCATTAATCTTTGGTATGCCTTTTTTTTTACACTTTAAGAGCAATCATTGATGTTTATGATGGAACTCTCACATTAAGAGTGGGGAATGAAAGTTATAAGTTTAATATTTATCAAAATACCCCTAAGATGAAGATTTTTACATAAGAGTTTATGTTATTAATGAATGTGTGAGTGAAGTCCAACGATGAAGGTTGGCAAAGTCTATGGAAATTAAGAATATTGAGAAGTGTTTTCAGGTACAATCTTCCCAAGATAAATTACACCTCAAATGCCAACCCTATATACCATACATGAAATTACAAACATTGAACCCACACCACCCTCAACCATAAAACCACCAAAATTAGACTTGAAACCTTTACCACAATATTTAAGGTACACTTTTCTAGGAGAAGATCAAACATTACCTATGATTATATCCTTTAAACTCAATAAAGATCAAGAGGATTTGTTAGTGGACATGCTAAAGAGGAGAGTAAAAGCAATTGGTTGGAAAATTTTTAACATTAAGGGTATAGGTCCATCTTATTGCATACACAAGAGAAAACCACTTTTAAATGTCCTTATGGCACATTTGCATACAGGAGGATGCCATTTAGATTATGTAATGTTCCTGTGACATTCCATAGATGTATAATGGCAATATTTATAGATTTGGCAGAGGAGATCATAGATGTTTTCATGGATGATTTTTCAGTCAATGGAAACTCATTTGAAGGATGTCTAAATAACTTAGAGAAAGTTCTGGCACACTATGAAGAAATAAACTTGGTACTGAATTAGGAAAAGTGTCATTTCATGGTAGATGAAGGAATTGTTCATGGATAAAATTTCAGCCCAAGGCATTAAAGTTGATAAAGTAAAGGTAGAGACAATCAAGAAGTTGTAGTACCCCATAAATATGAAGGGATTTACGAGTTTTTTTAGCCATGCAGGCTTCTGTAGGCAATTCATTAAAGATTTTTCAAAAATCTTTAAACCCCTTTTTTAAGTTGCTTGAGAAAGATTCACCTTTTGATTTTACTAATGATTATAAATTGGCTTTTAACAGGTTAAAAGAAGCTTTTATTTTAGCTCCTATTTTTATGGAACTAAATTAGAGTCTACCATTCGAGTTGATGTGTGACGTTAGTGATCACACAATAGGAGCTATAATTGGTTAGAGAAAGGAGAACAAACGATATATGATCTACTATGTAAGCTGGACATTGATTGATGCACAGCCGAATTATGCTACTACTGAGAAGAAGATGTTGGCAGTCATTTTTACTTTTGATAAGTTCATATCCTACCTACTTGGATCTAAGGTGGTTGTGTACATAGATCATGCAGCACTTAAGTACTTAATGAACAAGAAAGATTCTAAACCAAGGCTTATTAGATGGGTGCTTTTGTTGTAAGAGTTTAACATTAAGATTAGAGACAAGAAGGGCTCAAAAAATGTAGTAGCTTATCATTTATTGAGGCCAGATGCAAATCAAAAGGAAAAGGTCAGTCAAGAGCCTATTAAGGAATTCTTTCTAGATGAGATGCTTTTGGCCATAAAGATTATGGGCACTCCTTGGTTTTCTGAAATAGCAAATTTTTTATCAAATGGAGAAATGCTAGAAAAGTTCACTCCTCAACAAAAGAAAAAATTGATTCATGATTCCAAATTTTGCATTTAGGATGAACCATTTTTGTGGAAATTGTGCAATGATGGTATAGTGAGAAGATGTATAGCAAATAAAGAAGTTAGGTCAGTTTTACAACATGGTCATAGAATGGTCAATGGTGGACATTTTAGACCATAAAGAATAACTATTAAAGTTCTTAAAACAAGGTTTTATTGGCCTACACTTTTTCAAGATGTAAGAGACTTTGTGATTCACTATGATGCATGTCAAAGGAGTGGCAACATTTCAAAGAATGATGAAATGCTTTAATCTAGAATTTTAAAGGTTGAAATATTTTATGTATGGGGCATTAACTTTATAGGACCATTTCCTCTATCAGAGGGTAACAAGTACATTCTTGTTTATGTGGATTATATTTCCAAATGGGTAAAAGCCCAAGCATGCTTAGCGAATAATGCAAGGGTAATTTACAAGTTCTTAAAGAAGTTGTTCTCTCGGTTTGGTATGCCTAGAGTAATCATAAGTGATAAGGGGGAACACATTTTTACAATAAAAACATGGAAACGTTATTAGCCAAATATGGGGTAAAGCATAGAGTAAAACACTTTATCACCCTCAAACAAGTGGACAACTTAAGGTGAGCAATAAGGACTTGAAGAAAATTTTAGAAAGAATAGTGAGAAAGTCAAGAAAAGAATGGGCAAGGAAGCTTGACGATGCTTTGTGGGTATATAGAATAGCTTACAAAACACATATTAGGATGTCTCCTTTTAGGTTGGTTTATGGCAAAGCATGTCATCTTCCTATTGAACTTAAGCACAAAGCCTATTAGGCTGTGAAAGCCTTGAATTTTGATTTCAAAAAGGTAACTGAAAAGAAATTGCTATAAATTAGTGAACTTAAGGAGATTTGAGAGGTTGCCTATGAAAATTCAAGGATTTATAAGGAACACATAAAAAGGTGGCAAGATGCAAGAGTAAGAGAAAAGAAATTTAAGGAAGGTAATTAAGTGTTACTTTTCAATTCAAGGCTCAAGTTATTTACTAGAAAGTTGAAAAGTAAATGGGCAAGATCATTTACAATGATCCTCATAAAGCTATGGAATTGTGCAACACAAGGGGAGAAACATTCAAAAAGAATGGTAAAAGACTGAAGTTATACCATAAAGGCACAAATAAGTATTTCCATCAAGTTGCATACTTGAAGGAGTCAACTAAGTGATCAATATGGCAATCTAGCTCACGGACCCTTAAAATAGTGCTTCTTGGGGGCTCAACTAAGATTTTTTTATTTTCTTTTCTTTTATATTTTTACAAATTTATTTTGGTTTTGATGTTTATTTCCTTTATAATTTCAAGAAGTGAGAAATGGTGAAGCTCGAGAAGAGCTTTTATAAGTTTAATTTTGTGGAATATTGTTTAGTGTGATGTACAAGTCATGATTGTGATGCATTGTTTGAATATATTGTGAAAAATGCTATGAAAAGCATTTTCAAAAATGAGAAAAATGCTTGTACAGGTTGTATAGCCATATGTATTATGTGCATGGTCGTGCATCTTACAGCATCATAATTCTACATGTACAGGTCATACAACCATATGCCTTTATGCGTATGGTTATGCACCTTACGATGCCAAATTTTGGTTATACAGGTCACATAGTCGTGCGTCCCGATGAGCATGGTCATGTGCCTACTACTGTCCCACTTTTAAAAAGTTATAAAAATTCATATTATGTGGAACTTTTCCACTTCCCAACATTCCACACTTCTCAAAAACCTAGGGCTTCTAACCTTGACCTTTTTTCCCACTTCCCAAACCCTAGAAAACCTAGCCCTTGAATACTTTTTTCAAATTCCCATAACCTTTCACAATTCCCCACTACTTTACATCTTCTATTTAAACACTTATCCCCTCACTCCTTCCTCACATTCATCATTATTCACATCATCTTCTCTACTCACATTCTCTTCATTTTTCATCTCATACACTTCATCTTCTTCATATTACCATGGTGAGAGATCAAAGGAGAAAGACTATTGCTAAGAAGAAGTCCACTCCTCCTCCAAAAAAACTAGGCTTGGTGGCAGCTCTAGCAATCCGGGTGGTACTAGTGAGGAAAGAATGGTAAAACCCTTCCCTAACCAAATCTAATTTAAGTATGATGGGTATAGGAATAAGTTTAAGCAAATGATGGGTAGGAAGATTGTGCCTAATAGGTATGTGAGTGCTACCTCTTTAACTAAAATTAGGTTGCTATATGAGTTTAATATATATGTTAATAGGATGGGATGGAATGAATTTGTTATGATGCAAAATCCCTCTTATGCTACACCCACTTATGAGTTTCTTTCTTTTTTTAACTTTAATGAACACACTCTCATGCTCACTTTTCATTTAGGGTATGAGGATCATACTTTAGGATTGTTTTGCACTTAATGATGTTTTTCTTTTTCACAAGAACAGGATGTTAATGTTGCATATGATAGGAATGAGTTTTGGAGAAAAATAACCAGGGAGAGAGGAGCTTTCTATGAGGCTAGGTCGATGAAAGAATCTGATATTCGATTGCCCGCATTGAAATATTTACATAGACTTATACCCCATCCTTATTTCCAAGGAAAGATGGGAATTCCATGGTTACCACCACTGAGCTTAACATTTTGTATTACATGGTCAATGATAGAAAGCTTGATGTGTGTAATGCCTTAGTTGGGAAATTGAGAGATGTTGCTTTAAAAGTGATTGGGGCTATCAAAGTAGGAAGAATAGGAACTGCTATAGTTAAATACCTAGGCTTTGACACTGAAAACTGTTAGAAATCAATTATGGTATTTAGACATAAATACATGTGCAGTAAGCACAAGTCTAAATAGAGTAAATTTCAATAATTTACCCATCATAACCCTTCATAAAATGAAGAATTTCATTTCCCCAGGATTCAAATTGCATTGAAATACACAACTAAAGAAATTAAACAATATACAAACAAATAATTAATTAATTATAAGTTTGTAAACTTACTTGTTGTAGAACTTAACCTTCCTTTTATTCAATTCCTTGAATCAAATTCTTAGCCCTTCAAATGTAAGGCCTCTAGTTTGAAACACCAAAACCTTATCTATCACTTACTTCTATTAATTAAACTTAGTAACTTGTACTAATTTAATTAAGAGCACAAGTATAGAGTATATGTTTAGTATATGTTGTGTTTATTTTTGGTTTATGATCTTATTATAACCAAAATTACTTAGTGATTTTTCTTAACTCTTTAAGCAAAAACTCACTTAAGCATTATTTTTCCTCTCCCTTCTCTTACCAAGTCACTTGACTTACCTTAGTTATATCAAAAGATATATGTGTAGTAATTTTCCACTAAGGAAAAGTATGCATTAATTAATTAAGTGATTATTAAGTATGCCACCTTAGGTATACACCTAACCATCTAAATGATTAAAAATGACACCTTAGGCATACTTTAGAAATATCCACTTAATTAATATGCCACCTTGCTTAATTCAATAATTGAGCTTGCCACCTACACATATTAATGTATAAATTTGTATGTAAAGTATACATCAAATGTATTATTTTACATATTAAATTATACATATACATAGATATGGACTTTAATTAATCTTTGGTCCAAAATAAATTTTTTCCTATGTCCAAACCAATTTTGACCATTAATATAAGTCTATAAACAAATAACAATATATATATATTTATTAATTTAATATATATTAATTAATATCCAATATTAATTAATAAATAATACTCTTATTTGAATTAGATTTCATGATATACTAGAATCATTGTTCAAAACATAAATCTAATTTTATTAATCTTGATTAATTGATTAAAATCTTTTAATCAATGATTAGATTAATACTATAGTGAATAAATAAAACTCTATTAGGTGTGACTTACTAGGTTCATGTCTAAATGGCAATGAGAAAATATAATATTAACATTTAATATTATTTGAAACTCTTTTCAATTCTAAATGTGAAAATCTTAATTATTCACATTTATTTCTCATAAGCTGTGAGTGACCCCTAGTATCGATATCACAGTTATCCAATTAGAAATGAATGCATTTTATGATTCACACGAACCTAATCATAATTACCGAGCACTAAATTTCTTTTATTAAAGATCCCAATATAGCCTAGAGTCAAGGTATTATCAAACTCTAATAGCTTTATTATATGACCTCATCTTAAGTTTTAATTCTTGATAAAATACAACAAATACTAGAACTCTTTCTAGTACTAAAACTTTTTTTCAGACTGTGTTGTATTTATCCTGGCCAGGAATTTATTCATCAAGAATAAACTTAGATAGCATAGGATCCATCTCGTTTCACACCAGGTAATGAATCTCATCTTGGTTAAACATTCATCCATACATTTAACTAATTAGAGCCACCACACGCCATATACCCATGTGATGATTAACACAAGTATATAAGCGGTAACAAACTTTAACCATCTAAATGTGGATGACTGTGTCACCTCAAGTCAAAGGATTATATGCACCATTATAATCTAGATTGTGATTGTTAATTATATGTGAATATCCTTGCAATCACAATATTAATGTTACTGTTCGATTAACCCATCCAATGAGTATCCACATGTCTATTCTGATCCATCATATCAAGTAGCATGAGATTCACTACCTCCCACTATTAGTTTCTCACACTAATCAAGGAAAATAGACAGAGGTGATAGTCTAATTAATATTATCCAAATATTAATTAATCAACTACGAACAATTTATAGTAAATGTACTGAATAAATTTGTAACTCATATTATCAACTATTTGATAATAAATTTATTCAACATAATACTAAAGGATAAATACTCAAAAAAATAAACTATTTATTTAAAAGAATATTTTATTGTCACAGGGATTATATACAATGTCTAAATAATTATAAGAATGCCACTAAGGCATACCTTGTACTAACAAAAACATGCCATTTAAGAAGGTAAAGGGTCGTCATTTCATTAATACTAGTATGATGGAAGCTACAGGTTTAGTTAAAGTTTATCATACAGGTATAGCATTTCTTATCCAACCTGTACCTCCAGAAACACCACAAGAAGAAAATGAGGAGGAGGAAGATTGAGATGCTACACTTAATGATGTCATGGACAGGCTGGAAAACTTGGAGCTGCACATATAGGCAGCCTGAATTTTTTTTTATTCTATATATATCAAGAGATCATGTAATAAGGACATTGCACATTTTAAGTACAGGGGAGGAATTAAACTTCTTCAAATTTTAATATTTTCAATTTGTTTATTAATTTTTTACCTTATTTTTTATTTTTTTTTCCTATTTTAATTTGATTGCTAATTTTAATTTTTGATTTTATTTTATTCTTGATTTGAGTTTCCTTATTAAATTAGGATTTTAGATGAGATTAACTTCCTTTTTAATCTCTAATTCCTATTTGATTAAGGAAATGTTAACTTGATGATTTTATTTTTTGTACAAATTTTAAATTTATTTCTTTTCCTTTTTGTTTTAGGAATAGAATTTCTTGTATCCCATACTTTTTTCTTATTTAAACCCTTTTTTCTTTTTTATTGTTTTTGTTATTTTTATTTTCATTCTTTTGTGTTATTTTCTTTTTGTAGAGTGCTAACATTGTTATAATGGTTAGAATAAAAAATTTATATCAAGGAAGGAGGCCTAGTGATGGCAAGGGTAAGACCAAAGACATAAAGAATGATTATAAAGTTTTCTTTGCCATTTATTTTGAAGAGGAAGGTAAAAAAATTTACCCCTTAGTCAAAAAAAAATTTCAGCAAGCTGAAATAGTTTAATGATGAGGTACTTTTAAACATGGGCATAAAGGGAACCATAGATGTTTTTTGCAATAAATTGGGTTAGTCTAAATTGTCTACAGCCCAACATGATGTATTCTTTAAGCTAACTATAGAATTTTACACTACATTTAAGATTCTAGATTCATGTAGGTTCTTTGGGAAAGAGTACTATTTTGATTATGAAATCATGTCTGATATCTTTGGTTTTCTTGAAGAAGGTGTTTGTCAACCTCCATTAGATTATAATATAAGTAGTTTTTAGCATGAAATCACTAGAGGTGATAGAGTTTGTGAGGTCCAAGTAATGACTAGTGGTTTGATTAAAGATCACTCAGATTTAATCATGCATAAATTCATGTCACACACAATCTTTAGAAGAAAAGATAGCACTAGGTTTTCTCCTGATGAGTTATTTGTGTTATGGTGCTTGAAGACTAACAGAAAAGTATGCAATACATACTTTTTTTGTGTTATATATAGCGTGTTGTGCAGGCTAGGAAAGTATTATTGTCAATGGGGCATATTGTTACTAGTTTCCATTGTATTTTGCTCCACTCAAATTTTCCAAATGTTAATTGGAGCCACTAGAAGCTAAATCCCTAGGTGAAGACCACCTTGTTCAGCCTGAAATCATCACAGAGTTTAATGAGTTTTATGATGTCACTTTAAGGGATGTTATTTGTTGCATCAAGTAGTGATGCAAAATGGTCAAGTCCCTTTGCCCCCTAATTCAGCAAAGGAAGAAACTAATGAAAGTAAGAGCCAAACAAGGAAGAGAGGGAAAACCAAAAATTAGAGTGATGTAATCATAAAGAAGATCAAAGACCTAATGGACATCTTTGATAATAGCATTGGGAACATGATCATGGATTTGTCTAATGATATGGATAAATTTAAGAGGCATTATGAATCAAGGGTTGAAAGTTGCAAGCTCAAATTGATGAAATATTTCATATACTCCCTTAAAACAAAAGGTCTAAGATGATTAATGAGGCAATAAAAGCTATTATTGCCACTCCTTTAACCTATCTACTAAGTACATTAGAACAAAGGAAGTACACTATTCTTTAGTTTTTGTGTATTTTTTTCTCTTTTCATATTTGTGTGTTTATTTTACTTTAAGAGTCATGCATGTTTTGGTTTAGTTTTTGTTTTTTTCATGCATTACTCTCACACTTGGATTATTACAACCTATTCACATATAGAGTCTTATTCATTAAAGTTTAGTTTTCTTAAAGAAATGCTTTAATCTTCCTTTAATAATTTGTTTGGACTTTTTAAATTAGGAGAGTGATTTATGGTTAGGAATTTTTACATTTTAATGAACTTAATGCTTACTTTTCTATTGAATAAATAAATTTAGGTGCTTAATGTTTGAGAAAAATGTTTGTAAGTAAGAATTTGAGTCTAACCTTAGTATGGTTAAATTCTTATGTATTTTGGTTTCTTTTAAAAAGAAAATGAGATGGAGTGTAAAATGCACTCGTTAGGAGCTGAATTTGAAAAGAATATCTTTAAATGCTCCTTCTACACCAACGCTCGTTTTAGAGTAAGAGTATCTAAATAACCTTTTGGAGGTATCCATACTAAGTAGTACAAGAAAAGTAGGGGATACTAAGATTGGGAAGACATTCATTGAATAAAAGTTTTAAAACCTTATATATGCTAAATTTTTAAATTCTTAAGTGTTAGAATAATTACCACTTGCTTCCATTTTTCTTAAGTGTCAATTATTTGCTTTCATAATTTTAATAGAAAAGTATGCATGCATTCTTGACCTCAAATTATTATTTTAATTTTAAAACTTTAAGCTTTTTATTAAAGGAAGATTGAGGTAGTTAGTCAAGTTAAAGCTAATTAATGAGCATGATTCTTTAGGTGAATATGATGTATTCAAGTGTTACTTAAGAACAAGCAAACATAAGTGTGGGAAAATTTGATGAGTGTGAGAAATGCATTATTTTGAGCACTCAATATGTTAGGATTAGATGACATTTCAGTTGCATTTGTGTTTCTTTTGTTAAGTTTTTCTTTAGTTTGCATGAATGTGTACATGATTTATGTGTATATTTATTTTTAGTATTTTTGGTTTAGTTTTGGTTATTTTTATGCATGTAGGTGTCAAAAAATAATAAAGGAAAAATTCATAGGGCTCATGAATGTTCTAGAAGAGTTAAGGGAGCATGCAAAGGAGCATTAAAGGCTTATTTCCTCAAATCAAGGGAGTAGACTGGCACACGACCATATGCCTCGACACACATGGCCATGTGTCTTGCTAATAGCATTTTGAATTTTGAATTTGAAAAGCTGCTTTTGGGGGATTTTATGGAGATTTAAAAAGAAACGAATCCAAAAGCTCGAGAGTAGGGTTTTTATGTGTGTGTAATCTCCAGAAATAAAATATTATGTCATTTTTCTAAATTTACATTATATTTTTGCTTTTTATCATTTTTCTAAGAAACCATAAAGAATTGTGCTTGTTCATGTTAGTTTGGAGATTGAGCATAAGGATTGAAGAACAATAAGCTTTCTATTGCAAAGGGGGTTTCTCTAAACATTTATTATTGTTAATTTCTATTTTGGATTAATGATAATGGGAATTTTCTTTTATTATTCTTCTTTATCTCTTGTTATTAACATGAGTAGCTAAATTCTTTGTTAGGGTTCTTATTTCAATTCAACCATGTGAATATTGCAATTAAACCTAAGCCATTAATCTAAGTCCATTGCTTGTTATTGAACTTAACGTCTTTATAGGATTAGGATTGATCACTCTTTGATTGAATATACACAATGAAACTTGATTAAGAGATAGGTTTCATTGGATATAAATAATAACCTATTAGATGCCTTCTTAGTTGAGAGACATTAAAGAAACTAATATTGATTAAGGGCTAGAGCTTTAAACCAGGTTAAACAACACTTAGTAAGTGAGAGCTATAAATCTAAGATGTTAATCTACTTTGTTAACTCTGGGTTTATCTAAGAGGAAAACCATAATTCCTTAGATGCCTTTAAATTGGATTAAGGTTAAGTATGACTTAGGTACTAATTGATTTTAAGATACGGTTGAATAGATAATAAGAACCCTAGCTCTTTATACTGATTGTTAATTAATTCAAATTTCTTTTATTTAATTTTAGTTAATTTCAAAACACCATTTTTCATTGTTTAAACAAACAAAGAACAATTAGTATTATAATACTCAATTTGCAATCTTTGTGAGATTGATATTTAATTACTACTTGTATGATTTCGTATACTTGCAGATTATGCATTAGTACAATTTGGAGAATTTGACATCATCTATGAACTTTAACAATATATCAAAGCCTAAGCTTTGTAGACTTTATATAGGAGATGACAGTGGAAGATTTAGTCCCTTCTTCATATCCGGAATGGATGCTCTACATAGATGGTACTTCCAAGGTACAAGGATCCGAAGTCAAAATTATCCTCAAAGGGCCAAACAAAATTACAATAAGATATGCAGTGCAAATCAAATATAATACCAACAATAACGTAGCTAAGTATAAAGCTTTAATTATAGGATTGAAATTGGATATGGAAGTCAGAATCGAGCATCTTAAAATCTATTTTGATTCATGGTTAGTTGTTAACCAAGTCAAAAGAACATACTAGATCAAGGAACCAAGCATAATCAAGTATGTAAAAAAGGCTAAACAACTTATAAAGATGCATGAGCTGGAAGGAGGACAATGGGAAATCATAATGTAGACTGCAAGGTTTAGTGCGCATCCAAGATTTTAGCAACTATGACATTGTTTGAGCTCAGAGTTTTAGAGAACACACTACCATATCACAAAAACATAGTATGGAGATGACGAGTTGCCACCCAGGGTAATAACTGGGACAAATCGAAGGTGGTGGTAATTTGATTCTCTAAACGATAGTTAGCACTACAACTAGGAGATTCTGGATACAGAATACTAACTTCTTTCAGTCTCATGTTTATTTAAAATTACTTTATTAATTACTAAATTATTCCCTATTTACATGCAATTTCTTTTAAACCCTAATTTAGCATACATCTAAGTCTAAGGCAACTAGTCATGAAAGACCACACAAACAATGCATCCATGTAACGCAACGTCCCTAAATTAGTGCAGTCTGAATTGATTTTAATTAAAGTTAGCTAAGTCTACATATTTTACAAAATGTAATTAAAACTAAAGGTGGGCCTATATTTTAATTACATTAGTGAGCCTAAGACTACTATTTGTAATTCTAAAGAAATAGGCCTAAGTCTAGCAAATTTTAAGTGAAAATGGAAGTAAACTAATGGCTCTAATTCTATTTAACTTTTAATTAAATGAGGTAATCCTAAATCTATTTATTTTAAAGAAATGCTTTAAATACGTTGAGCTAAGTCTAAGTTAATTTTAATTAAAGTAAAGTGGGCCTAAGTCTATTAATCTAAATGGGCCCAAATTAATTTTAAAGTTAATTAAACCTAAAAAACCAATTTTAAAAGTCTATTTTATTAGTGAGTTTGACCTATCATAGGCTTGGGGCCCAAAATGAATAAAAATAAACAAACAAACCCAAATAATAAAAATCAAGCAAACAACAAATCAAACATATATTCAGTGATTTCTAAACCTAATTTTAATTACATACAACCTAAATTAATCTAAAGCCACCATTAATTTTATTAGGGTTTTACCATATTGAACCTAATTTACTAATTAATTTTAAAAGGCAGTAAAATAAAGGTTCTACTATTTCTCACTATTATGGCTATTACAAGTCCTACGCATAAAGAATTAAAACTAATTAAATACACAGCCCAATAAACCAAATAAATAAAAAATAGAATAATAAAAAACATAAAAAAACATAAAATCTACGTGGGATTGATACAGGATTAATCCATGGCATTCCATGGATCTTCATGGGTTTGATTTTGATTCAATCATTCCATTAGATTACTCTCACCATAGCCATTAACATAAAAAACACAAAGGAAATAAAGTTAGAATCAAGAGAAAATTAGATAAAACAAAAGAAAGAAATGAATTATAATAAAGAAAACAAAAGTAAAGAAGGGATGAGTATGGTGTGATGCAACATTTATTTTCTCCTCAAAAGCTTCGTTCACCATGTTAAATAGAGTCTGTAAATTTGATTTTGATCTCTCAGGCTTGCTGCTTTTTTTAGAACATTTTTTTTTTAAAGAAAAGAATGTAAAAGGAAACCTCCAAGAGAATTTTGATTCTACATTCAAAAGCTTTTTTCAATTTTTTTTTTGTTTTATCATTTTTTTTTAAAAGAAGAACCCCCCTATGTTAAAAATATGTTCCTCTTTTATAGATCAGGAGGTATCCTCCTAAGATTATCAAAATCACAAGAGATCAAAATTTAAAATTTGTTTTGAAAACAACTCGATAAATCTTTATTTATCATGATTATTTTATTTTATTATTTTTTTCAAATTATTAATATTTATCTAATCAAAAAATAGGAAAAATATTTTTAAAATTAAAAAAATTCAAACGGAAATAGGTCAAAGCTGTACAGTTCCAATCGGAATTGTAGATTTCTGATCATAAATTTAGAATTCTGATCGAAATTATAGATTTCCTATTGGAAATATACAATTTTGATCTAGAATATAGAATTCAGATCGGAATTCTATATTTCAGTTTGAAAATCTGTAATTCTAGTCGGAATTACATATTTATGATCGAAAATATGTAATTTTGAATGGTAATCTTCTTTTTTTAACTTTTAATTACCAAACAACCCTTGAAAGCATCAAAACTTTTCAATTAGGTCCCTAAAGAAAATATTACAATTAAGCCCTTAAAAATGCAATTAAGCCATGAGATTAATAAATCAATAGCCACAAACCTATTTACAATAAATTTTCATCATTGGAGTCTTCTATTGCATCCACACTCAACTATCCTAAAATTGGGTGCTTACACATACGAATTCCTATAAGTAAAAATTCAAATGCAGATTTATTGGCTAAGTCAGCAGCAAAAGACAATCAAACATTTAAGGAGCTAGAATTAATTAAAGAACTAATTAAACTTAATACTAAAGAAGTAGAGATAATGGATATCTAGGAAGTGGCAGAATGGATGAAGCCACTCATCCAGTATCTAGAGCATGGTGTCCTTCCACAAAATAAACTTAAGGCTCAAAAATTGAAGATAAAAGCTACCCATTACTCCATACATGATGGAGAACTCTATAGAAGATCCCTATCATATTCATGGTCTAAGTATGTATAATTAGAAGAAGGTAATTACATACTTAAAGAAATTCATGAAGGAATTTGCGGAGCACATAACTTATGGGTTAGAAAGGCATTATTATAAGGTTACTATTAGCCTTCCATGCCCAAAGACGCTTAAAAGCTCATCCAAAAATTCCACAAGTGTCAACAATTTGCCAATTTTGATCATAAACCTTCCAATACTTAACATCCAATTGGGAGTTTATAGCCTTTTACAATTTAGGGAATGGATATCTTAGGTCCATTTCCAATCTCAACCTCTTAAAAAAAGTTCTTGATAATAGCTATAGACCATTTCACCAAGTGGGTAGAGGTGAAAGTTGTCCTAACTATCACAGAAGCTCGGATTCAATATTTTTTCTAGAAATAAGTCATCTATAGATTTGTCATACCACATACCCTGATAAAAGATAATGGAAAGTAATTTGACAATGAGAAATTTAAAAGGTTTTATTTAGATCTCAACATAAAACTTACATTTACTTTCGTAGCTCATCTATAAATGAATGGAAAAACAGAGGTAACTAATAAGATCATCATGCAGGGACTAAAAAAAGGTTAGATGAAAAGAAGGAAAACTGGGTTGAGGAACTCAATAATGTCATATGGGTATATAGAACAATACCCAAGACATCCACAGGAGAAATGCCTTTCAGATTGATGTATGAAATGGATGTTGTCATTCCAATAGAGATTATATCATCAAGCTACTAAGTAACTAAGGATATGGATCAAAAGGTCAACAATATCAATGCTCAGATATGCCTAGATCTACGTAAAAAAAGAAGAGAACAAGCAGCTATTGTAGCAGAAGCTCAAAGGTAGAAGATCAAAGAGTATCATAATAGGCATGTCCTACTAAGGCAATTTAAGGTCAGAGATTAGGTGCTAAGAAAAGCTAACATTAGTAAAGGCAGCTCTGGAACAAGCAATCTCAAGCCTAACTGGGAAGGCCCTTATTAAGTCATTGAGAAAACTATTAAATGTGCATACATAATCAAAGATGAATAAGGAAAAGAATTTCCTTGGTATTGGAACTCAGATAGTCTCAGAAAATACTACTAATAAAATGTACTTAGGATAAAGCAAAATTTTGAGAAATAAAATATAAAGTTCATTTACTATCCATATTTATCACATTACACGAGTTTAAAAAAAAGGAGACAGAGATATTAAGTATTGCGTTACTCCATCAATAGGAGAAGGATCTATATTTTTAAGGGATTGAGCTTTAAGTAGTAAAGTGATTTCAACAATAGAGGGGATAACTTCAGCAGTTGATTTTTCTCTGGTGATATTTGGTTCAATATGTTACTTGGTAGATGACTTCTCAACAACATCTTTCTTTCCAATAACCTTCGAATACTTTAATTGCTTGGAGGTGCACTTATTGGTAACATCTTCTTCAGCAACCAGTTTCACTAGATCATTAGAAGTTATCTTTTTAAGTTTTAAAGAAGTCTAAATTTGGATGATAAGCAAGCAGTATACTCCAACACTCAGACTTATAGGCCTTAAAGAATTCCTTCATAATTTTCTGATAGTTCTTTATATCATTGCCTCAGGATTTCCTTTCTTCGGCTACCTCCTTCTTTAAAGCTCCAAGCTCGGTATCTTATTATTCAATTCTCAAAGTAAGCTGACATTATAAATGCTTAAGCTCTTAAACCCTCTTCTAGCTTACCTCAACTTCATATTTCGCCTCTGTATGCTTAGTTTAGAAAAGCTCTAGCACTTTCATTATTGTCTTTAACTTCTTTTCGTTGTCAATGGCTATGGTACTAACCTTTGTCTCCTTTAAGCTATACTGACTTTTTAGGAAGTGGTAGTTATCCTGGACCAGTAGTAAACCTTGAGTCATCTAAAAAGAAAAGAAAGGTCAAAACCAAGAATATCTATGGATAGTCATAAGACAACTGAGATAATGGAATTACATCCAAAGAATGTGTAATCAGAGAATTGAATAGCTCCTCCCTATCTACCTTTATCCACCTCTGAATATCTTCAAGGAAGCGCAAGGATTCAGCACACTGGTCCCTAACCTGAGAATTAAGGATGCTCGAAGGGCTCATCTTTAATAAAAGCCATTTCCTCATATCCAAGCATCTGGATATCTTAAGGTATTTAACAAAGAACCCATCAATTATTTCTTCCTCATCATCCACCTCTTTAGCTCGAAAGCCTTTTTTGGAGGACTCAGACACGTCCTTCTGAGTAAAGTTTAGCACCAGGTTAACCCCAACAATAGGTTGATGAATAGTTAGGGTCTTTAGAACTTCTTATTCTTGGGTAAGTTGGGTGGTCTTCTGCACCTCCAGATCATCATCTGAAAGGAGTCTGTCAGCAACATGAAATAATCATCCATCTATAAATAAAAGGAAAAGTCAGAAGATACCTTTAGGAGATCAGCATTTATCATTAACATCTTTATTCACATCTCCAGGATAAACTCTTTGGAAGTATCACCGAGAGAAGGTCTCAGTAGATGTACTTTTAGCTAAACTTTGAATGAGAAGTTTATGTGCTAGATCCATATCTTCTTCAAATAGCCTTACAAAGCACTTCACTTTATGGCATTTGTCAACCCATAGACACTAGACATTGACAAAGTCTAATGGATGATCGATAATAAAAAATTTATGCCTCCAAGACTTCTATAAGTTTGAAAACTTAATAAACAAACTCTGGTAAGGGGTAGCCAATAAAGAAAAGGTCAACTCACCTTTCTTCTTATTTAAACTATACATAAACTGAAACATATAAACTACACATAAATCGAAACATATCTAACTCCAAATCACTATCTTCCCTATGTATCAGTTCTATATACCCAATCAAAATTCTATAGCTATTAGGGTGAAGTTTCCCAAAGGCTATATTAAACTTATTTAAAAATTCTCTTACAAATAGGTCTAGGGGGAATCTCAAACCCTCTTCCAGTTAATCAGTGTAAATTACCAGTCTCTTCCAATCTAAAAGGGCTCATGAGCCCTAAAATTCCTATCAATAGTATGCAACATAAAATCTTAGGAAATGCTATATCTTCTCCTATACCATTCAAGTATACCCTCATATACTCTCGATTCAAACAAATCAAACTTAACTTATTCTCGAGGAACCATGAAGCCTAAAGGGAAGAAGATGGAAAGAAGAAAAACAATAAGAAAGGAAAGGTTTTCACCTAGGAAACAGAAGTAATTCTTCAAAAAAGGCGATGAACACAGGAGCTGAAACGCACTTGAAAGTAGAAAAACAGAAGAACAATAGCAAATAAAAAGCAAAAATGCAAACTGAAGAGAAGATATAGGTTTTTAAAGAAGATGGAAGGTTTTAGAATACCATCTAATACCCCTGCATGAATCAAGGACATTTCTACTATCCTAAAGGGTATTTCAGGAAAATGAAAAACTTATTATTCGAGTAGTTATAATGGTAGCAACCTAAATGTCTCCTTTTCTGACATTAAAATAGGTGTGACAGTTTTGAAATTTAAAATAAAACACCTTAAAAGGCATGACATTAACAGCTAATGCTTCCGTAGAAACTTAGGTTGTTTCTATAATACCGAGCATCTAAATCCAGTGACTAAAACTGACACCCTCAGATCATTTTATAAAACTGAGATTTTAAGCTTCAAATCTTCACACCGAGCATCTAAGCCCAGCATTCAAAAGCTGGCTCCTCAGGTCATTTCATAATACTAAGGTTTTAAGCCTCAAGTCTTAGCACCGAGCATCTAAGCTCAGCATTCAGAAGCTGACCCCTCAAGTCGTTTCATGACATTAAGGTTCTAAGCCTTAAATTTTAGCATCGAGCATCTAAACCCAGTATTCAGAAGTTAGCCCCTCAAGTCATTTCATAACACTAATGTTCTAAGCCTCGAGTCTTAGCACTGATCATCTAAGCCCAACATTTTAAAGCTGGCCCCTCAGGTCATTTCATAACACCAAGATTCTAAGCCTTTAATTAGTCACGTGACATAATATCTCATCAGCACAAGGCATTGTTCGAAACATCACTACATCAGACACTCGGACATAAATATTCGAATAGACTTTTAGGGGGACTCTTGATACCCCATATATATATTCTTGTTATAGTAAGGGTTATTGTTTAAAAGAATGATTACTTGCAAAAGGAGGATATCCAACCCAAATACGAAGATTCCCTAATTTGGGAGACATTCGAATAGGAAGATGCTCCTCAGAAAAGGACAAGTCCTAGGCAAATGAGGAATCTTATTCCTCCAAGTTTTGAGCATTACTATCTCTATGAAAACCACTTATATCTCTTATTTTTATTCATTTTATTCTTTTGATTCATTACTTTTTTTATCTCTCCCTACTCTCTCTTACTTGTAGAACTCGAAGATTCCATAAACAAGTTTTCAAGATACAAGTTTTCAAATTCTATAATTAGATATAAAAGTGGTAGTGAAGAAATAATCTAAAAGTTATTTTTTCAAAAAAGTATAGTAAAATATAATATTTAAATTTAATCATATTAGTTTATAAAATTAATTTTTATCCAATTTTATAAAAAAAAAATGTCATAATTGTGTAATCCATATTCATAATTCAATGATTTTTTTATTTTGGTTAGATTTGTGCATTTGGTCAGTTTAATTGCTGAATTGACCAAATTTTTTGAAATTTTAGGAAGAGAACTAAATTTTAAAAAATAAAAAAAAAAACATTTTGGAAGTTTGAAATGAGAATCTCATGAACCAAAATAGAAGCAATTTTTTTTAACAAACTATATATATATATATATATCAAAATTTATTTAAACCAGTTAATTCAGTTTTAATTAATTTTTTTATTTTAAAAAATCACATACTAAATTGAACTCAAATTATTAATTTTTCGTGACATTTTCGGCTTGATTTGATTTTTACTCGCCCATAATTTTTTAGTAGAATTATTTTGAGTTAATTAAAGTGGTTAAATTTTCACCAGAAAAGAAGAAAATAAAGAGAAATAAAAATTTAAATTTTACTTTTTTTCATCTGAATATTTATAATTTTTGTCAATTTGCGCTGGTTATTGGAACTTAATTTTAGTATAATAGAAGGCAAGTGCAAGAAGTTATTGAGAAACTTTTTATTGCTTCGCCAATTAAATTCAATGTTTATCGAATTTTCTTTATAATCTTTATGTTTTGGTCTTTAACAAAGTTGAGATTGGAGAAGTATTATCGCCCACAATGCATAGCAATAAAGGTGTGTAAAGGGATGAATGCATGCCGAAGGTTGGAATACGACAATCTTGAAAGAGGTGGAATTAAACACATCAAGAAAATCACATATAAGAAAACAACTTTTGGTAAAAGATTCCTACAAATAATAAATGTCCAAGAAAAACCCCACATTTCAATTCATGTCCTCATTTTTCAAAGTAGGTCACTTCACTTGACATTTTATGAGACAACCCTTTCTTCAAAACGTGAACCATATTATATATTACTTATTTAACATATTCTGTTTCAAGTGGAGTGGTCGATGGCTATTTCTATTATTTATTTTTTTTCCCTTTTCACTCTTCTTCTTAAACAATGGCTAATCCTTGTTTTAAAAGGAAAAAATGGCTAATCTTGTTCATGTCATGTGTAAGGTTTGTGCAGGAGTTATTTCAATTATGAGAAATTTTTACTATTCTGAATATGATTATATATATATATATTACAATTTTTATTTATTAAATATAAAATACTTACAAGTATTAAATGTAATATATCCAAAGCTGGTAAAAAAAAATTTAACTATATGAAAATGTTATCCGAAATATTTTATTTTTGAGCAAAATTTAAAAAATATAATTGGGTCATTAATTTTAAAAAATTAGAGATCTAGTAAAAATTAACCTGAAATTATATTATTATTATTATTATTATTATTATTATTATTATTATTATTATTATTAAACTAAATTTTAATCCAACAAAATATTATTTTTGATAATAATGCTCAAAGTTTTCAATTATTGCTAAAATAATGTTTATACTCGTAAATTATCATCTTTTCATATAAAATGAAATTTTTAAAAATTTTCAGTATTTTAAAATTAAATATAATTCTATTTTAATTAGTAAAAATTTAACATTTAAAAATTTTAATAATCAACATTAGTCAAAAAAAATTAATATAAAAGAAATATTAAAGAATCGTTTGGTTTATATTCCGAAATCGAAATTGAAATGAAGAAAAATTGAAAAAAAATAAAATATTTAATAAAATATTTGATTTATAAGAAAATTTAAATCTTCAAAATCTTATTTATATAAGAAAATATATTAAATAATTATTATTATAAATTTATATATTTTATTTAATTATTTCAAAAATATATATTTTATAAATTTTAATAATATACAGTAGTATTTAAAATTTTTTCTTATTTATAATTAATTTAACTTAATTTTTTGAGAATGAAAAATTATTTTTTATCCTATGAAAAAATGAATAATTCTCATTAATAAAAAAATTTATTTTTACTTTTATATAAAATTTAATAAATCAAATATTAAAAATGATTGATTGCGATTTTAATTTCAATTCCCACCATTATTTCCAATAAAACAAACCATCCCTAAGATAAATTCATACCAGCCACCGAACTGAAGTGGCTCTTGAAACATTGATTTTTAAGCCGATAAGCATGAGATATTATATTTGCGGTTAGGGTCCACTTGTTGAAAATTTTTGTTAAGGAGGTGCAAAGTTCTATAAAGTTGTAACCAGTTAGTATGCATTAAAATTCGGCAGCTAAATTATTTATAGCTATCATTTAAACATGGACAATTATGGTATATTTTTTATATTTTGACTAATTATATTATTTTATTTATAATATTTATAATTTAAATATTATAATAAAATAATATAATAAGCTAAAACAGTAATTATCCTTGTAAACAATTCATCTTATTGACCAATTAAATTCCTAATTCTAATTGCTACCAGCTCACATAGCTAGGAAACATATGATCCCCAGTTAGGTACCCAAGTGGTAGAATTTAATAAACAAATTCATCTTATTGACTTAGCTTGGTTTTTCTTTCTTTTTTTTTCATAAGATTAGTAAGAATTGAGTTAAATTAATATTCATTTATATATTATAATTTAAATTTAAAATATTATTTGATTTAAATGAAATTTTATGTTACATGAATTGCATTAGTCAATTATAATGCTAATATTTTTTAACACTAATGCTATAAGCTAATACAGCATTCTTTCAAGAAATTAATCCTTAATTTGATGCATAGCTATATTAGGCATCGAAATCTAAATCTCATCCAATGGTAAGTTTTGTTTTCGTACAATCATTATGAAATTTTACTTTCCTTATGGTTAAACCATGTTCATTTTAAATTATAACATTTAAAATGGATCAATTAAAATTTTAAATTAGTGCTCGAGATCAATCAATAGTTTTAAACTAAATTAGACATTTATCATTTGGTTTCATTCCTGAAATTGGAATGAAACGAACAAATCGGTACATTTTTTATGTTCTAATATTTAAATTTACTTAAATTGAAAAAATATGTATATTATTTGACACAATTTTTATACCAACTATTTAATATTATTTAATTAAATTAGTGTTTGAATAAAATTCAAACAAAATTTTGTCTACTTGCCATTTTTATCGGGTTATCTATTCAACTTATAAAATAATTATTTAGACATTTAAACTTGTTGAAAACACTTTTTATATTTTTTGTTAAATAATTTTGTTTGTAATTTAAAATAGGCACAATATATCCATACTTACATGTGCTTGCATAAATTTATCAATTACCCTATGTACTTATAATTATATCAAATTAATATCTAAACTTATTTATAACTTATTATATAAACACTTGCATTTACATGATTTTACCACTTTACCTTTTATAATTGTATAAATTTGTCACTTAATCATTATATATGCTAACATATTATCTCATATGTTTTGTCAACAATATACATAAATGTTTATATACAATAAAATATAAATAAGTTGAGGAGGTAACTTAATAAAAATAAAATTCATATAAATACATATGCAAAGAGCGCAAATATATTTGGGAAGTTGACGGTGCTCACCGCATTTTTACTCCTCTATGGATTGGACAGTAAGTAAAGACAAAAAGGTGACAAAAAGCAAAATTAGCGCCTTATCCTTCTGCACTCACTCCCTCTCCCGCGAAAATAAATAAATAAATGAAACGCCAAATAAAACAAAAGAAAACGCAACAATAATAATGAATAGAAACAGTCACAAATCTTAGACCGATCTGAGAGTGATGCGGATGATTCTCAGGCTCAGCTCACCTGAGCCTCATAACCGCGAGTGGCGGGAGTGACGTAACTGCAGGCCCAGGCGGACCCCGCTGCACGCCCTCGGGATTCGCTTCACTACGAATTTTGTCGTATAATTTGGTGGGACCAATTCCAGCCACCTGTTACCATGAGTCCTCTTACTCTTTCATTCGGCGTCCTGTTTCCATTTTATTTTGCCTCCTCTCACTCTTTGCTCTCGCTCTCCTCGTGTTTTCTTTTAACCGTCCGATCGAAAACAAAACGCCTCTACTTTCCCACGCTACTCTCCTCCCGTCCGTTCTTGCTGCTGCTGTTTGATTGTTTCTTTCTTTCATTTGGGTTTGGAGATGAGATCTTCAAGGCAAGAATCAAGATTAACAGTACAGTTACAATGATCAACTAATAAATGTAATGTATTCTTTTCTTTGCTTTCAATCTAATCTAGTTAAGTTGATTCATGATTTCGCTCTTCAGCCGCTAACTACCACCACCCATTACTCGACATCTGTTTTACGTTTAATTCTTTTTTGCTTCACGAGGAGGGTGTTTAATGTCTGTTTCTTGAACCTGCATTATTTCCTTGGAGGCTTTTCTTTTTTATAACATTTTCGCCGGTACGCTCTCTTTCTTGGGAATGGTACCCACGAACGCATATGTTTCTTTTCTTTTAATTTCGCTGTCTTTGTGAGATTTGTGGCATTTTTAAGCAAGGGAATTTGTTTTCTTGGTTTTCCTGGCCACCAAAGAGAAGCTGAGTTTTGTGTTTTTCTTTTCTTTTCTTTTCTTTTCTTTTCTTTTAGCTGATGTCTTGTCAATGCTGGTTTTTTTTAAAACAGAGTTTCTGTTTAGATCTGCGATTTGTGACTGTGAGTTGGATAATGGAGTCCGTGTCTTATTTGGAGATTCATGGGGCAATTGATGCAAGAAAAAGAAAGATGTGAATATGGATGGTTGTTTGTGATCATTTCTTCAACGCAAGCAATGAGCTTGATCGTTGTCTTACTCCAAATGGCCTGATGAAAACTTGATTTAAAAATTGGTTAATTCTTTGGTTTCTGGAATAATGCAATTATGAAGAATTGAAATCAAGTCATTTTTCCCCTTGATTGTCCTTTGATTTGCTGCCAATGGTCTTCTTTTTATATTGGCAACAACTAGTCAAGAATCTCGGTGTACATGTTAATTTTATGAAATAATGCAGTTCTCTGACTGAGAATTCTCTTGTATTCTCTCAAACATATTAGCAGGTAAATATCTGCCCATGAAGAGCTCAAATAATTGATGTGATGTCCAGTCTACGACAAAGTAACGCTTACCCAGGAGCTTCTGGCGGAACGAGATTCAGTAGAGACATGAAACGGAGTTCCAAACAACATCAAAATTCAAAGATGGTGAGTGACACGGTTTGTCCAACCCAAGCGACGCAGAATCTAAAGCATCAAGGCGTGTTGAAAGCCAAAAGTTACATCAATAAGGCATATGGTGGTGTGCCTTGTGAACTTAAACAAAATCCAAGTAATGGGACCTTGGCACAACCCAAAGCTTCGGCGAATTGTCACCAGCTGGCCGTCTTTGCAAGGGCAACAAAAGATGATGAACTTGTTAAGTATATGTCCACTTTGCCTAGTTATTTACAGCGGGTAGAGAGAACAGAAAACATACAAGACAAGGCTTTGAATATGGGGGTTTTGGATTGGGGACGTTTAGAGAATTGGAAATCCAATCAAAAGGGCATCCCAGTTGGTGTTGGTAATAATGCATTGTTGCCTAGCAGTAATTTGTCAACTAAAATGACTACTAGATCTCTTATCTTTCACAGCCCACCACAAAATGATACTCTAACTTCCGAAAGCAAACTGCGTCCTTCGCCTTCTTGCAGAAATATTTCTTCTCATAATGATGGCATTTCGCGAAATGACAAATCATCTTTTCAGGGATCTGGGCGTTTTCAGGATGTGGACAATGCTCTCAGGAGCCATTTTGATGGACAGAAGAGGGCAGCATGCAGCTACAAGTCTTTAGATAGAAGTAGATCAGAAACAGTTTATGAAAAAGGGGAGAAAAGAGAGTTGGATCGTAAGATCAGTTCAAAAGTTGATTATCGATCGTCGAACTCCAATTATAACAGGATGCCAGTAGGGCCTAAGGAAAGTGTGCGTTCTTGTGATAGAAAAGCCAAACAGAGAATCGAGTGCATGCAAGGAGCAGATATAAAGAGAAAAGCTTTCAAACAGAAGAGCCTTCCAAGCATGGGAGCATCATCGTCAGAGTCAGGAAACAATGACATTTCACTCAGTAAAGAGGAAAAGAAGAATGTTGATAACAGAATGAAGAAGAAAATAGAGTTGCAAAAACCAGTGATTGATCTTCCTCAAAATAAAGTTGATGGAAGCAAAAACATTGTTGTTCTTGTACCTGCAAAAAAATTCCAGAGTAGTCCTTTAAGGCAAGCAAGAAAGTCAATGGATGACAATGTGACCAGTGCAACTCAGAATAGCTTGTCAGATGGCTTTTCTGACGAGGAGGTTTCCTCGTCAGAATTACATTATGAAATCCCTCACTCATGTCCTCTGCCTTCCAGAGTCGAGATTAACACAGAACAACGGGAGATGGCACCTGATCCAATTAATACTTGCGATGTGGGGTTGCCATCGGATGCAATTAATGGTGCTATGTCTTCAAGTGAAAACCTACTTAAAACTTCAACGAAAATGGACCAGGAGACAGCAGAACTGGCTGCAACAAGAGGTAGACATCCATCACCAAATCGCCGATTTAGCTTCAGCTTAGGTCAGATGACCAGAAGTTTCAGTTTCAAGGAGAATTCAGCCATCCCACAGTTGAGCTCCACTCATGTTTCAGTGAAGTCTGGTCCTGTGTTATCCAAAGCTTACTCTGCTTTGAATAACTCAAATGGAGAGAAAGCAAGTGGTCATAACAGAGCTAGATCCAGCCCTCTGAGAAGGATACTTGATCCTTTACTAAGGTCCAGGGGCTCAACTCTGACAACTTCTGCTGGAACTGATCATTCATCTAGAGGAAGCCTGGATTCCGACAGCTATGAGCCAATTAATGCTACTGAATCACTTCAAAATGAAAATTTTGAATTATCCAGTACACAGGCTCAGCTGTTGGTCACAAGTAATGGATTTCCTTTGTTCAGATTTGCGATCAACAGTAAAAATATTATTGTTGCAGCTCCTATGAAAAATTTAACATTGACAGGGAAGAATGATCAGGACTGTAATTATGTATTGTACGCCATTGATGAAATCAAGAGAAAAAGTGGCAGCTGGATACATCAAGTTGGTAAAGAGAAAAGCTGCGGCTTTGTCTACAATGTGGTTGGCCATATGAAAGTAAATGGCTCTTTCATGGATCTGTCCAGAAAGAATTCCAGTAATCAGTATATGGTAAAAGAGTCAAGTTTATTTGGGGCAGAGCGAAGACAGACAGGTCAGGTATCAGCAGAGTTGACGCCAAACACAGAGCTTGCAGCTGTTGTTGTCAAGAAGCCTGGAGGAAACTTAAGTGGCTATGACAAGTTGGGGAATGATAAAGAAACAAATTTGGCAGAAACAGACTTCTCGTGGTGCGTGCCAGACAATGAATGTTCCAGTAGTTGTACAGTCATACTTCCTGGTGGTATTCATAGTTTGCCTGGCACAGTTGTTCCTTCATCATTGATACAACGCTGGAGATCTGGTGGATCATGCGACTGCGGAGGTTGGGATGTTGGTTGTAAACTACGCATTTTATCTAATGAAAACCAACACCAGAAGCTTCAAAGAGCGTCTGGTGCTTGCCTGATGTCAGATCAATTTGAACTTTTCGTCCAGGTACTGCTTGTGTTTTGCCTGAGGAATATTTCTTTACATTCTGTTGGTAATTTTAATTGCTCAGCCATCCAACCTACGTCTTTACTTTGCACCTCCATACAGGGAGAACCTCACCAAGATACACCCATCTTCAGCATGGCGCCAATGGAGAAGGGGAAGTACTCTGTTGAATTCAGTTCATCAATTTCTCCACTACAGGCGTTCTTCATTTGTGTCTCAGTTATAAGTTGTCAGAGACTATCTGATATCAGTGAAGTGAGTCATCTGTATGATGAGAAAGTTCTCCACGCGTATGAAAAGGTAAATGGTGGAGTGAAGAACGTATGCACAAATGTTGTGGGCAATGCACCTATACAATACACTCCATGTCCCCCAGTTTCCCCAGTGGGAAGGGTCTAGCTTCATGCCATGAGGTTCATTATTCTTGGTACCTGCTTCTCTTTTAATAGTTAAACAATGGGGTAATAGTATGTGCTTATAATACGTTACAGTGGTGATGTTAACTTGCCAGACAAAGTTGAAGTCTTAAAGGGAATACCTGATGTTGTAAGTCACAATTTCGTTATCAGTTGTAATATCACCTTTGTATAAAGAAAACAACTTCACCAAATATACACCTCTGAAATTTAGAGAGAACAGCTTTCCCAAGGTTTAATTTTCTATAAAACAGCTTTTTACTCAAGATGCTAACGTGAAAATCATTGACATGATAACTTTGAAAGGTTCCAAAAGTCTAATTAAATTACATATGGTTTCATTCTAAACAAACTCAAAAAATGTAATTGAAATGCAACTTGAATGGAATAATTGATTTAGTTCATCGCATAAGTTCATTCTAAACAAGTAAAAATGGAAGATACCACAGATGCTTAATTTGAAAATTCTAGCTACATGATATATGTATATATATACATAAATATAGTCACGCGGGGCACCCTAGGGAAAAGAAATGAAGAGGATTTTGGTCTCACCAAAT
This sequence comes from Mallotus nudiflorus, assembly GCA_947683625.1. NCBI lineage: Eukaryota > Viridiplantae > Streptophyta > Magnoliopsida > Malpighiales > Euphorbiaceae > Mallotus > Mallotus nudiflorus. The sequence continues at coordinate 1,465,366 of CANTUR010000213.1, read as the reverse complement.
TACTTTCTTTTTGCCTTCTCTTGCGTGGTAGGAATGGCAAAGAGAAGTTCATGTGTTCGAGGCAAAAAAAAAGAGGTTAATATCAACCCACCTAGTCTGAACTGTTCCAGTCATGGGTTGACGCCCTTTTGAAGTGGGGTTCAGATCTTGTAGGTGGCGAGATTTAGTACGTGTCCAAGTGTTTGGCAACAACGGCACTGTGTGGGCTCAAGGCCCACTAGGAAATACGATATAGGTCTTAAGCCTATTCAAAGATGGAGTCGCCACCCGGATAAAAGTTAGGACACACTGTACAGCAACTGGATCCCACAGAGGTTCTCAGAAGCCATCATCAGAGATCAAGTTCGGAAACTGGGTATGAGCGTTTGAATACTCATCCAACCTTGCGGTTGGCCTCCATTTGTGTTTTGCATTTTATTACCATTTAATTATTTAATTATTTCGTCATTTACATTCAAAATTGCATTTGCCTTCATTTACTTTTCAAGTTTTATAGTGAAGTCCAAGTTTGCACATTAGTCCAATTTCATGCCTTTGAATCCCAACGTTCAGCAAAAATAAAATAAATAATAATTTACAACCATATATTCAAAATCAAATGGGGGAAAGTGATTAAGGATTACAATGCTTTTAGGTTAAATAAAAGAATAATATACAGAAAATAAAGTAAACATATACCGAAAATAAACCAATAAACAACATAAATGCGATAATATGAAAGGATAACTAACGATGATGACTACTTAATGATGGAAACCATCAAGTAATTCCTGTAAATAATATACAATTAGTCCTTCCTTAAAAAAAAATAAATCACATATAACAATACTTACAAGGAGTCTCTATCGAAAGGGGTTCTCACATTATGAATTAAAGAAACCATCAAACAATCAAGATTGAACATCATCATGCAATGATACAGACATGTTTAAGGTCAAAAAGGGACATACCAAAGTGAACATCACGACAAACGTTAATAAGAATGAAACTAAAAGTAGGCCAAACCTGTCAATGTGGCGATCGCCTGATTGATGAGGCGATTGCCACATTGATGGGGTGACGCCTCATCAACAGAGGCCCCTAGTACTTCTAAAGCAAAAAAGGACATACAGCACGCATGAACAAAGGAGACAAACCTCCTAAAGGCCTGTCAATAGGGCGATTGCCTCATCACATTAACAAGAGGCGATGCCTCTTCATAGAGGCGTCGCCTGATCAACAGGCCGATTCTGACTCTCAAACGTTCAGACTTCTACTTTAAGTAATAATACATACATATACACACTCTACAAGCATCAAAACTACAACTACATGCAAAGGTATTCAAAGATCACATTAGTAAAGTGGGATTTCAAAGCAAGATAAACTAGAAATATACTTGAAATATACTAATGACTTAGTTACACATAAACAAGAACACACATAATGAAGAACATGTTAAGTTTAAGTGCAAGATTTCTACTAAAATGAGAGACCCTCAGAGATATTTTTTTATCGTAATCCTTGCTAGGATCTTATCTCCATTTTTGATATAAGCTTCTCCCTTCTTCTCTTAGGAAAAGGTGGACTTTCCCTTGCCTCAATCTCACTTTCTTCCTTAAGGACTTTTATTTTTTCCTTTTCTTCCCTCTGTTTTTTTCTTCAAAGCTCCTCCCTCTATTTTTTCCCTTTCTTTTTTAATAATGGCCTTTTTTCTCCTCTTTCTCTCTCTTTCTCTTTTATTCCCTAGCTTCCCCATGCCTCTAAGCCCTCTAGCTCATCATGAGCCTCCATAGCCTTTTTCTCTTCCCTAAAATCTCTTTCTCACACAAGAATCAGGTCTGAAGGCTAGGGCCCACACACTTTGCCTTCATGGTTGCAGCTACAAGTGGGCTACTATATAGGCGATTGCCTCATTGCACTGAGGCGACGCCCCTTTGGGTCGGGCCTGCGCTGGGCCAAGTGGGCTTGGGCCAATTTTGGATAATTGGGCTGGGTTTTAGGCTTTTTAGGCTTTAAGTTTTCAAGTCCACTTTCCATTAAAGATTCACGTTTCATTCTCATGTCCAAGTTTCATGTTCTCATCATCGGGCTTGATAACAGATCGATCAAACTAAGCATCCCTAATTTGTCCCCTAACATAGGTCGACCGAATTGGGTGTCTACAGTTTGCCCCCTGATTTTTTGAAAAATCAAATGCATGCAATGATAATTTTTTGAAAAATCACATGCACAACAACAAATAAACATTAAGATGAGCAACATACCTGACTCTCAGGTTTCACCCGAGAGATGAATCCTTCAATTTTGAAACGTGACCGTGATCCTCGGGTTTTCCTGGCCCGATCAGCCACTCATTAATATTTGATAAAGTATTCAAAGACTCTTAACCTTAGGTTTTCCTGGCCCAATTCTTACAATACTAAAACTCGATTCTCAGGTTTTCTTGGCCTGGTCCTCACAACACACAAAATTTGATTCTCGCAATATTGAAACTTGATTCTCGGGTTTTCTTAGCCCAATCCTCACTGGGGATGTGGTTTTCAGATTTTCCTGGTCCAATTATCACTCCTCCAGGGACATAGACTTCAGGGTTTTCCTGGCCCAATTGTCATTCACTTCCGACTTCGGGAATACTACCCAAATAGTCATTTTGATCTTTGAGCTTTGGGGATTTAAACCCAAACAGCCCTATCCTTGAGCTTTGGGGATTCAAACCTGAATAGCACTATCTTTGAGTTTTGAGGATTCAAACCTGAACAGCCCTATGTTTGAGCTTCGGGGATTCAAAACCCAAATAGCCCTCTCTGTTAATGACATGGGTTTTCCTGGCCCACTCTTCCAAAAACTTTATCTTAGAAATCTCTACCTCTGAATTCTGCCTTCTTAGTTTGCGATAATAACCATCATTTTCCATTCATCATTTTTCATTCATTCATTTCTTTTTTTTTTGGAAACCCAACACCTTTGCCCACTATAAAAATAACTTTTTCCTTATCTCCATTCCCTTTTACTTTTGCCACCTTTCTCTTTTTCCTTTTGCCTCCTCCTGCACTCTCTGTACTCTATGCACCTTTTCTCTTTTTACAGTCAATGGAGAACTAAAGAACACCCCCTATGCTTGAGTGGGATCATATCCCACCTTTTATTAGCACTTCTAGGAGTTTGGGATTGACCCGAGGAGACTCAATTCTCCTTCTGGCAGTCTTAGGGTCCCACATCTGCTCGTCTGCATCTAGAGAGGTTAGTTCCCTAAAATTTCCTATAAAATCATGTTGAATAAGTGATTAATCTTGCATAATTATCATTCTAGGGCATTATTTAATTAAACAAATGTGAAATTTGTGTTTTAATTGCCAAAAAATCAAAAATCATCCTCGTCCGTGATTCATAGAGGCAATCGCCTCTTTGATGAGGCAATCGTCTCACCAATGAGGCAATTGCCTCTATGATGAGGCAATCACTTCATCAACAGGGTGAACTACACTATTTACATGTCTGTTCATTTTGAATTTCTTTCTGAAACCATAAAATGCATAAATTTCACTTCTTTATCTCTTTATTTGTAGCATGACGCTCAGACATTCAAGGGTGTTGGGAATTTCCATGGAGCCCGGGTTTTCTACAATGAATTGATTGATGAGCAGAGGGATTAGATTTATGAGATGGGGTTTGAGGACTTCCTACTCTCACTTCCTTCCAAGCAGGGACGCACAGACTATCAACCACTGCACGCTCTGATGGAGAGGTGGTTTGATATGACTTACACTTTTCACCTCCCATTCGATGAGCTTACTCTGGACCCTGTGTCATTTTCCGCCATCACGGGGATTGCCTCCACTAAGGACCCCATCCCTTTTGATACGAGTCTACATCAGTTGTCTCTAGATAAGGCTACATACATCGAGCGACTTTTGGGGATGACTCCTGACATGAAGGGGACTCATACCCTTAAGTTGGAAATGATCAGGAGTTTCTACACCTGAGATTGGGCTACGGCGATGATTACTCCCCGTGAGATTAACCAGGAGGTGAGGGCCTTCTTGCTTTATCTGTTTGGTACCACCTTCTTCGCTGACACCGCCAGCTTTATCAACCTAATGTTCCTGCCGGCTCTTTAGGATCTTGACCAGGTTCCTGCATTCGATTGGGGTAGGTGCACTCTGGCGTACTTGTATCGGAGTATGGATGAGGTGGTCCGAGGGGCTAGGAGATTCTACGGCTTTTGGCATGTTGTTCTAGTACATCATAATCATCTTTTTCCCTATCTTGTTCTGACCTTCATTATTTATATTAGTTTTTTCAACTTCTCCTGTTTTATTTTTCCAAGTCTGGGCTCTAGAACTAGAGCTGCTTGTGGGCATTATATGAGTGGGGGATTACTTCTCGGCCCTTAGCAAGTGGGGCGCTAGTCGCGTCGTGAAAAGGCACCTTACGCGAGTTCACATCCACAGACAACATCTAAACTCTCTGACACAGGATGCGGTACCTATAAAGAATAACCCTTTTTTATTAGTAAATTATACATATTCAACTCACTTATATATTGGCATCTCCCTTTTTGCAAATCCAGAACGACTTGTGGGGCCTGAGGATACTTAGACCATTGAGATGACTCGCTCCAGGCTTTTAGCCTGGAAGAGGGTACTCCTCTGTGGCCTAGGTATCAAGCTTGGTATTTGGGGGAGCGGGTCCTAAACTGGAGGGTAATCGTTAGAGCGAGGCAGGTGCCCAAGTCTCCTCCTGATAGTATGCTTTGGGCTCATGAGCTGGAGGGCGATGACCTCGCTCAGGCTGTTGCAGGCTCACCAGCTATGGATCATACAGTTCATGTGAAGAGCCAGTATGTGGAGTTCGTTTGCACCCATCTTCTACTGACAGTCCCCTTCCAAGCTGTTTTTACCTCCCAGGTATATCCTTATCGTCTTTCCTCACCTTGAGAATTGATTGCACTCTCAATATGTTTCTCTTGTATTTGTCTTCAGGCTACATCTGCTAGACCAGTGGCCCCAGTTAGGTCTCGAGTACTAAAGAGAGAGCCCTTAAGGCATTAACTGGATCCGGGCAGGGAGGAGACTTCTATAGCTGGTAAGCAAGTCGGGCCGACTATTACCCCCAATTCTGAGTTCGTCCCAGGAAACTTTATTCACATCCCCGACCCTCTAGCCCGATGTTAGGTTCCTTATGGAGAGTTATCACGTCAATTCTTGACCTTGGACAAGGATCTAACCCTTGCAAGCACCCCTGGTGGTGCTACTCATGTAAGCTTTTTCTGACCTGCTTTCATTATGATTCTCAAGCCGACCATTAGTTTTAACATTTATTTTAATAATGCAGATTCCTCTAGAGTAAGGCCTATATATGTATCGCATGATAGAGGCCCAGAGAGACTACATGTTGGAGATCACCCAACAGTGGAGGGTGAGAATCTCTTTATTTTCAACATGTATGCATGCTCATATGGTTTACTAACCTGTGATTTGTCTGAACAAGATCGGGACGTGGCCAGCAGGGTAAGGATTGCCACCCTCTAGTGTCAGATTGATGTGTTTGAGATTGATGAGGATGACTATGATAAAGATAAGAGCAGTAGCAGCGCTGAAGGAGAGGCTGGCCCTGAGGGTACCGGATCAGACGCTTGATGTACTGGGGTTAAAACTTGTGTAGTCTTTGAACAGTGAACACATAAATTTTGGTTATTGATTTATAAACATAATGTTTGTAGAATTCATCATTCTCCTCATTAAATTCATTTGTTTTGTTTATTTTTTTCACATGCAGGCTAATTTTAACTAATTACATATGTATCTGCCCCACTATATTCTGATTTGCACCTGTTGAGACTGCCCAGTATAAAGAAGTGTAATAGCCCATACTACTGCTGAGGTGGCACCTCATTGATAAGGTGATCGGCTCATCGATGAGGTGATCGCCTCAGCAGCAGGCGGTCTTGCCCCCTTAAAAAACCCACATTCTTATGTTTAGCCCACTTCTTGAGTTCCCTTCATCCCTAACCTCCCATTTCTCTCTCTAAGCACCTCTGAAAGTTATAATCAAACTAAACGGAGTCTACGGCTGCTACAACCGATCTTGAAAGGTCTAAACAACAAATCTTGGACTAGATTAAAACCTTTTCACCTTCTGGTCTTCAAATCACTCCATACTAGGAGAATCAACTTTCCTTTTCTCCATGCCATTGTTCAGTTTTGGGATCCCCATAAACACGTCTTTCAGTTCAACACAATAGAAATATGTCCCCTATCGGAGGAATTCAAGGCAATTCTCGACCATCATATGGACTCTACTTGCTGACTTGTGATTCCTGACCTTAAAAACCCTGATTCTCACTCCATTCAGCAACAAATGGTGTGTATGTTCAACCTTTCACCCCTGTCTTCTCTTTACTATATCCTCGATTCAGAAATAAAACTAGAATCTTTTCTAGAGGTCACCATGAATATGGACAAAGAAGAAACTTATTGGCCCCACATGATGGCCCTCTGCTTGTATGCTCAATTTTCGTTGGTTTTTTCCTCAGGACACTACGATTCAAAGATCCTTTCCATCCTTGATCAAGTAGAGTCAGGGTTTAATCCCTTCCCTCTCATCTTAGCAAAAACTACCATTGGATTGGACAACTTCACAAATACACGACGATTCTTAGAAAGTCCATTCCTGTTAAAGGTAAGTTTCCCATTGTCCCTTCCTAGCTTTCAACTATCATACTATTTGCATCTAATCATTTGCAAACATGCAGATGTGGTTTTATGAAAAGTTAGGTCTATTTGAACCTCCTCAAGACATTAGGCATTATAAAGCCAAGCATTATCAAATAAGGAAACTACATCCCATCCCTACAGACATTCACGGCTGGCAATCAACATTCATTAATACATTGATCCACTAAATGTGCCCCTGGTAGGGGTTATAGTATGTGACCATTCGGTCTTATACATATTGTGTCCCAGTTGTCGGTCTCCATTTTTCCACTTTCTATAATCCAGCCTACCTCTGCTGCCAATACGGTCACAAACAACTAATTGTAAAGCTAGTTCATGAGTTCGAGCCAAGGCCCCTTTCTCAAAATTTTTTGGACCACTTAGTGACAACTTGGCCTCGAAGAGTCATCGAAAGAAATTTAAGCTACAACGGAGATCAGACTACTGATGATCATTAAAAAGCATGGGTTTATTTACAACAGATAGAAAGAGATGAATTTATTAAATACAAAAGGACAAGAGAGTTATAAATGTTGAGCTTTTAAGGTAAGCAACAAAAGAAAAGAAAAGAAAATTAGCTTATGAAATAAAGTTGTCATTTCCCCTTTTGTTAGATGTAATTTCCTTTTATACTAGTTAAACGGCTTGTAATGGTCATATTATGCAATGTTTAACAATAATTAAAGCAATCCATTTCATTTCATTCAAGCACAAAATGTATATACTTTTCACTTCTGGTACATCTCATGTTATTAGTTGGCTTGCCCTTGCAAGTTTTCCAACTAATCATTTTGTGTCTCTCTCTTTCCTTTTACATGTCCTTAACTTTTGCATGGACCGCCTCTTTTAAGGTTTTCGATCCAATAGGACCTTTTTCTTTTTTTCTTTTTAGTCTCTAACTTTTTCCTAGATAGCCTCTTTTCGAGGTTTTCTCCCTAGCGAGACTTTTTACAGAAAGTATTTCTCGAGCTTGTCTAGGTTAATAGGTTCTTTGAACTCGTTTCCCTCCATGTCAGACAAAATGGCAATGCCTTTCAAAAATAACTTCTTTACCATATACGGTCCCTCCCAGTTGGGCTTAAACTTTCCTCAAGGGTCGGTCATGACTGATCTTGTAAGTTTCAATTCCAAATCCCCTTCTCAAATCTTGCCTGGCTTAATCTTCTTATTGTAGGCACGGGCTATTCTTTTTATATACAACTGAGAATGATACATAGCCTTCATCCTTTTTTCATCCAGCAAAGTCAACTGAGCCAACTAACTTTTAACCCACTAATACTCGAGGAGTTTAGATTCCAGATGACTCTCAATGACCTTATCTCAACCTCTACCGGCAAAACAACATCACACCCATAAACCAAAGAGTACGGAGTGACTCCTGTTGAAGTTCTAGTAGTGGTTCGGTACCCCTACAATGCAAATTGTAAGTAATTGGCCCAATCTCAGTAATTTTCCAGCATCTTGGCCAGGATCTTTTTTACATTCTTATTTACTGCCCCATTTGCCTGTAGCCTATATGGAGATGACCGATGGTGCTCAATCTTATAGTCTTTCAGTAGTGTAGCTGTTTCTACTCAAATTGAACATCATTATCTGTAACTATATGGTGCGGTAAACCATATCTGCAGATTATGTTCTTTTCAATGAACCTCGACATCTATTTTGACCCCACGGTAGCATAAGATTCAGCCTCAACCCATTTGGAGAAGTAGTCGATAGCCACAATGATATACCGATGGCCATTAGTTGCTTTTAGCCTTACCTCTCCTATGATGTTAATCCCCCATACAGTAAACGGCCAAGGAGAAGTCATTCCCTGAAGCTCCATAGACAGTAAATGGCTAACATCACCATAAGTTTGGCAATTGTGACACTTCTTTACAAATCTAACACAATCTGCCTCCATGGTGAGCTAAAAGTACCCTTGGCGAGCTATTTTATTTGCCAAGATGATTTTATTCATGTGTGGCTTACACACCCCTTCATGAATCACTTCCATAAGCTTCCGAGCTTCATCCTTATCAACACACCTGAGGTGTACCCCGGCTAGCATTCTTTTGTATAACATCCCATTGTGACTTATGAACTATCAAGACAACATTTGCAAGGATATTTTTTCTTTCTTATTAGCGTCATTTGAAAACTACCCAGTTTCCAAATACCTTTATAAATCATAGAACCAAGGTTTCTCAGTTGCATCCACTGGTGTCACTCTTACCTCTTCGTAACAGGGGACTTGAGACTTCGTGAGAATTAAGGGCCTAGCTTCTTATTGTTTCCCACTTTCCCACATAGAGGCCAGTATGGCTAAGGCATCAGCTACCTAGCTTCCTTCCCTTGGTAAATGGACAAATTTACACTGAGTAAAGGAGCATGGGATAGTGGCCAAGTATTCCTAGTACAGCCGTAATCTATTTTTTTTTATCTCTCATTCTTTAGTGGCTTGTTTTATAATTAATATGGAATCCCCATAGATAGTAACATTCTCTGCCCCCGCACTGCGCAATGCCTCTAAACCAAAAATGCAAGCCTCATATTCTGTTTGTTATTAATTGCTTTAAACTCAATTCTTTTTACCATCGGGATCATTTCTCCTTCTGGCGTAACCAAAATTACCTCTACTCCGGCCCCTTTGTTGTTAACAGCTCCATTAAAGTACATTTCCTAACCTTGTATCTCTATCACCCTTAGATGTTCATTAGGAAACTCCAACTTCCATTCTTGGTTATCATCCACTGGGCTTTATGCCAAGAAGTCTACTACTGCTCTTCCTTTTACCATCTTTTTAGCTATATACTCTATGTCAAACTCCGTGAGTAAAATGAGCCACCTAGCCAATTTTCCTGTAAGAGACAGGGCCTGTTAAAAGTACCTGAGGGAATTGTGTTTAGAAACTGCCTGCACTTTATAAGACTGAAAATAGTGTCAGAGTTTTTTCATCACCCAAATTACTACTAGGCATATTTTCTCCACCAAACTATAAGTGGTTTCGTAGGGTAGAAGCTTTTTACTCAAATAATACATAGCATATCCTATCTTCTTTTCACATTCCTGTGCCAACATTGCTCCAATTACATCTTCCTCAATTGCCAGATACAAGGTTAAAGCTTTACCCGGTCTCGACGACTGTAAAACAGGAGGATTCATCAGATAATCTTTGATAGCTTCAAAGGCTTATTGACATCTTTCGTCCCACATAATAGGTTGGTCTTTCTTTAGAAGCTTAAAGATGAGATTACAAATGGCCGTCAATTTGGCTATAAATCTGTTGATATACTATAAACACCCCAGAAACCCTTGAACCTCGTTTTCATTTTTTGGTGTCGGCATATCCCTGATTGCTCTGATCTTATCTGGATCCACCTCTATTCCTTTCTGGCTGACAATGTGTCCCAATAATTTCCTAAATGTGAACCTAAAAACACACTTCTTCGAGTTCAGTCTGAGATTGTACTTTTCTGCCCTAGCCAGAAACTTGTCTAGTAGTTCGAAATGCCCTTCCCTAGTTGCAGACTTTACCATCATATCATCCATATACACTTCTACCTTTTTATAGATCATGTCATGCAGCAAGGCAGTCGCCATTCTCTGATAAGTGGCTCCTGCATTCTTCAACCCGAAAGGCATTACTCAATAACAATACACACCCCATTCAGTGATGAAAGATGTCTTCAATTTATCTATTACTGCCATTATGATCTGATTGTACCCTGAAAATCCATCCATGAAAGAGTACACTGCATTGGAATTCGTACTATTAATTAACGTATTAATATACGGTAGCGGAAAGTCATCCTTGGGGTAGGCTTTATTCAATTCTCGGTAGTCTACACATATTCTAACCCTTCCATCCTTCTTAGGAATAGGAACTATATTCGCTAACCACTGAGTGTCCTCTACCACTTCTAGAAACTTTACCTTCAACTGCTTTTTGACCTCTTCTTTGACCAAGAGAGCCCATTCTAGCCTTAATCTTTTTTGCTTTTACTTTATTGGTGCTATGTGAGGATATGTGGGGATTCTATGTTTAGAGATCTCCCTGTCGATTCCAGGTATGTCTTCATAACCCTAAGCAAATACTTTCTGTCTCTTTTTTAAGATTTTTTCCATTTTTATCTCTCATCATAAGTTAAACCAGAAGCAAGCAATATATTTTTAGGATTATCGTATGTGCTTAAATTAAATGACTCAATTTGCATGGAATTAATGTCAAACATATGCATGAAATAATCATCACAAACAGAATAACCATTAGGAAACACATCACACAAATAAGCAAACTCAGACTTCATTACATTCACTTTTGAAAAGAAAATATCGTCAATCTCAAACAGAGAAGCAAAAGAAACATCAAAGTCATTATAAGAGGATTCTATGATGGAGTTGAGGATGTAGGTTTCAAAGTCAAGGTCTTTGCTTTGATCATCAATGCCTTTCTGCTTTGAGGTAGCTTTATCCTTTTTAAACTCCTCTTCAGCCAGTACCAGCTCCTCAGTAGGGGCTATTTCAATAGCGAATCCCTTGGCTTTGTTCATAAATTTAGCAAAAATCTCGAACCCCGGGATAACTCCCCCAACCATCAGGAGAGGTTCTGGAGTCCAGCTGTACAGGTGCCCGGTGCCTTCCTTTACAAAGATTTCCCATAGAGTTTTCTTTCTAGCCTTGGTCTCCTTTTCCTTTTCTTCAGATTGCCCCCACACACTTATCTCTTCCCCAGCTCCGTCAGCCTCTTTGAATCCTAACCTATGCTTCAAAATAGGTACTTTTTTTCTCACAAACTTTAAAGGTCCGCTATGATTTTTCCCCAATCCCATGCCAGGCAAAAATTTCATATTGTGCATCATTCCCAGAACCTTTTCATCCATCTCATCCTCATAGATTACACAGACTTCAAAACTAGGGCTAATGGAAATCTCCTTAGGGATCAACTTTAGCGCAGCTACGGTGACTTCAGTTTCAGCTGAGATGGTGACAACCCTTCCTTCATGTGGGAATTTAATATTTTTATGAACAGTGGATGGAACGCCACCTAAAGGGTGAAACCATGGCCTCCCTAATAAAATGGTAAATGTTACTGGGATATCAATCACATGCAAGTCAATCCAGACTTCTATAGGTCCCGTTTTAACCAATGCCCTAAAAGTTCCTTCCACAGACCTTTTGGTGTCATCATAAGCCTTGATAACTACCTCATAAGGCTTTAAGTTGGCCACCGTCAACCCTAGCTTCACTAGAATCTTCAACAGACATACATTAATGGTAGAACCATTATCGACCATCACACAGCAGGTCATCTTCCCTTTCACCTCAGCTTTGATAAACAGAGCTTTGTGGTGATCCCTCCCTTCTAGAGGCAGATCATCGTTAGAAAATGTTATCATTCCTTAAGGGGTTTCCATTAATGATTAAACCATCTGCTCTATAGTAGAATTAGTGGAACTTTTTTTCTAATCTAGTGCCAAAACCAGGGCTTCCCTATGATCCCTAAAATGCATGAGTAATTCCCAAACACTAGCAATGGTCTCTTTGATTTATTCTATCTCCTTTCCCTTCTCTGCGCCTTCTGCCTTTTCGAGCCTAGACTTGGTAGCCTCGGTTTCCTCTTTCTTTTCTTCGACCCTCCCCACAGACTGACTTGGCTCACACCCTTCATTATCCCACAGGTTAACTTGTTCTTCACTCTCATCATCAGAACTCCATATGTCCAAGATGTGCACATATAACTCCATGGGTTGTTTGTTTAGTTTTGAAATTTTAGGATTGGTTTTTAGGGAATTGTGGGAGACATCAATGAAGGATTTAGGACTTGCTCCTCTGTTAGGCCAGAGTTAACCATCAAAATGGGTGTATTTGGTAGTGGTATATTTTAGTAGTTGGGTAATGGGTTGGTTTGTGTGTTTGGTTTTCTGTTTTCTGTTTTCTAGGTCGGTAATTTTGCTTGAGTCTATTAAGTCTTGGATTTCATACTTTAACCGAGCACAGTTTTATGTGTCATGTCCGATGGTCTAATGAAATTTACAAAAAAGGTTTTGGTTGGCTCTAGGAAAAGGTTATTGTGAAGGTAAAGGTCATAGTAGGTTTTTCTCAATAAGCTTATCAAGGACTTTAGACATGGGACATCCGAGATTTGAAAATCTTCGAGGTTGTCTAACTGCACTGACTTGTATATTGTTGCTTGGTGGTCGAATGGCATGAATTTGAACATTACTGCTTGAGTTGGCCCCCTCTTTGCCCCCAGATCCTCTTCTGAAAAATTTCTTCTCTTAGGCCAAATCTAACTCTTTCTAGACCCCAAATCTATACAATTCTTTAAAGTTCCTAATTCCCAGATCCCTCAATTTCCTAGACAATGCTGGAACACACTCTTCTATTGCTAAGACTAACTAGTCGAATTCAGTAGGCCTATGCCTCATCAGGGACAACTTTCCCCTCCAACGAGTCACGTAGTCAGTAAAAGGCTCGTTCAAGTTCTGTTTGGTATTATGCAAATCTCTCATAGACACATCTAGTTGAACATTAGGACCGTATTGCTTAATAAAAGTGGCACACAATTCCTTCCAATCTGACTGAACATGTGGTTCCAAGGTGTAATACCAACGGATTGGTGCCCCCTCCAATGAAATAGGAAACTGCTTGATAATTTGGCTCTCAGTTAGCTCGATAGCCTTCATGTAAGTCACATACTGTTTCAAATGAAAATGGGGATCCTCGGCACCAGTATACTTCTTCATGTTTGGGAATTTAAACTTACGAGGCAATGGTTCATCACCCTTTTCCAAATTCATATTGTAATCTAGAGGAGCGACCATACCCTTTTCCTTTATCATCACCTGCATCTGGTTCATCACCTTGGTCATGTTCTTAGCCCACTCAGTCTTACCCACATCTTCAGCTGGAATGACATTTCTTTGATTCACCAGATTGGCCAACACTGTCACATCATCTTCTTCCCTTCCTCTAACTGGTATTTCCTCATCGAGATCCACCGAATCGATTGGTGGTGCATTAGGTGGTTGTGCTGGCTGACTCTCTCTGATGAGCTTAGTAATTTCCCCCATCATTTCTCTCATCATAGCCTGGGTTTCTACCATTACTTCTTCTTTCAACCGTGCTCTAAATGCTTTTGGATCGAACCCTCCTACCAGACCTATTTCTAAATTCCTAACCAAACAACCTAAACTAGCTCGGACCCACCCTGCTGAGCTTGAAGGATCTATAGTGTTGCAAAACAGTTGGTTAGAATGATGCATGACATGTATGCATGCTATGCAAGTTTGTTTTATTTAAGAAACAAAAGGTCACACACAAAAAGATATACAAGCTCAAAACATGCAGCTTAAACGTGCAAACTTCCACCCTTATTTCTCCTACACACGTATTCAATGGCGAGTATCTTATCCTAGGATTTTTAGCCTGGGTTTCAATTATCAACGGGGGATAACAAAACTGACGTATGAAAGAAAACTCTCAAAATGATTGAGACAAGTAATAGGTCCTTTAAATAAAGCCCGAGTCCATTTCCTACGAGCAAAAATCCTTAGCACCATAAACTAATTTGTCAAGGCCCACTTGAAATGGGTCACGAATAAGCATGAGAGGCCCTTGTTGACTAGTTTGTTTATAATGGGCTTTGGTTGGACACGAGGGCCCATTTTACTTTGGACTGCTTATTGATGGGCTCGAGATTTATTTTAAGGTTCCATTATATGGCATAATACACATGCATATGGGAAAATTCCTAAGGATAGTTGCTAGGTCATTTACATGGGCTTGAGTATTGGGTAAAAAGGCTTCGGTTCCCACAACGATATACATCCATATACGTCTCCCGACTCAAGGGTCAAACAACATGAATTAGTACGTGTCGTGAGTGACAATAATCAAATATTCCACCACCACATTTTAGTGAAACGTAGGTAGCAAAGTACTGACTATTGTCGGGTTAATTCAAGACTGAAGTGCTCATTATGTGCAAAATGTGTAGTGAATGCATAAATGTAGGAAGAAATAAGAAAATAATTAAAGATGATAAAACGCAAAACACTGGAATCAGTTTCTCTATCCCCAGTGGAGTCGCCATTGTATACAGCAAGGTTTAACGTGTGTCCAAGTGTTTGGCAACCACGACACTGTGTGGGCTCAAGGCCCACTAGGAAATATGATATAGGTCTTGGGCCTATTCGGAGATGGAGTCACCACCCGGATAAAAGCTGGGACACACTATAGAACAACTGGATCTCACGGAGGTTCCCAGAAGCTGTCATCAAAAATCGAGTTCGGAAACTGGGTATAAGCGTTTGAATGTTCACCCAACCTTGCAATTGACCTCCGTTTGTGTTTTGTATGTTATTACCATTTAATTATTTAATTATTTCATCATTTACATTCAAAATTGCATTTGCCTTCATTTACTTTCCAAGTTTTATAGTTAAGTCCAAGTTTACACATTAGTCTAATTTCATGCCTTTGAATCCCAACGTTCAGCAAAAATAAAATAAATGATAATTTACAACCATGCATTGAAAATCAAATGGGGGAAAGGGATTAAGGATTATAATGCTTTTAGGTTAAATAAAAGAATAATATACAGAAAATAAAGTAAACATATACCAAAAATAAACTGATAAACAACATAAATGCGGTAATATGAAAGGGATAACTAATGATGATGACTACTCAATGATGGAAACCATTAAGTAATTCTTGCAAATAATATACAGTTAGTCCTTCCTTAAAAAAAATGAAATCACATATGACGATACTTATAAGGAGTCTCTATAGAAAGGTGGTTCTCACATTATGAATTAAAGAAACCATCAAACAATCAAGATTGAACATCATCATGCAATGATATAGACATGTTTAAGCTCAAAAAGGGACATACCAAAGTGGACATCACGACAAACGTTAATAAGAATAAAACTGAAAGTAAGCCAAACTTGTTAATGTAGAGATTGCCTCATCTCATTGAGGTGAGGTAATCGCCACATTGAATGGGCAAAGCCTCATCAACAGAGGCCCCTAGTACTTCTAAGGAAAAAAAGGACATACAGCACGCATGAACAAAGGAGACAAACCTCCTAAAGACTTATTAATAGGGCGATCGCCTCATTGATGAGATGATCACCTCATTGACATAGAGGCAACACCTCTATGTTGATCGGAACCGGCCTAATCAACAGGCCGGTTCCGACTCTTAAACATTCAGACTTCTACTTTAAGTAATAATACATGCATATACATACTCTACAAGCATCAAAACTATAACTACATGCAAAGGTATTCAAAGATCACATTAGTAAAGTGGGATTTCAAAGCAAGATAAACTAGAAATATACTTGAAATATACTAATGACTTAGTTACACACAAATAAGAACACATATAATGAAGAACATGTTAAGTTTGAGTGCAAGTTTTCTACCAAAATGAAAGACCCTCAGAGATGTTTTTTTATCGTGATCCTTGCTAGGATCTGATCTCCACTTTTGACACAAGCTTCTCCCTTCTTCTCTTAGGAAAAGGTGGACTTTCCCTTGCCTCAATCTCACTTTCTTCCTTGAGGACGTTTTTTTTTCCTTTTCTTCCCTCTGTTTTTTTTTTTCTTTAGAGCTCCTCCCTCTATTTTTTCCCTTCTTTTTTAATAATGGCTTTTTTTTCTCCTCTTTCTCTCTCTTTCTCTTTTATTCCTTAGCTTCCCCATGCCCCTAAGCCCTCTAGCTTATCATGAGCCTCCATAGCCTTTTTCTCTTCCCCAAAAATTTCTTTCTCACGTAAGAATCAGGTCTAGAGGCTGGGGCCACACCACTTGGCCACCATGGTTACAGCTGCATTTAATGCGGCTACAAGTGGGCTGCCATAGAGGCGGCGCCTCTTCGATGAGGCGACGCCCCTTTGGCCCAGGTCTACGCTGGGCCAGGCGGGCTTGGACTAATTTTGAATAATTGGGCTCAGTTTTGAGCTTTTTAGGTTTTGGGTTTTCAAGTCCACTTTCTATTAGAGATTCAGCTTTCATTTCCATATCCAAGTTTCACGTTCTCATTATTGGGTTTGACAACAGACCGATCAAACTGAACATCTTTAATTCATCCTCTAACATAGGCTGACCAAATCGATTGTCTACAAATCCCCTCCCCTTTCACTTCACTGACAAAAAAAAAAATTACTTCTTGCTAATGGAAGATAAAAGTGGATATGCCATGCATCCTGCCAATTCCATTTACACTATCGGCCGATCTCTGTTAGAAATTTATCTTTAGAAGTTAAGAGCATGCAATAACAAGATTTTACTCTAATTCACCCTTACCAAATCGATTCAAAGCACTAGACTCAAATTCCATAAAGATATTACGGATTGTAGCTATAATTTAAGAGAATCTGAACTTAAAAAGCAATTGAAGGAAACCAAGAAAAAAAAAAAGAGAAAAAAGTAGTTTCTTATAAGTCAACAGGTGAAGCATGGTGAATACAGATGAACCATTGTCCATCAATCCTCTCAAAAACATTTGTTACAAACTGAGCTCCCCAACTGCTGCCTTTTGTCCTAACAAATTCCACACATGTAACATAACCAACATCCCCTCTAAAATGAACTCGTGTATTTTTCAATTCGATGTCTAACGGGAAGTCATAGTTCATCCATACAAGCTCCCAGCTCTCCATAACATCATCATAACTGATAACTCCACTAGCACCTGGGTGCACACAACAGACATTATCCCCTTTTGCCCAAAGGGTCTGCATTGTAGCTAAATCACCATTCCTGAACGCATTATAAAACCGAGCATTTGCTGCTAGTACTGAAGCCTTGCTATCCTCCTGGAGCAGTCGAAGGCTATCCCTGATTTTTGCAGCTTGGGCATAGTTCTCTTCTTCAATGGCAATCTGCAAGTCCCGTGTCAACGCTTGCTCATCCAATATGATGCTTTCACCACTTAGCATTTCCTCTGAATCTTCACTTTTTACTTGACATGCTCTTAATGACAACGAGCAGGAAGCTTTTGAAAAAGGTGCTGCTTTAATATAAATCCACCAACTAATAAGAAATTGTTTTTAAGCAATAAAAATGCAGAAACTTATAAAATAAACCCACCCTAAACAGATATAATTGGATTATAGATCCACACGGCAAAACTTACAAGTTCGTCCTACAACGTGCAACTTGAGAGGACAATAATGCATTGCAGAAGCAGTAGGCGCAAACTCCTTCAGGGAGGGATAAGAGAGTTGGGGAAGCCTCTTGAAACTATTAATGCAAGAACATGGCAGCCGCCTATCAATAAAATTTACCTACAACAACATTCCAAGCTAAAGCAAGTCCGTAGAAAACCATAATTTGAAGAAAACAAAGTACTACTACACACCACAGGTGATTAGAAAATTCATCCTCAACCGTCTAATTGAGCATTTTGCACTACCCAATTTACCAATGAAAATATAGTGTTCTAACATGAACTCTTGTCAAGTTTCTCGTGTAACAAACCGAAAAAGCAAGAAACTTTTGGTCCCATTTCAAATCTAATTTTCTAAAGAACACTAAATCCAAATAACACATAAACCCCAAATGAAATTTCGATCCAAATATGCTAACAATACGGTGAAACAAGCAGAGTATAACCAAAAAGAAACTGAGGATTAAGAGCTCACTTTGTAACAAAAGGTAGATCCACTAAGTGCCATGATTAAGCGAGGTTATTTTGACAGAGCCTAAACAGTTGGAGTGATTTGGGGTTGGGGTTTTGGGACTGCCAGAGCACAGTTCTGAGGATTCTTGTGAAGCTGCAGTTGGATCGGGGCAGGGAAGGATGTACTCACTCACTTGACTCTTTAACAGATGATGGAGCTGCTGCTACCTGTTCAAAGTTCATAGAGAAAAGGCGAGGCCATTGCAGCCCAGTCTAGCAGATGTGCGTGGGCTAAAACTACCTTCCTATGAGCATTTTGTTGATACATCTAAAAAAGGCCAATTCAGTTGATGAAAAAACTTAGGTGGGCTTAGCCATCTTTTGTATTATGTGCATGGGTGTGCTTCGGCTTGTCCTTTTTTATTATTATTAATATAGATTCGTTGAAGAAGATTGATTGACAGTATAACAGGAGATTAATTTTTTTTTAAATTAAATAAAAATTAATTTTATAAATTAACAAAGATATAATTCATAACTTACATTTATATTCTTAAACAAAAATGAGAGTATTAAAGCATTCACTCAACAATGGTTTTGCTTGCATTTTGTTAAAAAGCATTATAATATGTAAATTTTAAATTATGTTGCTGCTAATTGATCAAATTAATTTTTATATATTTTTTTAAAAATAAAGAGATTAAACAAAAATGAGAGTATTAAAGCATTCACTCAACAATGGTTTTGCTTGCATTTTGTTAAAAAGCATTATAATATGTAAATTTTAAATTATGTTGCTGCTAATTGATCAAATTAATTTTTATATATTTTTTTAAAAATAAAGAGATTACCGCATATTTTGTCTTGGGTTATTTTTAATCAAACTATAATTAGAATATTTACTCATAATCTTGTGTTATGGAGAAAACCTTGATACTATGAAATGAAATTTAATTTTGATACCCTTAGTATATGTGTGGGCATATATATGTCAAGCCTAGTTATAGTTTGAAACACGGCAGCTTGAATCAGGTCGAGTCAAGCGTCTGGTGAAAATGATGATTTTTTTTCGATCAACGATTATCTTTTGGTGAAAATAATTATTGTGATCAAAATTTGGCAAATGATCAAATCTTAAGAGAAGAAGGCTATTTTTCTGGTTGTTGGTACAGGTGGGGTAAGATTAAAGAAGGGGAGGCTGGAGAGGACCCATTATGTAGACATTATTGATAAAGGAGAAGAGGGAAAAGATTTTCAATTTTTGTTTATTAATCAAGATCAAGATGACTAAGAAAGATGCGTTTATTAAGAATAATACACATATTGATGTAAACAATTTTAATACAAATTTTTACTCTTTGAATGATTAAAAAAAATTCATATATTCTCTTAGCACATTTTTATAAGTCGAATTAAATTAATTAAACATTTTGTAATAAAAAACACAAAGAAACATGGATATGAGACAAATTAGTAAGGACTGAATGATTGATTGATATTTGATAAAATAAATAGTGGAAATTTCATTTTCAGAAATCTCAACCGTTGGGTTGGCCCCAAACTGTCATGTAGTTTCGTTGGTGGCTCCATATCTAAAATCTTGAGCTACAACACATGAGAAGGTTCAAATTTTGCAGAGCCCACATGTTTATGTAGCTTGACGCCTAACGGTTGTTGGAGTTGGACCTGTTTTGAAGTCAAGTCAAATATTTTTATTTTTCATTATTTGACCAAGTAATTCACACCATTTTGAGGTCAAAATGGGTTTCCCAATCAGATTTACTCGTGAAATTATTAATTAATATTTGTTTCAAACTCGTTAATATAACTTTCTCAAAATAAAATCATTAATATAACAATGCAAATTTTTAATTATATATATATATAATTAATTTAGTCCGAATGTTAAAATCTTTCGTCACGAAGTTAAGGCATTTAATAAAGAAAATGGTCTAATCCCTCAATTCTTTAACTCTCTCATATTATACCATAAGACTTAACCATATATGATGGATGTATATTTAGAGCCAACAAATTTCTTACTATAACATTTTTAGATTTGATATTTTAATATCTAATAATTGTATTCTAATTATTCTATCAGTTGAACTCTATTAAAAAAAAATCAATATTTATTTATCTATTTATAAGATTTAAATTTTAACTACCACTTATTAAAATTTAAATTTCTCACCACTTTAACCATTAAATATTTTTCATCATAAATTTTTCTTTTTTAATATAAACTATCAAAATATTTAGAATCTATTTAACTTTAACTAATTTAATTCGATCTAAATAAAATTTAAAATATTCATAAAAATCTCTCAATAATTAATTTAAAATACAGTTATATATACCACAATTTAAACTTATAATATTCCTTAATTAAAAGTAGATCTCTAATGTCAACAATTTTATTGATAAGTGTTTATATATCATAATCTCAAGGTTTTTGTTTTTGTTTTTTCAGAAAAGGGTTCAAAATGCAAAAACTTAGCATGTGCTTTACCACCTCCCCCAATTAACGGCCACATGCTAATGATAGTTGAATCTTTTTAGGCGTTCAAGGTGATGAATTTGGTGAGATTTAAATCCTATAAATTTATGCATACATAAAAGTGCATATGGTAGTGGAGAGTTATTTGTACGGTAACCATATATGGTCGGTAGAACACATGTTGGTCTTGGTCAGCAATTAGATTTGACCCCAACTACAAAGCACATAGTTTTTGGGACCCAACCAACCATAATCAGATGCTATTATTTTATTTAAAACCACTCGAATTTTAAATTCTTTTAATTTTAACTAATTAAATTTGATTTGAATAAAATTATAAAGATAATAAATATCTTCTAACAATCTATTTAATGTAATTATATATACTAAAAATCAAATTCAAAAACTAACTTAAATAAAAACAGTTATCTAACAATTGATCCTAAGAATTATTGTTATATTATAATCTTTTTCAAAGAAACCACTTACTTGCTAAAAAGATCTTCAATATCGTAACCCTAAATTTTAAACCTATATAAATCAATTGCATTTTGCTAGATGTTTAGTAAAGATAAAAAAAGTGGAAGAAAAGTCAAATAAAAATGAAAATTGAGAGGAGTGATTTCATGGTATACATCATTATAGATATTATGATTCATTTTCTATTAAATAATTTAGATGGTATTGCACTTCATTTAAATTAAAAAAAAAAAATACACATAACGTCACTTTCTATCCACTAAACTTTTAAATGAATTAAAAGCTTTAGTTTCACTTAAAATTTTGGCATGAATATGGTTGTTAGTTTGTACTGCGTGTGTTATTTTGGCACATTCAATGATATAAAAAATGCTCTCAAAATCTAATAGGTGGCACATATTGGTGGGGATGTTTCCCTTCGGATTAAGGTCGGGGGGACCTTGAAAAATTGAAATCCTACATTGCAGAGATTGAAGATTTTATTCAGATAAAAATGAGAATTTTTTTTTTAGCAGAAGGAGAAATTGACAAGACGTATATATATATATACTTTTTTTTTTTGAACAAGACATGGTATATTTTTGGTAGCACAACAAGTTGATTTCTGATGGTATATGTTTGTGTTTGATACAGGTGTGGTGGTGCTGGTGGCAACTGAATTTGAATACAGGAAAAAAGGAAAAAGCAGGGAAAGTTGAAGTTGTGCTGATGCTTAGGTAGTTGAAAAACCTGAAAGCTGCATAACGTCAAACATCGGATAAATTTAAAATATATATAATTCCACTTTATTAATTTTTAATATACAATTTTTTTATGATATATAATTAATTTCCCGGTCAATAATTTCATGTATATTATATTAATAATAATATTATTGCACGGTGATGGTACATTATTATCTCATACAATTGTATTTTTTTAACTCAATTCGAGGTTTAATATTATCGGAATGGGAAAGAAAACAATTAATAATTAGTATTTTAAAAATTATTTTTATGAACCACCACTAAATGTGAGCTTCACAAGCCTAAAAGTAAATGTCTCTTACTACTTGAGTTAGGGTTTTTATTTGTTTAATTAATACATTTAAAAGTGTTGACATAAAATTATATATTTTGATTTATTATAAAAATATAGAGAAAAGGTCCAATTTGCACTCTATTTTTTTTTCCTCAATTGGAACTTCACGTTTAAAAAGTGGAGCATATTAGAATTTTATTATTACAATCAAATTTTATAACTTTTTTTAGTACAATTTAGTTCTATAAAATAAGAAAAACCTAATTTTAACATATATTAACAAATTAAATTGATAATTTTTTTTTAGAAATGCATATATAACCTAATTATTAAATTTAAAAGTTTTTTAACCTATAAAATAGATTTTTTTAATTTTTCTTAAATTATTAAAAAAAATTCTTAAATTTTAAAAATTTTAAAATCAAGTGATATAAATTTTAAAAAAAATGACCAAATTTATTCGTTAACATAAATAGTAAATTGATAATTGACCTAAAATTTAATTTTAATAGTTGAATTAAAAAAATTATTTATCAATTATTGTGTAGATTTAAAAATTATTGTGTAAATTTAAAAATTTAAACTAATGAATATAATTTAAAAAATTTTATTCAACCATTAAAATTAAATATGAGGTCAATTATCAATTTGATATTTACATTAATGAATAAATTTTGTCATTTTTTGAAATTTATAACACTTAATTTTATAATTTTTAAAATTTAAGAAAAATATAAAAAAATTATTTTATAGATTGAAAAACTTTTAAATTTAATAATTAGGTTCTATTTATATTTCTAAAAAAAATTATTACTTTAATTTGTTAGTATCCGTTAAAATTAGTTTTTTTATTAGTTTATAAGACTTAATTGTACTAAAAAAAGTTATAAAATTTGATTGTAATTAGTAAAATTATAATATGCTCCACTTTTCAAACGTAGAGTTCCGATTGGGAGAAAAAAAAAAACTAAGATGCTAATGTGAAATTAGAACACAAACTAGAGTGTAAATTGGATCTTTCATCCAAAAATATAATGCGATTAAAAATTATTAAAGTGTGAAATCAGTATTTATTTATTTTTTGGTTACTTTTTCTTATTTATATCATGTGGAAAGAATGTGGGGATGGAACAAACACATAAATTAAGGCCAGCAAAGACAGTGAGTTTCCTGAGCTGTGCCTTAGGGCCTTTATCACATATTTTGCCAAATCTTTCCAGAATATTGGGATTTTAAACCCTAATTGCTGCTGCTAGCTAAGCTATTCCTCCTCATGATTCTCTTGTTTTATTCTTTAAACTTTTTTTAGGGCTTTTGGCAATTTCAAGATTAGGGATGACATTCTCCTTCAAGAAAATTCTTTTCTTTTTTTATGTTTATTTTTATTTTGCAAGTATTTGCTTGTTAACATATTGTTGTGACTATTAGGAGTTAGGATTTAAGTTCACCAATTTCTCCTTTAATGTAATAAAAAGGAAAATATATATATTTTTTTTTGAAGCTAGAAAAATATCATTTTTTATGTTTATCAATTTTATTCGTAAAGTCATGCATTATGAGAATGTCAATACCTAATTTTTTTGTTTTTAAGTGAACTGGTATAGGCCAAAGCATTTGATCAGTTTAGTTACCGAACTAATAGAAATTTTTTGAGATTTAAAATAGAAATTGAAAACCGATTGGTTTAATTTGGTTTTTCATTAAATTTAAAATATTAAAAAAAAAAAGTGGTTTTGATGATTTTAAACTTAAAACTTCATGAATTAGAATTAGAGGTAAGCATCTGACAGGTCATGCGAGTCGGGTGAAGTAAACAAATAAACCGATAAGGTTTTGGAAGATAATTTGTAAGACCGAACCGAATCATTTTTAAAGAAGAAACTGACTTTTTCAGAAACCAAATATAGTCGGAAAAGGTTGGGTCGGACCTCAGGTTGGGCGTTTGGGCCTTTTTGGCTTACTTTAATAATCAAGGCTTTTTATTTTTGGGCAACATGAATAAAATAAGTATTGATTATATACTGATTTACTATATTTTTTGGTCAAGCCCATACATTTACAATGTTCAAAATATACATTTACTGTGACTTACTTACAAAAAATAGTTAATTTTAATTACAAAAAAGAATTGGTGCACTGCATTATGCTACATACAAAAAAATAAAGCTGACTAATGCAGGCTCAAAAATTGCTAACCACCCTATTACAAAAAAATTGACTATGTAGCCTGTAGCAATCTGTCAAAAAAAAATCAAAAAATAGACTGCAGAATTCTAACAAAACCAACTGCAGTCAACAATCATGTTTGTATTTCACCTGTAGATTCACATTGCAAACAAGATGCACAATTTCAATTGAAGAAAATATACAGATTACTAAATGAAAATGAAATAAGTAGCAGATAACAAGTAGGCTCAGGATGCTTTGTTTTCATATCACATTTAGAATAGAGTTTCATTTTCTGGTAGCAAAGAAAACAACCACCTAGTTAAATAAAGCACACCATTCTAATATATATCATAAAACATTTGAGGGGTGGAAGCATCATCACTACCAAAAACATATTAAAGAGGCTCAGAATAGAGCATTTTCAATGTCAAGATGCAACCATATTTTTGGTAACTAAACTAAAACAAAAGCCACCATAAAAACTTAAGCATGCATACTTTGAATCTAAAAAAAATCATAAGGGTGGAAGCATCATCATTGCCTTTTTAACATATTCAAAAACCAATATTTACTTGATACAACATCAACATAAGCACCTCAATTGATTAGACAAACAATTTAGGCACATAAGGTTAGTCACAGTCACAACAAAGAAAAGAGGCAAGCAAAAAATATGGCACAAATTGAGATATCATAAGACACAATTCAATAAATATGTAGTGAGCTAATTAACTAAGAAAGAGAAGGGTCACTGTCGACAAGTTCAAGATCTCCCAAGCAAAGAGTTAGAAATGCAATTAAATAAAGAACATAAATGAAAAATGAAGTAAAACAAGACCTTTTTCAAGAGACTCCAACTCTTCTAATGTTTCTTCCACCTCAACTATTTGGTTTGGCATTTTAAGCCAATCCTGGGAATACTTCAACTATTTTTAGAGTTAAGGAACTCCGAAAAACATCTAGAACACAACTAGAAGTACTGAAACAAGATTCAAAAGCTACAGTTAAAATAGGAACAGCTAGAACATCTCTAGCCATACGTTAAAGAATTAAGAACCTCTCAGAATTTAACTTCCACCATCTGAGGACATCAAAAGCCCCCTCATCTTTCATAACTGCCTCACTAAGATGTATTTTAAGTTTTGTTTTTTTATTTCCACCTATTCCAAATTCCTGTTTATGTTTCTTGAATCTAGCTTTCAAAGACATTGTATTCCCACAAGTTGGCAGCTCAGTTTCAACACTTGACTAAGTAGTCTGGATTAACTAACTACCAGAACTAGGCTCAGAGGTAGCATATGAAGCATATGTTGAATCATAATCATCAAATAATAGATGCAAATCAGATTTCATGTTAATGAATGAACTGCTTCCAACCCCATCATAAGATGTCGATACATTTTATTAAAAGAAAATTCAAGAAACTCCAGTTTATATCGAGGATTAAGGATTGTAGCAATAAGGATAAGAGAGTTCATTTTCTGTGGATCTCCTCAATATTTGTCAAATTTTTGTTTCATCTTGATGCCCATGGTATAAACATATAGCTTAGAAGAAAATTGATAGTCATTAATAATGCAATTCAAATAAGAAATTTCAGAAAAAAAACTATTTGCTATCACAAAATTAGAACAAGAAATCTTGACAGTTATATCATAAAACACCTTTAACATTTCAACCATTTGACTAACAGACTCCCAATCATAAAAAGCAGGTACATCATCACCCAAATCTGATATGAAAGAGGACTCTGTCTCTTCATATTTGTCAAATGTTTTCTCAAACAAATATGCATTTTTTAACATGATGTAGGTGGAATTTCACCTTATTAGGACATCAAGAGACAAAGAGCTGTAATAACCTGAGATTTTAAATATTTGTATATTGTATCGAGATATGCAATATTAATAATTTTAATATACATATTTGACTATTTAATTATTTTTTTAATAATTAAAGTTAATTTTAAATTATTTTAAATTTTCTACGTAAAATTTTCCCGAAACTTATATTTTTGGGAAAATAATACCTAAATTATAATTTATTTATTTACGTTAGTTCATTTTATTAAATTGCATGGTTTCATGCATGATTATATTTTGCATATTAATATATATACATATACATGCATATATATATATATATATATATATATATATATATATATATATATATATATATATATATATATATATATTATAATTTTCATTATTATTATTATATGTGTTATATATGTATATGTATATGAATATATATTTATGTGTGGTGTGGGATTATTTTAAGTTATAATATTATTATATTTTAATATTAAGTGATATATATATATATATATATATATATATATATATATATAACTTACCAAATTTACGTTTTGTGCCATTGTCCCTAACCTCTCTTCCCCAATGCCTCACCCCCTCTCACCACTGCGCAACGCCGTTCCCCTCCTTTCAGTGTGCCACCGCCTTCCCCAGCTGCTCTGCCACCTTCTTCCACCCATTTCCAACGCTGTTTGGTCATGCCCTTACCGGAAATCCGAAACTCACCATTAACTCCGTTCTCCTTCGTCTAACCACCGTTTTTTATGATTCCGGTGTTGTTTTGCTCCTAGAACTCCATAGAAGCTGATTCCAAGCTTTCTTTAGCTTAAAAACTCGATTTGGTAAGGATTTAAGCTTGATCTCATTTTCGGCCATTTGAGTTTCATTATTTTTTTGAACTTCAATCTTTGTGATTCAAGCTTAATTCCTTCACAAAAGTTGGTTCTATTAGCTTAATCTACATCCTAGAATTTTTATATAATTTTTGGAATTTATTTTGATTTTTGTGAATTTTTTATTATTTTATTAATATTTTCTAATTTTCGTAAATTAATTAAATAATTTGTGAAATTGTGATTTTTGGTTTTTATAGAGGTTGAGAATAATTTTAGAATTTAATTTGTAATTTTTGTGATTTTTGTGTAATTAATATAATTTTATTTAGTTTAGGTGAATTTTAGAAATTCAGGTTAAATGTGTATTTTGTTACAATTAATTGGTTAATTGAGTATAATTATTTATTTTATTGAATTATATGTTGAGAAAATAATTTTTAAGTAATTATATAGTTTTTAGTGAATTTTTGAATAATTATAGTATATCATGTGAATTATTATATATTAGGGTATTTTGGTAATTTGGTAGTAATATTAGTTGAATATTAAGTTTAATTGGTTTTAATAATTATTTGAGGTATAAAAATGATTTTTACAAATTATTTACTATTTTTAACTATTTAAAACTATTTTTTGAAATTTAATTTCAAATTATATATAATATACTATTTATGTAAATAAATGGGTTTTTAGTAATTTTTAATATGTTTTTGGGCTAAGTAAGTAATGTGGATTTATAAAATGAATTTCTGTTAATATTTGTGAATTTATCGAGAATTATTGATTTTTAATAATATTATATTAATATTAGGGTTTTTAAGTAATTATCGGTAATATAATTATTTTTAATGTTTAAATATGTAGATTTCTATATTTTTGGTATTTATGGAATTTTAATATATTTTGTGTATATATTTTGTGAATTGTGAACTTCAATCGGTAGAATTGCAGTTTGAGGTCCGACCGAGAGGTTTTGAGGATTCTATATTCAAAGTGTATTTTCTTGCAGAACTGGCTCTACTTTTTGAATAGAGAGATGTCCATTTTACAAAGGAGGTTCTGTTGAATTTTTGGCAGAATTCTCGTAAAACGTGACATTTGGTCAAATTCCTATTCCTTGTTTATGTCCAAAATTCTAGATCGAGTCTTTAGAAATTACGTTAGATTTATTCTAATTTCGTGTTGTGATTTATTTGTTAGTTGCACCGAGACCGAGACCTAGTGGACTAGGCCTATTAGACCCGTCTCGTGGAGCACACAACTGTAAGTTGTTATTTTATATATACGTGTATTATGATGCATGTTTTTAGAAATGTATGTTTTAATTGTATGAATTATGCATTAATAATTTAATAAATGCTTAAGTATATTTTAAGTATATTTTAGTGTATTTTTGGTATATTTTAAATTAAAT
The DNA here is from genome assembly GCA_947683625.1 of Mallotus nudiflorus. NCBI lineage: Eukaryota > Viridiplantae > Streptophyta > Magnoliopsida > Malpighiales > Euphorbiaceae > Mallotus > Mallotus nudiflorus. The sequence continues at coordinate 1,436,810 of CANTUR010000213.1, read as the reverse complement.
GCATGTATTATTCATGATTTATACCTAAAATGTTTTTTAAGTATATATAAGGTTTATTTATTAATTGAAATGAATTTTTTTAACATATATATACTCGAAATATACTTGGTTTATTTTTGGTATATTTTTAGTATATATATGGTTTATATTGCTATTTAAATTAATGTCATGCATCATTTATTTTACGAATGTATGAGTTATTTTAATGAAGGATATCGATAGAACATGCTACGTAGTGGACAACACTAGGACCGAGTACGTACCGGTATGACGATAGATTGTAGGTTAAATTACTAACCTATTTGTGGATATTGATTGGATTGATTTGATTAATGTGAGATGTGATTTGAGAGTGTGATTGCTGGAGCTCGGTTAACCAAGTGTCTCGGGGCCAATTACACTGACAGTCAGACTACTGGAGCTTGGTTGACTTAGTGTCTTGGGGCCAGTTTACTGTCCAAATAGAATAAGTGAATTTATTTGGAATAAGTAAGCCTGTATGGCTAGAGTATTGTCTAACACTATTTGAGGTTACGATCATTTAGGGTTCTATTTGATCCTTCATAAATGGATATTTTTCAGTGTTATATATAAAATGATTTTTGTTGCATCTGTGTGTATTTGCCTGTATATATATTTATTATATATACTATTGAGTGTTTGCATTTGTCATTTAGTTATGCATGTATATATATTATAACAATTCACTCAATGAGGTCTGACTCCTCTCCGTTGATTTATTTTTCAGGAGAGTCTTCGTCCTCAAACCTTAGTAGCAGGCCTATGCGCCGAATTTCTTCCGCCCCGGCCTTATTATGTAAACTGCTTACTTGAGTTTATTTTGTATTCTAGACAGTGCAGTAGTTGTTTTCATGAGCTGTATTTATTATATATATATGAGATTTAAATTTCAAAAGTTTAAACCGAGAATTTGTATTGAAAGATTCTATATATATGAGATTAATTTTATGCTATCAAATGAGTTGATGGATTATTATTTTACTTATGAGATTTAATTATGTTGTATAATGTTTTATCTATTTTATTATATTGCATGCTCATATTTTATTTTTAAGGCTTGCTAGGGGTTCTGAATTCGAAAGAATTCTCATTCCCTAGCGCCGGTCATGGCCCATATTTTGGGTCGTGACAATTTTAACTCCACCACAATTAGATCAAAAATTTCTCTAAATTTCCTCCACCTAGCAGGACTATTGATGTATCTTATTGACTCTCTCACTTTTTTAACAAACACATTAATCTCTTTTAACCCATCATTTACAACCAAATTAAGGATGTGAGCTAAACAACTCATATGTAAGAACTTCAACCTAACAGAAGAGGCCTCCCAACTTAACATTTTCTTTTTAAAATACTCAACTGTAGTTTCATTGGATAAAGCATTATCCACTATGATTGTGAAGACATTTTTAATTCCCCAATCTAACAAACTATTCTCTAAAGCCTTAGCAAGGTACTCCCCCCTATGAGATGTAATAGGGACGAAGGATACTATCTTTTTATGCAAATTCCAATTATCATCAATGAAGTGAGCAGTCACACACATGTAATTTATTCTTTGAATGGATGTCCAAGAATCAGTAGTGAGGTTGATTCTTTGACAATGTTCCTTTATAAAATTTTTAGCTTTACCCTCTCAGACATAAAAATATTATAATAATCCCTACTTACAGTCCATCTAAATGGTATTTTAAAGCGTGGACATGCAGCAGCCATGAAGTTCTTACTGGACCATTTTCTTAATTAAGTTTCTGATGTACCAGATCCTTCATAGAGGCAAGTACAAAGCATACTCCTTAATTTAGATAGGTGGAATAATTGTAATTCATAATCTAACTGCTAGAGAAGAAGAAAGACTTTTAAAATGCCATGGTTTATTTAGCTTCTGAAAATTTTTACAAGAGGGGTTCTGCCTTTCAACTAAGACAGAAAGCTCCTTATATAGAGAAGGAGCTGAGATAAAAGAAGGCCTACAAGCAAACAAACAACTAAAGATAAACAGACAAACATGGATAGATATCCACTGATAAAAGTAACATCTTTAATTTACAACCATTTGTGACTAATTAGCTCGTGACTTGGAGATAGATTCTTATCTTCAACACTGTCTTCACTATGGTAAAAGTCTTCATCAGGATCCTGTGAGTGTCCTACTATTGGCATACGTGGGTCCTCTGAATTATTTGATTTGAAAGAGTTTAACCATATCTGTTCTGCAGATGAGTTGGCTTAATAAGGATCAGATGAGCTGGCTTGATAAGGATCAGATGAGTTGATTTGATAAGGATCAGATGAGCTGGCTTGATAAGGATCATCAATTTGCATGTGAGACGGGATTGATGTAGTCCTTTGTGTCTTTTCCCAATATTCTTTATCTGCTAACAGCTGTTTCCCATAATCAGGAGGAAATATTTCCCATGGGGCATCATCAGATATCTTTGGCCATATCTCCTTTGGAATAATACCATTTTTCTCAAACATGTGTCTTTGAAATTCTCTCCATGGTGAAGGATCTGTGGTATCTATGGTAATATAGTGCATCATTGAGTGTCTATAAGTCCCATAGATATTGAAACATGGTACATCAGTGAAAACACCTTTAGCTTTGAAGAAAGTTCTTTTGAAGTTGATGATAGTATGACATTCGAGAGGAGGTGCCACATGTTGAGTATAAGCTTCATTTGTCAAATAGGATTTCCATCTTGACAAATTCTAGAACCATTTGAGAAATGTTGACAAATGTGGATTCAGACCTTTATTCTTCTCAAGCAGGCTGATATACCTTGCAAGCTTTAATGGTTGAAGATCAAATGAGATCCAATATAGATGACAAAGATACCAAAACAGGATTAACAATTCAGGAGGCCAATAAAATTGGTTTCCAGGACTTTGGTTTAGGAAGCTGAAAATACAGGTGAAAGGATAGATAGGATGAAAGCCTAATTTGTAAAAAAAATCTGACCCATATTTTCTGATTAGTCTGGATTGAAGTTCAAAAATTTGAGTTCTTGCCTTTTAATTAAGGATGGTCATGGAAATGTGTGATGGTAAGGATGGAGGAATACCTTTTTCAAGAAAGTTGGCATTAATAGTTTGATACATGTATAGCATGGGAAGAACTTTTAGCTGAAAGGGTTTTTCACAAGAGAAAGGTGGTCTGCTTAAAAGATCTGGTAACAGGTTATCCTCTCCTTTGATGTGTTCTACTTCAAAGTCATACTTATTGAACCATTCTTTTATTCTGAGAAGTTGAGGATGGGGCAGAGTCTTTCCTTTGAATTCAAGCATTTTTGGAAATGATGAGTAGTCCATCACAACTTTGAAATGATGACCAATTAGATGGAATTCAAACTTTTTTATGCCATATTTAACTGCTAAGACCTCTTTAAAGGTTGAGTGATAATGGCATTCTGCATCTGTGAACTTTTCACTAGCATGAGCACAAATTCATTTTTTCTTATTGTCATCCTCTTCTAAAAGAATAGCTCCCCAAAATTGATCGCTTGCATCTGTTTGAAGAATTCATTTTCCTGTGGAGGGAATCTAGAGATCAGGAAGATTCTTTATGCAAATTCTAAGTTGTTCAAAAGCTTTTGTTTGTTCTGAGGACCATAGTGGAGGATTCTCTGAGAGGGGTTGTCTTCTTTGTCAAGTGAGGAATAAAATCCCTGAGATAATTGATAATGCCAAGAACATGTCTGATTTGTTTGACAGAAAGATTTTCTTTTGGAAATTTATCCAGTTCTATTGCAACATGAGGACCTGGAAGATACTTCCCTTCTTTGAATTTCATTCCAAGAAAATCTATCTCTGTTTGACCAATGAACATTTTGGTGGGTGAAAGTATAACACCATAATGTCGTACAAGATTAGCAAACTGTTGGAGCAGTTTCTCATGGGCTTTTATATCTGCAGAAAATAAAAGAATATCATCAATATAAACAAGAGCGCTGGAGAGGATGGGCTCAAAGATTTTGATCCTAGCCCGTTGGAATAGTGATGGGGCTACTTTGAGTCCAAAAGGCAGCACATTCCATTGATAGTGTCTGTTTGGAATACAAAAGCCCGTTTTGTATCTGTCTTCCTCTTTGATTCTAAGTTGCCAAAATCCAGCCTTCAAATCAAATTTTGAAAAGATTTTAGCTCCCGCCAAAAATGCAAATAATGAGGAAATTTTTGGCAAAGGGAATTTGTCATCCCTGAGGAAGAAATTCAAAGGCTGATAGTCGATCACTAATCTTTTCTTCCCACGAACTTGTTCTGATCTTTTGTTTACATAAAAAGCTTGGCATGCTCATTCTGATTTTATGGGAGCAACTAGGCCTTGGTCTTCCAATTGGTTGCATTCTTCAATTACCAATTTAAGATCAGAGGGAGTCATTCCTGGATGAGTTGCCTTTGTTGTGTTGACATCTTCATTTTGTTTGAAAGGTAAAGAGATGAAGAACTCCTCATTTTTCCACAATGGTGATGAGCATTTCTGAAGAAACTCTATATAAGACTGAGCACTGCATTCTTTTAATAAGAACTCATGAATAGTTTGAAGGTTTGGTTGAGAAATGGTTTGGTCAACAAAAAGGATAGATGAAATATTGGTGAATGGTTGAAAGTATTTCTTGAACTTGAGTCCATTTGAAAGAATTCTCAAGTCTTTCATCTTCCAATAGACATCAAAGCCAATGACAATATCTTTTCCAGGTAAAGAAGATCCAAGAACATGTGTCCAGGTGTAACAATTTGGAAAGAATTGGATCTTTATTGGGTGTCTGGTTTTAAGGCTAGTTTCAAGTAATTCTCCATTAGCTGTAGAGAAATACTCAGAATGATGTTTCCAACATTCTTTAGGCAAGGCTTTTGGGTTGAGAATGGTAGTTTTGGCTCCAGTGTCAATCAAGGCTACAAGTTTTATGGGTTTGGAATAACTGGTTGGGTAAATTTGGATAAGGAACAAAGGTATTGGATGTTTTTCATGAGTTAGGGCTATCATGTCTCTATTATCACCACCAATTAAGAACTGGTCATTCCAGGACTCTGTTTCAGAGCTGGAAATTTCTGAATCTGCCTCTTGGCCTATAGCAAAAACACATTCTGGTGAAGCTTCTTCTTCTTCTGAAAAGAGAGACTCAAGATCAGCATCATTCAAATCTACTTTAGTGATCTGCTGAATTTGTTGAATCATTTGCTCAGTCTTCTTTATTTTTGAAGGGCAGCTTTTTGCAAAATGACCCTTTTTCCCACAGATGTAGCATCTGTCAGTTTTTTTCTTGCCACGGAACTTTTTCTTCTTGTAATACTTCCACTTCTTAAACTTGGATCTTTTCCCTTTCTTCTTCAGTTTGAAGAAATGTTTCTTCTTCTTTGATGGACAAGCACAAACATCAGTATCTTTGCATTTGATCTGCAAATCAGGCCTGTCATATGAAAGTTTTCCCAAAGGATTCTTCCTACTGCCCAGATACAATTTAATCATCTTCCTTTGATCACATAACTGTGTATGAGCCTGAATCATGATCTGATACAAATGTCCCATTGGCACATCTCCAACTTTGTAATTTGATTTTTGAAGGATTAAAAACATTCGAGAGGCAAGAATCTTAGGAATAGAAGCCAAAAAGGCTTGTTTTAAATCAGGATTAGCAGTGCCTCCTAACAGGTAAAATCTAGTAGACATATTTTGGAAATGTCTTTCTAGATCTTTTCTTTGTAGTGAACAACATTTCATCTGGTAATACTCCTTTCATGCAACTTCAAGATCATCATCCCATTTTCCTAAGAACTCATAATGCAAGAGTCCTAGGAAATCTTTCGATGATGTGGCATCCATCAACTGGGTTCTAGCATAAGCATTGAGAGAAGCATACCAGTTTGCTAGCTTTCCCACCATTTTTGCAAGAAATGTTTCAATAACAACCCTGATTTCTGCTCCAGGAATAAGCATTTGTCCAGCTATCCATGCTCTAAATTCCAGAAATCTATTCCTGTATTGTGAAGGAGGAACATCATCCAGGGTGAAGTAATTTCCAGTATTTTTTTGGAAATTTGTCTGCGGATTTGGCTGCGGTGTTCTGGGCTGTTCAAATTCTTCTTCTGGATCATCAACTTCTTCAACTTGAGGTCCTCTAGAAGATGTAGCATCATCAACCATCAATTGGTAGGGTATTTCATAATCTGAATTAGAGTCACATTCTGAAGATTCAGAAGATGGACTTTCTTTTGAATCAGATTCAATTAAAAAGCTGGGCATGACATTTTTAGCACATTTTTCCAAAAAGGAAGAGATAGGATTCACCATCATTAGAGGGTGTTCTGGCTCTTTTAGTGATGAGGTTGGTGAGGTATTTTTGGGTAATGATTCAGAAGGTGTTGTTTTAGGTTTCTCAGTTTGAGAGAAATGGACTGTTTTTCCTTTCTTTGCTGTTGTTTCATCAGAGGACTGTGTTTGAGAGGGGGTTTTTTATGAGGATTTGAATCCTTGAAAATTTGGAGGAATATTCAAGGGGGCTGTTGGTGCAGGAAATAAAGATTGGGTGGAAGAGGTCGTGTATGGTGAACTGGGAATTGAATAAGGGTTGTACAAAAGACCCAAAGGATCTGGAGAGAAGGATTTTGAAGAGGTTTATGAGGACAACTCTTCTTTCTTTCTTTTAAGATCCTTTTCAAGTTGGTCAACCTGGGCTTTCAAGTTTAAAATTTCTGTTTCTTTCATTTGAATGCTATTCAATGTGCCTTTGTTGCTGATGATTCGCATAAGTTCCTGGTGCTTCATCTCTATCTGCCTTTGTAATTCTATATGAACGGCTGTCATTCGTTTTTCAAAGGCCTGGAACTTTTTTTCTGCCAAATTCATATGTTCAGCAACTCCATCAATCTTTTCTTCAATAAGCTTCAATTTTTGATTTTGAGCATAAGCATTTTGTGTCTGCCAGTTGACTACTGCTTCAGCCGGAGTTGTTTGTTTAGGTCTGCCATCTGCATCAACAATGTTTGATTCTAGGATAAAAGGTTGCATGGTAATTTGGTTTTTTGTTTCTTTGGTTAAAGGAGGAAAATCTATGGGTTGGAATATACAGATTTGGGGTAAAGACTTTGGCTTTTGAATCTCAGCTGAGTTTTCTTTTCTTACCCATTTCAAAGCTTTTTTGTAACATGGGAGAGGAGTTGCCTTAGGTTTTGGCTGGGAAGGAGGTATTTGAGGTTTGTAAGGTTCAGGAGGAATATTTTGAGTAGCTGGTGGTTTGTACCAAGCAGGAGGAGAATATGATACAAGATAATCATATTTTCCTGAAGGTTGTCCCAGAGTGCAGATGCTTGAATCTCCATCTTCATATCTTCTTCTGAATTCCTTTTCACTATATTTTCCTGGAGACTTCTTCTTTTTCTTTTTCTTCTCATCATCATCAAAGTAGAATGTAGCATAACAATCATCACAATCATAATAATCAAAATAATAGTGACCATTACGCTTAAAAGCATAGACTGGTCTTCCAGAATTATCAAAAGAGCCTACAGGGATGTTATCTTCTGGATCCCAAGGATTGATCATAAACTGTGTATTAAAAACTGTAGGAGTCTCTTGTTTTCTCCTAAAGATCGTATCAACTGATCCATCAGATCTTTTAATATGCACAGGGTCTGTACCTTGAATTGGCTCCACTGTCTCATGCAACTTCTCATAATTGGTGATCCACTTTTCTGGGAATAATTTTAACAAATCATTCCTAGAAAGTTTTTTGGGTGTGTGAATGCACGTGGGAGTATTATGAGAGTCTGCTTTTATGAACAGAGCATCATTTTGGACACATGGTAGTGATAAGTTGATAGCATGGTTTTGGAGACGGTAGAAAATTTGGTAGTGAAGGGTGGCTATTTTGGCTGTGGAAATTTGTTCAGCACCAAGGATTTGGAGTTGGACTTTTAAAGCTGTCAAGGCATGGGGATCAGAAAGGGCCAGATTATAATTTGGGAAAAATATAAAGAATACTGAGCCAGCATTTAAAGATGTCTCTACGGTCCCAATTACAGCATGTTGATACTGTTTATATCTAGAATCCAAAAGAGCGATCCTAGAGAAAACAGGTTGCCCTGCTCTGCCATGGTAGGAGAGTCCTAACCTTATAGCTCCAAAGTGGATATGAGTGTATCCCTGGTTTAGCCAAGTTCTTAGAAATTCTGGAGGAATTTCTAAGGTCACAAATTGTTCTGTCTGAGAGGCTGGTATATGGTGTTGATCAAAGCTGGAGGCTTGAACATATTCTTTTATAGAGGAAGTGGGTCGGTTTACAAGAGCTTTAAAAGATTGTTTCCAGTTTATTTTGGATTTTGAAAAGGCATCATAAGGGTTCAACAAGGGGAATTTTGATTCTTCAATCTTTTGATCTTCAGGAAGGTAAGTAAATTCATACAAGTAGTCGGTTTTTTCTGGGTGGTTTGGTTGATGGGGGGTGATAGGGTAACGACAACAGACTTAGTTGGCACATACTTATAATCACATATTACAGAGGGAGTAGAAGAGGGAACAAAAGAGCTTTCTGGTTCTGTCATGTTTAAGAATTTCTTCTCTTTCAATCTTCATATGAATTATAACAATTCCACCTTATGCAAAAACAAGGCTCTGATACCAATTTTCCAGAGCTCCATTAAAATTATATTTCATAGCTTTACAGATTATATCATGGACTAGCCAAAGCCGTACTTATAGCATCACACAACCAATTTCCGGCCAGATAGCCTGTCCCCTTTTTCCTAATAGCCTCAAGGTCAAATTTCCAAGTGCCTAAGCTAACAGACTGTGTATCATATGCATCCACCCCAATAGGTTTAAATGTTAGCAGTGACTGCCTAACATCTTTGCTATGACGAATTTTCATACAATGCATAGCATGGTTTTTTAAAAAAGAAGTTCCATGTCTTTTAAAGTGAGCATGTATAGAGGAACCACAATAAATACACTTACCTTTGATGACAACACCAGACTCATCCTTAATTCTCTCAAAATACTGCCAAACTATAGATTTTGATTCAATCTCTTTTCATTTCTTAGCATTAGAAGCCACATTAGGCTGAGCTTGAGTCTTATTATGAGAGCCAACAAGTGCATTTTGGGCTTCCACCTCCTTAGGGTTAGAACTAGTGGCATGTATATTATGTGAATTTTTATATACTAGGGGTATTTTGGTAATTTGGTAGTCATTTTAGTTAAAAATTAAATTTAATTGGTTTTAATAATTATTTGAAGTATAAAAATGATTTTTACAAATTATTTACTATTTCTAACTAATTAAAACTATTTTTGGAAAATTATTTTCAAATTATAAATAATAAACTATTTTTCTAAATAAATGGGTTTTTAGAAATTTTTTAGTATGTTTTTGGACAAATTAAGTAATTTGAATTTATAATATGAATTTCTATTAATATCTGTGAATTTATAGAGATATATCGATTTTTAATAATATTATATTAATATTAGGGTTTTTAAGTAAATATCGGTAAAATAATTATTTTTAATGTTTAAATATGTAAATTTCTACATTTTGGTACTTAAAGGGTATTTTTGGTATTTATGGTATTTTTTTGTGAATTGTGAGCTTCGGTCGATGAAATTGTAGTTTGGAATCCCGACCGAGAGTTGTGAGAATATTCTGTTTCGAAGTGTGTTTTCTTGTAGGACCGGCTTTACTTTTTAAGTAGAGAGATATTCGTTTTACAGAGGAGGTTCTGCCAAATTTTTGATAGATTTCTCGTAAAACGTGACATCAAATCTGATTCTGTATCTGTCTGTGTTTTGTAATCTTAGATCGAGTCTTTAAAAGTTAAGTTAGATTCATTCTGATTTCGTGTTATGATTTGATTGTTAGTTGCACTGAGACCGAGGCCTAGTGGACCAGGCCCGTCGGACCCATCTTATGGAGCGCACAACTGTGAGTTGTTATTTTATATATGCGTGCATTTAGGTTGCATATTTTAGAAATATATGTTTTAAGTGCATGATTTATGCATAAATTGCTTTAATAAATTATTAGTATATTTTAGGTATATTTTTGGTATATTTTAAAATAAATGCATGTTTTACTTTTGATTTATACCTAAGTTGTTTTTAAGTATAAACATGGTTTATTTTTGATATATTTTATAATTGAATTAAATTTATCTGACATATATATACTCGAAATATACTTAGTTTATTTTAGGTATATTTCTAGTATATATATGGTTTATATTGCCATTTAAATTAATATCATGCATTATTTATTTTACGAATGTATGAGTTTATTTTTAATGAAGGATATCGATAGAACATGCTTCCTAGTGGGCAGCGCTAAGACCAAGTACATACCGGTACGACAATAAATTTTAGGTTAAATTACTAACCTATTTGTGAATTATAACTTGATTGATTTGATTTGATTGATGTGAGATGTGATTTAAGAGTGTGATTGTTGGAGCTCGATTGACCAAGTGTCTCGGGGCCAATCACACTGATAGTCAGACTGCTGGAGCTCGGTTGACTTAGTGTCTCGGGGCCAGTCTACTGTTCAAATGGAATAAGTGAATTTATTTGGAATAAGTGAATTTATTTGGAATAAGTGAGCCTGTATGACTAGAGTGATGTCTATTATTATTTGAGGTTGCGATCATTTAGGGTTCTATTTGATCCTTTATAAATTGATATTTTTCAGTATTATATATGAAGTGATTTTTCAACATCCGTGTGTACATGCTTACACACACCCACACACCCACACACACACACACACACACACACATGTATATATATATATATATATATATATATATATATATATATATATATATATATATATATATATATATATATATTTATTTATTTATTTATTTATTATCTGCATATGTTTGAATGCATTTGTCATATAGGAGATGCATGTATATATATTATAATAATTCACTCAGTGAAGTTTAACTCCCCTTTATTGATATTTTTTTCAGGAGAGTCTTCAACTTCATACCTCAGCAGTAGACCTGTTCACCGGATTTGTTCTACTCCGACTTTATTATGTAAACTGCTTACCTGAGTTTTATTTTGTACTATAGACACTGCAGTAGTGGTTGTATTTAAATCTTTTGAGAGTTGTATTTATATTTATGCATGTATGAGATTTTACTTCAGAGTGTTTCTCTGAAGGTTGTATTAAAGGATTTTATTTATGATTTATATATAAGATGTGAATTAAGTTATTTAAGTGAGCTGAGAAATTATTATTTTATATTCGAGATTTAATTTTTGTTGCATAATTATTTTATTTATTTTATTATATTACATACTTTAATTTTTAAGGCTTACTATGGGTTCCGAATTCGAAAGAATTCTCGTTCCCTAGTGCCGATCATGACCCTCTGTTTTGGGTTGTGATATATTGCCACTGGTTTTCTTCATCTTCATGAATGACACATTTAAAAATAAATAAATACAATTAGAATCACATATTAAATGCACTCAAATATCAATTAAAAAATAAATAAAACAAATTTAATTTAATTATACCTTATTTTAGCTGCTAATGTTTCCAATCAGATCATAGTGAATGCTTCCACCCCTTTTTTCGAAAGTTATGAAGTTATAACTCAATTTCGTAAAGTTTATGCTTCCACCCTTTTTTTTTTTTTTTTGTTATAACTTTAAGCTTTCACCAATAGGAACTTTAGAAGTAATCACAGAAATAAACAGAGAACAAAGAAACAAATTCTCTGTCATTTTACAAATAGTCATAAACACAGAACAATGTCACAAACTTTCACAAATCATTATTATAAATGAGCAATTGATAATAAATAAATAAAATAAACATAAATAAAAATATGTAAATAATATAAATAAAGTATATATATATAAATAAATATATATAAATCAACATAAATAGTATATATATATATATATATATATATATATATCAACATAAATAATATAAATAAATATATAAAAATAATATAAATAAACATCAACATAAATAATCAAAAGAAACATAAATAAATATAATTTTATATCTATAAAAATAATATAAACAAAAAATTTACAAATCCATAAAAAATAAAAAATAAAAAAAATTATAGATATATAATATAATCAAAATAAATATTTGTCGAATCCAAAATAATTTTACAACACGCTTTGTTTGTTCTCACATATAATAAATAAAAAAATTTATTTTTTAACAAGTTAACTTTATCTCAAATCCATACAAGTTAGATCTATATGTTCGAACCAAAAAAAAATTGTGGCCACAATTTTTTTACATGCATATTAGATCCATATAAAATAAACTTAGATCTATAACTATAACTATAACATATATCTATATATATATACATATATAAACCAAAAATAAAATCATATTTTAAACAAAAAATATATATATATTCACAAATATTACAAAGATTAACTGTCAAAAACAATAGATCTATCAATTTAACAAGATTAAATGTCATAACAACATATCTATAAAATTTAACATATATTGAACAACAAATATTATACAAATCAATTTTTTTTTTTACAAATAACCAACTAAACCAAAAAGCAAATAAAAACAAAAATAAAAAAAAATGAAAATCTTCCATGTATTACAGTGAATTAACAGAATGTCAATGGAGATGATGATCTATTTGAAAAAAAAAATTAGCCGCGATAATAAAAATGATAAAGAGATTGAACCAAAAATGAGAGAACTATGGAGAGATTGGTGAAGATCAAAGGTTTACAGACATATGCTAGGGTATTGAGATAGAAATTAGGATTTCGAGAGAAATAAGAGGACTGTGAGTGTGAGACTAAGAGAGGAGAGTAGGAGAGGATAGGATAGGAAGAGACAGAGAGAAGAGAGGAAGAGTTTGCAGAGAGAGTGAGTGAGTGAAAAATGAATAAATGTAGGGTTTTATCTTTATATAGTACCCCTATAACTAAAACGACGTCGTTTTAATTCAATGCCTAATATCGGAAATTTGAACAGATCGGGCAACAACTTTCCTCCCGCAACTCGAATACCACACACCCGCTTACCCTTCACCCGACCCGTATTACCTCTCATTGTAGAAATCAAACCGGAGTCAAATTTTGGGTCAAATCAGATCAAAAATTCGGATCCAGTTGGTTCATGATCACCCTTAATCAAAATAGATGTATTTTTCATTAAATTACATGCATTTTTTAAATATTTGAATTTTATATATATTAAAAATTTTTTGCTAATTTGGTTTTAACAAAATTTTTTTAAAAAAATTACAAAACAAACTGAATTGAAATTGTTAGTTATTACCTCGATTTGTTCTTACTCACCCCTTAGTGATGCATGTTTTATAATGTATTGATTTGTTTTAAAAAAATAATTCTATTTGAAACTGAATGTATCAATAAAATGAAAGAAAAAACAATTACATTTTTTTTTAAAAATACCAATTTTTAAATAACATAATAGTTATAAAAAATTAATTTTAAAACATAAAAAATCAGAAATTCTTAAAATAATTTTATATTATTATATAATATTTTGGAAATAAATACTATTGGATTATAAAAATAATTTTGTTGAACTGTGATGAAAATAAAATTACTTGTAAATACATCTTAAAAAATTAGGAAATAGATATGTGATTTCATTTTTTATTTAAATTAAAAAAAATTATAAATTCGTGATTTTGGGGGCTGCTTGTTATATAACACGTCTTAAGTTCACGTTCGTACAAGCCGCCTTTGCCGTTCGATATCCCAACACAAATTCACTTCACCTTTCATTTCCAACTGCATTTTGCTTTGGCTCGTCGGCAACACGGACCGTTGACCCTTGACCTCTCCCATGGCCATACAAATACAAGCAAGTGCTCAGTTGTTGAGGTCTCAATCGTGATATATAAAATCTAGGGGCTTAGAGAGGCTGTTTTACAAAAAAAAAGTTTTTTACCGAAAATAGAAAATAGAAAATAGAATTTTATATTTAAATACTACAATTTTTTAAAATTTTTTAAAGAAAATAATTTTTTTTATTTTTAAAAATTCTTAATAGAATTTGAAAATTTAATTTATATTATTTTTTTAATTAAAAAACACGAAAGTTTATATAATTCAATCACAATTTAATTTATTAATGTCTCTTTTTTTTTAATGAGTTTGATAATGTTACAAAATAAATTTTATATATACACAATTTACTTAATATTAGAATACCTATTTTTAGAAACAATTGCATTGTTAACTATTACCTATTTTTTAGCAATTGATTTTATATACATAATTTTTTTTTAAAGTTAGAATATTTGAATGGTTAACTATTGCCTATTCTTTTTGCAATAGATTTTATAAACACAATTTTTTTAAAATGTTAGAATACCTATTTTTTTTGGTAAAAATCACCGACTAATCATATTTTTAGTAACAATAAAATATTTAATTATTATCTATTTTTTAACAATAATCAATTATTTTTAAAATATTTTCCTTCTTTTTTTATTTTAAATTATTTATTTATAATTTTATTGATATTTTTTTTATAAATTTAGTATTTGAGTATTTTTATTATAATTTTACTAGATAAAAATAATCTAAAAAAACATAATAAAATATTTTTAAATATAATATAGAATTATATAATAACCATTTCAGTGTACTAATATAAAACTATGCAAAAAAGATATATTATATTATAATAATTAATATAATTTTTAAAATTGAAAAACAATTTTTTAAATTTAACAAATGAACACAATATTTTAAATTTTCTATAATTATTTATGGAAAGTAAAAATTCAGTTTTCTAATAAAACTAGAATAAGAAAACAGAAAATATATAACTAATATAATTTAATAATAATAATGATAATAAAATTAGAATAGACAAATGAATGTAAAAGGAATTCGGTGTGACCCTATAGAATACTAACAAACCACATATTACATCTTTTAGTCTAATTGAATGCATTTAAAAAAAAAAATAAATATTAAAAATATGTTGAGATATTCACATATAAATATAGGGATAGTATTACAAATTTAATTAAGTGCCGGCACATGTAATTGTTTAAACAATTTCCATGGTGAGAGGTATGGTGATCCAAATGTTAAAATCCCACAAAACTCTATCATTGTTTGATCGACATTTTTATTTATGTTGTGGTTTTGTTTTGTTGTTGAGACCAAAAGTAAGCCATTAAAACACAAACACAACAGAAGGGCCACTTCCACCTAAGAACAATCATGACATGGAATGGGATGGGATGGGATGGGATGGGATTATCCACTTTTGTTCCCGTTGTAAGAAGATAAATAAATAAATCAACCCAAAATGAATTAAATGTAATCATTTCATTTCGCTTCGCTTCACGCCATTGCCTATTGCATTTCAAAAAAAAAATTAGTGTATTTTTAGTACGTAATGCCAAATCCAAATTGTTTGGTCTCTTCATCCAAGAAACAAAGCGGGACCCAATTGGAAAGTTCTTCCATGCCGAACACCTCTATGAAATATGCCATCTCAAAAGTGGACCAAACTTTGAACTGTTTTAAATTAATTGCTTTATTTTTTTTTTCCTTGAATTTGATATGGAGACTTTTCTAATTTATGACAGTGGAAAATTATATTAATAATTTTTTAATATTATAAATTTCTTTTTTATCATTTTAACTACTTAATTTTTAATAAAGTGATTTTATTTCAACTAATAAAAGAACTACCACCGGTCTATGTAGTTAAACTATTGCTAATAGCTATTAGTTGTTATCGATAACGGTTAATTGGTAATTGATTTATGTCATACATTTCATAAATTTATTTACAACTTTTATTATTTATATATTAAATGACTATTATAGATATTAATTAAATTTTTTTATAATTTTAAATTTTGCATTCATTATTATTTAATTATTTATATATTGAATTTTATTCAATTATATATATTAATCTCAAACATAATTTCTATTTATAATTTTAAATATTAAAAATTATGTAATAATATGTTTATAATAATTTTTAAAAGTACATTATATATATATAATAAATTTATAGATCTTTAAAAAAGTTTTTCACAAAATTAATTAACAAACTATGAAAGAAATAATAAAATTAACTAAAAAGATATAGAAGGAATAAATGAATATATAAAAATATAGTTATTAATTTAATTTAGGGTTTAGAGTTTAGGATTTAATTAAATATGAAAAAAAAATGACTAAAAAGGTATGAAAGGAAGAAATTAATATATAAAAATATAGTTATTAATTTTTTAATTTAAATAGATATGGATTATTGATTAATTATTTTAAAATAAATAAATATAATTAAATAATTACATTTGAAATAGATGTCCTAATATAAAAATATTAATTAAACATTATTTTTATAATTATTGAGAATTCCTGATTATGTCAAACATTTTGTATATATGCATAAAAAACTTAAATTCGAAATAAATATTTTTTATTATTGAGGTTTGTATAATTTTTTTGTTATTACAAATTGGGAATAGAAGAATTTGAACACAAATCTTCTAGGAGATACCACTACTAAGTATTAGGCTATGAGGTTTATTTTAATATCGTTTTATGCATTTTAAACAAAATACACAATGAAAGCTGAAATTCATATTGTTAAAAAAAAATAATATGCGCGCCATTAATCCATTGCTTCAGCGTCTAAACAATTCTAAATTAATTTCATTTGAAGAATTGACAAATCAAATTTTTATTTTTGGTTCTAGACGAAGTTAAAGAGTCTTTTGGTCAATAAATTCTAGATGGACACTAAGGATCCACATCATCACGATAACAAAAATCAACGACCAACGAAGAAGAATATTCAATTTTAACAAATAACCTAAAAGAAGAAAAAGATTAAACACAATCATAATAAAAATGAAAATATTTTATTATTTTTTATTTAAATCAATAAGACGATATATTTTGTCATTTTTTTTATAGGAATTATCACCATCTAAAATTTATTTAATTTTATTCTGTCAAAATATAATTATAAATATAATTTTTTAATGACTATTTAATGCATCTGTTTCCTATAATTATTAGGAAGTAAAAGCAACTCACATATTAAAAAAAATATAATCTAATTCACTTGCCGTTATTGAGAAAGTAAATATTTTGATGGTATATATTATGAAGTAAATATTTATATACAATTAGAAATACAATCTTTATTTTATTTAAAATATTATTTTATTTCTAATTAGAATATAAAAAGATTTCCTATATATATATATAAGGGTTGTATCCTCTCTTTTATGAATATGAAAACATATTTTCTTTAAATTTTCTCTTCTTTTCTCTAAATTATATTTTTTATGGTATCGAAGTATACCCATTGAAATCGAATTTTTTTTATTGAATCCTTAAAATCATATTTTTTCTTCTCTTATCCTTTGAATCCCTTAAATCTTTGAAACCATAACCACTGAAAACACATCCATCATATTCTATGGAACACCTAATTTTATTCAAATTTTTCAAGATAATTCTTCCTTTCCTACAGGAATTATTCTTGATGATACGAATTATTTTCTATGTTCACAACTTATGGAGATACAAATTGGAGCCAAAAATAAATCTTGCTTTCTTACTGGAACAACGCCAAAACCACCAGTAGGAGATAAAGCTTTGAAGACTTGGCTTATTGATAATAACCGAGTCAAAAGTTGGCTGATTGATTCCATAAGTCCAACATTGATACAAAGATTCATTTGTCTTCCAATAGCAAAGGAGATATGGAATGCTGTCTCAAAAACTTTCTATGATGGATCGATGAAACTTAGTTGTTCGAATTAAATCGGAAATCATTCACTATACGTCAGAATGGTAGGCCGTTATCTGCATATTATAATGAGCTGATTGGAATATTTCAGGAAATTGATGCCCAAACTTATGCTTAAGGGGAGGATATTAATGGAGTAATATGACTCTATAAGCAAATTACTCGGTTTCAAACACATATTTTCTTAGTTAGGCTAGATTCAGAATTTAATAATGCTCGAAGTGAAGTACTATGGAAGGATCCATCTCTTGATCTCGAGTCTAGTTATGCATATATGCAGAGCGATCACAACCAGTAACATACGATAGAAGGACTGAAGATTCTGTCGGACCATGTAGTAGTTGTAGCAATTTAGACTTGTCCTCAGTTCAAAGGAAAAATACCAAGTAAGTCCATCACATACACTTGTACTCATTGTAGCGAAGTTGGACACTCCAAGGAATAGTGCTATGAAATTGTGGGATATCCGGAATGGTGGGATTTCAATAGAAAGCCTCGTAAGAAGCTCATAAAAGCTGCAATTGCCACCTTTAGTGGTACTCAACCAAGTGGTGATCTTGATGCAACATCAGGTATAAAAAATCTTACTCAAAATAATACATGGATTATTTATACAGGTGCTACTAATCATATGACAAACTTCACTCACCATTTTCCATCCATTCGATCATCAACCCAACAATATATCCTGACTGCTAATTGAGGCATAACACTAGTCACCCATGAAGGATTGGTATCTAA
This sequence comes from Mallotus nudiflorus, assembly GCA_947683625.1. Classification (NCBI taxonomy): domain Eukaryota; kingdom Viridiplantae; phylum Streptophyta; class Magnoliopsida; order Malpighiales; family Euphorbiaceae; genus Mallotus; species Mallotus nudiflorus. The sequence continues at coordinate 1,418,262 of CANTUR010000213.1, read as the reverse complement.
CTCTGACTCTTTTAATCTAAATATTGTTCTTGTTGTTCCATCTCTTTCTTATAATTTACTATCTATTGGCTAAATCACAGAAACCTTGAATTGCACCGTCAAATTTTGACCTAATTATTATGAATTTCATGACATTGCAACGCACTAGATTCTTAGCTCTGGTGTTAAATGTGGAAAGTTGTACTATCTTAATTTGCATGGTGATCCAAGTTAGAAGTCAAGTCAATAAGGTTGGTAGAAGTTGCTCGGTTAAATACTAAGTTATTTTGTGGCATCATCATCATCTTGGTCATTTTTCTTTTCATTATCTTAGACAAATAAAACCATAATTGTTTTTTAGTACCACAGACTCTAAATTCAAGTGTGATATTTGTGAATTAATAAAAAGAAACTAAATTTTATATGTACCAAGTTATAATAAAAATTTAATTCCATTTATGACCATTCATGTTAATGTATGGGTACCTACTCGGATTCCTACTCTATCTGATGTTTGATATTTTTTAACATTTATTGATGAATGTACCCGAATGACCTAGGTATCACTACTTTCAAAAAGGGAGATGTGTGCTCGGCTTTTTAGGACTTGTAAAAAATAATGGCTACGCAATACCTGAGTAAAATTTAAGTCTTGCAGTCTCACAATGGTAGGAAGTATCTTAACTCAGCTCTTAAAGATTTTTTCCACGAGCATGGCATTTGCCACCAAACATTTTATGTCAACACTCCCTAACAGAATGGTATAGTTGAATGAAAGAATCATCAATTATTAAAAGTCATCCAAGCATTATTATTTGACATGAATTTTTCTTAAGAATACTAGGGAGAGGTTGTTCGATCCGCTGCATATCTTATAAATCGGACTCCATCAAGAGTACTCGATTTTAAAATGCCTCTTCAGAAACTTCAGGAACTTGTCATATCTCCACCTCTCAATAATCTTAAGCATCGAATCTTTGGATGCTCTACATATGTTCATCAACAACTTGGCAAATTAGATCCTTAAGCTATTCGGTGTATCTCTATTGGTTATGTAGATCTATAAAAGGGATATTGGTGTTATGATCTTAATGCAAAAAAGATGTATATAACTCGAGATGTTTAGTTTTATGAAAATGCTCCTTTTTTCACCAAATCCGAGTGCTCTCCTCAAGGGGAGAGAATTCTAAGCATTTTTTAAGATAGCACTCTGAGTATCTCAAATGTCTCGAGCATCTCACTTAGACAGACATTTAATGTTTCGAGTGGTCTGAGCATCTCATCTAGATGAATAATTAATAAGAGTGGTTCAAGCATCTCATTTAGACAAACAATTGATGTTCCAAGTGGTCTAAGCATCTCATCTAGATGAATAATTGATGATAATTTGAGGACAAATTAAGATAGTATGTCTTCTCAGCCCACACTAAAAGTTGAAGATCCTTTGGATGTGCACAATAAGGTAAACTCATCTCCCATAGTACCTCTAAATACCGAGCTTCATTATCCTTCTCGAATCAATAAAGGGATTCTGAAAAAAATAATATGATTCGGACCTTCATACCAAAGCTAAATATCCTTTTATAACCATTTGTCTAAATCTCATGCATATACTATAAATTTGAAAAGAGTCCTAGAGGGAGGTGAATAGAACTATCAAATATGAATAAGAAATTAAAAGAATTCTTTGCAAGAATTAAATGGAAGTTAAGAAGGAAGAATGAAGAACACAAAGATTTAAAAAGTTCAGATTCAACAAACATATTACGTCTCCACCTAACTTATCTCCAAGTTAGGATTTTTAATCATCCACAATCTTATTCATAAGATTGAGATTACATAAGAGTTTTATGACTTACTCTTACAACCTTACAACTTGAGTTTTCAAGGCTCACTCAAAAACCAAATTCTAAGTGTTTCAATGGACAACACTTAAACCAACTCCTTTATAAATAAATCTTACTTCCCTTCTAATCTATCCCAAGATTTAAGATGAAGAGAAATTATATTTCTAACACACAACCAACTCTTATAAGAGTTTATATAAAAAAAAATTATTTAAGAGAATTTTTAAAGCTCAATTGAATGCTTAAGAGATAATGAATAATAAAATAAGTTTCTTAACCTTTTAATTGAATTCTAAGGAGTGTTTATATAGATAAACACTCAAAAATATTTTTTTTGGATGTATAAAAAATACCTCCAACATTTGTATTTGATTTTGAATCAATCTTGAATTTTATTATGTCAAAATGCCGCTCACGAGTGAACAATGCTTGTTAGGGATAAGTTTTGGCTCATGAGGAGCAAAAATATATTTGTTGCATTCAAATATTTCCATTAGGAGTTGAAAGTACTGCCCTCATGAGAAGCTCACAAGCAAAAGTGCTCGTGACTCTGGCTTGTGAATAACACTGCCCCTTTCCTCAACAAGAACACCAAAAAGAGGATAGCTCTTGACTAGCTCATGAGATGCTCATGAATGGGACTGAAGATGATCGATTCAGCCTAAATGTTCTTCATAAAAGTTATAGATAATTATCTTAGATTTCCATACAACTTTGAATCACTTCAATTGGACATCTGTAGATCAAGATATTACTAAAATACTAAGAGCTATGCAAACTGAAATGCAAGCTGCATACGCTGACTTTGACTGAAGATTTGGATATATTTGCATACCCAAATGAGCTTAAATTTTAACAAACAAGCTCAATTTGGAAAGCTTAACATGTCCATTTTAAAAGTGAAGAGGATTATTTTCTCATTATAGAGAGCCCTAAAGATGTCAAAAGTCTTATTGAATCTCAGAGGTTGAATTAGCCCAAAAAATCACTATTCATCCAAAAATATATATGCTTGGTATATGTTTGGTATATAATTTCTTACACACTTAGTTGAAATTATTAGTATCAAAATTATTTGTCAAAGTCCAAAATTAGTTTTTGATCATGCAAATGGTCAACAAAATTAATTATTTACTATATCTATTCTGAGTAATATGCATGAGGCTTTAGCTAATTTGGATTGAAAGAAAGTCATAAATGATAAAATGGAGGCATTATAGAAGAACTGCACATGGGATCTTGTTTCACTCCTTGAAGGAAAGAAAACAGTGGGGTACATGTGGATATTTACTGTTAAACTCAATCTAGATGGAAGAATTAATCGATATAAAGCTTTGTTGGTAGCAAAGGGATATACTTAGAAGCATATAATTGACTATGAAGATACATTTGCTTCAGTAGCAAAAATGAATACCATCCGAGTTCTTATTTCCTTAGCTGCCAATCGGGACTAGCCACTACAACAATTTGATGTGAAGAATACTTTTTTCAATGGAACCATAGATGAAGAAGTGTATATGGATCCGCCACCCAGAACAAGATGTATTGTTCAAGTGTGCAAACTAAAAAGGGCATTGTATGGACTCAAGCAATCATATTGAGCATGGTTTAGACGGTTCTCAACTTTCATGAGGAAGCTCAGTTATAAGTAAAGTGATGCTTATGATACGTTGTTCATCAAACAAAATTTAGGTAAAGTCACTACTATGATTATGTATATTGATGATATGGTGGTCATTGGAAATGATCCAAGTGAGACAAAAATCTTACAAAGACAGTTAGCAGTCGAGTTTGAACTTAAGGATTTATGTAACTTGAAGTATTTTTTGGGATTAAAGTTGCAAGATCAATTCAAGGGATTTCCCTCTACCAATAAAAGTATATAATGGATCTATTAACAAAAATGGGCATGCTTGATTATAAGCCAGCTGAGACTCAAATTGAAGTCAACCATGGACTATCAATTCGAGGAGATTAAGTCCCAACTAATAAAGATCAATATCAAAGACTGGTGAGAAGGTTGATTTACTTATCTCATACTTGGCCAAACATTGTTTATGCAGTAGGTTTTGTAAGTCAGTTTATGCTATCTCTAAGTAAAGAACATATAGGTGCAGTATACCGAGTATTAAAATATCTAAAGTCTTCCCCAGACAAAGATTTATTCTTTGGGAGAAATAAGGATTATGAAATTATTGGGTATACAGATGCTGATTGGGCCAAAGATTGGATTGATCAAAAATCAACATTTGTGTATTTTATATTTGTTGGAAAGAATTTAGTCACTTGGAGAAGTAAAAAATAGAAAGTCGTAGTAAGGTCGAGTGCTGAAGTTGAGTTTAAAGGAATGACTCATGAAGGGTATGAGTTGCTCTGGATAAGAAGAATTGTTCAGGATTTAGGACTAATATATCAAAAGCCTATATTGTTACATTGTGATAATACAACAACCATAGCAATTGTAAATAACCTTGTTCAACATGATCAAACTAAGTATGTGAAGGTTAACAGACATTTAATCAAAAATCATTTAATCAAAAATTATTTGAATTAAGGAACAATTGATCTTCTATTTGTTTCTTCTCAGATTCAATTAGCTAAAATTCTCATAAAAGTTATATCCGGAAAATTGTTCTACAACTCACTTGACAAGTTAGGAATGATTGATATATATTCACCAACTTGAGAGAAAGTGTCGAGGAAGTAAATATTTTGATTATATATTAATACAATTAGGAATAAATTTTTTATTTTATTTCTAATTAAAATATGAAAAGATTTTTTATATGTATATATAAGAGTTGTATAATATTTTTAAAAAAAATATGAAAACATATATTTTTTAATTTTTTTCTTTTTTCTGAAATTTATTCTTAGCCGTTACAATTAATGTTGCAAAAATTAAAGCTTTAGTACCATTTCTTGTTTTATTTGAGCAACTGGTTCTTTGGATTTTTGTGGTGAAATTGGTTCATTTCGTTCGTTGTTGCGTTGGTTCGACAAACATCTTTAACTATCATTGTTTTTTATTTTTTCCTAATTGCTTGGACTCACTCACTTTTGGAAGAAAAGGGTTCTTTTTCCAAAAGTTACGAGGAGTGAAGAAGCTTTCTCCTTTGCCATTCAATCCAAAGAAGACCGAGTACACCGAGTGATAATATCGAAAAGAAATTAAAATAATAATTTTTTAAAGGAAAAACTATTATTAATTTTGAGGTAAATTGTCATTATTTTTTTTACCTCTACAAACTGACAGTAAAAAAATGTAACCCTAAATTTCCAAATGATGTTAACGGAGTTTTGCCAAACATTCTTGATCGTCACTTTTGATATAAGAAATGTGTAAAGATTTAATTTATAGCTGGCTATATGACAAATTAATTGAAAAGTGTTGATTAGTCTCATAAGGCCTAATATAATACTCAACGCAGAAAATTCAATTCATGGCCACTTCGAGATATTTCTTTGGGCAATTTTTATAGAGAAGATTTATATGTAGTGTTGTTCAACATAATTAATTAAATATTTTTTTATTGTAACATTAAAATTTATATTTTTATCCATCTCAAATTATAAATGTTAAATACTTAATTTATTAATAATAAACATTTTATTATTAATTTTACATTGAAAAATTATTTAATTTAATAAAGAAATAAGACTTGTAATTAAAAAAATATTATCTTAATAGGCCTATAGTTTTAAGACGGATAAAATAATACAAAATTAATTTAAAAGGATAAATATTCAAGTAAAAATAAGTATATTAACAAAAATAATTTTTAATATTTATCAAATGATAATTTAATAATTATTTTTTAAAATATTATTTATCTTGTGGAAAAGATTGAATAAGGGCACATGGCTTGAAGAAGAGTTCGATTGCTTTTTTTTTTTTTTTTAAATTCACGTATTTGTTTATTTAATTTTCAAAATTTAAATAGCAGAGGAGGGACTGGGCACCGAGAACTCCCTTTATATTCTCTCGCCTACCAAGACATTGCTCTGCCCGTGACTGCTGGTGTGGGGTGCTGAAAACCTTTTTCTTTATTATTATTATTTTTTTAAATATTACAACGATTAGTTATTAGTGTTAATTAATGTAAGTATATTTTATTTTAATTATGGGCATATAATATTATAAATATAAATTTTATCTATAAAAGCAGTTAAAATTTTATTTTTTAATCTTCTCATGAATTTGAGGTTAAGGCCTTATTGACGTTTTGAATAAGACGTAAACGGACAGTGAATAATTATAGATTATTTTTAATAATTGTAGAATATTGAAACTTTTCACATAAGTTAAAAAATAAACATAGAAACCCAATACAGAAATACACACAAATTGTTTTATAATTTAAAAAAATTGGAGGAAAAAAGAAATAGGAGTTCTGGAATGGAATAAACAAGAAACAGAAACCCAAGGCCTGACTAGTGGGTAACTACCCTTTTATCCAGAAGATCCCTGCTCTTCTGTTTTAGGGATGTTTACAGTTCACTTAATCAAACCGTTACAGTTTCATAAATCTAAAAATCATTTTATATAAGTTAACTATACATCGGTTAATTGTTTAATTAATTTTATTTTTCGATTAAAAAAATTAATCTAATTAAAACCGTGAAATTTTGGTCTAATACTCAGACGTTACGGGTGATTAGAAATTGATTTGATTAATTGTTGTTCAGCCCTACATTATGTCACCTCTCATTTAATTTTACACTGATTAATAAATTTATTAAAGAAAATATTTTTACTAATTTTCAAATATGTTAAGATTAATAACAAAAATTAATTACCAGTACGAAATTGTAATTTATAAAAAAAATTTGGAGTGAATTTTAATGAATGTTGTTGTTGTTTTGTTCCATCCATATGGCGCGCCTATGCACTTTCCTAATAGAAATGTACACGCACGACGTGGGCAGGGCAGGCAGGGCAGCAGCCAGCAAGTTCCGTCTCGCTTACCTTTCTTTCAAAATTAAAAATTGTTTGGGTTCAACAATAAAAACGAAAGACTCCTTCATTTCTTTTTTCTTCTCAACCGTCTCTCCGTGTCTGCCTCGCGTTTCTCAGCATTACCCATTAACCGCTCACTGCGATTCTTCTTCATCATTCAATTCCTTTTTCTTTTCTGCAATTCCTTCGTCATATCATATATATTCATTCCTATTCAGCTTCTGTTCTTTTCCCATTCTGGACTCTTCTTGATCCTCACGATCCTGATCTTCAGGCTTTCTTTCTTTCCTTTTTGTGTTTTTGGTTCGTTAAGTAGATCTCTCATCTTGATTCGCCTTTTGATCCGTGAATACGAACTGGGTTTCTTTTTTGGTTTTGTTGGGTTTCAAATTCTGATATTAAAAAGGGGGGATTTTTCTCGTTTTTTTTTTTTTGAGTGGTTTTTCATTTGTATCAGTGTGTTATTGTGAGCAAGATTGATTGATGATGTTGACCTTAGCAAAATATGGGTTTTGAAGTACTATGGAACTGGTGGTTATCCGACAACAACAGCAGCAACAACTACAACTGCAACAAGAACTACAACTTCGACTACAACAATAACAATCTTAATAATAATAGCATGACGATTTACATTGGTCGTGAGGCTTCTAAGGTTTTCCGTTTTTTTTAATTTGAATTCTTCTGCTTTAGAGTTGTAGACTGATTGGGTTTTACTCTCTGCTGTTTTTTGTGATTTTAGGTTCTTTTTTGATTCTGTGCTGAAATTGTTTTCTTTTGCTTTATGAAGCTATGGAAGAGAATTTGTGCAGAGACAACTACAGAGATCAATCTTCTTGCTGAAAATTGGAAATACATTCTTGCTGGTTTAATTTTTCAGGTTTTCTTTTATCTCAACTTCCAATTATTGAATTTGTTTTCTGGGCTTCAATTGAATTTTCTTTTCTTTTTTTTTTTTTTAGAAAAAAAAGCAGAAACTGTTTGTTTGTATCTAATGCTGGAATTCTTTGTTCAAGTGACATGCTAACTTGACTTGAACTTTCCGTTTAGAGTGGTGGAACTTGCTTTAAGGTTTGTTTGTAACGATAAAGTGTAGAGTCTGCTAGAAGGTTTTAGTCATTATTCCCAGCATGTTCTGATTCTGTGAGAAAACTTATGCTTTCAGTATAAGATAAAAGTCTCTGTCAATTCTCTTAAGAGACCTCAAACTTAACTTTGAAAATTGTCCTTTCTGGATGTTGTTAACATTGCGTTCCTATTATGTCTTAGGTGTTTGCATTTATATGCCAGCACCTGTAACTGATCAGTTTCATATAAAAGATGTTCATGAGTTTTTTTTTTTTTAAATGTTTTTGGTCTGTTTTCTTTTGGCTTTCATTTGTAATAATTAACAACCTTATCAGTTTATATGCATTTCCAGGGATCCCATATCATCATATTTGTCTTTATTTTCTCTACATGATGTTCCCATCTTTTGTTTACTTCAAGTGATTCATATGCATTTTTTCTTCTGTTTATTTGGGCTTGATTTTTGTATATATTTTTTTGTTGGAATTCATCATCATTATCGATCTTCTTCTTCTTATCACTTTTTTTTTCGTATTTTTGTTGTTCATTTTGTTTTGCATGTCTAATTTTGCAATTTTTTTATTTGGCTACAGTATATACATGGTTTGGCTGCAAGGGGAGTTCACTATTTACATCGGCCAGGACCAACATTGCAGGATGCAGGGTTCTTTCTCCTTCCGGTTTGTGTCTAATAATTTCATCGTCTTTACTTGCAATTGATTTTTTTTTTCCTTCTCTCTCACATTGATGTGTATTTTAGGAGCTTGGGCAAGATAAAGGCTACATCAGCGAGTCAGTGTTCACCTGTGTCTTTTTATCTTTTGTGTTGGTTAGTTTCTTTACATGTTACTTTCCTCATCATTTTGAAGTTGCTGAATCCTCTCTCTCTCTCTCTCTTTCTCCATGTATTTGCATGCATTTGAATGTTGTTTTCTTCTTTAAGGAGTGGCTTCTAATTTGTTATGTCTTTGCCATCTTTTATCATTAGGATTTCTGATATTGCAGATTCCTGTTTTTGAATGAAATACAATTGAAAATTTTCATTTACTAATGTTTAATAAATGACAAAGTTGTCAGGGCGACATAATGTTGCAGCACGAACGAACTTCAAGTATTAAATTCTGAAATTATGTTGGGTTTGAAATGAACAAGTGCTTGCATACAGTTGTGAAAGGTCTCAATGAATTGATCTTTGCTACACTTATAAAAAAAAAAAAAAAAGAGGTTAAAAGTAGAGTGATTACTGAGATAATTCTGGATTTTATTAAAATATTACTGAATTTTCTTGTACTGATTCAGCTCATATATTTGGAAATGTCTTCTGGAAATATGCTAGGTTTTTCAGCTGGTGTTTCTCGAGATAATGCAAATTATATCAAAATCTTTCCTGCATTTTTACATTGCTATTCCTTGTCATAAGTGCAAACATGCTCCCCAACCCAACATGTACACACAGAGGAGTGCCACTTCATCAAAGAACTGTGCATAGCCTTGCTTTCTTTATTTGATGTATATGCTTTCTGTCATTTACATCCTTTCTTCGTTTATACCAAATTATAGCTGTTTGTTTGGAGCTTGTATTATTTTGACTGCTTGATAGCAAAAACATTTTCAGTCATTATTTTTCTTAGGTATCAATTTTTGAGGTTTGACATCTACTATCCATCTATGCAAGTGATATTTCTGAAAAATTGTCAAGTATCCTACGCATTCTAACGTTGGTATATTCTTTTGCAGTGGACTTTCCATCCTTTCATTTGCAAGAGCAAAAAGATTTATACAGTTTTGATTTGGTGCAGGGTTCTAGCATTTTTAGTTGTAAGTATTGGTGTAATTCATTATCTAGTTGTGCGCCTTGACAAAAAATATGATAATATTTAATTTTGATCAATATTATCTGGGGATGAGAAAAGAGTTATGTTATTCACTTCTAAGTCAGAGCTGAAAGCACAAGCACACATGCACGCAGGTAGTTAAAGTGAGAAAAAAAAAAACATTAATTAGTGGTTGGTGCTCATGTCAAAGTTGCAGCTTTGATTATCTTCCAGTTGAATGATTTTTTGAAGTTCACAAAATCTTTTAGTTGCCTGCAATATAAATAGTAAAAAGAATGTGTAAGCTCTAATGTTCAAACACAATAATGGGTGATTTATTAATTGAGATTTCGACATTTCTGTTTGGAATGAACTTGTATTCAAAAGTATCTAAGTGTTCTTTCACTTCATTCTGGTTCAGGCTTCTCAATTTCTTCGGATAATCACATTCTATTCTACTCAGCTTCCAGGTCCGAATTATCATTGCCGTGAGGTACGGTGCAGCATAAATCTGTTTTTTAACCCATTGCATTTACGCTAAAATAATTGCCATTTTGTGTTCTAAAAACTATGAGAGCTATAAACTGTTGCCCTGTTTCAAATTTGGCAGGGCTCCAAACTTGCCAGGTTGCCACGTCCTGAGAGTGTGCTTGAAGTACTCTTACTTAATTGTAAGTTTCTTGGGTTTAACTTTTGTTTTGTTTTTGTGTTTTGCTAATATTTGTGTGCTAATTTTGATAATTGAACCTGCAGTTCCTCGAGGAGTAGTGTTTGGATGTGGTGATTTGATTTTTTCGTCGCACATGATATTTACCTTGGTGTTCGTCCTCACATATCAGAAGTATGGCACACAAAGGTAAAATGAATTTTGGCCATGTTGTTGCTCAAATGAAAAGTCTTTTGTGATTTTAGAAAAAAGAAAAGATCTGTATTTTTCTATAAATTCTTTACACTGGCGAAGCAATATTAAAGAATGTTTGTGTACATTATAAGTGGGTTCTGTCCTGCAACTAAAATGTATGGATAAGTTGGTTGTTGGCTATTAATTTTTTTTAGCTATCTGGTTCTTCCTTGCTTGATTGACTAATTGTAAGTCATCTTTCTAGGTTTATACGGCAGTTAGGCTGGTTGATTGCTGTGATTCAGAGCCTTTTAATCATAGCATCTCGCAAACATTACACAGTCGATGTTGTCGTTGCATGGTATGTGAATATTTATTCATTCATGTATTGTCCTATTAGAAAACTTGTTCAGAATCTGATTTAGCTTAACAATTTATTCTTTTGCAGGTATACTGTTAATTTAGTGGTATTCTTTTTAGACAAGAAATTACCAGGTTGGTTTGATCTTCATGTTCTATATTTTAGATTACGTCATGCACAATTGGAGTTATATACGAATTTTGACATGTCACTTGCAGAGCTACCTGACCGGACCAATGGAGCTGCATCTCTGTTGTTACCATTGAGTAATAAAGAGAAAGACATCAAGAGCAAAGAAGAGAATCACAAGCTCTTAAATGGGAACTCAGTTGACCCAGCTGATCGGGTATAGTTCTGTGTCTATTTGCTACTATGGAAAGTAGATGCGGTAGTAAATGTGATATTGATTGTTACTTTTCATCTTTTTCAGAGGCAGAGAACCCAAGTAAATGGGAAGATTATGGAAGATGCCAATGGAGTCCATGTTGATACAAATGGAATGAATGGCGTGTAGATGATGGAAGCGCAAGCTGTAATTGCTGCAAGGACCGCTTTTTATATCTTTAAGAACCCATGTGTGGTGGGCGTCTATTCCCAGAACTGGTGGTAAATTTGATTTGTATTGTAGAGAACATGAAATATGGGAAGCACACACTTGTACATTTTGCAGTCCCGCTTCTTCGTCATATGGTTAAAAAAACAATCATCCCATCTCATCAGCATCAGCATGTATCATGGAATCACCAGAGTTCCCATTTTCTCCCATGTTTTCTCCTGAGCATGTGATGCTGTTGAAACTCTCATTCTCTTTGCTTACAGTTTAACACGTGAAGGCCGAAGGCTATTCACATATTTAATAGGCCAGCGAAACTTGTGTACGGTGTGAATGGCTGATCATTCTGTGGATCGATTCTTTGCTTTATAGTTTTAACATTACATACAGTCATTAATTTTCGATCATACGTACTAGATGAAATTGACATACAGAAAAAAAAAAAAAAAGGAGTCTGCACTGGAGATTCTGAGGAATATATTATCGTATTCATAGCCAGAAAGAGTTTAGGTATGGTCCTGGAAAACTTTAGCAGGTTGGACCTATAGAGCAATAAAAAGAAGTGAGGCAAGTGCTGTTGATCAGGGCAATAATTGAGGACTTGTGCAATGTCTAGAAATCATCCCTGTCTTGTCTGAATTGAAGCCATTTTAATAGTACACCCATGAGCAAGGTTTCCATTTTAAATGATGAAAGCAGCTCAATCACATGCTTGATGCCTCTCTTTTTCTCTGGTAACATGCCATGCTTAACTGTCAACTGGGGACGAGTTGTTTTGATAATTATAAAAATACCCCCTTTTTTTTTATTTATTTCGAAACAAGTACCCTTCTTTTGTTTTTTTCGGCTACGGTCGTTAATTACAATAAAAAAATAAAATTAAGTAGTCACATGGTTTATTACGTGCTCGACAAAAATACCAGGTATGAATCTTGGATTTGATTATATGGACCCACCAATTAATAATTCTCACTTCAAATAAATAAAAAATTATTATAATTTAAAAAAACCAAGATATATGGGTCCGCCCATTTTGATATGTAATAATAAAGAACAATTATAAATCATCAAATTTTCTGAGTCTTCATATCTAATCCTAAACCCAGAAAAAAAAAAAAACAGTGAAGAAGCAAAGGTGAAGAGTTTTTTTTTTTCAGCAAATTACAAAAAAAAATTTATGAATTTTAATTTTTTTTCAATTTTAACATATCTTTTTAATTCCAGCAATATCATTCATAAATTTTTTAATTTTTGTTGTTTCATAAACTAGTTAAAAATTTAATAAAACTATGTTGATATAGCAATCAGAAAAATCTGAATTAATCCATATAAACACCAGGTCAAAACAAATCATTTTAACTATTTGTAAAAAAGTACACAACCTTTGAACTTTTGTAATTTAAAAATGGCTTGTTGATTTTGATAAATTGATACATAATTTTTTTATTTAATTTAAATTTTTTTTGTTGATACATGTCAAACAAATATTTAAGTAATGACAATTCAAAACTAATTTATTATTTTAAAATATTTAAATATTTAATTTAATCAAATTGTATTTTATTACTTAAATTGATTTACATTTATTACTTAAATTAAATGTCCATTACATAAAAATAAGCAATTGTAGGCGGTGGTTTTGATCGCGCATTTAAGTGTTGGCGACTACGACATTGTATAAGATCGGAACTCATTAGGAAATAAATAGTGAGCTTGGGGCCCAAAACGGAGATGGAGTACAGTAACTGGATTTTGTAGAGGTTCCTAAAAGCCGTCATCAGATATCGGATTTGGAAACTGGGTATGGGCTTTTAGAATGCCGATCCAACCTTGCGGTTGACCTTCATATATGTTTTGTATTTTATTACCTTTGATTATTAATTTCATTCCCTTTATTAACATGCAAATCGCGATTGATTTCCAATTTTATATTTCATTCCAAGTTTGCACATTAGTCTCATTTCATTCTTATATCATCGACATTTAATCATAAATAAAAAAAAATAAAAATATTTTACAACCATTCATTACAAATAAAAGGGGAGAGAGATTAAGAATTACAACTTTTAGTGTAAATAAATGGAAAAATACTAAAAATAAACCATACATAAACCAAAAATAAACTAATTAATTCTACAAATTCATACTAAAAAATGATAAATACGGCGAATGTCTAGTGATTAAAAAAATCAGCAAATAATTCCTATAACACATACTGGTTAATCTCATACAACAACAATAATAATATTTACAAATCATCAACAAATAGTATTAACAAAAATAAATAAAAATAAACTCATAAAGCAGTCCGCTAAATATCATAAAAAGGGAAATAACATGGGATTAGTATCAATCAACATAGGAATCATGTATAATCTCAAAAAAAATCATAAATTAAACATGAAAATTATGCCGAACATGCAAAATACGGATGAAAAATCAAGGCATAATTAGACAGAACTTTGTCAAAGAGGCGACGTGTCACGATCCAAAATAGGGGCCATGACTGGCGCTAGGGAACGAGAATTCTTTCGAATCTGGAACCCGTAGCAAGCCTTAAAAGAAAAAGATGCAATAAAATAAAATAAATAAAATATTTATGTAGTGAAAATTAAATCTCAATCAATAAAAATAAGTTCCTCATCATTCTTTAATAAAATAAAATCATATCTCATATCATAAATAAAATCTTTAAATACAAACCTTCAGAGAAACACTCTGAATTAAAATCCTCATAAATGTATAAATACAAATAAAACTCACGACAGATTTAAATACAACTACTACTGCAATGTCTAGAGTACAAAATAAAAATCAAGTAAGTGATTTACATAATAAAGCAGGAGCGGAAGAAATTCAGCGGATAGATCTATTGTTGAGGTCTGAAGAAGAGGACTCTTCTGTAAAAATATCAACGGAGGGGAGTCAGACCTCACTGAGTGAATTATTATAATATCTATACACACATAGCTAAATGTCAAATGCAGACACTCAAAAGTATATATAATAAATATATATACAGGCAAACGCACACAGATGCAAAGAAAATCATTTTAATATTGAAAATCATTAGTTTATGAATGATCAAATAGAGCCTTAAATGATTGCAACCTCAATACCAATAGAAAGTACCCTAGCCATATAAGCTCACTTAATTCCAAGTAAATTCACTTAATCCATATGGACAATAGACTAGCTCCGACACACTAAGTCAATCGAGCTACAGCAGTTTGACTGTCAGTGTGATTGGTCCCGCGACACTTGGTCAACCGAGCTCCAACAATCACACTTTTAATCACATCAATCTCAATCAAATCAATATCAATAAATCATAATCACCATAATTAATTTTCACTTAGCTCTAATCTATCGCACCGGTACGTACACGGTCCTAGTGTTGTCCACTAGGAAGCATGTTCTATTGATATCCTTCATATATATTAAAACATACTTTCAGAAAAATAAATAATGCATAATGACATTTAAAATAAACAAATAAACCATATATATACTGGAAATATACATAAAATAAACTAAGTATATTTCAGGTATATATACGTATAATAAATTCAATTAAATCATGTAATATACTCAAAATCAACCAATAATATACTTAACATAATTTGAAAATAAATCACAAAGAAAACATGCATTTATTTATAAATATACCAATAATATACTAAAAATATACTTAAACATTTAATAAAGCAATTATGTAAAATTTACATTTAAAACATATAATTTCTAAAACATGCAACATAAAGCAATGCATATATATCATAATAACTCACAGTTATGCGCTCCTTGAGACGGATCCGACGGGTCTGGTCCACTGGACCTTGGTTTCGATGCAACTAACAATAAAAACGATTACGAATCAGAACATATATCTAGCTTAGACTTTTAGAGACTCGATCTAGAATTCTAAACACAGACAGATAATTGGAATTAGATCCGATGTCATGTTTTACGAGAATTCTATCAAAAATTCAGCAGAACTTCCTCTGTAAAACGGACATCTCTCTACTTACAAAGTAGAACTAGTCCTGCAAGAAAAATACACTTCGAATAAAAATTCTCGCAACTCCCCGGTCGAAATCCCAAATTGCAAATTTCCCCGACCGAGGTCCACAATTTATAATAAAATACAATAAAATGTATTAAAATTTCATAAATACCAAAAATTCCCTTTTAGTACCAAAATATAGCAATTTAAACATTAAAAACACTAAAAGTAATTATTTTACCGATAATTACTTAAAAACCCTAATAATAACATAATATTATTAAATTTGATATTTCTCGATAAATTCATAAATATTAATAAAAATTCATTTTATAAGTCTAAATTACTTAATTAGTCCAAAAACATATTAAAAATTACTATAAATCCATTTATTTACAAAAATAGTATTACATATAATTTGAAAATAATTTTCAAAAAATAGTATTAATTAGTTAAAATTAGTAAATAATTAAAAAAATCATTTTTATACCTCAAATAATTATTAAAACCAATTAAATTTAATATTTAACCAAAATCATAATCAAATTACCAAAATACCCCTAATATATAAAAATTCAAATAAAATACTAAAAACATTCAAAAATTCAATAAAAATTATATAAATACTCAAAAATTATTTTCTCAACATATTATTCACTAAAATCCACAAATACACTTAATTAACCAATTATTTCTAATTAAATATATATTTAACCTATATTTTCAAAATTGACATAAACTAAATGTAATTATAAAAATTACACAAAAATCACAAATTAAATTCTAAAATTAATATCAACCACCAAAAATACCAAAAATCACAATTTCATAATTTATTTATTTATTTAATTTACAAAAATAATAAAATAATAATAAAATAATAAAAAATTAACAAAAATCAAAATAAATTCCAAAAATTACACCAAAATTCTAGGAGATAGATTAAGCTAGAGGGATCAACTTTTGTGAAGGAATTTCTCATGAATCACAATGAATCAAGCTCAAAAAATTTGAGAAACCAAAAATGGCCGAAACTTAAAATCAATCACCACTGAAATCTAAGATAAACCAAGTGAAACGGAGCTTAGAAACACACTCACCAGCAAGAAAGGAAGATAATGGGACCGGCAATGAGGAAAATGGTGGCCGAAATCGTGAGGAATGGAGGTGGTTTCAATTCTCGGCTTCTCAAGCTTCAACGGCGCCAGAAAAGGTGGCTGGAGGCGGCGGGGAGGCACACTGACGATGGCTGATCGGAGTTGCAGACGGGCGGTAATGGTGATGGTAAGATCGGGAGGGGGAGGAAGGAGGGGGTAGGTTTTGTAAATTTAGGTATATATATATATATATATATATATATATATATATATATATATAACTTTATAATAAAGTTTAATAAACTATATAATATATTATTCAACAAAATTTATACACCATAAATACAATACACACACACATATATATACACACATATTAATATATACACATTTAAATAAATAATAAACCCTAAATATATGTGCATATATATATATTAGCTTATAAAATACACTTAAATAATATCATTAAATAAAATATACCAAATAATATTATTTAAAATAAGGTATATATATATTACACAATAAATTATCGAAATACTAATCATAATATATATATCAGAACCCTAATTAACAATAAATAATAATAATAAAACTTATTAAATGAATAAATAATCACATTTATCTTTAAAATTTATTAACATTGTATATCCGATTATACAATAAAATAATTTAAAATTCGAGTTATAACACGATGCCTCTTCAAAAAGGCATCGCTTCCTGACTAAGAGGTGATGCCTCCATCGCTTCATCATGAAGCGGCGACGCCTCTGTGAAGAACCGTTGCCTCTTTAACAGAGGGAGGAACACTCTACATTTCTTACATTCTAAGAAACACGACGATCATACAAATAAACAAGAAATAAACACAAATGTATAAATATTAACAATCAATATCCAATATCTCATGCAACTATGCTAATCTAGAAGGTTAAAATAAGTAACATAACAAAAAAAAACACAAAATAACAACAAATCAAAACTTTTAAAAAGTTTAAAAATAGAGAAACTCACTGACTTGGACATGTTTGATACTTCTAACTAAGCCCTCAAAGCTTGGTTAATGGAGGAGTGGCCTTGAATGTAAGGAAGGTTCCCTCTTCTTATCAAGAATCAAGTCTTTTAAGCTTTAAAGTCCCTTACTCTTCTTCTTCCTCCTTTCTTCCTTTCTTTTTTTTTTCCTTTTTCTTTTCTCTCTGTTTTTTTTTCTAGGCATTTTTCCTAATAACTAGCCAACCTCCCCAACTTTTTTTACACATTCCTTTTAAAAGCCTCTCTTATCTTCTCATTTTCTAAATTTCCATAAACCCATTATCACCCTCTACTCATTGCCTTTTTTCATTCTCTAGGCTCTTGTCACGACCCAAATTAGGAGTCATGACCGGCGCTAGGGAACGAGAATTCTTTCAAATCCAGAACCTGTAGCAAGCCTAAGAAAATAAAATCATACAATAAATAAATAAAAAGTACGATATAATTAAAATTTTTTGAATCAATATATAAAATAAATTCTCCAAATCCTTTCATAAATGTATACATATTCGTACAGTGTTCAAATATAAATTCTCAGAGTATTTAATATCCAAACAAAATAATGCTCCTCAAATACAATAACACAACCACTACAGTTTCTAGAATATAAAACAAAGTTCATAATATACATTTGCATAAAATAGCCGGGATTAAAGAACACCGGCGATGAACTCTACTACTAAGGTCTGACGATATGGGATCTCCTGAAAAAAAATAATTAAGGTGGGTCAGACCTCACTGAGTGAATTATTATACTATATATACATGCAAACTAAACCATAACAATCGGGCATTCTTATATATATATGTATACACACATATTTCACACGAATGCCAAACTCTGCCTTTATAAATATACTAAATGTAGAAAATATTTGTTTTAATTCATGAAGAATCCATAGAACCCTAATAATAGCAACCTCAAACAATCCCATCATCACTCTAGCCATACAGGCTCACTTGATTCCAAATAGAACACTTATTCCAATATAGACAGCAGACTGGCCCCGAGACACTAAGTCGACCGAGCTCCAATAGTCTGACTGTCAGTGTGATTGGCCCCGAGACACTTGGTCAACCGAGCTCCAGCAATCACACTATCTATCACCTCACATCTTAATCAATCCAATAGATCATTCAATCCACTTATGAACAGTAGACTGGCCCCGAGACACTAAGTCAACCGAGCTCCAATAGTCTGACTGTCAGTGTGATTGGCCCCACAATCACACTATCTAACATATCATTAATCTTAGTCAAATCCATCAAATCAATTATAATCACCACAATTATTTCTCACTCAACCTTTATCTATCGTACCGGTACGTACACGGTCTTAGTGCTGTCCACTAGGAAACACGTTCTATTGATATCCTTCATTTACAAAAATCATTTATTCTGAAAATAATTAATGTGGAATGATATTCATAATAATAATAAAATCAACCATATATATATATATATATATATACCAAAAATATACCTAGTATATTTCGGGTATATATATATATATGTCAAATAAAATATGAAATAAAAAAAAGATAAATCATTAATATTGTTAAAAACAATTTAAATGTATAACAATAATATAACATGCATTTTCTTAAAAATATACCTAAATATACAAAAAAATATGTCCTAAGTACACAAATCATTTAATAAAAAATTTATGTATAAATGTTCATTTAAATATGTGTTTAGGTTTAACATATATATTCACAAATATACTAAAAATAAACCTAATCATCTAGCATGCATATATAAAAAATAAACCCTAAATATACCACTAATGTGTTAGGTTTAATTTAATAATAAAACATGTATTTATTAGGAAATAAATAAAAAATATACCAAAAATAAACTTAAAAATAATTTAAGTGTCGGATTATAATATAACATGCAATTATTTAAGAATAAACCTAAATTATACTAATCATTTAATAAAATAATTATGGTTCGATGCACATTTAAATCATGTATAAATATTAAATTATAACAAACATAAACCTAAATATCTAACATATATATATCAAAAATATACTAAAAATAAACCGAAAATATACCAAATCATATTATAATTAAATTACCGTTTAAACATATAATGAAAATAAAAATCCTAAGTCATGCATCTTATGTGCAATGCATATATATACAGTATAATAACTCATATGTTAGCGCTCCACGAGACAAACTCGGCGAGCTTGATCCGTTAGGCCTCGATCTCAGCGCAGCTAGACAAACAAATGACAACATAAAATCATAATAAATTTAATGAAAATTCTAAAGACTTGATCTAGAATTTTAGACATAGAATTAGAATATGGATTTGATCGGACATCATGTTTTACGAGAATTCTACCGAAAATCCGGCAGAACCTCCCCTGTAAAACGGACATCTCTCTAGTCCAAGAGTAGAGCCGGTCATGCAAAGAAAACACACTTCGGAATAACACTAAATTCACAACCACAATCCCTCGGTCGGACTCCAAACTACAATTCACCGACTGAGGTTCACAATTTACAGAATAATTATAAAATATCGAAAATGCCCTTATATAATAAAAATACATTTTATAAATCCAAATTATGTAATTAACCCTAAAACACGTTAAAAATCGATAAAAACTCATTTATTTAGAAAAATCGTATATTATATATATAATTTGAAAATAATTTACGAAAAATAGTTTTAATTAGTTAAAAATACTAAATAATTTGTAGAAATCATTTTTATACCCTAAATAACTATTAAAACCAATTTAATTACATTTTTAGCCAATTTAGTGTAAAATTACCAAAATACCCCTATATATATAAATTTACTAAAATAAATCCAAAAATTCACCAAAAATAATATAATTACTCAAAATTAATCTTCTCAACATATATTTCCATAATATCAATAAATATACTCAATTAACCAATTTATTTCAATTAAACACATAATTAACCCTATTTCTCAAAATTACATAAAATTAATAAATTCCAAATAAATATATAAAAATTCACAAAAATTACAAATAAATTTCTATAATTCATTTCAACACCTATAATCACCATAAAACACAGTTTCATAATTTAATTAATTAATGTTCGAAAATTAGAAAATATTAATAAAATAATCAAAAATTCACAAAAATCAAAATAAATTCCAAAAATTCTAAAACAATTACAGAATGTAGATTAAGCTTCCAGGAACAAAGTTTGTGAAAGAATTTTTCATGAATCAATCAAATTGAAGCTAAAAAAAATTTGAAACCCAAAATGGCTGAAATGAAGAAATTAAAACCTAAGCAATTCTAGACCAAATCAAGTGAAACAAAGCTTAGAATCATACTCACCAGAGCTCAAGGAGAAGATAGAGAGTGACGGTGTCAAAAACAGTGGTCGAGATGAAATTCGGATTCTACTTGATTTTTCGGCCAAAACACATCAGAAAAGGGAGCTTTAGGTGGTGGAAATGGTTGGAGGTGGAGGAGGAAGGCTGAGGGGCACAGTGACAACAAGAAAACCAGCTTGAAAATGACTAAAAATGGAAGAAAAACTTATGGGGGAAGAAATGAAGAAGACAATGGCAAAACGGTAATTTCTGCAAACTATATATATATATATATATGTCCACCTTATATTATAGTAATACATATATACCCACACACAAATAATACTCACCACACAAATATTTTATTATATTTAATAATTTATACACTTAAAATTAATTAATTAATATTAAAACTAAATAATAAAAATTAAGGTAATTAATTAAATCCTAATTAATTTAAATAAATACACATATATACATTTTATTTAGCACTTAAAAATTATGTATGAGTTCATGCAAATTTGTTAAACTCGTTAAAATAATTAATATTAAATTATTTACGTGTCAATTTCTCCGAAAATACAATTCCTGGGAAAACTTTACGTAAAGTACTTAAAATAATATAAAATAATTAAAATTAGCTTTAAACAAATAACAACTCTTAAAATATCATAAATATATGCAAAAATTATTAACAATGCATATCCTAATGCAGTATAAAAATATTTAAAAACTCGGGATATTACAATCTTCCCCCCTTATAAGAATTCGTTCCCGAATTCCAGAAAGAAAATTACAAGATTAAGAAAGGAAAGAGATACGGGTAAGAAGCTCGCATCTCAGCTTCAGTCTCCCACTTATGCTCTTTCACTTTGTTGCTACGGCATGGAACCTTGATCATCTGAATCTAGTTCGAACATAACTATCGAGCTTGATAATTTGCAATCTCAACTGATTCCTTCTCAAACTTCAGATCTTCATTCAATTCTATATTTTTCTACTGTAACATGTGCGAAGTTTCCAAAATACACTCTCTTAAAATCGAGACATGGAACACTAGATGCACATGAAATAGATTTGGAGGCAAAGCCAACTAATATGCAATCTTACCGCGTCTCATCACACCACTTTTCGGAGACATCTTCAAAATTACAGTCTTCGATTTGAAACTCTATATCTCTGCGTCTAGGATCTATATCGCTCTTCTGATCACAACAACTTTCTCGGCTGTATTCTGAACCATCTCATATATAGTTAAGACTTCTTTCCATAAAAGCCTCAAGTGGTGCCATTCCAATATTGTTATAGTAGCTGTCATTATAAGCAAATTCTAGAAGTAGCATATAATCAACCTAGCTACCTTCCAGATCCAACACATACATCTTCAACATATTATTTAGTGTCTGGATCGTGCTCTCAAAATGTCATCTGTCTGAGGATGAAAAACAGTATTGAAATCCAATCAGGTGTCTATTACTCTCCACAATCTCTGCCAAAATTGAAAGGTAAACACTGTACCTTTACCATATACAATGGACACAAGTAGTCTATGTAGGCACACAATATGCTTCATATATATCTTAGCCCATTTAGCTACTAAATAAGTGGCTTCCATTGGCCAAAAATTAGCTGACTTGGTTAATTTTTCTATAGTCATTCCAATGGAATCATATTCACCCTTCGAACGAGGTATCCAACCACACAAATCATAGCCATTCTTTCTCATTTCCACCCAAATTCAAAAGAGATCGAAACTTCCTAGAAAACTTCTGATGTTCAGCTTTCACTGGCTAGCAAATTAAACACTTAGAAATATAATCAGTCACATCTTCTATAATCCAACCCACTAGTACTGATCCTGAATACTGTGATAATTCTTGGTAATCATCTGGACGTACACTGCAAGTTCATTTCCATAGCTTATATAGAATCCCTTTCTCAGATTACAACATCAA
This sequence comes from Mallotus nudiflorus, assembly GCA_947683625.1. NCBI lineage: Eukaryota > Viridiplantae > Streptophyta > Magnoliopsida > Malpighiales > Euphorbiaceae > Mallotus > Mallotus nudiflorus. The sequence goes on along the minus strand of CANTUR010000213.1, from coordinate 1,395,433 downwards.
CCCTGTATTATTAACTCGGGCATCTCCTATCAGCAGATCATTCTATGGTGATATGCCATGATGACATGCTATGATGAATGTTATGATGAGATGATATAATGAAATGTTATGATGAATTTCTAGAATGAAATGTCATGATGAAATGCTGTAATGAGATGCTATGATGATATAATGAAATGCTGTAATGATATCAGGTCTTATCCTCTAAAGTTCATGTAACCCTCAGATCAATCAGTCTTCTTCAGCACTTGGAAGCTGTTCTAACAAATATTTGTTCACACAATCTTTCCATTCTTCTGAGTTATGCGGGTCATAGGAGCTGCAATTCTAGAGAATTATGTTCAGATCTCCTATGATACCCAATTAAACCCAGAAAATTACAGATCTCAATGGATTCAGTCAGTTTGGGCCGCTCAGATGCTGTTTCGATCTTTTATGGATTAACTCGAATTCTATCTTTAAACACCACACTTCTAAGAAAAATAACACTCTCCACCCAATGATCACACTTCCTGAATTCAATATAAAGCTGACATTCTCTTAGTGTTTGTAGTATAGTCCTCAAGTAATATATGTGCCCTTTCATTCACTTCGAATACACTAGTATATCATTAATGAAGACTACTACAACTGACCCATAACTAATAATAACCCAACTTCAAATCAATTTTTAAAAAGAACTGTGCACCTTGTAGTTGATCAGACAGGTCATCTATCCTCAAAAGAGGATACTTTTCCTTCACTGTTACCCTATTCATCTCTCTGCAGTCAATGCACAGTCTCAAAGTACCATCCTTTTTCCTTACAACAGGACTAGTGCACCCCAAAGAGAAATATAAGGTCTGACAAAACCTTGGTCATACAGCTCTCGCAATTGCTCCTACAGCTCTGCAAGAGTCATTCTGTAGGGGTACGTTGAAATGGGAGTTATATCAGGAACCACATCGATACAAAATTCAATCTCTGTAAGGTGGTAAACTTGGTAACTCACAGGCAATTAAAACATCCGGGAGAGACAACTTCTCCACTGAAGTATACTCAACTAGAGCCAGATATTCCTGACAACCCTTTCACATCTCATCAAGATTAATTACACCCAAAAGATTGAATTCACAATAACTCTCTAAATCTCAATTCTCGATTGAGATGCCAATATATCAAACTTAAGCCTGTAACACATAATTCTACTAGTCTTCTCTTACTCTGAGCAGTAACAACCACAGTTAATTATCTCTCCTTGAAGGTGGATGGAAGCATCTTAGAAATCCCTCTTTAACTCAAATTATGTGTTTCAATCAGAACTGACAGTTTCACTATCAAGAGTACAAGAGTGTTTCGTCTTCATTAGACATTTTCCCAATTCCTTCATCAAGCATAATCAAACAACTGTCAAACTTGACTAAATGCTATCAAGCTCTTTTTAATCTCAACTATCGTAGCCATAATTATTGCAAATTCAAGTTCAAAAGGAATGCTTGTACTGCTTACAATGACTACCTTAACCCTTAAGTTACAGTTGCCTTTAACCTACCCCTATACTAGATAGGTGTAGTAGGGCTGGAACTATAACCACAACTTGAACTTGAAAAGACTGATCATCAATATTGTCTCTGCAGAAGAAACAATTCACATTCACTGCGCTGAAAAGATATGAAAATCAACAGAATTCAAAACATAGAATATACACAGAATTGACATATCTCGAGTTCTCAGCTAAAATAGAAATTACATCTACTGTACGATCGCAGGTATGCATCCCGCGAAACTCCTATTGCAGAAGCAACATCATTGCAATGCTAAGCCACCAGCTCCTCATTCAGTTATTCCCACTATCAACAGCGATCATCAGGCCTTCTAAATCCATCTCTACCCCTACGCCTAACAGGTTGCATAGGGGGGTAGAACCTCATGCTCAGAAGATCAACTATCATTGATCTCATTGATTAATGGAGTGACTCACGCTCAAGGCAATCAGCAAGGAGCAAAAATAAATAAATAGTTCAAACAATCATAAACATCAATAGACATCTTAACGGTTACGCAAAATTCCTAATGTAAGGAAGACTTTTCAAAGACGTGACTGAACCTAATTCACTGTAGTAGTTTAACAGAAAACACAACTTTGAAAACTAGGGCCATAACTCAAACAACTAAGCCCTGACACAGAACTCCGCTCTGATACTAACTTTGTCATGACCTAAACTAGGAGTCATGACCGCCGTTAGGGAACGAGAATTATTTCGAATCCGGAACCCGTAGCAAGCCTAAGAAAATAAAATCATACAATAAATAAATAAAAAGTACGATATAATTAAATTTTTTTGAATCAATATCTAAAATAAATTCTCCAAATCCTTTCATAAATGTATACATATCGTACAGTGTTCAAATATAAATTCTTAGAGTATTTAATATCCAAACAAAATAATGATCCTCAAATGCAATAACATAACTACTGCAGTTTTTAGAATATAAATCAGAGTTCAGAATATACATTTGCATAAAATAGCCGGGATTGAAGAACACCGGTGATGAACTCTACTACTAAGGTCTAACGATATGGGATCTCCTGAAAAAAAATAATTAAAGGGGGTCAGACCTCACTGAGTGAATTATTATACTATATATACATGCAAACTAAACCATAACAATCGGGCATTCTTATATATATATGTATATACACATATTTCACATGAATGCCAAACTCTGCCTTTATAAATATACTAAATGTAGAAAACGTTTGTTTTAATTCATGAAGGATCCATAAAACCCTAATAATAGCAACCTCAAACAATCCCATCATCACTCTAGCCATACAGGCTCACTTGATTCCAAATAGAACACTTATTCCAATATAGACAGCAGACTGGCCCCGAGACACTAAGTCGACCGAGCTCCAACAGTTTGATTGTCAGTGTGATTGGCCCCGAGACACTTGGTCAACCGAGCTCCAGCAATCACACTATCTATCACCTCACATCTCAATCAACCCAATAGATCATTCAATCCACTTATGGACAGTAGACTGGCCCCGAGACACTAAGTCCACCGAGTTACAGCAGTCTGACTGTCAGTGTGATTGGCCCCGCAATCACACTATCTAACATACTATTAATCTTAATCAAATCGATCAAATCAATTATAATCACCACAATTATTTCTCACTCAACCCTTATCTATCGTAGCGGTACGTACACGGTCTTAGTGCTGCCCACTAGGAAGCACGTTCTATTGATATCCTTCATTTACAAAAATCATTTATTCTGAAAATAATTAATGTGGAACAATATTCATAATAATAATAAAATCAACCATATATATATATATATATATACCTAAAATATACCTAGTATATTTCGGGTATATATATATATATATATGTCAAATAAAATATGAAATAAACAAAAGATAAATCATTAATATTGTTAAAAACAATTTAAATGTATAACAATAATATAACATGCATTTTCTTAAAAATATACCTAAATATACAAAAAAATATGCCCTAAGTACACAAATCATTTAATAAAACATTTATGTATAAATGTTCATTTAAATATGTGTTTAGGTTTAACATTTATATTCACAAATATACTAAAAAGAAACCTAATTATCTAGCATGCATATATAAAAAATAAACCCTAAATATACCACTAATGTGTTAGGTTTAATTTAATAATAAAACATGTATTTATTAGGAAATAAATAAAAAATATACCAAAAATAAACTTAAAAATAATTTAAGTGTAGGATTATAATATAGCATGCAATTATTTAAGAATAAACCTAAATTATACTAATTATTTAATAAAATAATTATGGTTCGATGCACATTTAAATCATGTATAAATATTAAATTATAACAAACATAAACCTAAATATCTAACATACATATATCAAAAATATACTAAAAATAAACCGAAAATATACCAAATCATATTATAATTAAATTACCGTTTAAACATATAATGAAAATAAAAATCCTAAGTCATGCATCCTATATGCAATGCATATATATACAGTATAATAACTCACATGTTAGTGCTCCACGAGATAAACTCGGCAGGCCTGATCCGTTAGGCCTCGGTCTTAGCGCAACTAGACAAACAAATGACAACATGAAATCAGAAAAAATTTAACGAAAATTCTAAAGACTCGATCTAGAATTTTAGACATAGAATTAGAATAAAGATTTAACCGGACATCATGTTTTACGAGAATTCTACCGAAAATCCGGCAGAACCTCCCCTGTAAAACGGACATCTCTCTACTCAAAGAGTAGAGCCGTTCCTGCAACGAAAACACACTTCGGAATAACACCAAATTCACAACCACAATCCCTTGGTCGGACTCCAATCTATAATTCACCGACCGAGGTTCACAATTTACAGAATAATTATAAAATACTGAAAATGCCCTTATATAATAAAAATACATTTTATAAATCAAAATTACGTAATTAACCCTAAAACACTTTAAAAACCGATAAAAACTCATTTATTTAAAAAAATCGTATATTATATATATAATTTGAAAATAATTTACGAAAAATAGTTTTAATTAGTTAAAAATACTAAATAATTTTTAGAAACCATTTTTATACCCTAAATAACTATTAAAACCAATTTAATTACATTTTTAGCCAATTTAGTATAAAATTACCAAAATACCCCTATATATATAAATTTACTAAAATAAATCCAAAAATTCACCAAAAATAATATAATTACTCAAAATTAATCTTCTCAACATATATTTTCATAATATCAATAAATATACTCAATTAACCAATTTATTTCAATTAAACACATAATTAACCCTATTTTTCAAAATTACATAAAATTAATAAATTCCAAATAAATATATAAAAATTCACAAAAATTACAAATAAATTTCTATAATTCATTTCAACACCTATAATCATCATAAAACACAATTTTATAATTTAATTAATTAATGTTCGAAAATTAGAAAATATTAATAAAGTAATAAAAAATTCACAAAAATCAAAATAAATTCAAAAAATTCTAAAAAAGTTAAATCATGTAGATTAAGCTTCTAGAAAGAAATTTTGTGAAGGAATTTTTCATGAATCAATCAAATTGAAGCTAAAAGAAATTTGAAACCCAAAATGGCTGAAATGAAGAAATTGAAACCTAAGCAATTCTAGACCAAATCAAGTGAAATAAAGTTTATAATCACACTCACCAGAGCTCAAGGAGAAGATAGAGAGTGACGGTGTCGAAAACGGTGGCCGGAAATGGCTTGATCGGAGTTGAGATGAAATTCGGTCTCTACTTGATTTTTCGACCAAAACACACCGAAAAAGGGAGCTTTAGGTAGTGGAAATGGCTGGAGGTGAAGGAGGAAGGCTGAGGGGCATAGTGACAACAAGAAAACCAGCTTGAAAATGGCTGGAAATGGAAGAAAAACTTATGGGGGAAGAAATGAAGAAGACAATGGCAAAACGGTAATTTCTGCAAACTTTTATTTTTTTGTTATAAAATAATATATATATGTATATATATATATGTCCACCTTATATTATAGTAATACATATATTCCCACACACAAATAATACTCACCACACAAATATTTTATTATATTTAATAATTTATACATTTAAAATTAATTAATTAATATTAAAATTAAATAATAAAAATTAAGATAATTAATTAAATCCTAATTAATTTAAATAAATACACATATATACATTTTATTTAGCACTTAAAAATTATGTATGAGTTGATGAAAATTCGTAAAATTAGTCAAAATAATTACTATTAAATTATTTACGTGTTAATTTCTTCGAAAATACAATTCTCGGGAAAATTTTATGTAAAGTACTTAAAATAATATAAAATAATTAAAATTAGCTTTAAACAAATAACAACTCTTAAAATATCATAAATATATACAAAAACTATTAACACTGTATATTCCGATGCAGTATAAAAATATTTAAAAACTTGGATATTACAACTCTTTCCTCCTTTTTTCCTTTTCTTTTATGTTCAAAAATGACCAAATCTGAGTAGATGGACTTTCAACCACTGCCATTAATGTCATGTAATGCTGTAGAGAGTGGGTGTGATGAGGCGTCGTCTCACCAATGCCTGGGGTGAAGAGGCGACGCCTCTTCGTTGAGGCGATCTCCTCTTCACTTGGGTCAGGTCAAGGCTCGTGGGTCAAAAGGCGATGAATTTGGGTTTTAGCTTAGTATTTGGGCTTGGACATGATTTTTGTGGGCTTGGCTTAGTATTTGGGCTTTTAGAGTTGATTTTAGAGAAGTCTTGGGCTCCTCTTACATTCAAAACTCAAACTTTCTCGTTATCGGACTTTCATTGCTGACCGATCAAACTGATAGTGTCTACAACAACAAACTTATATTTAAATTAATTAAAAAATTATTAAATATTTTGATTTAAATATTTTAAATATTTATTTTATACATAAAATTGTAAATAAATATATCTTTTAAAATCCTACTATTTATTCATTTAAAATTAATAATATGGTTATTAATTAAATTTAAAATTAATTAATTACTATAAATTGATCAATAAAAGAAAAATTAAGATTTGATTACAACAAAAAAGTATATAGCATTAATTATTTTATGTATAATTTGATTTACTTAATATGTAAATCAATTTAAGTAATAAAATACAATTTGATTTAATTAAATATTTTAATATTTTAAAATAATAATTTAATCTAAAATTAATTTTGAATAGTCATTACTTAAATATTTACTTCACATTTATCAAATGAAAAATATAAATTAAATAAAAAAAGAAAATTATGTGGCCATATTTATATTATAAAAAATATCAAAAGTTGTGTATTTTTTTACAAATAGTCAAAACGGTGCATTTTGATGTGTGCTTACATGAATCGATTCAGATTTTTCGATAATTACGTCAACATAGTTTTATCAGATTTTCAATTAGTGCATAAAATTATAAAAATTAAAAAGTTAGTAAATGATATTACTAAAATTAAAAATATACGTCGAAATTACAAAAAGTGCTAAAAATAATAATTTTTTTTTTGTAATTTACCTTTTTTTTTTTGTAACAGTTACAATCCATTTTAGGAGGATACAACGTATCAAATACTATTACAAACAACAAACTGTTACAAATTAACTAGAGAAATTACATAATAAATAGAAGCTAGTGAGGAGATGAGAGTAGAACATATAATACATGACAAATGCTGGCACCAAGGTTTAGGTGATGAGTGTTTCCACTTTGATATAAACTTCATCGGCAAAGACAGAAGGTTTTTGGTAGAATGCATTTGCATCGAAACTCTAATCTCTAGGCCTATTTTGTCCACAGACAAGAACTAATAATTTGCAATGCTAAATTTAATGAGAATCAATACAAAAGCATGACAAATTCAAGAAGCTTCTGGACTCAATATGCATGAGGAAATTAAATAACCCGTCACGTGTTAATCCTAAAATGTATTGACGCCTAGCTGTTGTGTTCTGCTTATCAATTAGATAGTGCTGTAGATGAAAGAACGCAAAGTTGAAAACTCCTATTTCGTAAACATTTTATTCATTTTTCTTTTGGTTGTATTTAGGAGTGGCGGAAATTGATCCTAAAATTAAACTCAGAATCGGTTTGAATTACTCCAAAATTTGAAAATTCAGTTTAGAATTGATTTCAGCCCCTCACCAGCTGGGACCAAAACTTGCCTTAAAATATTTAAATTGAAAAGGATAATTTAAAAAAACGATAAATTTAAAAAAGTTATCGGCAGATGTAAGAAATCATTAAATTTAGATAAGTATATAAATTTTAATTTTTATAAACTTCGAAATGATATATAGATAACTTAATTTTTGATGATAAAATTAATTTCAAACTTTTTAATTTTTATTTATTTTATTTTTCTAACTTAATTTATTAATTCAAACTCTTTGACTTTTTATTTCAAACTAATATATAAACGGTAAATTAATTTAATATATTTTATTCTTAATTCAAACTTTTTGAATTTTTTATTTTCAAGTGAATTTCTTAATTTTTATTTCAATTTCAAAATAATTTATTTAACCTTCAAATTAATTTAATTTGATTTTAAAATATCAACATTATCATTTTTAATTTAAAAGTAAATTATTTATTTTTATATTATTAAAAAAAACTGAACCAACCGAATTGTGAATCAGAACCAAAATTGGTCTATTCTCAGAATCAAAATTAGATTGTCCTTAGATTAAAAAAATAAAACTGTCAGATTCATGAATCAAAACCGAACCATGATCGGCCCCTAAGTGTATTCTGTGAAATTAAATTAAAAGGTTAAAAATATTGTCTACTCCAAAACAAGGGGACAGAACTTTTGTATGTTACTTTTGCACCGTTTTTGAAAAGGTAACTTTTCAAGGACTTAGGGGCGTTAGGTAGGACAATGCAATATAAGATAAAGTCGCAGTAGCCAGTAGGCACCTTAAAGAATGATTAGAGGAATGTTATTAACAGGTTATGTCCCACGGTCGGTCTCTGGTTTAGTTGTCAAGGATATGGGCTACACCACAGGCACTTCAACAAGGCCATGTTGGCCTTTCCAGGCATGTTTTTGTACCCATCTGAGGGCAGTAAGTCCCCATTTCTCTAATTAAGTCAAGCCGATTTGCGAATTATTAATTAATTAAAATTTTTTTTAAATTGATTCAATTATTGTTGGATATGTGACTTGATAGACTTTCAAATTTAATTAAATATAATCGAATTTATATATGTACTATTTTATCTTTTTATTTTAATATAGTTATAAATATATCTTATTACATTAATTTAACTTTGAGTTTGAGTCAAATTTAAATATTTTAAAATATATATTTTTATAAATTTAAAAAAATTGCTTAATTAATTGAGTTAAATCGAGTCGAATTCGAATATATAAATTATTTAATCGAGTCGAGTTTAAATTTAAAAAATGAACTAGATCGAATTAGAATCGAGTTCAAACTTCAAATTTTAAAATTGAGTTAAGCTTGAATTTAGTAGTGTGTTGGCTTAATTCAACTTGATTACACCTCTATCTATATAACCCATTTAAAAGAGAGAGAGAGAGAGAGAGTGATGTTGGCGCAATTTTTTTGGAACTATGTTGGCGCAATTTAAGCTACTATAATAAAAGGTAGTTAATAAAGAAAGTGTATGGAGAGTGAGCAATTGCAGTGTGTTGATTGTCGCAGCAGCAACAACTCATGATCCATTTCTCCTCCTTTTGCATGCTTCCACTATGCATCTTTTTCCTTCTGTGAAAAGGGGTCCTCTTGATCCCCAAATGGGTGATACAAATTATGGCATCAACAACTGTCACACAATGCAATTTTCTACAAAATAGTCTAATCCAATGCTTTTATTTCTTTCTTCGTTACCCTCATTGAATGAATGATGATGAAAACAATTCTTGATTTCCAATTCTTGTTAGATTATTTGAGGTCCACAGTCTACTCTTTACTGTTTCAAATTCATTTCTAAATATGTGGATTTGAGGAAATGTGAGAGGAAATTAAAGATAACGATATTTAGTTAAAGGCTATATATGTGATTCTAGGAAGGTTGCTCCAGATCGTACTTTATACACAGTACATTAAAATATTAATTACAATCAATAAATAATAACCCAATAATATTATGTGTATATACAATAGGGGACAATTAAGGCCATAAACGAGTCAAATTACTCGCGATTAGTTTGATATTTGATTCTATAAAAATTCATTCGAGTTTGTATATTAAAATTCATTAAATAAACGAGTCGAACTCAAATTCAAATAGATTAATGTTCGACCCGATAAAAGTTCATTTAATAAATGAGTCAAACTCAAGTTATACAAAACTCAGTTTGTGAAACTCTCAAATAAGTTTGAATATAAGTTTGTGAGCTTGTTTGTAATATATAATATATAAATTCATATTGTAAATAAAATTTAGAAAATATATTATTAAAATAAAATCATAATTTATATTAAAAATATTATAATTTATTTTCAATTTTAATGTATAATTTAAATTTTATAATTTGTAATTTTTAAAATTTTTTTTATACTTGTTTGGACTCTTGTTTAAGCTCACAAATAGTTCGTGAACACCAAGTGGTATAGCAAGCTCGGTTAATTTTAAGTGAAATAAGTCCAAGTTAGCTAAAGTTCAACTCAATTCGGTTACATTCCTAAAGGCAATTCTTCTTTTTAAATTAGATGAAAATAAATTTTACAAATTGATAAAAATAGAATTTAAATATTACATTTTAAGATATCTCTACAATAGAGTAACTACTTTCTCACCGATATAAACTAATTTAGTTCTTATTTGGTTCAGTTGTTTATAACAGTTGATAGTTAGTAATTGATATTTATGAATCGTTTGGTGAAATTATACTAGCTATTGTTGCTAATATATCAAATAATCATTAATGGTATAAATTATTTTTAAATATAATTTGATAATATCTATTCAAATTATGTAAATTATATAAAAAATATATATAGTAACATATAATAATTTATTTTTTTACTTTATTTATTTATTATTAAAATTATTAATAGAAACTATTTAAAAATTAATGTTATAATGTAAATATTTTTAATATAATTTTTTTTAAAATATTATACATATAAATATTATAATCATTTAATTGCTAGATATAATTTAAAATAATATTAATTTAATTAAAAATTATATAAGATCAATTATTTACATTTAATATAAAAATAAACTAGTTGTTATTAATTGTTTTTAACAAAGGTAATATAGTATAAATATAAAATAAATTTAAATTAGCTATTAGTTAATAGAAAAAAACTCCAATATGAAGTTGATAAAGTCCATAGTTATTTTGAGTAGAAATAGCTATTAGTTGCTAATTTTAAAATCTCATCAAACACCTAAAATGTAGAGAAAAAAATTTCTATCAGCTAATCCAAACATTTCGTTAATATAGTTCACTTATATGCTTTATTGGATCACGGATCATTTGTATAAAAACTGATTAAAAATGAAAATTAGTAAAGTTTAAATTGAACTTATAGTTTTTCAAAAAAGGAATGTAAACTTAAACAAAAATTTAGAATGTTTAGGGCTTTCAATTTGTCAAACCGTGCAAAAATGCTAAAGTCAACATCTATGAGGCTGTCTATTGATAACTCTTTCTCCCAAAACAAATAATTAAAAGTAGACATTCTTTTTTTTTTTTTTTTTTGATAAAACAAACTTTTACTTGCTAAAATAGATAACAAAACCTAAACCAAAACCCCTCCATTGTTGAAGACAAGTAGAAACAATTAATATATCTCTTAATTATTTAACAATTAATAGAATTATCTATTAAAGATTAAGTAAGGGGATAGATGGAGAAATATTTCTATGGAACAATGAACGATGTGTGAGCATCATATGCATTTTCTCTTTGAATTCGACAGCTAATTTGAACGCATTCTATATGTAATTACAGAAAATTGCATGTGAGGTGTCTTCCCCTCATAATTCAAAACTATTCCATGACTAAGTCATTGTCTTGTGGGTAAAGTCTTAATTTCAAAAAGCCATTAACCTTTTCCCCCATTGACTAAGCTTTTCCTTTTTAATTTACACAAAATAGTGGATTCATCTAACAAATACCAATTTTACATTCTATTTTTTGAATCTCTTATATTAAAATATTTAATTTTATGAATAAATTTTAAATTAGCTGATAAAAAATTATTATTAATTAAATTATATTTTAAATATAAGTTATAATACATATAATCATATTAAATTAGTTACTAATTTTTTTTATATTTTTATTCAAAATTAACTGAATTAGTTAGAGTTTATTAGATTAAAAAACTCGTTGTGTTTTTCTTCATACCTAACCTAACTATGTTCTAATAATTTACTGATTAAATATTCCTCATTTCCTATGGTTTTTGTTATCTTTAAAAGTTTTGAAATACATAAAACAACGAATTAATATTTTATTACCATTGCAAACAATTTTTTTAATCCTATATATTCTAAATGGGGGCATTCAAAGAGCATATTTTTTGTTTGAAGTAATTCATATGCATGCATCTCTTGATTATCTAGATGATATGCTATTCGATTGAGATATGAAAAAACTATTGAACAGATAGATTCCAATTTTCTCCCATCTCGGTCGTATAATTTAATAATTTTGAAGTTTTCAAATGTTGAGCAATGTCAATTGTGTATAATTTACTACTAAACACAAACAACTCACTACTTTTATGACTTTTACATATTTATACTAAACTTTAAAAATTGATAAAAAATTAATTTAATTTGACATATTATTTATAATTTCAGTACAATTTAATATATTATTTATAATTTTAACACAATTATAATTTAATTATGAATTAAAAATAAAATACCTATGTAACATTTAAGATAAATTAGCCAGCATCTATTGTTATAATCTCACATTCATATAAAAGCTTAAACTGGGCAAAAAAAAAAAGAATATGGTATTTACAAATTAAATATATGTTTTATTTTTATTTTATATATTTTTAATTTCAATTATTAAAATTAAAGTATAACCGACTAATATAATTAGCATTTAAATGATGTCGGTGTGGAATTTAAAAAATGATTTCACCTTAAAAGCCATACAAATGTTGGTTATTTTAATATTTTTATTTCATTATTATACTATTTAATTTTTTTTTTGATATATTCAGGTATATTAGTTAACTAAATTTTTTAATTTAAAATCAAAAGAAACTAAAATTCTAATTCAGTTCATAAAAATTAAAAATAGAAATTAAATAAATTGAACCGGAACGGTTCCGTTGATTTAGTAGTCGTGCATACTCCTAATTATAATTTTTGACATCAATATTTATTAAAAATATTGGTTGTAAATTATAGTTGTTTGAAGCAAGAAAATTTCATGACAAGGAAGATACAATGTAAAATATAAAACAAAAAGAATAATAATAATAAAAAAAAATTCTTTATCTACAAGAGGAATAGTCATTGTCAAATAAGTTAAAAACAAGGATGTACTATCATTAATACAGTTGATGAGAACTTTAAAGAAAAAGAATGGGACCATTATTATTCTTTTTTAGGCGTGACAATTTTTAGTGTTCTAAACAATTTACATTTTTTTATAATTAAATTTCTAGAAATAGTTCTATATATACATTAAATAATTGGATCATCCTCTGATAAGAATATCATTTATAAAAAACATTCAAAATACATAAAGATAATAGTAAGAGTCTCATGTTTTTGTTTTCTATTTTTTTTTTTTGAAAAATAGACCGTTAATTTCTTCCCCTTTGCCGCCTACCCATTATATATATTTACACACATTTAACCACCCAAAAAATAATAATAATAAAGAAAACAAGATTTAACTACAAAAGAAGAAAAAGGAAAAAAAAGAAAGAGAAAAGGAAAAAAGAGAGAGAGGAGAAGAGAATGATGAAAGATTACTAAAAAAGCAGAGAGCTTTAGAACAGAAAGCAGAAGAAAAAGATTGAAGAAAAGGAGGAGCCTTTTACATCCCACAGTAATTCAAGTGTAGACATTCAACACATTTAACAACAAAATTCACCCATTTCCTTATTTCTTTATTTCTTGCTTTCTTGTATAGATTTGGATTGGATCCACCTCTCAACAACAACCTGAACCCAAAAAAAAAAAAAACAAAAATCTTTGACCCTGTAAAGGAAGTTGATAACTATATTCTTTGACAGAGCAGCAATGGCAGACTGTTTGATCATCCTCTGATCATCATCTTCTTTACTCTAGCCTTCCTTTCGATCAATCTGTCAGCTGTTTTATCTCTTATTTTCTATCAATGGGAGCTCGTTGCTCCAAATTCTCTCTCTGCTGGTTTCACTCCCACCTCAAACCTTCAGTTCTTGAATCCTCTGATCTTGGTATGTACCTGCCCACATTAGTTCTTTAAATCTTTTTCTTTCTGTTTTTGTTTTCATGGCATTATTGTGAATCTTGGGTAACTTTGAAGATTTTAATTTTTGCAGAGAATGCTGGCAAGAATAATGATAGTAGTGTATGGCCAAGTTTCACAGAATTTAGCTTAGACCAACTGAAAGCTGCAACGAGTGGTTTCTCTTCTGATAATATAGTATCTGAGCATGGTGAGAAAGCTCCTAATGTTGTTTACAAAGGAAAGCTCGATAATGATCGCTGGATTGCTGTTAAGCGTTTTAACAGACTGGCTTGGCCTGATTCTCGTCAATTCCTTGTATGGTTAGCTATATTCCTATTTTTTAAAATTCTTTTTGTAGAATTTGATCGGATGCTAACACAATCTTTCAATGTGAATTTAGGAGGAAGCCAGATCAGTAGGGAGTTTGAGGAGCGAGCGACTGGCGAATTTGATCGGATGCTGCTGTGAGGGCGATGAGAGATTGCTCGTGGCCGAGTTTATGCCGCATGAAACTCTTGCAAAGCATCTTTTTCACTGTCAGTTCTCTTTAAATTCAAACAAATTGGTATCTGAAATTCATGGTGTACTACGTTTCTTGATGGTGTTGATGTCAATGCAGGGGAGAATCAGCCTATGAAATGGGCAATGAGGTTACGGGTAGCTTTGTACTTGGCACAGGCTTTGGAATACTGCAGCAGCAAAGGAAGGGCATTGTATCATGATCTCAATGCCTATAGAGTCTTATTTGATAAGGTGGAAAAAAAGTTGTTGCCGCAATTTATGACTTCTACTTGGCAGCATTGTATTTTGGTACATTTATTTCTTACTTCTTGGCTCATAGTTTTGGTTTCGTGTTTTGACAGGATGGTAATCCTAGACTATCTTGCTTCGGACTAATGAAGAACAGTCGAGATGGCAAAAGTTATAGCACCAATTTGGCTTTTACCCCACCTGAGTACTTGAGAACTGGTAACAACACTGTTTCTAAGATGATATTTCTGAACATATATATATATCAGCGATATCTTGATCTGGGCTGTAAGCGGTAGACGTCATTAGATCTATAGAAAGTTATTGCAGATTGCATATGGTTGGAGTAACAGGCACTCTTTTCACTTCAACTACATGTGCACCTTGGCAGGTAGAGTGACACCAGAGAGTGTAGTTTACAGCTTTGGGACTCTCTTACTAGATCTTCTTAGTGGGAAGCATATTCCTCCCAGCCATGTAAGATGTTTTATACTGTAATCTCTTGTCTTACCATTTTGTGTGCCACTGGCTTCTGAACTTAATTGAGGCTTTTTGGGGATTTTCTTGACCCTTTTTTTTTTGCTTTTAGGCGCTTGACCTGATACGTGGCAAGAATTTCCTCATGTTGATGGATTCTGCTCTCGAGGGACATTTCTCAAAAGATGATGGAACTGAACTAGTGCGATTAGCTTCTCGTTGTTTGCAGTATGAGGCTCGTGAGAGGCCAAATGCAAAGTCCCTTGTCATTTCACTTTTAACACTTCAGAAAGAAGCAGAGGTACATTCAAGAGTTCATTGAATCAGCTTTTCGAAGCCAATAGTCACTTTGCAAGTTGAATGTTTTGGTTTTTTTTTTTTTTTTTTTTAGTACTTGGTCTCCTTCTGCTAAGCTACATAAGTTGATATAGAAAAGGCAATGTTTGAGCAGGTTCCGTCTTATGTTTTGATGGATATTCCACATGAAACAGCATCATCAACTCAGCAATTGTCATTAACTCCACTTGGTGAGGCATGCCTGAGAGTTGATCTTACTGCTATACATGAAATTCTGGAGAAGCTAGGATACAAGGATGATGAAGGAATTGCCAATGAGGTCTGCTTCTGCTTCTCTATCAGTACTCGCATGGGATATCTGATTCAATAAAATTTAGAACCAATTCATTTCAATGTGCATTAGCTAAGTCTAGGAAAAACATTGGGAGCTGGCAAGTTCAATATCGAGTAAACGCATTATCGATTAAAAACTATGTTTTCCGTGGCTGAGGCATGTCCCTACATCAAAAATAAGATTCACATTATGTTGCTTCACTTCAATCTGTTCTCCTTTTCTGTTGCCTTGCAGCTTTCTTTTCAAATGTGGACCAGCCAAATGCAGGAGACACTGAATTCTAAGAAACATGGAGATACAGCTTTTCGAGCTAAGGATTTTGCAACTGCCATTGATTGCTACACTCAAGTAAGTGTTCTGTTTTTCAATAAAAAAATTTAGGATTGTACCACGTTATTTTCTTGGTAACCTACAAGCAGCCAGCGCGGATTGCACTGAAAAATAGATAACATTGATATTAGGAGATATAGAAACTATTCATTTGAAGTAGAGGTGTTATATTCTCTAAGCAAATAGAGGCTGAAATTGTGTCCTGACAATCACTGGGTACATTCAATATAAACTAAGCTGTGGCAAAAAGGAATTGTTCTTCCACAATTCTAGTGATCTTAAGTAACTTTCAGTATTCCACTGAATCAAATCTCTAATATTAGTCTTCTTAACAGTTCATGATTTGTTTGGAACTTAACTCGAAAAAAGTTCATTTGTTAGGCTAAATGAGCTGTGAGCTTAAACCCCATTTTGAAGCTTGTAAACTAAATGATCCGAACCCAAACTTTCTTAAGTTTGACTCATTTAACTTCGTGAACAAGCTCGTTTATAGGGTTATGAGCTACATCAAACATGAATCTGAATTGAACTTGAGCCAAATTTTTAAAAATTTAATAAGTTCGAGTTCAGTTCGAATTCGTTAATTTTTAAACGAGCCAAGACTGAACTTTTCTCGGTTACACCTTGCATACCATGATCATATACAATAAGTTGAGCCTTTCAGGTGCATGTAACTAAGCTCCTTTTTTTTTTGAAAAAAAATGTTTCTGCAGTTTATTGATGGCGGAACCATGGTGTCACCAACTGTGTATGCCAGGCGCTGCTTATCTTACTTGATGAATGACATGCCACAGGAAGCTCTTGGGGATGCAATGCAAGCCCAAGTGGTATCTCCTGAATGGCCAACTGCCTCGTACCTTCAGGCAGCTTGCCTCTTCAGCCTCGGAATGGAGACAGATGCACAAGAAACACTTAAAGATGGCACAAACTTAGAAGCTAAGAGAAACAAAAGCTGATAAGTGTATAGGTTTATTTTTCTTTCGTTTTTTCCCCAATTTTTTTGTGTAGCCTGTTGTATGTAGTCAGCTTATTTTATATTCCAACTTATTCTGAGCCTTTTACCCACTTCACAGGTTTGAGGTTGCCTGATAGTTGCTTGAATTGATAAATGATGTTTATGCTGAATCTAAATCTCTTGAATGAAGTAATTGATACATGCTATTGATTGATAAAGTGTTGAATGAAAACTTACCATAGAACTGTCACGGGGCATTCACTATAGAATAGAGTTGTTTATAATATAACTAAATAAATATGTAAAACATTTCATGGCAAAATTGTCAGAGAGACGCTTAGAATCAATCCAAAATCCAAGCACTTAAAACTGAAGAAAATTCCAAGGCAAACAACGCTCTGACAATGATCTATATATATATTTTTTGTACTTCTGAAAGTTTCTAAAGAGAAACAAAATGCACTTTGAGTCAGGCACTTTATAATTATGCCTATTATTCCAGAGATTTGCTCTGGAAATGATGAGTGTGCATGCATAGATAAATGACAAGCTCTATTTTGTATTTAAGTGAAAATAAAGATGTATGACTACCTATAAACTTGACAACACGCGACGCTAAGCACTCTGCAGGCAGCTCTTCTACAAGTATTCATTGTTCTCTCCGATTACATTTTTCTTCTTTATATATTCTTTTCATTTTTTGAAAGCGGCTCCATCAAAATATTTTTACAGTTTATGAGGGAACATTAAAGTGAAAGAGCCATGATATGACAAATGCAAACACCATGCAAGCAAGTAGAAAATTAAGGAAGCGATGGCCATGCCAGAAGCTTCGAGTCTCCGAATGAGGTATTGATGCTGAGACTGCAACTGC
Organism: Mallotus nudiflorus; assembly: GCA_947683625.1. Taxonomy (NCBI): domain Eukaryota; kingdom Viridiplantae; phylum Streptophyta; class Magnoliopsida; order Malpighiales; family Euphorbiaceae; genus Mallotus; species Mallotus nudiflorus. The sequence continues at coordinate 1,377,472 of CANTUR010000213.1, read as the reverse complement.
TGTTGTGGCATTGCTCGCTTCATTTGATTGCTCTATTGTCTCAATCTCAGTCACGCCTACAACATTCCGAGCAATGGAATTACAGATCTCGCAGGTCCTGATAGACATCAAGCAAAGAAGATAACATAAATGTAAAAGAAATTAAATGGAGCTGCTAGACAGCACCAAAGAGTCCTAGGGTTCAAAATGAAAGTTCAAATACAGATATATGATCAGGATTCCTCATTTAACTACTTGACATATACAAGTTCATTCTCCATTATAATCTGGCTTATGATATATATTGCAGACTGGAAAGCTGAACTAGCTAAACTATCAATAAAATTGCCTTAACTATCCTTAATGCTGGGAAAAGTTCAAGGCTGGAATAATTTCACAAAATACTTCACTGTTAAATTTGCCTTTACTGTTCAACTTAAGAATAATTGAAGTTGAATTCCTGAAACATTCCAAAGCTCATTCCTGAACATATTTTCTTATCCTTTCATATGCCAAAGTTTTTTGCACATCAGAAGTAAGATCAAATGGAACTTCCTCGACACTACTACTAATAGCAAGCATTCTTCTTCCTTTTTTTTTTTTTTAATTCTTTCAATGGCCGAGATTGATTCCTGAATATTTAACAATTAGGATCTTTATTAACAGTTTGTCCCACCATTCCACTTTGCCAGATTGATGTAATTCCATTTTGATTAATAGCAATATTTAAATTTAGAGAGTACACAACAATAACTTGCCAACAACTAAAAAGAATCACAACAATCACCAGGAAAACATCTACTCATTTTCAGTATCTTATTATGCAAATACTTCATGTTCTTTGTACTAATATTTAAAAAGTCGATGGTCTTCTCTAAACATGTCCGGATCTACATTTAGCAAATTATTATGAAACTAATAAGTGGTTTACCTGCAGAAATAAGGTCCTACAATTAAAGACATATGTCTACATTAATAAGGGTCAAATCTCAATTTTCGAAAAGAAAGGAGAGTCACAAAAGAGCAAAGCAAAGATTCCTAAATCTGGAAAGAAAGACGATGACAAGGAATTGTCGGTGCAATTACACATAGCTTCAGAACTAGAATCTTAATGCTGTACTCTTTTGCTTTACTTTTTTTTTTTTTTTCTTTTTTTTAAATCAACTTGTTCCAATAGGCCAATCTCCCTTCACCTGTCCTTTAACATTAAGTGATCAAAAGTTCCCAATTAACCTCTTACATTTTGCTTCATCTTTAGTTGGCAATTACCACTGCCCATGTCTTGAACAGCTACCGAAGTATTGTAACTTGTAAGTTTTAGGTACTTGGCAGACTATTGTGAACAAAAACCAGAAACTAAATCATTTATTACACTAGAAAATATTATGAACTAACAAACAAACAAACAGATTAACATCAAATTGTATTATAATAATATTGATTAAAAAAAAGAAAATAAATGTACTTACTTGTTTCCTTTGATCTTGAACCAAGCCTCAGCACACTGTTTATGAGCAGCACCTAAATCATCCTTACAAGCACAGCCCAATTGAATAGGAATCCCAGATTCATGACTATTGCTTTCCAGACCCAAATGGCAAATCCTACAAATTCTCTCAACAACCTTATCCAAATGCACCTTTAATTCAGGAAGCCCAGGTTCAATCGCCACAGAGTAATCAGACACCGAGGACACCCTCCTAGAATCAGAAACGACAACGCAGTCTAGAATCTCAGGATCAGAGACACAAGAGTAACTGTAATCATCGTAGGAGCCAGCTGTGGTGGAATAGAACTGAGAGTAACAAGATCCATCTTCTGCATCAGAGAAACAGGTACCATCACTCCCCTGCTCCAAATCGAAGTTGGGCATTTCTAAAGATGACATCTTTATCAATCAACGACTTGATAAAGAGAGTTGGGTATTGGAGATGAAAGATAGAATCGAATTACTTATAGTAAAGAAGCTAAAGAAACAACAATGGTTATTGTATTGGGTTAGGTAGGCAGCCAACTCTGCTGCTGCAACTCCATAAACACATAACATATATTGCATTAGCTAACCAAAATCAAAAAGAGAAACAGAACCCAACAAACAATATCAAGAAAATTGAAGACCCACAGGCTGGTATTGAATGCTGACAACGCATAAATAAAGAGAAAGTGTGAGAACAAGACGAAGAAGAAGAAGGGTCTTTTTATGGTCTTTAAGACACAGACAGAGGTGGACTAGGAACACAGAGACGTGCAATTACAATGCTTTTTTCAAGGATATTTCATTGAATTATTGTTTTAAATTTCTTAAGCAAAAGAAGCTGAAATGAAATTTAGAAGGAGAATTCTAAAAAAGAAAAAGAGATTGTGGGGATTTGATGTTGCTGGGAAGGAATCTCTGTTGACTCAGTTAAGATTCTGTACGTTTGATTAGAATGAGGTTTCCATGATGTGAAAATCGTGTGCTCTGATCAAACGGTTTAGTGTTTGATGAAGGACACTACTGCCTTACAGTAACAAATCCATTTGTTTGTTCTCTGAGTTTTGATAATTACTTCACTTTCACTTTGTATTTTATTATTATTTTGTTTTGTTTTATTTTGTAATAAATAAGTAACCTAATTAATATAATATAACAATGTTACTGCCGGTTTCAGCTACCAGATACACAACACAATCATATAAAAGTGTTGGGGGCCTTGCTCTCATCAAATAGTATTATTCTCATTTTTCTGGGTAATTTTCATTTATGGTACTAACTTTTGAGCGAAGTTACGAGTACGTATTTCAGTTTTCTTGTCATTTAAATTAATATAATTTTTTTAATTATTAATGAAGTGTGTGAATTCAATTCTAATAAGAACTAAGTACGTGATGCACCGTGAAATATACTAATGTGTCAAATAAATTGTCACATTATAAACATATGCCACATGGTACCACGTTATAGAAGTATAACACGTAACACAAGGTTGAATGTATAGTTTTATCTCATAATTTTTTATAATTAATTTATGATGTTGCTCAACTTTTATTAATTTTTATTTAATTTTTAAATTTTTATTTTAAATATTTCTCATCTTTCAATTAATACTTTTTAATTTTATTTAACTCATACAATACAAGACAGATAAAAATTTAATTTGAAATGGTTTTAAACACATAAAATGTAAAAGTTAGCTTAAAAATAATTTAAATATAATTAAAAACTAATATTAAAGAAGTTAATTTTTTTAAATTATATTCTCTCTTTCATTAACATTATTTTAATTTATCTAAATTTCTCTTGTTCTCCTATCCACATTAATTTATAAAATACTTCGATTTTATGTAATATAAGCGTTAGATAAATTCAAAATAAAAGTTGAATAGACATAATAAAAATTGAGAAGTGTTAGAGGTTAATTAAGTAAAGTTCTGGGATGAAACTATGCATTTGGCCCATAATACAACGTTATAGAAGTGTGACACAAGATGCTGCATTATAGAAGTGTGCCACATGATGCTACATTGTAAAAATGTGACATTTGATGCCACATCATACTTGAGGAAAGGGATACGTGGTACCATATATCACACTTCTATAACGTAATATTTGCATACTTGACACATCAACATAGTGCAACATTTATTAAAAGTGAGATATTGTAATGGAACTTCATTAAAGGTTAGGTATTATAAGTAAAAATTTTTAATTTTTTTTAAAATAGTAATTGATACTTATTTGCGTGATTGAATTTTACTTTTTAGTGATAAAGTTTTAAACTTTATAATTTTTAAGTTAAATTTTTTTTTCTTTAACAACGGTAGTAATGATGGTGGCGATAGTAGTAGTGTAACAATAGCAGTGTCCAATGGGTTAACTAGAGCACATTGGAGAATGACACACAATTTTATGGTCCCTAATTTCCAAAGTATCAACCTATAAATAATTTTTGGACCTTCTATATACATTAATACTAAAGGTAAAACTGAGTCAAGTGAAATTTAATTTTGACTAATTTTTACTTAATTATTTACTATTAATACAAACTCGAGTGGAGTTTAATGTTGCTTGCGAAATTAATCAAATTTAAATTGACTTACAAAATGTAAATTATAAATTAAAATAATTTATCAAAAATTAAAAATTTTTATTTTAGAATCTATAAAATATTTAATTACAATTATAATTTTATTCCAACAAACAAACTTAAATAAATATTTTATAATTATTATAAGTCAAAAAATATATAGTATATATTCCATATTAAAATATTAGTGTATTAAACTACTATTCAAGTTGGCTTGCAAGTCACCAAACTAAATTTTGACTAGTTTATATGAATTTCAATATATAATAAATTTGAATAGATTTTTATTGAACTAAATATTAACTTAAATTACGAACAACTCATTTTATTTAAAAATCAAGATAAAAATTAAAAACACAATTTTTAATTTAAAAACTATAAAATTCAAAACTTTATCACAAAAACAAAAAACAATCATACAAATAAGTATAACTAAAAAACAGAAAATTTCACCAATGGTACCCAATCTTTAATAAAGGTCCCTTGTAGTATCTTATCTTAGTGAAGGTCCCATTATATTTATATGTCAGGCATGCAAAATGTCACATCATAAAAGTATCACACGTGACAACACATTATAGAAGTGTGATACGTGGCGCCATACCCATGCCACATGTCCCATTTTCTCTCCTCACGTATGACGTGTTGTCATATATCACACTTGTATGATACAACATTTTGCATGTCTGATACATCAACATTGTCACCATGTGATGTGCTATGTAGTCAGTTTTGATAAAAAATTAGAAATTAAAAAAAAGGGTTATACTATTTTAAGTGACAAAAAAAAATGAGACATCATAATGATACTTTCGTTAAAGTTTAAGCACCATAAGTAAAAATTATCTCATTTTATTGTTTTACAGTTTTAGTTGGATGAAATCAAATTAAAGGGATAAGTACAATTTTGATTCTTGTGGTTTCATCTTTTGACAAAATCAGTTTTGTGGTTTTTTTTGATATTTTAGTACCCTGCGTTTCATTGTTTTTACATTTAACTACCCTTCTAACAAATATTGTTTAAAATATATGCTTTAATATAAAAATAATATGAATTTTTAATACTAAGATCTTATACTGAGTGACATATTATTTAACTAACTACAATAAATTAAAAAATAATAAAGTTTAAATGTATTTTTAATTTTATTATGAATAAAAGAAATAATTTTAAAATAAATTTACAATATTTTAAAAATAAACAATTGTATAGATTGATCACAAAAAATATATAAAATAGATTTATCATTAAAATATAATATTATTATAGACACCTTTAGTTTGATTAGCCAACAACGAAAGCCTGATGATGAGAAAGTACAAATTTTGAATGCAAAGGAAGATCGAAACTTCTCTAAAATAGCCTCTGAGCCTAAAACACTAAGCCTAAGGCTCAAAAGCCCAAGCTCATTACCTTTTGGCTGAAAGGCCTAGACCTACCCTAGGTGAGAGGCGTCGCCTCTTCACCCTGGGTATTAGTGAGGTGACGCCTCATTAAAGAGGCAGTGCCTTTTCATAGTCACTCTCTACAACATTAAATGCCATTAAATGCAGTAGTTGAGACTCATTTGCTTTGGATTGAAGACATTTTTGGATGTACAAGAAAAGAAAAAAGTAGAAAAAAAGAGAGAGGAACATGGGGAATGATGAAAAGAGTGAGGGAGAAAGTGAGAGTGGTTTGGTTGGAAATTAGAAAAGTAAAAAGGGAAGAGGCCTTAAAAGAGAGGGGTGGGCATAGGCGAGAGGACTTTTGACTTTTTTAGACTTGAAACTTTTGGTCTAGAAAAAAAATGAGAGCAAAGGGAAGAAAAAAAAGGGAAAAGGAGAAAAAGAAGAAGAAGAAGGGGACTTTTGGTTAAAAAAGATTTGATCTCTTGAGAAGGAGGAAGGCTCTCTTGCATTCTAAGCACTCAAATTAATAAACCAAGCTCTAAGTGCTTAGTTAGGAGTATCAGCTTGTCTAAATCAGTGAGAATCCATTGTTTTCAAGCTTTAAGTTCTTCATTTTCTTAAAAGCTTTTAATTTATTATTCTCTTACTTATTTCTTTTGTGTTTCTTGCTTGTTAAGGTCACATGTGAAACATGAATACGTGAAATATTGAGTATTGGTCGTTGATCTTTGTGTATGTTCATCAGTCTTTGCTTGTTTGCATGAATATTGAGTTTCTTAAAAGTTAAGAAATGTAGTATATTTTCTACATTTGTTGAAGAGGTGACGTCTCTTTGTAGAGGCATCACCCCTTTGTGTTGTGGCAATATGATATCGCCTTTTGGTGAAAGAGGCATCACTGCTTCATCAGAATCCTGCACCACTCTGTTTTGATTTTAATACTTATTTTATATATTTTTGCATGAGTCTTGTATTTGTCTTATTATATATCTTGATTTTTTATTACTATGTTGCTTAATATATTATTGTATAAATATTATTGTGATTTTTATGGAATATTTTTTTATGTTATTTCCATTTTCCATGAGTATTATTTGTTAATTATTTTGTGGATAATATTGTTATTTTATGAAATGAGGCTATTTTATGTTTATTGCAGGGATTATTTGGTAATTTTTAATCATCAAATAGTTATTCAATTAATTAGTTCTTGAGAGATTTTATTTGTATAAATAATTAGTTTATTTTTTATTTATTTTACATTTCTTAGAACAAATCATTGTAATCCTTGTTAAACATTTTCAAAATAGTCACATATAGTCATATCTTTTAACAAAAAGACATGACTATTATCAAGAAACATGTTTACTTATTCAAATAGACATGTCCATTACCAAATTATAACCACTTATTCATCTTATATAAATAGAGAGTTAGTTTTCTGCAGGAATTAATTCTCTATCATAAATCAATTTTGCATAAAACATCATTACAAACACCCAAGCTTCATTGTATCATAAAGGCAAATTGTACATTACAAATATTGCCTTTAGGAAAGTGGGATTCTTACACGCCTTGAAGTAGATTTTTTAAGATTCTTGTTATGATTATCTAACAATCTAAAGGCAATATTTATCTTGTAGAAATCTACATCCATGGCAACACTCAAAGAATTAACAACTAGTATAGTGAAATTAAATTATTTTGTTGGTGGAAATTTTATAAGATGACAAAAGAGAGTACATTTTTTATTAGTTTATCTACAATTTGTATATGTTTTAAACACACCAAGGTCGGAAGAGAAAGATAATGATACTCTTATAGAATTAAGGAAAAGGCAAAAATGGGACATTGATGATGAGATATGTAAAGGACACATTCAGAATGCAATGAGTGATTCACTTTTTGACATCTACAACTATGTGCCTACTACAAAAGAACTTTGGGAGAGATTGGAGAGTAAGTACATGCAAGAGGATGCCACAAGTAAGAAATTCATTGTCTCTCATTTTAATAATTATAAAATGAATGATTCTAGGCCAGTTATGGAACAATTTCATGAGTTAGAAAAAATTCTTAATAATTTTACACAGCATAATATGCATATGGATGAATCTATCATTGTTTCTAATATTATTGATAAATTGCCCCCTTCATGGAAAGATTTTAAGAGAAATTTAAAACACAAGAAATAAAATATTTCTCTTGAGCAACTTGCTAATAGCCTTCGTGTAGAAGAAGAAATTCATAAGAAAATGCAAATTCAAGATAAGACTAAAGAGTATTCTGCTCATATATTTAAAGTTCATGTAATGGAAGAAGGACAACCCTTTAAAATTTCAAACAAGAGGATAATTTAATATAACAATACCCAAAAATTTAAAAATAAAAAGAAGAAAAAGGGTAGTTGTTATTTTTATGGCAAAGAAGGACATTACAAGTCCGAATATTAATACTTTAAGAAAAAATAAGAGAAGATGAATAATAAAGGATCTTGTTCTAATGTTGCAAATGAAAATTTGATTGTAATGATTTATGAAATCAATCTTCTTGAAGATCATGATATGGGCTAGTGGATAGATTCGGGTGCAACCTGTCATGTGTGCAAGGATATTACTTTGTTCAAGAATATGGAGCAAGTTGTTGATGGTATTGTTTTGTACATAAGAAATGCTACTTCAACACCTGTTTTAGGTATTGATAATGTAGAACTAGAGTTTACTTTTGATAGGAAATTAATTTTGAGAAATGTGCATTATGTACCAGAAGTTGGAAAGAACTTAGTTTCAGGTAGCATTTTGAACAAGTTTAGTTTTAAACTTGTATTTGAGGCTGACAAATTTATGTTATCTAAAGTGGGCATATTTGTGGGAAAAGGTTATTTATGTAATGGTATGTTTAAACTCAATGTACACATTAATAATAATAGTAGTAGTGTTTATGCCTATATTGTTGATTTTCCTTATTTATGGCATAATAGGTTAGGTCATGTTAATTTTAAAATAATTAGAGACATGGTTAAACTTGATTTAATTCCTTATATTGATAAAAACCATGAAAAATGAACTACTTTTATGTTAACAAAAATAACTAGAAATACTTTTCCAAAAATTGAAAGAACATCAAATGTATTAGATTTAATATATAGTGATGTGTGTGATATGTATAGTACTCCTTCCTTAGGTGGAAAGAAATATTTTATCACATTTATTAATGATTTTAGTAGATTTTTTTATGTGTATTTATTACATTCTAAAGATGAAGTAATTGAAAAATTTAAAATCTACATAAATGAAGTTGAATTGCATTGTGAGACATTTATAAAATGTCTAAGGTATGATAGAGGAGGAGAGTACTATAATCCTTCATATTTTGAGTCCACAGGGATAGTTCATAAAATTACTGCCCCATATACACCACAACGAAATGGTATAGCAGAAAGGAAAAATTGAGTGCTAATTGAAATGGTAAATGCCATGATGTCTAATTCTGGTTTGAGCCAAGGATTTTGGGGTGAAGCAATGCTTATAACATGTCACATTTTGAACAGAGTTCTTAATAAAAAGAGCTATACAACCCCATATGAATTCTAGAATAAAAGGAAACAAAACTTGAATTATTTTAGAGTTTAGGGATGTTGTGCTATAGTAAAAGTACCTGAACCTAAACAAAAAAAGTTAGGAGAAAGGGGAGTTGAGTGCATTTCATAGCATATGCACATAATAGCAAGGCATATAGATTTATGGTTATATAACCTAATGATTTAATACCAATTAATACAATTATTGAATCAAGAGATGGCATATTTGATGAATAAAGGTTTAAGTCAATTCTTAGACTTAAAGATAAATTTTCAAAACAAAACAGTTCAAACTTGGATAAAGGTAAGCAAATCATAAACAATGATGAACAAAAAGTTGTTAAACTTCAAAGGAGCAAAAGAATAATGAGGAAACTAATAAGATATGAAGAAGAATTCTTTGTATATCTTATGGAAGGAACAAGAGACTCAGTTAGCAATCAAATACCATATTGTTATAATACAGAAAGTGATCCTCAAACATTTAAGGAAGCCATTAAATCACAAGATGCAGCTTTCTAAAAAGAAGCAATTAATGAGGAGATGGACTCAATAATGGGAAATAATACATGAAAATTGGTTGACCTGCCTTTGGGTCTAAACCAATTGGATGCAAATGGATATTTAAAAATAAAATGAAAGTCAATTGAACTATTGATAAATTTAAAGCCAGATTAGTGGCAAAAGGCTTTACAAAAAAGCAAGGGATTGACTATTTTGATACATATTCTTTAGTTGCTCAAATAGCTACAATAAGAGTGCTAGTAGCATTAGCTTCCATCCATAAAATGGTTATTCATCAAATGGATGTGAAAACAACATTTTTAAATGGAGATTTAGAAGAAGAGGTTTATATGCAACAACCTAAAGGATTTATTATTTCTGGGCAAGAAAAGAAGGTGTGTAAACTTGTTAAGTCTTTGTATAGACTAAAACAAGCACTGGAAATTTGACCAAATGGTACTTGCTAACGGCTTTAAATTTAGTCAAGTTGATAAATGTGCTTATAGCAAGTTTTAGGGTGATGATGGTGTCATACTATGTCTTTATATTGATGACATGTTGATTTTTGGTACAAACTTAAAATAAGTTAAGGATACCAAAAACTTCTTATCAAATAATCTTTCCATAAAAGATATGGGAGAGGCAAAAGTTATTCTTAGGATTAAGATCTTGAGAGATAAGGATGACATAACTCTCACTCAATTTCATTATATTGAGAAAGTTCTTAAGAAGTTTAATCATTTAAATTATAATCCTACCTCTACTCCATTTGATCCCAGCATAAAGTTAACAAATAATTAGGGAGAACCACTATCACAGTTAGAATATGCCAAAGTGATAGGTTGTCTTATGTATGCCATGACATGTATTAGACCTGATATAGCTTTTCCAGTTGGAAAGCTAAGTAGGTACACGAGTAATCCAAGTAACTTGTATTAACATGCTATCAATAGAGTATTAAAGTACTTAAAGAAAACTATGAGTTATGGCATAATCTACAGTGGCTATCCTTTGGTATTAGAGGGATATTCAGATGCAAGTTGGATTACTGATCGTGAAGATCATACTAGCACTAATGGGTGGGTGTTTATGCTTGGAGGTGGTGCAGTATCTTGGGGTTCTAAGAAACAGACATGTATAACAGACTTCATTATGGCTTCTGAATTTATAGCATTAGCTTTCGCAAGTAAAGAAGTAGAATGGCTACGTAATTTTCTATATGAAATACCAATATGGCCAAAGCCATTTGCACTAATATCTATTCATTGTGATAGTAAAGTAACACTATCAAGAGCTTATAGTCACGTATATAATGGAAAGTCAAGACATATTAGACTTAGACATAGTTATGTTAGAGATTTAATCTCTAATGGTGAGATTATAATAGATAATTTGTGATCAAGTCAAAATTTTACTGATCCATTAACAAAGGCATTGCCAAGAGATGTGGTCAATAAAACGTCAAGAGGGATGGATCTCAAGCCCATTTTGTCAAATCACCATTAATGGAACCTCAACTATGACGCTTGGTATTATGCCAAGTCTTAAGTTCAAAGAGTTAAAGTACATTAATAGAGTGATTGCAAGCACTATGTTAAATTTGTATTACATCCTGAGGTTAATAGTGCTTAGAACCTGTAGGAAAAGGAAGGGTGAGTTAAATATCTTAATGGATCTATAGACGTGTAGTCAAAGTATCAAATTGTAGGGGTACTTCTAATATATCCAATGATATAAGTGTGAAGTGTGGCCTCTTTAAGGAGTTTAAGGACTTAGTTCTATGCACTTATGAAGGATACAAACATAAGGCCTTTAATGTGTCATTTATATATATGTAATTGTAATGGGGTATTAAATTATATGTGTGGAATGTTTCTATAACTTATTAATGAGAATAATTGGTTCAAAGTTTAATCTACCATATTATTTAGATTTATTGTATTGAACTTTCACTAAGTATTGGTTCAAATTGTAAGATACCATTATTTATGCACATAATTTACATAATTGTTGTTAGATGAATGTTTTGGTTATATTTTAAAAATGGTAGGGGATTTTTAGACATTTTCAAAATAGTCACATATAGTCATATTTTTTAACAAAAGGACATGACTATTACCAAGAAACATGTCTACTTATTCAAATAGACATGTTTGTTACCAAATTGTAACCACTTGTTCATCTTCTATAAATAGAGAGTTAGTTTTTTGCAGGAATTAATTCTCTATTATAAATCAGTTATGCATAAAACATCATTACAAACACCCAAGTTTTATTGTATCCTAGAGGCAAATTGTACATTACAAATATTACCTTTAGGAAAGTAGGATTCTTACACGCCTTGAAGTAGATTTTACAAGATTCTTATTACAATAATCTAACAATGCTTAATCCTTTCCCCTATTTATGTGGGATGTATGGTTGTAAATTATTATTATTTATTTTATTTGTGATGTATATTGGGCTATAAGTATGAAAATGTGGCTAATGTGCAAACTCAGATTAAAATATAAAATTGAAAATGATTATAATCCACATTAAATAAGGAAATAATTTAATAATCAAAGGTAATAAAATATGAAATACACACACGGATGTCAACCACAAGGTTGGGTGGGCATTCCAAAAGCCCATACCTACTTTCTGAACCTGATTTCTGATGACAGCTTCTGGGAACCTCCGTGGAATTTAGTTATTGTAAAATGTGTCTCGACTTTTATCCGGGTGGTGACTCCATCTCCATTTTGGGCCATAAGCCCATTTTGTATTTCTTAGTGAGCTTTGAGCTCACACAGTGCCGTGGTCATCAAACTATTAGGTGCGCACTTAACCCCGCCACCTATAGTGACGACTCCATTGGGGAATAGCGAAACTGATTCCAAGTGTTTCTTAATTTATCATCTTTGATTATTTCCTTATTTCCTTTGCAAAATTCTTGCATTCACTACACATTTTCATATAATGTGCACACTAAATCCTAAATAAAATGACAATAGTCTTTGCTTTGCTACTTATGTTTCACTCCAACCTGGTGGTGGAGTACTCAATTATTATCACTCATAGCATATACTTATCCACTTCTCATAGAACCTTGAGTGAGGAGACATAATGGAGCTATATAGCTATGGGAGCTGAAGCTTATTACCCGAGACTTAGCTCATGCAATGACTTAGTAATTTCCATTAGGATTTTTCCTCAATGCATATGTTTGATGCCATAAGGTAATTCTTTGAATAAGGCCCAAGCCCATTAAAAATAAACCTTTCCAAGATGGGCCTCTCATGCTTATTTTAGCCCATTACAAATGGATCTTGACAAGGTGGGCCTTTGATGTCATTCCTGGCCCCTTAAAATAGACTTTGAAATTATTTAAAGAAATTACTACTTGTTTGTACAATCTTAAGAGTTGCCTTGCATCTGTCAATTTTGTTATCCCCTATTGATAACTAAAGCTTAGACTAAAAATCCTAAGATAAGAAACTCACCAGTGAACATGCGAGTTAGAGAAATAAGGGTGGAGATATCATTTAAGAGCTTTTTTATTTGTCTCTCTAATACATGTAAATAGAATATGTGTTGATTTCTTTTTTTTTTTTTAATTGATTGAACCTGCATCTCATGCATACACATCATGTATTTTCTAATCCATGGTGATTGCAAATATAAATTCACAATAATCTTCAAGCTGGAAGTGATTTGACACTAGTCATTTGGTTAGGATTTTTAGAGAAACTGAGATGGTAGGATTTGATTCTGTGGCCTTCAAAGAATAGTTGAAAATCAAAATGACTTAACAGACTTAGGCAATTATACGAAAGATGATGGCTAAAATGAGGAGACTAGTTAGATAAAAACCACCATCACCTTAGCCCCAACCATTAGATCTGGATGTTGAAGACTCCAGAAGACAAGAAAGAGAGGATGATTAGGAAACTTTAGTGGCAGAGCGTGTAGCCAGATAGAATGTGAATATAGAAATTATAGAAAATATGGAAAAGTCTGACTAGGCTAAGAATGTAACCAAGACCATGGCTCAAGTGCAGTTAATGATGAAAGAGAAGGGGATAGATGCTCCGATGAACTACTCTAATATAAGTTTGGATGAGTATGACGACCCTCTACCTTGAAAGTTTAAGTTCCTTGACATAAAGAAATTCACTGGCACTGAGGATCTCCATTTACATCTAAAGCAGTATGTGACTCCCATAAAGATAACTAGTTTGACAAAGGCATAGATTGTGAAGCAATTTCTTCTATCTTTGGAAGGAGTCCCCATTAGATGGTATTATGCTTTGGAATCATATATCTAAGCTAACTGGGAGGGATTATGCATTGCATTTGTAAAATAGTATAGTCTCAATATTCAAATGGAAGCATTTTTAAGAGACTTGCATAATACAAAGTAGAAATTCAATGAATCTTTCACTGATTACTTGATCAGGTGGAGAGTGAAATTGGCACAAATGAAGCATTGACTCATAGAATTAAATCAGCTAGTGATAGTGGTAAAAGGATATATATTCCCACTCTCTAAAACGCTGAAGATTTAGGGATTCGAAACTTTGAAGAACTGTATAGATTTGGGTTGCATAAAGAATCTGACTTAACATAAAAAAAGAAATTCTTCAGTGGAAGACTTGTAGGTAGAGAAGGAATTGGATCTAGCAGTGGGATCAGTGTGAACACCCAATTTTGGGATAATAAAATATGGATGCGACAAAGGACTCCAATGATGAAAATGTTCAGAGTAGGTATTCAACACTTGAAGTTCAAAACCTCAAAAGTTTGAATACATTTTCAAAAAAGAGTTTCATTATTTTTTAAGAACTTAATTGTAATACCTTTTTAAGACCTAATTGAAGAATCTAATTTCTTTCAGGGGGTTTTATAATAAAAAAAATTAGAATTATAGAATTTCGATCGGAATTCTGTAATTCCGATCAAAATTATAGAATTCCTTGAATCAGTTTGATCTTAATGCCCCGTATCTGAAAAGGAAAAGATAGCTGAGTGAAAGAGAGCTGTAAAAGAGCAAAAATTGAAAAGGAGTAGAAAACATAAAAGTGGCGTACATGCAAAATGTTCTAGAAGCCGCACATTATCATAACACCTCTACAGACAATATCTAGTCTATAATAGAGATAGGCAAGAGTTGTTGATCCCCAATCGAAGGTACCTACTCTAGCAAGATCCTGAAGAGGGCTGAGAAGTGCAATGCTAACCTCATAACTAGTCTTACAAAAGAGGGTAGTGCCTAACAATATCAATAAGAAACATTTTGCCTTTTAAAGGATCTGGTGAGTTGTGGTTGTGGGCAATAAGAGAAGAAAGCAACACATTCTTTTGATTCTTCTATGTTGGAACAAACTTGAGCAAGTCACAAACATAATGACTCCTAGCATCATTGAGAAGAGTGTAGTAATGGATATAAAAAGGAACCAAGGTACCTCTAAATGTGATCCTAGTGATAGCAAAAAAGGTTATGGGAGAAATAATCAGCTTGCCCACTCGCGTGTGGAGGGTGTAAGTAGTATCCATCCACCTTTCAATAAGGGCAAAAAGGGAATAGTGATCTGACCTACCTTGAGCAGTCGGTAGGGCAGCAATAAAGTGTCAGAAGCTAGATGCCTAGATGTACTATACTACCTCTCCCGATAAATCATGAAAGAGTTCTCAAGCCAAGTGAAAGCAACTTGAGAATTTTAGTGAGTAAAAGACAGAAGAGAAAATTACCTCATCGCTAGCTTATGAGCATTTGTTAAGGTGCAAGCAAGTCAAAAGGAGCACCTCTTCCTTCTCATTAAGCCCTAAATTATTGTCAGGTAAATGTAGTTGAGATATAACTGGATCTAACTATCTGGAACTACTCCCATATAGCCTATGTCTTAGGTCAGCTATAGGATCAAACAGGTCCCAAATTGGAGATCAGATGAAAAAATAATTAAAGAAGTAAGATTTCAAAATCAAGAGAAAGAAAAAGATAAAAAGAGAAGAAGAATGAAAGAGATAGGAAATGAATTGGAAAAAGTAAGGTATATATTAAGGTGGCTAATGTTCACTTTAGTCCTT
Organism: Mallotus nudiflorus; assembly: GCA_947683625.1. NCBI lineage: Eukaryota > Viridiplantae > Streptophyta > Magnoliopsida > Malpighiales > Euphorbiaceae > Mallotus > Mallotus nudiflorus. The sequence continues at coordinate 1,361,882 of CANTUR010000213.1, read as the reverse complement.
CAACTTCATTTGCATTCAAGTCCAAAGATTTTCTTACAATTTAGTCCTAAATTATGAAGCTACATTGATTTGATAATTCCTTGAATTATTAAATTTCCAAGATAAAAGTAACCAAACTATACGACCGAGTGTAGTCGGTAATGTACGACCGAGTGCAATGTATCTTTTTAAATTAGACTATATGACCGAGTATAGCCAACATTGTGCGATCAAGTGCATTGTATCAATTCCATTTAGACTATATGACCAAGTGTAGTTGGTTTTGTATGATCGAGTGTAATGTATCACTTCAAATAAGACTATACAACCAAGTGTAGTTGGCATTGTATGACTGAGTGCAATGTATCAATTCCATTTAGACTATACGACCAAGTGTAGTCGGTATTGTATGACCGAGTGCAATGTATCATTTCCATTTAGACTATATGAACGAGTGCAATCGGCATTGTATAACCGAGTGTAATGTATTGATTCCATTCAAACTATATGATCGAGTCTAGTCGACATTATATGATTGAGTGTAATGTATCATTTCAAATCTAACTATATGACCGAGTATAGTTAACATCACACGACCGAGTATGATGTATCCATCCAAATCAATACTATATGTCTCAGTATAGTGTTTCTTCAGGTGTTTCAAGTTTATGCCTAGTGTTTTACGGCAGCACAAGTATTTATCGTGAATTGACGATTAAAGCTTCAAAGAGCACAGGTAAGTGCCCAAACTCTATTCAAAAGAAATTATGTGTTTATTTGCTTTGCCATAATTTGTCAAGCAAATAGCAACAAAGGAGGAAAACTATAAACACCCAATTTCAGGATAATAAAATATGGATGCGACAAAGGACTCCAAAGATGAAAATGTTATGAGTAGGTCTTTAACACTTGAAGTTCGAAACCTCAAAAGTTCGAATACGTTTTCAAAAAGAGTTTCATTATTTTTTAAGGACTTAATTGTATTACCTTTTTAAGACCTAATTGAACAATCTAATTTCTTTCATAGGTCTTTTTGTAATAAAAAAATTGAAATTACGCAATTCTGGTTGGAATTACGCATTTTCATCTATTTTTTTTATTTTTTTACAAAAAATAAAAATATTTTCTTGAGTTTTGATTGGTTTAAAATTTTTATGCGATTTATCTGCATCTGTAGTAAATAAATTCCTTTTAAAATTAGAACTTTTTAGGAAAATAAGTCTTTTTAAAATTAGAACTCTTAGTACATAAATTAGGATTTTTTGTTTCTTTTCCCCTATAAAAGGAGAGCTTATGCTTTGTAAAAAGGAGGAAGAGCGAAAAGGAGAAAGGAACGAAAAGAAGGAAGAAAAAAAATGGGGAAAAAATGTTGGAGACAAAAATACTGTTGGTAAGGAATAAGAAGTTTTTTTTAAAGAGAAAATAACAAGTTTTGGAATATCTATTCAACCAATAAATGGTGATTTTACTAGTTTGAGGAGCCAACCACAAGCATCCATAAGCATTATCCTCTCCCTACCTTTTTTTTATTTTTCTTCTTTTGTTATAATTTTGATTTTTATTAAATTTCACTTTTACTTACTTTTTTATAATTTTATTCACTAATCATTGTTTTACCCTTTCATGATGATGATGATAGAGGAGATCACATAATGGTCATATTTGGAGAATTAAATCTATGAAGATCCATGGAATGCCATGGATGGAAATGTGTAGCTAAACCTAATTTCTAGGGTTTTTATTTAGCTTGTTTATTTTTATTTATTTTTGGGTTGTATTAATTTTCTTTTCTTTTTTATTATTTCTCAATAGCACATTGTAATAGCCCTAATAGTAGGAATAATGAAATTTGGTGTGTGTTTAATTTTGATTGATTAGTTAGTAAAATTAGGGTTTGCAATTGGGTAATTAATTAAAATTAATGGTTATAGAAATCCTTAGGTTGTTTAATTAAAATTGAATTAGATTTAAGTGGGTAAAAGTAGTGTTGCTTGATTGATTATTTTATTTTATTGTTTATGGTCATTTAAATTAAATTAGGGTTTTAGAATAGATTTAATTAATTGTTTGATCTTTTATTTATTTATTTTAATGATTTTTTATTATTTTTGGGCTTATTTATTTGTTTTTTTGTGTTTTGGGCCTTAGGCCCACATTAGGCTTTAACATATTTAAATTTAGGTTTTTTTAAGTTTAATTATTGAAAATGCATCCTTAGGTCTATAATTAATTAGATTTATGGTAAAGATAACTTAGGCCCATTTTTAGAATTAAAATAAATAGACTTAGGATTACTTAATTAAAATTAAATAGGAATTAGGCCCCATTAGTTTTCAGGCTCACTTATAAATTAAAATATGTAGATTTAGCTCATTTAATTAAAATCAATGTAGATTAGACTAACCTAGGGATTGGGAGTTTTAATGAATACATTGTTTACTTGTATATTTCATTACTAGTTTGCCTGCAGTTGATTGTTTTAAAAAGTTTATATGAAATTGCATGTAAATAGAGGATAAAATAGTAATTTATAAAGTAATTTTAAAAGAACACGAGACTGAAAGAAGTTGGTATTCTGTACCTAAAATCTTCTAGTTGTGGTGCTGACTTTCTTTTAGGGAATCGAGTACCACCATTTTTTTTGTCCTAGTTATAACCCTGGGTGGCGACTCCTCATCTCCATGCCATGTCTTTATGATAATGGTTAGTGTGTTCTCTAGAGCCCTGAGCTCAAACAATGTTGTGGTTGCTAAGATCTTGGGCACGTGCTAAACCCCGTCTTCTACAATCGGACCAAGCAATAATATACAGATCAATACTGTCAGATAATCTTAAAGGTTTTCCAACTTGGGAAGACCTCTCTCCAAAGTTTTGGAAAAGCTTATTGAAGAAAACAATCTACTGCAACCCTTACCTCAAAAACCACCTTTTCCAAATGCCACCCAAAATTGTATTGAAAATACCATCAAAACATCAGACATGACACTGAAAGTTACACTTGCCTGAAATATGAAGTTTAAGATTTGATTGATTCAAGCATGATAACTAACCCCAAAAACAGAAAACCAAACACCCAAAATAACCCTCTATCTAACTACTGAAATATACCTCTGCCAAATCCACACATGTTGATGATTAATACTAGCTTAACGGAGGAACAAATCCTTAATTCTTTCATTGATCCCATACCCACACCGCCAAAATCATAACCAAAAGACTTGAATCTAAGCCAACAGTTTATGGAGATTTATGTGAATGTTCTAAACATTTGGAGATAAAGAAGGGGGAGTAATTGATCTATGGAAAAGTAATAAAGGAAAGACAACTTAATCAATTGAGAAGTTTAAGAAGAGGGAGGAAGTGAAAAATACTAAGCCAGAAAAAGAGGAAGTAGATTCAAAAGAAGAACCAGAGAAAGCTGAGGAAGTTTTTGAGACCAAAAGAGATGAGAAAACTCTCGCCAATGTTTGAGAGCTGCTTATGAACTCTCGAGCCCATTAAGAAGCACTGATTGTAGCCTTTAATCATAAGAAGATCCCCTCAACATATACTTTAAAGCAAATGGTGGATTTATTAATAGAAAGCCCTCTAAAGGCAATTATTTTTACAGATAATGACCTGCCATTAAAAGGAAAGGACCACAACAAAGCCTTATTCATAAAGGCCGAGCTAAAATAGAAATTAACCTGTTGTGTTATGGTTGATAATGGGTCTGCCATTAATGTGTGTCCTTTGAAAATTCTTTCAAAGTTGGGACTGACAATAATTGATCTAAAGCCATTTGATGTGGTAATCAAGGTTTATGATGATACGAAGAGGTCAGTTAAGGGAACTTTGAGAGCTTTGGTCAAGATTAGACCTATTGAAGTTTAGGTTAACTTGCATGTTATTGATAGTTTAGTCACCTTTTCCATCCTTCTAGGGAGGCCATAGTTTCATCCTCTAGAGGGAGTACCATCTACTATTCATTAAAATATAAAATTTTCACACGAGGGAAGAGTAATCACTAATACTGCTTTAAAGTTAACTCATAGTAAAATTCTGATCAGTTTGAGTTTCGAGGTTTGTATGATCTATGAAGATGAGTTGAATCCAAAAATTAAGAGTATGATGAAGAATATAAACTTTATGCTTAGAATGGGATTGAGGAAGAATCAACAAGGCCTACTTGAGTTTGTTGAACCTAAAGTACCGATCTTGAAGCACGGGGTAGGATATCTAGAAGCAAATGAGTCTAATAAAGAGGAAAAAGATGGGAAAAAGTCTGGGAAGAATAGAACAAGAGCTGAATTGAAGAAGACAACACTATAGAAAACATTTATGGAGGAAGGCGCTAACTATCACTATAAAGGAGCTCTTGAGCCTTTAATAATTGTTGAGAAATTAGTTCCTAGCTTGAAATTTTTACCGAACATATGATTAGGATCAATGAAGTTGCTGTTGAAGAACCGATAGTGGAGGAATTATTGCTAACCCTAAAATCATAAAAGGACATTTATGCAGTATAGCTAAAGGACGCTGCTGACCAGGAAGAGAAATTCAAGTTTGAATCCTATGTTCTTGATTCCATTATAAGTGTTTTCTATAATAACCTTGACATTTCTCTTTCTAACTTGTTTGAAACTGATGACATTTTCTTTTCTAAAGTTAATGCGATAAGGTCTGAGTTTGCTTATTTGTGCAATGTTTTTCCTAATAGTTATTTTGTTTATGATGATCATTTCATGCATATGTTTAATATTAATTAAGTGCAAACTAAATCATTTAATTTAGGCACATGAAAAAACCCTAAGAATATACTTATTAATTTTGATTTAACTCCTAATGAGAGAGAAACAAATGAAACAAACATTGAAAAGAAGATAGGAAGTATTTGCTTAGGGTTATAAGGATATGCATAGGATTGATAAAGAGATCACATAGCATATGATTCCCATGTATTCTTATATCACACTGATAAAATAGAAGAAGAGGAGATTAAGGCCAGAATGGGCTCTCTTAATAAAAAAATAGTTGAAATTCAAGTTCTTGGAAGTGGTAGATGACACTTAGTGGCTAGCCAATATAGTTCTAGGTCCTACGAAGGATGGGAGAGTCAGGATGTGCATGGACGATAGGGATTTGAGGATGATTTTCCTTTACCACATATTGACACCTTGGTCGATAGTACAACTTCTAGTGCTATGTGCTCCTTTATGGATGGTTTTTTAGGATACAGCCAGATTATGATGGTAGTGATTAATAAGTTGAAGAATTCTTTCACCACTGAATGGTTATACCATCATGCCATTCGGGTTAAAAAATACAAGAGCTATTTATCAAAGGATGGCTACCACATTGCTACGTGATATGGTCCATAAAGAGATAAAGGTGTACGTGGATGACATGATGGTCAAGTCTATGACTACAGAAGGGGACTTTGAGGCTCTATATAAGCTTTTGGTAAGAGCTAAAAAGTACAACCTTAGGCTAAATTTGAAGAAATGTATTTTTAGGGTAACCCCCAGAAAGCTATTAAGGCATATTGTTAGCCAAAAAGTCATAGAAATGGATCCAGATAAAGTGAGACAATCATAAAAATGCTTGCATCACAAAATAAGAAAGAGGTCAGAGGGTCATTGGACGGTTACAATACATTAGTAGGTTCATTGTCAACCTAACTATCATCTGTGAGCTAATGTTCAAGCTCTTGAAGAAGAATCAATTGATCATCTAGGTTGAAAAATGTCAACAAGGTTTTAAATTTATTAAGAATTATTTAATGAATCCTCTAGTTTTGCAACTACTGAAGCTGGGTAAGCCTTTAATTCTTTACCTATTAATAAAGAAGGATGTGATTGGTGCAATGCTAGCTCAGGAAAGAGAAGGAAGTGTTGAGCATACTGTGTATTATATAAGTAAGAAGCTTCTACCCTATAAAGCTAATTACAGGCTAATAGAGAGAATTTACTTGGTTGTAATTTAGGTGATAAAGAATCTCTGATATTATTTTCAGTCTTATAGAATTCAGGCGTCTCTAAGCATGATCCTCTCAAATATCTTCAACAAACTCCTTCTTTTATAAGGAAATTAGCTAAATGGTTGTTCTTGCTTATTGAAATCAATATTGACTATGAGCACTTAAGGCAATAGAGATCCAAACATGAAAAATGTATCTTGATGGAGTAGTCAATAATAAAGGAGCAAGCATTAGTGTGATTTTGGTCTCACCAGAAGGGGAAATGATTCCAATGGTAAAGTGATTGCAATTTAAAGTCACTAACAATCAAGTTGAATATAAAGCCTGCATATTTAGTCTAAAACCACTCAGGAATATGGGGTATAAGAGGTTACAATATACGGAGACTTGATGCTAGTAGTGAAATAGATCTTTAAAAAATGGGAAGTGAGAGAAGATAGGTTGAGACTGGATTGGGACTACTGGCCACAATTCTATTGTCTTTCACTTAATGCATATTCATGTACTTGCCACAGGAACAAAACCAGATGGAAAATTCTTTGGCTACTCTAACTTTAATATAGGAAAGAGGAAAATAGGCAGAAGTTAAGCCCCTCATTCTAGTAAAGTCCTAGAAGCCCTCCTATGAAGAAGTTAGGATAACACCGATCAACCATATAGAGAAGCCTTCATTTCATGATCTACAAAAATATTTGGAAATAGGGCAATTTCCTAATAATGCCGATAAAAAAGAAAGAATGTCATTGAGAATGCTATCTTAACAATTCATTAGTTATAACGGGATATTATATAAGAGGATGCCAACTGGAGTACATTTGATATGTGTTGATAAAGATGAGGCTTGAAAAATTATGGAAGCAGTTCACGAGGATGCATGTGGACCGCATATGAATGGAACAGTCCTTGATAAGAAATAACTCATCAAGGGTACTTTTGGCTGACTATAGTGGCAGATTGTGTGAGATATGTGAAGAAATGCCATAATTACCAAGTGTATGCTGATGTGAGCCATCTTGCTTTTATAGAGCTTTAAGGATTGACCTCTCCTTGACCATTCATAGTTTGGGGAATTGATATCATTAGAGAAATAAGGGTGAAAGCATCTAACAATTATCGCTATATTATATTAGCAATCGACTACTTCTCTAAGTGGGTTAAAGCAAAATCATTCATGACTATTAGGGAAAAATAAATGGCGGGGTTTATAGAGAAGAATATAATCTGTAGATATGAGTTGCCTCATCAAGTCATCACTGATAATAGTGTTAAGTTCATGGAAAAAATGACCACTTTGTTGGAGGAATACAAGATTGAGCATCATAGCTCCTCTCCTTATAGACCACAGGTGAATAGAGTAGTAGAAGTAGCAAACAAGAATGTAAAGAGAATCCTAGTAAAGATACTGGAAAACTACAAGGATTGGGTAAGCTACCTACAATTCGCATTATAAGGATATAGGACCACTACCAGAACATCAATGGGGGCTACTCCATATTCTCTGGTATATAGGTGTGAAAACGTATTGCCTATTGAGGTTGAGATTTGGTCATTAATGTTCTCTTGGAATCTAAAATCCTTAAGTATTAATAGGTTTAAAGCAAATTGGCACAGTTGACGCTGCTAGATGAAAAGAGAATGAAAGCCATATATTACTCTTAGTTGTACCATAAAAGGATAGCCTGAGCTTATAACAAAAAGATTAAGCCAAGCAAAATTACAGAGGGTGACTTGGTCTTAAAGCTTACTAGGTAGGGAAAGTTCAAACTGAATTGGAAGGTCCATATCAAGTGAAGAAGCTATTTTCCAAGGGTTCTGCTATTTTGATTTAAAAGGAAATGAGTTCAAAGAGCCCATTAACCTGGATAACCTTAAGAAATACTTTATGTAAAGTCTTGTTAAGGGGCAAACCTTAAAAGAGGCTACCTAGGCAAAAGTTAGAGACAGAAAAAATGAAAAAAAATAAAAAGTCTTTCTAGATTGAGAACCTAAAAGGGTAATCCAGGCAAGACATATTAAAGAAGAGAGAGAAAAAAATAGTTAAATAGAAAATTTGCAAGGGCAAGCTAATTAACAACTGGAGATATGTAAGAAGCAAGATGTATATTCAATTTGTACTTAAATTAAATGGAATGGATTACCTTTATTATTATGCATGTTACATTTAATGCTTATTACACACTGTTTAACTAGAAAGGAAATTCCATCCATCAAAAAGTGAATAAAGACTAATTTCATAAACTAATTTTATCTGCTTCTCTTTTGAACACCTTGAGCACTTGATTCTAGCAATACCCTTGTCCTTTTATTTTTCATTCATCGTTCTCTATTTATATAGCTGAATCCATGCCTTTTACTGATCATCAGTGGATTAATGTCCATCGTAGTCAATGAACCTTTGAATGAATCTGTGAGGCCGGGTAGTGACCAAGTTGTCCAAAAAGTTCTAAGAAAGGGGCCTTGGCTCAAACTTATGCACCAGCTCCATAATCAATTATTTTTACCTGTATTGTGTGCAAAATTGAGCGAGATTATAAAAAGTGGAAAAGTGGAAACTAGCTAGTGGAATGTAGTAGGTATAAGATCGAATGGTCATATGCTGCCACCTCCACCATGGGCACATCCATAAAATTAGAGTGTTAGGGAATGTAGACAACAAGCTCTGAATATCCACTGGAATAGGGTAAAGTCTTTTGGTATGGCAATGTTTGGCCTTTATAATGTGTAATGTCTCTCAGAGGTTTGAGCAACCTTAAATTTTCATGAAACCATGCTTTGGGAAGAATGAATAGGTGAAAATGACAAGAAGCAATAAGTGGAAAAAGAAAAGAAACTCATCTCTAATAGAAGGGCACTCCCTGAGAATCACTTAGTGTTAGAGAAACGGTTAAGCTCAAGGATGGTCTCTGCCGGGATAAAAGGGAAAGGATTTAGGCTTGCTTCTACTTGGTCCAGAATGTGAAGAACCTTTGGGTAACAGTTGCTAGAAGGGAAAACTAGCAAGAACTAAGTATATAGGCAAAGAGCAATCATCTAAGGCTAGTAAACCTCATTGCTATCTACAATCATAACAACTATAAGAAATGAACTCATCAGAACCTCATTACCAAAGATATGGTAAAGAGAAGACTAAGGGGAAAGGTTGAATAGCCTAGCTATTTGGTATTACATTAAGTGTAAATCTGGGGTTTCAATTGAAGAAATTACAATCTGATAAGCAGAATCCATTTGAGAGCCTAAGATAGCTTAAAATTCCTCTGTCAGGGGACATAGCTCTACAGTGTTGAATTTGAAGATATGTTTCTGAGGATCCTAAAATTAAGCAAGAATATGGAGAAATAGGAAATTAATCTGCTTAGCATGCAAAGATCGAAAGATAGATAGGTGAAATGGCTCTAATCTAGCCCATGATCTGCTATCCAGGCTTTTCAGAATCGATTGTAGTTGTTTCTGTCACGACCCGAACCTAGGGGCATATGATTGGCACTAGGGAATGGGTAGGCATAAGGCCCTCGAAAACGTAGTAAGCCTTAAAGAAAAGAAAAATAAAACCTTCAAATTTCAAACTTTATTTTATACAAAAACACATTATCAAACTAATTTTCCTAAAAATAAACATAAGCGTGCGCAATATAAAATATTCTCCATCATCAAATATCATAAATCCATTCTAAAGCATTATACATAAGCGTGGTTCATTAAAATGCAACACATAAGTATACTTAAGTTATACAATCTTATAGTACAAATACTACTGCAGTATTCTAGAATTACTACTACAATACAGCTCATAATGACCTACATAATATAGCTGGTGATGAAGAAATCCGGCGTAGAGGCGGTCTGAGGTCGAACTCCTAAGCTCCTAAAAAAAATATATTGAGGGGAGTCAGACCTCACTAAATAAGTTAATAAAAAGAGCTGTACGATTTAAAATTCTTTTTGAAAACCATATAATTATAGTGAAAATAATTTATAACATATATATATATAGCTTTTGAAAAATCTCGGTAGAACCCTAAACCTAAATTTCTAAATGGCCAACTGGGCCCACTTAATCCACATAGACTGCTGGTCCCCGACAGCAAAGCCATCAACCGAGGCATCAATCGAGGCACCAAGCCGTAGTCATCCACTTAATCCAGATACATGGCGTTGGCGGTCCTCGAGAGCTAAGGCATCCATCGAGGCACCCATCCCAGTCCATTATTAACTTTCCAATCATTGGCGGTCCCCAAGAGCAAAGGCTCCCACCGAGGCACCTGTCCCCGTTTATAACCACAAGTCATACACATTTTGGATCCATCTCTCAATCTTCACCATGTGTACACGGTCCTGGTGAAACCTACAAGGTAGCTCGTTCTACCAAATTTCTCAAAACATATTTTAAATAAATAAAATGCACTTAAATCTTAAAAAGCAGCATTTAAATTAAATAAATCATATAATAAATACTAAAAATATGAGCGCACGCATCTTTAAATAAAATACACGCACATATCAATTTATCAACTTACTAGATGAGCGAGAAGCTGACGACCGCTAGTCTGCCTCGATCCAACAGCTCCTGCTTTGGTATTCTCTAGAAAAAAAATAACAGACCTATTTTAAAAAAATGTCTATGGAATTAAAATAAAAAATTGATAGAAATAGCAAAATTCTAGACTGACTCAAGGAAGACCATATAAGACTCAATAGATAGGGAAAACCCTAATTAACGCTAAGAATTTATGGAAGATGTCATGTTTTACGAAAAAATTTACCAAAATTTTAACAGAGTCTCCTATGTAAAACGGATATCTCCCTACTATAGGTAGAGCCATTCCTGCATAGAAAAATGCACTGCTAGTATTCACAGATATACACACTCGAGTTGGGCTTCCAGAACCACACTTAACCCCGACCGAGATCACAACTCAACCATCACAAAATTAAATCATTTCTTATTAAAGTTTAAAAACAAAATTTCACAAACATATATATATATTTGGAAACAATATTCAAAATTAACATAACTTAATTAAAATACCAATTAATTCATAAAAATCCTCTATACCTCTTAAATATTAATAAAACCAACTAAAATATATATATATTTAACTATAATTAGCATAAAATTACATATTTACCTATATAATAGAAAAATACACATAATACTTAAATACCTAATATATTATTTGAAATGAATTTTCAAAAATTAGTGTTAATTAGTCAAAAATAGTAATTGATTTGTAAAAATCTTTTTAATTCCTTAAATATTATTAAAACCAACCACAATCTATTATTTAACTATAATCAACACAAAATTACGTTTTTACCTCTGTAATACAAAAACTTATATAATATACTATTATTACTCAAAAATTCCCTAAAAATTATACAAATGCCTAAAAATTATTTTCTCAACATCAAATTTCTTAATATTAATAAAAACATAAAATTAACTAATAATTTCTTCCAAAATATAAATTTAACCTAATTATCCACATTTGACATAAACTTAAAATAATTATAAAAATAGTATAAAAATCACAAAAACCATAAATTAAGTTCTAAAATTAATAACATTTAATAATAATACCAATTATCAAAATTTCATAATTTTTTAACAATTAATTTTTGAAAATTAATAAAATATTCAAAATTCACAATTAACACAAAAATTTTCTATAATCTTAAATAAAATCAATATACTAAAAATAATTAACATTAATTACTCTAATTACTAATTAAACTCAAATAAAAATTAAATGGAATTCTTTAAAATCAAGAAAACTAAAAATAATATACTAACATTGGATCTAAACAACTAACTTAGCACAATTAATCATCTAACTTAGAATAAATGAAGTTTAGCACTTAAATCAACCCAGACTATCAAAGAACGACCCTAAAACAACCTAAAAACAATCCTGCACAACTCACCTTCAACCTTGATTTCTGACACCGAAAATGGGTTGCAGTGGTGAGGCTTGGCGTCAACCGACGTCTGAGAAGGTGAGGCAAGCTGAGGGAGCAACGACAGCGCCGATCCAGCTTTGACAATGGCGGTGGGAGCTTAAATTGAGAGAAAGGGAGACCGGAGGGGAAGAAAAGGAGAAGAGGGGGAGACTGGCAGTTGCTACGGTGGTGATGGCTACTTCGGTGGTCGAGGCATGTCGGAGGGAGAGGAGTGACATAGATGATGACAGACAGGGAGGAGGGGGCTGTGGTTTAGGTGTTTTTCGGGTTCTTGGGTATAAACATTCATATATATATATACCCAAAAATAATTCTTAATTAAAATAATAAAACCCTAAAATAATAATAACGTAAAGCTATCTCAATTAAATAGTTAGATAATTAACAATTGTATAATATAATTTTAAATTATTTATTAATAACACAAATTAGAAAATTATTTTTATTTAAATAAAAATATAGGGTATTATAGTCTTCCCTCTTTATAAGAATTCATCCCCGAATTCAAGAAAAGAAGAATTACAAAGCTCAAGGGGGAAAGAGATATAGGAAGGAAACTCGCATCTCAGCTTCAGTTTCCCAGGTGCAGTCCTTAGCAGAATGATTACTCCATAACACCTTCACCATCGGTATCTCCTTAGTCCGTAACTATCGTATTTGGTGATCCACAATCGCCATTGGATACTCTTCGTAGGTCAGATCATCGCTAAGCTCTATGGCTTGAGGTTTCAGAACGTGAGATGGGTCAGGAATGTACTTCCTCAATATAGATATATGGAATACAGGGTGGATCCTTGACAGTTCTGATGGCAACACCAACCTATATGCCACTTCACCCACTCTAGACCAAATCTCAAACAGTCCAATGTATCTAGGAGCTAACTTAACCTTCTTGCCAAATCTCATGACTCCTTTCATTGGAGACACCTTCAGGAACACCATGTCTCCAACCATAAAGGATACATCCTTTCTTCTAGGGTCAACATAGCTCTTCTATCTGCTGAAGGTTGTCTTCAATCTTTGCTGTATGATGGGGACTTTCTTTGAAGTCACTTGTACCAACTCTAGACCTGTCAGCTGCCTTTCACCAATCTACCAACATAATGGTGATCTGCACTTCCTACCATACAGTGCCTCATATGGAGCCATCTCAATGCTAGCATGATAGTTATTATTGTAAGCAAACTCAATCAATGGCAAGTGTGAATCCCACTATCCTCCAAAGTGAATCACACATATCCTCAGCATATCTTCTAACGTCTGGATGGCCCTCTTTGACTGACCATCAGTCTGAGGATGGAAGGTTGTACTGAAATCCAATTTGGTGCCCAAAGCCTTATGCAATTCTTGCCAAAAGACTGAGGTGAATGTGGCTCCTTTATCTAATACTATACTCACTAGTACTCTATGTACACAAACAATCCTATTGACATAAAGTCTCACCAGTCTATCAGTAGAGTACGTCTTCTTTATTGGTAGAAAGTGTGCTGACTTGGTTAGCCTGTCAACAATCACCCATATAGCATCATAGCCTCCTATAGTTCGAGGTAATCTAGTCATAAAGTCCATAGCTATCATGTCCCATTTCCATTCGGGAATTGGCATAGGTTGCAATAATCCTGAGGGTCTCTGATGTTCAAGCTTCACTTGCTTACAAGTCAGGCATCTAGACACAAACTCTACAATATCCTTATTCATTCCATTCCACCAATATGTATCCTTCAAATCATGATACATCTTGGTAGAACCTGGGTGAATACTATAAGTAAAAAAATATGCCTCTTCCATAATTTCCTTCCTCAAGTCGTCAACATCTGGCACGTAAATCCTAGTGCCCAACCATAATACACCTTCTCTGTCAACCACAAAGTCTCTTGACTACCCTTGTTGCACTTCATACATAATCCTCTACAACTGTGGATCTCTATTCTGAGCTGCCTTAACTCGATCCAAGTACATTGATCATACCTTGAATTGAGCTAAAAGGCACTTTCTAGTAACTTTCAATTGCAACCCTTGATCAATCAATTTATGCAACTCCTTGATATTAGGCCTCCTTTCAGAGCTGATGTGGGCAAGACTGCTTGCTGACTTCCTACTTAAGGCATCAACAATAACATTTGCCTTGCCTGGATGGTACAAAATGGAACAATCGTAGTCCTTGAGAAGTTCCATCCATCTTCTCTACCTAGTGTTCAAGTCCCTTTGCTGGAAGATATACTTCAAGCTCTTATGATCAGTGTATATCTCACATATAACCCCATACAAGTAATGCCTCCATATCTTCAAAGAAAACATAATGGCTGCCATCTCCAAGTCATGAGTAGGATAGCTTTGCTCATTCTTCTTCAGCTACCTCAAAGGATAAGCAATTACTTGGCCATTTTACATCAATACACAGCCCACTCCTACTCTGGAAGCATCACAATACACCATATACCCTTCATTTCCAAAAGGCAAAGTCAGAATTGGATCTGACGTCAACAAATCCTTCAATAACTGGAAGTACTCTTCACATCTATCTGTCCACACAAACTTAGCACTCTTTTGGGTCAGCCTTGTCAAAGGTACGGAAATTTTAGAGAATTCCTTCACAAATCTCCTGTAGTAGCCTGCTAAACCCAGGAAACTCCGTACTTCTCTGACTGTAATCGACCTCGACCATTCTTTGATAGCTTTTATCTTCTTAGGGTCTACTTATATGCCATCCTTAGAAACCACATGGCCTAAAAATGCCACTTGATTCAACCCAAACTCGCACTTCAAAAACTTGACATACAACCTATGCTCCCTTAAGGTCTGAAGCACCTTTCTTAGATCCATAACATGCTCAGCTTCACTCTTAGAATAAACCAAGATATCATTAACGAAGACTATTATAAACTGGTCTAAGTATGGCCTAAATACCCAATTCATTAGGTCTATAAAGGCTGCTGGAGCATTAGTCAACCCAAAGGACATTACCAGGAACTCATAATGGTCATATCTCATTAGAAATGTTGTCTTAGGCTCATCACCACTTCTGATCCTCAACTGGTGATACCCAGATCTCAAGTCTACCTTAAAGAAGCATGTAGCACCTTGAAGTTAATCGAATAAGTCATCGATCCTCGGAAGTGGATACTTGTTCTTGATGGTGACCTTGTTTAGTTGCTTGTAATCAATACAGAGTCGAAGGCTACCATCCTTCTTCTTCACAAACAACACCAGACCACCCCAAGGTGATGAATTAGGTCTTATGAAACCCTTATCGAGCAAATCCTGCAACTGCTCTTTCAGCTCTTGTAATTCAATCGGTGCCATTCTGTAGGGTGGCATAGAAATAGGATCTGTACCAGGTATAACAGCGATACAGAACTCTATCTCTCTGTTTGGTGGTAATCCCGGTAATTCTTCAAGAAAGACATCTATAACTTCACATACCACTAGCACCTGCTTGATTGCCCCATTCTCTATCTCAACATCTCTTACTACTACCAAGTAATCTTGACAACCCCTTCTAAGCATCTTCCGGGCTGAAATGGTAAAAATGAGATTATGAGGCATGGAGCTTTTTTCACCTTTAAAATAGAACTCTTTTTCATTCAAAATTCTGAACACCTCTTCTTTCTCTCAATAATTCACTAAAGCATAATACCTCGACAACTAATCCATACCCAAAATGGCATCGAATTCCAACACATCAATCAATACTAAGTCTGCCAATAATTATCTACCATCAACTGACACTGGACATGAAGGAAAGAAAATATTTTTCTCCAACTTGTCATTGAGAGGAGTCAATACAGATAGAGGAAAGGACAACCTGGAAGGCTGTCACTCGATTCTCGAAGCAAACATGGGAGAAATGAATGAATGCATAGCGCTGGGGTCAAATAATACTCTAGCATCACATGCTCAGACTGAGAGAATACCTGTAACCACTGCATTAGAAGTCTGAGCATCTTGAGGTGTTGGAGTAAAAACTCGTGTTTGGCTATGACCTGCCTACTGAGATGTCGAAGGCTGCACAAACCCATGACCACTAGGCCTACCAACTGAACCTCTGCCCTGCTAGCCTAAAAGCTGTGGCGGTCTCTATTGTGGCTGTACTGGTGCTCTATACTGTTTTGGCATCAGATAGTAGGGCTAAGCCACTGATGAAGATGAACCCTGAGCATACTGTGGGTGATATCCGAAGTGAGGACAAGCTCTGGCAAGATAACCAACCTGTCCATATATGAAGCAAGCGCCGAACAACAGGTGACACGGGCCCTGATGGAATCAACTATAACTCACACATGCATTGGCTCCAGACCCAGAACTACTCTATCCGGAGCTCTGCCCACTGCTGTTGCCACTAACTCTAGTGCTAAATCTATGATCTCTGTCACTTCTCCTATTCATGGCATAACCATGTCGACCAACTCAATGAGTCCTGGACCTTTTACCACCATGCTGTGAACTACCCACAGCCTGCTAACTCATACTACCAATATGAAATGTTGGCTGCTGGTACCCAAGAGCCACACCATATCCACTACCACCAACCATATAGGGATCTAACATGGTACCTTGACGGATATATCGCCTCTCAATCAGACGAGCCTCCTCAATGACACTCTCCAGGGTATGGTCTTCGGTACGTATACCAATACAAGCTGGCCCTAAACCAGTGACATACAACTCTACTGCTCTATAGGGATCTCTCTTGATGTCCTCTGTATGTCGGGATAGCCTGTTAAACTCCCTAGTGTAGTCCTCCACTGACCTATCCCCTGTGGTGATGTGAAGCAACTGCCACCTATAAGCATCTCTGGTGGTTGGAGGATAGAAGAATCTCAGGAAGTGGTCCTTAAACTCTAGCTAAGTTATCTCATGCATGGACGACTGAATCGACTGCATGAACCAGTCTTGAGCTGCTGTTTAAATTGATAACTCCACAATCATTATCCGCCGGTAGTCCGTGTGTCCTATCTTGGTACCTACCTCAATCATATTAATGAAGTCTAAGGCGTCCCCAGTACTATCCAAGGAAACTCTACCAATCTTGGAGTAAAGGAGTGCCGCATCAGTAACTGACATCTCCTGATTCCTCTGCTGTAACATCTACTGCACAAGGGGCATCACCTGATTCAAAGCTGTAAGATCCTGATTAATTCTTGCTACTTCAGTTGCAAAAGCTGTGGGGTCTGCGGCTGGAGCTTCAGGCCCAACTGGCTGTTGATCAAGAATCTCAGCTGCAGTTGCCCTAGCTCGACCTCTACCTCTACCTCTGCCCCTATGATGTGGAGCAGGAGGAAGAGCCTCATCATGCACAGACTACTCATCAAGCCCAAAAGTCGAATCTACAACGGGGACTGTTTACACACGGCTTATTATGAAAAGACAAAGAAAATTGAATTCAAAATAAGACAAGAGAATTTAATGCAATGTAGAATTAGAAACAAGAATATCACAAAGATAATTATCAACCTAATCACTGCAGTAGTTACACAAAAAGATAGACATAAACAATTAATTGAACTTATGCTCTGATACCAACTTTATCACGACCCGAACCCGAGGGCACGTGACCGACACTAGGGAATGGGTAGGCATAAGGCCCTCGAAATTCGTAGTAAGCCTTAAAGAAAAGAAAAATAAAACCTTCAAATTTCAAACTTTATTTCATATAAAAACACATTATCAAACTGATTTTTCTAAAAATAAACATAAGCGTGCGCAATATAAAATATTCTCCATCATCAAATATCATAAATCCATTCTAAAGCATTATACATAAGCGTGGTTCATTAAAATGCAACACATAAGTACACTTAAGTTATACAATCTCATAGTACAAATACTACTACAATATTCTAGAATTACTACTACAATACAACTCATAATGACCTACATAATATAGCCAGTGATGAAGAAATCCGACGTAGAGGCAGTCTGAGGTCGAACTCCCAAGCTCCTAAAAAAAATAGATTGAGGGGAATCAGACCTCACTGAGTAAGTTAATAAAAAGAGCTATACGGTTTAAAAACCTTTTTGAAAACCATATAATTATAGTGAAAATAATTTATAACATATATATATATATATATATATATATATAGCTTTTGAAAAATCTTGGTAGAACCCTAAACCTAAATTTCTAAATGGCCAACTGGGCCCACTTAATCCACATAGACTGTTGGTCCCCGAGAGCAAAGGCATCAACCGAGGCACCAAGCCGCAATCATCCACTTAATCCAGATACATGGCACTGGCGGTCCCTGAGAGCTAAGGCATCCACCGAGGCACTCATCCCAGTCCATTATTAACTTTCTAATTACTAGCAGTCCCCAAGAGCAAAGGCTCCCACCAAGGCACCCGTCCCAGTTTATAACCACAAGTCATATACATTTTGGATTAATCTCTCAATCTTCGCCATGTGCACACGGTCTTGGTGAAACCCACCAGGTAGCTCGTTCTACCAAATTTCTCAAAATAGATTTTAAATAAATAAAATGCACTTAAATCTTAAATAGCAGCATTTAAATTAAATAAATTATATAATAAATACTAAAAATATGAGCGCATTCATCTTTAAATAAAACACATGCACAAATCAATTTATCAACTTATAGGATGAGCAAGAAGGCTGACGATCGCATGTTTGCCTCGATCCAACAGCTCTCGCTCCAGTATTCTCTAGAAAAAAATAACAAACCTATTTTAAAAACACGTCTAATGAATTAAAATCGAAAATTGATAGAAATAGCAAAATTCTAGACTGACTCAAGGAAGACCATATAAGACTCAATAGATAAGGAAAACCCTAATTAACTCTAGGAATTTACGGAAGATGTCACATTTTACAAGAAAATCTATCGAAATTTCAGCAGAGTCTCCTTTGTAAAACGGACATCTCTCTACCATAGGTAGAGCCATTCCTGCATAGAAAAATGCACTATTAGTATTCACAAATATACACACTCGAGTCGGGCTACCAGAACCACACTTAGCCCCAACCAAGATCACAACTCAACCATCACAAAATTAAATCATTTCTCATTAAAGTTTAAAAACAAAATTTCACAAACATATATATATATATATATATATATATATATATATATATATATATATATATATATATATATATATATATATATTTGGAAACAATATTCAAAATTGACATAATTAAAATACCAATTAATTCATAAAAATCCTCTATATCTCTTAAATATTAATAAAACCAACTAAAATATATATTTAACTATAATTAGCATAAAATTACATATTTACCCATATAATAGAAAATACACATAATACTCAAAAATAATACTTAATATATTATTTGAAATAAATTTTCAAAAATTAGTGTTAATTAGTCAAAAATAGTAATTGATTTGTAAAAATCCTTTTAATTCCTTAAATATTATTAAAACCAACCACAATCTATTATTTAACTATAATCAACACAAAATCACGTTTTTACCCCTATAATACAAAAACTTATATAATATACTATTATTACTCAAAAATTCCCTAAAAATTATACAAATGCCTAAAAATTATTTTCTCAACATCAAATTTCTTAATATTAATAAAAAAAATAAAATTAACTAACAATTTCTTCCAAACTATAAATTTAACCTAATTATCCACATTTGACACAAACTTAAAATGATTATAAAAATAGTATAAAAATCACAAAAACCATAAATTAAATTCTAAAATTAATAACATTTAATAATAATACCAATTATCAAAATTTCATAATTTTTTAACAATTAATTTTTGGAAATTAATAAAATATTCAAAATTCACAAAATTCACAATTAACAAAAAAATTTTCTATAATCTTAAATAAAAGCAATATACTAAAAATAATTAACATTAATTACTCTAATTACTAATTAAACTCAAAAAAAAAAATCAAATAAAATAAAATTCTGTAAAATCAAGAAAACTTAAAATAATATACTAACATTAGATCTAAACAACTAACTTAGCACAATGAATCATCTAACTTAGAATAAATGAAGTTTAGCACTTAAATCAACCCAGACAACCAAAGAACTTCCCTAAAATAACTTAAAAATAACCCTACACAACTCACCTTCAACCTCGATTTTCGATGCCAAAAATGGGTTGCAATGGTGAGGCTTGGCATCAACCGACGTCTGAGAAGGTGAGGCAAGCTGAGGGAGCAACAACGGCGCTGATCCAGCTCTGACAGTGGCAGTGGGAGCTTAAACCAAGAGAGAGGGAGACCGAAGGGGAAGAAAAGGAGAAGAGGGGGAGACTGGTGGCTGTTGCGGCAATGATGGCTGCTCTAGGAGGTTGAGGCACGCCGGAGGGAGAGGAGTGATGGACAGGGAGGAGGGGCTATGGTTTGGTGTTTTTCGGGTTCTTGGTTATAAACATTCATATATATATACCCAAAAATAATTCTTACATAAAATAATAAAACCCTAAAATAATAATAACATAAATCTATCTCAATTAAATAGTTAGATAATTAACAATTGTATAATATAATTTAAAACTATTTATTAACAACACAAATTCAGAAATTACTTTTATTTGAATAAAAATATAGGGTATTACAGTTTCAAACTTCTTTTAGTCATGTTAGGAGGTTGGGATGCTGTCTAGAGAGAGAGAATAAAGAGAATTCGCATGAATGGAGAATTGGGGATTTTAAAAGAGAGCTAGGGATTTAAGTAACTGTAGACTAAACCTATAGAGGCGATCGCCTCTATGATCAAGCAGCGCCTCTGTGTGAAGAGGTGATTCACTATCACCTCTTCATAAAGAGGTAACACCTCTAAAGAGAGGCAATGCCTCTTTAATAGGTGAAACTTGTCTTGTGTTACTGTAGAATGATTATACAGTACATGCAAATTCAGAGGAGAGCATTTTAATAATAAAAATCCCTTGATTGATTCAAAATCTTATCAAAATTTAAATTTAAATGTGCATCATTCATCCAGTGCAAAACATAAAAATGATAAAGCAAAAGTTAATTAAGAAAATAATATATTAACAGTGCAAAGCTACAAAAATATTTTAAATATTCTTGTGCTAGAAGGCCTCTGGGGTATCCCTCTACTCATCATCTCCAAGCTCATTAGCTCCATCGTCATCATTGTCATCCTGAACATGCTCATCAGCTGGCTCCTCGTCCTCAGCATTACTCATGTTATGCTCTTCTTCATCACCCTCGACCTGAAAAGCAATAAGCTGACACTCGAGAGTAGTAATCCTATCTTAGCTAGCCTCATCTGAATTCTATCAAGACAAAACAAAAGGTAAAAAATCATTTGAGCATGCATACATATAGATATAAGGTGTAGTTGTAACCTTCCATTGTTGTTTCATTTGCATCAAGAAGTATCAGTGGCCCTCAATCACCCTATATATATATTCTCCTTGATCTCGAGGTATATGTGTAATTAATATTATTAAAATTAATCATATGTTAAGTCAAGTTTAAGAATAAGACTTTGGAAGAAGGGAACTCATATATATAGTGGCCTCTAGTAAGAACTCGGGGTCCAAGCTCCTGTCTAGCATCAAGAACTGGTGAGAGAATTCACCTGAAGGCAACCAGCAGTGGGTCAACAAGTTAGGAGTGGCAACAAGCCTACCAACTATCACTAGAGATCTGGAGCTAGAAGGCTTCCTAGCACATGGCATATCAGAGGAGGTACCCTCATTGCTAGGCATAATGTAGGGATATTGATGAGGCTTCTTCTATGTTGTAAGCTTAGAATGAGAAGCTAATGCCCTAGCTGGCACTTAAGAATGAAAATTAAGTCAGGAAATAATATCCATAAACATGAATGTAAAATATGTATTTAATATAATTGCATGCTTACCAGAGGTTCAGGTGCAGGTAGAGACACCCTCTATATGAGATAAGCTCGTGCAAAATCCACGGAGCGAGACTTCCTCCTCTCACAATAATCTGCAGCATCATCTCTTGCCAAAGCCTAGTCAAGCTCGTCTCCCTTTAACTCATGTGCCTACAAAATATATCAAGGAGGAGCGAGGGGTGGCCATCTCACTCGAGCACCAATTTGCCACTAGTGTACTCTCTTATTGAGGTACCAAACTCTACAATTAGGCCCTTAGAGTAGTACCCTCTTTTAGGATAGTGGAATCAAGCGGACCATGGCCTTAAACCATCCAGCCTAGGGACCCCATAAATTTGGGTACAACTATAAAAATAAGTCGGCAAGTGAATGAATTTGATTAATAAATGTGTTACTAATTATAATTATATTTATAGGTACCTACCTCATTATTTATGAGAGTGTTCAGTCACTTACGATGAATATGCACTCGAGCAATTGTCCTCTTCTAAGTCCGACTAGGACCCCATCTTGCCATAGTAGGAAAAGGAGTGTTGATAACATGAGTGATCCTTATAATCAGCTCTAGCTCTAAAGCCTAATCTTTTAAGAGAAAGGAAAAATTGTTAATAAATCATGATAATAATATTTAAGGTAGAATTTAATAGTAAGAGAGGAGGGAAGTACTAGAATGGCGTGCCAAAAACCGTAAAGCCTCTTTGCTCCATGCACTAACTTATCCATACTCCTGTATAGATAGGCTAGAGCATAGCTGCCTAGTCATATGCAGCCACTAGGTTTAGATCTCTCAAGGGCATTAGGAAGCTCAAGTTTATAAAACTTATAGTGTCTATAAAGAGCCCAGTAAGTAAACCAGGAATGCGCGCACTACCTAATCAATCTATTGAGGCATGGTAGCCACCTCAACTCTAGAATGAGTATAAAAGCTCTGGATATAATTGAGCTTTACTATGTATGTCCCCTTCATATCTAAGACCATGCCAAGCAGACGCTCAATAAAAGTGATACCGTCGGGAGACAGCTGATGGAGACTAGCATCAAGAGGAATAGAATCCCTCGAGTAAGCAATACTAGTGACTGCAACAAAAGCCACAAGATTGACCATATACTCCTTGAAAGGAAGACGGAATGTATGAGTAGTGTCATACCATCTCTCCATCAGAGCATGAAAAGGCTAGTAGTTTATACACCCCTGTTGTGCTAGAAGTGTTAGGATAAAATAAAAAAATTTTATGTCATGGATATAAGCCTTCACCACATCCATGAGTTTGTTATACCAAATATGGGCACTGCTGAAGTTCCCAACACCCTTGAGGGTATAGGTATCGATTTGTAGGAGTAAAATAGGGGTGGAATTATTATTATTCATGAATGAATTCAATTTCTACTTAGAAATTTATCAATAAGGTGAATGCCTTTGGGCTAAAGGTAATTGCCTATTAGAGAGGTGTCGCCTCTTAACTAGCATCGCCTCTTGGTTAAGAGGCAATCGCCTTTATGAGCACTTTGACACAAAAAGGCAACCGCCTCTTTGTGATGAAGTTATCGCTTGATCGAAGAGGCAACACCTTTTCGTGTCGGTGATCTAACAAAGTAATTCAAAATTTGCAATTTCACTCAATTAAATCCAATTTCTTTTGATTAAATTGAAAAACATGCATATATAAATAGTAGTTATTTAATATTTTTTATTGGAAAAATTAAAGAAATTGGGTACTGAACTCTCCTGTAGCCAATCTGTAGATACATGATAGTATATCTGTAAAAAGAGGGACCTTATCTTTGATACTGAGCCTAAAACTATGCAAAGAATGAACTAAGAGAGTCACTAAGTCCTATGTCCATAGTGATAAAGGGTTTGAAGAGTGAGAGAAAAGAAAAGAAGAAAAAATAGAATTTGAAAGAAAAGTGAAAGTGACTTTGAAAAGAGGAAAATTAATTTATATGTAAAATAGGAAAACTTATTGAAAAGAACAGAAAGGAAGAGGGTGAAGCCCATTTAATGAAAAGAATATAAAGGCCCATCAAAAATATATTCCCCAGCAAAAAAAAAGAATGATTATTTACCTCACTTGTATGCCCCGAAATTGATGATTAGAGAATCGAAAGTGTTCTTATCAAAGTTCAAATTGGCATTTGGTTGGGTTTGAATTCCCAAAGCGCATGATAGAAAAAAGCATCTGGTCAGGTTTGAATTCTTAAAGTGCACAATAAAAAAATGTATGATCGAGTTTAAATCCCTAAAGTGCACAACAGAAGAAAGCGTCTAGTTGGGTTTGGATCCCTAAAGTGTGTGGTAGAAAAAGCATCTGGTTAGGTTTAAATCCCCGAAGTGCACATCATAGGAGGTTTCTAGTTGGGTTTAAATCCTTAAAGTGCATCTTCCTTTACTGAGTGACTCTTGGGCCAAGAAAACTTGAGTTTTACAATAAACTATAATGAGTAACTGATCGAGCTAGGAAAACCCGAGGAACACAGTTGCGTTTTCATCTCCTTTACTGAGTGACCCTTGGGTTAAGAAAATCCGATTTTATGATAAATTATAATGAGTAACTAATCGGGCCAGGAAAACCTGAGGAAAATAATTATGTTTTCATCACCTTTACTAAGTGACTCTTGGGCCAGGAAAACCCAAGTTTTATGATAAACTATAATGAATAACTGATCAGGCCAGAAAAACTCAAGAAACACAGTTACATTTTCATCACCTTTACTAAATGACTTTTGGGCAAAAAAAACATGAGTTTTATAACAAATTATAATGAGTAACTGATCAGGCTAGGAAAACTCGAGGAACACGATTACGTTTTCATCTCCTTTACTAGGTGACTCTTGGGCTAGGAAAACTCGAGTTTTATGCCAAATTATAATGAGTGGCTAATAGGGCCAGAAAAACCCGAGGATTACGGTCATGAAATATAAAATAAATTGATCATAAAAAATATAAAAAATAGATTTATCATTAAAATAAAATATTATTGTGGACACCTTTAGTTTAATCGACCCACAATAAAAGCCCGAAGATGAGAAAGAATGAATGTTGAATGCAAGGGAAGCCTAAAACTTCTCTAAAATAGCCTCCAAGCCCAAAACACCAAGCCCATTACCTTTTGGCCCAAAGGCCCTGACCTGCCCTGGGTGAAGGGATGATCGCCTCATTGAAGAGGCGTCGCCTCTTCATCTTAGGCATTGGTGAGGTAATGCCTCATTAAAGAGATGGTTCCTCTTTATAGCCACAATCTGCAACATTAAATGTCATTAATGGAAATAGTTAGGACTCACCTGCTTTGGATTTGAGACATTCCTGGACATAAAAGAAAATTAAAAAAATAGAAAAAAGAGAGAGGAGCATAGGGAATGATGAAAAGAGTGGGGGAGACAGTGAGAGTAGTTTGGTTAGAAATTAAAAAAGCAAAAAGGAAAGAGGCCTTAAAAGAGAGGGGTGGGCATGGGAGAGAGGATTTTTGACTTTTTAGACATGAAACTTTTGGTCTAAAAAAAAAGAGAGCAAAGAGAAAAAAAAAAGAAAGAGAAGAAGAGGAAGAAGAAGAAGAGGACATTTGGTTCAAAAGACTTGATCTTTTGAGAATGAGGAAGGCTCTCTTGTGTTCTAAGCACTTAAATCAATAAACTAAGCTCTGAGGGTTAGTTAGGAGCATCAGCTCGTCCAAATTAGTGAGTGTCCTTTATTTCAAGCTTTAAGTTCTTTATTTTCTTAAAATTTTTTGATTTATTATTCTCTTGCTTATTTCTTGCTTTTTAAGGTCACATGTGAAACATTGAGTATTGGTTGTTGTTCTTTGTGTAGTTTTATCGGTCTTTGCTTGTTTGCATGAATATTGAGTTTTTTAGAAGTTAAGAAATGTAGTATATTTTTTTGGGTTTGTTGAAGAGGCGATGTCTCTTTATAGAGGCATCGCCCTTTATTGTCATGGCGATTTCATATCGCCTCTTGGTCAGGAGGCGACACCTCTTTGAAGAGGCATCGCCATTTTATCAGAATCCTATACCATTATGTTTTGATTTTAATGCTTATTTTGTATATTTTGCATGGGTCCTATATTTGTCTTGTTATATATCTTGATTTTTTATTACTATGTTGCTTAATATATTATTGTATAAATATTATTGTGATCTGTGTGGACTATTTTGTTATTCTATTTCCATTCCCCATAAGTATTATTTGTTAATTATTTTGTGGATAATATTGTTATTTTATGAGATGGGGCTAATTTGTCTTTATTGCAGGGATTATTTAATGATTTTTAATTATCAAATAGTTATTCTATTAATTATTTCTTAAGAGGTTTTATTTGTATAAATAATTAGTTTATTTTTGGTTTATTTTTTGTTTACTTTACGTTTCTTAGAACAAACCATTATAATCCTTAATCATTTCCCCTATTTATTTGGAATATATGGTTATAATTTATTTATTTGTTATGTTTATGATGTATATCGGACTATAAGCATGAAAATGGGACTAATGTGCAAACTCATATTAAAATATAAAATTAGAACAATTGCAATTCACATTAAATAAGGAAATAATTTAATAATCAAAGGTAATAAAATATGAAATACACATAGAGGCCAACTGTAAGGTTGGGTGGACTTTCCAGAAACTTATACCCAGTTTCCAAACCCGATCTCTGATAACGACTTCTAAAAACCTTCGTGAAGTCCAATTATTGTACAACATTTCTCGACTTTTATCTGGATGGCGACTCCATCTCAATTTTGGGTCGTAAGCCCATTTTGTATTTCCTAGTGGGCCCTGAGCTCACACAGTGTTATGGTTGCTAAACACTTGAATGTGCGTTTAGCTCTGCCTCCTACAATGATATCAATGTTTTCTCATAAAATAATAATTATATTAGTTAGGAGGGTAGTAAAGTATAAACAAATATAAAACATAGGGTATCAAAATGTCAAAAAACAATTATTGAACCAATTTTACCAAAGGTGAAACTACATGACTCAAAATTGTATTTATCCTGGTATTTAATAGAGAGCTAGGACTAATATGATTAATGTATATTCTTGAACATTTTATTTATTTATAATTTTTTTAAATCTATGAATGATGCACTTTTGTTTAAGTTTTAATACAATTTAAATATGGGAAAAGATAATTAAATTTTAATTATCTAAAAAGATATTTTAGAAAATTTAAACTCCAATATCTATATTTGTATTTCTAATATATAATAAAATATGAAAAAAGGATGATATACAAATATACTATAATATTTTTATTAAGTTTTTACTAATGATTTTATTATGAAGATCTATTAGGTCAATAATTATTTAATATATTTATATTTATTATTCAAAATAAAAAAAAAAAAATATATATATATATATACGGTTGTGCATGGGTTAGAGCTGTTCAAAAAATACAAATTTTCTGGACCCAACCCAAAGGTCGGAGAATTTAAAAATAAACTCTTCGGACCCGATCCAAAAATTTGGAGCACTTCAGAGTAGAAATTTAAATTTGTCAGAGCAATTTGAAATGGATATTCGGAGCAAACAGATATTTTAAAATGGTTATATATATATATATATATTTTTTTTTTTAAAAAAAATTTATTTTAATATTTACATTTTTGAAAAATCCTATGGTTAGTATGTTTTTTAAGTACTTTGATTTTATTTTGCTTGTATTACCATATGATAAGATTACTTTTTATCATCTAATAACAATTATTGAAAAAATATGCTTTATTTTGTTGAAAACAAAGTAATCATACAATGCTTGTATATTTTAATATTCATATAATTTGAATCCATTAGATAATATGATTATAAATTTCACTATAAAAATTTATTCTATAATTTATACATATGTTGAAAATTAACTATAAAAAAATTTAGTTGATGAGTGTATTTATTTTATTTTAAATAATTAAATATTTAATATTTAAAATGTCAAATATTATACGTTAAGTATTAATAATAGATTATCTAAAAGAAATTATTTGAATATAATTAATTATTAAATGGTACTAAATTTTACTTGTAACACATTATAATTAATTATCAAATATATATATATATTTAAAAGTCAAATGATCAGTAAAATTTTAATTTAACATAATTTAGTAAAAAAAATTATAATTTTAGGTTACAAACCCACCCTATCAATAATATGGCAAAAAATAATTTATTTACAATTTTAGCTTTAAATTATTATTTGTTTAATTTCTTATAGTTAATATATCATTTTTAAACCCACTTTTCTATTAGTTTAAAGTATAATCACTTTTTCAAAATATTTGATTGGATCCATATTATATGATAAAAATGATTCTTTAAACTAATAGAAAAGTGGGTTTAAAAATGATATATTAACTATAAGAAATTAAACAAATAATAATTTAAAGCTAAAATTGTAAATAAATTATTTTTTACCATATTATTGATAGGGTGGGTTTGTAACCTAAAATTATAATTTTTTTTATCATATTGTATTGATGGGTAGGATTCGATCTCTATATTTTATATAATTTTAAATAGGTCAAATATACAAATATACAATGTCACTCTTAAATTTTACTAAATTATTTTATGTCATTTTTTAACTTTCATTTTATTTAATTTCACCTTTTAACTTTTATTTTTCATTTATTTAACCCTTCTTACATACTAGACAGACATGTGCATTTAGCTTGTGCTGAATTTGAATAAGTGAAAAATAGAAGCTAAAAAATGAAATTGGTGAAAAATAAAAGTTATGTAAACTAAATTGGTGAAAAATAGAAATTTAGAGATGAATTAAATAAAATAAAAGTCAAAAAATAACATAAAATAATTGAGTAAAGTTCCGAGGTGATTATATATTCTACTATTTAAATATTATGTGTTATTATATTTATAGAAAGAATACAGTGTTGTTGCACATGAAAATAGAAAGAAGATCTGTATATTAACAAATATCTTTATTTTTCTAACTTAATTTTCAGAGAATAGAACAAATATCTAGTTGAGAAAATAGTTATTTCTTTAGTAGTTTTTGGTTTTTTAGCACGAATATTTCTTTTTTTTTTTTTTTCCTTTCTTTTGATGTTTTAGTCTATAAATAACATAAATTTTGATTCTTTTTTAAATCCTTCCAGTTTTACTTAAATATTTTAATGAATTTTGGTTTAGATCTTTAAATCTTTTTGAAGTGAATAGTAATTTGAAAAAGTTTATAAATTAAGAAAATAAGAGAATGAAGTGAGAAACAAAGGAAAAGTTTCCTCGATAGACACTCAAATTATTGTTTCAGTTTGACGCTGCTGCTCTAGTCTAGACGTCATTGCGCAATGATAATTGCAAATTTCCTTAAAAAAAAAAATGAAGAGGCATATATTAAAGTGAAGCTTATTTAAAGAGTTGGATGACAATGGAATGGAGGCAGGCAAGGCAAGGGTCAAGGCGCATGTGCATGGAAATAGGCAAATAGGGTTAGGGTGTGGACGCGAGATGCAACTGCAACGCCCCAACATGTGGGGGGATTTTTGGAGTCCAGTCGCAAGAGTGGTGAACACGGCCAGCCTCAAAGTGGGAACGAATGACGCATATGTCTCTTGTCATCTATGGTACCATTTTTGCCTTTGCGTAAACGTTACAAAAGTTGCTTTCAAATAAAATTAAATAAAATAAATCGTTGCGAAAGCTATATATATATATATATATATATATATATATATATATATATATATATATATATGTTAATATCAATAATTTTTATTTAAAATATTTTTTCATCTAAATTACTTAATTTTAATAAAATCGTATGAGTTCTCCAATATTAATAAAAAAATTTATATTTTAGTTGAATAAAATTTATTTTTTAAAAATAATTTATATGACTACACAAAAAATGATATTATCATCATCATTTTTTAATAAATATCTAACCTATTTACAAAATGTTACGATTCTAATTGAATCAACTTCATAAGAGGAAAAAAAAATTGACTCTTATATATAAAATTCGAAATTTAAAATTTTTATTAATTAAACTAATAAGCTATTTATTGCCACTTTTTTTTTTTTGTCCATAAGTTATTGCCACTTTTTAAAAATATTAGAAAAAGCAACGTTAATCTTGCTTTTGTCAAATCATAGGATAAAGTTCTATTTAAGACTACCTTATCTCGCATTATATATATACACATGTAAAAATTTTCATTTGAATATATTATATTTAATAGTAAAATTTATAAAAAAATATGTTTTATTTTTAATAATTAAGTATAAATTATAGGGTTAGTATGTTAAAAATCTTACCGTGTGTGTGTGTATATATATATATATATATATGAAAAGATCATTTACGGCAAAATGTGATTGGGGTTGTGTTAGCATTATATGACAGGAGCAGTTTGGCAAACAACTGCAATAAAATTGAAGAACACAACAAGGTGTTAGGTCGACCCTCAATGTGTTCAGTCAGTACAATTAATCCACTATTAAAAAATAAGTGATTAAGTTGTTGTGTTTATTTACCAACTACAAGAATAAATAAATAAATACAGGATTTTAGATTGGCGCAATTTAATTTCATTGATTATTTTTGAAATAGAACTCTCTTATTATCAATCATCCAAACATTGCTATTTCCTTATAGTAGTTGTTGATGATAATATTAGTTGTATTTGACAATGATGGATGTTGTATAAATCAAGAAAAAAAAAAAGATACTATTTAAAAAGAAAAAAAAAATAAAAAGAATTATGTGCCCTCTTGCCCCGTCCAATGGGAATTTAGTTTAATGGACAGATGACATGAGACCCCAGTGCTAGTGGAGTCTGAGACCATGAAATTGGTCTAGTACTCCAGCAAGATGGATCTTTGGTATTGCTCCAAAAGCAACTAATGAATAAATTATTTTTTAAAAAAAGTGTAATTTTTTTATTGGAACTGAAATTAAGAAAGTACAGTGTGATGATTTCGAGTTTTTCACAGTTTTGCACTTCAATTTTGTGGGTTTTATGATATTATAAGATGGGCAAAGGTGCAAAAGTTTTAAAATAAATTTAGTAATTAACGATTTATGTAAAAATTAAATATTAATTCAAAATCAAGATGAAGGAAAAATTTAAAAAACAAGAAATTCAGAGATATAGGATTTTAAGGCTCAAGATTGTTGAGATTGTAAGGGGGAACGGGAGGAAGAAGAAAAAAGATGTGATATCAATATACCTTTGCGAGTTGAACTCTTTTTTTTTTTTTTTTTTTTTTTTTTGTGATTCATTTTCTTATTTAAAATTTTTTATTGTGAATTTAACTATAAACAGAATTGTGAGTCAGTTGAATGAGATTGAATAACAGGTTTTGATTGATCTTGAATTTAGTTAGCCTAAGCTAATTAGCTCCTTGATACAAATGTTAGGGACAAAAATCTGAGCTATCACTAATGCACGTTTGTTTAACACTTCAACAGTAACAATAATAATAAAAATAACAATTTTTATCAATATACATGTTATTCTACATATTTATCTCCCCTCATAGTAAGGAATAGTGAATAATTAGAACTCATTAGAGATTTTTTTTTCAAAAAAAAAAAAAAATTGCTCATATTAAATAATGAAATATTAGCAATGGTAGAACAATCAAATGTAAGTATTAAACTGACAAAAGACCTTAAATGTAAAAAGCCCAAACCTACAAGATATTTTTGTACATGTCTCAACAATAAAGATGGATCATTGTGACTAAACAGATTTAGCCCTCACTTTAGCCCCCTAGTCCTCACAAAATGACACTTTCTTCTACATATATATATATATACACACACATATTAAAATCCTGGTTATCATTACATCAAATAACATTATGATATTGCTGGAGCATAAGTACTCCAGCTGACCTTAGTCTTTGCATGGGCATTGATAGTGCACCTTATCAAGGTGCCAAGACATGCCAAAATGTACAAGGAAGGAAATATTAGTCTATGCTATGTCTGGGAGCCCCGCAGCGCAGGAATTAATAAAAGGGTAAGTTGGGACGGCCTGGAATATGAAGCATGACTCTTCTAGAAATGCAACAGCAAATCAAAGTTTGCGCAGCCACCTTCAGATGCTTCAGTTAAGAACTTTCATTAGTTAAAATGGAGCTGGCTGGAGTTCTATTGAGCTAAAAGCACAAACAAGAAAAATATTGATACGGTTGAGATTTGACAATACCTTCTCATAAAATATAGTCGGTATAACTAAAATTGACAGCACTTCCCTCCCTTTCTTGATTTCACCTACCAACACAACAATGCTAACATCCAGCACCTTCCTTCAATTGAGGAAAACACAAATTGACACTTTTTTCTTCTGTACCAAATGCATTCAACCCTCAGAAGAAATCAGGATCTCATTCTTACATCACGAAGGCATTGACAGATTTCAGCCACCCTTTCCAAGTAAAAACAAATGGTCGTGTAGCAGAATCTGTTGCGCCTTTCCCTTTTCTTCTTCCTACCCATGTCTTTATAGGTAGGCCATTCCATTACACGAAGCCTAGTTGAATTCATATCCTCCTTCAAAATCATGTTCTATTTTCTTGCTGCACCAGTTAAACATGGTGATGAAATCGATCCCATCAACCCAAAACCCCAAATCCTGAGATAAGAAAAAAGGACAACCAATATATGTTCATGGAACATGGGCACTGATTATGGCACACATCATCTGGTTCTTCCCTTCATCAGACCAGAAATTACCACTCTGTTTCCTTCAGGACGTCCCACATGCACTTGAGATCCATGAGGTGTTATCCTGTTAGCTGTTTCACCCGTGGCTGCAACATTATTATTCTGCAACCCACTCTTGAGCCAAGCAAGGTTACTTATATCTGTGGCTATTGCAGCCAACTCCAAACTTGGAAAAGATGGTGCCTCTAAGAAATCCACAAATTCTGGTCCCAACAAAGAATTCTGAAGGTTATTGCTATTTTGGGACTTGCAGCATCCATGGCCACACTGCTGAGGAACCATCTGGTCATTGTAAACACTCTCGAGCAATTTACAAATTCCATCATCCGTTGCTGAAGCTTGAAATAAAGGTCCATGTACTGGAACTGGCCTCAAACATGGGGAAGCAATTTCTGGACCATCAACAGGATTGTAAACATTGAATGCACTGAAACGTGCCATAGGACGGAAAAGAGTAGGCAGTTCTTTTGCTTCAGTATTTGAAGGAACCTGTGGCAGTGATTTCTCTTCACACTGATCATCCATGTTATTTAGAGAACTTACATCTTTTCCTTCCAATGATTTGAAAGAATTGGCATCCCCACAAGAAAGAGTTTCTTCAGATGATGTTTTGGCTCTGTCCAAGTAAGCATCTAGGTCAGCATTTCCAGATGCCAACTTTGTCCTTGCACGCTCTGTGCCCCTGCGTCTTAGAGAGGAGTTCCAGTGGTTTTTAATTGCATTATCTGTTCTCCCTGGTAGAAGTCTTGCAATTACAGCCCACTTGTTTCCATGGATTTCATGGGCTGCAGCTATGATGCGATCCTCCTCCTCTGCAGCAATTTTATTTCATCAACCTTATTAGAAAGCAATAATATGCTTGAAAACTTGATCTACGCAAGCATGAATATAATCTCACTGCCAAAAGAATCAAAGAATACTATCTATCTATATATATATATATATATACATACACACACACACAAATGTCCAGATAAAAGGAAATGATTAGTCGTTTATTAATAATACCTCATACCAACAACTAAAACAAATGTCTTCTATTTCAACTCTAAGCCTATATACGCAAGCAATCCTCCAAATCATGACAGGCTAGTCAATAACTTGTGGCTATGAAGCTTATCTCCACCCAGAGAATGAAGGAATTGTTTCAGAGTAGTTTACAAAATTAGATTGTAAGATTTCAGCTTCAGGAAGAGGATATTCATAATCCTTTGTACCAGCCTTAGTATCTCAAATACAGCTTTTACCCTACATTGAAAAGAAGTAACCACTCCTATCACTTTATCAGAGAAAATAAGGCAGTGCTTGAGCAGAGTTGCTGGGGTAAATAGACGTGGTGAATATGCACACTCTGATCAACGAGACTTGGTGTTACCAAACTAGAGGTCAATTATGCTTGGGTGTACAATAAAATCTCATGTGTGTGCAAGCTGATACAGAAGCACATGTTAACTATTTCACATGTCTATGCATCCATCATTATATGAACACAAGGTATGTAACTAAGGCTTTTAATTAAGTATTTATTTAATTTTCCCCCTTTCTTGTTTCCAGCAAGAGCCTCAAATAACAAGAAAACACTTCTATAGGCATATTCTCACTGGCATATGTAAGCAAATGCTGCTATAGACATAACAAGACAACACTTTAAATGGTGTCATCAACTACTTTCGCTAACAAAAATGCACATCACAATAGCACAAGCAATTACTAATATTACAACACAAGTAGGAAGCAACTGAACTAATTCCAAATGTCAATGACAATGTGGCTATAGTCCAACATTTCTCAATCAATTAATTTCAGATACAACTCAATCCATAGAAACCCTAAGTTCAAAAATGCACAAATCAACATTAAAAAAAATTAATGAAAAAAACACAACCAAATCAAAATTAAAAGAAAAGATGATAACTTTACCAGTAAAAGGCTTGCGCTTTACAGCTGGATCAAGCTGATTACACCAACGTAACCGGCAAGACTTGCCGGATCGTCCGGAAATTCCTCGGGCGATCAAGCTCCAATTCCTGGCGCCAAATTTACTAACCAATCGGCCGAGAATCGCATCCTCTTCAGGTGACCAAGGCCCTTTAACTCGGTCTTTACTGCATGTTTGGCTGCTTCCATTTCCTTCTCCTACAGCCAACAATAAATCATCTCCGCTGGCGCTTCCGTCTTCTCCGCCGTCACCTGAATTCGCGCCGTCGATTTCGACGACTGTCTTGTCCTTCGTTTGCATATCCAAATTCATTTTGCTTGGACGGTAGTTAACTGTATAGTGCTAATAGTCAAATAGTCCTTAAAAAAAAAGTAAAACAAACCTCTGATTGATCGTTACACGTTTATAGGGTTACTATTTTATTTACTTTGTCGCAATGGTACCATAAGTTTCTTATTTTACAATTAAATCCAAACTGAGTTTTTTTTTTTTTTAACATTTCATATCTTTGGACTTTACATACAATGAGTTAAAAATTTTGTTCATTAGTTAAAGACTAAATAATTTACTAATTTCAATGTGAAACATAGATTTACATTGATTAAATAGCAAAAAGCTTTTACATAATTTTTTAAAAAAGGTCAAATAATTAATTAACAATTTTTATTAAATGTTACATCTTTACAACTAGAATTTTGCTCAAAATCGTGAATCCATTATTAAAATTTTTCAAAATTGTTAACTATTAATTAATCCTTTATGATCAACAAATAATCCTTTGGTCCTCCTCCTCATCATCCTTAATTAATCATTAGAGCATTTCTCCCTACCTAGATTAATCATTTTTTTTAATTAACAGTGATCGAGGACATACGACTTAAATTTTGATAGATTGTATAATAGAAAACAATCATTCTTTTTAAATCGACGACAAAAGAAATCGAACCCTACACCTCATAATGCCCTTGTAGAGGAGTTACCATTTGAATTTTGACTACTCCCTCACTTGCACCTAAATTAATCATTTATGTTGTCTCTACATAATTTAACACCATTTGTATATTGCTCTTTCACACCACACCACCTTAATGATTTTCCTTTTCTTAATCTTGCCCTTTTCACTTGAAAATTTTCATTTTTTATAGCTAAAAATCCTTTGCAATTTCTTTTGCATGACATAGATAAGCTTTTGAATAAATAAGATAGCTAGAGATATGAAAGTCGTTTTCTCTATGTGTTTTGTCGTGGTTTCTGCATTATCTTGGTGTAGCTCATGCTGCTTGTTTCAATTACGATTATAAAAGGAAAAATAAAGATTTTCCCTTTGTTCCATCCCACCTCATTTCAACTCTTTCGACACCTTATACACTTGGACATCACCACTTCCATGACTATGCTTGCCGACAAAGTGTTAAACCCACCCCTAAATCTACCCACCTCCTTACTACTTTAAATGATATAAAGATGGAGACACCTTTATCCAACCTATACTACCATGATAAAAAACTTCAAAACCTAGGTATTACACAGTTCCATCCTCTTACCCAACACCAACATAATCACCATGTTCATTACTGTCCCAATCTCTTTACAACCTTAGACCTAAAACTTCCATCAAATATATGGTGTTATCAATTTAGTATCTACCACAACCCTATTAAATATGGGGTTTATCTTGAACATGATAGAGGAATAGGTCCCCCCAACAAAACAAAAAGAAGATGCAAATCACTGTGCTATGTTTTCACTCTCGCTATAGCCACACCCTTCGAGTTGGCTTTATCCCGAATTCGTTTGGCTACTGCTCCACATTTTGCTCTAGCTCTAAGATTAGAGGGCCAACAATCAAACTAAAGGGCTTCTCTATTAACCTCAAGTGGTGCTAACTCAACCTTCATGGAGCTCATATCCTCTGCTTCAAGCCTTTAAAGGCACATATCTCTCACATGCTAATAAAAGAGAGTGCTAATTACTTTGCCTTGAGCCCAACAATAGCAGATGTTAGAGCAAAAGTGAAGACACAAATTACCTTTAGAGAAAAGATATGTGTAAAATCTTCAAGCCAACAAGTTACCAGCCTTACCAATGGTAGGGATCAAAGCCCAATGCAAAAAGCTCAACTAAGCCCAATCTCTCAAATGATTAAAGATTTTATATGAATTTTAGTTTCAGTGGGAGATAGCCTAAGGAAAAAAGAGGCCTATCAGGAAGAGCTATTCCAAACCTTCAGTTGTGATGCAGTTAGCTTAAACAACACTGAAAACCAAGAACTCTGCGCCATCAGCACTGCCTTTCAAGGCAATTCTACACAAATACCTGCTTAAATATCTATTTCTTCTAGTCTTTATTGCTTTAAATAAGTCTTTAGTCTAGCATTAATGTTAACTTTTATAACACTATCTATGCTTCATCTTAGTATTTTGTGCTTTAGTATGGTTTTAACCGAGTTCTTTTACAAGTGCTTAGTAGTAGTAAGGGAAAGGACTTTAACTCCCGTGAATCTTACACGGTCCTAGGAGTTGTGTGCTTCTGTATTTCTAGACTTTTTGCTTGCTCTTAATGTAAATTATTGTCTAAAAAAAAAACTTCTTTTGCATGACCCCATCCTCTAACTTAGGATTTTACCTCAAATCCTTAATATACTTATTTTCAAGAGAGCAATGACAACTGGGTAAATCAAAATGACATAAGCAACTTCTTCAGTACCATGCCAACTCAAAGTGGTGATGTAAATCAAAATTGTCCAACTTATTCACCCTCCTTCCCAAATACATTACCTTTGGCTACCAAACAGTGTTTTTATCTATACAAAATCATAAAGAATGCTTTTTTTTTTATTTTTATCAAATGTTAAGAGTTTTATTCGTAAAGTTAATTTGTTAAGGGAAAAAAAGTTTATTAAACAATATACCCACTGATTTGTTTAATAAATTAATAAACCAATAAGGATTTCCAAAATTTAAACTAGGAGTCTAATTGAGTCAAGTCAACTCATAAAATATTGAAAATTAACTCTGAAAAATTTAAAATTGACATAATTATTATCAAGTCAAGTTCAAGCTATTTGAAAAATTATCGAATGAAATTCAAACTCTTCAATATTTGACTCCATGATTGGGTAAGGTATAGGTCATTAAAGCTTATGTATATATACCTGCAAAGTTAATTGAGTCTAATCAAACTTGTGCATATTTATCATTTTTTTATTTTAATATAGTTATAAAAATATCTTATTTAATCGAGTTGAGTTCGAGTTCGATTTGAATTTGAGTATTTCAAAATTTTTAAATTTTGAAATAATTAATTGAGTCAAGCTGACTTAAACTTGAGTATATGAATTATCTAATCTAATCGAGATCAAGCTTTAATAAGAAAACTTGATCAATTCGGAGCTTTGAATTTGAGTTGAACTTGAATTTAAAAATATATCGACTCAACTCGACTTGATTACACTCCTATTTAAGTCCAACTCATTTATCCAAACCTTAGACTAACCAGTCTAGATATAAAAATTGAAAATTGTATTTAAGATATTTTACACCTCAAATAATGATATGCCTAAAAAAATTTCAATTAGAGGTCAATAAGACCTAAATGAGTTGGAATGAGGCTTTGAAGTTTTAAAATGTTAAGTTTAAGTTCTCATATATATATATATATATATATTTCAAATAAATTTTTTTAATTTGAATAAATTTCATAAAATTTTATAAAATTCATTTATAAATACAAATAAATTTATTTGGTTTAAATGAAAACTTTGTAAAATTTTTTTGGAATTCTAACTTTTTAATTTTATGGAATTGTTTGAAACTAAATCAATTCTTATTAATGAAATATATTTGGCTTAAATAAATTTGAAAGTCATTTGAAAATAAATTTTATTTAGAGTTCATTTAGAAATGAAATAAATTTCTTGGTGAAATTGAACCAAACAAAGGGTAAGAGTGTATTTGGTTTTGTAACATCCTTGACCTTAATCATAAACATTTCATCTAAATCTG
The DNA here is from genome assembly GCA_947683625.1 of Mallotus nudiflorus. Taxonomy (NCBI): domain Eukaryota; kingdom Viridiplantae; phylum Streptophyta; class Magnoliopsida; order Malpighiales; family Euphorbiaceae; genus Mallotus; species Mallotus nudiflorus. The sequence goes on along the minus strand of CANTUR010000213.1, from coordinate 1,323,502 downwards.
CATGTATTACATATAATTCACTTGAACATATGCATCTAAAATTATTCCATTTGACTATGTGAATTTCACATTCTTTCATTTGTTTTAGTGTATTGTAATAGTATACTTAAATATGTGTAATATATGATGTAGTTGGAGTATTGTAAAATTAAAAGCTAGTCAATAAATAAATATGTAAAGAATTGAATTTAGTTGATTTATTTACATAAGTAACTTTAGGGACTAAATTGAGCTTTTGCATAGAAGGAGAATTGATTTGAACTTTTGCTTGATATTTTATAATAATAATAATAATAATAAATAAATAAATAAAAGGGAAAGGGGGGCTGGAAATGTGGAAGGAGTAGGAAGAAAAAAATAAGGAAAGAAAAAATAAGGAAAAGAGAAAGAGAAGAAGAAGAAAGAAGAAAGAAGAAAGCTGAAAACTCTAGGTTTTTCCAATTTGGTAAAGGTAAGTAAATTCATCTTATTTTCTTGTATAATTATTCCATCTTGATATGTTGATCATGGTAATTAGAAAGAATTAGCAAGGGAAACAAGTTAATTGAAGAATTAAAAAGGAAAATAAGTTCATTGATTTTGATAATGAATATAGTGTTGTTCATGCTGAAAATTCTGATTTATAGTTGTAGATTACACTCTAATTTCTAAGGCCATAAAAGCCGAATTAGAGGAAGTACAAAACATAAAACTTGTGGGTTAATGTCTTATCTTGATGTCTGTAAAAGGGTTTTATGAAATATCAAGTATGTGAAACTCTATGGAAGTTTAGTTGGGACTGCTTTAGGTAACTATTCTAGCAGGCTACCTGATGTTGATTAATTATTTTGAAGATATTAGAAACTTATTTAAAAAAAGTGATAAACATGAGTTTTGTTTATTTATATGTTATATAAAACCATGCCATGCATTTTTATGAAATAATATTTGTGTAATGAGAAATCATCCTTGGAGTGAGATTGGTTTTGCTTGCTATGTCTACAGGTAGTCCAATTTTTCCAAATTAATATAAGGACCTTAGAGGCTGAATTAGATGAAATATAAAATATAAAAGTTTTTCCTTTATGTGTTAAAAAATTTCTTGAAAACTAATTTTGTAAGTATACTTGGATAACTTGAGAAATTATGAAATGAAGCAGACCTGCTCAAACTATTTTTGTGTAGAGCACATATCTTAATTCAAAAATTCACCATTTATTGTGCAGAGTATATATTGAGTTGATTTTTGGTTATGTTGTAGCCATATGTATCTAGTTTTTGTTAAAAATTGAATCAACTAATTTGTAGTTATGTGGTACAAGTTATTCACTCTCAGATCTAGTAAGGTCAAGCTGCCTAACAAGGAAGAAATATGCATAAATGTTAAGTTTACACATATACATAACATATCCCAATTGTATACTAAACATAAACACTCATTATAGGCATATTTTTTAATCAAACATATGTTATATTTTAAGATTCCAAAGCATTAGTGAAGCTCGAGAAGGTGATTCAAATCATCCATAGAGTGTTTGACATCTTAAAGAGTGAGTATAAATATTGATTGAATTCTTAGGTGAAATTATGTGATTAAGGTAATTTTTTTTTTATTATTTAAATGTATATGGTTTTCTTATAGATTGATTATGTCTATACATAAGTGTTTACAAGTTAATTCAAATTCACATGTGAGCACTTGCATATGGATATAAAAGGATGTTGTGATCGGCTTGATAAATATTTGCAAATCACATGACAAATGCAAATGATAAAAGAAAATCATATGATTCACATGTTATATGCTGGCCAACAAAATCAAATGGCAATTATTTATCATGAATCTCGGAAGTAATATTTGTTTTGTCAGGCCACAACAAAATCAAAGAATATTTCATTAGTACTTGCATTTGAATGAATCATACTAGTATTTTGATTTAATATCAATTTTTTTTTACCTTTAGAATTTAATTGATAATCATATTCATTGAGTTGCAACACATCAAATCACAATTATTTTTTTTCAGATAGTGAAGCTTGAAGTGTGACTATTTTGAAGCATATAACATTATAAATAAAATATAGAGCAAAAGTCACCAGCCGAATCCTCACTCTGTATCTCCTTATATCATAAGCATACACTTAGATAAAGAGATATCTTTTGTACATATATAAATATAGCTTATGTGTATTATATGAATATAAATGTTGTGATCTTTTTATGTGTTTAAATAATATGTGGACTTTGTTTGATCATGATGTAGTTGTATTAATATGATAAACAAAGACTTGGGGCATTTAAATAGTAAAGATATAGGGTGTTACAGGTTCAAATGAATTCCATAAGATTTTATGGATTTATTTACAATTTCAAGTGAGTGTGCTTGATTTAAATGAAAACTTTATAAAATTTATTTTCGATTCTAACTTGTTAATTTTATATAATTACTTAACACTAAATCAATTTTTATTGATGAAATGTGTTTGATTCAAAGAAATTTAGAATTTATTTGTAAATAAATTTTGTTTAAAATTCATTTATATTTGAATGATTTCTTAATAAAATTGTACTAAATAAAGGGTAAAATTTCAAGTTTAATTTCTCATAATGTCATAAAAATTTGTCCTTAATTTTAGAAGTGATAAAAAAAACGTACAAAATTGTACTTTCCCCTACTTTTTATTTTTGGCAAAACCCATATTGAGACCCTTATACTTATTGACATTTCTGCTTTAAGCCCTTAAAATTTTATTTTGTATATCTAAGCCCAAAACTTCACGGGTTTAAAGTTTTAAACCCTTATGTCAATTTTTTAACAAAAATTATTTCCTTTTGGTTCTTAAAGTTTTTTGTAGTTCTAACATTTATACTATTTTTTATCTTTTAATACTTATATCATTTTTAAAATTTTTTCACCAGTAAAAAATAAATTTACTTATTTTAATTTCTAATATTTTAAATTAAAAACATGAATTTATATACATTTTTAAATAATTTTAAATTTTAAAAATAAATAAACAAGTTAATATTAAGATTAAAAAAATTATAATGAAACGACTGTTTTTCAAAATAAAATATTATGATAAAAAAAATACCATAATTAAAAGAGATATGATAAAAAAAATATTTATAATTCTTTAAAATTTATATTTTCAATACATTTTTTAGTTTTTTGTACAAAATTTTGATTAAATTATTGTGAACAATTTTTTATAATATAACTTTTATAAATAATGAATATCAATGTATGTTTGTGCACCATCAAAAAATGGTGTTAGATTTTTCAACCAACTTAAACTTTTATAATTGTTATCTTAATTTTCATTTTTTTATCATTCTTTTTGGGTACATGGAAAAATTTTATATTATAAAATAATAATTTAAAATATTGTGAAAAACATTATTATTATTATTATTATTATTATTTTAAAAAATTACCATAATAACATTAACTTGTTTATTTATTTTTAAAATTTAAAATTATTTAAGTATACATATAATAACTTAAAATATTAGAAATTAAAATAAGTAAATTTATTCTTTACCGGTGAAAATTTTTTAAAAGTGATATAAGTGTTAAAAAGTAAAAAAATAGTGTGAATGTTAGAAATATAAAACTTTAAGAATAAAAAAAATAATTTATTTTAGAAAATTAATAAAATAATTTAAAACTTCAAATTCATTAAATTTAAAAATCTAAATATATAAAAATAAAACTTTAGAGATCTAAAATTAAAAAACTTATAAGTTTATGGATCAAGCACAAGTTTTGCCTTTATTTTTTTGAAAAATACTTTCCTCTACTTAGATAAGTCATGTCGCTGTTCTTTATTATGGGCTGATTTGCGGCATTGCCATTATGTATTCATGGATGAGACCAAACCAAACAGATAGAGACAATAGTTTAGATCCCAATTTAGATTTACGACACTCTGAAAGACGGGACCTTACCAGCTCGATCCAGTTTGGATTCTATCTTATAGCATAGCCGACTAATGTACAATGTATTGTATTCACCACTTGAAATATAAAAATTTATTGAGTTTATGTTTATAAATGAAAATAAAAATAATTTAATTATATATATATATAAAATAAAAAATTATTAAATTAATTTTTATTCAATTATAGTTCTTGATATATATTATAAGTATTAATATATAAAAATTAATCAATAATTATAATTAAATAAAAAATCTAACAATTTTTATTTTATTTATATAAATATACATATTTGTATTGAAAAGTCACCACCTTTTTATTTATCAAAGATTTTTTTTTCCTAAAAAATACTTAGGAAAGAAAATTTCAATTATATGTAGTAATTTTTTTGGAAAAATTAATCTTTATATATATTTAAAACCCTCCAACTACACATATTGTTATTTTTAACATATCCTTTAAACAAATATTTGGCATGTGAAAAATATATTACCTCTTTTAGGAGAAATTTTAAAATTACATTAGACTGCTAATTCATTATTTAGTTAAAAGAACAAACTAAATATTAAGGTAATTAGAAAAAAAATAAACAAATAAAAGTTAGTTATGTGTGTTTTTTTTTTTTTTTAAAGTTAGTTATAACATATGAAATCTTTATACCAAGGTATGACGGATTCACCTGTATTTTAATAAATTTTTAGTTTTTATCATTTGTATTACTTGTATAATTATGATTGGTTTGATTTTACAAACGGTGATGTTTGATGGTTCACTATATAACTTCTTCCTCTATATACACATATAAATAATAAAATAAAATAAAAATTATTTCTCTATTTTTTTATTTTTCAAATCTTATCTGTATATAATAAAAAAAAAGACAAAAACAATAATGCATGATCAAAATTTTCTTTTAAAAATAATATATTTCAATTCTTTTGTTAATATACTTCACATTTTTAGGGTTTAATAATATTATTTTATTATTTTTTATATGAGGAAAATTAAAAAGGAAAAAATTTTAAATTTAATGTCAAAATTTTGTAATTTATTTAATTTAATTGTCAAACTTTTTATTTTTACAATCAAATGTTTAAACTTTTAAAAATATATTAATTAAGTGTATTCAGTCGATTTAATGCTAAGTATATGTCTAGTATGACCAAATGGGCTCTACCTTCATTCTAGTCATCTGCCATGTCAAAGGGCGACATGTGAAGTTTACAAAATTGTCCTTAATTATTTGACTAATTAGGAATTAAGGTTTCATAATTAGTCAAATCATTAGGGACAATTTTGTAAACTTGAATAATATGCAAACGTGGCCCTTGATAGATAACTTTAATGTTTCCTTCTGGAATTGAATAAAAAAGAAAGATAGAAAACTCTCAAAAGGTGGGCAAATTTGTGTCAACTGCCTAACAGGAAACAGAAAGACATACCCTGCAAGCAAAAACCTGCACACGATTATTATCAAAAACTTAATCAATTTGAATTTTTCCTTACTATAGATATGTGTTTGATAGTAATATATATATAGTCAATGGTGCGTAATCCCTTTATAAAATAAAAATAATTCAAAGTTTTGATTAATTTACATAATATAAATATATATGGTCAGTCCATTAGCGTGTGTAGATTTCTTTTAAATGTTTCTGCGTGCCGTCTTCTAATAAGCTCATAATTTTCTTCTAACTAATCTTACACCTAAATTAACCATTACTCACCAAATGTCGAATGCATAAATGAGATAATGACAAAATAATATTCAATCATTTGTTCCTAATATATATATATATCATTTTTCTTTTGTTCACCATCTGATCCACTTTTATGTACATCACGTGTTTCTTTAATCCCCAGCAAAATTATTCTTCAGAACTTTTAATAAAAGTCTTAACCTTTTTTTTTTTTTTTGTCCATTATTCAGCTCATAATTTAACTTAATTCATATAATAATAATTATTTTATCTGAGTAAGATTCTTATAGCCGAATTTCAATTAATTATTTATTCAATATATAATTCAATAAAATTATTATGACAAGAATAGAAAATTTCTGTATACATTATACTCGACAATTAGATTTATAATATATAAAATTAAGATACATCTATGTGTTGTAAAATTGATTATTTGATTATATTAGCGAATGTTTTTCCATAAAATGATAAAATAATACAAATTAAATTATAATACAAATCAATTAGTTTTGGATATATAAATTTTAATCGCATCTATTTGATCGATACCCCTTCTTTAGATTAATTAGAGAGGTCTAAACATGCATACAGGTAATATATAAATTAATTTTAGTCAATATCAGCCACTATAAAATCTATCTGTTAGAATTAGCCAAGTACGAATGTTGTTATGCATTGGTGAACAAAGAAGTTAGGAAGGTATGAAAGCTACATTTTGAACTATTTTATATGTATATATAGTTTGGTGGATTGGTGTCCGCTCCTTATTTTAGTTATAATTATGAGTTAATAGAGCTACCTTATTTGTTATAATCATGTGCTTAATTAATTTGAACAAAATTAACATTTGATGTGATAACATCTTTTATAATGAGGTTTACCAATAACCAGCAATCTTCTAACTGTATTAATATTTCAGTGGCCTGATTATTTTAATTTTAGTAAATAAAAGGACAAATTCTACCTTTTAAAACTAATTAAAAAAAAAAAAAACAATGGTAGCCGCCTGCAGTTTGGCAGTTGATAGCTAGATACATTTATTTTAATTATTTTCACTTAAATAAAATATTATTAAATCAAGATGATATATCCATCTTAGATGAATTCAATTTACCTGCTGCTAAATCCTCAGATAGATTTCAGGTTCGAAACTTGTCACTCTCCAATTGTAACAGAAAAAAATTAATAAGACTATATAAGTTTTATTAAAAGAAATTTTTTATGTGGGTGCGCAGCCCTATACCAAGAATGGTTCTTCAGAAAATTAAAACCAACATAAAGTGCTAATGGTTTTTTTTTTTTGAATAAGTGCTAATGGTTATTGACACTAACATATAGAATTTTCAATGTTCATAATATAAATATTTGTTAGCAATTGTGTGATTCAAATTTTGGATAAGGTTTTACAATTTTACACGGAATACCTTTCTAAAAAGCAATCTTTGAAGTAAAATAAAAAGTAAATTCTGCCAAGTTTTGAAACTGAATTGTTAGAAACCAAGTTTTGACATATGGAGGTGAGGTTATATTGCAAATTTTGTTCTCGTTAATTTGTAATTATTTGATTTAAAAGAAAAAAATTATCTCATCATATAATCTATTTATACTTAGGTATCACCATTTATGATTAATTAATAAAAAAATCATTGTTTAATTATATATGATAATTATTTTTTGATGGATATATACGCCAGTTCCAAATGCCTTCATTAGCAAGGAAGTGGAAGTGGCCAACTCTCGTCCATATGGGCATAAAAAAAAAAAAAAAAAAAAAAAAAAAGGGACAAAAGGGGTTTTCTAGTCAACTGCTACCTAACACAACAAAAGCAGAACTCCGAACGTTTCCTCTTCCTGATGCTAACTGATTAAAATTCTAATTGTGTGTTGAAGTTGAAGAAAAATAATGATTAAAGATTAATATATAGGACCAGAAGATAACGATTTGATTAAGACTTGAATTAAGGCAAATTTAATAATATATTTTATATATATATACGTGAAAATGGAGTCAATTAAAGTAAATTACAAAGAGCTATTATCTCTGCTGTCCAGTTTTTATTTAATTTTACATCCATAATTAATTAAACAAATGCAATCATTGCATTTTTATTTTGTAACTAGTTTATGGTCCTAATTGGTCAAGGGATTGAGATCTCGGAACAAAAGCTACCTTTGCATGATTGCACATGTCATTTTACATGTTTACATATGTTATAATATCCATAATTATAGATTTAATTTAGTTTTTATACATTTAGATTACAAAAATATTATGTATTTTCAAATATTAACTTTTTTTATTTATGTTATTTTTGCAAAATTAGTTAGTTCAAAATAAAATATATATTAAATAATGTAATCTTTGATTCTTTCAATTTGTAAATATACTTATAATTGCACCAAACTGCAACAAAATAGTTAGAATTCGTAAATAAATTTTATAATTTATATTTATATTTTTTTTATGAGACTAAAACCTGATTTTAATTTCTTGAAATATCCTTATTCATTCATTATATATATATATATAAAATCCATTCATAATGAATTTTATAAAATATTTATTTAAATTAAACACTTAAAATTAATAGAAATTAATTTGTAAATGAATTCTATTTAAACTCATTTCAAAAGAAAATAACTTTTTGGATAAAAATTGAACTAGATTGTATGTATTATTTAAAAAAAAAAACTGGCCTATGATCTAGATCAAATAAAAAAAATAGAAAACAAGTTATAACTTTTGAAAAAAGAAAAGAATATAATACTTTTTCCAGCAAAAAATATATATATATATTGACCATTCATATTTGTGGTGATTAACAGCAAAAATTTTTTAAATATGGTTGAAATTCTTGCTTAGAGTATATTTTGATGCAAATCATAGGTCGAGTCTGTTTATTTAAGAGAGAAAGTCAATTAAATGGAAGATTGGTTGGACCATTTCTAATCCATTTGGCTGTTTCTTACTATTATCCCTACAAATAAAACAACATATGATTATAATATAATGTTTTGATTAGTCTTAATTTTGCATTAGCGCGTAATTACCTTGGACTCCAATGAACTAATCAACTCTTTTATAAGCATTTAGTGGTAAAAGGGAACAGATGGAAAAATCAATATAATCTTATTAAATACTTAAATTATTTTTAGTTTCAAAAGTATTCAAAATCTATTGAATTCTGATTAATCCGATTCAACTCGAATATAACAGTAAAAATCTTTTAATAATTAATTTATCTAATCTAATTAATAAGATTAACAACTAATTAATTGATTCATCTAATTAATAAATTAGATAAATTTCATTGGAGCCCAAGGTAATGCATAAATATATAATGCTTTGAATCTTAACTAGGGAAGCAAGAACTAGTAAAAATGTTTTTCTGTTTTTCTTTTTTTTAAGCCCAACCACCTCTCTTTATTTAACAAATTGTGTTTCAATCAAAATTAGGTGCCAATTTATATAAGTGAAATTTAATTTTTATTAGAATTGAATTTGGAAACTTGTGGGTTAAGAATTAATTAGTTTAAATGGAAAAAATACATAATTTTTTTTCCAATTAGCACTCCACTTAATAATTAAAATTTATTATGACATCTGCTAAAAGTCATATTTGAATATTAGTAAAATTTTAATAATGCATTTTTAAATAGGAATTATAAAAATTATTTTCAAACATAAAAAGTTAGAGAAGAGTACTGTTACTTTTTCTGTTTGAAAAATAATTTTTGTGAGAAAAAAGTTCGTATCATCTTCACCAATCCTTAGTCATAATAATATTAAAAATTACGCTTACTTAAAATCGAATTGTAATTATTGTTTGATGAATTTTATTGTGCCAATATTAACAATAAATTATTTTCTAATATTTCTAATAGAAAAAAAAAAATACTAAAGACAGCTCATATATGATGAAAATTAATTCGCATCAGTTTCATGGATACATACTCATGAAATTTGTACAAAGATAATATTTTAAAAAGTAACATAAAAAAATAAATCCAAAAATTTATTTTATTACAAAAAAGGAAACTAAAATTATATAAAAAGAAGAAATGTGTAAAAAAGTTGAAAAATGGTGGTTTGTGGTCACTAAAATATTAATTTAGGTGTTTATATATTCCCACTCTTATGCATGAAATGGTGCAAGAAATAGTTACATTATTTAATTGGTATATTAACAATACTTACATTAAATGGTAGGATTTTTCATAATTCATAATTTTTTAATTTTACATGGTCTTGGAATGGAAGATTGATAATGTAAAGTTGAATAAAACAAAGTTTAATTTAAATTTGAACTCTTCTCTAATGTAGTAATTTATAATATTAATATTTAATAGAAATTATTATCTCTTATTATTATAATAATAATAATTTATGAATAGGGAATCACACAACAGATCCTAAATAATTATTTAATTCTAGCTGCAGCACTTTTGTAAAAAAGAAAAAAAAAAGTCATAGACATTAGGTGAATTACAAGAAAGTAAAAGAAAAATAAACGAAGAAATACAATGCAAGACTTTAGAGATTACATGATTATGGTGCAAGTGAGAAATTAATGTCAAATTCAAAAGAGATAGCTTGTATGCTTGAGCAACCCAATTGAGGTTGTAATTACAGAACTTGACCTTTGTTTATGGCCTAATCCGACATGGTCATAGATAACGAAATTTCTTCCTCTTGCTAATTATTGAATTAATTCATTCTCAAAATCTCATTTCAGAGTTTTATTTACTTATTTTATTTTATTATCAATCTTTGCACGCAAACCATTTCGACGACTCTATCAACTTCTGTGTACCTATATATATCTATGCTTACTTGATCTTCTGCATTCAGATATCAACAGATTAAGCACCCAGTTAGCTACCAATTACCAATCATCCCTGTCATTATCTAGCATTTCTCTTTCTCTCTTCTTTCTTTGCCTCTTAATCATCCTATCTACTTCTCTTCATCATAGACATGTCTCGTTCGCTGCTTTTGCTGCTTTGTTCTTTAGCTCTTTTTGCTTCTTCATTGGCTTCTGCTGCAGTCGTGGAACACTCATTTATTGTAACGTTTCTTTCACTTGTTCTTTTCATTTCATTGCTCTTGTTTTATATGCATATAGAGTTGCAAATGGCCATGCAAAAATGTGATGCTAGTTACAGGATTTTGTTTTTGTTGTGCATGCCCTTCTTCTAGTATCAGAGGTAGGCAAGGAAGGAAATGATATGATAGGCACTGCTCAGTTTCCATTGATGAATTTAAACTGTTCATCAATCTTGTTTTAAGCAATATCTAAATCCCCATATTGGAAAATCTACAGTTTGTTCCAAGACTTTGGTTTCAGTGAAGATTAGAATTAATTAGGATGGATAGGATTAGTTATTGTGATTAGTTATTAGATAGTGGCAAGCAGTTGAAAACACTGACAGGATTGGTTGTTGAATTTATGTTTCAGGTGCAAAACCAAACTCTCCAGAGGCTATGCAGTGAGCAAGTGATAACTGCAGTGAACGGAAGCCTCCCTGGCCCGACTATACGCGTTCGAGAGGGTGACACACTTATCGTCCATGTCTTTAACAAGTCACCTTACAACCTCACAATTCATTGGTAATAACTAGCAGCATAAGTATACTTATTCTAATTACTCTATTAATTAAAAAAATAACTCAATTTTCAGATGGCTTTGACATGCTAGTAAATTATATATTATATATACATAAAAAAAGAATAAAACAGCTGTTTTTTAAAAATAATTCCAGCTGTTTTTATCATAAGGAAGAAATTAAATTAATTGCACATCTCTGCATGGCTTATTCAAATTAATTCTTAATTTTTCAAAGCTAAATTGATTTTTTTTAATGTATTTTTTCCATATAATCCTTTTATTATTCTATAGTAATAAGGTTTCGACTATTTCAGAATTTGAGTCAAGTAGACCTATAAATGAGCAAAATTCTTTCAACTCTTCTTTTTTCTATATATATAAGATTTGAATCTGTGATCAGTCTTAAAAAAAATTCAAACTCCTTACTATTTAGATAAAAAAATAATTTTAAATTTTAGTCTTAAAAAATAAACATAGTATTTTTTTTTTCCATTTTTCCAACAAGACAACAATAGCAAGCAAGCAGAAGATTATAACATTAAATATTGTTTTTCAATCAGAAAAATATCATATGCATTCCCACAACTACATCATACAATGATGTGGAAAAAATTAAATAAATTTCTATGATGAACTGTACCCATCAAATTTTTTACGATTGCATGATGATTTTATGCAGGCATGGAATATTTCAACAATTAAGTGGATGGGCAGATGGGCCTAATATGGTAACTCAATGTCCTATAGTTCCTGGAAGCAGCTACACATACAAATTTAGAGTCATCGACCAAGAAGGTACACTGTGGTGGCATGCTCATGTATCAACCCTTCGTGCCACCGTCTATGGCGCACTCATTATCCGTCCAAGATCAGGCTTTTCCTACCCATTTCCTACACCCGACAAAGAAGTACCAATTTTACTAGGTACGCACCCATCTATATCTTGTGCATAAAATCAATTAAATATGTGTATGTATCAATCACCATTTTAATTACTTGTATATAAAAACTGCAGGAGAGTGGTGGAATGCTAATATTATTGATGTTGAAAACACCGCTATTGCTACCGGCGGAGCCCCTCAGATTTCAGATGCATACACTATAAATGGATGGCCTGGTGATCTCTACAATTGCTCTCAAAACCGTAAGTAATTAATTCATTACATCACATCACACATATATGCATGATATTTATATTAATTATTGTTAGCACTGATATACATAGGGGCCGCTATTTAGCTACCTGCATTTTTTTATTAATTTTTTTTTACTGAATTGTCTCTACTTACAAGGAGGTAATTATTTTTGCTATTAGTTATTTTGTTATTTCTCTCTTCTCTCATTTTTTTTAATTAGCCGCTTCGGAAAATATTTCTGTTTTTTTTATATATATACCTTATATTAGTGGCTAAATAGGTCGAGATCTGCTAACTATAGCGAGTAAGTTTTTTTTTTAAACTATTTTTATACATTTTTTTTAACAATTAATTTACATGATAAACCTCATAGCTGGAAATGAAATAACAGGTGTTGAAAAATTAAATTGTTCTCTCAGTTAAATGTCTGGAGCTCATAATCTAATATTTTATCATTCATGTTAAGGAGTTGGGCACTATTTTTTATAAATTACTCGCTGTAAATGTGATAATTCTTACCAAAATTATTGATTTTATTTAATAATATAATTAAGGAGTTGACAATTTTTTTTTTAACTAATTGCATCAGAAATGTACAAGCTTAAGGTGGAGAAAGGAAAGACTTATCTTTTACGTATCATCAACGCTGCACTCAATAATCAACTATTCTTCAAGATAGCCAATCACAAAATGACAGTGGTTGCTATCGACGCTGCCTACACTGATCCTTACGTCACGGACGTTGTTGTCACCGGTCCTGGCATGACCACCGACGTTCTCCTAACCGCTGACCAACCGATAGGCTCTTATTACATGGCTGCAAGCCCCTACATAAGTGTTGTAGGTTTGCAAGCTGTTGACACCCCCACAAGAGGCATCATCACTTATGAAGGCTCCACCGTTGCAACACCCATTATGCCACTCATGCCCGCAACCAATGACACCCCTACCGCCCATAAGTTTTACAGCAACCTTACTGGTCTAGTAGGCGGACCCCACTGGGTGCCGGTGCCACGCCATATTGACGAGCACATGTTCATCACAATCGGGCTCGGACTAGAACCTTGTGGAGGTGGAGTAAATAGCACTTGTCTAGGTCCATTTAATCAGCGATTTTCTGCTAGCATGAACAATGAGTCATTCCAGTTCCCCACAAGTTTGTCAATGCTACAAGCATTCTTTTTCAATGTGAGCGGAATCTACACGCCCAATTTCCCTAATAAGCCTCCTGTGAAGTTCGATTACACGAGTACTAACGTCAGCACCGATCTGTCGCTGCTCTTTGCACCAAAATCGACAAAAGTGAAGGTGTTGAAGTATAATGCAACAGTGCAAATGGTGTTCCAGAACACAGCCTTGCTCGGGGTGGAGAATCATCCTATTCATCTTCATGGTTTCAATTTTCATGTGCTGGCTCAAGGATTCGGAAATTATGATGATGTCAAGAACTCTGTGAAGCTTAATCTTGTTAATCCACAAGAGCGCAATACTATTGGCGTCCCTGTTGGAGGTTGGGCTGTTGTAAGGTTCAGAGCCAATAATCCAGGTAAATTTTTCTAATAAATACTTCAAGTATTAGACATCTGACCATGGAACTAATATATCCGACAAAACTTTCACATGTGAATATATTTATAATCTTATGTGCGTAATCTGAAACCTTGTAGGTGTGTGGTTCATGCACTGTCATCTTGACGTACACTTGCCATGGGGATTAGCAGCAGCTTTTGTAGTCCAGAATGGACGAACTCCTGGGTCTACATTGCCACCTCCACCTGCAGATCTGCCCAAGTGTTAGAGCTTAAAAAATTACATGTGCCTCAATTAAGATTCTGCAACACACATGATACAGATATAGTTTCGTTGATTAACTAATTGGATTATTTGAATAAGTTTGTATTGATTTCAAATGCATTTTTAATTTAATTGTTCTATTGGAAAATGAATCCAAAGTAATAATGCAATGAATAGTCATGTATTCTTTGTCAATTATATCAATTCTCATTTATTCCATCAGTATACAATCCATTTATGAATAATAATCAAAGGTCCTTTTTAAATATTTTTTGTTTATACTTAGTTGTGGAAATATATATTTAGATTATCTTACATTATATATATATATATAATACTTGCCATTATCATTAGGTTATTATTCCTTTTTGAACCACTAGCAGAAATAATTAATTACCACTACTATTCTTAATAAGATATCCACATTTTTATTATTTGGACTATTTTTAAGACATTGAATTGCTACTCCTATCGCCCTTAATTTCTAATTGTGCAAGTGTAACATATTTGAAGTAATGTTCATGTGTTTTTAATTTGACTTCTCATAAGAAATTATATATAAAAAATCTAAGTTAGTGATTAATAATATTTTTTTTAATCAATTTTGACATTGCATGGTGGTCTTTTCAAAAGATAGTGTTTATATGATTCTCTAAACGTTTGTTTTTGGACATGGCCCTTACTTTTATTTAGATGGAATATATTATCTTGGCGAATAAGATTGGAATTGTGATTTAACTTCTTTTCAAATGGTATTTGGATTTAGTAATAATTAAAATTTCAATATTTGCTACTAAAATTATCACAAATTGAGACTTTGAGCCAATAAAAAAGTAGTAACTTCTATTAAACAGTATTATGAGATGTAAGGTTCGATTCCTATTATTATTAATGTAAAAGGAAGGATTGTTCTTATTGTGTAATTCATCGATATTAACGGTCAAATGACCTCCCAATTTATAAAAAAAAAATTAAGATTTTAAAATTTATTTATTTTATTTTATTATTAGTACAAGTGGTTTAATTCTTATTATAAGGGGAGAGTAAAGAGATGAAAAATAAAATTTTATTTTTCACATTTTATGTTTATACTTTTTATTTTTTGGACTATTAATTAAAAATAAGTTCATTTGATAATAATAAAAAAGTATCAACAACTGTTGAAATTGTTTCCATTTAAATAAAATTTTAAATTTAAATTATTGAATTAGTTGTTGAAAGAAAACTAGATTATAAAATTTAGTAATTATTTATTGCCGAGATGGTATCATTGATAGAATCTTTTCACTTATTTCAAAACTCATCCATGGAAATTATATATAGTTAAGGAAACAAGACAAATTTTATATGAAGGAACATAACCTTGTTTTCAATGTGCTAGAGCTGAAAAAAAAAAATTACAAGCGAATCTCATGGATTGGCCAATGAAAGCTACTAAAAAACTTGATAATAAAAATTATTAACTTTGAGATTTCTCAAACTTCTGCCTTCAGAATTTCAGTTACTTTATTCGTAATCACATTGATCATATCAATATATAAACTCAAAACAATAGACACTATTTTAAATCTCGAGTTCAAAAGTCTATAAAAATCTTCCGATCATATTTGAATTAAAAAAAAAAAAACGAGAGAAGAATTATTGGCTAATTAAGAAGGAAATATGTGAGATGATACATAATATTTATTAGAAAGAATTACAAGGCAATTTTTAATTCTGTAAATTTCTAAAGATTTAATAAGAAATGGGCGGCCTTGCAAAAATAGTTGTGGCAGTAGGCCTACCTCTACAGATTCATTAAAATAGGGTAGTTTTTATTTTATTTTATTTTATTTTATTTTGAAGCCACAAAATAGTAATAAGTTTGTATGATTATTGTTATTACATGGGAGGTAGCTGTTGCAGGAGCTCCAATGAAAGATACGTTTGATGCCTCGCTAGAAATTCGTACTTCAGAATGCACTAGGACCATCAGCTGAACTAGGACCATAGGCTTCCTCAAGCACTGATCGTCGGGCTCCACTAGGACCTTCAGCTTCTTCCATCACTGATCGTCGGGCTGAACTGGGACCTTCAGCCTCAACTTCAACTGCACCTGAGCTCATCACCTGCATTGCCATTCGGTGTGTGTTCTTTCTGGCTTCGTTGCACAGGTTAGGCAAAGATGTACCTGCAGTAAAAGAAATAGTACCAATTACCATGGGAAAAAAAAAACAAGTAAAGGGTTTCTCAAGGCTTCTTCTGATTTTTATGTTATGATTGATCACACCCAAAACTTTTGCAAAAAAAAAAGAAAGTAGGGTAAGATTAGGTACCTTCTCCAGAAGCCAAATTGAAGAAAAGGTCAACAATGTTAGGGCATCTGTGATAACATTCAACGGAGCAAAGCTTGGCAGTAAATTTATGGTCCAGAAGAGCATCAGAAGAAATGCCAACGGTGTTCCTATCAAGACCGCAAGCATTTATACAGGCATCAGTCTCAATGTAATTTGCCTGTTTTCGAACAACAATCTCTGATGTCTTGCACTGGTACTCTTTATTTGCACTTGTCTCCAATAAGCATCTCTTTCCCGTTATTGAAATTGCAAATGCACAATGTTCCTTAGGCAAATTCTCACAAATGACATCACCTGAAACAACATTGAAATAACTAATTAAGCAACACCCACATCACCATGCATGCATGTTGACTATAATATATACATGTTACGTACCCTGAACTGCATAGACGAAGATGGAGGAGAGAAAGAGAACCAATGGCAACCTGAAAGACGCCATAGTTAAGAAAAATATTTGCCGTTTCTGGTTTTTGAGTGTAGAAAAGGTAGAAAGCAGACAAATTTGTTGGGCTCCAAGAGATCACAGAGAGGTGAATTGTATTTATAGGTGAAAAATGGTTGCTATATTTAAACAACGAAGCAACGGGTTACAAGGTCAGCCTCTTATTACCATTATTAATGGTGTGTGTCTCTGAATGTAACAACATGCATAACGCCTTCTTCTATCTTTGGCAGTGCATTTTCCTTTTTTGGAAGCCCTTTCCTTTCTTTTTCCCATCTCTCTCTCTCTCTCTGTTGGTCTTGTTGATGCTTATAATTAGCCCACTTTCTTCAATAACCAAGACGGAATCAATCAGTGTGCCCCGTTGAGATTCCCCCCCAAAACTACTAACAAATTAACAACACTAACGACTATCTTTCTAAAGAGAAAATTAGTTTACTGTCTTTAATACTTACTAATTTGTAAATGAAGACCGAATTAGATATTTTCTTTAATAAGACTAAAATTAATTAAAAATTAAAATACTGTAAATAATTATTTTTTTTTAAAATTCATACACTAATTATAATAATATACACACTATACCAAAAAATAATAATAATAAATAAGTAAAGACTCTTCTAATACTTTCTCAATTTCTCTCTGTTTTATTTGTCAAAAATTAGTAACTTTGAATTATTAAAAGATATTGAAAAAATACACTAAAGTACTTTGAGGTTAGATTTTTTTCTTTTTTACTCAACGAACTGTGATATTTTTTAACATCTAAAGATCTATGGTTTCATTTGATACCTAACTTAGTAATATTAAAAATATATATGTGAAGTTAAAATAATATGAATCTTTAAAAGTAAAATTATTTACCTAATTAAAATAAACTTACAATACATAAAAATACGATGCATATTTTATTTTATTAAAAATAAAAAGAAATAATTTTTAAAATAAATTTATAATTTTTTAAAAAGTATTCAAATAGTTATATTAATAGTAATCATATGTAAAATATTTTTTTATTATTAAAAAATGTAATATTATATTTAAATTTTATAATAAAATAATGATAATATTAATTACTGAAGTATTAAAGTGTTATAAAATAAACTCACATATTTTAAATATCAAGAAAAGACCACATGGTTTCAAATAAAAATGCATATATATTGAAAATTGTCATTTATGTTAATCCCATACCCTCAAACTCATACCTTCTATGGTTTTGATTTTATTCTTTCCAATGAAAAGTTTCATGGTAACATTTTTAGCATTCTTGGCTACTCATGATTAAAACCTACATATAATTTTATTTTTATTAGTTCTTTGCAATCTCAAGGGTACAAAATTAATCTCATCTAATTACAAAGGGAAAATGGGTATAAATTACAAATAAATGATGAAACTTAATTATTTTTTTCATCATTTTAAAAATTATTTATTTATTACAATAGCAAATGTATCATTCAAATCATTAATGTATATTTTTCATGTGTTATCCATGATTGGTCATCTCACATTATATTACTCCATAACTTTCCTATTCTAAAAGTACTTTTGTCATAAATGGAACTGGTTTATAATTAGTATACGAAAAAATTAATATAAAACAAGCTCTATTTCATATGTTGGAGATATTATTTGTTTTTTGGATGCTGATAGGGGTATCGCAACTTGCAAATGGACACAATTTTAATATTGTCTCAATATTAATTAATTTATTTTTTATTCCATTTTATTTGAAATTTTAATTTTTTTAAAAAATTTTTAGGAATCTATAAAATTTAAGGTGCAATCCGATAAATCTACCGTGTAATGATTTAAATATTTGAAATTTGTAAATAATTTTTTATTTTATTTAATAATATAATTTAAAAAAATAGTGGGACAAAAAAAGTAATTGTCGCACGTAACAACATTACTATAAACATAGCTATTCAAGACAATAATTATTATCTTTATTTTTTTATACTTTTAAAAATTGATAAATGACAGGTTAGAAGTATGGGATACTCAAGTTAATATTTAAATAGAAATATTTAAAATTTAAAGTGATTAATGAATAATTGTATAAAGAAATAAAAAGTTTATAATTTTAAATTTTTTCATAAAATCTAATTTAATTTTATAATTGAAAGTCTTTCTTGATAATATAATACAAAATTATGTAAATAATTGGTAAATTTAAAAAATAGTTAATTGCAGAATTTATATTTTTTACAATTAATATAAATATAATTAGAGACAGAAGAAGAAAAAATAAAAAAAAAATAGTGCTCATTAATATGTTAAAAAGTAAAAAATGAAAAAACAAATAAATTATAAAAATTAAATAAATATAGTTAGAAATATGAGAAGTTAAAAAAATATAAAACATTAATGCTCAGTAATACGTTGTAAAGTAAAAAATTAAAAAAAAAAATAAAACTAAATATAAAAATTAAAGAAAAATAGTTAGGAGCAAAAGTGTTATATGGCAACATTTCTCTTAGGCGGCAAAATACATATCTTTTATATTTTATATAGATAATCACAATTTTATAAGTCATGCGTAAGGCTGTGTATCGGGAGAGTTCGGGCGGTTAGGTTTTGAATTTTCAAAAATTTAAAACTAAACCAAGTTATGGTTTTTTTTGTTGGGTGTCGGTCGGATTTTTAGGTAACTAAAATTATAATAAAATAAATAAATAAAACAAAAAAGAATGAAATACTTAGTGGCCTAACGGCACCGACGTGTTGTTTCCTTGCTTTTGAGTAATTTGCATGATCTTTTTCACTAAAAAGGAGTGTAGGTCGTGGGATTCAAACCGACAACCTAATATAAATCCCACATATGTTTCCCCATTGTGCTATAAGCATCCTATGGCATCCTGTATATATATAGGATGCTTATAGCAGGTATTTGGGGTGGGGCACGTTTGCACAACCCTAGTCATATGAAGATTTAAAAAAAGACTTTCATTACATCGTTACATTATCATATCTTTGACATTAATCTGTGTTAAATTAAAAGTTTAATAGTAAAAAGTAGGATCGTCATAATGAGTTGCTGAGCCGTGTTTGTGTCGGATTGATCCACTATAGTGATACGCTAGAATTAATACGAACATGACCCTTTCATTAATGGTGTTGAATATTTTAACTCTAATACAATACAAAAATTAAACGGATTACATAAATACGACACGTGTAACCCATTTAATTATATAGATTATGGGGCTGTAAAATTGAACACAACTTATTTAACTTGTATAACATTTATAATATATAAAAATACCATTTTTTTTACTAAACAAAATCTACAATAATATATATAATTTTGCAATTTGCATATTCAATTATAAAAATATTATTTTTATAAAAATTTTGTAATAAATAACTAATTTACTATTCAAAATCATAATAAATTATATAAATTTTTAATAGGTCATGCACGACATGTATAATTAAAAGGTTATAAACAGGTTTACATGTCAACCCGTAACATGATTTGGTTAAATTGTGTCATGAACGGATTGATCCGTTTCTTACTCGAACCTACTTAACGTCAACCCTAATACGCTAATTTTGTGTGTTAGGTGTCTTGTGTTTGCATATCGTTATCTATTTTGACATCCTACTAAAAAGATACAAATTATAATCGAATATTTACATTGAAATAAAATCAATTTTAATGACTAAATTCACATTTAAACCTATATTAATGTCACGAATATTTTTGAAATATTATTTTTGTTTAATTGCTATATCATTAATATTCAATCATATGACTAACTGAATATTTAAATAGAAGTTTTCTAATTAAAAAAAATTAAAGTTTAGTATCCAAATTTTAATAGAGTTAAAATTTGCATACAATCTACCATTAACCTAAAATTTAGTCATCTATATACAAGAAGGAGACTATCTAGAAAACTTATTAGTCTCTTGTTACTGCTAAATACTAAAATAATTATAAGGAAAAATAAAATTACTAAAATATAGTTGAACCATAGAAATTACATTATGAAGTTTTTTTAATAGGATGTCATTAAGTTGTTCATATATAAAATTATGTGACCTTCTTATTAAGTTTCTTATAGCTCAAAGTGTTGGCTTCAATGTCCACTACAATTTCTTTGATTTTTACATATATAACGGTAAAAGGCCCTGCAAAAATAGAGTTAATTAAGTTTAATGAGAAGTTTAAGGATTAAGAAATAAAAAGAAAATCAAGGCAAGATAAGAGGAAAAATTAACATAAGAATTTAAAGAGTTTGATTTTCCAATGAACTATATCTCCACTAAATTTATCTTCAAATTAGAAGTTTTTAAATCTGTACTCAATCTATTACTTTAGATTGATTTACAACCTTTGAGTTTTTGAAGTTCAACTCAAACCTTTTACAACTTGAACTTTTCTAGGCTAAACTGTAATAAGTTTTTCAAAATTCCAAGTGTTTAGAGGATTACACTTGAACCAATTCCCTAAAGAGGATCCTCACTTCTCTTCTTCATAATCCAAAAAAGGGTGGAAGAAAAGAATTCTTATCAATAATCATATAACCCAAATACTCAAACTATTTAATATTTCTCATTTAATTGAATAAAATTTATAAATAATGAATGATTGAATATTAAGTAGATTTAAAAGAGATTAATGCTTTACTAAACTCTCTAATTTCTTTAATCACCTTCAACACTTATTTTCTACAGTAGGAGAGTAAAAATGACTATTCGAGAGTCTAAATCCCATATTAAACTTTTCCTTTTTTATTAAATGCTAATTGAAATTTTGTCAAAAAAATGCATGCTCATGATCATGAGAAAACATATCGTGATCCATTGCCTCTAATTGCTTATTGTTAGAGACTTGAGATGTCCCTCATGAGTATGATCACGATCATGGAGTCCATAATGAGGAATACTAGAAGAATGCCTTTATTTAGTTGCTGATGATCATGAATGAGACATGATTGATCATGATTATGGGACTGCTTGTGAGGACTACTAGACATATGAAGCTTGAGCACTTTAAGAGATCACGAGTGAGAATGGTATAATTATGGCCATGGGACTACTCATGAGGACTACTGAACATTTGAAGCTTGAGATAACTTGAATGATTATGAGTAGGCATGACATAGTCATGATTGTGAGACCAATCTTGAGAACTATTGTTATGTTTTAAAAGGGCCCCTGGTGTTAGGATTCTGTGATTCAAACATGTAGCAGAAATTAAAATTTTAATCATAAAACCCTCATAGGATCCATGTAATTTGGTTAGATCGATTAAAAGGGATTCCAAACACTCACCAAGACGATCTCAAGGAAAAATGGTTAGAAGGATGAAAGGGGGTTCATATCAGTGACACCCTACCTTAAGCTTTTCATGTCTTTGTATCGGACTAAGATGTCGCCAATAAAGCCATGTGCTATACTAGTATCTACACAAATAGGATATCCAAAAGCGATGTTAGTGTGCTAGCACCTTTTCTTTAAGACTCTTCTTATTTCTTTTCTTTTCTCAAAAGAAATGGAAGAAGGTGGATAATAAGATTGCTTACAAAAACCCTAGAGAATGAGATGTTTATATCGACTTCATTTAAAATAACACTTACCTTAAATAAATAAGAAAATAAACATACATATATATATATATATATATATATATATATATATATATAAAGAGAAAAAGAGAGAGAGATAGAGAGAGAGAGAGAGAGAGAGAGAATTTCATTGGGTAGATTAACTCAGGTCCGTTTTGGACCTGTTCTAAGTGTGCAACTTTATAGGTTCATGCAACATAGACAATAGGCCTAAAATTTTCATTTCAGCCCAGAAGTCATAAGTGGCCTTTAACAAGACATTACGACTACCCAAATTGTGTGAAAGCCGATAATCCAACATAATCTAATCCACAACATGTATTATAGTCCTTTTATCATATGATATCTTGGTTGAACACAAGACATGGTTTATCTCATCCTTATATAGTTCAATCATATTATTTCTCGATCCTAAATAGACTAATACTGATAACTCTTTATTTGATATTGATAAGTCTTTATCAACTCATTCCAATATGACCATGCATTTTTCTTCATTCTAACTCATCGAGGGACCCATAGATATTTTCTCATAATAAATGAGGGATAAATTCTATCTCAATTGCTCATATTTCTCGTATAACTCATTTTATATCCAATCACAACCTATTTTACAATTTGGTTAAAGATGATGTTAAAATGTGTGTAAGCACCCAATTTCGGGATGCAATTATGCACAATTGTGACGTAAGCCCCTATGATGTAATTTATTTAAAAATTGAACTTGGTTGTTGATTTTCTGGACTTTAGGGACTAAATTGTAACATTTTTTAAGGATTTAATTGCAAATAAGTAAATTTTTTAGGGGTCTTTTGGTAATTAAAAGTTAAAAAAATTAGGATCGACATTTAACAATTTTGACTCGTAAAATCTCTTTTTTTTTTTTTAATTTTTCACGTTTTTTATTATTTTTTTAGCGTTTTGATTGGTTGAAAATTCAATTTTTATCTTTATTATTATCTGATGAAAATTTCAACGCGTTCAAAATGTGTAAATAGTTTTCAAAAATCAAAATTCTTATTAGGTTGTCTTTAAAGAGATGAGCGATCCTGCAAACTGGGAAAGTTAGTACGTGCAGACTCTGCTTTAAAAAGAAAAGAGTCTGCATGCGTGGGGGGAACTTTTTTTCTGCTAAGGTGAGAGGATTTTTACTCACAGTGAGAGACTCATAGAGAGACACAGAGGCACACACTAAGAAAAAGATGAAAGAAAAAACAGAGAGATTGCGAACGCAAAAAAAACCCTAATTTTGGATTCTAAAGTTTTCAAAAACAATAAAATCCCAGTCCAGAATCAACAATACTTCAATTTCAACGGTGATAATCCAATCTGAGGGGCTCAAAAAGGGCATTTGCACAACATCTAAATCTTTAGTGTTATTTTCTATTTCATTTTTACTCTTTTCTATTATTTTCTGTTTATGATTTTTTTTCTTTTATTTTTGTTATTGTTTCGATACTACTCTGCTTATTATTATTATTTTTTTTATGTCTGTATGTGGATTGAGGAGGAGGATACCGCCTATGTTTAATTGAACAGAAGATCCATGGAATGTCATGGATGAACCTGTACTGTTTTTTAATAGTTCTTAGGATTTTAATCTTTATTTTGCATTTATGTGTTTTGTGTAGTTATTTTAATTCATGGTGTATAATTGTTTAAATTTTATACGTAGTTTGCAATAGCCCCAGTAGTGGAAATAGTAAAAAATTTAATTTTCTGCACTTTAAAATTAATTAGTAAAACTAGGTTCACTGGGTATAATTAATTAAAATTAATGGTGGCTTTAGTTAATTAGGGTTTATATGTAATTAAATTAGGTTTTTTTTAGAAATCATATGTGAATGTATTTTGATTTGATTTTGTGATTTTTTTTTTTATGTTTTTAGGCCTTTTCTTTTTTATGTTTTTGGGCCCCAAGCTCACATTTAGGTTTAACCTATTTAAATGAATAGGCTTAAAAATGGTTTAAGACTTTAAATAATTAAAATAAATTTAGGCCCATTAGGTTAATTAGATTTTAGGCTCATTTAGTTAATTAAAACTTGTTTAAATTTAGCTCAGCTCACTTAATTTCATTTCTTTTAAAATAAATAGACCTAGGCCCACATTTCACTTAAAATAAAATCAAGTTAGACTTAGGCTCATTAATTTAATTTTCCTTTAAAATTCAATAGACTTAAGCCCATTCCTTAGACAAATTAAAATAAACAGATCTAGGCTCACTAATTAATAAAAATGTAGGCCCACCTTTAGTCCATTTCTCACTTGTAAATAAATGTAAATCTAGCTAACCTTTTAATAAAATTAACATAGTTTAGATTTAGGGACAACGCAATCTGGAGTGCATTTTTTACTTGTAATTTTATTGACTAAATGCTTAGGGTTAAATGGATGTCAAATAGGGTTTAATAAAATTGCATGTAATTAGAGGATGAAATAATTATTTATAAAATTATTCTAAATGAACACGAGACTAAGAGAAGTTAGTATTATGTATCCATAATCTCCTGGTTGTGGTGCTAGCTTTCTTTTAGGGAATCGAGTACCACCTTTTCAATCTGTCCTAGTTATTACCCTAGGTGGCGACTCCTCATCTCTACGCCATGTCTTTGTAACAGTGGTTAGTGTGTTCTCTAAGGCCTTAAGCCTAAACAGTGTCATGGTTGCTAAAATCTTAGATGCGCGCTAAACCCCGTCATCTACAATGGCGACTCCATTGGGGATAAGAGATACTGATTCTACTTGTATTCTTTAGAATTATTTTTTTCATTATTATTTCATTCTTGCATTCATTCTGCATGTCCCTACTAAACTGATGGCATTGGTTTATGATTCCATGATTCCACTAGCTTTATGGAGTTGTAGATTGGCTAACCATCACTTTTAGCCTTAACTCGGTTCAAGAGAGATTATTAGGCTCATCTGACCAGAGTCTGTAACCCAAGTCCCTAAAGGGGGTAATCTTCTCTCGAGTTGGTAAATGATGTTGGGCCCCTCTGACCTTGGCCTGTAACTCAAAGTCCATAATGGAGAGCATCTTCCTAAGAGAACCTTAACTTTTCACTAGACCCTAACCATATATAATGGCCTGGTTACTTCCCCTGGGATCTTCATCCAAAGTGCTTGTTTGTTTGAATTGCCATAAGGTATTTCTACTTATAAAAGCCCAGGCCTATACCTTTGAAGCTTTTTCAGGCTAATAAGGATTAGGCTAGACCTTTATATTTAGAAATGTTGCTTCTGTGTTTTTTCTTTTAAGAGAGATTTGGCATGCACATCAACTCTTAATATCCCTTGTTAATATGAAGGCCAAAACCAAAAACCCTAGGAAAAGAAACTCGCCATTGAACACGTGTGTGGGAGGAATAAAGTTGGAAGGCTTATGCTTGCATGTTGTTTGTTGATTGCTTCTTGATACTTGCTACTTGTTAAGTGCTTGCCTGCTATTTATTGCATAAACACATGCATCATGCATACATGAATACACATAGTTCATGCATCATACTAATACCTTGTTTCGCAGCCATCATAGATTCATCTGGGTCTTCACGTGTCTGGGGACGAAGAGGTGGCAGATTGACCAGAGTTGATTTAAGTCCGAAGTCTATAGCTCAAAGCATTCTTCACAGACTGGAGAGACTAGAAGGGAGTCCAATCAATCCACTATTCCTAGAAGCTGAATCGGCTCAGACTGAACAGACTGAAATGGAACAACAACCAGAGATGTGGACCTCGGAGGACATTAAAGGAGCTTTGATGGATGTCATGAGAGCTATGATGCAAGATGAACTGAGACAGGCTTTGGCCGAACTAATGAAACCTGTTGTTGGACAACCACCTGTTGCTGTTATTGAATAACCACCTGCTGTAGGAGCTCCACCTATTGTTGTTGCTCCTCCACCTACTGCTAACAATGCTGGGGGGCAACCTGCTCCTAAAAATGTGTTTGCTATTGATGTGAGAATGGAAGACATTGAAAACTACATGGTAGAAAAGGCAAAGAGAGAATCACTTGAATTGGTTAAAGACCTTAAGTCCAAGCAAATGCAAGCAGTGACTTAGAAAATGTCCAAGATGGAAGAGCTGATTGGAGGACAAGGAATAGGATATTCTTTTGACTTTGATGATATGTTACAAATAGAGGGTGATAAGTTGCTTAAAAAATTTAAAATGCCTCAATTGAAAAAATTTGATGGGAGAGGAGACCCTAGAATTCATTTGAGCTAATACACAATAACTATGAGCACTACAAAAGCACCTCTAGTGGTAG
This sequence comes from Mallotus nudiflorus, assembly GCA_947683625.1. NCBI lineage: Eukaryota > Viridiplantae > Streptophyta > Magnoliopsida > Malpighiales > Euphorbiaceae > Mallotus > Mallotus nudiflorus. The sequence goes on along the minus strand of CANTUR010000213.1, from coordinate 1,296,702 downwards.
TCACTAGGTTATTTGTGTTGTCCCTCGAAGGAATGGTTATGAACTGGTACCATAGGTTAGAAAAGTCTATTAGAGCTGATTGGAAGGAACTATGTACTGCATTCTTAAAATAATATGATTAGAACACTCTATTGGAAGTGTCAATTAAGGATTTGGAGTTGACTAAACAAAAATCAAATGAGTCTTTTTCTGATTTCTTAACTCGTTTCATGAATAAAGCAGGGGTGATGAAAAAAAAGCTTGCTGAGAAGGATCAAGTTAGAATGATAGTTTATAATGTGTCACCTAATTTGGTCGAGAGGCTACAGATAATGAATCCCAAAACCTTTGTTGATTTGTATGATAATGGGTTACAAGCTGAGGAAATTGAGAGTGAGAAAAAGAAAACTTCTAGAGGCATAGGAACTCGAAATTACCCAATTGGGGGCATACAATAAGGAAGTACTGGCCGAGCTGTAGAGATACATGCAGTTCAGCAACCTAGAAGGTTCTCTAACTTCAACTAACCACTCTCCAAAGTCCTAGAGAGGCTAATCCAAAAAGGCCTGCTCCGACCCTTAACCTTTTCCAAACCCCCAAATCCAAATCTCCCTGGCTATGATCAAACAGTTATTGCAAGTTTCATCAAGTAGCTGGCCATTTCACAGATTCCTGCATTCGCCTAAAATAAAAAATCCAAAACCTGATAGACTCTGAAAAAATCACCGACCCTGAGAAATCCAATTCCAACCTAAACACCAGAAATAATCGTTTCCCAAACTACCAAAATGGTCCACCTCCAGCCACTATAATGATCAACTTAGGGGTTAGCAAAGAAGAAGTGCTAAGCTCTTTCGAGGACCTTAACCTTATACCCAATGGAGAACTTTTCAGACAACCATAGAAAGGAGTAGAAGATTTACTGGGCCAACCCTTAGGCAAGTTTGATTACAGAGTATTCTACTCGAAACCACCCTCTACAAATATCCCTATTGAATCAATTGAGCCTCAGGTTAGGAAGATTAGTTTGATGATAAGTCGATAAAATAAGAGCCTAAAATTCCTAAGCAGTCACTAAGAGGAGTTGAAGATCTGTTGCGACAACCTTCGGGCAAGTTCGATTATAGAGTATTCTATTCCAAACCCACTTCTACTGACATACGCATAGAAGAGATCGTGTCGACAAGATGGGGTGATGAGTTTGAAGAAGATGAATTCTTAACCCCAGAACTGTCCCAAGAAGGGGTTAAAGAGTTGCTAAGCCAACATATGGACAAGTTGAAGGAGTTGAAAGGAAAAGAAACATGCACAATGGAAGTTTGGAAAAATGGGAAAATAGAACGGATTGTTGGGGCCGTGGACATCTGGTATGATTCTGATGAAGAGAAACCCACTAGAGTCGATGTATGGAGTGATACTCCAAATGTAAATCATATTACTAGAAGTGGGAGGAATTACCGGGCAGTAGAAAAGCAAAATGAAAGGGTTGCAGAAAGGGAAGAAACAGAAGATGCAGAAGTAGAGGAAGGATAGAAAAAGGATATGATTTTGGAAAAACTGAAGAAGGCTAAGGCAAACATCAATATTTGGGAATTACTGATGCATTCAGGCAGCCATAGAAGGGCTCTTATCAAAGCTTTATCAAATATGAGCATTGAAACAGCCGCTACTCCATAAGCTATGGTGGCAAAGGTTAAAGAAAAGAAACACGGGCTGATAACATTCTTAGATGATGACTTGCCTTTAGAGGGAAGAAACCATAACAAGGCTTTATTTATCCCTGCTGAAGTAAAAGGGAAGAGAACCAACTTTGTAATGGTAGATGATGGTTCAGCTATAAATGTATGCCCGCTAAAGATCCTGCCTAATCTGCTGCTGTGTCTGCCACTTGAGGAGGAACCACCCCAGGATTTAGCTACTATCATTAGTGATAGTTTTATTGATGTTTTTTATGAAAAAACTTATGTAATAATGTCTGGTCTTTATGCGGATGAAGATGTTGTTTTTCCTATAGTCAATAACATGAATGCTGGTTTTGCTTACTTGTGTGATGTGTATCCTGATAGTTCTATGCATTATGATTTTTATCGGTCATGCATGTTTGACATTAATTCAATTCAATTTGATTCATTTAACATAGGCACAAATGATAATCCAAAGAACATTTCTATATCACATGATGTAACTCCTGAAGAAAGGAAAAATTTTGAGAGAACATTAACAAAAAGAAAGGTAGTATTCGCTTGGACTTATGAAGACATGCCAGGTTTGGATGGGAAATAGTAGAGCATCACATTCCAACTCATCCAGAAACTAAGCCGGTTAAACAAAAATTGCACAGATTAAGACCAGAATGGATAGAAAAGATAAGGGAGGAAATTGCTAAACAAATACAGGCTAACTTCTGAGAAGTAGTAGACTACCCTCAATAGCTAGCAAACATAGTATCTGTTCCTAAGAAAGATGACAAAGTATGGATGTGTGTAGATTTTAGGGATTTGAACAAAGCCTGTCCAAAAGATGACTTCCCATTACCTCACATTGATGTAATAGTGGATAGTGTTATAGCAAGTGCAATGTATTCTTTTATGGACCGATTTTTTGGGTACAACCAGATCATGATGGCAGTCATGGATAAGATTAGGACAACTTTCATCATAGAATGAGTGATTTATTATTACAAGGTGATGTCTTTCGGACTGAAGAATGCAGGTGCAACTTATCAAAGAGCCGCTACTGCACTTTTCCATGATATGATGCATAAAGAGGTTGAAGTGTATGTGGATAACATGATGGTCAAATCAGAGATAAGAGGAGGACACTTTGAAGCCTTAAACAAGTTCTTAGCCTGAATTAAGAGGTACAACCTGAGACTCAACCCAAAGAAGTGCATTTTTGGAGTTACTTCAAGGAAGCTGTTATGGCATATAGTGAGCAGTTGAGGAATTAAAGTGGATCCAGATAAAGTGAAAGCCATCCAGGAAATGCCAGCACCAAAGATGGAGAAAGAAGTAAGACGATTCCTTGGCAGGTTGCAGTATATTAGTAGGTTTATCGCAAAACTCACTAATATTTGTGACCTTATCTTTAAGCTCTTAAGGAAAGATCAGCCGGTTTAGTGGAATGATGATTTTCAGAAAGCTCTTGATAAGATTAAGGAGTACCTTGTTAATCCACCTGTTCTGAAACCACCTAGATAAGGTAAGCCATTGGTTTTATACTTGGCTTTAGAAGAGGATGCAATGAGGGCAATGTTAGCATAAGAAGGGTCAGATGGAATAGAGCACGCAGTATACTACTTGAGCAAGAAGTTTCTGCCGTACAAGGAAAAATATGATTTAGTAGAAAAGACATGTTTGATCATGATTTGGGCTATGAGGAAATTGAGGCATTATTTTCAATCTTACAGGGTTCAAGCTGTTTTAAAAATAGACCCTCTAAGGTATCTATTTCAAGCATTAGCTTTAACTGGAAAAATGTCTCGATGGTTGGTACTCTTAATTAAATTTGATATAGAGTACATTACTACAAAGGTAACCAAAGGAAGAGCAGTAGCAGAATTCTTAGCTTAGAATGCGATTGAAGGTGAAGAGCAGTGGAATTTGGAGTTTCCAGATGAGAACTTAGCAGTTGTAGAGTACCAAGAGTGGAAACTTTACTTTGATGGAGCTGTAAACAACAAAGGAGTTGGATTGGGAGTGATTCTTGTTACACCAGAAGGAGAAATTATACTAATGGCAAAGAAATTGGATTTCAAGGTCACAAACAACATGGCCGAGTATGAAGCATGTATTTATGGAGTCGAGGTAGTTGTGGCAATTGGAGCAAAAGATTTATTGGTTTATGGGGATTCAATGTTAGTCATTAATCAGGCTAATGAAGAATGGGAGGTAAAAGAGGAAAAGCTGAAGCCTTATATTTGCTATTGGAAAGCCTTAATGAAGAATTTCACTAAATGTCTCTTTATCCATCTATCCAGAGATGATAATAGATGGCAGATGCACTTGTAACACTCTCTTCAATATGGGATAGTGCAACTAGGTTAGCTATGAAACCTTTAGTGATCATAAAGTCTAAAGCACCGTGTTATGGGGGTGAGTAGATTATGAATGTTCAAATGGGGCCTGAAGAAAAGCCTTGGTTTTATGATGTCTAGAGATTCATTGAAGAAGGAATTTATCCAGATGAAGCAGTCTCAAAAGAAAGATATGCTCTTCGTGTTCTTGCATGTAACTATGCAAGTCATGATGGGGTATTATACAAAAGAATGCCAAACGGGATGCAACTCAGGTGTCTCAAAAAGGATGAAGCTAAAGAGGTGATGCAAGAGATTCATGCAGGGGCTTGTGGTTCTCATATAAACGGGATAATTCTAGCTAAGAAGATACTCAGACAAGGGTATTACTTGATGACTATGGAAAAGGATTATATCAGGACAGTAAGACAATGTTGTCAGTGTCAAATCCACGAGAATCTTAGTCACATGCCTCCAACAGTGCTGAATAGTTTATCATCCCCTTGGCCCTCTACAGCATAGGAATTGATATCATAGGAGAAATAAGACCGACAGCATCAAATGGGCATAAATACATAGTGGTGGTAATCGATTACTTTTCGAGATGGGTAGAGGCAGAATTTTTCAACACTCTGAAAGCAAAACAGATGGCACGGTTCATCGAGAAGAGCCTTATTTATAGATATGGGGTTCCACATTATGTTGTGATAGATAATGGGGTTCAGTTTCAAGTAAAAACAATAGAGTTATTACAAAAGTATGGGATTGAGCACCATAAATCTTCACCTTATCGCCCTCAAGCTAATGGAGCAGTGGAAGCAACTAATAAAAATGTTAAGAAAATCCTTTCTAAAATGGTTAAAACCTATAAGGATTGGTCTGAATATCTTCCTTTTGCCTTATGGGGATATAGGACTATAGCTAGAACTGCCATAAACCAAACATCGTTCTCATTAGTATATGGTTGTAAGGCAGTTTTGCCTATAAAAACTGAGATTAAGTCCTTAAGAGTAGTCATGGAGACTAAAATAACTAAGAATGAATAGGCGCAGAAAAGATATGATCATCTAGCATCTCTAGATGAGAAAAGGATGGATGCTTTATTCCATACTCAGATATATCAGAGAAGGATAGCAAGGGCATTTAACAAGAAGGTTAAGCCTGGGAAGATCAAAGCTGGAGATATGGTGCTAAAACAGTCTAGAGCCGTGGTGTTCGATCCGAGAGGTAAATTTAGACTGAATTGGGAAGGACCGTACTTGGTCAAATCGGTCCTACCTAAAGGAGCTTCTAGGATATCAGATCTTGAAGGGAATGAGTTTATGGAACCTGTCAATTTGGATCGCCTCAAGAAGTACTACCTATAAAAAATATGAATAAAAGTAGAATAAAGAAAATAAAATTTGCTGGCTAGAAAACCTAAAAAGGCTAGTCAGGCAAAAGTTAGGACATTCCCTCTGTTTAGAAAACCCACAAAGGGCTGACAGGCAAAAGTTAGGGAAATAAATAAAAAATAATGGTCCCGCTAGCAAATCCAGGTGGTTCTATCTTTTGGATAACAACCCAAGTTTTGTAATGATCATCAGTAGTAACATCAGCATCCAGGTGTATGTTCCGTTCAAGGGCTCTACGAGGCCACAAGCTCCTAATCTTATCCAGAGAATCTTGTCTCAAAGGAAAGCCTTCAAAGTCAGTCAGAACAGTAATGATGAACTGAGGGCAACCATATTGACGACAAAGGCGTAAAGGGGTAAAAAAGGTAGAGAAGTGCAACCCTGGAATAGGAATACAGTGATCATACAACTTAATAGTCATGAACTTTAATCTCTACCAAGGGCAGACCCATATGATCTTAACATCTGAAATCTTCTTCAACCAGTCAACCCATTGGTCCATAGAATGTTTGTCTTTCATTTTTAGAGGACGAGGTTATAATTAATGAGGTTGATAAGTCAAAGGACTAAGGGGTACAGTAAGCAAGCTCAGCTTTTCCTATAACCAAATCTAAAAAAAAGATATAAGAATAATAAAATAAAAGCCCACTAAGTTGAAAACCTGAAAGGGTGGCTTAGGCAAAAGTTAGGGCAAGCCTGCTAAGCTGAAAACCCGAAAGGGCAGCTTAGGCAAAAGTTAAGGCAAAATAAATAAAAGTTTTAGTTGCATACCTGAAGAAGAAGTAACCTGCCTGAAAAACAGTTATGAGTTTTAAAACTATTTAGCCCAATGATGGTCTCATCAAGGACAACTGGCATAGCGTTAGCCCCAAGCTCTACCTGTTCCAAAATACTGACAATGCATGTATCAGCACCATCATGATGAGAAACTAGCAAAAATTGAGCATATAAATAGAAAGCAGCTGTTCTAGTCCAAGAAGCAGTGTTCCTGTCCCGAGTCCCATAGACGGTGATCAAAGAAGAAAGATTAATGGTCCTAAGGTTATGTGTATACATGTAAATATCAGCTGGGGGCAAATCAAAGAACGTAACCAATCTGTCAGGAAATTGCATCTCCAAATCAGGAAGGGCTATCATAGTAGTCGAGTCTAATGTGCTTCCTAGAATAGCAGTAAACTCTTCAATCATTGGACAAAGCTCTTGCTTATTAAAACCAAATACGTGGTCTTTGACATCCCAGAAGGTAGCAACAGCATGTAGGAGATTGTTATCGATAGTCAGGTGCTGAAAAGATTTTAGGGATTTGATGTGGAAAGGTTGAAGCTTATTCCAGTCATCACCAATGAGACTTTTAAGAAATTTGTTCATTTTTTAGAAAGATGCTTGAGTCATGATGAGGGTATGGAGAATGAAGGAGAATGCCCCTTGTATGGTCTTATATAGGGAAAGAAGATGAGTTCATGTGGGAAAAGGATTTTACTAGCAAAGAAAGATGTGGATAAGTAGATAGAATCTGAGAAGGATTAGGATAAATAGATAATTGGGAAAATAATCCATTCTTTTAATTATTTATCTATCCAATATTATCGATCTTGGAAAAGGATTAAGATAAATGGATAATTAATTAAAAAAGGATAATATTCATTAACTATCTTTTTTAATTAGTTATTTATATAAAAAAGGGCCCGCTAAGTTGAAAATCTTAGGTAAAAGTTAGGGCAAGCTCACTAAGTTGAAAACCTGAAAGGGCGGCTTAGGCAAAAGTTAGGGGAAGCACGCTAAGTTGAAAACCCGAAAGGGTGGCTTAGGCAAAAAAAAAAAAAAAGATGCAAACACTGTTTCAGTTCTATATAACAGTGTTTGAGACAGTACATGAGTAAAAATCGCAATACAATAGAGAGCAGTCAGATACAGACACACAGAAAGTCAGGAATATAAAAACTCTAAATCACTCATCTCGAGCTCTAGTATCAGGCCATGGGCTCCATCCTCTGGTAGGGTCATCATGATGATAAATGTCTGGAAATCTAGCAGATGAAATCCTAGCACTATATGGATCAAAGCCCAAGTCTGCAAGCTACCGATGAAGCATCTCGTTCTCTCGCTATAGACCGCTGGAATAGCTCTGCATACATAGAAAACATCATATCATATGCATTACATGCATAGTATGCATACATTTTTATTTTCTTAGTGAAGGCGCTTACCCTCCAACTGTCTGTAACCTGCATCGTAAATAATCTCTAAGATGAGGCAAGTCCGTATAGATACTCTGCCTGTGCCTAGGGAATCTGTTTTGTAAAATTTTATTAATATTAATGTCAAGTGTACAGATCCATACAAAAAATAAAGCAAACAGACTCACATGAGAAGCATCTGGTGGACAAAAGCTAAGAAGTTGAGCATCACCAAACTGCATCTGCTGCTCAACTAGAGCCTAAATAGTGGGAGCCCAATAGAATATAGACTTGTTTGGAAGAGAGACATCACCAAGCATAGCATCGATAAAGGCCCTATCACGGCTAGTCCTAACATACTACGGACTAGGCCTGGACTCAAACTTCTCAGTCTCAAGGCCGGTCTCAGGATCAGGAATAGTCTCAATCTCCTGAACAGTTTTAGTCTCTACCTCCTCTGCTTCAATAGCAGGAGAGTGAACTTCCTCAAACTGAAAAAAAGAGTTATTCACAAATTCCAGGAAGATAATTGAAATCATTAGGAGATACCTCAACATCACTAATAGGAATCTGCTCTAAAAGCTTCTCCTGGATATATCATTGATAATGGTGGGATTACTCAAGCAAAGTCAAAGCTTCATGCCCCTGCAGTGCCTCCCTTAGCTCTGATCCAGCAAGATTAGAACTCCATAGCATAGAAGCATGAATACGAAAACGAACACGTCGCCTAGTAGGTCTTGCAAACCAGCGATATACTCGCTCACTAAGATACCACATCTTGCAACCATATCCATGAAGTATAATCCTTAGTGTCTCTAGCCTCACTGCACTAGCCATGAAGTCGTATCGCTGGAAATCATCGGCACCTTCCAACCAACAAGGATCAACCTACAGATTTTCATTTTCATTCTCTAAATTAAGTTTCATTAGCTAATACTAATCATTTTATTATTTTTACCAGGTTCCATTCTAGAGCATTCAGATGGTCACGTTATGTCTGAAGTGTGTTCCTAGTACTAGCAAGGCGAGATGAACCCTATCTTTGCATTAAAGGCAGGCTCCTATCCAGGCTAACGGCACTAAAACCTTGAACCAGCCCAAGCTCAATACTTTAGATCTGAGAAAGAAAAGGAGTTAGTAAAATCAGAAGAGGGATTAGGAAGTATGCAAAAATTAAAGGCAAATAAGAACATACATGTAATGTATGCCAAAAGCTGCACATGGTCACTGTGCCTTTACAAACAGTGTCGAGTTTGTAGTAAAGATAAGCAAGTGCTGCAGATCCCCAATCAAGAGTAATGACCTGGTATAAGTCCCGCAGGGGGCCTAAAAGAGCAATGCTCACCTCATGATCAGTCTCACAAAAAAGAGTAGTGCCTAGCAAGATGAGGAGGAAACATCTCACCTTCTGAGCAATCTGACGAGGATTAGTAGTGGGTAAACGTTTGAAGCCCTTAACCAAAGAGGAAAGAACTACGTTCTTATGGTTCTTCCACGCTAGAGCGAACCCAATCAAATCTCGCATGTACTGACTCCGTCTATGCTTCGAAAGACTGCAATAGCTGATGTCAAAGGGTACAGGAGTCCCTTCAAATGTGATACCAGTAATAGCAGAGAAACTTATAGGTGTTATCGTTAACTTGCTTACAAGTGTATAGAAGATGTGAGTGGTGTCCATCCACCTCTCAATCAGTGCAAACAAGGAATAATGATCTGATCTACCTCGAGCAGTCGGAAGAACATCAACGAAGCATCTGAAGCCCGAGGCCCAGATGATCTGTGTCATATTCTCTGGCAAACCATGGAACAATTCTCGTGCCAAATGGAAGCATCCCGCGAATTTCAGTGGTTTCTGAATAAAATTTAGAAAGAAAAGTTTAAAAAATAAATAAAATAAATATAAAATATGAAAACAAAATTTTGGAAATTGAAATTATGGATTTTCGATCGGAAATCCATAATCTCGATTGGAATTATGGGTTTTCGATCAGAAATCCACAATTCCGATGGGAAATCTAGATTTTTTGGTCTGAAATCCAAATTTTTGATCGGCAATCTAGAAAATCGATTGGTCATGCATGCAATTCCAATAACTCCCAACTATTTTTCAATATTTAATTTGAATTTTTTTGTGTATATCCCAATTAATTTTTAAATTTAATTTAGTTAGCATGCATGTAAATTTTTACACTGTAAAAATTAATCATTATAGCTAATTATTTGAATTAATCTTACAAAATGAAGTAGAAATGATAGAAAATACCTCATTGCCAGTCTGTGAAGACCTATGAAGATGCAAACAGGTCAAAGGAAAGATGATATCACCTTCTTATAGTCCAAGTTTATTATGTGGAAAACGTGGACTCCAAAATTATCGAATTTGCTTGCTTGTCTACTCTCCCACATGGCTCATATTGCCGGTGGGCTATTGGATTAGACGGATTGAAAATCGAACCACAAATGATCAAGAAATCAAGAAAAGAAAAATTTGAATCAATTGGAAAGAAAAGAAGAAAAAAGGGAAAAGAATAGGAAGAGAAGGGAAGTGATCGACATGGGAAGGGTATATAAAATGGAAAATATCCATTTTAATTCTTCTAATTTATATTCTTTTTATTCATCTTTTATTTCTTGCAATTTGGTCCACAATTGCATTTGGATTAGGAACATATTCCTAATTAAATCATGACATTCATCAAATTAATAATTCATTGAATTATTAAAACTGCATAATCAATCTGTGATTCTAAATTTTCTGTCAAGTACAGAATACAAAATAAGATTACAGAACTCATTTTTTGCATTTTACATGCATGATTTCAATTAAAGGTTTCATATGCTACACAGTAGCTATGATATGAATTTCAAATGATTATGTTATGTGCTGCACAATAGTTATAACCTTCATTATATTATGTACTGCTTAGCAGTTATGACATAAACTTTCAAATTCATCAGTGCTTGATGTTCCATAAGAATTATAGTAAGTCTCAATTTATCTACATTAGACGTCCCATAGGGAATATAGTGTGCATCGTTAGACGTCCCATAGGGAATATAATGAAATTCAATTTGACTATACTAGCCATCCCACAGGGAATATAGTGTGCATCGTTAGACGTCCCACAGGGAATATAACGAAATTCAATTCAACTACACTAGACGTCCCACACGAAATATAGTGTGCATCATTAGACGTCCTACAGGGAATATAATGAAATTCAATTCAACTACACTCGACGTCCCACAGGAAATATAGTATGCATCGTTAGACGTCCCATAAGGAATATAACGAAATTCAATTCAACTACACTAGATGTCCTACAGGGAATATAGTATGCATCGTTAGATGTCCCACATGGAATATAAAAAAATTTAATTCAACTACACTAGACATCCCACAGGGAATATAATGTACATCGTTAGACATCCCATAGGGAATATAACGAAATCCATCATTGCTAGACATTCCACAAGAACTATAACAAGTTTTCAACTTATCATTGCTAAACGTCCCATGGGGAATATAGCAAAAACTCATTTGCACAAAGTCTATTAGACATTTAGCAGGAAATATAGTGAGACGTGCCAAACATCATACTTTGCTCAGCAATTTGAGCATCAATCTATCATTTAGGATATAATCAAGTGTCATAATTTCTTTCTTTCGAAATTGTGTGCTTCTATTACTTTATCGTAATTTGTCAAGCAAACAGCGACAAAGGGGGGCAACTGTAAGCACCTAATTTCGGGATGCAATTATGCACAATTGCCACGTAAGCCCCTATGATAAAATTTATTAAAAAATTGAACTTGGTTGTCGATTTTTTGGACTTTAGGGACTAAATTGCAATATTTTTTTAGGATTTGATTGCAAATAAGTCAAATTTTTAGGGTTCTTTTGGTAATTAAAAGTTTAAAAAAAAATTAGGATCGGCATTACACAATTTCAACTAGTAAAACCTCTTTTTTTTTTTTAATTTTTCGTGTTTTTTTATCATTTTTTTAGCATTTTGATTGGTTGAAAATTCAATTTTTATCTTTATTATTATCTGATGAAAATTTCAACACGTTCAAAACACGTAAATAGTTTTCAAAAATCAAAATTCTTATCAAGTTGTTTTTTAAGAGATGAGCGATCCTACAAACTGAGAAAGTCAATACGCGCAGACTTTGCTTTAAAAAGAAAAGAGTCTGCGTGCATGGGGGAACTTTTTTTCTGCTAAGGTGAGAGGATTTTTACTCACAGTGAGAGACTCATGGAGAGACACAGAGGCACACACTGAGAAAAAGATGAAAGAAAAAATAGAGAGACTGCGAGCGCAAAAAAACCCTAATTTTGGATACTGAAGTTTTCGAAAGCAATAAAATCCCAATCCGGAATCAACAATACTTCAATTTCAATGGTGATAATCCAATCTGAGGGGCTCAAAAAGGGCATTTGCACAGCATCTAAATCTTTAGTGTTATTTTCTGTTTCATTTTTACTCTTTTTTATTATTTTCTGTTTATGATTTTTTTCTTTTATTTTTGTTATTATTTCGATTATTTGATTTCATTACTACTCTGCTTATTTTATTTTATTTTTGTTTTGATGTCCGTATGTGGATTGAGGAGGAGGATACCGCCTGTGTTTAATTGAACAGAAGATCCATGGAATGCCATGGATGAACCTGTACTGTTTTTTAATAGTTCTTAGGATTTTAATCTTTATTTTGCATTTATGTGTTCTGTGTAGTTATTTTAATTCATGGTGTATAATTGTTTAAATTTTGTACGTAGTTTGCAATAGCCCCAATAGTGGGAATAGTAAAAGATTTAATTTTTTGTACTTTAAAATTAATTAGGAAAACTAAGTTCACTGGGTAAAATTAATTAAAATTAATGGTGGCTTTATTTAATTAGGGTTTATATGTAATTAAATTAGGTTTTTTTAGAAATCATATGTGAATGTATTTTGATTTGATTTTGAGATGTTTTTTATGTTTTTTTTTTAATGTTTTTGGGCCTTTTTTTTTTTTTTTATGGTTTTGGGCCTCAAGCTCACATTTAGGTCTAACCCATTTAAATGAATAGGCTTAAAAATAGTTTAAGACTTTAAATAATTAAAATCAATTTAGACCCATTAGGTTAATTAGATTTTAGGCCCACTTAGTTAATTAAAACTTGTTTAGACTTAGCTCAGCCCACTTAATTTCATTTATTTTAAAATAAATAGACCTAGACCCACATTTCACTTAAAATAAAACCAAGTTAGACTTAGGCTTATTAATTTAATTTTCCTTTAAAATTGAATAGACTTAAGTCTATTCCTTGGACAAATTAAAATAAACAGATCTAGGCTCACTAATTAATAAAAATGTAGGCCCACCTTTAGTCCATTTCTCACTTGTAAATAAAATGTAAATCTAGCTAACCTTTTAATAAAATTAACATTGTTTAGATTTAGGGACAATGCGATCTTGAGTGCATTTTTTACTTATAATTTTATTGACTAGATGCCTAGGGTTAGATGGATGTCAAATAGGATTTAATAAAATTGCATGTAATTATAGGATGAAATAATCATTTATAAAATTATTCTAAATGAACACGAGACTAAGAGAAGTTAGTATTCCGTATCCAGAATCTCCTATTTGTGGTGCTAGCTTTCTTTCAGGGAATCGAGTACCACCTTTTCAATCTGTCCCAGTTATTACCCTGGGTGGTGACTACTCATCTTTATGTCATGTCTTTGTGACAGTGGTTAGTGTGTTCTCTAAGGCCCTGAGCCTAAATAGTGTCGCGGTTGCTAAAATCTTGGACGCGCGCTAAACCCCGTCGTCTGCAATGTGTCAAAATACAAAATTTATTATGTAGGTAACCATGATGATTTTAGGTTAGAGGACTCAAATAATACTACTATGATGAGAATCACTTATGACAATTATCCATATAGTATTCTCATAATGGATTGATCTAGTACATTATTTCTCAAATATGTATCTATGAGTTGAATTAATATCTCATATACATTATTAATAAAAAATAATCATCAGTCAATTTCATACTAGTCTATATTCATTATTGTTCCAATGATAATAACTGACCAGGGATAATTTATAATAGAATTCAAATTTTGCCTAATAGTTTTACTATCAAGTCATATACTTGATCTTATGTAAAATTATTATTCAATGAAATTATTAGAATTAGCTAGTAATAATAAAAATGTCTCTTTATTAATATATGAAATATGAAAATGTCAAAATATGACCATTATATGATTGACTTAAGGCATATCACTAACACTTGACTCTTTGTCGTGAGACACTTGATCACCATTGTGGGGGTCAAATGCACGAGAGGTACTGAACTTTAATTTTGTTACAATTCAATTACTAAATTGTAATTTATATCTTTTTAGATACTGAACTTTTATTTAATTTCATAGCAATCACTTAAAAATTTTTCTAGTACTGAATAATCTAAAATTAAAAATATTTTTACAAATAAATCCATATTTTCTATACATTTATAGGAAATAAGAAAAAAAAATTGAAACTTATTTTGATTTCGCCTAGTAAGAACAAACAAAATGATTTTTAAGAGAAAATTAGAAAACTAAAATTTTTTAAAAGTACTCTTTTTAAAACAAAATTAAAGTTAAATAAATGCAATATCCACAAAGTTGGGTCACTACCATTGCATTTAATCCCGATTATGGTGTGCAACAATCATGATTGTGAAGTAGCTCGTGAAGAGTGTTGGAAACTTGAGAATTTTAGGTTTCTTAACTTCAAATGACCTCTACTATAAACCTAACTTATATACTACTTAAGTACACTAATTAGTGAATTAAAATTGATTTGTCAATATCAAAATATGGATAATTACACATTGATCATGCAAATGATCAACATTTTACTTTCAAAATAATTAGTTATTTCAATGTTATAGTAATTGTGCTCCAAATAGGTTAACTCCAAGTGGCAACTACCTCTAAAAGGAACTAGCCACTCTACATCATGGAAGACTTGGCCTAAACTTTCTTATCTTGAGACATTTTTTTTATTGAAATATTGTTAATTAATCAAGACTTGCTTTTTTTTTCCTAAAGTAGTTAATTTAGTTATGGGTGTAAATGAGCTGATGTAATCGTGACCAATTTGGTGTTTACTCAATAAAAACTCATTTAATAAACGAGTCCATTTCAATCTATATCAAACTTGTTAAGGATATCTTTTGTTATTATTCAGCTATCATTTGTTATTCTGTTTGTATTTTAGCTTGTTACCACTTCTTCATATTTATCCTTTAGCTAATGGTTTCTATTCTTTGTAATATATATACAAATGTAGCTTCCCTTGTTTCAATATACAAAAATAGAGTAATTTTTATACTCTTCAAAAGACATTTTTATATGGTATCATAACTATCCTTCATTCTTGACTAATTTTCTCCATGGCAACCAGCTCTAACACTGTAATTTTACCTGCCTCTAACATCAACAATGCTCCCACAACCCAAACCCATCATACTTTCGCCATAAAGCTCAACTTTCATAATTATCTCACCTGGAAGACCCAGTTCTTACCACTACTCAACTACCAAAACCTGACCTATTTGTTGATGGCACTAAGCTAGCACCATCCAAAGAAATTCCCGATCCAAACAATTCCAATTAAATCATTCCCAATCCGATTTCATTAATTGGTTTGTCAAATACCAAATGCTAATGACTTGGATTTTATCCTCCTTGGAAGAGGTTTATTCATATGTTATAGGATTAACATCCTCTCTTTAAGTATGGAATGTAGTGGCTCATGCTTTTGGTTCAGTATCACAAAACCGACAATTACAACTACATATTGACCTGTAGGAACTCAAGAGGAACGACATGACTATTTCCCAATAGTTACAGAGGGTAAAAGCTCTTGCTGATGAGCTTGGAGCTTCTGGACGCCAACTCTCCATAGCCAAATTCAATGCGATTATATATCGCAATATTAGTTCTGAATACCACCCTATCATCACAGCCCTCAATCTCAGCATTGATCCTATCCCATTCCATGAATTACATGGATGTTAGTTGCTTATGAAATTCTTCTTCGTAGCACTCAAGAACCACCCTTGGCTCACCTCGCCTCCAAGACTAATCAATCCCTCTCCCCATCTCGACCAAATCAATTCTCTTCTCACCCTCCTGTACCCAATCCTTCACCCTGATACAC
The DNA here is from genome assembly GCA_947683625.1 of Mallotus nudiflorus. NCBI lineage: Eukaryota > Viridiplantae > Streptophyta > Magnoliopsida > Malpighiales > Euphorbiaceae > Mallotus > Mallotus nudiflorus. The sequence continues at coordinate 1,280,924 of CANTUR010000213.1, read as the reverse complement.
TTTTTTCAATTCACAGCAGCGTGTTCGCTGTCAAATATATTATTACCGAAATCACTTAGCTAAAGAATGTCATCGTCGTTTTGCCATAAATGATAGTCTCTCACAAGCCAATCAAGTCTCTTAGCACTCTCTTGGTCCGAATTACTCAGCCTAGTACCCTGATACAGGTGCTATGCACTATATGACACCTAACCTGTCTTCTTTAAATATCAATGATTCTTACAAGGGACTGGACTGTTGACCATTTTCATGATCAAACTCCTAATTTTGGACTTTGAAAAATAATTTTTATACTAATAATTTCAATTAAGTGTGTAGGGAATTATATACCAAACATATACCAAGCATATACACTTTTGGGTGAATAGTGACTTTTCGGGCTGCTTGAACCTCTAAGATTGAAGAAGACTTTTGACTTATTTAGAGCTCTTGAATGAGAAAATGAGCTTCTTCAATTTTGAATTAGACATCTTAAGCTTTCCAAATTGTACTTTCTCATCAAAATCCAAGTTCATTTAGGTATTAAAATCTTCAGTCGAAGTTAAAATATGCAGCTTGCATTTCAGTTTGCACAGCTCTTGGTAATTCAGCAATAACTTGAGCTACAGATGTCAAAATAAGGTGATTAAAAGTTTTATGGAAATATAAGATAATTATCTAAAATTTTTTATGAAGAAAATTTTGGCTTAATCGATCATATTTATTCCCGTTTATGAGCATCTTTTGAAGTGATCACGAGCAGTCCGTCAAAGGAGCATTTGGAGCACATTTTTGCCAAAAGATGGCAGTGCTCCTCAAGAGCTGGTGTTTTGTGACCTGCTCATGAGCAGACCTTTGAAATCATTTTAATGAGATTTTTTGAATATAACGGCTATAATTTCACCCCTCATGAGCACTGTTCACTCGTGAGTAGCTCGTGAGCAGCCCTTGAGCTGCTATAAGTTCAAGAATTGATTCAAAATCAATTCTAAACATTAGAGACATGATTGATACATCCAAAAAATACATTTTTGAGTTTTTTTTTTATATAAACACAACTTAAAATTCAATTGAAAGGTTAAGAAAACTTGTGCATCATTCATCATTTTCTTAAACATTCAATTGAGCTCTAAAACTTTCTTTTAATCAAATTCTTTATGTATAACTCTTGTAAGAGTTGGTGAGTGATTAGAATAGACATTCTTATTCTTCTATTTTTTGGGTTTAGAAAATGGAAAGTGAGATTCTATTCTAAAGGAATTGGTTTAAGTGTTTAGCCATTAAAACACTTGGGAATTTGGTTTTTGAGTGAGCCTTGAAAACTCAAGATTGTAAGGTTGTAAGAGTGAGCCATAAAACTCTTGTGTATTCTCAATCTTGTTAATAAGATTGTGGGTGATTAAAAAATCCTAACTTGGGGATAAGTTAGGTGGAGACGTAGGATTATTTGTGAATCCGAACTCCTTAAATATTTGTGTTCTTCATTCTTCCTTCTCTACTTTTACTCACTTCTTGCAAATAATTCCTTTAATTTCCCATTTTTATTCGATAGTCCTATTCACCCCCCCCCCCTCTAGGACTATTTCAAGGACCATATTTAGGTTGCTAATGGCCAAGGTTTGCACATTTCTAACATTGGTTTCTCTACCATTCATTCTCCTGCCAAAACCTTTAAATTAAATAATGTCTTACATATTCCATCTTTTAAAAAATCATTACTTTCTGTTTAATAATTTGCCACTGACAATTCTTGTTTTTTTGAATTCTATCCCACTTATTTTTTTATCAAGGATTTGGAAACCAAACACACTCTTCTTCACGGTCCGAGTAAAGATGGACTCTACATGATTGCTTCCGCACCCCAAGCACACAATGTGGAACGCGTCTCTATTCAAACATGGCACAGTCACTTTGGTCACTCTCAAATCAGCACCGTTCAAAAATTAATAAAGACTTTAAGTTACCTTGTAGTGATTTCTTTAATTTTTTAAAGTTTCATTATTCCTCATGTCGTTTAGGCAAGATGTCAAAATTTCCTTTAGCTAAGGTCGAACATAAATCCACTGCACCTTTCTAAATTTTATACTCAAATATTTGGGGTCCAGCCCCGATGGTCTCTACCCTTGGCCATTGCTATTTTGTTGTGTTTGTGGATGAATTCACTCGATTTTCTTGGATTTTCTACCTGAAACAACGCAGTGAATTGTCCTTAATTTTCCTTCAATTTAATGCCTATATTGAATGTCAATTTGGCACACAAATTAAAGCTTTGCACAGTGACTGGGGTAGTGAATATTGCGAAGTGCATAATTTCCTTCTTTTTTACAGTATTTCCCAAAAAATTGTGTGTCCACACACCCATGAGCAAAATGGAATTTCAAAATGAAAAATTAGACATATAATTAACACAACCCTTTCTTTACTTGCACACTCCTATGTTCTATTCAAATATTGGAATTTTGCTACTGAACATGTTGTTGCTCTTATCAATAGCATGCCAAGTGATGTCCTACATGGCTCTAGTCCTTTTCAGAAGTTTCATGGTCACACTCCCAATTACAAGCATTTCAAAACATTTGGCTGTGCTATCTTTCTTTTACTTTGACCATACAATTGTTTTAAATTTGCTTTCAGGTCCTAAGCATATGTCCACCTTGGTTTCACAAAAAATCATTCTAGTTTCAATTGTCTAATTCCTAAAATTGGTCGCATTTATCATGCACGTTTTGTTCATTTTAATGAGTCTTCATTTCCCTACTATATTCAACCTTACCATGTTGAATCCCACATTACTTCCACCACTACACCATGGATGACAATCATGCAACAGAGTCCACTCCACTTGGTCACTTTCCAGGTATGGTTTCCTCCTCTAACTCCACTTCTACTACTCTCACTTCTTCTCCAACTCTATCTTCCACTCAACAGTTCTTATCCACCCCGACATCCACTTCCAACACCGATCTGCCCTCTCCACCTTCATCCCTATCTACACAACCTTCTATTCAACTAACTGTCGATCTTACCAAATACAATAACACCACCTCAGCCTCCCAGCCTCAACGCACTCATTCTATGACACTCCGACCAAAAACTCTCACCAAACGCCAAGCATACCTTACCACCCAACATCCAATCTCCATTCCTTAACCAAATTACCTCCTCTCCGAACCAACCATATTCTCCAAAGTAAACAAACATACAGAATGGAGAGATGCTATGCAAACTGAAATTAATGTCTTAGCTACTAACAACACCTGGACATTGGTTCCACATCCATCAGATAAGAATATTATTGGTTGTAAATGGGTGTTTCGTATCAAATGAAAACCCGATAGATCTATTAAATGATATAAAGCGAGATTAGTGGCAAAGGGGTATAATCAACAACATTGAATAGATTATTCCGAAACTTATAGTCTTGTCATTCGTGCTACTACCATTCACACAATCCTTAGCCTTGCTGTCACTCATGCTTGGCCCATTCGCCAAATAAATGTCACTAATGCCTTCCTTCATGGCTCCTTGACAGAGGAGGTGCACATGTCTCAACCTCTAGGTTTCATCAATCCCCACCATCCCGATCTTCTTTGTAAACTACATCGCTCTCTTTATGGGCTCAAACAAGCCCTGAGAGCTTGGTACACTAGATTGGCTCAGTTCCTTTGTCAATAACGCTTTATCTCTTCTAAGGTTGATTCGTCCCTCTTTATTCGTATTACTGATGCTAACAAGTTGTTTATTTTGATTTATGTTAATGACATTTTGATCATAGGTTCATCCCTCAGTGACATTAATTATGTTATGTCTACTTTGCAATAGGAATTTCCCTTGCGTGACCTTGGTCCTCTCCACTACTTCTTGGGCATCGAAGTTATTCGCTCCTCCAGCGCGCTTCTCCTCTCCCAACAACAATACATTCTGGACCTTCTTGATAAGATGAACATGCGTGATTGCAAGCCTTACAACACTCCCGTGGCCAACACACCAGCCTTAAAGAAGTAATCCAACACACTCCTCTCAAATGGTGAACTCTATCGGCAAGTTATAGGCGCTCTACAGTATGTCACTTTGACCCGGCTGGACATAGCCTTTGCCGTCAATAAACTTTGCCAATTCATGCACACTTCCACCAATATCCATTGGCAAGCAGTTAAAAGAGTTCTCCGATACCTAAAACAGACGGTTAACATATCCCTTTTATTCACTCCTTTATCCTCTCTTTCACTTTAATGCTTCACAGACAGTGACTGGGGAGGGTGTCCAGATGACAGACATTCTATAAATGGTTTTGCCATTTACCTTGGCAATAATATTATCTCTTGGATGGAAAAAAAAACCCACAATCACCCGATCATCGACTGAAAGTGAATATAAAACAATTGCTAATGCTACAGCTGAGGTAATGTGGATTCAATCTTTACTCCAAGAACTTGGTCATTCTTCTCCCACAGTCCCTACCTTGTGGTGTGACAATGTTGGTGCAATTTATCTTTCCTCTAATCCCATTCTACATGCTCGTACTAAATATATTGAACTCAACACTACTTTGTCCGTGAACAAATACAAGCAAACGCCTCAACATTCAGTTCATTTCATCTGCTGATCAAGTAACAGATATACTCACTAAACCACTGCCTACTACATCTTTTCTCAATCATTGCAGCAAGCTTCGATTAACTCTCCGACCACCATCAGCTTGACGGGGGGTGTTAAGGATATCGTTTGTTATTATTCAGCTATCATTTGTTATTCTATTTGTATTTTAGCTTGTTACCACTTCTTCATATTTATCCTTTAGCTAATGGTTTCTATTCTTTGTAATATATATACAAATGTAGCTTCCCCTGTTTCAATATGCAAAAACAGAGTAATTGTTATACTCTCCAAAAGACATTTTTATAAAAGTCAACTTATGAAGCTCACAAACAAGCTCGAATAAAAACTCATAAACCAGCTCGTAATTTTAATTTTTACTAATTTGATTATATATATATAATATATAAATTAATATTGTAAAAAATATTGTAGAAAATATATTATTAGAATAAAATCACAATTTTTATCAAATATCACTACAAGAAAATTGATCTATAACATGAGGAAATTTCTGGTTGTTCATCTAATTTCTAGTTATTTATAAGTGTTGTTTTTGGGTTACTTGAAGTTGATTTCATTCCAGAGTTGTTAGCTAAGGTTTATGTTTGACATGATCTTTAATACTACCGATCTTTTCCTACTGTTGGGTTCATTTTTTGATTCACAAGACTTTTTTTGAATTTTATCCTATTTCAATTCTTATATTCTTCTATTTGTGAATTGGTTTTATTCCTTATAGCCAACTGGTTCTAGCTTTATTACTTATCTCATTAATAGATTTTGGATTTTTTTTCCAAGGGAATCAATATTGTTTTCTATAATTTTAATGCTTTTCTTCCTTATTTTAGGATGATGCTTAAATCCATTGACACATTTTGGATGTCTTCTTTTTGTTTCAAGGTAAATCTCAATGTCATTACATGATTTTTATTAATATTTTGTCAATTAGATAAATAAATTCAATAACTTGTTATAGTTTCATTATTATTTTAACTTTTACATTTATTATTTCATATTAATCTTAAAGGCAAATATATACATTTTGTTTTATTTTTTGTAGGTTGTTTGTGACAAAAAAAATGACATGAGAAATATTGATTGACTTTGTATTTTTTTTCTCTGATTGTTGATTGATATTACATTATCCTTGTATTTAAAACTTTATTAATACCAGGCAATAAAAAGTTAGAGAAGAAACTCTGACAATATTTTATATTTTGATCATCCATTTATCTATAGAACTTATATACTTTTTATGGATACTTAAACACATACAACTCTTATTATCAAAAGCATTTCAGTTGAAGGAATGTATTACAATTATCTACTTTGTGTTTTCTTTAAATTAAACTTATATATATATATATATATAATCATGGCCAATTTTAAATATAATGGGAGAAATTTCAGTTGATAAAGTGTTTGTTAGTGAGGAGAAAAATTGATATAGCAAGAGAGATATGATCAATAAAATATTTTTAATAACGGGTAAATTATATTGTTATTATAAAAAAATTTATTGTTAAAATGTCATTTACTGAGAGAAAAAATTGAAATAATGAAGTAATATTATACCACTAAATATCTCTTTAATATTAGACCCTTGATTCTACCGATTATTGATTTTTGACTTGTATGTATTATTTAACCTTGTGTCGATCTAACAAATTAAATTTATGTTGCAGGCATTTTTTAAATATAAGTCTGATTCCATCAAACATGCACTGCCGCAATAAAAGTAAATGTTTTACCCCTTAAATACCAAAGGATCATTTCCTTTTTCTTTTGCTTTCTTTTTTTTTTTTCTTTTTAAAAAAAGTCTTTTTTTCAAATTCCACAAAATTTAAATTAATTTTCTCAAATTTTTAGTTTTCCGACATTGATGACATGCTTTTTTTTTTTAACTAATGCCATTCTTAATTTTTTTAAATTTTTTTTATGTATTAGAAACAGATTTCTAGATATGTTTAATTATTAATATTTTTTAATCTAGTCATATGTTCAATTATGTGTTTATATGTAATAATTCTTTTTGTTGTTTAAAAAAATTTGATGAATTTTTGGGTAAATAAGTTTCCATTATATGTGCGAGGTTTATTCAATCTCTCTATATGACAATTTTGATATAGAAAACTGCTTGTTGATAAAAAAAAAAAAAAAAAAAAAAAAAAAAAAATCAAATAGAGCAGAGTGTATTTTAGTTAAAAAAAAAAATTCATCGTTCCAATATGATTGAAAATTTTCTACAACCATTTTTTACATATAATGTCTAGATATGTACATTTAAAATGTCCAATTACAGTTTTATATAAAAAAAAAAAAAATTAAAGTGTCATTTTGCATTTTTCTAAACTTTTTAAATTATTTGAAAAATTAATTGTGTAATTTATGATTTTTTTTGTCTTCAAAATCTTTCGAGAAAGTTAATTAGGAAAACTAAAAACCCATAAAACTTTTTTTGCAGAATAGAACATTGTTTTTTAATTAATTTTTTATTATCCATAAATTTGTAAAAGACAGAAAGTGTGACAGTAGAAATGAAATTTTTTGTCTCTGTGTGTGTGTATATATATATATATATATATATTTAAGTTGAAAGAGCAAAAATGAGCACAATAAACAACACCCTTCAGTTATTAGAATTATAGTATTTATGTAATTTATAAAGTAACAAAAACAATCCTCAACAACCAATAAATAGTCATAAATTGCCTCTCTACATGTATGTTCTAAAATCTCAACTGTATGAAAAAAAATATATATATTCCTCATTTCTTTTTACACCAATGGATAAAAAAGGAAGAAAATATTATTTTTGAAGCCACCAAATAATAATAAACTCAAAGCTTATTATTATTGTAATTACATAGGAGCTGAAGCAGGAGCTCCAATGTAAGATGTTGATGCCTCGCTAGAAGTAGGACCATTGGCTGCACCTGAGCTCATCAGCTGAATCATTGATCGGTGTGGGTTGGTTCGGGCTGCATGGCACAGGTCAGGCAAAAATGCACCTGCATTTGTGCAAAAGAAATATTATAAGTTATATTATACAAAATTTTAATTAGCTTCCTTCTAGGATGAAGAATTCTTTGATTGAAGGTGAGGCAAAAGCAAAGAAGCAAGGTACAAATGCCTTAACCAATAATCATATATAGATTAAAAGTGAAAAAAACAAAACAGAGAATTTTAAAAAATAAAGTTGTAAACTTTTAATTAAAAGAGAGAGAGAGTTTGTGATAGTGTATAATTTTTTAAAAAATAAAGGGTATGATGTTATATATTTTGAACAATTATATATAATGATGGTATTTTGTTGATTTTTTTTTTTTTTTTTTTATCTAATATTTCTAGTATTCAGTAATCATAAGAGTTTCGACTATTTAACAGCTCCAAAGTATTCAAAATTAATTTGATATTATATATAAGATGATATTATATTATTATTTTGTTGATTATTATTATTATTGACTTTTTTGGTTATACATAATTAGGGGAGAGAAAACACCAATTAGGAGTCGCCAAGTCTCGAACTGGAGATCTACAGTACCCGTGAAGCTTCAGTCATTGGACCAAGCTTTCGCTGGCATTATGGTTGACAATCATAAGATGACATAAAATTTTAATTTTAAATTTCTTGATTAAGGTATATGATAATGATAGTATTCAAACATGACGTTATTAAAATGTAATTTAGGTAAGAAACAATTAAGACCCACTTTTCCAATTAGAAAATCATACTAACCATAATTTCTTTTTAAAATTGTTTCGAAAATTTTCAAAAATTTTCCATTAAATGGAGTGAAGTTGTAAGATATTTTGATATATGAATTACCTTCGCCGGCAGCCAAATTGTAGTAAAGATCAACAATGTTGGGGCATTTCTGGTAACAATCAGGAGAGCAAAGCTTGACAGTGAATTGAGGTTCAAGAAGAGCATCAGAAGAAATGCCAACAGAGTTCCTATCAACACCACAAGCATTTACACACTCATCACTCTCAATGTAATCTGACATTCTTTCGACAACAACTTCTGATGTTCTGCATTGGTACTCCATCTTCCCATTTTCATTTTTATATGTCTCCAATAAGCATCTCTTCCCAGATGATGCTATTGAAAATGCACAAACATCCACTGGCAAATCCTCACAAACAATCTCACCTGAAATTTTTTTTTTTTTTAAATAAAAAAAAAAACCCGCATCAGAATTTTAACTATAAGAGAAAAGAAGTTGTTGATTGCACAGTAATTCTTGAATAAACTATTTAAATGCACATACTAAATAATTATATGTATTATTAGATTAATTTTAAAAAAATAAACTAATCATATCATGTTACAACTACGTTTAATTCCATTTAATTCAAAAAAATATGATTAAGTATAAATGTGTATATGCATTTTGATGATGTTTACGTACCTAAAGCTGCATGGAGGAAGAGGGAGGAGAGAAAGAGAGCAAAAGGCAATCTGAAAGGAGCCATATGGTAAAGTTTCTTTGTTGAGAAGGAACAAATAGAAGAGGCAAAAGGGTTGGGTTGGGTTTGGTTTGATGTGAAAAGAGTGTAGAGGAGAAATGAATTTGTATATAGAATGGAAATGGCTGCAATAAGGTTATATATAGACCATTAGAAATGGGGGTCTCTAAGTATACACCATAACGCGTTGGTCTATGGTTTTTTGGGTACGCGTTTGCGTGGCAGTTTTAGGTCACCGCCATCTCTCTTTCTTCTTCTTCTTGTTGATGGAGACCATATGGAAGCATTACGCCACTTCTAATTTCTTTGTAATTTTCAATAATTAATATTTTACTAGTCAACTTTTGTTTCATACATGCTTTGTCAAATTTTGATTAATAAACTTTGAATTATTAAAAGCATATTCTATAAATACTTTTATATATATATTGAAAACTTTGTAACGTGTCAAATGTATTATTTTCATACCCTCAAATTCCTAGAGTTTTCTTTTCTCACACCAAGAATTAAGGAATGGTCATTCTTATTTGAATAATATTTCTAATTCAAATTGTAATATATGTAATAGTATTAAATAGTTATTAAGAGATATTTATTGTTTTTATATTTTTATTCGAATTGAATTAGTTAGAATTCAATAAATTGTGAATATTAGCTCAAATAAAAAAATTGGCTTTTTTTCTTAATTTTTTCAATGGAAAGTTAAAAAAAACGGATAAAACAATTATTTGAGACGAGATTTAAGTAAAATATATTTTTAAATTAACTTTTGTGTATTAGTGATCAATTGCGCCAAACTTATACGTTAAGAGTCATTATTCTAATGACAAACGTTGGAACTTCACCTACAAAGATGAATTTTGTAATTAATAAAGAGAAAAAGTCAATTTTGTTTGATAGTATGTTACAAATAATCCAGCTGAAGACCGAGGGAGGGTTAGGAGCCAATGTGGAAATTGACTAGCAAACGGTAAGAAATTGCTTACATAACAAACAGAGTGATGTCAGTCTGTAATAAATGGTTGATTCGTGCATGTCAATTAACAACAACCAGTCGAAGGAAATGAGCAACTTCGTGGAAAAAGAAAATGGAGGCAAAGACTGCCATTTGAAAGCTGCGAATTTTCTTTCTTCCACTCGTCTCCAAATGGCTCTAGAGTTTTTCATATGCAAATATTTATATATATACTATTCAATTGTATGATGGTTCTAGAATTTTAGACCAAACTTGAAGAAAAAACAAAGTTTAATTTAATTCCCATTTGAACACCATTTATTGTCTCTACAAATTTTTTATTATTATTTATTTTCCTTGATCATGTTTCTCTTTTTTCGTTAAATTTTACCTTTTTGTTCAAATATATATTTCAAAAAAAAATTAAGCACAGACGCAAAAAGGTTAAGGTGTAAAGGAAGGCAATGATTTTGCTCTTTCCCTTTATGCTTAGCCTTGCTAGTCGGTAACTAATTAGGTGTGGTATTAAATTCTTTGATAATATAAAACAAGAGCAAGTTATGTGTGTATATATATATATACATATATATGGAAAAGGATTAGATTGGACCTTCACTTTTATATTAGGAACATATTAGACCATAAATTATTTTTGTGGTCCAATTGGAATTTTTTTTTTTTTTTTGGTCTAAATCGTATTAAATGGAATCCGTGGCAAAAATATTCATAATAACTGTTTGTTTCTGCCTATTTGGAAAAAATGGACCCCACCAATTGTTGTATTTATTGTAGATTTGGCAAGAGTGTGCCACACTATTAATTTCAATCCTCTTTCCCTTGATTTCACCTTCATTAACACCATCACCGCCATTTACCTAAATTCTTCAGCTTCCACATACGTTATTTAAGTTCTTCTTCTTTTATTCCAGCCAGCAAGCAGCTTTCTTTCTCTTATAATAACAACATTAAACACCACCCTAAAAAACTATAATTGATAATGAATGACCATAGAAATGCTAAAAAAAAAAAAAATCACAAGAAACATGATGAACAAGAAATAGTTTGAAGTACTAATGACATTTGAAAGAATCAAATACAATATGCATCAGCCTTCTTCCCTCCTACATGATAGCTAAAGTAGCACCACACAAAAGTTCCAATTGGGGACAAAAAAGTTTAGGGTCCAATGTATTTATAGGGTTAAAAATATGGTCTAATTTGAATAGTTTCCCTATATATATATATATAGTTTTTTTTAACAACCTATATATATATAGTTTGATATAGGAATAAGGTTCGATTTAGCTCTCAAATTTTTTGTGAAAGTTCAATTTTTCTCAAAATGACCTTTTTTGGCAATTCAGCCCAATAGTTACCAAAAATATATCATTTAAACCCATTTTTTAACATTCATTCAGCTTGTAAAATATGCGTTAGATTAAAAATTATAAAATAATAAATAAATAATATAAAGTTTTACAAAAGATTTTAATACCTTATTCTCTATTAAATATCCCTAATTTTTAGACTTTTCCTCTATTTCCAATGTTGCCTCTCTTTTTTTTCTTAGTGATTCGGTAAATTTTTCAATAATCCATCAAAGATCCAGTGCATTTCTCAATAACCAAACAGCTTTAGAATCAGCTGCTCTCCATCGTGTCTATTCATCACAACCACGAGAAATCAACAACAGTAATAGGGTTGGCCACTGCAATTGATGCATATTCAAAGAAGGACTAGATCAAAAGAGCCACCTGATGATCATCTACAGAGTATCATTGTTGAAGCTGGGATTGATGAAGCAATTCTGAAAAGTTGGAATTCGGATTCCCTCCTTCACTTCTTCTTCTTGTTGATGAGGTTTATCTTCTTCAGGAACCAAGGCTGCAAGTGCCACGAAAAGCAATGAAGAAAAAAAGGTTAAAATCATTTTACGCTATTTTGATTTGGATAAAATTTGAGATAGTGTAGGATTTGAATCACTGATGTGGTAGGATCAAACCTAATCAGACGAGGGATTTGAACCACTGATTCAATATAATGGAATTTGGAGACTGATACGGTGAATTTATAGAGAAGACAACATAAGTGTTCATTTCTAAAATCAAAACAGATTTTAAAGTTAAAAAATGATGGGCATGGGCAGACAACTTTGTGGTGTCAAAACTGGGGAGTGTGGAAGCTGGAATTTGAGGTGAAGTTGGGATTTACTGTATGACAGCTATGGAGCTATGGGGAGTGTGTAATGGTTTGATGCTCGCATCGGACCTTGGGTTTCATAGGGTGATATTAGAAACGGATAGCTTAAGTGCTTATGGTGTAGTTTGTTTCCCACTTTTGTTGCATTTTTTTACCAAAAAAATTAATGGATGGTTTTTTCTCCATACATAACCACATCTTCACCACCTATTGAGACATTAACACCACCACTACTAGTTTCTTACTTTTCAAAGATTGAATAATGAGTTAAGGAAATAGGGAATGGTTGAGATGGCATGGAAATTAAGTGATATGATGTCTTTAGTCCCTCATGATCTACAAGAGCCTATTAAGCATAGAAGTTCGTCACAAAATCCAGTATCAAGTGTAAATCAGTTTATCAAAGATATAAAAAAAAAAAAGGCTAACTGCACATGAAATTACAAATAGTGAAAGGAAATAACTCTTGAATGCAAGTGAAATCAAGGCTTTTAATGGCATTATGTTGTTATTAACTGCCATAGACATAATGAGCATAAACTCTTTCTACTAATCATACTAGCCCCTGTCTCTCTCTTGTTCATCACATTCATTATATCTGCTCTTTCATTGAATAGTCGCCTCTAAGCTTCTCTACTGAGCCATTATCATAACCAAGCTCCTCAAATGAGCTCCTAGATGGACCTTCAAATGGGTCGGGTACAGGATTCAGATCTTCTTAAAGTTGGAAATGGACCTCTGAATGTGCATGGTGGTGGTAGGAGCTTCGGAAAGAGAATGGTTATTGTTGTCCATGATGCAGTGGAGGAAAGATTTGGGTTTACATCTTAAAAATAGTCCCCATTTCAATTTTTTTTAAATGTACGGTATCCTCATTATACTAATAATTTAATTTTAATAATTGTGGACGCTCCTTTAAATGATCGTGTGTTACACGCTCCACAATCTAGCAAAAAATGGGTTTAAATGATCCATTTTCAATAAGTATTAAGTTAAATTGTCAAAAAAGGTCATTTTAGGGAAAATTGAGCTTTCACAAAAAATTCAAAAGCTAAATCGAACCTTATTCCTTTGATCTCATTAATATTTTTTTCCTTTTATTTGAAATCAAATTTTATATTTCTCAGTTTTAATTTCATCATTATTTTAATTGCTTATTCTCTTTTATTAGTTCAAAACACGTTAAACTTATTCTCTTTTATGAAGATAAAATAATTTATTACTTAAATTTTAATAAGACAAAGTCATTTAGTTTATCAATTGCTTTAACTATTTTAAAATTATTATATTAACTAAATCTTAAACATTTATACATATCTTTCTTCCTTAGTGGGCTAAAGGCCCAAAATATCACCAGCTGACCTATTAAGGCAGCACTTTGGCACTAAGTGACACCTTAGCACTGAGTGGTGTCTTAGTACATTGAGGCTCAGCCATTGTCACAAAGGCGACACCTTATGACATAAAGTTGTATTTATTTTAATGACATGAAAAATGAATTACGTTGCAAAATTCCTTCCACCAAAATTCCAAACCGTAGCACAATTTTCTGAATTCGGGAAATCGTTGCTAACAATAAGAAATATGGAGCAGAATTAGGAAAGTGGGTTTTGGTACTAAGAAAAATCAAAAAAATGGAAGACAACAAGAACATTTAAAAAAAAAAAAGAAGAATATTAAGAAAAAGGATTAAGAAAACACACACAAAAAAGAGAGAATTGAGAGGATAAAGAAATAGAGGAAAAATTAACTGAAAAAATAATCAAGAGTAAGAAAATGGAAAAGCGACCGCAATCAAAAAGAAAAAACAATCTACAAGTGAAGGAAGTGGATTTGTTATACAGTTGGTACTATAACTTTGGGTGATGTTTCACTTTGATATCAAAATTTTAATTTTTTTTCTTTTTAGTCCCAAAAATTCTATTTTTGTTTCAAGTTGAAATGCGTTGAATATATCTAATCAAATTTAATATATATGACAGCCAGAATAAACATATTTAAGTATATTTACCTTATAAACATTCTATTAAACAGTTTAATCATCTTATTAGTCTCAAAAAACAAAATTTACTATTTGAGTTACTTTAACTTGAAATAAAAATAAAATTTTTAAGACTAAAAAGAAAAAAATTAAAAAATTAATACTAAAATAAAATATGATCCAAAGTTATGATACCAACAATACAATAAAATTTCAAGAAAATAGTAGGGATTGTAATTCTAAATGGGGGACAAGATTCTTACTTTACACTATTCTAAGCTCATTGCTACTATATTGTGAACTTTTAAGTGTCAAGATAGGAAGTCAAATCAGCACTAAACAATTAGAGCTATTTCTCACTTTTTTCTTTTTGTTTTTACTACATTGCAAGAAATTCATGGCATGACTTTAAATAAACAAATGTTGTGTAGTTTTATATGATTGTGGTGATGCATATTAAGGTCAGATTCAATGAAACTTTGTTTGTTGTGTGTATTGAACATTTGAGGAAGGTGATCTATTAGAAATAATTGTTCTGTTATGAATTGGGTGAACTGAAATGATGTCTCATAGGATGTTGTGACACCTACATGTCGTCTTTTTAGCAATGAGACAATGCCTCTAAGTTGAGGAGATGCCTCTGTAATAAGGCACTGCCTTTGTTGGGTCAAGATGTTTCTAACAAAGCAATTTTTCTTTTTATGTGTTTTTACATGTTTATAAAGTTGATTATGTTTTCAATTTTTTTTGAGGTATTTATTATGTACGGAATTTATTAAACTCAAGATATTCTTCTTTTATTTTGAAATTCACTTGATTTCATAGATTTAATTTTCAATAATGTTAATAGATTTAATTTTCATTAATGTAAATTGATTTTTTAGTTTTAATCTTATCTGATTTAGTTTATGTCTCATAAGGTATTGTTGAGAGTTATTTGGTAGTCAACCAGAGGTAACTTCTTTAAATTTTTATTAATTTTACATGTTATCTTGAGGGCTAACTTTTTTCTTGTTTTGTATTTTTTTTTATTAAAGAAATAATTTAAGTTTAAGTTTAATATTTTTAGCAGTTCAAGCAGAATCAATTGTCATATAATTTTTATATTTATATTTATTTTTTATTTATATATTATTGTATGTGCAAAAAGATTGTACTCATTTTTTCCCTCTTCATTTTTTTTGCATGTACACTTTATTTACTTTATTTATTTGTCAAATGAATAAATGATTGTGATGTGATGGATGTTATTAATATGCAAAAAAATAATGGGTTAATTAAAATATTGGAGGTCGGACTAAATTATAAAATTTAATAAGTGTGTGGACAAAATTGTATATTCTTATATAATAAAAAAATAATTCAATAATTAAAAATAATAAATCATAAAACACAAATAGAACTTAACTACAATATTAGGTGAGTATTTTAAAAACTCATATCCAATTTTTAAATTAGTTCTTTGAAAATAACTGTTAGATCTTTCATATGATTCGATTATTATAAAATGTATTTCAAATTTCACTCAAATAGTAATTTCATCTCTGATTAAAGTTTTATAGTCCTAATTATATCTTGTAAGTGGACCCTGAATTGCACAATATTGTAATTGTCAAACATTCAGATATACGCTTAAATAAGATATATTAATGAAAGTTTTGACAAAAAAAAACTGAAATGTTAATGAAATTAAAATTAAAAATATAAAAATTCACTTTTCAAAAATAATATATGAATTAGATCAAACATGAGGAGTTACGTAGTTTGTTCTAAAATCAATAAATCAATTGAGCCAAATGAAATGAATTCAAAGCGTCTCATAACTTAATGATAAAGTGAATCCACCCAATGAGCAAGCATCAAGATTCAAATATCAGATGCCTCTAACATAAGGAAAACCATGATTTAAAATGGCGCCAAATTTATGTCTTACCAACCCAAAACTTAAAAAGATAAAACAAACTATTGGGCCATGAGGTTAAAAATGTAAATTCGTTACATAAATATATCAAAAATTAAAAAAATTTAAAAAAATTATTAATTTTAAAAACTTTTAAAAATAATTTTTATAATTCTTTTTAAATACAGTCTATTCTTCTTATCACTCTTATTTTTAGGATTTTTTTTCTAACATATTTTTTTCTTTTTATTGATTTTTCAACTTTTTTTTTATTTTACATTTTTTTATAATATTTTATTTGTTTTCTTTTTTTTTTTAATTAATTTTTTGCTTTATATTTTTTTCAATATTTTTTTCTCAATATTTTTTTTCAACATTTTTTCTATTGATTTCATTTTTTTCTTAACATTTTTTTACTAAATATATTTTTTTCTGTTTTTATAGTACTATATTTATCCTTTTTTTTTCTCAACATTTTTTCTAATGTGTCTTCATCTTTTTTTCTCAATTTTTTAACCAACATTTTTTTATTATTTTTAAGATACTCTCTTCATTTTATTTTCAACTTTTTTTTACTTAATATTTTTTCTTTTAAGACCTTTTTTTTTCAAAAGAATAATTATGAACTAAATATGTTCAATTGTTAATAAATCAAACAATAAATATCTTCAACTGTTAAAGAATAAGGATTTTGTTTTTTTTTTTACTTTAATTTATTTATAAAATGTCTAAAAACTTTTTTTTTTAAATGATACTTAACGATCATCAACATGTAACAAGTTTATAATACTTATTATGTATATGTAACATCAATAAAAAATAAATAAATAAATAAATAATCAACAAACCAAAAAACAAAAAACAACAATTGAAACAATAAAACAACAAAATCAACAAAATTTTACAGTTGTTGATTTTTATTGATTTTTAAATTATTTTTTCATTATTAATGATAAAATTAAGGTCATAAATAAAATTTTACTTTTATTAATTTTAATGATAAAAATAATAAATTTTTATATATCTCATAATTTTTATTGTTTTTATTGTGTTTTTTTTTTTTTTTTAACAAAGATCAACAAATATAAACTAAGAGAAACAACAAAAACAATTGAAATTTACAACTGAAATAACAAAAGTAACAAAAAATTGGAATTGTTAATTTTTGTTGTTATGTGTTGTTTTTTTTAGTTTTTTCATCATTAATAATAAATTAAGACCATAAATATAATTTTTACTTTTACTAGTATGAATAATAAAAAATAATAATTTTTTGATATATTTTATAATTTGTTTGTTATTGTTATTGAAAAATAATTATTAAATACTATGGGTAATTTTTACTTTAACTAATTTAATTTCTAAATTCTAAATAATTATGAAAAAATAGTTATTGAAAATTATGGATAATTTTTTGTTTAATTAGCTTAATTTTTATATTCTAAATAATAGTAATTTTAAAGATTATTATTTAATATATAAAATTAAATTATTAAAAATATACAATTAACTTAAATTAAATATGTTTTTAAGAATAATAAATAGATAAAAAAAATTATAGAAAAAATGAAAAAAGAAAAAGATGAAAAAAATACGTCAAACGCCAAAAATACACTCAAAAGTTTAAAAAATGAACCAAAACAATGAAAGAAAAAAAAGTGCTAGCCACAAATGAAATGAATGTCGTTGACTGAGCCTATATTTGTAATTAGTCCAAAAATTTAGTAGAGTCACTCGCCCACAATCGAACTGTCATTATGCTCTCTTTAAACTACTGGGCTGGACTCTCTCTCTCTGTCTCTCTATCCATATAAAAGCATATCAAATGGTCAGGTCAGTGCAACTTTTGCAGTAGCCTGCCCTATACTCCCCCACTTGGACCCTTCAACGAACCATGATCACAAAAAACAGGTACAAGGACGATGATAAGTGGGACCCCAGGCAACGTAAATCGTTACCCACCACCTCACAATGCCTTAACAAAATCCCAAGCACACAGTCAGAAACAGCTCTCTCAAAACAAACCATCATAAACAAAGAGGAGGAAGAAGAAGAAAGCAGTGGACATCATAACCAAGAAGCTTAAACTATGGTTGCCTTAACAACGCCACCATCTTCCCAGCTCCTCTTCACAAGCTCCCGTTCTCTTTCTCGCCTCTCCCCTTTTCAATTATGTGTCTTTGACACGAAGACACTAGTCTCATTTCCCTACACCAATACCACTAAGAAGAAACATGTTGCTGCTGGGGTTAAGTGCATGGCTGTGACCACGGAGTCAGAGACGGTGACAAAGAATAATAAGTTCCAGATTCAAACGCTGACAAGTTGGCTTTTGAAGCAGGAACAAGCGGGTGTCATCGATGCTGAACTCACTATTGTGCTTTCTAGCATTTCAATGGCATGTAAGCAGATTGCTTCTTTGGTGCAGAGAGCCGGCATTTCTAACTTGACTGGTGTTCAGGGTGCTGTAAATGTTCAAGGCGAGGACCAGAAGAAGCTCGACGTGGTCTCCAATGAGGTTTGCTAATAGAAAATTATATGCAAATGTATAATATTTACAAAAGCAATGTTCATATTTTATTGAATCTGAAGATAATCTTAGAAGTCTCTGGATTCTGATTATATTTTGCTTGAAAATGAAGTTATGAGTGATACTACATACTAGTTTGAACAAGATTGTGGTTGGAATTCTCTGTTTTTGGTGAATTGGTGATACTAAAAGCAAGGCTATCACTTTGTAATCTCTAACATCAAATCATCTTGAATTTTCACCCTCAATTTTTTGATAGGAATCATAATGCAACTATAGGAATGATGTCCATTCTAATAAGCACCTTAGGGCCAAGAGCATTAAGCTTCCCATCATCTCTTCTTCAATAACAACATATTTTCTGTTTAGGCAGAACTATTGAGATTGATTATTTTGCACTTACAGGTGTTCTCCAACTGCTTGAGATCTAGTGGACGCACTGGAATCATAGCATCAGAAGAAGAGGATGTCCCAGTGGCGGTGGAGGAGAGTTACTCCGGAAACTATATAGTGGTCTTTGACCCTCTTGATGGATCATCCAACATTGATGCTGCAGTGTCCACTGGTTCCATCTTTGGTATCTATAGCCCAAATGATGAGTGCCTTGCTGATATTGGTGATGACAATACTGTAAGAGAAAATTCATGGGCAGTTATAAAGTTTTGCCATTGTTATCAAGCTAAATATATATATATATATATATATATATAAGATTGTAAGACTATCTAATGCCCAACTGTTTGGTAAATTGCAGCTTGACAGTACAGAACAGAGATGTGTTGTGAATGTCTGTCAGCCAGGAAGCAACCTTCTTACCGCTGGCTACTGCATGTACTCAAGCTCAGTGATTTTTGTTCTCACTATTGGAACAGGCGTGTTTGCCTTCACCTTGGATCCAATGTATGGAGAATTTGTCTTAACACAAGAAAAAATCCAGATACCAAAGGCTGGGAAAATTTATGCATTTAATGAAGGAAACTACCAACTCTGGGATGATAAGCTGAAGACGTACATTGATGACCTTAAAGACCCTGGTCCTAGTGGCAAGCCCTACTCTGCTCGATATATTGGTAGCTTGGTTGGTGACTTCCATCGAACACTTCTATATGGTGGCATTTATGGCTATCCTAGAGACAAGAAGAGCAAGAATGGGAAGCTAAGACTCTTGTACGAATGTGCACCTATGAGTTTTATTGTGGAACAAGCTGGAGGCAAAGGATCAGATGGCCATCAAAGAATACTAGACATTCAACCTGTTGAGGTAAGCACAGTTAAATGCATACTTTTTAGTTCATTTACTGTAAATGTTTCATTTTTATGCTAAAAAGTAGGATTTTTTTCCACCAGATACATCAGCGCGTTCCACTCTACATTGGGAGCCTGGATGAAGTGAACAAATTGGAGAAGTATTTGGCTTGATTGAATTGTAAAAGCAAAGACAGCAGTTTTTTTTTTTTTTTTTTTGCGAAGATAAAAGCCTCTTCCATAGTTTCTGAAGCAATTAATTATTGAAAATAAGAAGGAAGTTAATTGTGTTTAGCATCAGTATTATAATTTATTTTTTGTTCACTATAAGAAATCATTGTGGATTTAGCTAACAAACAAGCAGAAGATTCAAAGCATAATTTTAAGCATTATCTTTTTTCTGTATTACGCCTACAAAATCCAAAGGAATACTTCATTCATGGTACTCAAGAAAGCACTTCAGTGTTTGCAAATTACATTAACAGGATTAAATTTCCAGACCACTTGTGTGCGCAGTTGCACATACAAAGAGTAGCACCACTCAAAGGAAACTAAAGCATAAAATGCGGAGCCGTCATTCTTATGTTGATGTAAAACCCGTGCATATATAGGTAATGATTTCATCCAAGCCAAAGTATGCTGGAATCGGATTAAATTTCTAGTACTGGGAGCCGAATTCTGTGTGAGATGACCCAAATACGTAAAGAGTGTCCTAATATGAGTGCAATAAGAAGAGGAGACTTCAAAGATTATACCGTCAAAATTTTAAGAGGCTCATCCACAATTCCTGGGGTAAGACATCCTTTGTGTTTTGGGTTTCCTAGAAGTGCAAGATGAGATTATCAAGAATCCAGGGGCTTAAAGTTTAAATTTTCAACGAAATAGTGAGACACTTCAGATGGAAACAATCCTAAAACAAAAAGCATGCACAAAACATATTAGTAAAAGCTCAGTGCAAGCAAAAAAGAAAACCACATGCCAAATCAGTAAGAATTTACTAGGAAGTAGGATTTTGGTATGTGCTGCCTTTTGTGCAAACAGATGTGCAAACAGATGTACAAACAGTGTGCACAGATTAGCTGCTTCATTGAGTCTGTCCTGCAAAGAAAGTATATAACATGAGAAAAATAAGCAGTAATAACAATCAAAGCATCAACTAATGATGCAATCTGCATTTATCTAACACACACAGAAGGCCTATTAGATCAGCGACTTAGACTCCATGAGTTTGAAATTGAATTTGGGAGTTGATAAAAAAATATATCAGGCTAAGTTGAAATTTTTAAAATTTTGGCCTGTCCAGGTGCTGAGGTTCTATTACAAACTTTAATCATAAAAGCACCAGTTAAGCACAAAGCAATCATGTTAGTAACATCTAATGCAAAATCAAAGTCTATATGAGTGTTTAGAAACATACTAACCTCAAGATCTACTTGTTTCTAAGCATGTGCATGTAAATGTCCCGAGTAACAATGTGCAGAACATCAAAATTTTCCTGCAATGGCACTGAAAATCCAGTGGCATGCATACAAAGTTCTTTTGCAGTTGGCATCTTAAAGCCCTTACGACAGCTTTCCTCTTTTTTTCAACAATGACTCGTCAATGAGCCAGCAACTATTTGCTTATTCAATATATCAAACTGTGAATTTATTCATTTCCATGAACTAAAATCTATGGACTGAAGTGATATGCAACCAGCATAAACATCCTTCAAATGCTGGTTACACAATCCAATTCGTCTTCCATTCAAACTAGGATGAATACAAGGTGAAAACCCTGTCTTCCAGCCAGGAAACTTCTGTCTTTCCATTACATGAATGGTATAAACACTTGGCGCTGCAGCTGAGCAACCCATAACAAAACAATTGCAAGGTCTTGATTGACTCACCATTCTTGCTAATGATAGCAAGCACAAGCCACTATAAGAAATTCCATACATTAACGCCTCATCATTTTCGAAAGCCAGAAAGTTTGAATTATCAATTGACATTTCTTGGTCAGTCTCTTGGTTTAAAAGGATACTGCTGAGTTCTAAATCAAACCGTTTCTCTATTTCATTTTCATGAATTCTGTATTTTGCTGCTAAAGTACGAACGCAAGATAGCCGAACTTGATTGTTAATTATCAGCTCTATATCAACAAAGTTCTCACAATCACCATACCAATTACGCCAACGGCGAACAATACCTGAAAACCAGTCAATAATATGGGTTTTATCCTGTAAAATAAGTTGAGTATTTGCACGTGCATGCCCTTCAGATGTGATCAATCCATATCGTAATAAACGTTTCTTGATAACATCAATAGGGGCAACAATCTTAGTGATCATCTCAGTGCAGGAGCTGGAATTTGGCGAAAGAGCAAGAGTTGTAGCTGTCTCAGAGTCAACATATTCTTTTGCACGCTTTTGAAATTCATGAAAGGAATCACTCAGTTCTTGCGGAAGGGCTGGTTCTGCAACATACTTAGATAAGATGAATTCCTCACTCTCTGCTGCTTTTGTTTTAATGTTTTGCATCCATATTTTAAGTAAGAGCTTAAACCAATGATCAGTTTCCATCCCAGCTTTTCGAAAGCAGGAAATTTGGCTCAAAAGAGAGTTACTGTCAGCTAAATGCTTGATCTCTGACTCTTTGACCTTTCTAAGACCATGAGCCAGCCATTTCTTCCCAATTCTAACTGTACCAACATCCCAAGCCTCTTGTTTCTGCAAAGCAAATGCCTGCACTTTTTCTTTTAACTTGTGAACAGCTCTAACAGCAGGACTGTCTTTCACACGTCTTCTAACCAAAGTTCCTAGGAAGCGAATTCCTTTAGGTCCTGCACAAGGTAATATTTCTGTTTCACTAGCAACATCTAACATCAAAACATTCTGTAAGTAACCAATTATGTCAGACTTGAAATCATGAGCAACATTTTCAGGTCCAGACACTGCAAAAAACAATTCATCCATGAAGCGACATGAATGAATTCTTGGACCAAAATTCTCTTCAGCCACATTTTCAGGGTCATTGCCTTTAAGCTGTCTTCTAAACCAGTTTCGCAGCTTGGATTTGAACCGCTCTCCATTGAGGTTTAAACTTGAGCTAAGAGCTTCATATTTCATTGAAAGTCTGTAAATTTCTTGGTCAAAAACGCTAAGATATATGTTGATTAATATAGGAGACAACACTCCCTCTTGTGGAAGACCATGACCCTTTGGGTAACCCCCGAACTCCAAGTTGAGTACCTGGGCATCATACATGCCCCGAATTATATCAAACAAACAAGGGTCCTCAATCTTGTTCTCCAATATAGAGATAAGTTTATCGATGATACATGCATCAAGCTTTTTGCTTATGATCAATGTAAACCACCAATCAGGACAAGAGATCTCCTTGCTAATATATTTTAATGCAGAATGGTGTCCCCTTCCACTTCGACAACCATGGGATATCTTAGAAAAATGGGGCTTATAAACAACTTCCAAAACTATTCTGATGGCTTCTTGAACAACCTTCAGCTTTAGATTAGGAAGGACAAGGGTTTCTTTTCTTACTCCCCTTGTTGAAATGGAGAAGGTATTTGCACAAATGTCAAAATTCTCACTAGCTAGCTCTTCTGCCACATGTTCAAAACATATAGCATCATCATCATCGGATGCTATACCAACATTTGAATTAAGCCTAATACAATTATATGCGTCCCTTAAAGTTTCTGGATTGGCAATTACTCTCATCATCAGACCATGAAACTTGCCATTCAAATATTGCTCTTTCACCCTCTTCTTTATACGGAATACAAGAGACCTCTTGAGTTGCATTCGATTCTTGGGTTTTCTTGCATCAGAAATTGAAGTTTCCTCAACAAGAAAAGCCAAATCCTTTGCTAATGTCACTTTCCCTGTACCCTTATCACCATTATCACTAACATGAGCAAGAGTAGAGTAAAATGGTCCTCCTGTGTCAAAGGTATAAACAATAAATTCTATAATTGCCCACTAAATATCAGCTTATAATCATTTCAAAAACAGAGTAGAAACAGCAAATGTGGTACCTGACAAGAGTGCTGTGGTGCGTGGGTATGGGTATCCAAAGAGGCGATGGCCCTTGCTGCAAAACCATATCTGCGGCCGTCGTTTTTGCACAAATTGAAGAAGGAGAAAAGAGTAGGAAGAAGAAAGTAGAGAGGAGGTGGGAGAAGAGGGGGGGCGACGAGGCGGCGGCGTTGGAAGAGGAGCGGGTGATTTGAGAAAGCGGTGAAATTGAGCTTCAATGAAGCATTTCTTGCTTTGCTTCATTAATCTATGGCTTTAGGGTTTCAGTTATTGGCTTGTAGGCGATGATGGATTGGAGTGGAAGTTGTTCTTTGGGTACCGCT
The DNA here is from genome assembly GCA_947683625.1 of Mallotus nudiflorus. Classification (NCBI taxonomy): domain Eukaryota; kingdom Viridiplantae; phylum Streptophyta; class Magnoliopsida; order Malpighiales; family Euphorbiaceae; genus Mallotus; species Mallotus nudiflorus. The sequence goes on along the minus strand of CANTUR010000213.1, from coordinate 1,256,701 downwards.
CAATTTGAAATGCAGTTAATTATGCTATGGCCAAAATCAAAATGATTACTTAAAGATAATTAAAATTCAAAAAAAAAAAAATTTAAGAGATTATTAGTGCTAAATAATTAATTATAGAATTTATTTGTATTTTAATTTTATGTACTTAGAATAAATAAAAAATTTTAATAAAAATTTAATTAATCTATGTACTTAGAATAAAAATTGTATTTTATTGAATTAATAAAATTAGTTATAATTAACTCCAATTTTATCTCCATTAAACAAGTTTTAAATTATGCCAAATTTAATAAAATTTTTAAATTAATTTTATATTTCTAAATTTTTCTTCTATTGTAATAAAAATATTCTTAGCTATATATCATATCTCTTATCTATTTTTTATATTTAATTAATATAAAAAATGTTTAAAAATTAAAATTTTAAATTTATTTCAAACATAATATTCATATAATTTTTATTTAACATGCATTTATAAATATCAATATAAATAAAATAAATTTTTCAATAAATTTGAATCAAATCCTATGATATGTTGTTTTTCTATTACTTTTCAAAAATTATTGCAGCTTGAAATTCTATTTAACGATTATTTCAACACTAATATATTAATCAAATTATATTTTCTATTAGTAATTAAAGAAAATTAACATTTAACAAATCACCCTATTCTTTCTTTTTTTTTTTTTTTTCCTGACAGATGCATGAACTAAGATAGCAGAATTTTAGTGGAGATCCATTTGAAAGTAAGATAGCAACAGAAACACTACCATCAGAATTCAGAAGGGTATAAGATCAATGCACAGAAGAAATAGTCAACCAGAAATTGCTTATTGGACAAAAGCAATGATACTTCGCATGTCCAAACATGTATGTTGTGTTATCCAGCTTGGGTGGATGTATTACAGTAGGACATTAGTTACACATATGAATTCAGGAAACAAATGGTTGGTCAGAATCTAAATTTCAACCTAAAAAAAAGTGAATCAAGGATTTGGATATTGTTGCTTGTAACGCTAATGATGATGGTTAAGAATCTGTGTTAAGTTCTTTACTGGAACCAGGTCAGGTTAAGCGTCACCAGATCTTCCAACTTCAGTTTCTTGCTTAATAATTTTTACTTTTCCAAAGAACTCATCTTGGTTTTTGCTGCAATTTCCAAAGATACGAAGCAACACAGATTAATAAACCAACAAATAGCATTCAAAGCAGAAAGAAAAAGGAAATATATGAAAAATTACCAGGGCTTAAAATGATGCATTTTGTTATAGACTTCACAGCTGTTACAGTATCAGAACCTGAAACAAGAAATCTTTGTTCAATTGAACGCATAATGATCGACTAGTCTTAATCAAATTATGTTTATGAGTTCTGTTATTCACCTTCCATATTCATATCTTCCCCTGAGATCACTTCGGTCACAGTTGAAGAAAATTCTGAAGTCAATTGATCAGCCCCTGGATTACAATCCCTATCTTCCTGTGAGGACCTGACATTGAAAGAAAGCATCATGAGATATGCAACGAATTAACTAGTTATACCACAAGAGCTAAAGACAGTAATGTATTAAACATCAAGTTATAGACCATGACCAACGAGAAAATACCCTGAAATGTTGTCAGTAGAAGCACCCAAGATTGGCGGGCAAGGAAAGTCAATCCCTTGACAATCAAGATCTAGATCAATTAACAATTCTGAGAAGGAGAAATTAGCTCCAAATGCATCGAAATTAGGCAAATCAATGTCAAAAATGTCTGCTTCCTTATCAGACTCAGAGGTAGAAGCCTCTTCAACTGTTGGTTTATCCAAGTTTGTTGTCGCATCAGAGCCATCAAAATCTAGTCTTCCTTTTACATTTTCCCTCTTGGTCAACCTCTTAAATGTTGTCTTGACAGGTGAAGAAGAAGAAATGCAATGGTTTCTCTCCATGGTGTACGACACACGTTTACATGGGCTCACAATAACTCTTTCTGATGTAATCACAGTGCAGTTTGTAGGAGTTTCTTGAGGAGTAATGCTGTTGCTGCGATAAGCCGCAGCAGGGACAGTCATTGGAGATGCAGATTGATCATTCTGAGAGGAAACTGCTTGTGGCGGTGTGTTGGGGCCGCTTGAATTAGATGGGGAAGATATCAGAGGTTGATTGAACAAACTCTTGGCAACACTTGACCCTTGAGGTGGTGGACCACTAGGGATGCGGCTATCAGGTGATAATCTGATCATAGAAGACTGAGCAGTTTGTGTTGTAGTGGCTGCTGCGTTATCAGGCTGTGCAGTTTCTTGAGTAATTGCTGCATTATCAGATAGCTCATATGAAATCAAAGAGAACTGAGTCAAAAATAATTTAACATAGGCACATCACTAACTCCAAAAAAGTATACCTTGGTTTGATGGCTTATTATTGTATGGCAACTTGCTGCGAGATTTCTTAACATTTAAAGGGTGCTGTTCTATGCCAATAAATGAGCCAACTCTTTTTCTTGTCAAATTTGCAACTGATGAAGACATATTAGCGTGCTGCTTGATGAAATTGGAGGGCATAGAAACTGGCATAACAGTTGGTGACGATGTATATAGAGAGCAACCTAAAGAAAGAGTGTCAAAAAAGAGCATTACTGAAAACAATTCATAACTTTCTGGGTATTCATTTGCCTATTGTTGAACACAAAATTCTTGATTCACAACTTGAGTTCCTTGAATTAATATTATAATTATTAAATAATAACACTGTTCAGCAGATCTAAACCAAAGAAAACTTACCATATGGTATATATCAAGCATAAATTCAACTAATTATGTAATTCAAACACAAACACAAAGAGGGCTTATAGGTTTAATTTTTTTTATACCTGCTGGAGATCCACCAGAAGGACCTGGTTGAGAAACCATAGCTACAGATCGAGTAGCAAAGTTCTGAATCAAGGATGGTGCAGGTGCATTTCCACTAACATTATAAGCATTCATTACATCTTGCATTCCCTGCAAAAGAGTCTGCACCCTGAATTTTTCTTGTTCCAAACGCACCCTTTCTTGATCGACAATCACTTTTTGCTCTTTCAAGCATACATACTCATTTAGCATCGCTTCTAAACTCAACAAACTCTTGGGTGCCTGAAAAAACAAGAAATAAAAAAATCCATATAGAAATTTTCGATTCAAGAAACACCCAGCAAAGAAAATGTGTATATATGTATGTACCTCTTGAACAGGGGATTTGGAGAGGAGAGAAGCGGCCTCAGTCCTGAAAACGGAACGGGTATCGGAGAAGCTGTTATCGGAGAGGTAACGATCAACGATGAAGGCGATCTGCATCGGCGTCACTTTTCCTTTGCCGAGAGATTGGGCTGTTTTGGATTTGGTTTGCTTCCCCATTTCTTTTCTTGTAAAGGGAGAGACAAAAAAGAAGATGGGAAGATGATGAAAAAAAAAAAAAGAACAAGAAATGGATGATTAGGGATTTGGATTTAGAGACGTCGAGGAGTGAAAACGGCGGGAGTTTTTGAAATTTTCGGAGGAGTTAGCGGTTAGATCTGCTCGCGGGAAACCGTAGAGTGATTAAGCCGGGAATACTAGCTCAATAAAATTTCTTTCTTTATATATATGTGGCTATTTCCACCGTTACTTTCTTTAAAGTGCAAATAATTTAAAGAGCATTTTAAAGAATATGTAACTCTTTAATATTAAGAGCATTTTAAAGAATTTTTCAATATAAATAGTAAATAATTTAATATACATATATATATATATATTAAATGTTGAGTACTAAAATTATTAATTTAAAAATTTAACAAATATCTATCTTCATATTTAAATATTCACTTTAAAAATTAATGTGTCAAATTATTAAAAATTTTAATTTTTTATTAAATATAAGATATTTAACACATTTATTTAGTATTATTTTTTAAAGAAAGAGAAAAAAATTTAGTAATAAAAGAAACATATAAAAAATAAGGATATGTATAAAAAAAATAAAAATATATTCATTAACTTTTATATAAAAAGTGAAGTTTGGCTCTCTCTAATCTATAATTTAGATTTAAATATTGCATTAAAGTTTTATTTTTTACAATCACTCTTTATAATAAAAAATTTAAGTTAAATAAATAGTAGATTGAAAATGTTATAACATACTTTAGTTTTTTGATCTGGTAAAAAAATGGCAAATGTCATTTATAAATAAAAAATACAATATTAAAATAGATGTTAATCTAAGATAGAAGATTACTATGTAATGATTAGAAATGCTAAAATAATTAAAGTAACACTAAAATTATATATATAAATAAATATAAAATTACAAAAAAAGTGAAATAATGAGATAAATTTTTGTAGAGTTATTAGTGTTTTTTCGTAAGTTAAATATTTCCATTTAAAATCATAAAAGCTAAATAATTTAATTTTTATAATCAATTATATATCAAAGGTAAAAAAAAAAAAAACTTCTATATTTGTTATTTTTAAAAAATATTATTTAGTCAAAAATATGTAGTGATAAAATTATTTAATACGTACTATTCCATATAGTAGATTCTCTTTTAAGTGTATTTTTTGTAAATGAACTTCATTTTTACATAAAATATGTGAGTTAAAATTATAACATATTGTGAATTTGTTTGTTTTTATTTGTAAAATTTATTTTATTTTCACAACTGATTTAAATTTTTAAAATTTCATTTAAAACTTGATTATTTGTTATTTCTTCAAAAATATTAGTTAATAATATACATTTTAATGATAAAAGTATTTCATATGTATATATTCTTTTAAGTGAATTCAATTTTTTTTGTTAATTAAGTGTGTTTGATTGTAAATAACTAATTAATATTTTGACAAGTTTGATTTTATTATCACTTATTAATTTTTTTTTATTTACTTAAAGATCATTTATATTTTTATCAATAGAAAATATAAAAAATAATATATCAATAAATAAAATATAAATAGTGCTCTAATATATCTTTAATTTAATTATTTTAAAATATACATAAAATAAGATAATTTAAATATACTGGTTAAATGATTTTAATAATTGAGAATTATAAATTAATGAGAACCAACATTTTTTTAGAAAAATATTGTTTAATTTTGTGTGTTGGGTTTAAGGTTTTGTTGTTATGCTTTTCAACCTATTTCAATCCTTTTTCTTAAATTTATAAATTATAATTTTGGTTGGTTCTTTCTCTTCACTAGTTTTGTTTCTTTTTGTCCATTGTTGATTCCAGTAAGTTCACTTCGCTCCACTTCTCTATTACTTCTATTGGTCTCTGCTCCATCACTTTTCTCTCATTTCTATTTGTTTTTAGTTTTTTCTCAGTCTTTGTACTCTTTGGGCTTTTTATTTTTTATTTTTTGCTTTAAATTTGTTTTGTGCTAACTACATGTTTACCTTGTATTGTAGATTAACAGTTTGTAAGAGTGTCTCATTGAAAATTAAGAAATATTTTGCATTTTCAAATTTCAAGTAATTTTTTAATAGGAAATTGGAGTATTGGGTTTCATATTAATTCTTTACTAAAGTTTTATAATGTTAGATTTGAGAATGTTAAAACATTAATATAATAAATGGTTGGGAAGAAGAATAAGAATGGAAAGAATGAGAATGATGAGTTATTGAAATTACTAGATCTAATTGAGCAGAATCTTTATTTATTTATTTTTTGGATGTTGAATGCAAGAAGAAAATCTATGAGGTATCCCTATACCCAAACCTATGCATAAAAAGATACCAAAATGATTGCTTAATACTGAGGTAACTATGTTAGTCTGTTTAACACCTTTAGAAAAAAAATATAAAATTTCTTTCATTTTTTTCTATTACTACACATCACATATGGAGCTTCATTTGCTTCTTGTAATTTGTCACGTGAACCTTAGGGCACGTGACCGACACTAGGAAATTAGTAGGTATAAGATCCCTGAAACCCGTAGTAAGCCTAAAGGAAAAAAAATAAAACCATTCATAATTTAAACTTTAATTACTAATAGAACATATTATCAAACTGATTTTTTTCAAAATACACAAATTCAGCTGCTTAATAAAAATGTGTTTCAACATCTCATATTATAAATTGAATTTAAATCTTATACATAAGCGTGGTTTACACAAATAATTTACACAATTATGTTTAAACCATACAAATCCTTAGTACATATACTACTACAGCAACCTAGATTAACACACAGTACAGTTTACAATGACCTATATAAAATAGCCGGTGAAGAAGAAACTCGGCGTAGAGGTAGTCTGAGGTCGAACTCCCAAGCTCCTGAAAAAAATAAATTGTGGGGAATCAAACCTCACTGAGTAAGACAATAAAAAGAGCTGTACGGTTTGAAAACCTCTTTGAAAACTATTTATTTATATTGAAGATAATTTATAATGTATAGGTATAGCTTTTGAAAAATATCGGTAGAATCCTAAACCCAAAAATCTACATGGTCAACTGAGCCCACTTATTCCAACTAGAGTACTGGTCCCCGAGAGCAAAGGCATCAACTGAGGCACCAAGCCGTAGTCATTCACTTAATCCAAACATATGGCACTGACGGTCCCCGAGAGCAAAGGTATCGACCGAGGCACCCATCTCAGTCCATTATCGACCTTACAATCACTGGCGGTCCCCGAGAGCAAAGGCTTCTACCAAGGCACCTGTCCCAGTTTAGCATTCACCAATCATATATATTAAGGATTCATCTCTCAATCTCTACCATGTGCACGTAGTCCTGGTGAAGCCCACCAGGTAGCCCGTTCTACCAAAATTTCTCAAAATCGATTTTTAAATAAATAAAATGCATTTAAATCTTAAATAATAGCATTAAGGTAAATAAATCATATAATCAATATAATAAAAATATGAGCGCATGTATTCTTTAAATAAACACATGCACAAATCGTTCTATTGACTTACAGGATGAATGTGAAGGTTGACAACCACGCGTCTGCCTCGGTCTCACGGCTTCTGCTCCGATATGCTCTAAAAGAAAAAATAATGAATCGACTTTTAAAACATGACCATGGAATCGAAATCAATAGTCAACAAAACAATGAAATTCCAAGCTGACTTGAGGAAAATCGGACAAGACTCGATAGACAGGATATAACCTAACTAACGTTAGAAATTTTACGAGTATCATGTTTTACGAGAAAATCTACTGAAATTTCAGCAAAGTCTCCTCTGTAAAACGGACATCTCTCTACCAAAGGTAGAGCGAGACCTGTATAAAAATGCACTTCTAATAATCATAGACACCCACACTCGAGTCGGGCTCCCAAAACTATATTTTTTGCCCCGACCAAGATCACAACTCAATAAAATATCAAGAATTAATAATATTTATTTCTCAAACACATATTTCACATACATATATACTAAAAATAGACAAAAATATATATAAAATCTCAATTATTCAAAATTAACAACTAAATTTGTATTCCTTCGTCAAAATATAATTATAACCTAATTTAAAACCATTATAATGTATTATATATATATATAATATTTGGGATTTAATATTTAAAATTTTCACTACATAAGTAAAAATACCAATTAATTTATAAAAATTGTCTAAACCCCTTAAATATTAATAAAACTACTTAAAATATATATTTAACTATATTTAGCGTAAAATTACATTTTTTACCCCTAAAATACATAAATTACATAATGTGCTATTAATACTAAAATTAATTCCTTAAAATTATTTAATCATGCCAAAAATTCATTTTCTCAAAATAAACCTTCCTAATATAATTAAAACATTTAATCAACCAACAAATTCTCTCCCAAAAATATTATTTAACCTAAAAATCAAATTTGGCATAAACTCAAAAATATTTATAAAAATAGTATAAAAATCATAAAATTATAATTTGAGTTCTAAAATTAATAACATTCACTAATAATCTCAATTATTAAAATTTCATAATTTTTTAATCATAATTATCGAATTTGCTAATTAAATACCTAAAATTTACATTATCCTCTAATTAACACACAAAAATTTCTAAAACCCTAAATAAAATTAATAAACTCAAAAACACTTAACTATACATACTCTAATCACTAATTACTCTTAAGAATAGAATAGAATCAAGTAATTAAAATGAAAAAAATTCAAATAAAATTTTGGAAAGATTCAAATAATTCCCCAAAAATTCTAAATGAACAATATCATCCCCATTATACATTAACAACACCAAATATTTAGATAATCTATCAAAAATGTTCAAGATCAAGGAGGAAAAGAAAGAAATCGGGTGAGCATTACTCACCTCCAAGCTGCAGAGACAGAGAAGGAAGGAGGGGCTCGCTGTCACCGGAAAATAGGGAGGATGGAGCAGCTCAGGCAAAGCAAAAAAACAAATGATAGGCGGAGGGACGAAGCTGGTGGGAGGTGCTGTCGCGCGCGCAGAGGACCAGAGCTGGCTGCTGTGCGAGGAGAAGAAAATCCTGTCACGCGAGGAGGAAGAAAACAGCAGCAGCAAACAACTCGATGAAGACGGCGAGCGCAGGTCCTCTAGCAGTGATGAAGGTGGCGCCGGTGAGGGGAGTGTCGGTGAGGATGGTGAGTGAGGGGGGGGGGGGTGAGAAGAAGATGGGTTCTTCGGGTTTTGGTGCTTTGATGGATATATTTATTTATTTATTTATTTATTTATAGGCACACATACACACTTATATATATATATATATATATATATATATATATATATATATATATATATATATATATATATATATATATATATATATATATATTTATAATTATGTATATGTGCATGTACATGGAAACACATACATAGCCATAAAATTTAATATAATTTAAAATAGCAATAAAAATAATAATAATAATAGTGATAATAATAGACAATGAAATCCTAGACAATAAGTAAGTAATACTCACATGTATTAATAACCCTAAATAATATTAACATACATATAATATAATGCATAAGTAATTATTTATAATACTATTTGATAAATATCCCTTTATTTAAATAAATATATATAGGGTATTACATAATTTCTTAGAAAAATTTGATTTTTCTCCACATTTTGAACTTTTTCTCCAAATTTTAAAGTTTTTTTATTCTAAAAAAAATATTGTTTCTCAAGAAAAGCTTTATTTTTTTCTCCAAATTTTGAATATTTTTTGTGAATTTTGTAGTCTACTCCTTAATTAATATGATTTTTACCTAAATATGACAAAAATGAGTTTATATATATTTAGTTCAAATTCAAATTATGTTTGATTTGAAATAAAACCCATTAAAAATGAGAATCCATTACCCTATGAATGAGAATGGCCCATTATCACTTACCTCATGGGTGATGAATTATGATTACCTTATAATTAAGTCAAACTAGCAAATTATATCATGGACCTCTGTCCATAAAGCAATATAAATCAGAAGTCCATCACACCGAAGAACTAAAACACATTTTTTTTTATTTAACGTTTCTCAACTACCATGCAAGACCAAGCCAATATTTTGCTAATGATGCTTGTGAAGCGCTTGCAGATCCATGTTTACTGTTAGAATTGTCAATGGTTTTGATAGCTTCTTTCTTTTTTTGGAAATTGCTTTGATGACTTCTTCTCGTAGAACATCCTCACATGCCATAATATCTTGTTCAGATCTAGCCCAATGATCTTTAAGTCTTTTAATGTCATTTGGAGCAAAGTTTTGATGACATAATTTGCAGTAAGCTCGACCAATTTCCTCTATTGCATGCTCTTTTCATGGACTTTTTTCGCTTGGATTGCTTATGATCTACAGAGACAATGAAAACTTGTAATACATGCTTTAGATTTTATTTGATCCATTTGTTAAGAGAAATCCTACTCAAGACTCCACTCCAATCTAACCATATATATGATGAAATGAAAATTATTTCATTTTCAATTTCTAATTATAATAAATAGATTTTTACTTGTATTTTTTTATTTTTAGTTAAATAATATAGATTTATTACTTAATTAATGTACGTTCATAAGATAAAATGTGTAGGATTAATAATTAAATAATGCATTTTCGTTAACTTTCACCTGTAGGTTCACTTATCTTCATCTGCAGATTCATTGATACTCAACTCAATGTATTTGCATTGAAGATTAATGAACTTGCAAGTTTTCACCTACATGTTTATTAACTTTCACTCACAAGTTCATTCACCTTTACTTATAGGTTCACTTTCAATCTTATTAAAAAAATTGTATTTATCAAAAAAAATATTTTTTCTTTTTATTTTATTAATTACAATGGTTGAATTTAATTTTTTATTCATGATTTTAGTGAAAATAAAATTTTTATTCATTGAAAATTATTTTATTTTTTATTTTTTAATTATGATAAATAGAGTTTTACTTTATTATTATTATTATTATTATTATTATTATTATTATTATTATTATTATTATTATTATTATTTTAGTTATTGTAAGTTCATTAGTTAAATAATATATGTTTATAAGATAAAACATGTAAATTCATTAGATAGAAAAACTAAATAAATGAATTTGACAAATAATATATTAATTTAAAGGAAGAAAAAAAATAAGAGAAAAGTATTACTTTTTAACCTGATAACCTAATGTCCTTTGGTGCTTTAAGTATGTTGCATTCTCATAATGGATGACAAGGTGTGCTAAACAATAAAAATAAAAAACAAAAAACATTAAAATGAAAAAGACATGTTTTGCCACACGTGCGTGTTGGTGTAAAACTGCAAGTACACTTTGTTGACAAGTAGTATAAAAAATATCGTCTTATAGAAATTTTGATCCATTGACCTATTTACCAATCTCTTATTGTCTAAGGCTAAAGATATATGCATGTAAAATTAATCTAATTTGTGAATTCAAGACATCCACTTCAAAAGCAAATAATTAATAAATAAATTATATTTATGAAAATTGCTAGGAATTAAATCACCTTACAATCACTAAGCTACCCAATTTTACTACTCAATTAGCCATGTATATCCCGAGTTTTCCTAAAGCATTAATCAATCTCTCTCAAGCATCAATTAATTTAAATTCACAATTATCAATCAAGGTAATAAAGACTCAACTCTCATTACAATCCAAACACTTAAACATTAAAATCATGAATTATGAAACACAACTTAAATGAATTTAATTAATTGAATTTATCTTCAATTTTGAGTTAAGTTAAACTTGTATTTATAGGTCTATTAGAATTATTATCTCTTAATGCATAATTCCAATTAAAATCATATTATTGGTGGCCAAGCAATGCCAAGCATTAAGAACAATTAACACAATAAGCAAAAACTAATGAGTAAATTAAATAGAAAGCCTAGATCATGTTCGAATTATTAATTCTTAACAAAGGAAAATTTAGCCTAACATAATGTTATAAATCCCCAAAAATTCACAAGAAAACCCCATAATAAAATGTATAAGAAAGAGAAGAAGGAGAAGAAAATAATTATGATTAATCTTAACTCTTGAATCTTCAATCTCCACTATTCAATCTTCACTCTCTTGTGTTTTTTTGATCTTCTAGGGTTTTTTTAATGTGCTTGTCAGTGGTTTTCTCTTCTGGAATCGCCTTTCAAAAATCCCCCAAAATTCTTCTTAAATAGCCCCCTTCCAAGTTGCCTTAAAATAACTTTCCTTTTCAAGCAATTCTAGGGTGCACAGCCATGCACTCTAATATGCACGGCTGTGCATATTGAAAACGCTAGAAAGTTAAGCAATCTGGTATGTGTTGGGATTAATTAGATTTTTCTACTAGATAATAAATAGGATTTAAAAATAAATAAGAGTAGTCAAGTGTGCACAATAATATAAAGGTAGCTTAGCCTGCCAAATTAAAATAATAAAAATTAATAAGGCAGTCAAACTAGCAAATGGGTGAATAAAATAGACAGTAAAAACCTGCCGAATAAATAGAGAAAAATAAATATGACACCAATAATTTTTTATGCGGAAACCTTATGAAAGGAAAAACCACGGGACCTAGTCTAGTTAAATTTTTCATTATAAAAATAATGGGATTATAAAAAATTCAACCCTCAATTTGTGGTTCACATCCTCACAAATTGGTTCGCAAATAATATTTATTTTTCTCTTCTCTCTTCTCTTTTTTACACACAATAGAGAGGCTCACATAATTTTTGTTCACCCAAAAATTACTCTTATGCAAAAAACATTCACAATTTTCTCTCCCCAAGCAGTATTAGGAGGCTCCAAATTTTTGCTCTCACCCACTCTTGCACACACTACTCTCACAAAAGCATACATAATACTCTTAATTTTTGCTCTCACTTCAAACAATTTTTTCTTGCAAATAAATGGCTATTTATAGCCATGCAATGTTGGCTAATTTTTCAATCTCTACTGCATCGAATTTGATATAGTAAAGTTTTACTTTTTTTTTTCAAACTACTACTCCTAACTTTAAACTTATGGGTCCCCACTTGTAGGACTACTCCTAACTTTAAACTTGTGGGTCACCACTTTTAGGACTACTCCTAACTTTAAACTTATGGGTCCCCACTTGTAGGCGAGACCTACCCATCAAATCTCCCCCTCATGCCTCAAGTGGGGCATGGAAATACACTTGCTTTCTTTGAGCTGAACATTAGTTTCTCTGAAGTCAAGGTTTTAGTCATCATATCTGACCTATTGTCATCAGTATGAATTTTCTCTAATGAAAACATCTTCATCTCCAATGCATTACGAATCTAGTGGTACCATATGTCAATATGCTTTGACCTCGAGTGGAATGCTGAACTCTTACTGAGATGGATTGCACTTTTATTGTAACAATATAAAATGAATTTTTCTTGATTGAGACCTAACTCTCGTAGGATTTTCTTCATCCACAAGAGTTCTTTTATAGCTTTTGTAGCAGTAGTGTGCTCGGCTTCAGTGGAAGATAAAGCAATGGATTTTTGCAATTTTGATTGCCAAGACACTACCTCCCGTGCAAATGTCATCATATACCAAGAGGTTGACGTTCTAGTGTCAACATCAATGGCCATATCTGCATCATAACAAGTTTACCATCACCAAAGCATAAATAAATTTTAGAAGTACCTCTAAGATATCTAAGAATGCATATGACTGCAAGTCAGTGCTCTTTGCCAGAATGAGAGAGAAATCTTCTAACTACTCCAACTGTATGAGCAGTTGTACATTAAGCTACCAACAGCTAATGCATAAGGCACTTTCTTTAGTTCTTCTTTTATCTTTCTCACTTGTTGGACATTGCGTAGAACTTAGCTTAAAATGTCCTACAAGTGGAGTGCTAATCGATTTTGAATTGCCTATGTTAAATCTCTCCAACACCTTTTCTATGTACTTTTCCTTAGACAACCATAACTTCTTATTCTTTTTATCACAATGGATTCTCAATGCAAGAATTTATCTTGCTTCTCCCAAATCTTTCATGGTAAAGGTTTTACTGATCTCCTATTTAAGATCACTTATCTTTGTAATATCTCGATCGATAATCAACATATCATCCCCATACAATAAGACAATGATAAAATTATCATCAGAGAATTTCTGCACAAAGACATAATGATAAGAGTTTGTCTTCATATAACCATGATTCACTATAAATGACTCGAACTTTCTATACCACTATCTTGGAGCTTATTTTAATCCATAAAGGCTCTTCTTCAATCTACATACAAGATTCTCCTTGCCTTTGACTTTAAATCCCTCTGGTTTTTCCATGTAAATTTCCTCCTCCAAATCTCCATGAAGGAATGTCATTTTTACATCAAGTTGCTCAATCTCTAGGTTCATGCTAGCTGCCAACCCGGGTGCTACTCTAATTGAAGATATTTTCACAACTGGTGAAAATATTTCTTTAAAATCAATGCCCTTTTTCTGTTTAAAGCCTTTCACAACCAGCCTTGCCTTATACCTTGGCTGTGAGTTACTTTCTTTATGCTTCAATTTGAACATCCAGTTATTCTTGAGTGCCCTTTTGCCTTTAGGAAGTTGCACTAGTTCAAAGGTATTATTTTTTTACAAGGATTTCATCTCCTCTTGCATAGCTTCTACGCACTTTTCTCTGTATTCTCTTGAAATGGCTTCTTCATAGCGTTATGGTTCATTGGCATAGTATCCTGCTCAGTCAGTGTCACATACTCATCTAAAGGGTATATGTGGCTTTCTACTTGACCTCTAGTTGATCTTCTTAAATTGGGTTGTACAATAGGAGGTTCATTGGCATCATCCTTGCCAACTCCCCCTTTATCATCTTTTGGTAAGGCTCCCCCTTCATTTTGACTAGCAGGTAGAGGAACCGACTCTAAATTTATTGGATATTCTTCTGTTTGCTTAGTATCCTTCTTTTTCTTGATATCTTCATTGGTTTGATCATCAGAGAAGATAGTATCTCTACTTCTAATAATCTTTTTATCAACAAGATCCTAAAGTCTGTAGCTAAATTCTTCATGATCATAACCCAAGAATATACATTCCTTAGATTTTCCATTAAGCTTAGTTCTTTTATCTCGTGGAATATGAACAAAGGCTTTGCAATCGTACACTTTCAAATGCTTATAAGAAATATCCTTTCCAATCCATACTCTTTATGGTATATCGCCATTGAGTGGAATTGAAGGTGATAGGTTGATTAGATCAACTGCAGTTCTCATTGCCTCCCCCCAAAAAGAGTTTGACAATTTTGCATTTAAAAGCATACATCTAATTTTTTTCATAAATTGTTATGTTCATCCTTTTCGCAACACCATTATATTGAGGTATTTTTAATAATGACTTCTCAAGCCTGATGCTGAATTTTCTACAGTATTCTTCAAATGGACCTCTGTATTCACCAATATTGTCTACACGAACACACTTTAGCTATCTTCCAATTTCTCTTTCCATCTTCATGTGAAGTTCCTTGAAAACTTCTAGCACTTAGACTTTCAATTTTAGGCCAAATGCCCATAATTTTCTAGAGCAATCATCAATGAAGGTTACAAAGTACAAGGCACCGCCAAGACTTTTAGTTTGCATTGTTCATACATTAATATGTACCAAATCAAGAATATTTGATTTTCTTGATGTTATGGAGCTCCAAAATGCATCTCTATATTGTTTTCCATGAATATAATTAACACAGTTGAAGATGTACACCTTTAATACCAAGTAAAAGATCTTTCCTTGCTAGCCTTTGGAGTCCTTTCTCACTCATATGACCAAGTCGTTTATGCCACAATTCAATTAAAACTTTATTCTCAATTACATTCGTCCAACTTTGCTTCTGTTGTGTAGAGGGAGTTAATTTTCCTCCTTCTAGTCATCACTAGAGAGCCTTTAGTGAGCTTCCACTTATGTCTACCAAAGTAGCTTTCATAGCCTTCATCATCAAGCTTTCTAATGGAGATTAAATTTATCCTGATGTCTAAAACATGCTGCACATCTTTTAAGAGCAATTCCCATCCAGTGTTGGTTTTTAAATAAACATCTCCCATACCGATAATTTTGGATGCTCCATTATTTCTCATTTGTACCATGCTAAAGTTTCCAGCAACATAGGATGATAAGATATCCTTCCTTGAAGTGACATGGAAGGAGGCATCTGAATCAACTATACAGGTTTGATTTTGATATGTGAGATTGATGATTTTGTCATCTAGGATAACTTCAACTTCATCTCTGGCTATTAGAGTATTTGTTTGTAGAGCTTCTTCTGATTTTTTCCTTGATTGCTCAGCTTTCTATATTCACACTCCCTTTTAAAATTTCCAAGCTTGCCACAGTGATGGCAAGTGACGTCTTTCTTTGACCGAGATTTTGATTAGCCTTTTTGTTGTTTCTAATGGAATCTGGTTTTGCTTCCTCTATGTCATTTTTATTTTTTTAACATAAGAGCTTTAAATGTTTCACCATTTTCCTTTTGCCTGGATTCTTCATTGAACAATTTGTCCTTCACCATCTCCAAAGTCACCCTTCCATTAGGAGCTGAATTTATGATGGATACAAAAAGTGTATCCTAACTTTTTAGCAAAGAAATCAATAAAGATGTTGCCAATTAATTGTCATCAAATTTGCAGTTCATTATTGAGAGTTGATATGCAACACCTTCAAATTCATTGATGTGTTCTAACATGCTGCAACCATCTTTGTATTTCAAGGTAATGAGACGGCATATCAAATTGGCTACATTTTGTGCACTTGGTTGCACATACGTCTTCTCTAATTTTTCCTACAGCTTATAGGCATCAATTTCTTTAGCAATGCTATGTATAATGCTCTTATCAATCCATTGTCTGATTTAAGTTGCACACTTTCTGTTGAGCACTTCCCAATTTACATTTTTTATTTCTACTGGCTTACCAATAGTTGTGCCATTGACAGTTTTGATAGGCTACTATAAATCTTTTATGTATAAAAGATCCTTCATCATTGACTACTAAACTAAGTAATTTGTTGGAGTCAGTTTGAACATGTTGCATGTGTGCTCCATTTTTATCTAGATACAAAAAAATATTAAACCAACCAAGCTCTGATGCCACTTTATTGGGGTTAATTAGATTTTTCTACTAGATAATAAATGAGATTTAAAAATAAATAAGAGTGGTCAAGTGTGCACAATAATATAAAGGCGGTTTAGCTTGCCAAATTAAAATAATAAAAATTAATAAGGTAGTCAAACCATCCAATGGGTTAATAAAATAGGCAGTAAAAACCTTGTAGACACCCAATTTCAGGATGATGTGTTATGGATGCAACAAAGGACTCCAATGATGAAAATATCATGAATAGGTCTTCGATACTTAAGCTTTAAAATTCTAAGGGTTTAAATGCATCTTTTAAGGGAAGGATTTAGTGTTTTCAAAGGCTAAATTGCAATATTTTTTAGGACCTAATTACAAAACTTAAATTCTTTCAGGGGTCTTTTTATAATTAAAAAAAACCTGTCAGAATTCCATAATTTCGATCGGAATTTTGTAATTCCGGTTAGAATTACACCAATTCTGATTGAAATTGTGTAATTTCGATCGGAATTGCATAATTCCGGTCGGAATTGGACTCTCCCGTCCCTGTTTTTTATTTTTTTTAGGCTTTTAACTCAATCCTAATTGGTCTAAAATTCCTAAATATGATTTTAAGTATTAATCCTATATTTTTAGGAATTAGAATCATGTTAGAATTGAGTTAGGGTTTTTGGTTTTCTTTTTTTTTTTCTATATAAAGAGGAGAGAGGAAGATATTTTTAAGCTTTTGGGTTTTTTGTGCGTTTAATCAACAATTTTCATCTATTGTTGATTCTTAAAAAGAGCTTTCTTAATTCTTGTTTTTTTTCTACAAAAATTCCTTTTGGTTTATCAATTAATTCAAGATCCTTGGAGAATTTTTGAAGAAGAAGATTCGAAAACTTATCAAGAATAGAAAACGCATGGTGATCATGTTGGAGGGATGAATTCATGAGAAGTCCATGGATAAAGCCTCGTAGAGACTTAGTTTCTAGGGTTTTTATTTTATTTTATTTATTGCTTTATTTTTTATTTTATTAACTATTTTATGAATTAATGTAATAGCCCCAATAAAGGGAGTAGTGAAATTATGTGCGTGGTTGCATGTTTATTTTGATTAAATTGGTTAGTAAAATTAGGTTTTTAATATGGTAATTACTTAAAATCAATGAAGGAAGTAGATTAATTTAGGTTGCTTGATAATAAAATTAGGGTTTTAGTAAGGATTAATTTAATTATTTGTTTGATCTTATTTAATTATTTTTTATGTTTTTATTTATTTTTGGGCTTATTTATTATTTTTATATGTTTTGGGGCCTTAAGCCCATTTTAGGGTTTGATTTATTTATTAAAGTTTAGGTAATTCTTTTAGCCCATCTCAATTAATAATTAATTAGGTTTAATTAATTAAAAGATACCTTTAGGCCTATAATAAATTAGATTTTATATTAGAAATATCCTTAGGCCCATTTAGTTAATTAGACATAGGCCCACGTAACTCAGTTTAATTAATTTAGACTTAGCCCACTTAATTTAAGCCTTTTTTCATAATTTGTAGATTTAAGATCACCATTTAATTAAAACATGTAGAATTAGGCCCACTAATTTAAATATTCCATAATTTGTAGAATTAGGCCCATTTTTTTATTAAAACAAGTAGACTTAAGTTCATTTAATTAAAATCAAAATGAATTAGGTCTTTAGGTTCACATATAAATTAAAACATGTAAATTTAACTCATTTATTTAAAATCCATGTAGATTAGATGTCACAACCCAAAATAGGAGCCATGACCGGCACTAGGGAACAGGAATTCTTTCGAATCAGGAACCCATAGCAAGCCTTAAAAATAAAATAAAAACATGCATTAATAATAACATAAATAAAATATTTTGTAGCGAAAATAAATCTCATAAATAAAATAAATATAATTCACTAACTCATTTAAATAAACAAACTCATCTCATATATAAATAATCTTTTAATACAAATCTCAATTCCAAATTTTTAAAATACAAATCTCATGCAAACATAATACATAAATCTCATAACTGACTACAACTATTGCAGTGTCTAGATTATAAAATAAAATCAAGTGAGCAGATTACATAGTAAAGCCGGGGCAGAAGAAATCCGACGTAAAGGTGTGCTACTGAGGTCTGAAGACGAAGAATCTCCTGAAAAATAGTCAACGGAGGGGAGTCAAACCTCACTAAGTGAATTGTTATAATATATATACATGTATAGCTAAATGACAAATGCACACATTCAATAGTATATATAATAAATATATATACAAGTAAAAACACACAAATGCAGCAAAATCATTTTATATAAATACTGAAAATAACATCCGTATATAAAGGATCAAATAGAACCCTAAATGATCGCAACCTCAAATAGTGTTAGACAACACTCTAGCCATACAGGCTCACTTATTCCAAATAAATTCAGTTGTTCCATTTGGATAGTAGACTGGCCCCGAGACACTAAGTTAACCGAGCTCCAGCAGTTTGACTGTCAGTGTGATTGGCCCCGAGACACTTGGTCAACCAAGCTCCAGCAATCACACTCTCAATCACATCACACATCAAATCAAATCAATCCGATCAATATCCACAAATAGGTTAGTACTATAGCCTAAATGCTATCGTCGAACCGGTAAGTACTCGATCCTAGTGCTACCCACTAGGTAGCACGTTCTATTGATATCCTTCATTTATATATAAAACATACATTCATAAAATAAATGATGCATGATATTAATTAAAATAACAATATAAACCATATATATGCTAGAAATATACCAAAAAAAACCAAGTATATTTCGAGTATATATACGTCGAATAAATTCAGTTTAATTATAAAATAAACTAGAAATAAACTATACATATACTTAAAAACATTTTAAGATTAATTTATTAATAAAACATGCATATAATTTAAAATATACCAAAAATAAACCTAAGCAATTGTTAAACCATATATGCATATTTTATACAAATAAAACATACATTTCTAAAAACATGCATCCTAGAACACGTATATATAAGATAATAACTCACAGTTATTGCGCTCCTCAAGACGGGTCCGACGAGCCTAGTCTACTAGGCTTCGATCTCAGCGCAACTAAATAAACAAACGATAATACGACATTAGAATAAGTCTATCAAAATTCTAGAGACTCAATCTAGAAATACCGAACACGGAATAAGAATAGGAATTTGATCGGATATCACGTTTTACGAGAATTTTATCAAAAATCCGACAAAACCTTCCCTGTAAAACGAACATCTCTCTACTCAAAGAATAGAGTTGGTCCTGCAAAGAAGCACACTTCAAAAATATACCGCCACACAATCCCTCGGTCGGACTCCCAAACTACTATTCCACCGACCGAGGTTCACAATTCATGAGGTAATTACAGAATACATTTAAATACCATAAATACCAAAAATACCTTTTAATACTCAAAATATAACAAATTAGATATTTAAACGCTAAAAATAATTATTTTACTGATAAATACATAAAAATCCTAATTCTAATAAAATATTTTTAAAAATTCATAATTCTCAATAAATTCATAAATATTAACCAAAATAAATTTTAAAACTCCAAATTACATAATTAACCCTAAAACATATTAAAAATTGATAAAAACTCATTTATTTAGAAAATTAATATATTATATATAATTTGAAAATAATTTATGAAAAATAGTTTTAATTAGTTAAAAAAACTAAATAATTTGTAAAAATCATTTTATACCTCAAATAACTATTAAAATCAATTTAATTATATTTTTAGCCAATTTAGTACTAAATTACCAAAATACCCCTACTATATATAAATTCACTATAATATTTCAAAAATTCACCAAAAATAGTATAATTACTCAAAAATTAATTTATCAACATATAATTCAATAATATCAATAGATATACTCAATTAACCAGTTAATTTCAATAAAATACATAATTAACCTAATTTTCTAAAAATCACATAAACTAAATAAATTCACAATAATTATACAAAAATCATAAAAATTAAAAATAAATTTATAAAATGCATTTTAACATCTATAAACACCGTAAATCATAATTTCATAATTTATTTAATTAATTTATGAAAATTAGAAAATATTAATAAAATAATAAAAAATTCAAAATAATCAAAATAATTCCCAAAAATTCTACAAAAATTAAAACATGTAGATTGAGCTACTAGGATCAATCTTTGTGAAGGAAGTTTTCTTGAATCATTTAAATCAAAGCTCAAAAAATTCAAGAACTGAAAGTGGCTGAAATTGAAAATTCAAAACCTAGGAAAATCTAGACCAAATCAAGTGAAACCAAGCTTAGAAATGCACTCACCGAAGCTCAAGGAAGAGATAGAGACTGGTGACACTTCAAATGGTGGTTGGAATCGTGCTGATCGGCATTAGGGTCAACTTTCGGCTTCTTTGAGGAAAACCGGCCAAAACTCACCGAAAATGGAAGCTAAGGGCGGCGGAGTGGGCTAGAGGTGGAGGAGGAAGGCTGAGAGGCACACTAATGGTGAGAAACCGACGTGATAGTGGCTGGAGGGGGTGAGCGACGATCGGGCGTAGAGAAGATGATGTCAATGGTAAATTCGTAATTATTGAGAACTTTATATTTTGTAAAGTGTATATGTATATATTTGTATATATAGAGCTATATTTTATATTATTTTAATATATAAATATTATACCCAAATTAATATACACCACACACCCAAATAATAATATATATATACATATACATATATAATACACATAATAATTATTATTAAACTATATAATATAATTTAATTTAATTAAAATAAACCTTAATTTAATTTAAATGCGCATATATGCATGTATATGTATATATTTTTATTCGACACTTAAAAATCATGCATGGACTCATGCAATTTTACAAAACCATCTAAAATAATTAATATTTATTTATTTACGTCTTAATTTCCCCAAAAATAATACTCTCGGGAAAGTTTTACGTAAAAGACTTAAAATAATTAAAATAATTAAAAATGACTTTAATAAATAATAAACTAATTAAATAATCATAAATATATATTAAAATTATTAACACTGCATATCCCGATGCAATTTAAAATTATCTAAAAACTTGGGATATTACATTAGACTAACTTACGGATTATGTGATTTATTGAATGCATTATTTACTTGTATATTTCATGACTAGTTTGCCTTGGAGTTGATTGTTTTAGGGTTTATATGAAATTGCATGTAAATAGAGAATAAGATAGTAATTCATAAAATATTTCTAAATGAACACAAGACTGAAAGAAGTTGGTATTCCGTATCCAGAATCTCCTGGTTGTGGTGCTAGCTTTCTTTTAAGGAATCGAGTACCACCTTTTTTATTTGTCCCAGTTATTACCCTGGGTGGTGACTCCTCATCTCCACGCCATGTCTTTGTGACAATGGTTAATGTGTTCTCTAGAGCCCTGAGCTCAAACAGTGTCAAGTTACTAAAATCTTAGACGCACGCTAAACCCCGCCATCTACAAATCTACTGAATAAATAGAGAAAAATAAATATGACATCAATATTTTTTTTACATGGAAACCTTATAAAAGGAAAAATCACGGGACCTAATCCAGTTAAATTTTCCACTATAAAAATAATGAGATTACAAAAAATTCAACCCTCAATTTGTGGTTCACACCCTCATAAATTGGCTCTTAAATAATATTTATTTTTCTCTTCTCTCTTCTCTCTTTTACACACAATAGAGAGGCTCACATAATTTTTGTTCACCCAAAAATTACTCTCATGCAAAAGACACTTACAATTTTCTCTCCCCAAGCAGCACTAGGAGACTCCAAATTTTTGCTCTCACCCACTCTTGCACACACTACTCTCACAAAAGCATACATAGCACTCTCAATTTTTGCTCTCACTTCAAATAAATTTTTCTTGCAAATAAATGGCTATTTAAAGTCATACAATGTTGGCCAATTTTTCAATCTTTAGTGTAGTAAAGTTTTACTTTTTTTTTTTTTCAAACTACTACTCCTAACTTCAAATCTTGTGGCTTGTTGTAATATCCCGAGTTTTTAGATAATTTTAAACTGCATTGAGATATGCAGTGTTAATAATTTTTGCATATATATTTATGATATTTTATGAGTTTGTTATTTGTTTAAAGCTAATTTTAATTGTTTTATATTATTTTAAGATATTTACGTAAAATTTTCCCGGGAATTGTATTTTCGGGGAAATTAAGACGTAAATAATTTAATATTAATTATTTTAACTAGTTTTATGAATTTGCATGAACTCATACATAATTTTATAGTACTAAATAAAATGTATGTATGTACATTCATTTAAATTAAATTAGGGTTTAATTAATTAAATTAATTTTTAATATTTAGTTTTAATATTAATTAATTAATTATATATGTGTATATGTGTGTATATATTATTAAAATATATGTGTGGTGAGTATTAAATGCCTTCGGTGTGCCTCTCAACCTTCCTCCTCCACCTCCAGCCGTTTCCGCCGCCAGTGGCACCCATTTTTGGCATGTTTTGGCTGGCAAACCAAGAAGAAGCCGAAACTCCTACTCAACTCCGATCGACGTGATTCCGGCCACCGTTTTTGATACCACCGATCTCTATCTTCTCCTTGAGCTCTGGTGAGTGTGATTCCAAGCTTTTTTTTTCAATTAAAATGGTTTAGATTTCCCTAGGTTTTGATTTTTCAATTTCGGCCTATTAGGGTTCTTGAATTTTTTGAGGTTAAATTTGATTGATTCAAGCAAACTCCCTTCACAAAATTTAATCCTTATAGCTTAATCTATATTTTGGAATTTTTTTAGAATTTTTGGGATTTATTTTGATTTTTGTGAATTTTTTATTATTTTATTAATACTTTCTAATATTCGAAAATTAATTAATTAAATTATGAAATTATGTTTTATGGTAATTATAGGTGTTGAAATGCATTTTAGAAATTTATTGGTAATTTTTGTGAATTTTATATATTTATTTGGAATTTATTTAGTTTATGTAATTTTTGGAAAATTAGGTTAATTATGTGTTTAGTTGAAATTAATTGGTTAATTGAGTGTATTTGTTGATATTATCGAATTATATGTTGAGAAAATTAATTTTGAGTAATTATACTATTTTTTGTGAATTTTTAATTAATTTAGTGAATTTATACATATAGGGGTATTTTAGTAATTTGACACTAAATTGGTTAAAAATGTAATTAAATTGGTTTTAATAGTTATTTAAGGTATAAAAATGATTTCTACAAATTATTTAGTATTTTTAACTAATTAAAACTAATTTTCCTAAATTATTTTCAAATTATATATATAATATACGATTTTTCTAAATAAATGAGTTTTTATCGATTTTTAACATGTTTTAGGGTTAATTATGTAATTTGGATTGATAAAATGTATTTTCATTATAAAAGGACATTTTCAGTATTTTGTAATTGTTCTGTGAATTGTGAATCTCGATCTCGGTCGGTGAATTGTAGTTTGGAGTTCGACCGAGGGATTGTGGTTGTGTTTTGTGTTTATTTCAAAGTGTGTTTTCTTTACAGACCTGGCTCTATTCTTTGATTAGAGAGATGTCTGTTTTACAGGGGAGGTTCTGTCAGATTTTCAGGAGAATTCTCGTAAAACGTGATGTCCGGTCGAATTCTGGTTCTAATTCTGTGTCTAGTATTCTAGATTGAGTTTTTAGGAATTTCTGTTAGATTTGTTCTAATTTTCTGTATCGTTTATTTGTTTAGTTGCACCAAGACCGAGGTCTAGTGGACCAGGCCCGTCGGACCCATCTCGTGGAGTGCAATAAACAGTGAGTTGTTATTTTATATATATATATATTAGGGTGCATGTTTTAGAAATATATGGTTTATTTTGATAAAATATGCATAAATGATTTAATTAGTACTTAGGTTTATTTTTGGTATATTTGTTATATATTTTGAATTATATGCATGTTTTATTAAACATTTATACTTAAAATGTTTTTAAATATATTTCTAGTTTATTTTGCAATTATATTGGATTTATTTGACGTATATATACTCGAAATACACCTGGTTTACTTTTGGTTTCTAGTATATATATGGTTTATGTTGCTATTTTATTGAAATTCATGCATCATTTATTTATGAATGTATGTTTTATATATTAATGAAGGATATCAATAGAACGTGCTACCTAGTGGGCAGCACTAAGACCGAGTATGTACCGCTACGCTGATAGCATTTAGGCTATATTACTAACCTATTTGTGGATATTGATCGGATTGATTTATATGATGGGAGATGTGATTTGGGAATGTGATTGCTGGAGCTCGGTTGACCAAGTGTCTCGGGGCCAATCACACTGATAGTCAGACTGCTGGAGCTCGATTGACTTAGTGTCTCGGGGCCAGTCTACTGTCCAAATGGAACAATTGAATTTATTTGGAATAAGTGAGCCTGTATGGCTAGAGTGTTGTCTAACACTGTTTGAGGTTGCGATTTTCTAGGATTTCATTTGATCCTTCATAAATGGATATTATTTTTAGTAAAATATATAAAAATGATTTTGCTGCATCTGTGTGTTTGTCTGTATATATATTTATTATATATACTATTGAATGTGTGAATTGTAATTTAGCTATGCATGTATATATATTATAACAATTCACTCAGTGAGGTTTGACTCCCCTCCGTTGATTATTTTTCAGGATAGTCATCGTCTTCAGACCTCAGTAGTAGACCCATACGCCGGATTTCTTCCACCCCGGCTTCACTATGTAAACTGCTTATCTGAGTTTTACTTTATAATCTAAACACTGCAGTAGTTGTAATCAGTTGTGGAGTTTATGTATTTAGTTGTGTGAGTTATGTATTTTAAGTATTTGAACTAAATTTTTATTAAAGGATTATTTATATATATGAGATGTGGATGTTCGTTTAATTTCATTGTTGGATTATTATTTTAATATTTATGATTTTTATTTCCGCTGCAAATTATATTATTTATGTTATTATTATTATTATTGCATGTTTTATTTTATTTTTAGGCTTGATACGGGTTTCAGATTCAAAAGAATTCTCGTTTCCTAGCGCCGGTCATGGCCCCTGTTTTGGGTCGTGACACTTGTGGGCCCCACTTGCTAGCAAGATCTACCCATCAGTATGCCTGTGCACACCCATGTGCATAATCGTGCATAATTCTTTTTCTGTAGTTCATTAATTTTTGAATCAGGTATGGCTATGCACTTCAGGTTCACAACCATGCATAAGTCTTTCACTTCAAACACTGCTATGTTAAGCAATTCATGTTTCAGCTCTGACTTATAGCCCAATTTTTGCATTGATAGAGATATAAGGTCATCTCTAACCCAAAACAACAATTTGCTACAAATTGTTGTATCTACAGTATTTTATTTTCAACCCAAAACATCAACTTTCACACCAAAAGGAATATTCTCTTATATCTCTTATTATTTATTACTTTCTTACATTTTATTATCTTTACAAATTGCACCTATATTTTTTTTACATGTTCATCCACATGGAATGTTTTTAATAGTTATTTATAAATAATTTATGTATTTTTTATTATATTTATTTTAATCATAATTTAGTTGAATAATTAATTATCTTAATTCAAATTGTGATATAAGTGCAATCAAAATTTTGTAAAGCTAATAATTAAATAAATATTTTCTATTAATTATTATTAAAATATAAAATATTACAATGTATTTTATTAAAACACATAAAACATTTCAATTACATAAAATAAACATTACAATGCATTTAGTTTTGTGAATTACTATATTCCTCCCATAAATGTTCTATTAATGCATTGTGAAGTGCAATATGAACTTCTTTGTCCTTAATTTGTTTATTGCAGCTAAACAAATGCATCTTATGCAATAGAGATTTGCACAGCAACAACCACCATATTTTGTCTCTAATAAATTTAATTATTTTCATAATATAGGTGGATCTGGATCTGGACTACTAGATTATTAAAATATTTTATTATGTATTTTTTAGTAATTGCGTGAGGTTTTAATATTTATATAATGTTAGGTAACGTTAATAAAATTTGTTCAGTGTTATTATATATTCATGTGAATATAATTAATAATATATGTAATTAATATAAATAATTATGTAAATAATAAAAATATAAATAATAAGACATTAAACTAATTTTATATTTTGTTAATTAAAAAGTTAACAAAATAAATATCATGTAAAAGGAAATAAAATAATTAGGATAAAATTGGTCTAAAATATTAGACATGTAAAAATATAGGACTATTATGTAAAAAAATTAGGTGAATAGTATTTGCTGTGATGAACAGTATGTTGCACACTATTCAAAACAGCAAATTTGGATATTATTTTGCTGTCACCATTGGATAGCAATTTGCTATAAAAATAGAAAATTGTTGTCCATGTTGGAGATGGCCTAATTGGAGCCTAATTTCTTCATAAAAGTTATAGCTACAGATGTAAGATTTCAAAAACATCTTGAATCATCTCAATTGAACCTCTGTAGTTCAAGATATCATTGAAATACTAAGAGTTGTGCATCCTAGAATGAAAGCTATATATGTTGACTTCGACTTAAGATTTGAAAATCCAAACCAACTCGGATTTTGATTTGTAAGCTTAAGAAGTCTACTTCAAATGTCTAGAAGACCTCTTTCTCATCATAAAACTTCAAGGATGTCAAAATCTTCATGGAATCTCAAAGGTCAATTCAACCTAACTCTGAAATTGCTCTTTAAGCTCCAATCTACTCCTAATTCACAAAAATCAACTAATCAACTCATATTTTTATAAATTAAATATAAATGAGCTAAAAATATGCAATATTTGACTTTCATCAATGTATCAGTGTGATGGACCTCTAGTCCATATTGCTATATGGATAAAGGTCCACGATATAACAATCCAGTCAAACTAACCAGATTAAATACTTAAATATTATAATATATTATTAAAAAATTTTAAATAAAATATATAAATTAATAAAAATAATTATTAAAATGTTTGAAAAAAATATTTACCAATAAATAAATATTTTTTAATAATTTTTAAAAATATATTTTAGTAAATAAATAAATAATTTTTAAAAATAATTTAATAACTGAAAGAGTCCTAGAGGGGGGTGAATAGAACTATCGAATAAAAATGAGAAATTAAAAGAATTTTTTGCAATAATTGAAAGAAAGTTGAGAAGCAAGAATGAGAAACACACAGATTTAAGGTGTTCGACTCAACAACAATCCTACGTCTCCACCTGACTTATCCCTAAGTTAGAATTTTCAATCACCTACAATCTTATTCAGAAGATTGAGATTACATAAGAGTATTATGACTCACTTTTACAACCTTACAACTTGCATTTTCAAGACTCACTCAAAAACCAATATACAAATTGTTTTCAAGGCTTACACTAAAACTGATATCCCAAGTGTTTTAATGGCTAAACACTTAAACCAAATCCTTTAGAATAGAATCTCACTTCCCATTTTCTAAACTCAAAAAATAGAAGAATAAGAATATTTATTCTAACACTCACCAACTCTCACAAGAGTATATAATAACAAAATGAATTTTTGAAGAGTTTAGAGAGCTTAATTGATTGCTTGAATATGTAAAATGAATGGATAAGTTTTTTAACCTCAAAACAATCTTCAGAGGTCTTATTTATACTTGAGCAATCCAATTATAGCTGTTGGAAATAATGATTTTGTTCCCATTATCATCCAAGTCTATTTGAATGAAAATTTGGACTTTTGAGCTGCATTTTGTCAGGTCCCGATCGAGATATTATCAGTCCCGATGGGGACTAACACCAAATAGCCGTTGAGTTTAAAATGCTGCCTTGATCCCGATCAGGACTACCCTGTCCCGAGCTATGTCCTGATTGGAGCCATGTCCCGATTAGAACACTCAATCAGGATAAGTTCTACCTCTTTTGTCAAATTTTGCTCACTTTGGTCCCACTCGAGACTCTAACCAAAATTATAACTTTTTATGCAATTTAGTCCTTGTGATGAGTCTGATCAAGATAGTACTTGTAATGGCTTTCTAGAATCATTTTTCTTTGATATTTCATTATTATTTTGACTTCTAAATTGTTCCTAACTTGTACACACTTGAAGCAAATACATTAGTTGCTCAAAATTAAGTTTGTTAATATCAAAATCAAGATTACTTAACTCGCTAAGATCAACAATGACAAATAATTAGAATATTAATCTATAAAAATAATTATAATATTAATTTTTATATAAAAATAATAATTATAAAAGTATTTTAAGTGATAAATGATTTTGATTATCATTCTCATTCCATAATGAACCAAATATCTTTTTTTAAATTTGCAATCCTTTTCCCATTTTGTTTCTTTCGATTCTGATTTTGAAGTATGAACCAAATGTCCTCTTAATTTATTTGTTTTGGTTTTCATTGACCTAAATTGACCTTAACTACTTTTAGCTTACTTTGACTTTTTTTAAAAATATTCTACTCATTTTATTTTTCTAACTCATTTTTTTTAAATTCATTTATATCTTATTATCTATTTATTTTTGTATGTGTTTTAATATTTTAATATTACATCTACTATAATAATTAATTAACAACCAAAAATTAAATTATAAAATAATTAATAATAAAATTAAATGATTTTGTCATAAATTATTTATTTATTGTTTTAAGTTAAGGGTGAATTATTTTTTTTATGTATTATAATTTAAAGTTTTATTTGAAATTGTG
Source organism: Mallotus nudiflorus (assembly GCA_947683625.1). Lineage (NCBI taxonomy): Eukaryota > Viridiplantae > Streptophyta > Magnoliopsida > Malpighiales > Euphorbiaceae > Mallotus > Mallotus nudiflorus. The sequence goes on along the minus strand of CANTUR010000213.1, from coordinate 1,227,408 downwards.
TTATCCTCTCCCTTATTTGTATGGTTTACTATATATTTATTTTAATTGTAAAAGATGTATATTGTATTTATTTTAATTGATATTTAGGATTTATATTTTATTCATCTTCACTTCTTTATATATTTATTGCTTTAAATTTTTAAGATAAATGTTATTAGCATATAATAATGAAATTAATAAAAGGTAAGTGGATTAGAGGCTAGTTATATATATATCAAAACTGAAATTTTTTGCCATAAATTCTATAATCTAATCAAATCACCAGTGAGCTTTCTTTCATGTTTATCCTATAAGGCAGTGAGTGTAATATCCCGTGTTTTTAAACATTTTTATACTGCATCGGGATATACAGTGTTAATAATTTTTGTATATATATTATGATATTTTTACGAGTTGATATGTATTTAAAACCTATTTTAATTATTGTGTATTATTTAAAGTCCATTACGTAAAATTTTCCCGGGACTTGCATTTTCGGGGAAATTTTCACATAAATAATTTATTATTAATTATATTAAATAGATTTACGGACTTGCATGAACTCATACGTATTTTTAAATTACTAAATAAAGCCTATTTGTGTATATATTTATTTAATTAGGGTTTAATTTATTACCCTAATATTTTATTATTTGTTTATTAATTTTATTGTTATTTAATTATTTTATTTATTATTAAATTTTAAATTATTATAATAATGTGTGGTGTGTGATTTTTCCCAAATATTTTATTAAAATTATTTTTTTCTTTTTCTTTTTTTCTTTTTCTTTTTCTTTTTCTTTTTTTTTTCTTTTTCTTTTCTTTTCTTTTCTTTTCCTTTTCTTTTCTTCTTCTTCCTTCTTCTTCCCGAGCTCGTCCCTTCTCCCCCTCCCACTGCAAATCCCGACCACCTATCATCGGTGTGCCACCAGCTGCTTCGCCGCCCCTAGCTTCCTTCCCCGGTGCCGGCTAGCTCCAATTCCACCATTTTTGGCCGAAACTTCCCTCCTCACCGTTCACCAACTTCCCGACCACCAAATCTAGTGATTCCGGTGTCGTTGGACTCCCTAGCCTCCATAGAAGACGATTCCAAGCTTTTTTTAAGCTTAAAACTCGATTTGGTAAGGTTTTTCTCAATTATTCAATTCGGCCATCTTAGGATTTTTGAATTTTTTTGAGCTTAAAATGGTTGATTCATGAAAAGTCCCTTAACAAATGTTGTTTAAATTAGCTTAATCTACATGTATGAATTTTTGTAGAATTTTTGGAGATTATTTTGATTTTTGGGTATTTTTGAATATTTTAACATTATTTTCTAATTTTCTGAATTTAATTAATTAAATTATGAAATTGTGTTTTATGATAAATATAGGTATTGAAATGAATTATAGAAATTTATTTGGAATTTTTATGAATTTCTAAGTATTTATTTTGAATTATTTGAGTTTATGTAATTTTGGGAAAATTAGGTTAATTATGTTTTTAATTAAAATTAATTGGTAAATTAAGTTTAATTATTGATATTATTGATAAATATGTTGAGAAAATTAATTTTGGATAATTATACTATTTTTAGTGAATTTTTGAAGTAATTATAGTATATTTATATATATAAGGGCATTTTGGTAATTTTACACAAAATTGGCTAAAAATGTAATTTAATTGGTTTTAATAGTTATTTAAGGTATAAAAAATTATTTCTACAAATTATTTAGTATTTTTAACTAATTAAAACTATTTTTCGTGAATTATTTTCAAATATATATATAATATACGATTTTTCTAATAAAATGAGTTTTTATCGGTTTTTACTGTGTTTTAAGGTTAATTATGTAATTTCTACTTATAAAATGAATTTCTATGTTATAAGGGTATTTTTGGTATTTCTATATTATTCTGTGATTGTGGACCTCGATCGGTAGACTATAGTTTGGAGTCCGACCGAGGGGTTGTGAATGGATTGTTATGCCTATTTTTTAAAGTGTGTTTCTTTGCAGGGTCGGCTCTACTCTTTGAGTAGAAAGATGTCCATTTTACAAGGGAGGTTCTGTCGAATTTTTGGTAGAATTCTCGTAAAACATGATGTCCAGTCACACCCTAATCTCGATTCTGTGTTTAATATTCTAGATCGAGTTCTAGGATGTTTCTGTTAGGTTTATTTTGATTTCTGTCGTTATTGTTTGTCTAGTTGTACCGAGACCGAGGCCTAGTGGACCAGGCCCGTCAGATCCATCTCGTGGAGCGCACTAAGTGTGAGTTACTATTTTATATATATATGCTTTAGGATGCATGATTTTAGAAATATATGTTTTATTTTGATTAAATATGCATAAATAATGTGATTAGTATTTAAGTATATCTTTAGTTTATTTTTGGTTTATTTTCGGTATATATTAAATTATATGCATGTTTTATTAATAAATTATATTTAACTTGTTTTTAAATATATTTCTAGCTTAATTTATAATTTAATTGGATTTGTTTGACGTATATATACTCAAAATATACCTGGTTTACTTTTGGTATATTTCCAGTATATATATGGTTTATATTGTTATGTTATTTAAATTCATGCATCATTTATTTGTGAATGAATATTTTATATTTATTAATGAAGGATATCAATAGAACGTGCTACCTAGTGGGCAGCACTAGGACCGAGTACGTACCGGTGTGCTTATAGCATTTAGGCTATATTACTAACCAGTTTGAGGATTTTGATTGGAATTGATTTATCTGATGTGTGAGATGTGATTTGAGTGTGATTGCTGGAGCTCGGTTGACCTAGTGTCTCGGGGCCAATCACACTGACAGTCAGACTGTTGGAGCTTGGTTGACTTAGTATCTTGGGGCCAGTCTACTGTCTAAATGGAATAAGTGAATATTTTGGAATAAGTGAGCCTGTATGGCTACAGTGTTGTCTAACACTGTTTTTGAGGTTGCGATATTCTAGGGTTCTATTTGATCCTTCATAAACGATGATTTTCAATGAAATATATATAAAATGATTTTATTGCATCTATGTGTATTTGCCTGTATATATACATATTAGATATATACTGTTGACTGTATGCATTGTCATTTAGCATGCATGTATATATATTATAGTAATTCACTCAGTGAGGCCTGACTCCCTCTGTTGACCATTTTTCAGGAGAGTCATCATCTTCAGACCTCAGTAGCAGGCCTGTACACCGGATTTCTTCTGCCCAGGCTTCTTTATGTAAACTACTTATTTGAGTCTTGGGTTTATTTTATCTAGACACTGCAGTAGTCATTAAATATTTAAAGAGATGTTGTATTATATTTGAACTGGATTTGTATTAAGATTTATATATATGTAATGATGAGGATTTGATTTAAATCCAGTTGGTGCATATGCTATTATTATATTTATGATTTTTTTTATTTCTGCTGCATTATATATTGTTATTATTATTGCATGTTTTATTTTCTTTTTAGGCTTGCTACGGGTTCCGGATTCGAAAGAATTCCCGTTCCCTAGCGTCGGTCATGGCCCCTGTTTTGGGTCATGACAGTAAGACTGGTTCTAATTTAATCAAATTGCATTATTTCTGTTATAATTTGAATGACGATTACTAGATGTTTCTTCTATTAATTTCAAACTTAACAAGACACTAAACAACCTAGTTAAGTGTTGATTGGCAAACAAGAGAACCACTTCTTAAAGGCAACTTGTCGTAATGAAGAGAAATGTGCAAATATCTCGAACATTGCAACATAGATTCAGTTTTTCCATTCACTAAATTTTGTGCCCTACTAATTTCCAATGGTAAAAAAATTATCATAACCTTTTGGCTGAAATTGTATAAAATACTCTCTCTATATCTAAAAGTAACCTCATGATCTTTTCCATAGCATAATGTAATTATAAAAACAAGAAAGCAATCATCCTTTGACTTATTTTTTTCGAAGAGCAAAGAGGCACATTAAATCTACTGAGATTAAATATACCCTCTAATGATAGGAGAACCAAATCTAACTAAGTGTACTCTAAATGGCTTATAGATTTCCTTCTCACATTCAACATCTAAAACAAAAGGACTATTCTGCTCAGTTAGATATACTAATTTTAATGGGTCATTCTTCCCATTATTTTTATTCCTCTTACCCGCCTTCCTAATCATCTATCATATTAATTTTTTAATAGACTTAAATCAACATTATGAAAATTTAACAAGGAATTAATATGAAACCCAACACTCTAATTACTTAATAAAAATCACTTAAATTTTGGAAATGCAAAGTACTTCTTAATTTTCAATGAGGCAAAACTAAAAATGATTAATTTACAACACAAGATAAACATATAGTTAGCACAAAACAAATACGAAGCACAAAAATTAAAAAATAAAAGCCCAAAGAGTGTAGAGATCGAGAAAAAAACTAAAAAAATAGAAGTGATGAAGTAAAGACCAACAAAAGTGAGGGAGAAGTGATGGATCAGAGAGAACATACCGATACCAACAACCGAGGAAGAGCAAAAAACCAACAAAGAAAAAATAGAAGTGATGAAGTAAAGACCAACAACAGTGAGGGAGAAGTGATGGATCAGAGAGAACATACCGATACCAATAACCAAGGAAGATGAAAAAACCAACAAAGAGAAAGAAGAAATTGCCATCGTAAAAAGAGCGCAAAATTATAATTTTTGGAAGAAGGAAAATGATTGAAAAGCCTAATAATCAAAACTTAAACCCAACACAAAAAATTTAAACAAATATCTTTCTAAAAGCATGTTGGTTCTCATTAATTTATAATTCTCAATTATTAAAATAATTTAATTAATATATTTGAAAGAGTCCTAGAAGGGGAGTGAATAGGGCTAATGGAATTTTAAGAGAAATTGAAAAACAATGTAAAAAGTTTAAGAGAACAAAAGAAATTGACACAAACAGTTAAGCACATTAGTTTCTAATCAAACCTATGTCTGCACCTAACTTATCTCAAGTTAGGATTTTCAAACCTACTTTAATTTATTCACTTAGATTGGGTTTACACAATTGAGTTTTGAGGCTCAACTCAAATCTTACAATAAGAGTCTTCTTTGCTGATGTGGAAATCAAAAAAAGAAATTAGTAAATTTTCTATTGTTAACTTTCATTTATTTTGTAAATATATTCTTATTTCTATTATATAGATTTTCAAATTTTAATTAATTATTTTTTAGGTATCAAAATCTTTTCTAACCCAAAATTAGTGTATCTTTTTTTATTATTATTTATTTTATCTAACTATAGTTGTTATATTAAATTTTAGGGGAAATTACATAAAAAAAACCCCAACCTTTGGGGGTATTTTCAAATAAAACCCTATCCAATTTTTTTTTTTTCAAATCAAATCACAACCTTTAAAACGTTATAAAAAAAAAAAACACTCCTTAGATGACTGTAAACTATTTTTTTCTGATCCATAGGGCCTACTTGGATGACTATACTGATAATAGAAGATGAAACCAATGCTTTGCCCATAAATTGATATTTTCTCCCCTCCACTTGAGTGATAAAAGTATCAAATTGGGGGCAAATGCATCTGTTTCATCTCCTTTTACTAGTATAATCATCCAATTGGGCCCATGTATCATAAAAAAATAGTTTCATCTCCTGTTATCAGTACAGTCATCCAATAAGGATTTTTTTTAATAACATTTTAAATGTTGTGATTTGATTTGAAAGAAAAAATTGGATAGAGTTTTATTTGAAAATATCCCCAAAAGGTTGGGGTTTTTTTTTTTATGTAATATCCCCTAAATTTTATCACTATCACTTTATTTTATTTATTGATTTTATTTATTATGAAAACCTCCCAAAAATATTTTATGTTTGTGAGGAAATAAATTTTATGAAAACCTCATAATTTTACAAAAAGTTTACATTTTATCTCATATATTTTATGTGAAATAGTTTTTATTTTTTATTAATCTATTTTATAGAAAAAAAAAATCAACTTACAAAAAGATAATGGCATTTCATGAAAATTTATATTTATATGATATTTCTTATATGAAATAATAATAATAATAATAATAATAATAATAATAATAATAATAATAATAATAATAATTATTATTATTATTATTATTATTATTATTATTATTATTATTATTATTATTATTATTATTATTATTACATACCAAATTACATAAATGAGTTCATTTTTATAAAAAAAAATTCATGAAATAAAATAAGATTATATTTAATTTAATTTTACAATAATAATGGGGAAAGAAAAAAACTTTATAAGACAATACACAACTTCACAAAAATTCAGTACTTATCTAGCATATATTATTTGAAGTTGTGTTTATATTTTATTAATTAATTATTTTACAGTAACATATACTTAACCAAAAAAAAAGTGAATTTACTTAATAGTCTTTAAAAAAAAAAGTGAATTTATTTAATAGTCTTTAAAAAAAATGTGAATTTACTTAATAGAATATATATATATATATATATATATATATATATATATATATATATATATGAAATACTTTTATCATTAAGGGTGCGTTTGGATCGAAGTAAAGAAATAAGATGTAACAATTACATGTGTAACTATTAAGAGAGTAATAATTACAGTCGTAATAATTAAGTTGTTAACCTTATTTGGCAAATTAAGGGTAATTGATAAATTGTAATGTGATATTCTTTAAGAAAAAAAATTATATAGTTGATTAAATTTATTATTAAATATTTAAAAATAATAAAAATAAATAAATAAATAAATAATCATTTAAAATTTTGAATATTTATATAATTATTTAAATAATATATTCATATGCATTTTAAAAAGTAACATAAATATTATAATAAAAATTTAAATTAATTCGTAGCTTTTTGATAAATTTGATTAGTACCTTCTTGATACAAAAAAAAAAAAATTGAAGTAATATGATGAAAGTAAAGAAATAAATAAAAAAAAGTACTCTTTTAAAAGCATGTGTTTGTTGTTACAAGTGTTTAATCTAGTCTCAACTAGGTTAAAAAAAATAAATATAAATGAGTTTAATAATTAAGGGGGTTAAATGTTAATCTTGAGCTTTTAAAGTTTACCAAATAAGAGTAAAGGGGGTTAATGTATTATAAAATTAACATTTAATCCCCTCTAACCCTCATCCAAACATACCCTAAGATGTATATAATCAAATAATACTTTGAAGAAATAAAAAGATAAAGAAGTTTTACATGAAATTTTATATCAATTATGAGAGTAAAATAAGGAGTGAAATTTGTTGGTGTTGTGCTAGGTTGCAACTATAATTGATTTCTAATACATTTGATCTCAGTTGTATTATTTTTCCAATTTGTGACCTCTAATGTATTTGTGTGGGTCCTGAGCATGTAGTTGACTGTCACGACCCAAAACAGGGGCCATGACCGGCGCTAGGGAATGGGAATTCTTTCGAATCCGGAACCCGTAGCAAGCCTAAAAATAAAATAAATCATGCAATAATAACAGTAACCATAATATATATATGCAGCGGAAAATAAAAATCTTAAATATCATACTAACATTTTCATCACTGGATTGAAATCAAATCTCATCTCATATATATATAATTTCTTTAATACAATCCAGTTTCAATATAATACATCTCTTTAAATAAGATACATGAAATCCAATACTTTAATTCACAACTACTGCAGTGTCTAGATAAAATAAATAAGACTCAAGTAAATAGTTTACACAAAGAAGCCGGGGCGGAAGAAATCCGGCGTATCGACCTGCTACTGAGGTCTGAAGAAGTTGACTCTCCTGAAAAATAGTCAACGGAGGGGAGTCAGACCTCACTGAGTGAATTACTATAATATATATACATACACACTAAATGATAATGCATACAGTCAACAGTATATATCTAATATATATATATACAGGCAATTACACACAGATGCAATAAAATCATTTATATATTTTGTCTGAAAATCATCTTTTATGAAGGATCACATAGAACCCTAGAATATCGCAACCTCAGAAAATAGTGTTAAACAACACTCTAGCCATACAGGCTCACTTAGTCCAAATATATCCACTTAATCCATTTGGACAGTAGACTGGCCCCGAGACACTAAGTCAACCGAGCTCCAGCAGTCTGACTGCCAGTGTGATTGGCCCCGAGACACTTGATCAACCGAGCTCCAGCAATCACACCTCCAAACCACATCTCACATATCAAATAATCACATCAAATCAATATCCACAAATAAGTTAGTATTATAGCCTAAATACTATAGACGTACCGGTACGTACTCGGTCCTAGTGCTGCCCACTAGGTAGCACGTTCTATTGATATCCTTCATCATTAATAATGTAAAACATTCATTCACAAAAATAAGTGATGCATGAATGTAAATGAAATAACAATATAATCCATATATATACCAGAAATATACCAAAAGTAAACCAGGTATATTTTGAGTATATATACGTCAAACAAATCCAATCAAATTATAAATTAAGTTGGAAATATATTTAAAAACATTTTAAGTATATTTTATTTACAAAACATGCATATAATTTAATATATACCAAAAATAAACCAAAAATATACTTAATATAAACTTAAGAAATAATCAATTTATTTATGCATATTTAATCAACATAAAACATGCATTTCTAAATCATGCATCCTAAGCATATATATATAGTATAGTAACTCACCTAATGCGCTCCACGAGACAGGTCCGACGGGCCTGGTCCACTAGCCCTCGGTCTCGGCGCAACTAAACAAACAATAAATAATAGACATTAGAATAAACCCTAACAGAAATCCTAGAATTTGATCTAGAGTATTTAACACAGAATCAGAAATTAGGGTTCGACTGGATATCACGTTTTACGAGAATTCTATCGAAAATTCGACAGAACCTCCCCTGTAAAATGGACATCTCTCTACTCAAAATAGTAGAGCCGACCCTGCAAGGAAATACACTTTGAAATACAAGCTCAACACAAATCCACAACCCCTCGGTCGGACTCCAGACTACAATCTACCGACCGGGGTCCACAAACACAGAATAATTCTAGATATACCAAAAATATCCTTAAAACCTAAAAATACATTTTATAAGTAAAAATTACACAATTAACCTTAAAACACTGTAATAACCGAATAAAACTCATTTAATTAGTAAAACCGTATATTATATATATAATTGAAAATAATTCACGAAAAATAGTTTTAATTAGTTAAAAATACTAATTAATTTGTAGAAATCATTTTTATACCTTAAATAATTATTAAAACCGATTAAATTACATTTTTAGACAATTTAGGGTAAAATTACCAAAATACCCCTATATATATAAATATACTTAAATTACTTCAAAAATTCACCAAAAATTATACAATTATCCAAAATTAATTTTCTCAACATATTTATCAATAATATCAATAATTAAACTCAATTAACTAATTAATTTCAAATAAAAACACATTTAACCTAATTTTCCAAAAATCACATAAACTTCAATAATTCAAAATAAATACTTAGAAATTCATAAAAATTCCAAATAAATTCCTATAATTCATTTCAACACCTAATTTAACCATAAACTCCAATTTCATAATTTAAATAATTTATTTCCGAAAATTAGAAAATAATATTAAAATATTCAAAAATACCCAAAAATCCAAAAAATCTCCAAAAATTCTACAAAAATTCATACATGTATATTGAGCTACTAGGAACAACAGGGAGTTTTCATGAATCAACCAATTCGAAGCTCAAAAAAATCAAAAACCCTAATGTGACCGAATTGGAAAAATCGAAACCTAAGCAAATCTAAACCATTTTAGCTCAAACCAAAGCTAGAATCACACTCACCGGAGCTCAAGGAGAAGAAAGAGACCGGCGGTGTCAAAAATGGTGGTCGAAATCGACGTGATCGACGGTGGCCAAAGTTTCGGCTTCTTCGATCAAAATCGACTTCCAGGCGCCGAAAACGGCTACCACAGGCGGCGAAAAAGGTTGGGAAAGGTGGTGGCACACCGGACGGCGCTCTGACAGCAAGGGAATGGCACGGCAGGCGTCCGGACGGCGAAGGGAAGGTGATCGGGGAAGAAGAAGCTCACGAGGGCAAAATGATAATTTTCCAATTTTTTTGATTTTTGATGTGTTATATGTATATATATATACTTTATACTATATATTAAAATAATATTAAATTACACACATTAAATATACACCACACACATAAAATTTTAATATTTTAATAATTTATACTAAATAAAAATAATTAAATAACAATAAAACAAATAAATAATTAATAAAATATTAGGATAATACTAAACCCTAATTAAATAAATATACACACACATAGGCTTTATTTAGTATTTTAAAAATACGTATGAGTTCATGCAAGTCCAAAAATACATTTAAAATAATTAATAATACATTGTTTACGTGAAAATTTCCCCGAAAATGCAAGTTCCGGAAAAATTTTACGTAAAACACTGAAAATAATACACAGTAATTAAAATAGGTTTTAAATACATATTAACTCATAAAAATATCGCATATATATACACAATTTATTAACACTGTATATCCCGGTACAGTGTAAAAATATTTTAAAAACATGGGATATTACATTGACCTATCCATACATATTGAATTGTTAAAATATCAACTTTCCATTAAAGTTTACGTGTTGTTTATTTATATTGTTGATTTTGGATTATTTTATATATTTATATATATCATAAATTTACTTTTTGCTTAAAAGTCATATTACAGTGTTATTAGTGTTCTATTTTGTTCATGTTAGCATGTTAAAATGTTTATTTTCATATTTATTTTTGTTTTACTCCGCTTTGTGATTTTGTTCGACTTTTTGTAACTTATTCATTTGGATGTAAACATTGTTTATATGTTAATATTGTTGTTTGCTACTTATGTTTTGCAAGATTCTTTATTAGATTAGTTTTAGATTTATATTATTTTTCCCACTTCATTTTTTATTTTTTTGTTATGGATGTATATGTATATAAAGATTAATATTAAATAGAAATTAGGGTAATTTAAAATATGTAATGGATATTATCTAATAAAAAAGTAGTTTAAGTAGAAATAATTTTGCAAACTCATAATCTCTTATCAAGGCATAATTTTTGCCATCTCGAAATTATTTTCCACTTTTTCAAAAGATCAAGTGGCAAACTTTTCACACGAGACTATTGTGAGAATTTCAAGTCCTTCATTTTACCTTTCGTTGATATGTAGTCACAACCATTCGAAGGGTCTAAAAAATCAAAACATTGACCCATTTACACTCATCTCTCATATAAAAGTAGATCTTAAATTTTATATTTTATATTATAAGAATTTCAAATCTTCTTTTTATTTCTCAATTCTACTAATTTGATTCTTAGATTGTACATGATAACCACTTATAATGATTCGTGAATGCTCATATTATTTATCTTGTTATACCAAGCTAATCGAACAATTTCATAAACTAAAAGTTTGGTCATAAGAGAATTTCTACTAATAGTCCTTCAAACTTTTTATGATAAAGAAGTATAATTTTATAAAAATTAAAATTTTATAAGGGATACATAATATAACAATAAATTTGTATTTTTTTTAAAAAAAATTGAATGAATATTTAAAGATAAACATTAATGGGTGTAATGAAATCCCAAAATATTAAATTCGTGTGATAAAATGAATTCCATGAAAAATTTATAATCTTACAAAATTTCACATTTTATCCCATATATTTTATGTGAAATGATATTAAATTTTTATTAATATATTTTACAAAAAATACTATCATTTTACAAATAAGGTAATCATATTTCATAAAAATTTATATTTCTATTATAAATCTTGTATAAAATATTAGTAATTTATTTTATTACATAATAAATAACATAAATGTGTCAATTTTCATTGAAGAATTCATGAAACAAAATAATATTTAATTTAATTTTACATTGACTTTGAGAAAAAAACTTTTGAAAAATACATAACTTCACTAAAATTTAATACTCAGATATTTTATGTAAAGTTATGTTTATATTTTGTTAATGAATTAGTTTACAAGAAAAAACAAAAAAAAAAAAAGATTTTACTTACAAGAAAATATAGATATGAAATATTTTTATGATTAACATGTATATAATCAATAAAAATGAAGTTTTTAAATGAAATTTTAAAAATTTATATTAATTATGAGAATAAAATAAATCTTACAAAGAAAATGCACATATTCACAAATTTTTATTATTTTATCTCACCTGTTTTATGTAAAAATATAGTTCATTTACAGAAAATACACTTAACAAAAAATTTAAAGTTGTGTTTATATTTTATTAATGAATTAGTTTACAAGAAAACATACTTGCTTAACAAAAACGTGAATTTACTCAACAATATATATATATATATATATATATATATATATATATATATATATATATATATATATATATATATATATATATATATCATTAACATGTATATAATTAATAAAAATGGAGTTTTTAGATGAAAATTTAAAAATTTACATTAGTTATGAGAATAAAATAAATTTTACTAATAAAATACTTAAATTTACAATTTTTTTTATTATTATATCTCACATGTTTTATGTAAAGATATAGTTCATTTACCGAAAAATACACTTAACAAAATATTTAAAGTTGTGTTTATATTTTAATAATTAATTGTTTACAACAAAAAAAATTGAATTCACTTAACAGAATATATACATATGAAATACTTTTATCATTAAAATGCATATTTTTTAACAAATAATCGAGTTTTAAATGAAATTTTAAAAATTTAAATTAGTTGTGAGAATAAGATGCATTTTACAAATAAAAACAAACAAATTCACAAAATGTTATTATTTTAATTCACATGTTTTATGTAAGAATTAAGTTCATTTACAAATAAATACACTTAATTAACGAAAAAGTAAATCTACTTTATAAAATAGTACATATTAAATAATTTTATCACTACATATATATGACTAAATAATATTTTTTAAAAATAATAAATATTGATTTTTTTTACCTTTGATATATAATTGATTATAAAAAATTAAATTATCTATCTTTTACGATTTTAAATGGAAATATTTAATTTACAAAAAGACACTAATAACTTTACAAAAATTTTCTATTTATTTCTGTGATATCCCACATCGGTTGGAAAGGAAAACGAAGCACGCCTTATAAGGTTGTAGATACCTTCTCCCATTAGACGCGTTTTAAAACTGTGGGCTGCGGGCTGGGCCTGGGCAAAGCGGACAATATCTGATGCGGGTTGGTCTGGGCTGTTACAATAGTATTAGAGCCAGAGTCAGTCGGAGCCGATTGAGTTAGAGCTCCCATCCCATTAGACGCATTTTAAAACCGTGCGCTGCGGGCTGGGCCTGGGCAAAGTGGACAATATCTGATGCGGGTTGGTCTGGGCTGTTACAATGGTATCAGAGCCGGAGCCCGGATCGGTGTGCCAGCGTGGACGCTGGGCCCTAAGGGGGGTGGATTGTGATATCCCACATCGGTTGGGAAGGAGAACGAAGCACGCCTTATAAGGGTGTGGATACCTTCTCCCATTAGACGTGTTTTAAAGCCGTGCGCTGCGGGCTGGGCCTGGGCAAAGCGGACAATATCTGATGCGGGTTGGTTTGGGCTATTACAATTTCATTTTTTCTTAATTTTAAATTTATTTTTCTTAAAGTGCTTGGATGTATAGAATTTTAGTGTTACTTTAATTATTTTAGTATTTCTAATCGCTATATAGTAACCTGCTATCTCAAGTTTAGGAGTGTGCATTAACCAACCAAACCACCTAAACAGGACCGGACCGAGCCAAAATTAATGGTTGGCTCAGTAATTAAGATTTGGTGAGTGGCGGTTCAATTGTAGAGATAGTGGAAATCCAGTGCCCAGTCTTCGGTTCAGTTGATGTGTTGAATTAACCGAACTGACTTAAAAATGAAACTATCGATACTAAGGCATAAAATGATGTCGTTTCATACATACCCTAACCCCAAAAAATATCATCCTTATATAAACCTTTCATTCACTCCTCTCATTTTTCATCACCCCTTTGTCTCTCTCAAACATTGCAGTCCTCTCTTCTCTTTTCTAACCCTAGACTTTAACTCATTAACCCTTTATCTTGTTGTCGTTCTTTTATCTTCTCCGGTCTAGCTTTGTCTGTTCCCTTACTCTAGTATCAACCTCTTTGTTGTATGTGTTATGTTCTCACTTTCTCACCTCTATATGGTCTTTTTCTCTTAGAGACTCATAATCTATAATCTATATGTTTCCTTCAAATCTTTCTGACTCGGTGTTTATTTTATAAAAAATTAATCATTTGTTGCTTTATTGTTGTTTTTGTTACCGTTAATGTTCAAAACTTAACATTGATAGTGATGAAATTAACATGCAATGGCATTTTTAGCCGGATTAACTAGATCTGGTAAGGTTCTTATTAGATCTAAAGGTTTTTTAAAATTTTGGGTATTTTTTTGCCTTCTTTTATTAGATGTTGATAGATTTTGTATTTGTTCTTTTATTTTTTGCATGTAATACTAGTGAATCGACTATTTTGGTTGGATCTACAAAGTGTTTTATTGATCTCATAGAGAGATCTTATTAGTGGAAGTCCTAAAGGTGTAGATTTGACCATCAATTGATTTTATTGGTGGAAGTTGCATCATTTCAACACAAATCGAGTTAAAGAAACATATGAACACTCATCATTAAAAGGCAAAATTTTTAATATGTTGTGGAAGTCTTTAGATATCATGTTCATAATTTTTTTTAACTTGATTTATTCATGGGCATTTTGTTTCTATAAAACTTTTTAACAATAGATTTTTGTTACTTTGATTTTTGAAAATATAATGTTTACTTTTTATGTAGCTAATTTTATTAAAAAAAAATTATAAATTTTTTTATTGAATCTAAGAGTCAAAGAGAATTCCAAAATAGATTTTTAAAAATTTATTCAAATAATTTTTTTTACTAATAATTTTTTTTTGAGTGATAGCATATTCTTGCTTTCTAATGATAGAAAAGTGAAATTTTGCTTATTATAAATTAATGATAGCATCTTTAATTACTACTTGCTTTAGCTTTGATTCATTTCATCTTCTTTTGTTTTTATTGCATATAAATTATTTAGATGGAGACTCAAGTAGGAGCTGCTAGTGGCAGGCAATCTACTGCTGATAGTGGCAAGACCCTAAATCCTACAGAGGTGGAAGCCCTAAAGCAACCATAAGTTACTAAAAATGAAGCAAAAAAGGGACACTGATAGTAGAAGTAAGGTGCAGGAACACTTCAAGAAAATCCTTAAGCAAGGGAATTTGGTAAAAGCTAGATGTATTTACTATTCTAAACCTTTGAATGATGACATTAAAAAAATGGTACATTATTTATTAGAAATCATATGATCAATTACATGAAAAACCCTAACCCCAAGGACAGTAGACATAGTCTTTTAACTTTTTAACTTGATGTGCATAGTTCTAAAATAGTAGGTGTAATAGGGACTTAGAAGTTTGATCATGAAGCTATTAGGATTGCATTGTCAAATATGGTTATTGTTGATGAGTTGTCATTTAAATTTATTGAGGGAGAGGGATTTAAACATTTTATGTATGTTGCATGTCCTAGGTTCAAGATACCTAGTAGAGAGACAGTTAAGAGACTGTTATAATGCATATTTGCAAGGCTAAAATTGAAAAATTGTTTTCATGAATCACTACCAAAGTCAAAGATTTTGTTATAACCTGAAATTTTTATAAATTATTAAATTAATTTATGAAATTTACAATGTTAATAATTATTTGATTAATTTATGATATTTGATTATTAGTGAAATTAAATTTGAAATTTTTACGTCGAATATTATTATTATTATTTCAGGATTAATTAGTGTTAATTAATATTTGATCATTAGTATTTATATAACTTTATTAAATTTAAATTAATTGTTGAGTAAAAGTATATATACTTTGTGGGTGAGAATAATTGAGAGTGGATATTTTAATTTTAAATTATTACACTTTTTGTCCTTATATAAAAAAAAGGGGACAAAAGTCAAATTTTTTGGGTCTTCTTCTTCTTCTTTTTCCTTATTCTTTTTTTTTTCTTTTTTCTTCCACCATTGCTAGCCCCTGCACCCGATGTTGCCCATCAACACCACCTTTAGCTCGCCATGCCTGATGTCGCTAGCAGATGTCCTCCCCTTCATTTTCGATGAGCTCGGTTTCTCTCTCCTCCATTTGGTTTCTTTTTTACCGAGACCTTCCATTGAACGCCGACAAAGATTCTGGTCATCTCAGGCTAAGCTTGATAGCTCGATCTCTTCCTCTCCTCTTGGGCTTCAATTCCCCCAAGGTAATTCATCCAATCATCGCTGAATTTAACTTCAATTTTGAGGAATTTTTTCTAGATTTTAGATTTCAATTTTTGTTAATTGAGTTTAAATTCTGTTAATTTATGTTAAATTGACTTAAGATTGTTGAAATTGAAGTTATAAACTTTCCATGCATGTATTTAGATTTAATTTTGGAGGTGATTTTTGAAATGACAATATTTTAGGGCAAGGAGTTACTATTCCAGTACTGTTCTAAGACCTAAAAATATTTTATATTTTTAATAAATTATAATAATTATTTTGAGCAATTTTTGTGAAGAAAGTTTATTGAAATTATGTACCGAATTTTTATTATGAATTTTTGAATGTTTATGTGAAAAAAATGAAGTTTTAAAAAATTAGTATAAATTAGTATATTTTATATTTTAATTGAAATTATTCTTAATTATTATGTTTTGGATAATTTTTTGAGTAATAAGTAGTATTAAAATAATTTTTATGAACTAATTACTATTTTTAGTGAATTAACAATAATTTCCGGAAATAATATAAATGTATGTAAATATCATAGTATTAAATTATTTGATTGATTTAATTATATTTAGTGATAAAATATATTTTTATGAATTTTCCAAAATTTTATAAGTAATAATTTTTAACTATAGTTATTATTATGTTAAATGAATTTTGTACATATTTGATTATTAAAAAGAATTTAGTGTTTAATTAGTCTGATTAATTTTTATAAATATGTTGTTATATATTTTCATAATTTATATATTTTGTGGTAATGTTGTTATTGATCTCGTTCGGAAATTGTGTGTAGTTTGGGAGCCCGATCCGAGTGTGGTATTTTATAGTGAATAATAATATTTTTCCTTACAGGAATGACTTTACTTCATGTAGAGAGATTTCTGTTTTACAGAGAAGACTCTGTCAGAATTTCGATAGATTTCTAGTAAAACATGACATATGTACATTTCTATTTAATCGTTATGTTGTATTAGGGTTGTTCATTAGATCTAGTTTTCATTAGGATTAGTTCTGAATTTGTTATGAGTTTCTTAATTTTTATTAATTTTAGGATTTTTTTGTAAATTCTTATGAATTTTAATTATATTTCTTAAGCATGTTTTGAATAAAGTATTATTTTAATTTTAGAGTATAATGGAGTGAGAACTACCGATAATAAGCGGACACGGAACCGTCAACCAACTTGCTCCAACTATAAGTTAATAAATTCAACTCTGTGTGTGTGTGTTTTTTGCACATAGCAATATTATAAAATTTAAGATAGTATTATGATTACATGAAATTTAAGTTATGTTGTTTTAGACTATGCTTAGCATTATGATTATTTTGTTTTATTTTATGTTATTTAATTTATAAATTATAGCTTTTTTATATTGTGCTACATTATTAGTTATATATTAGTTTTGAAAAATATTGATAGAACGGGCTACCTGATGGGTTTCAGCAAGACCTTGTGCACACTGGTAGAAATTGAGAGATGGATCCAAATTTTTTTATGATTTGTTAACTGGGACGAGTGTCTCAGTGGATGTCGTAACTCTTAGGGACTACCAGTAATTATTGAAAATGCTATAATTGGATACTAGGATGAGTGTCTCGGTTGATGCCTTAGCTCTTGAGGACCGCCAGTAAAATATTAGATTAAGTGAATGACTATAGCTGGTGCCTCGATTGATGCTTAGCTCTCAAGGATTGACAGTCTTATAATTAAGTGAGACAAGTGGCTATTAGACTTTGTGGAGTAGGGTTTTACCAAGATTTTTCACTTATAAATTATTAAATAAAGATTATTTTATTTTGAAGAAGTTTTATTATTATAAATTCTTAATTTTTTTTATTTGGAGAGTTGATAATTTGAAAATAAATTTGTAATACTTTAATTTAATAATAATAAAATTTATTTTATTATTATTATTATTTTATTTAATGAATTTTTTTAAAACCATATAACTCTCTTCACTATCTTACTCAATAAGGTCAAACTCCCCTTGATATTTTTTTTTCAGGAGTTTGGGAGTTTAAGACTTATCCTTCTTCTCTATGCTGGGTTTCTTTTTCTCCGGCTTTATTGTTTAGGTTTATTTGATATGTATTGTACAATTGAACTCTAGATACTATAGTAGTTAATCAAAGAACTTATATTATTTGTATTTTGATTTTATCTGACTTGAGATATTTTATTGAAGAATATTTAATTTATGTATTTAGTTTGGTGAATTTATTATGATTTTATTGACAAGTAATGGTTTTGTTATTAAGTGTATTGTTTTTTTTTTTATGAAAAATTTTTAAGGCTTACTATGGGTTTTAGTTACTTTATGTATTCCCATTCCTTAGTGCCAATCACATGCCTTTTAGTTTGGGTCATGATAAAGTTGGTATTAGAACTTAAATTCATTTGATTGTTAGTGTTGTCTTTCTTTGAAACTACTACAGTGATTTAAGTTGATAATTTTCACTTGTTGTTTTCATTGTTCCTAGAATTCTGCATGTGAGTTAGCATTCTTGTCTTATCTTGAATTTGGTTTCTTTTTCTTTTCAGAATTTGGTAGAATCAGGATGCTCCTATTGTGAAAACAGTATATCATGATGATGCCGATGAGCAAGCTTTTTAGGATGAAGTTCTTCCTTTTGCTCCTAGACATAGAGGAAGAGGCAGAGGTAGGCCTAGAGCTGTTGCAGTAGAGAGACAGGCACCATAGCAA
Organism: Mallotus nudiflorus; assembly: GCA_947683625.1. NCBI lineage: Eukaryota > Viridiplantae > Streptophyta > Magnoliopsida > Malpighiales > Euphorbiaceae > Mallotus > Mallotus nudiflorus. The sequence continues at coordinate 1,208,315 of CANTUR010000213.1, read as the reverse complement.
TAAGTTGAGTTAGAAGCACTAGAAGAAGTAAAATATGTAGCTTTTGCAGTTAGCATGGCAAGGATTAACCAAGGCTTAACAGCTTTGAATCAAGCTATACCTTTGGTATAATAGATGTTACAGCAGAGGAATCGAGAGATGTCTGATATTAATGATGCACTCCTTTACTCCATAATCGATAGAGTTGCTTTTCATAGTACGGGAGATGTTTTAGACCTTAGTAATACCATTGAGACTCAGACAAGAATAGGCCACACTGATTATTAAAGGACTATAATTGTGGAGTTATCAGTTCAAGCAGCAGCATAATACTGGTTCATGCAGTCCATCCAGCCTTTCATGAATAAGTTAACCTGGCTTGAGTTTAAGGAATAATTCTTAAGGTTCTTTTGTCCACCTGTGATTAAAGATGCGTACAGATGGCAGCTACTGCATATCAGTATAGGAAATAGGTTTGTGGAAGATTATACTAGAGAATTTAACAGGCTATCTTAACATGCAGAAGATATTACGAGAGATCCTTACAAAGCTATTGAGTTGTATGTCATTAGTTTAGGGTTAGCCTATGTAGGCATGTGCATTAAGGACCATACTTTAAAGAGTGTGATTAAAAAGGCCAGACTAATAGAGAGGAGACATATTAGGCAAGACACTATGGCTAATCCTTATATGATTGGTATCAGCGAATATGGAGTAGCTCAGGTATTCAAGCAGCCTACTTTTCAGATTGGCACTACAAGCATACAGGCTGAGGGTACTTCCCAACAGGGTAGGAGGTCCAGGACCCACAGAGTCGGCCTGACATAGTTATGCTACTAATTGTAGGAGTGGCAGAGGTTCTAGATTTGGTTATGGGGCTAGCAGTAGCAGTAGTAGTAGTGGATAAAGTTTCGAACATGGCAATTCAAGTTCTAGGACTAGTGCTTATCCTAGTTATGGCTAAGTGCATCAGGGACCATGTCATCTATTGACTGGGGCTTATTTTAGATGTGGCAGATAGGACATCTTGATAGAGCTTGTCCTAACACTAGTTCTCAAACACTATAAATGGTGGGGTTTAGCGCACGCCCAAGATCTTAGCAACTACGACACTGTTTGAGCTCAATGCTCTAGAGAACACACTACCACTATCATAAAGACATGGCATTGAGATGAGGAGTTGTCACCTAAGGTAATAATTAGGACAAATAAAAAAAATGGTGATACTCGATTCCCTAAAAGAAAGCCGGCACCACAACCAGGAGATTATGGGTGCAGAATACTAACTTCTTTTAGTCTTGTGTTCTTTTAGAATTACTTTATGAATTACTATTTTATCCTCTATTTACATGCAATTTCATATAAAAAACAATCAACTCCAGGAAAACTAGTCATGAAATATACAAGTAAACAATGCATTCATCATAATCCCTAGGTTAGTCTAATCTACATTGATTTTAATTAAATGAGCTAAATCTACATATTTTAATTTATAGGTGAGCCTAAAGACTAATGGGCGTAATTCTTATTTAATTTTAATTAAGTGAGTCTAAGTCTATTTATTTTAATTCTATACATGGGCCTAGATCTACAAATTATGAAGTATTTAATTTAGTGGGCCTAATTCTATATGTTTTAATTCTAAAGTGATCTTAAATCTATAAATTATGGAAAAACTTAAATTAAATGGGCTAATTCTAAATTAATTAAATTAAGTTAGGTGGGCCTATATCTAATTAACTAAATGGGCTTAAGTTATCTCTACCCTAAATCTAATTAATTATGGGCCTAAAGATGCATTTTTATTAATTAAACCTAAGAAAACCTAAATTTAAGTGGGTTAAAGTCTAATATGGGCTAGGGCCCAAAACACATAAACATAAACAAACAAGCCCAAAAACAATAAAAAAATATCAAAACAAATAAATAAGAGATCAAACAATTAATTAAATCTATTCTAAAACTCTAATTTAACCATAAACAATAAAATAAAATAATTAATCAAGCAAAACTAATTTCCCCAACTTAAATCTAATTCAATTTTAATTAGCCAACCTAAAAATTTCTATAACCATTAATTTTAATTAATTACTGAGTGAAAACCCTAATTTTACTAACCAATTAATTAAAATAAAACATACAAGCATACACACCAAATTTCATTATTCCGACTATTGGGGCTATTATAAGGAACTATTGAGAATAATAAAAAAAAGAAGAATTAATACAACGAAAAATAAATAAAAATAAAATAATGATAAACAAACTAAATAAAAACCCTAGAAATATTATTTAGCTACAAGGTTCCACCCATGACATTCTATGGACCTTCATGGATTTTATTCTTTGAGAAAACTCATTAACTGATGCCCTCCATAATCACCAACACAAAAATAATCAATCAATGGTTACTGAATAAACAAAATAGAAATTTAAGTAAAACTAGAATTCAATAAAAACAAAAATAAAAAAATAAAAAAATAATAGAAAATAGAGAAGGAGAAGATGATTACGGATGCACTGTGGTTGGCTCCTCAGATTAGTAAAATCACCATTTATTTGTTAAAATAGATCTTCAAAAACTTGTTATTCTTTCCTTAAAAAAGGGCCTCCCACTCCTTGCTTCTAAGACGAAATAACCAATAATATTTTTTCAGTTCAAAAAAAAGAATTTCAAATAAAAAGAGAGAGGTCCTGAGAATTCAGTTCCTTGCTTTAGGAGCGTAAGTTCTCCTTTTATAAGGAGAAAAATAAAAACCCTAAGTTGTACGTACTAAAAGTTCTAATTTTAAAAGGACTTTATTTCCTGAAGAGTCACAATTTTAAAAGGAATTTATTTCCTAAAGAGGTAGATAAATCCCAAAATAAATTTAAGAAAATTTTTAAATCAATTAAAACTGAAAAATATTTTTTTACTTTCTATAAAAAAATACAAAAATAGATGAAAACACGTAATTTTGATTGGAATTGGAATTGCATAATTTCGATCAGGATTACATAATTTTGAATTTTTTAACTTTTAATTACAAAAATACCCCTAAAAGAAATTAAAATTTCAATTAGGTATTAAAAAGGTATTACAATTAAGTCCTTAAAAATAATGAAACTCTTTTTGAAAATGTATTCGAACTTTTGAGGTTTCAAACTTTAAGCGTTGAAGACCTACTTATAACATTTTCATCATTGAAGTCTTTTATCGCATCCATATTTTATTATCCTAAAATTGGGTGTTTACAGACACAGTACTGTCACGACTTGAACCCAGGGGGCACATGATCGACATTAGGGAATGGAAAAGCTTAAAGTTACAGAAACCTGTAATAAGCCTTAAAAGAAAAATGCAGAACATTTCACCTTTAAAAATTTACAATGCAATAATTAAATCATGATGAACATTATCAATTTTTCTTAATTTAAATAAACCATACCATCATCATACATAATATAGTAATAATCAGTTATACAAAATAATATCTCAATGCATAATTCTTAAATACATAATATAAAAATTAAAGTATGTAGTTATACAATTTCTTTACTGCGGTACACAGATACTATTACAAACACAAACTATGTAAACCTATATAAAATAGCCTATGAGGAAGCTACCCGACGTAGGGAGTAGGTCTAACAAAAGACTCTCAAACTCCTGAAAAAAAATAAGTTTAGGGGATTCAGACCTCACTGAGTAACCTAATAAAAGAAATGAATGTGGTTTGAAAATCTCCTTTAAAATAGGTTTTTATAAAAATATAATTGTAGGTGGCAGGGTTTAGCACGCGCCCAAGTTTTTAGAGACTACGGCACTGTGTGGGCTCGAGGCTAACTTGGAAATACGATATAGGTCTTGGGCCTATTTGGAGATGGAGTCACCACTCGGATAAAAGCCGGGACACACTGTACAGCAACTGGATTCCACAAAAGTTTCCAGAAGCCGTCGTCAGAGAATGGGTTCAGAAATTGGGTATAAGCGTTTGAATGCACACCTAACTTTGTAGTTGGCCTCCGTTTGTGTTTTGTGTTTTATTACCTATAATTATTCAATTATTTCTTTATTACCACACATATTGTAATTGTTTCCATCCAATTTTTAAGTTTTATAGTTAAGTCTAAGTTTGCACATTAATTCAATTTCATGTTTTTTTTAAGTCCCAACATTCAACAAAAATAAAATAAGTAATAATTTACAACCATACATTCAAATCAAATGGGGAAAGGGATTAGGGATTATAACGCTTTTAGGCAAAATAAAAAAATAATATACAAAAAATAAACCATACATATACCAAGAGTAAACTAGTAATAAACTATTTATATAAGTACAATGGTCTAAAAAATTAGCTAATGATAGTGACTACTTAATGATGTGGATCATCAAGTAATTCCCACAATAATATATGGCTAGTTCCTCTTGCAAGACACATCATCTTACATAAAAATATTTATAAATAATGTTCTACAAAGGGTTTTCATGTTACTAACTAAAGAAACCCTCAAATAACTGAAATAAATATCATCATACAATGAAATAATTATGTATAAAGGTGGAAAGAGCATGTGAAGTGAACATTATACAGAATCTTATAAAGGGAGAACAACTAAATAGCTGGTCGACCTGTTGACAGGGGGCAACACCTTTATAAAGAGGCGTCGCCTGATCGATAGGCTAACCTGACTCTCAAAACGAGTAGACTTTTATCCTAAGTAATCAATACATGCATCCAACATGTGCCAAATTACAACTACATGTAATAGTTCAGGAGATCAAATTAATAAGGTAGTATAACAGATGAAATAATCCTAAAATATACCTAAAGTATACTAATAAATTAGTCACATACAAACTAAACACACAAATAGTGAAGTTATGAAGATATTGAGTTTAAATGCAGGTTTTTTACTAAAATGATAGGCCCTCAGAGATGTATCTTTGGTTATGATCCTTATTAGAGTGTGATTTCCACTTTAACACAAGCTTTCCTCTTTCTTCTCCTAAAGAAAATGAACTCCTTTGGCTTGGATCTTTCCCCTTTTCTCCAAAACGTCTCCCTCTGTCTTCTCCCTTCTCCAGAGCTTCCTCCTTTTTTTCTTTTTTTTAATCCCCCCTTTCTTATGGTCCCTTTTTTCTTATGGGTCTCCTTCCTTGTCCATGCCCCTAGGCTTTCTAGCTCATCATGAGCCTCCATAGCCTTTTCCTTCCCCTTAAAAATCTTTTCCTCATGTAAAATCAAGTCTAGGGTGTGGCGCCCACACCAATTGGCCACCAAGGCTACAACTACAAGTGGTCTGCCACAGAGGTAGCGCCTCTGCGATGAGGCAAATGCCTCAGCAGCAGCTACCAAAGAGGTGATCACCTCATTACACTAAGCGACACCTCTTTGGCCGGGCCTGTGCTGGGCTAAGAGGGCCTGGGTTATTTTTAAACAATGGCCAAGTTTTGGGCTTTTGAGGCTTTTAGGCTTTCAAGTCCATTTCCAATTGGAGATTCAAGTTTGGTTCTTGTATCCAAGTTTCACATTCTCATAATTGGGCTTGACAATAGACCGATCAAACCGAGCATCCTTAATTTGTCCCCCTAATACGAGCCGACTGAATCGGGTGTCTATAATAATATATTTATAATTTTATTCAAATCATTTAATATACATATAAGAAATTCATTTTTCAAAAGGAGAAATAAATTTTTAAATGCTTTTAAAACATTATACTATAAAAAATAGGTAGAACCCTTGTCCTTAATTCTAACAGCCATTCGGCTCACTTATATCCAAGACTGTTGAATCTCGAGAGCAAAGCATCACCAGGATGCATAGCCGCAATCATATCACTTAATCCAATATCGCTGGCGGTGTCTGAGAGCAAAGCATTACCAGGATGCATAGTCGCAGTCACATCACTTAATCCAATATTGCTAGCGGTGTCCGAGAGCAAAGCATCACTAGATCATCAGCCCCAGTGATTTATAAATATAATCCAACTTTATTGGCGATGTCCAAGAGCAAAGCATCATCAAACCTTCGGCCCCAGTATAAATCAATCCAATCAAATATCATATTACTGGTGGTGTCCGAGAGTAAAGCATCACCAGACCTTTGGCCCCAGTAATATAATCAATGTAACCCAATATTTTACCAATGCGCACACGGTCCTGATGAAACTCATCAGGTAGCCCGTTCTACCATATTTTATTTAAAATAAATGAAGATAAATAAAACAAGAAAAATTACAATAAATGAAAATAAAATAAACCAAATAGAAATTAAGTCATGCAATACCATTTAAAGAATATTGACTTGAATCTCATAAAATTAAATTTATAAGAAATTTGTGTATTAAATTTGAAAACCCGACATGCAAATCGAATATTAACTTATAAGATGGATGCGCTCCTCTGCTACGTTGTGTCCGAACTCGACTGGTAGACGCGACTGGAGGGGCGACTAAAAGATAGAAAATAAAATGACTATCAGAAAAATAAAAATCCTAACTTCTACAATTTCTAAGGAAGACTCGACTCGAGCCCAGAATTCAAAACTTAGGATTGACCCGATGTCATGTTTTATGAAAAATTTATTGAAAATTCGGTAGAGTATCCTCTGTAAAACAGACATCCCTTTATAGAAGTAGAGTAAATCCTGTAAGCAAATGCACCTCTAAACTTCATAATAGCTTAACACCTCGGGTTAGGACCCTGAACTACAAAATTCCCAACAGAGGTTCACAATACACGATAAAAATAAATATTAAATAAAAATATATTAAAATACTTAAAAATCCACAAAAATAATTAAAATGCCACAATAATTTTATTTAAACCTCAAAACACTAAATATAAAAATTTTTCATAATAGTTAATAAAAATCTCAAATAATTTATATAATTTTATAAAAATCCAATTTTTCAAATATTCAATATAAATAGTCAAATTCACATTTAAATATTCAAATATTTTAAATATATTATAAAATTAGTTAAAAACCCATTTACTCACAAAAATAGTAAATAATTTATTATTTGAATATAATTTTTGAAAATTAGTATTAATTAGCTAAAATAGTAAATAATTTATAAAAATTAACTTAATACCCTATAAAATTCTAAAATCATTTAAAACTTATTATTTAACTATATTTTCAACAAAACTACACAATTAATCCACAATTCCAATATTTACATAATATTAATAATTTCTCAAAAATTATATAAATTCACTAAAAATTATTTTATTAATACTAAAACTACTAACTTAAATTACTAACACTAAATAACCCAAATTTTCACCCAAAATAATTAATTAACAAAATTAACAAAAATTCAATTTATATTATTAAAATATTAAAAATACCCATTATTCAAATTAAATAAAAAAAATACACAAAAATTATTTTTGAGAAGCTTGAGCTATTCTAAACAACATTACTAGAGAGAAAATTCATAGATCAAAGCCAAAAAATAAAATAAAAATATAAAACCCTAAATGGACATAAACAAAAACTTGACCAAAACTCAAAAATAAGGGAGATTGAGCTTCAATGGAGCTTGGAAATCGACTCACCATAGGTCAAGGAGTCTAGCAAGCCCAGGGACATGAGTTGGATGCACTGGAGTTGATGCCAGTAAGGTGATCTTCCTCTATTGCAGCTGCTGTTCCCGTGAGGTTCCGGTGGCTCCAGACGGTTCTCAAGTGACAGAAAGGTGAAAGGCAAGAGGAAGATGATGGTGGTGAGTGGTGGCGGTCTAGCGAGGGTGGGTGGCGCTGCTGGTTGGTTTCGCATAGTGATAGGGGAAAAATGGCATGAAGAGAAAAAGGAAATGGAGAGGATGAGGTGAGTTGGTTGACTTATGTTTTGTAAAGCTTTTTGACTATATATATATATAGACACACAACACATAACAATGATAAAAATAACCCTAGTTAAAATAATAATAATAATAATAATAATAATAATAATAATAATAATAATAATAATAATAATAATAATAATAATAATGCTATTTAAAAATAATGACAATTAAAATAAAAATAATGTACATGCATAATAATAATAATAATAATAATAATAATAATAATAATAATAATAATAATAATAATAGTGACAATAGTATGTTAATGCCTTTAATATTTTTAAATAATAGTGCTTTCAAATAAATTACTTTACATAAAAAAAACTTTTTAAAATAAGATAAATGAAAAATATTCACAATTAATTATAATATATAAATGAAATTAAAATTTTTATTAACACTGCATATCCCAAAATATATTTATATTATTTAAAATATCGGGTCATTACAAGGATGCCCAGGGATCTTCATCATCAGTGGCTCAGCCTTTTCATTAGATGCCACAGTAGTATAGAGCTCCTATATATCCACAGCAGAGGCAGACTCAGTTTATGGGCCAACAGGGTCAAGGTTCAGTAGGGAGACGTCGAGGCTTCATGCAACTATTCACTTCTTAACAGGCAGGCCATGGGCAAGCCTGAGTTTTCACTTTGACTCCCCAGGATGTATAGGCATCCAATGCAGTTGTGGCAGGTATTCTTCCAGTTTCCTATTCTGATGTTGGAGTCTTATTTGATCCTAGTGTGTCGTACTCCTTTGTATCTCTTGTGTTTGCTTCTAGAGTGGAATGACAACCATCTAAGTTATTGATTCTAGTATCTGTAGCAACTCCATTTAGCGCTAAATTGGAGACAGATGTATTTTTTCCATCTTATCCTGTGTTGGTAGAAGGTAGAGAGTTACTAACAGATATAATTTTGCTAAATGTGATAGAGTTTGATGTGATTCTAGGAATGGATTGGTTGGCACAATACTATGCCTCAGTGAATTATAGAGAAAAGGAAGTAATCTTCAAAATTTCAAATGATGTAGAATTCTGTTTCAGAGGTGACAAGAGTTCAATGCCTTAAAATCTCATTTATGCTATTAGAGCTAGGAAGATGCTCAGAAGAGGATGCTAAGACTATTTAGTTATAGTAAGAGATGTAGAGGAAGATAAGAGGGTAGTTGAGAATGTGCCAATGGCATGTGAATTTCTGGATGTTTTTCCTAAAGAGCTACTAAGCTTGCCCCAAATAAGGAAATAGAATTTTGTATCTATGTTGTACATGGTACATATCCTATTTCTATCCCACCCCATAGAATGGCACCAGCTAAATTACAAGAACTTAAAAGCATTTATAAAAGTTGCTTGATAAAGGTTTTATCAGACCTAGTACATCACCTGGGGTGCTCTAGTATTGTTTGTGGGGAAGAAAGATAGTAGTCTTCGACTTTGTATCAATTACAGACAGTTGAACAAAGTCACCATAAAAAATAAATATCCACTCCCAAGGATTGATGACTTGTTCAATCAGCTTCAAGGAGCTCAATGTTTCTCCAAGATCGACTTGAGGTCTGGGTATCATCAATTAAGGATAAGAAGTGGAGATGTACCTAAGACAACATTTCGAACGAGATATGGCCTTTATGAATTCTTAGTAATGTCCTTTGGACTGACTAATGCACTAACAACCTTTATAAATTTAATGAATCTGGTGCTTAGGCCATTCTTGTTTGATTTGTGATAATCTTTATTGATGACATTTAGGTGTATTCTAAAAGTGAAGTGGAGCATGTTACGCACTTAAGAATGGTGTTGTAAACCTTAAGAGAGCATCAGTTGTATGCTAAATTCTCCAAGTGTGAATTTTGGTTGGATCAAGCAGCATTCTTAGGCCACGTGATGTCTAAAGATGGCATACAAGTTGATCCTAAGAAGATAGAAGTCGTTACAAAGTGGCCATGACCTACAACAGTTAGGGAAGTAAGGATTTTCTGGTTTTAGTTGGCTACTATAGGAGATTTATGAAAGACTTCTCCAAGATTGTCATACCTTTGACTAGATTGACAAGAAGAGTGCTAAGTTTATATAGATAGACATATATGAAGAACACCTTTAGTTACTCAAAAAATTTATTGACTTTAACTCTAGTATTGACTTTACCCTCTGGAAGTGAAGGGTATACGGTGTATTGTGATGCTTTCCAAGTAGGATTGGGATGTGTATTGATACAAGCCGATAGAGTAGTTACTTATGCTTCAAGATAGTTAAAAAAGCACGAGTAGAATTATCCTACTCATGATTTAGAAATGGCAGTCGTGGTGTTTACATTGAAGATTTGAAGGCATTCTTGTATGGTGTAACTTATGAAATATACACTGACCACAAGAGCCTGAAGTACATATTCTAGTAAAGAGATCTCAATCTAAGGTAGAGAAGATGGATGAAACTTTTAAAGGACTATGATTGTTCTATTCTATACCATCCAGGGAAAGCCAATGTGGTAGCTGATGCTTTGAGTAGGAAGTCAATTGGTAGTCTTGCTTATATTTTCACGTAAAGGAGGCTAATTATTCAAGTGTTGCATGAGCTAATTGATTAAGGGTTGCAATTAAAAGTAACCAAGAAGTGTCCTTTAGCTCAGTTCAAAGTACGATCAGTGTACTTAGATAGAGTTAAAGCAACTTAAAAAAGAGATCCACAGTTGTATAAGATTATGTTTAAAGTGCAACAAGGTTAATCTAAAGACTTTGTGGTTGACAATAAGGGCATTTTACTCAATCTAGAGACTTTGTGTTTGATAATGAGGGCATTTTATGCTTAGGCACTAGGATATATGTGCTAGATGTGGATGATTTAAAGAAGGAGATTACGGAGGAAGCCCATTTTTTTACTTATAATATTCATCTAGGTTCTACTAAGATGTATCATGACTTGAAAGATACATATTGGTGGAACGAAATGAAGAAGGATATTATAGAATTTGTATCTAAGTGTCTTACTTATCAGCAAGTGAAGATAGAACATCAGAGGCCTTTGGGATTATTGCAGTAGTTATATATCCTAGAATGGAAGTGGGATATGCTTACTATGGATTTTGTGACTAGATTACCTCGTGCAACTGGAGGTTATGATGCTATTTGGGTGATAGTTGACAGGCTAACTAAGTCAATGCACTTTCTACCAATTTAGAAGACATACTCCACTAACAGATTAGAAAGATTATATGTCAATATAATTATCTATCTCCATAGGGTACCAGTAAATATAGTATCTGATAGAGGAGCCACTTTCACTTTAGTCTTTTAGTAAGAATTGCATAAGGCTCTAGGTACTAAACTTGACTTCAGCACAGTATTTCATCCTCAAACAAATGGTCAGTCTGAGAGGACCATACAGGAGGATATGTTAAGGATGTGTGTGATGGACTTTGGTGGTTAATGAGATTTACACTTGCCATTAATTGAATTTGCATACAACAACAGTTATCATACAAGTATCGAGATGACACTATATGAAGCATTATATGGTAGGAAGTGTAAATCACTTTTATGCTAGAAAATTGAAGAAAGACAACTGGCAGGACCAGAATTGGTGTAGGTGACTTCAAAGAAAGTTCCTATCATTCAGCAAAGGTTAAGGACAACCTTCAGTAGATAGAAGAGTTATGCGGACCTAAAGAGAAAGGATGTATCATCTTTAGTTAGAGATATGGTATTCTTGAAAGTGTCTCCAATGAGAGGGGTGATGAGATTTGATAAGAAGGATAAGCTAGCTCCCAGATACATTGGACCATTCAAGATACGTTCGAGAGTTTGAGAGGTGGCTTATAGATTGGTGATACCACCTGAATTATCTTAAATCCATCCAGTGTTCCATGTATCAATATTGAGGAAGTATATCTCTGATCCTTCCTATGTTCTGTAACCTCAAACAGTAGAGCTCAATGAAGATCTGTCATATAAAGAGTATCCTGTGGTGATTGTGGATCCCCAAGTTCGTCAGTTTCGCACTAAGAAGAATCTAATGGTAAAGGTGCTATGGAGCAATTATAACATTGAAGATTGCATATGGGAGGTCGAAGTAGTGATGTGGGGGACATACCTATATCTTTTTATTTAGTGAAAAACTTTGTATCTTGTGTTTATTAAAATTCGAGGATGAATTTTTTTAAAGGGGGAAGATTGTTATGACCCAAAATTTTAATAAATTATTAAATTAATTTCTGGAATTTACAGTGTTAATAATTATTTTATTAATTTATGATATTTAATTATTCGTGAAATTATATTTGAAATTTTTACGTCGAATATTATTTTAATATTATTATTATTATTTTGGGATTAATTAGTGTTAATTTATATTTGATCATTAGTATTTATGTAATTTAATAAATTTAAATTAATTGTTGAGTGTAAGTATATGTATTTTGTGGGTGAGAATAATTGAGAGTAGATATTTTAATTTTAAATTATTATACTTTTTGTCCTTATATATATATAAAAAAGGGGACAAAAGTCAATTTTTTTGGATCTTCTTCTTCTTTTTCCTTATTTTTTTTTCTTTCACCATTGCTAGCCCCTGCACCCGATACTACCCATCACCACCACCCTTGGCTTGTTGCCAGCTCGCCAAGCCTAACGCCGCCAGCAGACGTCCTCCCCTCCATTTCCAGCGAGCTCAGCTTCTCTCTCCTCCATTCAGTTTCTTTTTTATCGAGGCCTCCCATTGAATGCGGGCAAAGATTTTGATCGTCTCAGGCCGAGCTTGATAGCTCGATCTCTTCCTCTCCTCTTGGGCTTCAATTCCTCCATGGTAACTCATCCAATCATTGTTGAATTCAACTTCAATTTTGAGGAATTTGTTCTAGATTTCATATTTCAATTTTTGTTAATTGAGTTTAAATTCGGTTAATTTATGTTAAATTGACTTAAAATTATTGAAATTGAAGTATAAGCTTTACATATATGTATTTAGATTTAATTTTGGAGATGATTTTTGAAATGACACTATTTTGGGGCTTGGAGTTACTACTCCGGTACTGTTCTGAGACCGAAAAATATTTTATATTTTTTATAAATTCTACTAATTATTTTGAGCAAGTTTTTTGAAAAAAGTTTATTGAAATTATGTACCAAATTTTTATTATAAATTTTTGAATGTTTCTGGGAAAAAAAAAAGAATTTTTAGAAAAATTAGCATAAATTAGTAAATTTTATATTTTAATTGAAATTATTGTTAATTATTATGTTTTGGATAATTTTTTTTAAGTAATAAGTAGTATTAAAATAATTTTTATGAATTAATTACTATTTTTAGTTAATTAACAATAATTTTTAGAAATAATATAAATGTATATAAATGTCATAGTATTTAATTTTTTTATTGATTTAATTATATTTAGTGATAATATATATTTTTATGAATTTTCTGGAATTTTATAAGTAATAATTTTTAAGTATAGATATTATTATTTTTAAATGAGTTTTGTATATATTTGATTATTAAAAATAATTTATTATTTAATTAGTTTGATTAATTTTTATAAATATGTTGTTATATATTTTTATAATTTATGTATTTTGTAGTAGTGTTGTTATTGATCTTGATCGGGAATTTGTGTGTGGTTTGGAAGATCAATCCGAGTGTGGTATTGTGTGGTGAATAATAATATTTTTCCCTGCAGGAATGACTCTATTTCGTGTAGAGAGATGTCTGTTTTATAGAAGAGACTCTGTCATAATTTCGATAGATTTCTCGTAAAATGTAACATCTGTACATTTCTATTTAACTGTTATGTTGTATTAGGGTCGTTCCTTAGATCGAGTCCTCATTAGGATTAATTCTGAATCTGTTACGAGTTTCTTAGTTTTTATTAATTTCAGGATTTTTTGGAAATTCCTATGAATTTTAATTATTTTTCTTAAGCATGTTTTTAATAAAGTATTATTTTTATTTTAGAGTATACCAGAACGGGAACTACCAATAATAGGCGGATGAGGAACCGTCAACCGGCTCGCTCCAACTATAAGTTAATAAATTGAACAGTGTACATGTGTTTTTTGCACATAACAATTTTATAAAATTTAAGATAGTATTATGCTTACATGAAATTTAAGTTATGTTGTTTTAGGCTATATTTAGCATTATGATTTTTTTTTATTTTATGTTATTTAATTTATAAATTATAGCATTTTTTATATTGTACTACATTATTAGTTATATATTAGTTTTGAAAAATATTAGTAGAACGGGCTACCTGATTGGTTTCATCAAGATCGTGTGCACATTGGTAGAAATTGAGAAATGGATCCAAATTTTTTCATGATTTGTTAACTGGGATGGTTGCCTCGGTAGATGTCATAGCTTTCGAGGACCGCCAATGATTATTTAAACTATTATGATTTAATATTGGGATGGGTGCCTCGGTTGATGTCTTAGCTTTCGAAGACTGCCAGTAAAATATTGGATTAAGTGAATGACTGTAGCTAGTGTCTCGGTTGATACATAACTCTCGAGGACCGACAATCTTATGGTTAAGTGAGCCAAGTGGTTATTAGACTTTTTGGAGTAGGGTTCTACCAAGATTTTTCACTTATAAATTATTAAATAAAGATTATTTTATTTTGAAGAAGTTTTATTATTATAAATTCTTCATATTTTTATTTGGAGAGTTAATGATTTGAAAATAAATTTTTAATACTTTAATTTTAATAATAATAAAATTTATTTTATTTAATGAATTTTTTTTAAAACCATACAACTCTCTTTATTATCTTACTCAGTGAGGTCAAACTCCTGTCGATATTTTTTTCAGGAGTTTAGGAGTTTGAGACTCGTCCTTCTTCTCTACACCGGGTTTATTCTTCTCCGACTTTATTGTATAGGTTTATTTAATATTTATTGTACAACTGAACTCTGGATAATGCAATAGTTAATCAAAGAACTTATATTATTTGTATTTTGATTTTATTTGACTTGAGATATTGTATTGAAGAATATTTAATTTATGTATTTTTTTGTGCATTTATTATGATTTTATTAACAAGTAATGGCTTTATTATTAAGTGCATTGTTTCTTGTTTGTGAAAAATGTTTAAGGCTTATTATGGGTTTTGATTTATTTTATATATTTCTATTCCCTAGTGCTGGTCACATGTCTTTCAGTTCAGGTCATGATAGATTCAATATCACAACTAACTCTTGGACTTCAATTCAATGCATTAACCACATGTGCATTACTGCTCATTATATTGATTCTAAGTGGAAGCTCCAAAAAAAATAATTTCATTTGTCCATATTACATCTCATTGGGGTGAGTACATTGCAAAAAGTTTAGAAAACTGTTTACTAGATTGGGGTGTCAAAAATATTTTCACAGTGATAGTAGATAATGGATCTTCAAATGACACTGCACTTGGTTTTTTCAAGAAAAAATTGATTTATTAGGCAACATTTGCTATCAAAATCAAATATGTCCACATAAGATGCATTGTACACATCCTAAATTTAGTAGTCAATGAAGGGTTGAAAGAGGTTAGCCTGTCAGTTAAAAAGGGTTAGAGAAGCAGGTAAATATATTAGGAATTAACTTTAAAAAGAGTCCTAGAGGGGGGGTGAATAGGACTATTAAATAAAAATGAGAAATTAAAAGAATTCTTTGCAAGAATTGAATGGAAGTTGAGAAGGAAGAATGAAGAACACAAAAATTTAAGGAGTTCAGATTCAACAACAATCCTACGTCTCCACCTAACTTATCCCCAAGTTAGGATTTTCAATTACCCATAATCTTGTTCATAGGATTAAGATTACATAAGAGTTTTATGGCTCACTCTTACAACCTTACAACTTGAGTTTTCAAGGCTTACTCAACAACTAAATCCCAAGTGTTTCAATGGACAACATTTAAACCAATTCCTTTAAAAATAAATTTCACTTCCCTTCTAATCTAATCTAAGATTTAATATGAAGAGAAATTCTATTTCTAACACACAACTAACTCTCACAAGAGTTATACAAACAAAGAATTGTTTAAGAGAATTTGAGAGCTCAATTGAATTCTTAAGAAAGAATGAATGATAAATAAGTTTCTTGACTGTCATTTAGCTCTAGAAGTGTTTATATAGATAAATACTCAAAAATATAGCTATTGGAGGTACAAATAATGTGTCAAACATTTATATTTTGAATCCAATGTTTAAAATTTTAAATTATTGAAAGTGATGCTGTCAGACAGCTATATATGGATTGAAACTGTGATTGGCTACTAAAGACATTCAAATTTACCCATAATTTTTTCATAAAATTGTATATATTTGACTTAGATTTCCATATCATTTTTAATCACCTCAATTGAACTTCTATAGCTCAAGATATGTCTAAAATGCTAAAAGCTATACAATCTGAAATAATAGCTGCATCTGTTGAATTTGACTTAATATTTGCATACTCAAATGAACTTAGATTCTGACAAGCAAGCCTAATTTAAAAAGCTCAAGATATCTATTTCAAATGTGAAGAAGATAACTTTCACATTATAAAGCTTTAAGGATATCAAAAGCCTCCTTGAATCTCAGAGGTCGAATTTGCCTAAGATAATCATACTTCATTTTAACTTCGAATAGAGTCCTAACTTATACACACTTAAACAAACAAATTAAATGCTCAAATTAATCTTTTTAAGATCAAAATTAAGATTTATTATTGCTAAGGTCAACAAGCCCCCCTTTATTTTGACAAACTTATTTTGAGTTTAATAAATAATAATACAAAGTAAAGTGTGTGATAATAATGATACCAAATGAAATAAAATATATTTCTTTATTTCTCCCCCTATGAATATGGACATGATAAGAAATAAAAATTTATAGATTATTCCCCTTAACAAAAAAATAAAAACAACATAAAATATAGGAAGAGGGATAAAAATTTGGCATTCTTATGATAAATGTATTAAAAACATATGTCATATATAAACAAAGTAAGCAAAACAAGACCTTTTGTCACATATGATGTACGAAAAAATTAGCCATACTTATAATGTTAATATGCATGCAAAAATTTAAACAAATTTTCTCCCCCTATATCAAACAAAAATATAATATGTTACTAACATAAACACATTTTTTAAAGGAGTTTTAAAATTAAAAAAAAATACACATGTTAAAAAAAATTAATGCAAACTCAAATTATTTCTCTTCTTTGACAAAAATGCAAAAGGAAATTTAAAAAGATAAACCAAATATAAATTGACAACTATATAAAAAAATTTAAGATCAAAATCAAAATATTTATCAATCAAAGTAATCAATAAGCACAACATGATTTCACATGAGAACAGTTCAACCATCAATTAAACATAAAATCAAGATAAACTAGAACCATCAATCATGCCAAGTTCATGCTTAATGAAATTTAATCTCTCTTCATTAAGAAGTTTGCTGAAGATATCTGCAAGTTGATTATTTGTATCAATAAATTCAAGTGAGATATCACCAGTTTGAACATGATCACATAAGAAATGATGTCTAATGTCTATATGCTTAGTTTTAGAATGTTGAATGGGATTTTTGCTAAGGTTGATAGCACTTGTATTGTCACATTTGATTGGAATGTGATCAAGTTTTACACCATAGTCTAACAATTGTTGTTTTTGCCATAAAACTTGTGAACAATAAATTCTTGCTACAATATATTCAGCTTTAGTAGTGGACAAGACAACTGAAACTTATTTCTTGCTAAACTAAGTAACTAAAATTATCTCAAAAATTGAAAAGTTTTGGAAGTGCTTTTTCTATCTAGTAAACTACCAGCAAAGTCCGCATCAAAATAACTAACCAAGTCAAAGGATGAACTCCTAGGATACCAAAGTCCTAAATGCATTGTATCCGAAAGATATTTAAAAATTCTTTTGATAGCATTCAAATGAGACTCTCTAGGACTAGATTGACATCTAGCACACAAGCAAGTAGCAAACATAATATCAAGTCTACTAACAGTTAAATAAAGAAGGGATCTGATCATACCTCTAAATCACTTTTCATCAACCAGTTTGTCATTCTCATCTTTATTAAGTTTGGTTATGGTGCTTATTGAGTTTTACTTATCTGAGCTCCATCCATGCCAAACTTCTTGAGAACATCTCTTGTATACTTGCTTTGATTGATGAAAATCCCATTTTTTCATTACTTGCTTTATAGTTTAAGAAAGAATTTGAGTTCACCCACCATACTCATCTCAAATTCTGCTCGCATTAAATTAGAAAATTTCTCACACAAGTAATGGTTAGTAGCATTGAATATAATGTCATCAACATATATTTGAACAACTAATAAATCATGTGTGGATTTCTTTATAAAAAGAGTTGTGTCAACCTTTCTCTAGTAAAAGGTTACTCAATCTTTCATACCAAGCTTTTGGAGCTTGTTGCAATCCACATAATGCTTTTGAAAGTTTAAACATATGATTTGGAGAGTCAAAATTTTCAAAACCCGGAGGTTGTTCAACATATACCTCCTCTTCAATAAAACCATTTAAAAATGCACTTTTAACATCCATTTGATAAAGTTTAAAATTCGTGTATGATGAAAATGTAAGTAGCATTCTAATAACGTCTAACCTTGCAATGGAGGCATAGGTTTCATCATAATCAATGTCTTCCTCTTAATTATAACATTTAGCTATTAGTCTACCTTTATTCCTAGTTATGACACCTTGTTCATTCATCTTATTTCTAAACACCCATTTGACACCTATAATAGGATGATGCTTCAGTCTAGGAACCATGGTCTAAACCTTATTTCTCTCAAATTGATTTAACTCTTTTTACATAGAAAGTTCCCAAAATTCATCACACAAAGCATCATCAATATTTTTGGGTTCAATTTGAGAAATGAAAGCTAAATTAACAATAGACTTTAATTGAGATCTAGTAGTTACCCCTTTTGTAGTGTAACCTATAATGAGGTATTGAGGATGAGCTTTCATGAATTGTCAATCCTTTAGAAGTTCATCCTTTAAGGTAGATTGAGACATTTCCTCATTGTCCTCCTTGCTTCGACCTTCAAGTTCCAAAGGCTTACTAGCATTTTCTTTTTGAGTTTCCATAATCTAATTGTTACCTACAAGATCATTAATATTACAAATATCCTTTCTAGGATCAAGTGAGTTTGATTCATCAAATACATCATACATTGACTCTTCAACTACTAGAGTTCTCTTATTAAAGTCCTTATATGTTTTACTAGAAATAAAATAGCCTAGGAAAATTCCTTCATCAGCTTTAGAATCAAATTTTTTGAGATTGTCCTTAGTGTTTAATATAAAGCACTTGCATCCAAATACTCTTAGATATGAGATTTTAGGTTTTCTATTGTTCCATTGCTCATAAGATGTTTTATTTAAAATTAGTCTTTTGAAAACTCAGTTTGAAATATAATAAGATGTGTTAACAACTTCCACCCAAAAGTATAGAGGCAAATTATACTCATGAAGCATTGTTCTAGCCATTTCCATAAGAATTCTATTTTTCCTTCTAACTACCCCATTTTATTGAGGAGTTCTAGGAGAAGAGAATGTATGTGAAATACCATTTTCATCACAAAAGGTTTTGAAAAATTCATTTTCAAAGTCGGTTCCATGATCACTTTTAATAGAAGAAATACAAAAAAAAATTTCTTTTTGAACTCTTTTTGTAAACTTTTCAAAAGCTTTAAATGCATCATTCTTATGAGCAAGGAAATAGACTAAGTAAATCTAGAGTAATCATCAATCAATACATATGTATAGTGCATACCACCGAGACTAGCAACTCTAGTTGGTCCAAACAAATCCATATGTATAAGTTCAAGTGGCCTAGAAGTGGGCACTACATTTTTTAGCTTAAATGAGGACTTGGATTATTTTCCTTTTTAGCAAGCATCACAAGGTTTATTTTTAGTGAATTCAAGCTTAAGTAAACCAATCACAAGTTCATGTTTACAAAGATCATTCAATAGCTCAAAATTTACATGTCCTAACCTTCTATGCCATGTCTATGTGTCATGGGAAATTGACATAAAGCATTTAATATCTTTATTATCTTATTCAAATCAATAACATAAACATTATCAACTCTTTCACCACTAAAAATTACTTTGTTCATCAAGACAACTAACAAAGCAATTCTTAGGATAGAAAGTGACCTTATTTCTCATATCACGTAATTGACTTATACTAAGAAAGTTATGTTTAAGACCATCAATAAGCAACACATAGTGTATAGTTAAGGATTGAGGATTACGAATTTCTTTAATGCCAATAATCTTTCCTTTTGCATTGTCTCTAAAAGTAACGTGTCCTCCATCCTTAGCATCAAGCTTGTTGAATTGCTCATTGTCTCCCATCATGTGCCTTGAGCATCCACTATCAAGATACCATTTTCTTTTTGATCTTATGGACTTCAAGCACACCTACACAAGACAATTTAAGCATTCTTTTGAACCCAAACCTTTTTTAGTCAAAGTTGATTAGTTTCAAGATAGTACGTGGGAAGTAAGTTCATGTGCAGTCTTCTATAGAAGCACACATTATTGGTATTTCCCTTGATCATGCAATATGAGCATTCAACATTTGCAAACTTATTTCTTCTAAGAGGATATGCATTCCTAATGTATGAAGCATGCCTTTATTGATATTGTGGTATGTGTCTCCTAAAGTCCTTTTGAGTCATAGTGTGGGACATGCAGTAGCAATGACAATGTGTATTTTGATAGGTTTATGCAATATGTCTAAGTGCATTATGTGGTGCAACATGCTTATGAGTATTGTGTCTAGTGGATATGTAAGCATGTTTAAGTTATGTTTTCCTAGCATGATGCTTAACTTTTTGTGTCATATAGTTGAGTCTTATAAGGATTTCCTTGAGTGTTTGACACATGAGATCTTTTAGCTTTAAAGGCTTAAGTCTCATTTTATGTTGAGGTAGAAGGAGCAAAATTATTTGAGGCTTTAACAAAATTAATATGTGATGATGATGAGAAAGCTATTCCATTGATATATCCAGTTCCATGTATATCTCCGTGGAATTTTTAAGAGTCAAGAATATTATTTAAAGATTCTTTTCCCTTCATGAGTTTCTCAATATAATTTTTCAAATTTAATTCTTCCTTAGAAAGATTTTGATTTTCATCATTTTCTTTCTTAAGTTGATCTTCCAAAGAATTTAAAGTTTTCATATCATTAAATAATTTATCGTTTGATTTATCTAGATTAGAAAATTAATTTTTTAAATTTTCAAATTCCTTGGTTAGGCTTGATAACTCATGCTTATAATGTTTCTTCTTAGATAATAATTTTTTGCATTTAAGCAAGAGTTTTCTTACCATAAAGCTTTTAATATCATCATTATCATATTATTCATCATCATCATCATAGGAAGAATTAGACATAAATGGTACCTCTTTTTCACTTCCAAGAGCCATGAAACAAATATTGGCTACTTCTTATTGTTCCTCTTTTGTTTCTTATTTGGATGAGTCATCCAAAGTTGCCTTATAAGCCCTCATTTTCTCTTTTATTCCATTGCTCTTATTTTTGATTTTGGGACACTCACTTCGGATATGATCCTAACGTCTTTGGTTTTCTTTTTACCTTCTCCTTCATATTTCTTGTTGAAGTTTTTTATTCTTGATGAATGTTTCTTTTTCAAGAACTTCTTGAATTTTCTAGTAAGCATGGTAATTTCATCATCTTCAACACTACAACCTTCAATATTTTCTTTTTCGCTATCATTTTGTGAAGCTTTCAAGGCAATACTCTTCTTTTTCTCTTTTTTTTCTTCTTGCTCGTCACATTTTTGCTTAATTATTAACTCATGTGTTAAGAGCTTTCTGATAAGCATGTCGGTAGAGAGAGTTGAGAGGTCCTACGCTTCTTCAATTGAAGTAACTTGAGATTTTCAATCCTTCTTCTTAGGCAGGATTCTTAGAATCTTGTTGTTCACTTTTTCCTTAGAGAAATGATTTTCAAGTTTCTTGAGGGTCGTGATAAGAGCGTTAAGTCGATTTGTCATCTTCATGATTGACTCATGAGGCTTCATTTTGAAAAGTTCACATTCACACATATGAAGTTGAATCTTTTTGCTTTTAACTAGCATGTTGCCTTCATAATAATTTTCTAAGGTCTTCCACATTTCCTTCGCTGACATGCAATGTTGAAGTTTGTCTCCTTCTTCCTTTATCATAGAAGAGACTAGAGTGATCATCACCTTTTTATTTTTATGATTTTCTTCCTTTTGCTTATTGTTCCATTGACTCCTTGCTAGAGTAGTTACCATACTATCAATGGTAGTTGTAAGTGGTTCCTAACCTTTTAGGATAATATCCCAACATTTAATGGAATCATAATCAAGGTATAGCTCCATTTTGAACTTCAAATAAGGATAGTCAATACCATTGAAGAATGGTTTAAGTGAAGAAATATTTTATGATTCACTCCCTATGATCTTGTATTCTAGTAATAAAGTTCCTAGAATTTAAGCTCTGATACAAATTGAAAATATTTATAGGTCATACCCAACCTATATCACGTTTCAATGGTACCTATCAGACTAGTCGGACATCATCTCTACAGATGCACCAACACCAATTAGTAGAGAGTCGTGCTTTGGTGATATAGTCACAAATGAGAGTTCTCATTAGTGCTCTGCCCTAATTAATGGTAAGGGACAACTAGCTTTGATACTAATTGAAAAGAGTCCTAGAGGGGGGTCAATTAGACTATCAAATAAAAATGAGAAATTAAAAGAATTCTTTGCAAAAATCGAATGAAAGTTGAGAAGGAAGAATAAAGAATACAAAAATTTAAGGAAATCAAATTCAACAGCAATCCTATATCTCCATCTAACTTATCCCCAAGTTAGGATTTTAAATCATTTATAATCTTATTCATAAGATTCAAATTACACAAGAGTTTTATGGTTCACTCTTACAACCTTACAACTTGAGTTTTCAAGGCTTACTTAAAAACTAAATCTCAAGTGTTAAAATAATTCCTTTAGAAATAAATCTCACTTCCCTTCTAATCTATCCTAAGATTTAAAATGAAGAGAAATTCTATTTTTAACACACAACCAACTCTCATAAGAGTTATACAAACAAAGAATTATTTAAGAGAATTTGAGAGCTCAATTGAATGCTTAAGAAAGAATGAATGATAAACAAGTTTCTTAACTTCCATTCAGCTCTAGAGGTATTTATATAGATAAACACTAAAAAATATAGCTATTGGAGGTACAAATAATGTGTCCAACGTCTATATTTTGAATCTAATGTTTATAATTTTGAATTATTAAAAGTGATACTGTCAGATATCTATGAATGGATCAAAACCATGATTAGCTACTAAATTCATTAGAATTTTCTCACTTTTTCTTTATAAAAGTTATAGATACATTTGACTTATCTTTCCATATCATTTTTAATCACTTTAATTGGACTTTTGTAGCTCAAGATATGTACAAATAACTAAGAGTTATGCAATCTAAAATGTAGACTACTGTTAAACAGCTATGCACAAGTTGAAGCCATGATTTTCTATTAGATACATTTAAATTTGCCTATACTTTCTTTATAAAATTTACAGATATTTAACTTAGATTTTTATATCATTTTGAATCACCTTAATTGGACTTATGTATCTCAAGATATGTATAAAATGCTAAGAGCTATGCAATCTAAAATGGCAGTTGTATACATTGATTTTGACTTAATATTTACATACCCAAATGAACTCAAATTTTGACAAGAAAGCCCAATTCAGAAAGCTTAAGATGTTTATTTCAAATGTAAAGAAGATAACTTTCTATTATAAAGCTCTAAGGATGTCAAAAGCTCCTTGAATCTCAAAGGTCGAATCAGCCTAAGATAATTATACTTCATTTTAACTTCCAATGGAGTCCTAAATTATACACACTTAAACAAAAAAATTAAATGTTCAAAATTAAGTTTGTTAAGATCAAGATTGATTATTGCTAAGATCAATACACCTGTTAGGTTGCACAAATTAAGGAATTTGCTGACTTACTTGATGTTGAGTCAAATTGTTCATTAACTCTAGATGTGCCCATTAGGTGGAATACAACTTATATGATGTTAAAAATTGCTTACTTATTTGATAAAATCTTTGAAAAATATAAGGAATGTGAGCATGCATTTAGAGCTAACTTAGGGGATGATGTACTTGATTTTATGGACTGGGTTTTAGTTAAGCAACTTGTTGACTTATTGCATCATTTTTTTAGATGAATATGAGAATTTCTAGTTCTCAATATGTTACTACAAGCTCTTTTTTCTTTGAAATTTCTTAACTTTTCTATATTTTAAATGAGTGTCAATGTTTTGATGATGCTAGTAAAAGATCAATGGCCTTTTTTATGAAAGCCAAACTGACAAGTACTGGGGAAATCCTCAAAAGATGAACTTATTGATTTTCATTGCAAATGTGCTTGATCTTAAAGACAAGCTGGAATACATAGAGTATTACTTGAATCAAATTTATGGGGATTTTATGGGTGGAAGCCTCTACTGTAATGTTAAAGCTACATTGTTTGAACTATTTGATGATTACTTTACTTCTTGCAAACCTCCTTCTCAATTTTCTTCACTATCTAAATACTCAATTGATACCTTTGAAATCGCTTATGCTGATTTTGGGAAATTAGTGTCCTTGTTAAAAGCCAAATTTAAGAAGCATAAGATTGAACTTGGAATTGGTGGGAGAAAAAAATATGAGTTACATATCTATCTTTTTGAGTCTGTGATTAAGGAGGATGGCACATTTGACATTCTCAGATAGTGAAAGCTCAATTCTAAGAGATTTCCTATTCTTTTAAGCCTAGCACGTGATGTGTTAGCTGTGTCAATATCCACAATAGCATCTGAATTTGCTTTTAGCACAAGAGGAAAGGTGCTTAATTATTTTAGAAGTTCTTTAACTCCCAAACTTGTGGAAGCTTTAATATGTTATGAGGGTTGGCTAAGATTGTCTACAACTCTAGCCTCAATTAAAGAGTCCTTAAAAGAAGTTGAGAAGTTTGAGAAAGATATGATACTGCAAATTGATTAGATTTTTTTATTCTTCAATTTTTCTTAATTATGCTTCTGATGATCTTTTTTATCTAATACTTTGTTTTTATTGTTTTTCAAAGTTACCTCTAGTTGGAATTGGCCCTATTATGCCATCATTAAGTTCCACTTAACATGAGATTTCAGTAAATTTTAATTGGCATAATTAACTACTTTAACTACTAACTTTTATGTGCGTGTTGTTTGCTTAAATTGGTTTGCCTATGCTCTGTGACGTGTGCTATTTGACTAACACTGAAGTGGCTCAACTTTAGTTGCCAATGTTGTTGTAATACCCTACATTTTAATTTAACTAAAGTAATTACCAGATTTTGCTAATGATAAATAAACTGACATTTGATTACACACTTCTAATTATCTAGCTATTAATTTATAGGTATGTATGTTAAAAATTACTATTAAGACATTGTTATTTTTTAAAAATTTTTTAAAAATTCTATTATTATATATGAATATAAGTGTGATGGTATATATATATATATATATATATACATAAAGCCCTTCACTGAAAACCATCACCCTTACCATTTCTCCCCGCCTACCATCCATGCCACCTCTTCCCTTCACTGTCCCACTTTCTCCACCTCCTGAAAACTCCATCTCCGCCGAGAACTAAAGCTTCCAGGTTACTGCTGCTACTGCCTTTCTTCTTCCTCGCAAGGCAGCGCCTTTTCCTCCTCACGCAGCAACCCTGCACCTCCCGTCCTACGTAGCTTTGGTCCTCCTCTGTCTGTGCTACCTCCTTGCTGTGTCGAGCCGCCTCCATCTTCCCCATTTTTCGATGGCAGCAGGTCCTCTTCTCCTTCCTCCGATCCATTCTATTTGATAGTATGTAGCAACCCCTCATTTCTTTCCTTTTTTCCCCTCTCAGTTCTTGAATGGCTTTGGTAGCTCTTAGGTTGTTGTGGTGGTTTATTATTGGTTAAGGACAATTTTGATTATTTTGGAAATTTTGGTGGATTATTGTATTTATGCAAAAAATTTTGTTAAAATTAATTGATATTTAGTTGGTTTAATTGGTTGTTATTTGAGTTCAATTAGTAATTAGGTTAGTTAATGTTAATTATTTTAGTGTATTGACTTTTATTTAAGATTTTAGAGATTATGGTGTTAATTGTAAATTTTGGGTATTTAATTAATATTTTTTTATTTATTAATTTCGAAATTTATTGTAAAAAAAATATGAAATTTTGATAATTAATATTATTACTAAATGTTATTAATTTTATAACTTAAATTATGGTTTTTGTGATTTTTATACTATTTTTTATAAATATTTTTAGTTTATGTCAAATGTGAATAATTAGGTTAAATTATATTTTTAGAAGAAATTAGTAGTCATTTATATGTTTTAATTATATTAAGATGTTTAATGCAGAGAAAATAATTTTTTTTTTGATGTTTGTATAATTTTCAAGGAAATTTTTTTAGTATTAATGGTGTATTATGTAAGTTGTATATTATAAGGGTGGAAACGTAATTTTTATTAAATATAGTTAAACAACAAATTTTAGTTGGTTTTAATAATAATCAAGGAATTTAAAAAGGGTTTTACAAATTTTCTACTAATTTAGACTAATTGACACTAATTTCTCAAAATCAATAATAATATATTAGATATTATTTTGAATATTATGTGTATTTTCCTATTAGTTGGATAAATATGTAATTTTATGCTAATTATAATTAAAATATATTAATTAGTTTTATTAATATTTAAGAGGTTTAAAGATATATTTTTATATATAGATTAATAGGTAATTTTCATTAAGTAATGTTAATTGTGAATTGTTGTTTCCATATATATATATATATATGTTGGTTTGTGAAATTTTATTTTTAAATCTATATTGAGAGATGATTTTCTGACTGGATAATCATATATGTGATGTGTATTTTTGGGGAAAATAAATGATTTAATTTTTGTGATGTTTTGTTGGATTGTGATCTCGGTCGGGATTAAGTGTAGTTCTGGAAGCCCGACTCGAGTGTGAATGTCTGCGATTATTAGAAGTGCGTTTTTATGCAGGTTCAGCTCTACCTTTGGTAGAGAGATGTCCGTTTTTTGATAGATTCTGCCAAAATTTTGATAGATTTTCTCATAAAATGTGATATTCGTAATAAATTTATACCGTTAATTAGGCTTTTTCCTATTTATCGAGTCTTATCCGGTCTTCCTTGAGTCAGCTTAGAATTTTACTATTTTTGTTGATTTTCGATTTCAATTTCATAGTCTTGTTTTAAAATTGATCTGTTAATTTCTTTTCTAGAGCATATTGAAGTAGAAGTCGTGATATCGAAGTAGACGCGATGTCGTCAGCTTTCTCGTTCATCTTGTAAGTTGATAAAATGATATGTGCGTGTGTTTTATTTAAAGAATGTGTGCGCTCATATTTTAATACTTATTATATGATTTATTTAACTTAATGCTGTTATTTATGGTTTAAACGCATTTTGAGAAATTTTGGTAGAACGGGCTACCTGATGGGTTTTACTAGGACCGTGTGCACATAGTAGA
Source organism: Mallotus nudiflorus (assembly GCA_947683625.1). Taxonomy (NCBI): domain Eukaryota; kingdom Viridiplantae; phylum Streptophyta; class Magnoliopsida; order Malpighiales; family Euphorbiaceae; genus Mallotus; species Mallotus nudiflorus. Next base: position 1,180,867 of record CANTUR010000213.1, on the reverse strand, counting down.
GATTGAGAGGTAGATCCGAATTATATGACTGGTGAATATTAAACTGGGACGAGTGCCTCGGTGGAAGCTTTTGCTCTTGGGGACCGCTAGTGATTGGAAAGTTAATATGGACTGGGATGGGTGCCTCGATTGATGCCTTAGCTCTCGGGGACCACCAGTGCCATATATTTGGATTAAGTGAATGACTGCGACTTGGTGCCTCGGTTGATGCCTTCGCTCTCGGGGACCGGCAGTCTAGTTGGAATAAGTGGGCCCGGTTGGCCATTTACAACCTTGGCTTTAGGGTTCTATCGAGATTTTTCAAAAAGCTATATCTATACATTATAAATTATTTTTACTATGACTATATGGTTTTTAAAAAGTTTTCAAACCGTACAGCTCTTTTTATTGACTTACTCAGTAAGTTCTGATTCTCCTTAATTTATTTTTTTCAGGAGCTTGGGAGTTCGACCTCAGACTACCTCCTCGCCGGGTTTCTTCATCACCGGCCATTTTATGTAGGTCATTGTAAGTTTTACTGTTGTAATACTCTAGAAAGTTGCAGTAGTAATTGTACTATGAATTGTATGACTTAAGTATATTTGTGTATTTTATTTATATGAACCATGTTTATATATAATGATTTAAGTTTGAACTGCAATGCTGAAGTGGCTGACCTCCAATTGCCAGTGTTGTTGTTGCATGAGTTTAACCCCACTAAACAACAAGATTAATGTGGCTGACCTTTAGTTGTTAGTGTTCAATTATTATTATGGACTATGATGATGCTTCTATCTACATAAAGTTAAGAAGTAAACATGCTTGCTTTAATTTCTTGGTGGCATGAATTTTGTTGTCAGAAATTATGGCCACATTTTTATAATTAATTACAATTCATGATATCTTTGCACTTCATTTATGTCTACCTGCTTTTCAATTATTGTTTGCTATTATATCATGCTTCTACTTTTTTTTTTTTTGCTCAGTTACATTTTTGTGAATATGGTTTATGAAGCTTCTATGTAGATTGTGTGAACGTGTTTGCTGAGATTTCTTAGGTGACATCTCTTTGTTACCAAAAATTATAACACCATTTGGACATGACTTGAAAACTTTAAACAATTAGCCCTTTTCTTTATTTTTTTTAATTTGCTTTTTAGTTTTTGGTTTTTTTTTAATTGTGTTGTTCTATTTATGCTAAAATGTAGGAATTATAAGTTTTTGGGTGCACAAAAGCTATGTCTACAATCAATTATTTTTTTGCATGATATGCAAACCTTTTGCATATAATTTTTTCTGAAAGCTTTAGATTTTGACTTCTAAATTGTTGTTAAAGTCATGTAACTAAGAAGTAGAAGCATTTTGGTTTTGCTATTTGGCTTCAATTATTATTGTTATTATTGTATCTAGTTTTATAATTGTATACAAAGGTATAGGAAAAATAGCCTTATATAATTATATTAGATCATTATGAACTTAGATATTTTGTAATTATGTTACACACTTTGAACTTGGCCTCAATTATCTTTTTATAATTATGTAACAGATTTTTAGTTTCACCCAAATTAGTAAATATCTTTATTTATTTATTTATTTTATTATTTTCAGGCTCAACCCATCATTTGAGCCTAAACTGTTCAACCAAACAAATTGGTCTACTGAATTGATGCTTTTTTCAATATTCTTGGCTCAGTTTGGTGTACCAAATGCCTTCAACAAAACCGATAGTATTTTACTACTCTATCATTGAACCGACCGATGCTCAATCCTATTCAAGTTAACATTTACTTTAATATTTTATTTTTTATTTACAAATGACATGTGTTATTTTTTTATTGGATCAAAGGACTAAAGTATGTGACTTTGTTTCAAACAAAGTAATGGTAGAAATAGCTTATATATATATATGCTAATCTTTTAATATATTCGCAATTAAATGTTAATTTTAATTAAAATTAATTTTAAATTTTAAAAAATAATGCGTTATAATCATAATTTTAAAATGTTAAAACTAAATTTCATGTATGCATTTTCTGAATTTATGGTATACAAAAAATTAAAACAATAAAGTATTTTGTATGGATAACAATTGGTTTTTCTTTTAAAAACCTCAATTTAGTATTTAAAATTTGCCAACATAATTTTATAACACTTATACTCAAACATACACATATATTAATTATATTAATTATAGGGTACTATAAAAATACTTATAATATGGTTTTGCTCATTTTCAACTAAAGGCTATTATATTTTTCATAATAAAAAGCTACCACATTAGTTTGTTAGTAACATTAGTTTTGTCATAACCCAAAACAGGGGTCATGACCGGCGCTAGGGAACGAGAATTCTTTTGAATCTGGAACTCGTAGCAAGCCTTAAAATAAATAAAAACATGCAATAGCAATAATAACATAAATAAAATATTTTGCAGCGGAAATAAAATCATAAATAAGATAAAGTAAATATCCACCAATGGACTTAAACAAACATCCATATCTCATATATATAAATATTCCTTTAATACAAATCCAATTCAAATCTTTAAAATACATAACTCACACAAATAAAATACATAAACTCCATGACTATTTACAACTACTACAGTGTCTAGATTATAAAATAAAACTCAGATAAGTAGTTTACATAGTGAAGCCGAGGCGAAAGAAATCCGGCGTAAGGGTCTGCTACTGAGGTCTAAAGACGATGACTCTCCTGAAAAATAGTCAACGGAGGGGAGTCAGACCTTACTGAGTGAATTGTTATAATATATATACATGATCACTAAATGACAATGCACACAGTCAATAATATATATAATAAATATATATACAAGCAAATACACATAGATGCAGCAAAATCATTTTATATATTTACTGAAAATCACTGTTTATGAAGGATCAAATAGAACCCTAAAATATCGCAACCACAAACAGTGTTAGACAACACTCTAGCCATACAGGCTCTCTTATTCCAAATATATTCACTTATTCCATTTGGACAGTAGACTGGCCCCGAGACACTAAGTCAACCGAGCTCCAGCAATCTGATTGTCAGTATGATTAGCCCCGAGACACTTGGTCAATCGACCTCCAACAATCACACTCCCAAATCACATCTCACATCAAATAAAATCAATCCAATCAATATCCACAAATAGGTTAGTAATATAGCCTAAATGCTATCAGCATACCGGTACGTACTTGGTCATAGTGCTGCCCACTAGGTAGCACGTTCTATTAATATCCTTCATTAATATATAAAACGTACATTCATAAATAAATGATCCATGAATTTCAATAAAATAGCAACATAAACCATATATATACTAGAAATATACCAAAAGGAAGTCAGGTATATTTCGAGTATATATACGTCAAATAAATCTAATATAATTGCAAAATAAACTAGAAATATATTTAAAAACATTTTAAGTATAAATGTTTAATAAAGCATGCATATAATTTAAAATATATCCAAATATACCAAAAATAAACCTAAGTAATAATTAAATCATTTATGCATATTTTATCAAAATAAACCATACATTTCTAAAACATGCACCCTAAAACATATATATATAAAATAACAACTCACTGTTATTACGCTCCACGAGATGGGTCCGACGGGCCTGGTCCACTAGGCCTCGTCTCAGCACAACTAAACAAACAAATGACAACAACAATTAGAATAAATCTAATGAAAATTCCTAGAAACTCGATCTAGAATACTAGACACAAAATTAAAATCAGAGTTCGACCGAACATCACATTTTACGAGATTTCTACCAAAATTCGGCAGAACCTCCCCTGTAAAATGGACATCTCTCTACTCAAAGAGTAGAGCCAGTCCTGCAAAAAAATATACTTCAAGAATAAACACAATATTCACAACCACAATCACTCGGTCGGACTCCAAACTACAATTTACCGATCGAGGTCCACAATTCATAGAACAATTATAAAATATCAAAAATGCCCTTTAATACAAAAAATAAATTTTATCAATCCAAATTACATATTTAACCCTAAAACATGTTAAAAACCGATAAAAACTCATTTATTTAGAAAAATCGTATATTATATATATAATTTGAAAATAATTTATGAAAAATAGTTTTAATTAGTTAAAAATACTAAATAATTTGTAGAAATCATTTTTATACCTTAAATAACTATTAAAACCAATTTAATTACATTTTTAACCAATTTAGTATCAAATTACCAAAATACCCCTATATATATAAATTCACTAAAATTAATCAAAAATTCACCAAAAATAGTATAATTACTCAAAATTAATTTTCTCAACATATAATTCAATAATATCAATAAATATACTCAATTAACCAATTAATTTCAATTAAACACATAATTAACCTAATTTTCCAAAATTACATAAACTTAATAAATTCCAAATAAATATATAAAAATTCACAAAAATTACCAATAAATTTCTAAAATGCATTTCAACACTTATAATCACCATAAAACATAATTTCATAATTTAATTAATTAACTTTCAAAAATTAGAAAATAATAATAAAATAATCAAAAATTCACAAAAATTAAAATAATTCCCAAAAATTCCACAAAAATTCATAGAGCAAGATTAAGCTACAAGGATCAATGTTTGTGAAGGGAGTTTTCTTGAATCAATCAATTGAAGCTCAAAAAATTCAAGAGCCCTAATAGGCCGAAAATGGAAAATCAAAACCTAAGGAAATCTAGACTATTTTAAGTGAAACAAAGCTTGGAATCACACTCATCGGAGCTCAAGGAGAAGATAGAGAACAACGGTGTCAAAAACAGTGGCCGAAATCACGTCGATCGGTGATGGAAATGATTTTTGATTTTTCGGCCAAATCAAGCTTCACAGACGCCGGAAACGGGCGCTGCTGGCGGCGGAACTAGCTGGGGACGATGGTGGCATGTCGGGAGGCACACCAACGATAGGGGTGGAGCTTAGCATCGATCGAAATTGGCTGGGAGGCGATCGGGAGTTTTGAGAGGAAAGTGGATAGCACAAATGGTAAATTTGAAGAAGTTATATATATATATGTATAATAATAATAATAACTTTAACAATTTCTATTATAAAATAATATTATTATTTCACCAAAAATTCTACACCACATGATTTAAAATAATTAATAAATATACATATACACATGTTAATTAAAATGACAACTATATAATATATATTAACATAATTAAAAATAATTAATAAACCCTAAAATTATTAAATATATGTATATATATATGCATGTATATGTATATATTTTAATACAATAATTAAAATAATGCATGAACTCATGCAAATTCGTAAAACTATTTAAAATAATTAATATTAAATTATTTACATTTTAATTTCCCCAAAAATGACATTCCAGGGAAAATTTTACGTAAAGAACTTAAAATAATTAAACTAACTTAGTAATTATCAAACTCATGAAAATAATTATAAATATATATAAAAATTATTAACACTGCATATCCTGATGCAGTTTAAAATTATTTAAAAACTCGGGATATTACAGTCTTCCCCCCTTACAAGAATTCGTCCCTGAATTCCAAAAAAGAATAATTACAAGATCAAGAAGGGAAGAGATATGGGTAAGAAGCTCGCATCTCAGCTTCAGTCTCCCACGTATGCTCCTCAACTCTGTTGCTGTGCCACAGAACCTTGACCATTGGAATCTGCTTCAATCGCAACTGTCGAACCTAATAATCAACGACTGCCACAGGTTCTTCCATAAATGTTAGATCTTCATTCACTTCTACGTTGCTGGGCTGTAACACATGTGAAGGGTCCGATACGTACTTCCTCAGCATCAAGATATGAAACATCGGATGCACTTGAGATATACCCGAGGGCAAAGCCAACCGATATGCAACAGTGTCTACTCTCTCCAGAATCTCAAACGGTCTGATATATCTACGTGCTAACTTACCCTTCCTGCTAAATCTCATAACACCCTTCATCGGAGACACCTTCAGAAAAATGAAGTCTCCAACCTAAAACTCCACATCTATGTGCCTAGGATCCGCATAGCTCTTTTGCCTGCTAAGTGTGGTCTCTAATCTGTGCTTAATCATGGCGACTTTCTCTGCAGCATCCTGAACCATCTCAGGTCCAGTCAAAGCTCTCTCACAAATCTCATCCCAACTCAGAGGGGATATACACTTCCTTCCATACAATGCCTCATATGGTGCCATGCCAATACTGCTATGGTAGCTGTTATTAAATGCAAAATCTACAAGTGGCAAATGATCATCCCAGCTACCTCCCAAATCCAGGACACACATTCTCAACATGTCTTCTAGTGTCTGGATCGTCCTCTCAGACTGACCATCTATCTAAGGATGAAAAGCAGTACTAAAGTCCAATCTAGTGCCCATCGCTTCCTGCAACTTCTGCCAAAAATGAGAGGTAAAAACTGAACCTCTATTTGACACAATGGACACAAGTACTCCATGAAGGCACACAATATACTTCACGTACAGCTTCGCCAATCTAGCTACAGAATAGGTGGCTTTCACATGTAAGAAATGTGCAGACTTTGTCAACCTGTCTACAATCACCCAGATGGAATCATATCCATCCTTAGAACGAGGTAAACCTACCATAAAATCCATAGCTATCCTTTCCCACTTCCACTCGGGAATAGGAAGAGGCTGAAGATTCCTAGAAGGCTTTTGATGTTTAGCTTTCACTTGCTGACACATCAGGCACTTAGCAATATAATCAACGACATCCTTCTTCAGTCCGTCCCATCAATATAAATCTCTGATACTGTGGTACATCTTAGTGACACCCAGATGTACGCTATAGGCTGTAGAATGTGTTTCCTCTAGGATCTCTTCTCTCAAATCATCCATATCAAGAACACACAATCTACCACTGATCCACAACACACCATCATCATCGAGTATGAAATGAGTGAACTTCCCTACTTGAACATTCTCTGCAAGCTCTTTTAGAATAGGATCTCGGCTCTAAGCTACCTTAATCCTATCCCTCAGTACAGATCGCACCTTAAATTAAGCTAGTAGTCCACCTGACCTACTGATCTTCATCATCAGACCTTGATCCACTAATAGATGTAACTCCTGGATCAACGGTCTCCTCTTAACACTGATGTGAGCAAGACTGCCTGAGGACTTTCTACTCAAGGCATCTGCCACTATATTAGCCTTGCCTAGATGATATAAAATCTCACAGTCATAATCTTTCAATAGTTCCAACCATCTCCTCTACCTCAGATTTAGATCTCTTTGCTGAAAAATGTACTTAAGGCTCTTGTGATCAATAAAAATCTCACAAGTCACCCCGTACAGATAGTGTCTCTAGATCTTGAGAGCAAAGATCACTACAGCCATCTCAAGGTCATGTGTAGGATAGTTCTGCTCATGCTTCTTTAACTACCTCGAAGCATAGGCTATCACCCTACCATTCTACATCAACACACAACCAAGGCCAACTCTAGAGGCATCACAATAAATTGTGAACTTATCCACACTATTAGGCAAAGCTAGCACTGGAGCTGTGGTCAACTTCTCTTTCAACAGCTGGAAACTATTCTCACAAGCTTTAGACCACTCGAATTTAACATTCTTCTGAGTCAAGAGAGTCATAGGGGTTGCAATTCTGGAAAAATCCTGCACAAACTGCCTATAATACCCGACTAAACCCAGAAAACTCCGTATCTCAGTAATAGAAGTCGGTCTAGGCCACTCAGACACTGCCTTAATCTTCTATGGATCAACCTGGATATCATCTTTAAACACCACGTGTCCAAGAAAAGAAACACTCTCTATCTAGAAATCACACTTAGAGAATTTAGCATAAAGTTGATGTTCTCTCAGTGTCTGCAATATAGTCCTCAAATGATATACATGCTCCTTCATACTCCTTGAATATACCAGTATATCATCGATGAAGACTACCACAAACTGATTCACATACGGTCTGAATACCCTGTTCATCAGGTCCATAAAAGCTACTGGTGCATTAGTCAAACCAAAAGACATCACCAGAAACTCATAGTGGCCATATCGAGTGCGGAATGCCATTTTAGGAACATCGGCTTCACTAATCCGCAGCTGATGATAACCCAACCTCAAATCAATCTTAAAAAAGAACTGTGCACCCTGTAGTTGATCAAACAAGTCATCTATCCTCGGGAGAGGATACTTGTTCTTCACTGTCACCTTATTCAGCTCTCTATAGTCAATGCACAGTCTCAGGGTACCATCCTTCTTCTTCACAAACAGGACTGGTGCACCCCAAGGAGAAACACTTAGTTTGATGAAACCCTTATCCAATAACTCTTGCAACTGCTCCTTCAACTCTTTCAACTCTACAAGAGCCATTATATAGGGTGGCATAGATATAGGAGTAGTACTTGGAACCACATCTATACAAAACTCAATCTCTCTGTGAGGTGGTAAACCTGGCAACTCCTCAGGAAAAACATCAGGAAACTCACAAGCAACAGGAACATCTGTGAGTGATAACTTCTCCAATGAAGTATCCCTAACTAATTCCAAATATTCCTGACATCCTTTCCTCAAAAACTTCTTAGTCGTAATAGTAGAAATAAGATTTTGAGGTACTGAACTCCTATCACCCATAAACTTAAATTTTTCTTCACCAGGAATTCTGAAAGTCACCTCTTTACTCCGACAATCCACCATGGTATAATGCTAAGATAGCCAATTCATACCTAGAATAACATCAAACTCCATCACATCCAACAAAATCAAATCAGCGGATAATTCTCTATCTCCCACAAGAACTGGACAACCAGAAAGAACAATATCAGTGTCCAAAGAATCACTTAGAGGAGTGGCGATAGACAATGGAAAAGCCATCCTTGAAGCTTGTCAACAAGACTTGGAAGTAAAAATAAGAGAAACAAATGAATGTGTGGCACCCAGATCAAACAGAACCCATGCATCCAGGTAATCGATAGAAACAATACCTACCACGACTGCATTGGATGCCTGAGCATCCTACTGATTAAGATGGAAAACTCTGGCCTATCCTCGACCTCCTTGCTGGTTGGTAGAAGCCTGGCCAACATCTCTGGCACCTCTACCATGACGCCGCTGGGGAATAAGCTGAGTGGAACTCTGATGCTAGGCTGGAGGCAACTGAAATGGAACAAGTGCAGCACTAGCAATCGACTACTGCAAAAATTACAGAATCTGCAGCTACTGATACCCAGAATAAGGACATGATATGGCATAATGCCCTGTCTACCCGCATCTGAAGCATGTCAGCGGTGTCATGTAACACGGTCCCTGATGGAATCTACCGCAGGTCTGGCAAACACTGGTAGTTGATCCGAAACTACGACCACTGTTGCTACTCGAAGCACCTAACCCGAATTTAAATGGTCTACACTGACCTTCACGGCCATATCTACTGCTCTGATGCACTAGCTGCTGCTGCCTCTGACTCTGCTGAGTCGGACCTCTCTGTTGACTACTCGAACCAATATGAAAACTCAAATACGGAGTAGCCTGCAATCCACTTGATTGAACACCCAGCTGGTAATAATCAAGCATAGCTCCCTGCCTGACTAGCCTCAACTCAATCTCCTTGGCCAACTCAATCACAGACTCCAGAGTAAGGTCCGTTGTAGGCATACCAGTAAATGCTAAACTTAATCCGGTGACATAGGTAGTGACTGCGAAATACTGGTCCCACATCAGATCCTCTGCATATCTCCCCAGCCGGAGGAACTCTCGGTTGTACTCCTCTACTGATCGATCACTGTGAGATATGTTGGTCAACCGGAGATGATAACTCATATGAAGCGGCTATGGACAGAATCTCCTCATAAACTGCTCTCTGAACTGAGCCCAGGTCATCATCATCATATAAGGCTCTCTGAACTGAGCCAAGGTCATCGTCATCACATAAACTACTCTCTGAACTGAGCCCAAGTCATCGTCATCACATAAACTGCTCTCTGAACTGAGCCCAGCTCCAGCAATCACACTCCCAAACCACATCTCACATCAAACCAAATCAATCCAATCAATATTCATAAATAGGTTAGTAATATAGTCTAAATGCTATCAGCGTACCGGTACATACTCGATCTTAGTGCTGCCCACTAGGTAGCACGTTCTATTGATATCCTTCATTAATATATAAAAAATATATTCATAAATAAATGATGCATGAATTTCAATAAAATAACAACATAAACCATATATATACTAAAAATATACCAAAAGTAAATCAGGTATATTTTGAGTATATATACGTTAAATAAATCCAATATAACTGCAAAATAAACTAGAAATATATTTAAAAATATTTTAAGTATAAATGTTTAATAAAACATGCATATAATTTAAAATATATCAAAATATACCAAAAATAAATCTAAGTAATAATTAAATCATTTATGCATATTTTATTAAAATAAACCATACATTTCTAAAACATGCACCCTAAAACATATATATATAAAATAACAACTCACTATTATTGCGCTCCACGAGATGGGTCCGACGAGCCTAGTCCACTAGGCCTCGGTCTCGGCACAACTAAACAAACAAATGATAACAAAAAATCATAATAAATCTAACGAAAATTCCTAGAAACTCGATCTAGAATACTAGACACAAAATTAAAATTAGAGTTCGACCGGACATCACGTTTTACGAGAATTCTATCGAAAATCTAGCAGAACCTCCCTTGTAAAATGGAAATTTCTCTACTCAAAGAGTAGATCTGGTCCTGCAAAAAAAATACTTCAAGAATAAACACAGTATTCACAACCACAATCCCTTGGTCAGACTCCAAACTATAATTTACCGATCGAGGTCCACAGTTCATAGAACAATTACAAAATATTGAAAATGCTCTTTAATACAAAAAATACATTCTATCAATCCAAATTACATATTTAACCCTAAAACATGTTAAAAACCGATAAAAACTCATTTATTTAGAAAAATCGTATATTATATATATAATTTGAAAATAATTTACGAAAAATAGTTTTAATTAATTAAAAATACTAAATAATTTGTAGAAATCATTTTTATACCTTAAATAACTATTAAAACCAATTTAATTACATTTTTAACCAATTTAGTGTCAAATTACCAAAATACCCCTATATATATAAATTCACTAAAATTAATCAAAAATTCACCAAAAATAGTATAATTACTCAAAATTAATTTTCTCAACATATAATTTAATAATATCAATAAATATACTCAATTAACCAATTAATTTCAATTAACCACATAATTAACCTAATTTTCCAAAATTACATAAACTTAATAAATTCTAAATAAATACATAAAAATTCACAAAAATTACCAATAAATTTCTAAAATGCATTTCAACACTTATAATCACCATAAAACACAATTTTATAATTTAATTAATTAATTTTCTAAAATTAGAAAATAATCAAAAATTCACAAAAATCAAAATAATTCCCAAAAATTCCATAAAAATTCATAGAGCAAGATTAATCTACAAGGATCAATTTTTGTGAAGGGATTTTTCTTTAATCAATCAATTGAAGCTCAAAAAATTCAACCCTAATAGGCCGAAAATGAAAAATCAAAACCTAAGGAAATCTAGACCATTTTAAGTGAAACAAAGCTTAGAATCACACTCATCAAAGCTCAAGGAGAAGATAGAGACCAGTGGTGTCGAAAACGGTGGCCGGAATCACGTCGATCGGCACTGGAAATGATTTTTTATTTTTCGGCCAAATCAAGCTTCACAAACGCCGGAAACGGGCGCTGCTGGTGGCGGAACTAGCTAGGGACGATGGTGGCACGCCGGGAGGCACACCAATGGTAGGGTTGGAGCTTGGCAACGACCGAAATTGGTTGGGAGGCGATCGGGAGTTTTGAGAGGAAAGTGGATAGCACAAATGGTAAATTTGAAGAAGTTATATATATATATATGTATAATAATAATAATAAATTTAACAATTTATATTATAATATAATAATATTATTTCACCAAAAATTTTACACCACATGATTTAAAATAATTAATATATATACATATACACATGTTAATTAAAATGACAACTATATAATATATATATACATAATTAAAAATAATTAATAAACCCTAAAATTATTAAATATATGTATATATATATGCATGTATATGTATATATTTTAATACGACAATTAGAATAATACATGAACTCATGCAAATTCGTAAAACTATTTAAAATAATTAATATTAAATTATTTACATTTTAATTTTCCCGAAAATGACATTCCAGGGAAAATTTTACCTAAAGAACTTAAAATAATTAAGAATAATTAAAATAACTTAGTAATTATCAAACTCATGAAAATAATCATAAATATATACAAAAATTATTAATACTGCATATCCCGATGCAGTTTAAAATTATTTAAAAACTCAGAATATTACAAGTTTGTTAGTAATTGAAGGTAAATTACACTATGTCTGAAATAATAATGTGACTTGAGTAAAAATAAAATTTCAAACTGATTATAGGATTTTTTATGATTTTATTTTGAAATAAAATCAATTATTTTATTTAAAAATATTTGTTTTAATTAATGAAAAATATGAAGAGATCATTTTTTTTTTCTTTTCTATTTGATATCTTTTATTAATTTCTTATTTTATGAGAAAATAAAATATATTTTTATAAAATTAATTTATAATTATATTTTTCACAAAAATATTAGTGCTATTTTATAACTAAAAATGTTATTATGTAAAACTAATATATTTTTTTTAAAGATAACCACATATTTTATGAAAATAGAGCTATATATTTTTTTAAAGTAAAATTTATTTCTCAAGAACATAAGTTATTTGTTATATAAATTATTATTATTTCTATAAATTTAAAATAGTTTATATAATATTTAAAATCATTTACTTTCTTTATAGTGAAATAACAAAAAGTATAAATATTTTAAAATAAAATAAAAATAATTAAATTAAATATATCAAGATTAATAGAATATCAAATAAAAATAAAAAGTTAATAATCTTTTTATATTTTTTCCTAAATTAAAATAAATAATTTTGAACAAAATAATAAAAAATTATTATTTATTATTATTCACATATTTATTTTAATTTATAAATAAAAAATAAAGATATTATTATTTATCAAATTTTTATATATTTTTATTAATTTTTTATTTTATAAAGAATAAAATCTATTTTATAAAATTATCCTTTTATAATTTTTTCACGAAGTGTCTTTTATTTTATAATTAAAAGCATTAAGATGTAAAATTGAAAGAACCACATATTTTATGAAAAGGAATTATGTATTTTATGAAAATTAATTTCTTTTGCAAATACCATATATTTTTAATTTCTTCATAAATTAAAGTAAATATTTTTAAATAAAATATATTCTTTTATTTTAGAATATAACCATAAAAATATACAAATAAGGAGCATGTGATTTCACTTGTTCTTAACTGGAGGTTAAATTCTTATTACCATTGAAATTCCTTTTTTTTTTTTTATATATCACATTATTATTTTAATAGTATTAGTGTAAATTATCTCTAGTTGCTAAAGGTTAAAGTCTTATTTTTGAATTTGGATTTGTGTTTTTGAATTTGTATTTTTGGTGTTATTAATATTAATAAAGTTTTTTTTTTATGAGTATTACTAGATTTTTGTCAATTCATGATTCTCGTTGATTTGGTAAGTGTCTATTATGATTTTTTTATTGTTTTTGATTGTTTTGTTAGTTTCGGCTATTTCAATTGTTTGGATTGTTTTCATGATTATTTTTATTTGGTTGTTTCAATTATTTTAGTTATTTTTGTAATTATTTTTATGTGATTGTTTCGATTGTTTTATTTTTTTATTTAATTATTTTTATTATTATGATTGTTTCAGTTGTATTAGTTGTTTTTTAGTTAATTTATTTAATTATTTCGATCGTTTAAAATAAGCATCATATTTTTAAAATAATTACTGTCAAATACGTATTTTTAAAAGAAAAAAGCAACCATTTTTTGGAAATTTTTTCCATTTTCTGGTCATTTGTGAAAAAAATCTCTAATCTAAATGGTCGACTTTGGAATTTACCTCCTTCATCTATGTGGGTCGGGCTTGTTAGATTTAGCCCTTCATGAAGCTAACCGGTCCTTTTTTTTTTTTTTTCTATATCCAAAAACAGCACCACATCGACGCGTCAACAGCAAAAGCGATAACCCAACAGGAGATGAAGCAAGGACTTCTTCTTCTTCAATGGAGTCCTCCGTTTTCAAGTCTCTTAATTTCCCTCAAAGTCCCTAAAACCAGACACCCATTTTCACCAATCAAAGCAACTCTCGATTCCACTGATACCCACCAGAAGCAGCAGCAAGAACTAACAGCTAGAGAGCGAAGGCAGCTAAGGCAACAGAGAAGAGAGAGCAGAGCTGGATACAGTTGGAGAGAAGAAGTTGAAGAGAGGCTCATCAAGAAGCCCGAGAAGAAGATTAAGCTCTCCGGACGTGAAGCTCTCAATCTTGATAGCCTTGCTGATATGGGTCCTCAATGGTATGCTGTTCGGGTCTCTCGAGTCAGGGGTGATCAAACTGCTGAGCTCATTGCTCGGATGCTCGCTAGGAAATATCCTCATATGGAGTTTAAGGTAATCTTAATCTATCCAAGAATACTCTTTTTTGAATTTGCATAAGTTATTTTCAGTTTCATCTTTATATGTGACATTGGCATTTTGAAAAAAAAAAAGAGTGGCACTTGCAAGTTCGAATTTGATTTAGAATTTAATGAATGACAATACGTTTGAACTAGAGTTCAATGTTTAGTTGTCTTTTTTTCCTGAATACTTCATTTTTTGTTTTCAGGTCTATGCGCCATCTATGAAGGTTAAGACAAAATTGAAAAATGGTAACTATTCACTTAAATCAAAACCCATATTTCCTGGATGTGTTTTTCTGTGGTGTGTTTTAAACAAAGAGTTACATGACTTCATAAGAGAGGAATGTTCTGGAGTTGGTGGCTTTATTGGTTCAAGAGTTGGAAACAAGTGAGTATTTTTTCCCCCTTAGTGCAAGCGCTTTAATGTGATAATTCTAGCTTCTTTTGAAAATAATATTAGAAGTTATGTAACGAGCTTTTTGATATGTCCCACTAATCAACGTCCAATTGATGTTCTTAGAGACTTGTATGGAAGTGCTTTAAGATTTCAAAATTGTTCTACTAGCAAAGAATTTCTAGAACTTGTAATAACTGTTTTATTTTTATGCGAGCTGTGATAAAGCGTGATATTCTGAATAGGCTTGATGTTTAAAACCTGGAATTCGCTTCTGTATGCTTACTTCTCCAGATTCCTTAAGCATGCCTTCCAATGTTGTTCCAAAGAAACAAACAAAAAAATCAAGGTCGAATGAGGATTTTTAAGCTTAAGAGTGTGTTTGGTTCAAATGAATATTATAAAATTTTATAGAATTCATTTGCAAATCCAAGCGAGTGTGTTTGGTTTAAATGAAAATTTTGTAAAGTTCATTTCTAATTCTAACTTTTTAATTTTGTAGAATTACTTAATATTAATTTCTTTTTATTGATGAAATGTGTTTGATTCAAATGAATTCTATTTAAAATTCATTTGGAAATGAAATGAACTCCTTCATAGAATTGAACCAAACAAGGGGTAAGAATACATTTCAATTTTCTTCTATGCAGGTAAAACAACTTCAAAACCTCAGAACGAGGGTTCTTACATTAAATTCCCTGCACAATCATGCCTCATTTTTCCTCTAGTAAATTGCTCAAATTTTGTTCTAAAGATACTGAAGGTGTTCAATTACAATTAGTTAGTGCACCATATGCCAGTTACAGTGGTGGGCTAGTTCCTAGAAAACGCATATCTAACTCTTTCCAGAGAGGTTGCAAAAGTATTTCTGGACTCCTGTGCTAGTTTTGTGTGTGCTGAACACATGAAAACACAGAGCGCTCACAGAGAGAAGACTGAATAGATCTATATATCTTACTTCAGCTGCAATATCCATGCAACAGCAACGATAATTTTTAGTGCTGTTGGAAATTGTTGTCTCTTTTATTATGCTTATTTCTTTAGTTTAACAAGTGTAAGCAATAATGCAAGTGAACATGTAACTTTTGGTTAGTCTTTTCTTTGGTTTAACATGAAATTTTTCATTTTCTTGCACAGTAAAAGACAAATAAACAGGCCAAAGCCGGTGTCTATCGAAGATATGGAAGAAATCTTCAGACAGGCAAAGGAGGAACAAGAAAAGTACGACCAAGAGTTTGAGGAAGAACAGAAAAAAGAGGGAGTTGTTAATTCTTTGAACCCAGCTGACAATGATGCTCCTAGGTCACTTACAGACTCCAGCCCCACAAGGGGATCCAAAATTTCTGATCCCCCTGCAAATGGTTCTCCTAGAAAAAAGAAAAGCAAGGTGCCAACTGTAGGCTCAACTGTTCGGGTTTTATCTGGGACTTTTGCAGAATTTGTTGGCACCCTTAAGAAATTAAATCGCAAGACTGGACAGGTACAACTTCATAAGATGAAAAAGATTCTCTGCTGTTTTAAAGGATCTAACTGGGTCCCAAACTTTCCATAAGACATCCTAATTTTCTGATGAAAACAACCTTATATGTTTGATGATTCAGCTCAAGAAAGTGAATATAATTATGACAAAATTCTAATTTTTGCAGGCAACTGTGGCATTCACAATTTTTGGGAAAGAGACTTTGGTAGACCTGGATCGCCATGAAATTGTAGCAGAGAATGATTAAGTCGCTAAGAAATTGTAGCAGAGAATGATTAAGTATTGGCTTTCTTTTTGAATGGTAAGTTAACAAATTTGCTGAGATTTTCCTCTTCCTTATTGATAGTTCTACATCTATAGTTGCCCAAAACAGCATGGCAGGTCTCAGAATTCACAACTTATATTGGCTTCTGTCATAGAAACTATTCATGCAGTTATATTGCTTTAAGGCGCTGGTATCATACTGTTACTTGGTCCTGTTAAAATTGGATGATTTGGAAATCAGAACACATTTTTATGACTCGAAGTGTCTGTGCTTTTGGGTTCCTACTTGAAGTTCATATAAACATTTTTTGATGAGGAGTTCCGCATGATTCCTCTCACTCTTCATTGATATGCCTTCCATTCGCATTATGCAGCAGATGGGATGACAAATGTCCTAAACAAATGTGACCTTCTTGCCAATAGACAAAACTATCGAGAACTTAAAGAATGCTGAGGTTTCTACTGAAGCAATTTGGCCACAACAGTGAAAGTCTTCTATTCAGTATCCTAAGGCTGGCTGTTTTCCGAGAAGTACACATCTTCCATGTTTCATGACAGTGGCTCCTAAACCAGCGCTATGTATCTCTGTAAAGATTTTAACCAACATTGGGATCCATCACAAATACCAATCCACGGATCCAGATAAGAAAGCGAGATGTGAGAGTTTGTAAATTTGATTTCTTCATTCCATCTTGTCTTTTATCAACATGACATAATCAGGCGAGACCAAAACTGTCCTAGTTCAGAATACAATGTACTTCACACTTGATCTCATTATGTTCTATTGAGTAAAGGAACATCAGACACGAGTTGTCAGTCAGACAGTGTTGCTGGATATTCGATTCCTGTGGTTATCAGAATGACAGAAGCTGAACAATTTTGTTCATTCTTTTCAATACGAAGCATGAAATGTGCGAGGGTTTTTGTTCCTTTGTTCCAGCAAGAAGCTAGATGCAAATTCTTTTCTGATCCTTAATTGAAGTTAGTCTTCTGGTGGTCTTGCATTCTGGTTTAGCGTAACAATGTCCGATTAATGAAATGCCATTGAAAAATAGTTTGATTTTTGTTTCTAATGGCCTGGTTAGTGATTTTTTATTTGCCTAATAACCAGAAAAATCTAAATTTGTTTTAGAATTTGGAGTTTCATTTCAGCCTTATATAATACAAGACAATTTTATTTAAAAAGGTACATGTAAATGTGTATTGATCATCGAACAGTTTTACAATTTGGTGTATATGTAAAAGCTTCCTAAAAAAATATCAAAAGTTAAGTTAACCAAATGGTATAACTCCTTCAAGGCATCAATAGGTTAGGTCAAGTTTTCGATCATTTTCTCTCCCACACTTCAAAAAAAAAAAAAAAAAAAGAATTTTCTGAAAAAATAAAATACTACTACTTTCTCTCTTCTCTTATCCCTTTCATATTTTTTATAAGTTGAGTACAATTGTAATCGAATTTTTTGGTTCGAAAGTTGACAGTAATTTTACTAAAATATTAACCTTAATTAACCAGTTAGTAACTCGTAACAGTTAACACCAACAATTTAGCCAAATTGCTTTATTCTTTTGGTACATTTTTCTCTGTCATTGGTTGTTTTATTTTTGACTAGTGATTCTTATGTTGCTTAGTATGGTTACAGTGCCCTTAATACAAACAGCGAAATAATTAATTTTTTTATGATACATTATTTTTTAAAAAAAGTAATTGGCTAAATTTTTTATCTGATAGGGTCAAGGATTAAGATATTTGAAAAGCAAACACAAAATATATAAAATTTCTAACACTATATGTTTATATATAGGCTGAAGCTAATGAAGCTCATATTGACTCTTATTAGTTTTTGTTTGTTTTTTTTTTTAGTGTTAGTCTACTGATGTAGTAGTTTAGAGGAAACTGAGAGGATATGGAGACCGTTAAAGTCCAATATTAAAAAAAATGAGAGAAAGTGGTCGTGATTTCTTTATGAATACAAAATTTAAATTTCACCATTATTAATACATTTGAGTAATAAAAAAAATAGATAATTACAATTTTTATTCCTATAATTTCATTTTTCATAAAATTAGTTTTGTAATTTTTTTTTCAATATTTAAGTATCTTTGTTTCATATTTTTTACACTTTAATATCTTATAAATTAATATAAATAATGAGAAAACATCAATATAATATTAAATTTCAATTACAAATTTATTTTAAATATGATTTATAATCAATCTAATCATTTAATTAGTTTTAAATATATGGTAAATTTATTTTAAAAATTATTTATAATAAAATAACAAAGACATTTTAATTTGATTTATCATAAATTTATTATAGGCAGTCGAATGCAACATTACTTAATGTATAGTTTACTTTTATACATTAAATCATAAATTTTAATCTATATTATTTAGAAAAGTATTAAAATATAACAAATATGATACTTAAATGCGTCGAAAAGTTATAAAATTAATTTTGCCAAAAGTTAAACTATAGAATTAAAATTGTACTTATAAAAAAAAATTAATATCAAGGGTGTGCCTATTCAAAAGTAGCAACTATTTTGCCAATAAATCCCAACCTAATTAGTTAAGGTGGAGACACTTATTATTTAAAGATTATCGTAAAATATTTAGTGATGATTTTAATATTAAAATAGTATTATAATTATTGTATTTTGAGAGAAAATTCCACCAAAAAAAAGTGGCAACTTTTTTTTTTTTACTTGTCTTTTAGTAGGTGTAAAATTTCTTTCTTTTTTTTTTTTTACCAAACGTGTAAAATTTCAATCGCCGGTAAAAGTGGCACTGGGGAGGAAGTGGAGTTGAAAATTATCAAGTGGGGTTAACTTGTTGAAGCATGAGAATTATTGTTAAACTTTTTCTTTCTTTTAATGTGGTTAATGAGGTTATCAAAAACTTTAATTTAATGAGCATGTGCCAGCCTGAGCCTAGTCTCCTTAAAGATGGCATCGCATTATTATTATTGTTAAAAGGCAAAGATAGACGTTGCTGGTCCAGAGACCAAAGTCGACTCCAGTCCAACCCAATTTATCTTTCTAATTTTTACTTGCTTTCAAGTGCTGTCATACATCGACTGTCTCGACCCATTTTTGGTGGTCCTTCCTTCCATGCTCTGCCCGTGAAGGTTTTTAAGGTCTACCATTTTAATAGTCAATTATAGCAGCACCCTTTCATTTTATTTTATCTTTGTATGATAATTAGAGTTATAATTTACCTGGTAAAATATTTTTTAAAAATATTTGATTAAAAGTAAAATTCGATTAATCAACTCTTTTTATTCTTTTGTTCCCGGTTGCGAAACTTAACAGTTAAAAAAATTAGCTGATAATCAAAGTGGTATTTTTTATTTTTTCTTTGATGAGCTGGGCTGCAGTGTTCATTTTCTTTTCTGTCACCAGTTCTTTGATTAAGAAGATAAGATATAGTATCTGAAGAATGCCATGAAAATAATAATCTAATGGAGCATTATTTTCACCGTAAAATCATATGAATGTACAGCTCCATACCAATTTATTGATGAATGCATGCACGCATGGTAGTGATGGAGATGAATGTATTTATTTTAAGGGTAGAAGCTATAGCCTTAAACTCAGTTTCTAATAGCTAAAAAGTAAAGGAAAAAGGTGCCATCAATATCCTTTACAGCAGTAGGGTTCAACATTTCTTCTAAGCTCGAGCTACCTGTCCAGTGGATCTTGAAACGCATAAACTTTTTTTTTTTTTCTTTTTCTATATTTTTCAAACTTTCAAAAGGTAAGAACAATATAGTCAAAAGGTTATCTCTTTAAATACCATTATTGATAAAAGTTATTTTTTTAACAAATAAGGAAATTTTTTTTTTTTTGGGAATGTTAAATTCATTAAGACAGAACAACCAAGTCCTGAAACCAGGTAATACAACAATAGAATCTTGGAGATGATATGAACAAAATATAACTACAACAAGTAGTTCCATGGCCATTGAGGCTAATATATTAGTAGCCACAATTAAGTTACAGGTGAACTCTCTAAACTAATCAGAGTTTATCCATTGACTATAGTCGAGACTCTAAGAACATATCAACGAATGTTTAAGCCATTAGGAATTAGCAAAAAAAATTATCTGCAAAAAATAAAGCAGATAAATAGTAAATCATAAAAAAATTTAATAGTAAATTTTATACAAATAAGAAAATTTTACTACTTATTGAACCATAACTTTTGATGTTTTAAAAAAAATTACGGCTTGCTTACTCAATTTTTAACATTAATGAAAATTATTTTAAAATATGAAAATTTACTAATTTAAATTCCATCTAAAAAAAAAAGCAACTCAATGATGCATAAATAAGAACTAAGTAAATGGATGTTTTTTTTTAGCAAGATTGCAATCTACTTAGTCTAATAATCTAATCATTTGAAAGAGGCGTGAGTTGGAAAAAGGGACCAATGCATCCACCAAACCAACTATAACAGAGAGGAAAGAAAAATTGTGGGAAGTGGTGGGTGGGTTTAAATATAATGGAGCTACCTGTAACAGGTCACAGGAGTCAGAATGTGAGTGGTCCAGTGTTTTCAAATTAAATACTGAGCAGCAAGTCACTTACTTCTGGTTCTAAGCCTTGTCTTTTGTGTGATGGAGCTTATCATTGCAATGGGATCCAGCTTCTTTCTGTACCTCCTCCTTCTTCTTCTTCTTCTACTCTTGAACTATTTTGTGTCTACTTATGAAACTACCAACTTCTTCTTTGTTTTTAAATTTCAGGACATTAGGACAAAAACAATGCTGCCATATGAACTTTGGTGAACAATTTTTCACAATATTCTTTCAAACAAGTACAAGAAGTCAAATAAACAATATTTAATATATTTTTAGATATGGTTCACAAATTAAGATTCTGCCTCAGAAATTATTTAATGGGATTTATACATTCAATTTAAATTTATTATCTTTAGCTAAAAAAAATGATATGATAACAATGAAGTACAATTGGCCAGTGACTTGGCTTTGGAGTCAAATTTTTGTAAAATCACCGATTCAAATCCCCTGCCAAAATTTGTAATAGTAAAAAAAAAAAGAGTACATTGGGATTTTATTAGTGTTTTAGGTGCATGCGTCATGTGTTGTCGTATATTAGTGGACTCTCCACATTGAATTCAAATGAAGTACAGAATTGGTTTGTGTACCTCAATGGAATTTCATCAGAAAATAGAAAAAATTATAAATTTGGTATTGAAGTTTTCAATTTTTTTTAATTGAGTATCTGACTTTTTTATTTTTTCAATTATCTAAACTTTTTAAAATTGATATTAAAGAAATACTTTCTATCGATTTGACAACAGTTTTGTAGTTAATATGATCAAAAGAGTTCCATTTTTATTTTACTCAATTATTCATGTCATTTTTCACATATATAGTTTATTGAAATTAATAAAATTGTCCTTAAATTACAAATTGACAATTAGGAAGTCATGAGAAAAAAATTAAAAGAAAAAAAACCTCCTCTTGTTGATGTATTATTTTTCTTCTTCTCAAATCTTCTTCTTTTGGCTTCAAAATTATAAACAACCCTACCCAATATGATATTACCATAATTTGCACATGCTACAAGGATGCTCACCATTGTAGCCAAATCAAAACAAACTTTAAATGCAGCACTCGTGTTTTCACGTCCTTTCTTAGAAAGGTTATTTTACCACATAATCACCTATCATTAAATTCCATAGAACAAAATCTCAGCTAATCAATTTATCGAGCACCTTTAGTACCCTTTCAACTTCTATAGTCTTCAAGTAAAAAGCTATTAGAGAATTAACAACACCATTATAAGAGCTAAAACCAAATTTCAGCATATACCCATGAACCCATCCACCTTCCTTGAGACTTTTCTAAAGCTGCAAAACACTTTAAAAATGCAAGACAATGTATGAGAGCTCACTTCAATTCCCAAATCCAACATCTTCTTAAATAAAATATACACTTTTCTCAAAAAAACCAACCATTTAAATAAAATTTCAAAGGCAAACTTCCTCATTTGCAATCTTATAAAAAATTAGCCTTCCTACTCTTATATCCCCACAATTTACATACATAAATACAAATTTTATTCTCAAAAGGCCATCAATTGATATCCCATTAGAGCAAATAAAGGAATGAACTTTTTTTTTTTTTAATTGAAGAGAGCTGACCTCAATCTTTAGAGACTTGTCAAGTAATTCTATGGCCTTTTCAAGACTACCCACTACACATAATTCTCGTAGATTTTTCTGTTCAAATTAGAGATTTAGAAGAAGAACACGTTAAAGAGAAGGCTTTTTTTTTTTCCTCATAAAATTCTAATTTTTATTGTGTAATTTAGGGACCATTTTGTACATTTCAATAATCAACATATATGGCAAATGATATGACAACTAATTAAAATAAAAGTGGAGTCTATTTTCAGACTAAACATACAGTCATCACCAAATCGGTTGAAAGTATTTATTTGATGTCTATTTAAAAAGTTTAAACACTTAATTGTAAAAATAAAAATAAAAATTATACATTCAAATATAAAACACTTAAATATTCAGATATTAAATTTTTAATTTTTCTTTAAAAAATATCATTAGAAGTTTTTAAAAAAATTACAACTAAATTTTTAATATAAAAGTTTAATTTTTAAATAATTAGATGTTAAATAGTATGTTAAATTGGCTTTTTAAAAAAACACAAGATACTTGGGTAAAATATCCGTAATTAACATATTTTCTAATACACAAATATGTTCAATATATATTTAACAATTGTCCAAACTGTACATATTGATTGAAGACACATCACAATTAAAAACATATGGCTAAAACACATTTCTCAGACATAATATAATTCAATTCAACTCAACTAAAATATATAATTTTTTTAAGGAGAGCTCCACAAAAATTTAAGTCTCAAGCTAATTGCAATTTACCAGTTCTTTCACATTTTGATCATGCATCAAGGATACTTCATAACATAAAAACCGGTAATAATTTACTTTTTTTTTTCTTCTAAATGATTGGTTTTAAAGTTTATTAAACTCCGACAAATTTAATTCGACCAATATAAAATTATAAAAACAGTAAAAAATTTTCAACAACTAATTTAACGTAACTATATATATTATAACTCCTAATTTAAATGAGAAAAGTTCTATATCACTTGATCCCAACAACTAGGGAAAATTACAATCTGTTAATGCATGATCACTTCTATGCCCCTTTGTGGATTTGTCTGTTATAGTTGTGATGGTTCTATAGGGGCTCAGATTTTTTACTTTAAAATATGAGAATTAATATTTGTTAAATTTTAATTTTAATAATTTTAGCACTTAAAATTTTATATATATATATGGTTTCAAATATTTTATTTAGGCAGAATATATATGGTTTCAAATTTACATCAAAATATTTGATGACTTACATACATTTATTGATATTATTTAATGGGTATTTATTAATTATCAAATATCCAGCTTTACAGAAGTCAGAGTACTTGTTATTTAACTATTAATTATAATATATACATTAAAATGTGTTTATGTTCTATGTTCATATAAGGATCCTTATTTAAATTAGACATGCTCAATTTAAGAAAAAAAACTAAAAATCAAAATGTGTTAATTCATTTTACATAAGCATGCACAACAGTAGCATTGTAACAAAATTTTCTTTCTCCATAAATAACTATAAGAGCAAATCACAAAATTTTCTTGTGAGTTACGAACATAATTATAATTATATTTTCTTATTTTAAAAATGGAACATTTTTGTTACTATTTATTAATAATTTAGTAAATAAATATTCTAATTTCTATATTTTTAATAGAATAAAATATTTTAGTCTCTATATTTTGATAATATAATGCATTTTAGCTCACTAATTTTTATGTAAATTGTTCTACTAATTTCCCTTTATTTTAAGGTCATTTCTTTACATGTTATTTCAATAACTTAAGTGATATTTAATGCAATTAATTTAACATATTAAAATACAATTAAGAAAAAAAATTGGCAAAATAAATATAAACAATTTGAATATAAGATGAAATTGATAAAAAAAACTAATGAATTTTTAAAACTATGAGTTAATTTTTTTTATTTAAAATGTTGCTGAAAATATTTATAAAAAATTGTAAATTTTAGTCCATATTAGTATTCAAAATTTTAAATAAATTTTTTTATTTTATTAAAATAAATTTTATCTTATTAATAAAGAGATTGTAAAATATTGTATTTGCTAAGACTTGAAGGAAAATATTTTATTTAACCAAATGGCTATTCTTGTCAATGAAATTAAAAATAAAAGATGAAAATGTTAAATTATTAAACAAGTAAGATGTAAGGGTAATTATGACAAACATTTTACAGGAAAAATATTAAAAAAATTAATGAGTATGTATACTGAGAATGAATAATACTATTATATATATGTTCAAAAAAATAATAATACTATTATATATTGACTATATTTGTTCATTTTAAAAATACGTTCTTATTTTAATTTATATATTATTTTAGAAATTAATAGTCATAAATGTGTAGTAATTTACATAATTAATTAATAGAGTGAATTCTACAATTAACAAAAAAATGTTCATTTAATAATATTTTAAAATAAAAATAAAGGATATATTTTTTACCCTATTTAAAATATATATGCTGTGAATATTTTAGTCAGCAGACAAAGGCATGCGCATATTTAATTTTAGCTGAAAAGAGTTTGCTAAAGTGGGCACACAGTGCAGCGCACATTCCACGCTTTTTTTACTGGTATTATAATTAGACTTTAATTAATTTAATTTAAATTATAAAAATAATAATAATTTATAATAATTAATTTAATATAATATAGTTCGAATTCAAACTTAAAATATATTTTAAAATAGTTCTTTATTTATAATTTAATAAAATATTATAACATAAAATTATAAATTCAGTTCCATATCTCTTTTAATCTCTATTGTTAAAAAAAAAAACTTATACTCTCTTCTACTTGGAGTTATACTTCCCTTTATTTATTTATTTATATATTTAATATATATTTATAATCTAATGTCGGTTGAAGCCAAACGAGGTGGATGAGTGTGCCATTTATCCAACAACACAACATTATACACATAATGTCCATTTTACACAGTGGTCCTCCAAACCTTTTTCTTTGCCTTTTTTTTTCCCCAAAATTAAAAATAAATAAATAGTATATTTATGTTACATTTTATAAGAGAAGTGCTTAATAAAAAATTTTAAAACTTAGAAGAAGTGCTCTTGGGTATTTATTTATTACTTTTATTTTTAATTTTAAGATAGAGTTTTTTTTTTAACATAATTTTAAGGTAGAGTTTACCCATCATTTTTGTTCAGCTGTCGTTTTGTAATATTGTTTAGAGGAAAAGTCATGTCCTTTTGGGTGGTCTTCAAAGTTAAGTTGGATGATTTTGATTTCTTTTTCTCTAGATGCATGTGTTATTATCATAAAAATAACTTCGGAGATTGATAAAGAATTTATATATTAGTGCTGCTAATTTGAAATTTCATTAAATATTTATAGCTTATTAATTATTTTTATTCATTAAATAAAATATATTTATATTTCATTTTATAATTTTATATAAAAATTTAGATTTAAAACAATTAATAAAATGGATAGAAAATTGAATAGTTTAGTGATACAATTTTTTTCACGACATACATAGATTAAAAGTAAAATTCTAATTTCTCAATTAAAAAAATTTTAGAAAAAAGAGACTTAAATTGTATGGTCCAAGATTAATTATGATAAATATTTTTGAAGTTTATTGCATGCAAAACCTATAGTTGTAGTGTCTTATATATTATAATTGGCTAAATAAGCTTTTATTAACGCTGACAATTAATAACAATTTTTATAAAATTTTAATAAGCATTAAAATTTTAAAAATTAAAAGAAAAATGTTAACATTTTTTTTCTATTTAGACCTTTTTAATTAATAATTATGAATGCTATGTAATAATGGATTCTTTTTTTCAATTTATTTTGGTAGGACTTGAGAGTAGAATGTATAATTATAATTATAGTATCCTACACATATAATTAGACAAATACTTTTCTACTTATATTAATTATTAATAATGGTGATTCTTATAAAATTTACAAAATAATAAATTTTTTTACCATAAATAATATTTCTAAAATAAAATTATATAGTTCTATAACGTCACAAACTTACAAATTGAACTAAATAATATCCACTTTTTTTGAGAATTAATAATATCCACTTGATATTGGTGAAATTAAAACTTATGACACAAACTCATGGGACCTCAATGTGGTAGGAGTTTTACCATCCAAACCACACATTTTTGACAAATAATACTAACAATTTGTTAGCTAACTTTTAGGAAATTCTTTTTTCAGTGATTTTTTTTTTCTTAATTGAAATGGAATTTTATTTTCTTCTTAGGTTTTGACAACTGTACATATAGTAGCTGAGTAGGTTTGTATGCACAATTGGAATGCCCATCAATAAATGTGCACAGTTTACGAAAAAGTACCCAAAAGTAATAATAATAATATTTGTAAATTATGTAAAATACAGGGGCATAATTGCAAAATATATTCAATAAAAAATTCCCTTAGTCAGCAGCCACTCAGAGAAAGTGAAGCAGAGATTTTGCAGAAATGAGTAAACGTATTTAATTTTCACAACCTCCAACCCAACTTCCCCCTTTACTTCCTTCCTTCCTTTCTTAAAACAAAAAAAATTTATACTTTCACCAACTTCTGTGAATGGGTTCTCCTCACAAACCCTAGAATCCCACTACACTCCAATACTTTCACTGCTCCTTTTCCAGATTCAGCTCCTACCCACTTCACCCATGGCTGCTTTCTTTATGTCTGCATGTTTTTCTGGCCTTGCTTTGTTGATTTTCCACTTCAATTTGCTGGCTGCAGACCAAAGTTCATCTTTTTCTTTCCAGAGTTTTGATAAAAATCCAAACTTTATGTCCAACATTGCTCTTTTTGGAGATGCTGAGGCTGTCAATAATGGTTCCTCGCTTCAACTTACTCGCTCGGTGAGTTTTAGTGCTGGACGTATCATGTATAAGAAACCCATTAAGCTTGTTGAAGGTAATCCTATAAATTTGGTTTCTTTTTCGAGTTATTTGTCTTTCTCGGTGTCCCATTATAATGGAGATGGTTTGGCTTTTGTTATGGTTTCTGCTGGCGTTAATGATAGTGCTTTTGATAGTACTAGCCCATTTGGGGTTTCTTTAAGAACAATGAGGAATGATTCTGGATTTGTTGCTGTTGAATTTGATACAAGAATGGATGCTAAGTATGGTGATTTGAATGAGAACCATGTAGGAATTGATGTGGGTAGTTTTGTATCGGTTAAGGTGAAAAATGCTTCATCTGCTAATTTGGTATTGAATAATGGGAAGAGATTAAGTTCTTGGATTGATTATGAAGCAGGTTCTAAAAGATTAGAGGTTAGGTTGAGTCGATTCGGGAGTAAAAAGCCAATTGAGCCCTTGCTCTCCTACCCAATTGACCTATCAAAATTGTGGAAAGATAATAAAGTTTATATTGGGTTGAGCTCATCTAGTGGGAATACCTCTCAGACATGTTTTTTACATTCATGGAGCTTTGAGCAAAGGCATGTTCCTCATTGGATGCATTCTCAGCCACTAGATCCTCAGGCATTCGCTAAAGATGCGAAGCCTGTGGTAATTAACAAGCGAAGTAATTGTTTCTTGAGAGTGCTGGCTGCAATGATATTTGGTACTGCTTGTGGAGCACTAGGGGCATTCAGCATCTTGTATCTCTGGACCATCTTTGGTAATAGGCGTCCTGTTGTGCCAGAGGAGTGTTCTGTGCATCCTGTGGATTTTGAATACAAGAAAGTTAAAGTAGTTGTAGAGAAAGCTGTCGAAGATGGCAAGCAGTAGACATGTTTGAGGTGGGGTTCTTTTGAACGTCTTGTGTTGTAAATTCAGTGTTCTTTTTTGTACTTGTATTTGCAGGTTTTGTTGCGTTGTTGTAACTGAAGATCAATTGTTCAAATGTAGGTTTTGTTACATATTAATGATGGGAGCATCCAGATTTTATTCTTCTTGATTCCATTTTCTAATCTGCTATATTTGAATGGTTGAATTAAATTCCACTTGTCCTTTTTTTTTCCTCTTCAAATGATTGTATATAACTCAGACTTCACCATCTTAGGTTTTATGAAATGTCATAGCAACCGCCAAGCAATATGAGATTTATTATTCTTTCCCCTAATTCATTCTGTTCTATTCATCTATTTTCTTATTTATCCATGCAGAATTGTGAATGCTTGAAGCAGATGCTACTGATGTTATTTTTCATGTTAATTAGAAACATAAACTTGTGATCCTTTGGGGATTAAATGCTGTAATCAACCACCTCTGGATGGTCTTAACGAAACACAGAACTGTTTGGATTGAAACACTTGATGTCCATGATGTCCTCCTGTGAGTGCAATATGCACGATAATTAGATGGTCTACCATGGTGTGCTTGCAAACTCACGCTCTCTTAATAAAGCCTTTTGTTTGCGTTTCATATTATAATGTTCTTGAAGGGTACAGTGCAGAAATATGTACCGGAAGCAATGATCTCTACTTTCAGTAGACAATACAATGAAGATACTGCACATCGAAACACACCGGCCATCCGACCCAAAGTACTCAGTTACTCAGATATGGTCACTTAGCAGAGATGTATAATATAACAAGTTTTGGGAATGCAACAATGTTTCGAGGTAGGTAAAATTGGCCTGACAGGTTACACTGTCTCAAAAAGCATGTATCATCCATAATATTTGTTATTTGTTTTACAAACCCTGTTTCCTTGTATCCTCAAAAGTCCAAGAAGTTAAAAACAAAAACCAGAATCCCCAATCCAACGGTATGGCCTACAACCACCGAGGACAATCCCCAATCCAACGGTATGGCCTACAACCACCGAGGACAATCCCATTATGTGGAAGTTGCTTCACTTTCACATCCACAAACACAACCTAACCCAAAAAAATCCCGTTGAATATTATATAACCAGATGGATATTACATGTCCTGTATTTCATCATCTTCCTCTTCATAGTCTTCATCAATTGTTGCATCTTGGTACTGCTGATATTCGGAGATCAAATCATTCATGTTGCTCTCTGCCTCTATGAGCTCCATCTCATCCATCCCTTCTCCAGTGTACCAGTGCAAGAAAGCCTTCCACCTGAACATGGCAGTAAACTGCTCACCCACACGGCGGAATATTTCCTGAATTAATGTCGAGTTCCCAATGAATGTGGATGCCATCTTCAGTCCTGTTGGAGGGATATCACATACTGTTGATTTGACATTGCTGGGGATCCATTCCACGAAATAGGAAAAGTTGTTGTTCTGAACATTCATCATTTGCTCTTCAACTTCCTTGGTGCTCATTTTTCCTCTGAACATGGCTGAAGCTGTCAACTAGCGGCCATGGCGTGGATCTGCAGCACGCATCATGTTCTTTGCACCCCACATTTGCTGAGTGAGCTCTGGCACAGTCAGAGCTCTATATTGTTGGGAGCCACGAAACGTGAGAGTGGCAAAACCCACCATAAAGAAATGGAGCCGAGGGAAGGGGATGAAATTTACAGCGAGCTTTCTCAGGTCAGAATTAAGCTGGCCTGAGAATCTCAAGCAACATGTAACTCCGGACATGGTAGCAGAAATCAAATGGTTCAAATCATCAACTGCAACACCCAAAAAAAGCCAACATTTACACACTGGAATGTGGAAATAAAATTTGCAGAACTTACAACTTGGGGCGGCGAGTTTAAGGGTTCGGAAACAGATATCATAAAGAGCTTCATTATCAAGAACCATGCATTCATCTGCGTTTTCAACAAGCTGATGGACAGAGAGAGTCGCATTATAAGGCCCAACAACCGCATCAGAGACCTTAGGAGAAGGGAATACAGAGAAAGTAAGCATCATTCGATCACTGTATTCCTCTCTGATTTTTGAGATCAAAAGAGTTCCCATGCCAGAGCCAGTTCCTCCCCCTAAAGAATGGCAAACCTGAAATCCTGAAAACAACACCCAATTTAACAAACAAAAGAATCGAAACCAGATATTGGAAGATAAGTCATTCACATTTCCAAAACCCAACATTGCAAGCAATCACAATTCTCAGCTTCTTTTCGCACAACATCGAGCACATAATCAATCAACTCAGCGCCTTCAGTATAATGCCCTTTAGCCCAATTGTTTGCAGCACCAGATTGACCAAAAATAAAATTATCAGGCCTAAAAATCTGTCCATAAGGACCAGACCTGATACTATCCATAGTACCAGGTTCAAGATCTATAAGTACTGCTCTTGGCACATATCTGCCACCTCGAGCCTCATTGAAATAAACGCTGACCTTGTCAAGCTTAAGTCCACCATCCCCAAGGCATTTCCCAGTTGCATCAATGCCGTGTTCGGCACAGACAACCTCCCAGAACTTAGCTCCAATTTGGTTGCCACATTGGCCCCCTTGGATATGAAGAATTTCGCGCATTGTTGCACCAAAAAGGTTTCTGAACAAGTAACAACTTTTTTATAGGAGGGCAATGAAGGGAAGGCAGAGGTGAGAAGGATTGCAATGAGCATAAAGGGATTTTTACAGAAATATTTGAATGTTGAAGCGGGTATGTGCTGTTTTGGTTCTGAATTTGATGGAATATGAGCTGTGAATTGTGATAGAGCGTGAAGGTAGTTAATACTATCTCAAAGGTTACATTTCTTTTTTGTTTGTTGGTTCAGATTGAGCTGGATGTTCTTTTAAATTAGATGTAACAATTTCAAATCCTATATATAACATATGTAAGAAAAGTATCCTCCCAAGAGATAAACAATGTCAAATGCATTTGTTTCTTGTATGATACCACATCATAGAAAATAATACAATTATCATAATTTTATCCAAT
Source organism: Mallotus nudiflorus (assembly GCA_947683625.1). Classification (NCBI taxonomy): domain Eukaryota; kingdom Viridiplantae; phylum Streptophyta; class Magnoliopsida; order Malpighiales; family Euphorbiaceae; genus Mallotus; species Mallotus nudiflorus. The sequence continues at coordinate 1,149,123 of CANTUR010000213.1, read as the reverse complement.
AAAATAAAACTAAAATTAATTTTAATTTTATTTTATTGCATATAAGCAATGTAAAATGTTAAATTAATTTAAAAATGTGGATACGTTGGGTGCAAGAATCTATATATTTATACATCTATATATATTTGCTTTAAATTCATTAAATTTAAAATTTGATAAATATTCCTTTTTAAATATTTACTATTAAAATTTTATGTGTTGAATTATTAAAATTTACACTATTTTTTTATATAAAAAATATATTTTTAATTTAATCTAAAAACACTAATTCTATTATATATAAAACACCACTCTCCTATTCAATTAAAAAATATATCTTCTACTTTACCTAAATCATCCCTACATAAAGACCTTTGAACACATTTTCTCTCCTCACTTTTACTGTTCATTGTCTTCCTCCCTTGTTACCAAATGGTTTTGAGTGATTTCTTGGTCATTTTTGGCCAATAAATCATTCAAATACCAAATTTTCTTTTTGTCTTTGTGTATAAATAATTCTAATACGAGTTTTTACTTATACTTGTGGTGATGATATTTTGATGATAGTATATATGTATTTTGATGGATCTTGCTAGCCAAAAAATATTGCTTGAAGATCATATCGGTAGTGTTGCTGGTTTGCCGGACTACTAGAGTTTGATGAACTAATTGTTGGAGCTGCTTCAACGGCTAGATCTATTTTGTTTAAGCTCCATTTCCCTCAACTCCAATTCATTTTGCAGTAGATGTTCACCTCCCGATCTGCTTGCATTAGCAGATTTGTCTGCTGGAGATTCTGGATGATGGATTACTGGAGTTGCTTGATCTGCTGGATGCTGGAGCTTGGAAATCAGATCTCTATTATGGAGTTTAGTTGATTCAATTGTGATAGCCCACGTACATATTCCTATTTAACTAAGGTTTTTATTTTCCTAAACATGATTGCTTGTAGAGGAAGGACACCTAAAACAAATAGGAAAAGGTTCTCAATTAAAAAGACTCCCGAATAGGAAGAAATATTCCCCTAATATGTATAAGACTTTTATAAAAAAGTAATCCTATTTCTCTCAAGTTTGAGCATCACTATCCCTATAAATAGGACCTCATATCCCTCATTCTTATTCATTCTATTCTCTCATATTCTTTATTTTCTTTATTTCTCTAAACTCTCTCTCTCTACCTTTTCTGATTTAGGTATTAGAGGGTTTGTAAGGATCCTCCACACCTCTCACCTTACCCTTTATTGATCACTTGCAGGGTTGCCAACTCAGGAGTTTCGAAAATAAGTTATCAAATGATTTTATATTTGATTTCATCTTCTTAGTGGTGTCCTTCCACATGAAACCTTGTGTTATCCTCATCTTCAAATGCTAATATGGATTTCACCAAAAGGCTTTCATTTGCTTTCATCATCTTCTCTTGCAGCTCTCAAAATTAGTAGCTCCATTAAATGGTTTCCATGGTTGTATTTATGAGCTTAAATTCTCAATCTCTTATATCTTTATTGTATCCCATTTGTGTTCAATGATATCTATAATGGTTTGAAAAAAAAATCATCTCTATATATTTATTCAATTAAAAATATATTTTCCTCTTTTATAAATATATATTTTTCTTGTCGGTGGGAGTAGTCAAGTGATAACTCTTCTTCAAGGACATTCTGAGGTGTAAGATTTTGATTTTGGTCAAAATCGAGTGTGAAGGTATTGATATGATATCCTAAGAGGCACTATTGATGTGGGCCTACTACCATATTAACTAATTATTTGCATAAAAAGACCAAACGATTTCAATTTATAACAATTTTGTCTCAATTGTATAATTTTAGCATTAATATCTTAATGTTTTTAAATATATTACATTTTCTGTATTTATTAGTTAACTATCATACATAAATTGACAATTATTTTTATAATTTAGAAAAATTTAAATGTCACGTTCGTATTTGAAATTAACTTTAAAATTATATATTAATAGATTAATTAAAAATAAATAAATAAATATTTATAAATATAAAAAATAATAGTAAATTAAAGACTTGGATTATGAAATAAAGAAGACTATATATATATATATATATGTAAAGGAAAAATTATAATTTGATACCTAAACTTTTGTGGTTTTTCTATTTGAGTGTTTGAATTATTTTTTTTTCTATTTAAATTTTGAAAAAACATATCAATAAGATATATCTGACATATTTTAACTTAATTATGTGTTTAGTTACCTCAAACAAAGTTCACTTTTTTCCAGCTCATATGTCATTTTTTTTAGCTCATCCTCTAGTATTGTCTACTTAAAAAAAAGGGGAAAGATAATCAGAAAAAAGTGGATTTCATTTGAGATAACTAAACATACAATCAGTTTAAAATAGACTGAATACACTTGATTGATGTATTTTTTCAAAGTTCAGACACTCAAATAAAAAATAATAACAATTTAAACACTCAAATAGAAAAACTATAAAAGTTTAGATGCCAAATTTGTAATTTTTTTAAAAATAAATACATAATCAGATTCCCCACTACCTATGACAGCAAACTTGATGGACTCAAATTTATATCACTAAATTTATCAATTTCAAAGTTTAGTTTAATAACTTATCTCCAAACAAGGAGGCATATTTTCAAAGGAAAATTTGGTGATTGATCAAGAAGAAAGAGTAGAAATTCATTCATAAAAAACATAAATAAAAAAAAGTTTTCTACAAGCAATACGAAGGCCATTAATCACAAATTCACTAAGGATCAAATTTTTAACAATAATTAAAACATATTGAAACTATCTCCAAGACTGGTGTGAAGAAGAAAGGATGTGGAATTCACTCACCTTTGCTAGCTCCTTCGTCCCTTTCTCTAATTTTTTTTCTCTTTTGGGCTTTTAGATAACATTAAATGAAGATTTTTATCTCCAAAACTAATGGATAAGTATTACCCTAAGACCACAAGAGATTAACACCTAACCTTATTATTATTATTTTAAGTTTAATCCTCTATTGACTTGAATTTATTATATATATATATATATATATATATATATATATATATATATATATATATGATCCAACCTTCTCTAAAATTTATTTCATAATCTTAGTCTTTAATTTACTATTATTATTATTTTTATATTTCTAAATATTTATTTATTTGTTTATTTATTTTTAATTAATTGGTTAATATATAATTTTAAAGTTAATTTTAAATATGGACGTGACAATTCTTCCCTACAAAAAGAATTTCGTCCTCAGAATTAGAGTAGTAGTTGTACTTATAAGTCTTAATTTATATAAGATGGTAGCAACCATGGATATTGTTTTCAAATATCCTCTTCTCGTTCCCATGTAGCTTCTTTCTGAGAGTGATTTCTCTATAAAACCTTAACTAGAGGAATGACTTTATTTCATAGTACCTTTTGATCTCTGGCTAATATAGTTATAAGTTCCTCTTCATAACTCAAATTTTCTTTCAATTCTACCGGTTGATCTTGTAATATATGAGAAGGGTCACTTTTGTACCTCTTTAACATTGACACGTGGAAAATATCTTGAATTGCAGACAAACTAGGTGGCAAAGCTAATCGATAAGCTATTGGTCTAGCTCGTTCAGCTATCTCATACGGCCCCAAATATCTTGGACTCAACTTGTCACACCTACTAAATCTTATTACAACCTTCCATAGCAAAATTTTCAAAAACACCTTGTTACCCACATCATACTTAATATCGGCTTGTTTTAGGTTTGTATAGCTTTTTTGCCTATCTTGAGCCGCCTTTATATTGCTTGGATTACTCATACGTTATCCATAATCATCTAGACTAATTCTAGACCTAATAACTTTATTTCACCAACTTCGTCCCGGCAAACAGGTGTTCTAAATTTTCATCCATATAGAGCCTCAAAGGTGTCATGTTAATGCTACTTAGATAACCGTTATTATAAGCAAAATCCATTAACGGTATTTGCTTATCCTAGTTGCCTCCAAAATCTAAGGCATTGGCTCTCAATATATAATGTAGTACTTGAATGGTGCGTTTTAACTACCCATCAGTATGAGGATGAAACACGGTACTAAACCTCACTTTCGTATAGTGATGTAAACCTCCGTGTAAACGGTAAGGTTTAACACGCGGTCCAAGATTTTAGTAACCGCGATACTGTTTGGGCTTAGGACCCTAGAGAACACATTAACCATTATCACAAAAACATGGCGTGGAGATGAGGAGTTGCCACCCAGGGTAATAACTAGGATAAATCGAAAGGTGGTACTCGATTCTCTAAAAGAAAGCTAGCGTCACAACCAGGAGATTCTGGGAACGAAATACTAACTTCTCTTAGTCTTATGTTCATTTAGAATTACTTTATAAAGTATTACTTCATTATCTAATTACATGCAATTTTATTAAACCCTATTTGAACATTCATCTAACCCTAAGGCATCTAGTCAATAAAATCACACATAAAAAATGCATTCAGGTGCATCGTCCTTAAGTCCAAACTAGGTTAATTTTATTGAAAGTTAGCTAGATTTACAATTTTTATTTACAAATGAAAATGAACAAAAGGTAGACCTACATTGTTATTAGTTAGTGAGCTTAAGTTTATTGATTTTAATTATCTAAAGGTGGGCCTAAATCTATAAGTTTTAAAGAAATTGGATTTTATAAATGGGCCTAGTCTAATTTGATTTTATTTCAAGTGAAATGTGGGTCTAAGTCTATTTATTTTAGAGGAAATGAAATTAAATGGGCTAAACTAAGTCTAAATTAATTTTAGTTAATATAAAAATAGGCCTAAGTCTAAATTAACCTAATGGGCCTAAATTGATTTTAATTAATTAACATAAACCATTTTAAGCCTATTTTATTTAGTGGGTTTGAATTTATCGTGGGCTTAGGGCCTAAAAGGATAGAAACATAAAAAATAATCCCAAAACAAATAAAATGCAAAAAAAAGGTCAAACATACATTTTAATGATTTTCTAAAAAAACCTAAATTAATTTACACACAACCCTAAATTAATCTACACCCATAATTAATTTTAATTGATTTTTACCTAATTGAACCTAAATTACTAATTCATTTTAAAAGCAGAAAAGTAAAATTTTACTATTTCCACTACTGGGGTTATTTCAATATTCTACACACTGAAAATTAAAATAAATTAAAAACCCACATTAATTAACACAGTAGGTTTTTGTACAGTAGGTTTTTTTCATGTCATCCCCTCTCTCACTCACGTAGTCTCTGCCTTTTAAAAGCAGAGACTTGCGACCTGACCTTCCTCCATTCAAGGAAACAAACTTTATTTGTTTAGTTTTCAAATTTTTTACGCATTTTGACCATGTTATCTGCTAAAAAAATAAATAAAACAAATTTTTAACCAATCAAAAAAGAGAAAAATTGACGAAAAAATTAAAAAATAGGATTTTTCATGCATTGGCATTGTGCAATGTCGGTCGACATTACACAATGCCGATCTTCAATTTTTTAAAACTTTTAATTACTAAATGACCCCTAAAAACTTGATTTTTTACAATCAAATCCTAAAAATATTGCAATTTAGTCCCTAAAGTCCAGAAATCGACAACCGAGTTTAATTTTTGAATAAATTTCATTATAGGGGCTTACGTCGCAATTGTGCACAATTGCATCCTCAAAGGGTACTTACAGTTGCCCCCCTTTGTTGTTATTTTCTTAAAAAATTATGGCAAAGCAATAGAAGCACACAATTTTGATAGAAAGAAATTAGGACACTTAATTGTATCCTAATTGACAGATCGATGCTTAAATTACTATATAATTTTAAGTAAGATGTAATGTTTAATAAGTTTCACTATATTTCCTATGGAACGTCTAGTGAACTTTATGTAAATGAGTTTCCCCATATTCCCTATGAGACGTTTAGCGATGATGAATTTTGTTATATTCCCTATGGGACGTCTAACAAACATATGATTTAAAAATATGCTATAGTTCCTATGGAACATGTAGCAATGATGATTTTTGTTATATTCCTTGTGGGACATCTAATGAACATATGATTTAAAAATATGCTATAGTTCTTGTGGAACGTTTAACAATGATGAATTTCGTTATATTCCCTATGGGACCTCTAACGATGCACACTATATTCCCTATGGGACATCTAGTGAGAATGAGTTTTGTTATATTCCCTATGGGACGTCTAACGATGCACACTATATTCCCCATGGGACGTTTAGTGAGAATGAGTTTCGTTATATTCCCTGTGAGATGTCTAACGATGCACACTATATTCCCTATGTGACGTCTAGTGATTGTGATTTTCACTATATTTCTTATGGGACGTCTAGTGATTATAATTTTTACTATATTCCTTATGGGACGTCTAGTGATTATGATAATGGTGCTATGGAACTTGTGGAGCGTCTAGCAAAAGATTTAAAATGTGCTATAATTCCTGTGGAATGTCTAGCAAAAGATTTGAAATATACTATAATTCTTATGGAATGTCTAGCAAAAAGTGATTTGGTAATGTATTATAACTACTGTGTAATGTCTAGCAAGTTGTGATTGTTATAACTATTGTGTAGCATATAATAAAGTGGATCTAAAAATTATGTTATAGCTACTATATAGCATATAATTGAGATGAAGTGCAGTGTATGCAAAATGCAGACATCATATTGAAATTTCATACTGACTACGATTTTGAGATTTTGTGTTGATCGACTATGACTCTGATCAATTGTCTTCATCACTTGATGACCTTGATTAACTTGTTGGCGCTAGTGCTGATTCCATATGTTAGGTTTATTTTTTCTAGACTTACTGTTCCTAAAAACTTATTGAAGTTAGTTTCAGCATGATAATTGTACAATAAAGTACATTATATTTTTTGAATATGAGAAAATTCATCACTTTATCATGAGATAACATGCACCCAACGAATCTCATTAATTTTGATTTCTATGACTGTCATTTATTTTCCATTCACAAAGGTCAGAGGTATCATTAACCATCTTATGTTGAGAACATATCTTTTACCCAGTGAAGAGCTTACTTCCACACCTAATTTTAGGAAGAATTTGCTAAAAAAAACTTATGGAAATTGAGTATAAAAAGATTGAATTTTGAGTATCAAAACAATTTTGAATTATTTTTGTGCTTTTTTTTCCTTATCCGAGTATTGCCCCACCTTTCTCATATTACTCTGTGTGAATACCGTTGGAAATGTCCTTTGGATACTTATACTCTTATAGAGCATTAGGGTAAATAGAGCAATTTTTGAGATGGTCCTCTTTTAGTATTCCCCCGCCTTTCTCGTATTACTGAGCATGGATATCGCTAGAGGTTCATGTTGATACTCTTGCTCATTTATTAGAATTGGAGTAAATTATACTTGCTCTTATTTTGATTCTCCTCTTAGTGTTCCCCCGCCTTTCTCGTATTACTCAATGTGGATACTGTTGAGGGATTTGTACTCATACTCATTTCTGAGCATTGGAGTAGATTATATGCACATTTATTATTCAAAAGACTAAATTCAAGCAATTTATACTGCAAGTCCATAGATTTTGTCTTTGCATATGCTTTCCCTCGTTTAGGTGCAAAGCAAGCATTAGATTGATTATAGTTTATAAACTCTCAACATAAAGCTGTTAACTAATCATCTGAATTCCGTGAGGCTAATAAAAAAGCCATTATAATCAAAGGTCATGAGATAGGCTTTTCGCACATGATCTCATGAAGTGGATGAATTTACTTTCAATTTATGAATTTTATGATCGAGATGGTAATTTATTATAGAATAGAGTTCTGTTACTTCCCTTTATTATCTTAGTAAGGGTTTAGCATTTGCTATCTTGCTCATTCTTATTGATGTATCACTTTATTTCCCCTTCTTCATTCTTTTGTTTTTTTCCTGCACAAAATACTATAAGTTAGTATGGTCTATTTGTAAGTGAAGAGATTTTATAAAAATGCAATGTTATTCTTTTGCATTCTTCCCTTTTGATTATGATGATGATGTCTCTGATCACAAGGTCATGATATTCTATCATTGAAGTCACGACCTAGGGTTGAATTTGCCTTTCTGCCATTCCATTAATACTATGGCAGAGGGCTTAATTCCTCTTTTTGACATCTCTTGTAAAAAAGGTTCAAGAGTTAGAGATCTTATTTTATGATTAAATAATTTTTCAGAGTGCATTCATTTTAAGTATTGAGTGTGTTCTTCCCTTTTATAAGGTCAAAGAATGTATTATTGACATGATGGACCTTCTCATCACCATATTCCACACCCTATATTCGTCTAACTGTTGTGGAGAGATATTCTAGATTATGCTGCCAATGAGACTATGAAGATGGATATTGAGTTTGAGGAGCTTGAATGTCCTATCCAACCTTTTGAGGTCACCAGGATGACGCTTTCATAAATATCACTATCGGTGATATTCCCTTACTGGATGGGCCTATAATTAATTAAGGTCTTATGATCTAGAGTCCCATTGAGCATCAGGTTCACCTAAATAGTGTCACATTTTTCCTTTAGATGCTTCACATGTGAACATTCTGACAACCTTTTTGTGCTTCTACAACACTAATCTTGAATGTTAGTAACAAAGTGTTTGCATAATCTTGCCTAGGCTCAAAGAATTTATTATGCAAAGCAAGTATTTCATAACAAATGTATGCAAGTGTATGCATGTTATGTATGATATACATAATCCTAATAGGTCTTCTGTTTGGAATAAAGCTATGTTCGTAGCTTGGAGTGTGAGAACGAGGTGCCTCATCAACAGCTTGTAGGTTTAAGCATTGGATGCTTCATTGTTGGTACTTCTGATGTTAGAGCTTCTGATATAGCTCATCAGATTAACGATCAGGCTAGCGAGTGGGGTCCATGGCTTTACATTAGAGCTCGTGATTGACCGACGTACTATTGAACTTTTCTTTTTATTATTGCGTTTGTTGTATGATAACTGATATATTTGTATGCTTGTAGTTTACTCTTTTCTGCCCTAGGATCTTTTTCACTAACTTTAAAGCTCTAGTATTGTATTTACTGTTTTGCCCCCAAGCTGCAGCAGAGTTACATTTTGCCCCCAGCTTCATTTTGAATTCATTCTAGTAGTCTTTTTCTTCATGTGTGCAAGAGACTCAGTTTGGTCACTATTATTGTTGACCCTTTGTCTTACTAACCCTATTAGTTACAGTCCCATGTATTGAAGATGCAGAGGAGTGGGCAAACTAATTGAAGTGAGTTCTTGATGATGAAATCAACTAGACTTGCACTTCAAAGAATTCTTAAGCAGAATATGAGGCTTATTACTGATTCAATAATTGATGACAATTATAAGGTATAGGTTGCAACGCAAGTTACTGAGCTACCTGAATTCTCAAGGTATAAGGGGACACTAGGCTTACAAGGAAAATTATAAAAGGGGTGGCAAAAAAGAAAACATAATTAAAATAATGATCTCATAGCTCTGATTTAACTTTCATTATATATTATCTTTCCATTTAGATACTTAAACAATATGATAAAGACGAATATGCGATATTTGAAAAAAAAATTAAAATTCAATTTTAATTATTTATTAGGGCAAAAATGAGAACATTCATTATATCACATTATACAACTCCTGTTATCAACCAGTCGTGAATTTTTTCTCTCTAATTTTTACCTTACTGTTCTTTTTTTTCCTCCTTGTTTTTTTTCTTTTTTTTTTATTTTTTTCCTTAAATTTCCTATCTTAAAAAGTTACATCATGTGATATATGTATGTTCTTTGAATTTGCATTTGTGCCCATGCTGAATGAATCTAATTAAATTGAATTTATGTTAAACATACAGATGCAATCAATATCATAATGCACAGTACCATTAGGATGTACATTACATAAGTAAGCATGATCCAAATTTGTATCATCGATCACTAAAATAAAATAAAAACTAAAATTTTTATTCAAAGAAGACAATAAGAAATTTTATTTCCTATTCTAGATGCTAGGGATGTTGAGTCTTATAGTGATTATCCTTAAGGCAATTGACACAATAACTATCCTTGCAATTCTTACATCTTTTTGCCAATTGTCTCCATGAATTCATCTTCCTATACCTTAAATATGCATTTTTCTTTCATGCCAAGTAGCTTCTCACCATCAAACTCATCACCCCATCCTGTAGGTACAATTAACTCGAAGGGTATGTCAAAATAAGGTGGTTTAGTATAAAACACCTTATAGTCAAACTTGCCTGAAGGCTGACCCGATAAGTCTTACGTTCTTTCCAAATATTTAAGGGCATTAAGAGATTTCTCATTGGTTTTAAGGTCTAGGTCCTTAAAGGAGTTTAGCACTTCCTCTTCGTTTACTCTTGAGTTGATCATCATGGTGGCTGGTGGTGGAACATTTTGGTAGTTTGGAAAAGGATTATTTTTGGTGCTTGGGCTTTTAGGGTCTGTGATTTTTCCAAAGTTTATAAGGTTTTGAATTTCGTGTTTAAGGCAGGTACATGTGTCTATGGAATGGCCAGTAACTTGGTGGAATTTACAATAACTATTCAGGTTATAGCCATGGACATTTGGGTTTGGCAGTTTGGAAAAGGTGAGAGGTCTAAGCAAGCCCTTTTGCATTAGACAGTCTAGGACTTTGGACAAGGGTTAGTTGAAATTGGAGAATCTCTTTGGTGTTTGTACAATATGCACTTCAATAGCCTGGCTAGTACTTCCTTGTTGTGTGCCCCCAGTTAGGTAGTTTCTTACTCAAGTGGCGTTGAAGCTCTTCTTTTTCTCACTCTCGATTTCCTTAGCTTGTAAACCATCGTCATAAAGATCTACAAATGTTTTGGGATTTATTATTTATAGTCTTTCAACTAGATTAGGTGACACATTTCAGACTATCATCCTAACCTGATCCTTCTCAGTCAATTTATTTTTCATTAATCCTACTTTATTCATGAAATGAGTCAAGAAATCAGAAAAAGACTCATTGGATTTCTATTTAGTCAATGCCAGATCCCTGATGGATACTTCCAATCTAGCATTGTACTTATATTATTTCAGAAAAGCAGTACATAACTCCTTCCAATAAGCCCTAATAGATTTCTCTAACTCGTGATACCAGTTTACGGTCATTCCCTCTAAAGATAACATAAACAACCTAGTGATCACTGCTAATGAGGCTTTAGTAGTGCTCATAGTTGTAGTGTATTGACTCAGATGAATTCTAGGATCTTCAGTTCCATTAAACTTTTGTAGTTGAGGCATTTTGAATTTATCAGGCAGCTTGTCACCCTCTATTTGCAGCATATCATTGAAGTCGAATAAGTATCCCATGCCTTGTCCCTTAATCAGTTCTTCCATTTGAGACATTTTTTGGGTCAGTTCTTGCATTTTCTTGGACTCATGATTATGGACCAGTTTAAGTGACTCCCTCTTTATCTTTTCTACCATATAGTTCTCAATGTCCGCAAGTCTCACATCAGCAGCAGGTATGTTTCTAGAAATATGTTGCCCCCTAGCATTATTAGTAATAGGTGGAGTGCCAACAACAGGTTGAGGAGCTACAGTAACAGGCGGAGCTCCTACAGTAGGTGGTTGTTCAACAGCAGGTGTTGGTATGACAACAGGTTGCACTAGTCTAGCCATAGTTTGCCCTAGTTCATCTTGCATCATAGCTTTTATGTCATCCATCAAAGCTCCCTTAATGTCCTTTAGGGTCCATATCTTTAGTTGTTGTTCCATTTCTATCTGTTCAGTCTGATTCAATTTAGCTTCTAGGTACAGTAGGTTTATATGACTTTTCTCTAGTTCTTGAAGGATCTCTTAAGTTATTGACTTAGTGCTTAGATCTATTTTAATTAATCCGCCACCTTTCCATCCCCAGATACGAGAAAACCTAGATGAATCTATGATGGCTACAAAATAAGGTGTCAATGTGATGTGTGGAATGCATGTATGCATAATGCACGTGCTATGCAGCAAGTAGCAAGTATCAATCAAGTGTACAACATACATCCTTCCAACCTTATTCCTCCCACACATATGTTCAATGGTGAGTTTCTTATCCTAGGATTTTCTTGTCTTGGTCTTAATATCAACAGGGGATATCAGGGACTGACACACATGCCAAATCTCTCTTAAAGCAATAAAGCATAAAAATAACATTTCTAGGTATAAAGGTCTAGCCCAATCTTCATTACCCCAAGGGGCTTCAAAAGTATGGGCCTAGGCTTTTATAGATAGAAATACCTCATGGTAATAAGCATAGAAACAACATTTCTAAGTATAAAGGTCTAGCCCAATCTTTATTGGCCCAAGTGGGCTTCAAAAGTATGGGCCTAGGCTTTTATAAATAGAAATACCTCATGGCAAAAATCATATAAGCAATTTAGGTAGATCCTAAGGAAAGTAACTAAGCCATTATATGTGGTTGAAATCTGGTGAAAAGGTCAAGGCTCCTTTAGCAAGATGCCCTCCATTACGAACGTTGAGTTATAGGCCAAGGTTAAAGGGGCCCGACATCTTTCACCAACTCAAGAGAAGATCACCCCCCTTTAGGACTTAAGTTATAGACTCTGGTTAGATGAGCTCAAAAATCTCTTTTGAACTGAGTTAAGGCTAAGAGTGATGGTTAGCCAATTTATAACTCCATAAAGCCAATGGAATCATGGAATCATAAACCAACGCCATCAGTTTAATAGGGAGAAGAAAAATGATTGCAAGAATGAAATAATAATCAATAAAATAATTCTAAAGAACACAAGTAGAATCAGTATCTCTTATCCCCAGTGGAGTCACAACTGTAGACGGTGGGGTTTAGCGTGTGTCTAAGATTTTACCAATCCCAACACTGTTTGGGCTCAGGACCCTAGAGAACACACTAACTATTGTCACAAAGACATGGCGTGGAGATGAGGAGTCACCACCCAGGGTAATAACTAGGACAAATCAAAAGGTGGTACTTGATTCTCTAAAAGAAAGTTAGCACCATAACCAGGAGATTTTAGGAATGGAATACTAATTTCTCTTAGTCTCGTGTCCATTTAGGAATTACTTTATAAATTATTACTTCATTCTCTAATTACAAGTAATTTTATTAAACCCTATTTGAACATGTATCTAACCCTAAGGCATCTAGTCAATAAAATCATACATAAAAAAATGCATTCAAGCGCATCGTCCCTAAGTTTAAAGTAGGTTAATTTTATTGAAAGTTAGCTAGATTTACAATTTTTATTTACAAATGAAAATGAACTAAAGATGGACCTACATTGTTATTAGTTAGTAAGCTTAAGTCTATTGATTTTAATTATCTAAAGGTGGGCCTAAATCTATAAGTTTTAAAGAAATTGGATTTTATAAGTAGGTCTAGTCTAACTTGATTTTATTTTAAGTGAAATGTGGGTTTAAGTCTATTTATTTTAAAGGAAATGAAATTAAATGGGCTAAGCTAAGTCTAAATTAATTTTAGTTATTCTAAAAATGGACCTAAATCTAAATTAACCTAATGGGTCTAAATTGATTTTAATTAATTAACATAAACTATTTTAATCCTATTTTATTTAATGGGTTTGAACCTATCATAGGCTTGGGGCCCAAAAGGATAAAAACATAAAAAAACAAGCCCAAAACAAATAAAACACAAAAAAAATATCAAACATACATTTTAATGATTTTCTAAAAAAAACCTAAATCAATTTACATGCAACCCTAAATTAATCTACACCCATTATTGATTTTAATTGATTTTTACCTAATTGAACCTAAATTACTAATTCATTTTAAAAGCAAAAAGGTAAAATTTTACTATTCTCACTACTGGGGTTTTTATAGTATTCTACGTACTGGAAATTAACATTAATTACAAACCAAAATTAATTAACACACAAAACATAGAAAAAATAATAATAAATGCAGAAACATCAAACCCTAAAATCTAATCACAGTTTAGAATCTATGGCATTCCATGGATCATCTATTTGATTTCTGGATATCTGACAGTGACCTTATCAATCCCCAATTGGATTCTAAAAGGAAAACACAAAAAAAAAAAGAAAAATCATAGAAATCACATTAGCCAAATGAGTAAAATAACAAAATAACAATTAAAGGAAATTAAATTAAAAAGAAAATCAAAAGACAGGAGAAAATAAAAATAAGATGTTGTGCATATGCTCTTGGATGGCCCCTCAGATTGGGATTGTCACAATTTTTTAACTCGTTGTTTGATTCTGGACAAGGACTAATTGTATTCAGAGACATAAATCGTTCTTTTCAAAGCCTTTGAAGAATAGTATCAAGAAACTACGGTTTTGAGAAACAAAAGGAGTGTTGTGCAGGTTTTCTTTTCAATGGCGTCTCTGGTTTTTTCATAATTCTAGGGTTTTTGCACAATAGGTTTTTTTCATGTCATCCCCTTTCTCATTCACACAGTCTCTACCTTTTAAAAGCAGAGACTTGCGACCTGACCTTCCTCAATTCTAGGAAACAGACTCTATCTATTTAATTTTCAAAATTTTTTACGCATTTTGACCTCGTTATTTGCTAAAAATAAAATAAAATAAATTTTTAACCAATCAAAAAAGAGAAAAATTGATGAAAAATAGAAAAATAAGTTTTTTCATGCATTGACATTGTGCAATGTCGGTTGGCATTGCATAATGCCAATTGACATTAATGATTTCGATCTTTAATTTTTTTAACTTTTAATTATCAAAAGACCCTTGAAAACTTAATTTTTTACAATCATATCCTAAAAATGTTGCAATTTAGTCCCTAAAGTCCAGAAAACCAACAACCGAGTTCAATTTTTTAATAAATTTCATCATAAGGGCTTACGTTGCAATTGTGCACAATTGTATCCTGAAATTGGATGCTTACACTCGGGGTTATGATCTAATACTATTGACATAGGTATTCCATGCAACCTTATCACTTCCTTAATATATAATTCAACCAACTTGTGTAGACTATAACTATCATTGATTAGTAGGAAATGCGCTAACTTAGTCAATCGATCAACTATTACCCACACAACATCATTTCCTTGTTAAGTCCTTGGCAGTCCAACTATAAAGTCCATAGTTATATATTCCCATTTCCATTCTAGTATTGGTAAAGATTGTAACAATCTAGTTGGATGCTTATGTTAAGCTTTGACTTGTTGGCAAGTTAAACATTTAGAGACAAACTCAACTATGTCCTTTTTCATGCCCTTCCACCAGTAATGTGTCTTTAAATTCCTATACATTTTTGTACTACTTAGGTGCATTGCATAAGTAGAATAATGTGCCTCTTTTAAAAATTTTTTCTTAATTCACTTGCATTGGGCACAAAAATTCTCCTTTTAAATCTTAAAATTCATTTATCATCACAAGTTAACTCTAATTTCTATCCATTTTTTTTCTTCTTACGCATCCTTTCTACTTCATTATCCATTAATTACGCTTGCACTATTTTCTTTATTAACATTGGCCTTACCTTCAAAGTGGCTAAAATACATCCAAAGCCTTTTAAAAATCTATCCTAACATTTAATTTTCTCAGTTCCACTAATAATGGCATTCTCATTGTGAGGATATAATATAAATTACCTATCGACTTTTGACTAAGAGCATCTATCACTATATTCGCCTTGCCAGGGTGGTATTCAATTGTGCAATCATAATCCTTTAATAATTCCACCCATTAACTTTGCCTCAAATTTAACTCCTTTTGACTTATTATGTATTTCAAATGATCTGTAAAGATTTGGCAAGTTTCTCCATATAGATAATGCTTCCACATCTTCAGTGTAAAAATTATTGCAGCTAGTTCTAAATCATGCATGGGATAGTTTTGCTTATAAGGTCTTAATTGCCTTGATGTATAAGCAATTATCTTACCCTCTTGCATTAATACAAAACCAAGCCCTTATCTAGAGGCATCACTATACACCACGTATTTTTCTCCTTCTATTATTAATGACAATACCGGTGTAATAATTAACTTCTCCTTTAAGATATCAAAACTTTATTGACATTTTGGAGTCCATTCAAATTTTACATTCTTTCTCACTTTGCATATAATTGCTTAGTTCTTAAGACTTCTAGTACCGTCCTCAAATGTTCTTCATGCTCTTCCTTTGACTTAGAATATACTAGAATATCATCAATAAACACAATGACAAACTTATCTAAATATGGCCTAAATACCCGATTCATCAAATCTATAAATGCTACCGGGCATTTGTTAAACCAAATGGCATTACTAAAAATTCTTAATGTTCATACTTAGTTCTAAAAGTAGGAATATCAGACTCTTTAATACTCAGTTGGTGACAGCTAACTAGACCTCAGATCATTCTTTGAGAACACTGTTGCTCCTTGTAATTGATTAAATAAGTCCTTTATTCTTGGCAGTGGGTATTTTGTTTTGTATTGTAACCTTATTCTACTGTCTATAATCTATGCATAATCAAAGAGATCCATCTTTTTTCTTAACAAAAAACATAGATGCACCACAAAGAGAGAAACTAGGTTAGATAAATCCTTTTTTTAATAATTCTTGTAATTACACATTTCACTCTCTTAACTCAGCTAGAGCCATTTTATACGACGGTTGTGACATAGGCACAGTTCTAGGTACAAGTTTTATTTCAAATTCTATTTCTCTCTCTGGTGGAAATTTCGGTAGATCTTCTGAAAATACATCCTCAAATTCATTCACTACTAGTAATTCTTTCAATGTTACATCCTCCTTCCTTTCCTCCATAATATAAGCTAAATATGCTTCATACCCTTTTCTTAAATATTTCCTAGCCATCATGCCAATATAATCCTAATGGTATCTTTTTACTTTCTCTTGTAAATTTTATCTTTTCACTATTTTCTTTTTCAAATTCTACTTGTCTTGTATAATAATTCACTTTCTCTCAGTAATGACTTAACCTATCCATTCCAAGTATAACATTAAATTCATTCATGAATAAAGGTATGAAATTCCACCTCATTTCACCCTCACCAACATTCACCAAATCATCCTTATAAACCGTCTTATAGATTACATATATCCATAATGGCATGCTCACAACCACAAGTTTTTATTTAAAGAACTTATTCCTAATTTATCATGCATCACGTAATTTAATGATATAAATGAAAATGTAGCACCTGGGTGAATTTTTTGCCTCACATGCATAATAGCAAAAACTCTAGCTTGTTGCACTCCACTCATAGCACCACCTTGCCTTATAGGTTGATTTTGGGATGATCCTACTATCCTTCTTGTTAGTATAAGTGGTATGCCCTAAAGGGAAATCATATTTTTTGACATTGTAAATAATCCCAAATGGCAATCAATAACATTCATTTAGATAAAGTGTTTGTTTATTTGAGTATTTATCCATTAGCATCATATTAAATAAATTTATTATCAAAAGTTGATAATATGAGCTATAAATTTATTTAGTACATATGCTATAAAAATGGTCATAGTCATAAATTAATATTTAGGCAATATTAATTTAACTATCACCTCTGTCTATTTTCTTTTATTATTATGTGATATTAATAGTAGGAGGTAGTGAGCCTCATGCTACTTGATATGAGATATCAATAGACATGTGGATACTCATACAATGGGTGGATCGAACTTGACATTAGATTTGTGATCGTGAGGATATTCACTAATAGTCAACGATCATAATTTAGGTCATAATGGTGCATATAGTCTTTTGATCTAAGGTGACATGGTCATCCATGTTTAAATGGTTAGGGTTAGTTAATGCTTACATACTTGTGTTAATCACACATGGGTATATGGCGTGTGGTGGCTCTAGTTAATTAAATATAGGGATACGTGTTTCACCAAGATGGGATTTATTGCCTGGAGTGAATCGAGATAAGATCATATGCTATCTAAGTTTGTTCTTGATGAATAAGTTCCTAGCTAGGACAAACATAACACAGCTTGAAAGAGTTTCAGTGCTAAAAAAGTGTTTCTAGTATTTGTTATGTTTTATCAAGAATTATAACCTAAGATGAGGTCATATGATATAGCTATAGGAGTTTGATTAAACCTTGACTCTAGGTTATATCAGGAACTTCTAATGAAGGGATTTTAGTGCGTGGTAATTATGACCAAAGGGTTCATGTGAATCAATACATATGTTCATTTCTAATTGGGTAGTTGTGATACCGATGCTAGGGCTCACTCACAACTTATGACAACTAAATGTGTATAATTGGGATTTTCACATTTATATTTGAAAGGAGTTTTAAATAATATCAAGTATTGATATTATCTTCTCACTGCTAATTAGATAAGAACCTAGTAAGTCACACCTAAAAGAGTTTCACCAAATCATCATCAATATTAATATAATTATGGATTAAAGAGTTTAGTCAATTAATTAAGATTAGTAGAATTTGATTTTTGCCTTGAGGAATGATTCTAGCATGTCATGAAATCCAATTCAAGTAAGAGTTTAATTATTAATTAATACTTAATTAATATGATATATTAATTAAATTTTTAAATTAATAATATATGTTGTTTTCATTTGGACTTGGATTAATGACCCAAGTTGTTTGGGTCTAGGCCCAAAAGGGTTTTGGACCAAAGATTAGTCCAAAATGTTGAGAAGGCCTATGAACTTTATCTAGGCCCATTTGATTGATGGATTGGGCTTAAGCCAAGTTTTGGCCCAATTACCAAGCCCAAGTCCATGTCAAAGGATATGGTTAAATTTATCATGTTAGGCACACATTATCTTTTATATGTAAAATATGACCATGGTAAATTTGGCATATTAGGCACATTATCTCTTAAGTGTAAAATGTTGACCATGGCAAATTTGTCATATTAGGCACACACATTATCTTTTATGTGTAAAATTTTGACTATAGGTATGATAAAGTGTATATCATATTGGTATGTGTAGAGAATGTATATAGACATAATACATGGGATGTATTAATTCACTACACATTTTACAACTTACATATTTATCATGACGAGTTGTATACTTATCATGTGATAGGGTTTGCTTTTTCAATATATATACATAACCTAAGAAGTGTTTTAAGGTTAGAGAAAAAAAAAGAGTGTAGAGACACACACCAAAAAGAACATAACATATACACAAAATAAATCCTAAGTGTTCTTGTAAGGAGATTAAATTATTGCAAGTTTTGTGAGGGTCATTAGAAGGCTACTTACAACTAATTTAAAATAAGCAAGAAGGTGATTTGGTGAAGCTTTAGTGTTTCAAGCTAAAGGCCTAACTTTTGGCTAGAGCATTTGATTCAAGATTTGAACCTAACTACATCAAAGCTTGTAGATAACTATTGTGGTCTACGTCAAACTTAGGAGTTGGTAAGTTTTCTTAAACTCAAAATTCCTAAGTTGTTGATTTTACATGTTGATGTGTTATTTAGCTATGTGTAAAATGCAAATGGATATATGGGAATGGAATTCTTCATGTGATGAAGAGTTAAGCAAGTAAAATTTTTAAAATTTTACCCTATTTAAGGTTAGTGCTCACCACACTTCCTAATAGTAGAACTGATTTCTTTAAATGGTATTAGAGCTTCTTTTTGCACTTTACATATGCTATATTTATTGATAATTGCAAGTGTTGTGATTATGATTAATGTTAGTTGCAAGTGTTGTGGCTAAAGATTTGTTAAAATGGCTAAAAATGAGCTTTAAGGATGCTCATTATCGTGAGCATCCATCTCTGGGTCATAGGCAACTTAGACTTGAAAGCTTTGGTTTGGTTTTAAAATTTTAAGCCCCTTACGAGTGCTCCTCATGATCATGAGGAGGTCATGAGGAGCACTTGATACTCATTTCTTTATCTTTTTTTTGCTTACATGCTTTGCAAATTATTTTTAACATGCAAGAGGTGCATTTTACATGATATTTGCTTGTAATACATGCAAGGAATGATCATGGACTTATATTACATCCTCGATTATGTAATAATAATTTTTTTTATTATTTTGTATGTAATTAAATGTTAATTACACAAAAATAGGATGTAATATTCACCTTGGTATGCCACGGATTTGATGTAATACACAAGAGTTATGATATAGAGTTTGAAGTGTTCAAGTTAAAAATCCATGGAGACAAGGCCCACGGTGATAAGGCCTATGATTACAAGGCCCATAATATTTTCTAAGAGTTAGAATAGGCTTAAGGAAAATCCATGATCACTCCTTATTTATGCATCAATTTTTGTATGTTCTATGTATATATGTGATATGTATATTGTAACATGCTATATGTATATGTGATATATGTATGTAATTGGATGTCATGCAATATATACATATATATATATATATATATATATATATATATATATATATATATGTAATTGGCTAATATGTAAAGTGAGACCTCAATTAAAGACCCAAAAATCTTCCAAACCAAATTTAAGTCTAGGCTCTCCATTAGAGCAATAACTTGCATAGTTTTAGGATTGTGTACATCGGTTATGGATACATAAGGGTGCACATAAGGCCTAAAAGATTCATGTAATGTTATTATTAAGCATGAGAAGTTATGGGTGTATGGATACATTATGGGCTAAGAATGAAAAATAGGAGTACCTAAGATTTGTAGTGTTTAAATCCATACATTTCACTAATCCAATGGTGTGGACCTAACTAATGCCAAAGGCCAAGAACGACAATATGTACTTGAGGGCCATAACATTAGGAACCGAATTGATAGAACCTCAAATGAGATGTGATAGTAAGAGTTACCACTTAATGAGGATTAATATTCCAAGAATGGTAATATATACTTAAGGGATATTAGTGACCCATTAAGAACTTTATTACCCATTAGAGATCCATCCAACAAAGGATTTTTGTTTCCTACTTTGGAAGTATAGAATTTGCCAAGTTAGTGGGAGGCCATTATAATTAAAAACCAAATCTAATGGTAATAATAAAAATGTCATATAACTAAATAATCTTGTTGACTTTGCAAGAACTTAATAATGTGAGACCATTAAACCTACTATAAATCATACTCAATCAACATAGGCTCATAGGCCCTAATTTTATTAATTGGTTAAGGAACCTAAAAGTTACTTTAGATTCTAAAAAATAAATACTATATGTATTAAAATTACACCCACACAAGTTCCTTCCCAAAATCCATCCTACGAGGAGCTTTTGAATACAATTGTGATGACTTAAAAGGCTATCCAAAGGAACAATAGGAAGGAGGTTGCACTTATTGCATCTTTTAATAGGACTAATAAGAAAGGCAATAAGAAAAGGAAAGGTAAGTCAAGTGTTGTCAAGCCCATGGGTGGCATAGCCAACAATAAGGGTAAGACAATTATAAAGGAAGAGCATGGCAAAGAACATTAGAAGAGGAATTGTCCTAAGTTTCTTGAGTCTCTCAAGATAAAAGGAAAGGGCAAGCAAGGAGAATGTGAGACTTTTTTTAATCTATTTGCTTATAAATATTCTACGAACTCATATAGTGCATGGGTATTAGATACCAATGCTAGTTCTCACATTTGTTTATCTTTTCAATATTAAGCAAACAAAAGAAGGATGAGGCCTAATGAAGTGATCTTAAAGCTTGAAAATGGAGCAAGTGTTGTTACCATGGCTATAGGATCTACTTCTATTCATTTATATAATCATATTTTGTTATTGGATGATGTATTATATGTACCCAATGCCTATAAAACATTATCTCTATTTCTAGTTTAACTATAAAGGTTTATGTATTTCATTTTAAAAGAGACGTTTGTAACATTTATATTGAAATGAAATGATAGGAATGAGTTATTTAATACATAGCTTATATTATGTTGATAATATATCCAATAACAATGAGCCTCAAATTAATATGAGTAATGCAAATGCAATGCTAATTGATAATGCTTCTGAACTCTAAACATATGTGGTACTTAAAATTATGTCACATTACAGAAGATAGGATCAATAAATTAGAAAATATGGGAATCTTCAGTAATCTTTCGCATCCAATCTGAATTATGAGGCTTATCTTCAAGGCAAGATGACTAGATCACCATTAGTTGGACAAATGGCAAGAGCCAAGGATGTGTTAGAGATCATACATAGTGATGTATGTGGACCATTTGGTGAAATGGCTAGAGGTGGTTTCTACTACTTTATAACCTTTATAAATGATCTATCAAGGTGTAGGGACTTAGTTCTTATGAAGAACAAAAGTGAATCTTTTGAAAGGTTCAAGGAATTCAAAGCCTAGGTAGAAAACCAAACTGTGAAAAGTATTAAAACTCTAAGATTATATCAAGGAGGTGAATACTTAAGTACCATGTTCATTAAGTTCCTTAAGGAATATGGCATTTCATCATAACTCATAATGCTTAGAACACCTTAATTAAATGGTATGTTTGAAAGACAAAATTGTACTTTATTAGATATATATATTCTATAATAAGCTATATTGATTGTCTTACTTCACTTTGGGGTTATGCACTCCAAATGGCCTCTTACATTTTTAATCATGTTCCATCCAAATTTGTTTCTACTACACCATATGAGATATGGCATGGTAGAGCACCAAATCTTAAATATATTAAAATTTTGGGATGTCCAGCTTTTATTAAAAGTCTAAATTTAGACAAGTTAGATGTAAAATCGATTAAAGGAAAGTTTGTTGGGTATCCTAAAGATAATTTAGGGTATTACTTTTATCTTCTTACTAAACAAGTTATTGTAAGTAGAGATGATATTTTCCTTGAGAAAGAGGCAAAGGAAGAAAAACAATATTAGATGAGGAGTCATCTAAAGAAACCCAATAAATTGATCAAATGGACATTTAATTAGCCTAAAGAGCCTATTCCAATTGAGAATATTATCACATTGACTCCTAGAAGATCTAGTAGGGTATCTCATCCACTCGAGAGATATAGTTTTTTACATGGTATATAATAGTTGCATATTCATAAAGAAAGCAATCATAATGATAATCCTACTACATATAAAGAAGCTTTATGTGATAAAGATTCTTCGAGATGGCTTGAGGCTATAAAAACTGAAATGGACTCCATGTATGCAAACTAAGTCTGGACACTTATTAATCCACTTGAAGGTATTATACTTATAGGTTGTAAATGGGTCTTCAAGAAAAAGATTAGTGCAGATGGAAATGTTGATATTTATAAAGCAAGGCTTGTAGCGAAAGGGTTTCACCAAAGGCAGGGGGTTGACTACGAGGAAACCTTCTCATCAGTAGCTACACTTAAATCCATTTGGATTCTTCTAGCTATAACCGAACACTATGATTATGAGGTTTGGCAAATGGATGTCAAAACTATTTTTCTTAATGGATATGTTGAGGAAGACATTTTCATAGAGCAAACTAAGGGTTTTGAATATAATGATAGCTCAAAAGTGTACAAGCTTAATAGATATATCTATAGTCTAAAACAAGCTTCAAGGAGTTGGAATCATTGTTTCAATGAGGCTGTTCATTCTTATGGTTTCATTAAGAACGATGATGAGCCATGTGTTTACAAAAAGGTTAGTGGGAGCTAAGTCACTTTCCTAGTCTTGTATATGGATGACATTTTACTAATTGGAAATGGTGTCAGAATGATGACTTTTATGAAAGTATGGCTATCTAAAACCTTCTCAATGAAGGACTTAGGGGAGGCAACCTATATTTTTAAGATTTGAGTTTACAAAGATAAATCAAAAAAAATGATAGGTTTATCCTAAAGTCTTTACTTGGAAAAGGTGTTGAAAAGGTTTAACATGCTTGATTCTAAAAGAGAATTGTTACCATTTAGGCATAGTATCTATTTATCCAAGGGTATGTCACCTTAAACACCCAAGGAGATAGAACAAATGGCTAAAGTTCCTTATGCTTCAGCTATAGGAAGCTTGATGTATGTTGTGTTATGTACTAGGCCAGATATTGCCTATATTGTTAGTGTGACTGGCAGGTTTCAATCCAATTCAGGTTTGGAACACCGAATAACTATTAAGGTAATTTTTGAGTACTTGAGAAGGACTAAAGATTTAGTTTTAACTTATGGAGGAGGTGATCTATAGATAGATAGTTTCATAGATTCTAATTTTCAATCAGATGTGGATGATAGAAAGTCTATCTCTAGATTTTTTTTCATTTGTAATGGAGGAGCAGTGAGCTGGAAGAGTTCCAAGCAAATTATCACTACCGATTCCACTACAAAGGCCAAGAATATAGTTGTATTAGATGCTGCTAAGGAAGCTATTTAAATTAAGAAATTCATTATCGAACTAAAAGTTATGCTTTCAATTGAGTCCTCATTTCCTCTTTATTGCGACAACAATAGAGCCATTGTTTTGGCAAAGGGACCAAGGTCTCACCAGAAATCCAAACATATATAAAGGTGTTGTCGTATTATTAGAGAACTTATTGGAAAGGGTGATGTGCTTGTGCAAAAAGTAGTTTTAGCTGATAATGTGGCTGATCCACTTACTAAAGCACTAATGCAACTACAACTGGATCGACATCTTGAGAAGATGGGTCTAAAATACTATAGTGATTGGCTATAATGTAAGTGGGAGATTGTTAGTATAAGTGGTATGCCTTAGAGGCCAATCATATATTTTGACATTGTAAATAATCTCAAATGACAATAAATAATATTCATTTAAATAAAATGTTTCTTTATTTAAGTATTTATCCATTAGCATCATGTTAAATAAATTTATTATCAAGAGTTGATAATATGAGCTACAAATTTATTTAGCACATATGTTATAAAAATGTTCATAGTCGATAAATTACTATTTGGATAATATTAATTTGACTATCACCTCTGTCTATTTTCCTTGATTACTATATGATACTAATAGTGGGAGGTAGTGAGTCTTATGCTATTTGATATGAGATATCAGAATAGACATATGGATACTCATGTTATGAGTGGATCAAATGTGGCGTTAGATTTGTGATTGTGAGGATATTCACTTATAGTTAACAATCATAATCTAGGTTATAATGGTGCATATAGTCCTTTGACCTGAGGTGACACAGTCATCCACATTTAAGTGGTTAGGGTTTGTTATCGCTTACATAATTATATTAATCACACATGGGTATATGGCATGTAGTGGCTCTAGTCAATTAAATGTAGGGCTGAGTGTTCAACCAAGATGGGATTCATTGCCCGGAGTGAACCGGGATAAGATCTTATGCTATCTAAGTTTGTTCTTAATGAATAAGTTCCTGGCTAAGATAAACATAATACAGCTTGAAAGAGTTTCAATGCTAGAAAAGTGTTTCTAGTATTCGTTATTTTTATCAAGAATTATAACCTGAGATGAGGTCATATAATATAACTATAGGAGTTTGACTAAACCTTGACTCTAGGCTATATCAGGATCTTCTAATAAAGGGATTTTAACACGTGGTAATTATAACCAAAGGGTTCGTGTGAATCAATACATGCGTTCATTTCTAATTGTGTAGTTGTGATATCGATGTTAGGGGTCACTCACAACTTATGAGAAATAAATATGTACAATTGAGATTTTCATATTTAGATTTAAAAGGAGTTTCAAATAATATCAAGTGTTAATATTATCTTCTTATTGCCAATTAAACATGAACCTAATAAGTCACACCTAAAAGAGTTTCACCAAATCATCATCAATATTAATCTAATTATTGATTAAAGAGTTTAATCAATTAATTAAGATTAATAGAATTTGATTTATAATTTAAGCAATGATTCTAGCATATAATGAAATCCAATTCAAGTAAGGGTTAATTATTAATTAATACTTAATTAATATAAGATATTAATTAAAGTAGTAAATTAATAATATATGTTGTTTCTATTTGGACTTGGATTAATGGCTCAAAAGAGTTTTGGACCAAAGATTAGTCCAAAATGTTAAGAATGCCTATGAACCTTATATAAGCCCATCTAATTGATAGATTGGGCTTGGGCCATGTGTTGGCCTAATTACCAAGCCTAAGTCCATGTAAAAGGATATGGTCAAATTTGTCATGTTAGGCACACATTATCTTTTATGTGTAAAATATGACCATGGCAAATTTGGCATATTAGGCACATTATCTTTTAAGTGTAAAATGTTGACCATGGCAAATTTGTCATATTAGGCACACATTATCTTTTGTGTGTAAAATTTTGACTATAGATATGATAAGGTGTATATCACATTGGTATGTGTAGAGAATGTATGTAGATATAATACATGAAATGTACTAATTCTCTACACATTTTACAACTTGCATACTTAGCATGACAAGTTGTATACTTATCATATAATAGGGTTTGCTTTTTCAATAAATATATACATAACCTAAGAAGTGTTCTAAGGTTAGAGAAAAAGAGAGAGTGTAAAGACAAGCACAAAAAAGAAAGCAACATAAACACAAAATAAACCCTAAGTGTTCTTACAAGAAGATTAAATTAGTGTAAGTTTTGTATCATTAGAGAAACTACTTGCAATTAATCTAAGTTAAGTAAAAGGGTGATTTGTTGGAGTTTTGGTGTTTTAAGCTAAAGGCCTAACATTTGGGATGCTAAAGCATTTGATTCAAAAGTTGAACCCAACTACATCAAAGTTTGTAGATAACTGTTGTGGTGTTCGACAAACTTAGGAGTTGGTAAGTTTTCTTAAACTTATAATTCCTAGGTTATTGCTTTTACATGTTGATGTGTTATTTAATTATATGTGAAATGCAAAATTGATCTATGGGAATGGAATTCTTCATGTGATAAAGGGTTATGCAAGTAAAATTTTTGAAATTTTACCCTACTTAAGGTTAGTGCTTACCACACTTCCTAGCAACATATTTGATTCCTTTACTACTTGCCTCATTATGTACAATAGTAGGCCTTACTAGATTTGGTGGCCGACCATTTCTCCCATTACAAGGAGAATTAGATGCCTATATAGATTGTTCTTCTTATTGCATCCTCGTACAATCCCTAACAACATTCCTAACTTTATTACACCTATAGCACTTAATCTCAACTTGATTACACCTTCCTACATGATTTTTCTTACATGTGTTACACCAAAGTGAATTAACCTTACTTGTTTGACCATTCCCAACACTAATTTGTCTAGATGGTGCCATTGGTTGTCTCACTAAAACTTGGCTTGCTTGAGGTCTACTACTACCTCCAACCCTCACGTTGCCTCTAGAGTATGAAGTGAAATGCAATTTCTTATCTTTGTCCCTCATCTATGATGACGGTTTAGCCTATTAGTAGGATCTAATTTGAGTTGAAGCCTTTAATTCTTTATAAAGTTTTTCTTGCTCTATAGCCTTTTTAACTCATCCTCTAAATGTTGTTCTAACATATAGATTTAATTTACCTCTTAGAGATATATGCAACCCTTCACAAAATTTTTCACTTTTTACCTCCTTAGTAAGGCAAATATCCCTTGCATACTTATACAGAACCTCAAATTTATTAATATATTCCCTGACAGACAATAGTCCTTATAACAAATTGATAAATGAAGCCACCTTTTTCCTTTCAATAGGTTTATTTCAAATATTCCTTACAAAATTCTTCTTGAAATATTTGCCAAGTCAGGGCCATGCTAAATAGATTTTTAATTTTAGTCAACCAATCATCTGCCTTATCAAACATTAAACCATATACATTACCTATCTTTTTCTTATTACTCAACTGCAATATTGTAAATGCTTTCTCTACAGTTTGTATCCACTTATTAGTTGGTCAGGATCTAATGTACCATAAAAATCATATGCTCCACATTTTTTGGCATATTCAAGCACATCTCCAAGTCTTTTGTATTTCTTTTTATCTTTTTTAGACATTAATGTGGCCATAATGCATGCCAATTGATGCAAAATTACCTTGATCATTACCAGTTCAAGCTTATTGTACAACATTTATATCGTTGCTAATAGAGGCCATTGATGGAGGTGATTCTTATGATAAAACATAACTCCTACTTGAGCCTTCTACCCAAGCTACTAGCCTTATTCTATCAACCTATGCACCTCGACCTCTACTTCTTCTTCTGCCTCTACCTCCACCTCTACCTTTACCTATACCTATACCTATACCTCGACCACTAATCAAGCCACCTCTAGTTCTTGCCATCTTCCTGAAATCCACAAATTAAACTACAGTAATTTATTCCACTAAGGTTTCATTTAATCAACAGCTAATATCCACCAAAACCATTATGCTTTAATTAATTTACAAAATTCATCCAATTTTAACCATATGCCTTAAGCTATCGAACCTATGCTTTAATACCAACAAATGTGACATCCCTTCTTACTAGCACCTTTATAAGATAACTACACTTTGAATCACCCAACTGGGTACCAATGAAAAAAGAGGCATCACTTTTAAATCATAAACCTAACTTAATACAAGTAATAGTGAAACATCCGATCAAAAGATAATCTCGTTAAACCTAGTGAAAGATAGCGAGGGAAGATAACCACTTCTATCAATATAGAATATGCACATCATATAGTCACGTAAAAACTAGAGAAGCTCACGGCTACAGGGTTTACACAAAACTATTTATAACTTATATACAATTATAATGGTGGAAACCCTCTTAGAGTTTTCCTAGCCTACGATTATAGGAGTGTACTGTAGCAACATACTATAAACAATGAAATCATGCTTAGTACACTCCACATCAAGTGTCCAAAAGGTACAAAATGATCAATTGCATATCATGACTAAGTCCAAGTCAAAAAAACCCAAGTCCCTACAGTGGACACATAAGTAACTGTAATAATGGTGCAACAACCATCCAGGAACTCCTAAGACTCAACGAACATGCAAAAATCCATGGTAATGGGCTTGATAGCAGCCCTCCAAGACAAAACAACATCAACATCATGGCGTATAGTATAAACAACAGTAGTCTCATCTCCATATGCATCATAAGTCATGGCCACCCAATGAACAACCATTTTAAAAGCTATCTAATATCAATTTAGGTTGAAAGAAAGGAAACAAAATGGAAGTGAGTATTTTCACAAGAAAATACCCAATGAGCGACAGAATATGACCGAAGAAGTGAATTAAAATAAAAAAATGCGAAGGGATGAACAAAAATTAAATAAACAAATTAATAAATAAATAAAACTGATTATTAATCAAAATTAACTAGATATAGCATAAATTATTTTACAATAGACTCTTAGTAATTTCCATTTTAGGTTTATCTCTTAATAATTAAATAAAAATTGTCTATTCTTAATTATAAAATTCTCTTATTCCAAACCTCAAAAATTTGTGTTTTGTATGTTTAGAATTATACTAATAGAACACACCATTTAGTGTTCCTAGATACTATCTCATAATTTCAAGTACACAATTCTCAAAGCAGAGTTGCACAATTTACTAATTCACAGAATTATAGGTTGATATCGATGTGACAAGTACCATTGGGCACATCAAGGGTTCAAACAATTGTATGTATACATATAATGCCACTTAGATTCACCATAACAACATATTGAATCTCAAGTGTTGTCTCCAAGAAAGTAATAATAACATTTAACCAATAAATATCTTAATTTCCGTCAATTCATATATCATTGTACTAAAAGTACGAATATTTATTTAAAATCACGCGAGCTGCTGTGTTTCGGACAAAGTTTGACATCTCATTAAATTCAGTCATATCCCAGGCACGATCTTACTACAACCTTTCCAGTAATGTGTTCAAGTGCTCTTAAAAATATTTATTCTTTATTATCTATTACTTACTTATGTTATTCAATTATAATTAATAATATTATTAATTATATTAGGATCCACAAGATGATTAGAATGTTTATGTGACAAATATACTAAAAATATGTAATGCTTATATGATGAATATATTAAGAATATGTTTATTTGAATTGTCATATATATTAAATTTAATTAGATATATTTGAAATACTTTAATTTAAAATAAAAATAAAACTTCAATAATTGAGAATAAAAAAATTAAAAATCTAGGACTAAAATAAAATATATAGCAAAATTAAAATACTGTCAATGCAATAAACCCCTTCTGGATAACTAAACTACCGAAAGAAAGCTCCTTAAATAAATGAAATGATTGGCTTGCAACATAACCTTATTCAATGCACAGACAGGCTAACATTAGCCGGGATATGGGATAGAAAGTACTTACAAGCCAAATAGGCCTACAAATTAAAGCTCCGCCCAGCTTCCCCAAGTTAAAAAGGAGAGAAGGTGGTGGCGGCCCCTAGATGAGCAATTAGGGTTTTTAGTTCTCCAAGCATCTCAATTCAATTCAAATTCAATCTTGAGGAATGCCAAAATACCAATTTGCTTGCATAATTAGTGTTTACTAGTGGATAACAACAGTGTTTTCAGTATTTTATTTGGTGTATATTTTTTCCCACTTTTGAGAATTATTATTTTATCGTGATGGGCATCGATGATGAGAAAAAAATTGTTATCCTTGCACTTTGATTCCCAGTGAAGAAAAATATGGGGTTTAATCACTCTGAGATGCTCTTTGATAATATATCATATATATCCTTTTTTTCAAGAAAGGTTAAGGTTTTTGCTCTTTTGTTGTGTTTGGAAATCAAGAAATCTGTGTTTTTTTTTTTTCGGTTCTTGTTCTTTGGATCAACGATGTTAATGATGTTTTGCGTCATCTGTCTGAAAATTATTTCAATTCAAGATAACTGTAAGATGCTGAGATCTGTTCCTTGTTTATGTTTTCCATCATTTTCAGGAAATGGAGAGGAATTGTTGTGTTTATCTTTTTTGCTTGTTCTCTTCATATTTTGGTGTTACTATCATTTTTCTTCGGAGATATTTTTTTTTTTTTTAACAGGTTTGTTAATTGTAGTAATGGAACCGATTGTTCTCATTGCTAATTTTGCTTTTGAAATTTCTAATGTGCTTCCTGGAAGGTCTGGTTGAAGTACTATTGGTTTATCCTTGTTGTCCTTGCTGCATTTTTCATAATCGCAGGGATTTTAACCATGATCTTTTAATGCCATTTAGAGAATTTTTATCATTTAGCTATTCAACATTCGCGTTGGTTGGCGATTCTGTTTTTATTTATTCGTTTGCTTCTGCCATTTTCAATTAGGACATGGACCCTGTGGCTGGATCAATGATGTTAATTTTTAAACTGCGTTATCTATCTGCAATTTCCATTCTGGAATTGAAGATGTTATAAATAAATTCTGAGATCCTGTCACTTTAAGATGTCATTGTTAGAGTTGTTTTTAGGGCCTTGGTTAGTGTGTTAGTCTTGTTAGTATAGGGGAGGGGGAGGGCAGGGGATCAAGGGGTGGCGTCATTTTTAGAGCTGTAGATGGCGTTTTGGTGTTATATATCTTTATGAGATTTAATTGTTAGTTTGAGTCCGTTACTGAGACATTTCACAGATGCTACATCTATCTTGACATGAATGTTGTATAGATTCATGGCTGTAGCCTCGTATTTAATTAAGTAATTCACATATTATTCTCCACATTTGTGCATTCTTTTCCAATTTCTAATGCCAATATGTCTTTGAGTGTTATGCATGTGGCTTGATGCACTTTCTTTTTTTGAAAGTTCTTGCTAAATACATCCTATTGTAGATAGGTATTTATTCACTTCTACAATTTCGATACTACACCACTGAAATGGTGCTTTCAGAAGATATTTATACTTCTTATATGCTCTCATACAGTCCTTGGCTGAAGTTGAAAAGGGGAGCAAGATCGAGGTGATTTCATACCAAGTTTCGAGTCTAATTTGTATTATGACACAGAATTTGAATTGCCATGATAATTTTTGTTTACTGACACCACTTAAATTGGTTGAGAACGTGTTGAGCATCACTCGAACAGTGATGATCTTGATGTAATTTTGATAAGTTCTGAATGGCATTTGGTCCATAAGTTGTGGCTTTTTGCCAACAATTCAAATTAATCCAAACAGAAGCAAAGCAATGTACTTTTCAAATTGTTTAGATACCACCATATATGTAGTCATTACACGGGTGGATTATGATGTAAAATTAAATTGTAAAGGAATCTTTTGGTGGGGAAGGAAAGCTTTTTACAATTGAAGGTGTGTATGAAAACGCATTGACATGGATGCGTTGGATCTTATCTAATTGGGAAGCAGTGGCGGGCATGTGAATTAAAAATGACAGGGTATATTTTCATCTCTCGTTAAGCTATCAGCAAGTTAAATAGAGGTTTTTATTTTTTTATGACTCTGGATATGTAGGAATTTTTTTGAGTCTTGGAGATGTAGAATGGGATCGTGAGAAACTGCGAAATTCATTCACTGTCAGGTGGGCGATGTGATCTCCTTTCTCACGGAAATCGTGGACTAATAGAGTCCACAATTATTTCCTCAAATTCCTGCCGCACGTTCGAAACAAGCATTCTTGCCCCTTCTCCAAGCACCTTCATCGAGTTTGCGCCCTCATATATATAGGCCTTAAGATTATACCATTTCCGAAACCTACTGTGTAGTTAAGGCACCCCAAGAGTTAGCAGAATGGGACTGGTTCTTGGAAGGATCACGGTTGAAACCCCCAAGTATGAAGTGATCAAGTCCTTGAGTGACTATGAAATCCGGAAGTATGCAGCTGTAGTTCTCGCAGAAGTCGCATACGACCCAGCCCAATTCAAAGGCAACAAAGATGGTGGATTCATGGTGCTAGCTAATTACATTGGTGCCGTAGGCAATCCTCACAACACCAAGCCTGAAAAAATTGCCATGACAGCTCCAGTTATAACCAAAAGCGGTGGCGAAAAGATTGCGATGACAGCTCCAGTTGTGACAAAGGAGGGTGGTGGAGAAGACAAGAAGATGGTCACCATGCAGTTTCTGTTGCCAGCCAAGTACAAGAAGGTGGAGGACGCACCGAAGCCGACAGATGAGAGGGTGGTGATAAGGGAAGAGGAGGAGAGGAAATATGGGGCGGTGAGGTTTGGAGGTGTTGCAACAGAGCAGGTAGTGCGGGAAAAAGTGGAGAAGCTGAAACAGAACTTGGAGAGAGATGGGTACAAAATTATTGGGGAGTTTCTATTGGCAAGGTATAATCCACCTTGGACTTTGCCTCCTTTCAGGACTAATGAGGTGATGATACCAATTGAATGAGTTGCAGATTTTGTATTTGCTGTGCTGTGTGTCTACACAGACATTAGTAGTCTCTTACATGCTATCTAAGCCCATGATTGTGTAAAAACATAATACAGTTATGTTTCTTTTATCGTCTTTGTATTGAAAATTTGAAGTAGAAACAATAACAGATGCAGAAGACAGTAAATTTGCTACTTTTGAACATTGAAAAAAACATCTGAATCTGATTATACATTGGTACTTTAAACCCACTCCTGTAACTATCATACAAAATTGTGATGTTATTGAAGCTTACCCAGAAACAAGCTTGACGATGATAAAGATGATGTTGAAAAGTATCAGTGGGAGTCTCATGAACTGGCAAGCATGTATGAGCCCAATGATCTGCCCCTTAATCGAATTCCTCCGACTTGCCTGGAGCTCTGCAAGGGTCCATCTCCTCGGAGCAAGGAACCTGTCCTCATTTAGTATAGCGAAAGCATTAGCAAAAAGCAGAAGCCCTTCAAGAAACGTCCAGAAACCCATCTTCTGCAATATTAAAAAAAAACAAGATTATTCATCGTCATCATCATCTCAGTTTCAGACCAAAACACTTAAAAACTAATCTACTAGAACAGAAACTACACCAATCTCCATTCAGTTTCAGACACAACAAAAAAGAACATTAAACACTAAAACCCTTACACACGAAAAAAGAGGTGATAAAAAGAAATTTCTTTCTTACCAGAGATAACAATAAATTTTGAAATTTAATCTAAAACAATTTCAAACAGAAGAATCGATCGATTCGTAAAGAGCAAAACCCTTTCTTTTTTTATTGAGCACCCGCAAAGAAGAAGAAGAAGATGACGAAGGACTTCAAGGGAACGTGATAAAACTGAATCCAACGGCTCAAAATATCTTTGCTTACATATGCTGCACTTTAATAATAACCATTAGATTTAAGTAGTATCGTATTGCTTTCACCCGACCCGGACCGACCCGATTGAAAAAATCACCTAAAAAAACCATCCGACAATTTTGCAGAACAAAAAAAAAAGAAAAAGAAAAAGAAAAATACCGGATAAACCCCATGGCCATGGCTACATTTCTTCTACTTCCGCATCTTCAACGCTACTGCTCTTGCTCTTGCGCTTTTCTCTTAAACCCTAATGATCCAATCCCTCAGTTTCTGAGGCCTCAAAGAACCCATCTTGTTGGAAAATTTTTAGACCCGCATTATCACCTTAAACCACCTCTAGCTTCCATTAATGGCGACTCTGCCACCAATGGAGCTATTGAATCCCCAAAACCCTCTCGCCGTGGCCGCAAAAAGAAGCCTACTTCTTCTTCGTCTTCTTCTTCTTCAGTTTCAACTCCAACCCCAACAAAAAGAACTAGACGCTCCAGAAAAGCGGAAGCTGAAAATGACACAATTGATGCAGCTTCCGCAAAAGAAACATCAGCAGCAGCAGCAGCACAAGTGAATCTTGATATTAATGTAGAAGACTATGATGATGGTATGGATTTCCCCTACGATTACCCTCCTTTAGTATGCTGCTTTGGCGCTGTGCAGAAAGAATTCGTGCCTACTGTTAGGGTGCATGATAATCCAATGCATCCGGATATATACTCACAGTGGAAGATGTTACAGTGGGATCCTCCTGAGTTCGTGAGGGCCCCAGGTGGGCCGCCGTCCAACGTAGCGATTTCTCATGTGAGGCTTGGAGGTAGGGTTGCTTTTATGGGGAAGGTTGGCGATGATGATTTTGGTGAGGAGCTTGTGTTGATGATGAATAAAGAGAAAGTGCAGACCAGGGCTGTTAAATTTGATGAGAATATGAAAACAGCTTGTAGTTTTATGAAGGTTAAGTTTGAGGATGATGGTAAAATGAAGATGGAGATGGTCAAAGAAGCTGCTGAGGATTCACTTCTTCCATCTGAATTGAATCTTTCTGTGCTCAAAGAGGTATAACAACGCTAATTTTCTGTGCATTTTTGGTTAATTTCAATCTCTTTGGTGTTCGAACTAAAGAACTCAGTATTAGAGATGACTATAGTACCATCAAGCATAAAGCTTTATTGGCTTCTTCTTGAGAATTATTGAATTTAGCACAAGAAGTTTCTAATTTTCACATTGGTATTGATTTGTGTCATTTTCCAATTATAAAGAGAAGTATTTGATTGCTTGAAAAGATTTGTTGACTGAATGCTGATTTATTTTTTATGCTAACTAATGCAGGCTAGGATGTTCCACTTCAATTCAGAAATTCTAACATCTCCTTCAATGCAATCAACTCTCTTCATAGCGATTAAATGGTCTAAGAAGTTTGGAGGGCTTATATTTTTTGATCCGAATCTGCCATTACCTTTGTGGAAGTCACGTGATGAGGCTTGGGAAGTGCTCAAGAAATCATGGAATGAAGCTGATATTATTGAGGTTTCAAGGAGAGAACTAGAATTTTTATTAGATGAAGATTATTATGAGAGGAAAAGGAACTACAGGCCACAATATTATGCTGAAAATTATGAGCAAACTAAGAACCGGCGAGATTACTATCATTATACTCCTGAGGAAATCTCTCCATTGTGGCATGATGGGCTTAAGCTTTTGTTTGTTACTGATGGAACTCTGAGGATTCATTATTATACACCCTCTTTTCATGGTGTTGTTGTTGGAACAGAAGATGTACTCATAACACCATTCACATGTGATAGAACGGGATCTGGTGATGCTGTTGTTGCTGCTATGATGAGAAAGCTTACTATTTGCTCTGAGATGTTTGAAGATCAAGATGTTTTGGAGAGGCAGCTTCGCTTTGCAGTTGCTGCAGGAATCATATCACAATGGACAATTGGTGCAGTTAGAGGTTTTCCTACTGAAAGTGCAACACAAAATCTGAAAGAACAGGTTTATGTGCCTTCAATGTGGTAGGTTGGAATAAAAAATTCAGAACATCTATCATACAAGCTTCAGTGGCCGGATCATTCCATGAGCTTAATAATGCTTCTCTAACCGGAAAAGAGATCAGGAGCAAATTTTGATGCAGAGTGGATATCATGAATTTTGTGCTGATGGACTTCACTCCAGGTTCATTACATACTGAGTGCTAATTTATGGGTACTTGATTATTTGCGAATTATATGATTATGAATTGTGCATTTTTCTCTTGCAATTGGAGCAGAGTCTAATTTTATTGAAATATCTGAAAATTTAAACATAAAACGAATCGCATTCATTTAAAAATAAAACCCTTTAATCATGTTCATCAACCAAGAAAGTTCCGGTGGTTTAATATGCTTGAAAAACTCTCATATTCTAAGCATGATTGTCTACACATGTTTTTTTTTTTCCTGTGAAGGCAGCTGGCCCACATCCTTGCTTCTGATGCCATGGGCTCCTTAATGACATGCTTTTGCTTAGAACGATTGCATCAACATTAAGCTTATCTTCATTTGTGCCTGCTTTAGCAATGACCTGGCAACCTTTAGTGAACTGTCTGTTTTGCCGCCTTCTTTATTTAATTAAGTGCTAGCCTAACGTTTGGGTTATTTGCACTTCAACCAATACCATTAAAGTATTCAACCTTTAAAGCGTAACATAAAACCTCATAACTTTTGAATTTGCTCACACTGTACTCCCAAAGCTATTTTCCAGTCACCGTTGATGATGTATCGCTGACTTGTCAGCTCATGTGTAAAGACCTCAACATATAAGGACTGGGATACATGGCGCAACACGTCAGCACCACGTGTCACACTTATTAATCTTTTTTTAATATACAAAAAAAATTAAGCATCCAATTAACAAAAAAAGCCATCAAAAAAATTAACGAAAAAAAATATACAGCATGAACAAGAACAGTTCCTTTTCTGACCATACCCATCCCAACTGTGACCAACCCCTTCTCCATCTTGTTGCTACTGCCTCCATCTCTGAATCACCACACAATCATCAGAATTTCACCACTAAATTTGTGGATTTGTTCAATCCTAGACTGCTACCAACCACATCATCGCCGCCATCAACCATAATATCGCCATTCACAGAGGCAAGCAAGCAACCACACCACTAGATGCGCCATGGCTTCGCATCTTTGTTTTTGAGATCCAACATCAATCTCAAATCTAAACTCAAACCCTATCTCAATCCTGATCTGAATCCTCTATACCAAATACACCCACACCTAACAAGAAATAACCATCTCTTTTGCCTTCAAGATTCAAACCATACATGGTAAAGGGAAGACCCAGCATGTGCAAGTCTGCTAGTATCTCCATTGAATTTGGGGATCTGAAATTTTTTTCCTTTAGTTGAGGATTTGAGATTTTCTGACATCAACAATGACAATTTGTGTTGGTGGGCTGCTGAGTCCAAAAAGAGCTTCCATGAGTTCATCTTCAAACCTGAATCACACACACACACACACATATATGTACATATACACTAAGAAAATTTCAAAATCTGCATCAAAAAATGGCAAAACAATTATTAATTCAAGTAAAAAGTTAAAATAACGAATGGAAATTACCTAAAGAAGCCACTGCCAATTTGATCCCACACTGTAGAAAGATAAGCATTCTGTTTAACTTTATACCAAATGCAAATACTCTAGTTTTTACCTGGCCATTTCCATTTTCTATTGGTGAAGATGGTAATCAACAATTCAGAGTTTTTTTTTAATTAACATAAAATGGAAAAATAATTAAAAAATATTTATTTGATATTTTAAGATTTATTTTTTTAATGTGAGTGTTTGGATAGTGAGAAAGTGAAAGAAATTACAAGAAAATTGAAAAGAAAAAATTAATTTTGCAAAATTAATGGAGGAGATGTCTAAACAGATTTGGTTCATATCTGGAAACTTGGTTTCTTTGGATTCTCCAAATGGCTCAATTTTTTTTTTTAGCCCATCCATTACATGTAACCTGAGGATCCTCCTGATGAAACCTGAAGGGTAAAATGGGAAAATTTTGTTTATTCCAGGCGTAGTACACCCAACAGTCAAAGATTTAAGTTCAAGCTCTTCTTTCCATTCTTTGCAAATCAGAAAAAAAAATCCAGAAAATAATGCTCGATTTGCTATTTATATATATTATCTCAGTTCATTAGCAGGTCTAGAACTCTAGATAGATCACAAACAGCAAAAAATGATACATGTATTTATTCCTCACATGAACTATATCCAGGATCATATTACATTCACCTGTAGTTAAGCCAGATTGGACAACAGGCAACTGAACTTAACAACCAAAAAGGGAAAAGTAATAATTAATTTCCTTTTGTGTCCGAAATAATAAATAAATGAAAAACCTTTAGCTCCATATGCAAATGGAATTATATTTCCCAATCCTGTGTAACTAACCTAATTCACCTAACAGTTATAGTTAATCCTCTATTTCCACTAAATTTTTCTGGTTTAAGTCCCCTATCTAAACCACCAAAAAAAAAAAAAAAAAAAAACTGAGTTGAGTGTTTTTTGTATCGTATGAGAAACCTCATGACTTCTTGACCCTGTTAGCAGCTCCTACACTCCCTTGCACAGTCAACAGCTGCTCAATGCAGGCACCCATGGTGCAATTGTTTACAGGAATGGGCGTGAAACAGTCCACAACATTAGCCGAACACCATCCAAACTTGCCCACTATCTTTGTGACGTAGCCTTAATATTTGTCTTTACAATCTTGTCAAATTTCAAGGTAACTAACTGCTCCTGGGTCTTGTTACATATACAACCAGGAAAAGGATTTGCGTAGAAGCTCTCTTCCAGCCTTGGCGACTCTCCTACCAGTCTAAGATGTGGAGATCCAAGCCTGTTGGAATGTGAACTTTTCACTTTTGAAGAGAATTCTTCCCAAGATAATATTCCCTCATCAAACAGATCAATCAGTGTAACAAAATTTTGTCTGGAACCACAAAAATAAAAAAGCGACATTAGACCAATGTTAAGAAGTCAACTTTCAGTAAAGAAACTGAACTCCAGTAGAATAAATGCCAAACATTTTATCTAACCTGTCAGGATTGATAGTCTTTCGAAAACCTTCAAACCTCCTGTGTCCCTGCACTGCTCTGGCCATATTTCCATCGTATGTATAAACAAAGACGTCGCTTTCAAGTGCCACAATATAATCCAAAGCAGCAAGGCGATTCTGATATTGTCTGAATGGTTCCAGCTCTTCTGCTGTAGCTAGACTAGAATGCGTAAAGACATTTGGGAACTCTGCTCGGAAGGCGGCCATGCTATTACTGCCATATATTTCTCCTGCAACAATGTAGATAGTTGTAGTCGAAGGGTAGCCCATGGCCTTGAGAAACATAGCTGCTTCTCTTGGGGACATTGGGCATCCCCCTTGAAGTCGCCGTTCTCTGCTATCTATCTCTTTCTCCTTCCAATGTTGAACTTTGTATCTCATTTCCCTGAGCTCCTCAGCCTCTTGAGCTGTGAGATTGTGGTTACAGCCAGTGAATGAAAGCATATCTTTCTCATACCTAGTAAAAATTCAAGAACAACACTTAGCAAAAATTAATACAAAGTAGTAGACACCGCAAGAAAGGATCCGTACCTTAAGTGCAGAGCAACAAAAGGCTCGCTGTTATTTCTTAGTCTATCTACCAATATCTTGCCAAGATCCTCAATCTCTTTCGAGTACCGCAGGGCTTCATAATTGGCACGGCATCTTAGCCTCTGAATAGAGGATGCAAGGCCATTATTAGCTAGTCTTGAATCAGTGTGGGTAAATTTAATCACCTTGTGCTTCTTTAACAACAAGGCCATCTCCCCTCTGTAGTAACCAGCCTGGAAATGAAGGACATGAGCTGCAATTCAAATGAAAGAGAAAAGTGAAGTAAAATGTAACTAATGCCATTGTTGTACCTTTGACCAGGAGATAGGAGCCTTTAAAAGGGGCTTCTTCGCTGCATATCGAGGTGGCAAATACTCTACTATATCAACATCATCCTTCAAAACTTCCATGAAGTGCCTCCAGTCAAAAATGTCTTTAAAAGTGCTACAGATTAAAAAAATTTGCCAATTCATTTCACATAAACTTTTAAAAACTAGGTATATATATATATATATATATATATATATATATATATATATATATATATATATATATATATAGAATTAATTACTGAATAAAAAAAGTTACCTTGGATCAGTCCAAAATGAATGATGATCAAGAGAAGGAATGACAAGAGTTGCATTCATTATCTTTGCAACAGCAACCATATCGCAAATCTGCATATCAATAAGAACAACAAAGTCAATTTATGTAAACTAAGATTCTGTTATAACTTGATAGAGCTTGAACAATTCATATTAAAAAAGGGAAAAAAAAAAGAATACTCACTCCTGTTCTCATTTGATTGAGTCCACCATTGGCATGAACAAGAAGATAACCATTTGTCTTTTTAGGCCCTACAACGAGTTGAAATTTCAAGAAAGAAGTAAGACAACGAAAAAGTAAAAAACTAAGATGCCTGACAAACATAAGATTTTAGAGCTTGCAGCTTACTTATTTGATTCCTCGGCCGAGCTATGCATTGGTAGTAACTGTCACTATTGGGTTTCATCCAAATTTCAGGAGTCTGCAAAATCACAAATTATAAACTGAAATTACTGCCTGGCTTACATTGCAAATTAACCACGCACCACCGGCCGAAGGCTACATGTGAAAGCCAAAACAAAACAGCCAAAAAAAACGACTCATTTGAAAGCAACCTATGAGCATAACAAGGACATTACACATGTATGTTTTTTTTTTTTGTCATAACAAACACATAATTCTTGAATATAGCCAACCCCCATGTATATTATATAAAATTCCCTCCACTAGCTGCGACCCACTAATGCCAACAATTCAAAGTCCACCGCCACTTTCAACACAAACACATACTCAAACAAAACGCATTCGTCTTGCATTCCCATGCCCAACCCATTAATAATATAAAATTGATCGAGAAATATAATTTTGCCCAGGCATTAAGTTTTCAAAGAAGAAATTCAAGTGGGAATTTGGAATTGAAACTTCAACATATAAAAAAATTTACTTTTTCTCCCAATCATTCTACTTCAAGATAATCTTAACTGAGTTTTTTTTTTTTCTCTTGTATCATTAAAAAATCATAGAAGTCAGTTTCTTCACGGATGAAATGAAACTCCTGTAATAAAAAACTTCATACCAATGATTGACATATATACTTAAATATTTATATATTTAAAACTGAAAGAATATATGCACGGATCACATGGCCAAATAATTCATTTTCCTGGAGTGAACGATTTTTCCCAGGAAACAAACAGAAAATATTTATCTATATATATATATATATATAAAAGGTGTGTGAACCGGGGAACGAATTGACTTACAGGATATCTATCTAAACTGCGCATGGGTTTGGAGGGCTTGGTGGCCTCGTTCTCAGTAACAATATTATTTTGAGCAAAGGATCTATCGTTAAGGTATTTTTGTAAGATGAATCGGACATTACTGGTGGAGGTGATCTCTTTTCTCTTCTTCTGAATGTGATGATCCAAATACGAAACCTTAATGAACACAGAAAACACTACCATTAACATCAAGAATGCAAAAATCTTCCGGCCCATATTCTTCCTCGATACCAAATTTTGCGCCACCGCGGCCGTCCAATGCCACGCATCCTCCAACCCAAGAAGCCAAGCTTCAGGGAGGAAAAAGAACAACTTTCTACGGAGCAATAGATGCCTGATCACTGGATGGGGATGGTGATGGAGATGATGAATATGGTAATGGTGATTGTGATGGTGGTGATG
The DNA here is from genome assembly GCA_947683625.1 of Mallotus nudiflorus. Lineage (NCBI taxonomy): Eukaryota > Viridiplantae > Streptophyta > Magnoliopsida > Malpighiales > Euphorbiaceae > Mallotus > Mallotus nudiflorus. Next base: position 1,107,280 of record CANTUR010000213.1, on the reverse strand, counting down.
ATGGGGTACAGCAGGGGAAGGGCCATTAATATTACTATTAATATTGTCTTCTTCCTCATCTGGGTTGACGACAGAATCATAAGAAGAAGAGAAACCACCACCAGCAGCATCAACGCGTCGTCTAGTTGTGGTAGGACCAGCATGGAGGCTGCTAGGACTACCGGTGGCCGAGGCGGCGGCTGTGGTGGTGGTGGTGGTGATGACGGTGGGACAACCGGACGACATGGTCATCCGGTCAAATTAAGTCCCGGGGAGAGAAATATTTTTTAAAAAAAAAACTACAATTACGGAGGCAGATAAAGAAGAAAAGAAAAAAAAAAAAAAGAAGTAAACAACCACCACGGTTGGGGGAGAGAATTGATCGGGGGTTTGTTTGTTCCGGTGAGACGAGAGGAGAAGAGAAGAAGAGGAGAAGAGAAGAAGAGAGGTCGGAGCCCGAGATGAAAGGAGAGTTTCAGAGGCTGTGAATGTGTATGTCATGTATTATATATACAATAGAAATAGAAATAGAGAAAAAACAATTTGGCAAAATTCATTTTTAAGCCTCTAAATTAAAATATTTTTTTTATTGAATACTATTCTTTTATTTCATTACATTAAACTCCTATATTATTATTTATATAATTATTAAATTTCAGTTTAATAAATATTATAAATAAATTTTTCATAGTATAAAAAATTAATGCATTATATAATTAATAGTATACGAGTTAAATGTATAAATGAATAATAATATAAAAATTTAATAGTTATATAAATAATAGTATAGAGATTTAATATAATGAAATAAAATAATAAGGATTCAGTGGAGAAAAATACTCTAATTGAAAGGCTTAAAAATGATTTTTACCAAACAATTTTGGTTGGTAAGATGGGATGGGCAGTAGTGTTGTGTATATTATTATTTTCTTTTCCATTTTTATTTTGGTTGTTTTTGACAACAGCTATGCCATTACTATGGTTACTTATATAAATATTTATTTAATTCCCATTACTACCCTTTCATTTCCTATACAATTAAATTAAACTTTTTTTTAACGCAATCAGATCGACTGCTTCTGCATCCTATTGAACATAAAATTAACACGAATTAGCACTTTATGACTGATGTTGGTTCAAAAAAATTTAACTGGACAAAATTATAGTGTGAAATATTCTCATATAAGAACTTAGTAGAATATTTATGATGCTAATCTTTAGATTAAAAATAAGAGTAAATTTAAAATTTAAAATAATTATATGAATATATAAAATTTTAGGAATTCGTTGCACTTAAGGTTGTTTCATATACAGTCTAATTTGATACTTTTTATATCAGTATACATTTTTGAATTTTAATTTTAAAGTCGCAATATTAATGCAAATCTTTTTAAAAAGGAATAATTGCTATTTTTCTTTGTGTTTTGACCTATAACACTAATTCATTCATAATATTTGAAAAAATATTTATTCATCCATGACATTTATAAATTCGTATACTATTTCACCCGTGCAGAAACACTAATGAGTGTTAAATGTTGCAAATGTGAAGATGATTAAATATTTTTTCAAATGTTATAGATAAAGTAGTGTAATAGATCAAAACATAGGAAAAATAGTAATTATTTCTTTTAAAAATTGAAAAATATCATAAAAATGATATTTAATTTTGTTTTGGCCTTGTGTTTGTATTGTTTATAAAATAGATTGAGTATATTAATAATAGAGAAAAGATAAAAAGAAATTGATATAAAGAAAATTATTAGATTTTTTTTAAAAAAAAAATCTATTTATACAAATAAAAGTAGTATAATTTATATAATTAGTTATTGAGAGATTTTTTTACTATTATGGTCTTATTTCGCTTGAATTTGTTAAGTTCAGTGAGTTCTAAATATTAATAATTTAGATAAAACAAATAATCTGATTTGTACATTAAAAAAAATAATATAATTATGAATATTAAAAGTTTGTTGAAAAAAGAACATTTTTATTGAATGACAATTTAGTGGTGAGTAAGGATTCACCTCAAACTGGAACAACCAAAAAATAAAATGAATAACTGAATTTATAATTTATTTTATATATATCACAAAATATATTTGTGAGAGAAATTTGTATATAAATAATAAAATTATAGAAAGATAATTTTTTGTTTTATATATATTATTAATTAAATTAATAATAAATGAATAAATAAAAATTTATAATTTATTTAAACAATCAAAATAATCAAACCCACTAACCAAATTGATATATTTTAGTTAAATTCAATTAAATATTGTTATTTGGTTTATTTCAGTTCCATCATTCTAAGAAATTTTATTTATTCAGTTTTAGTTGTAGTTTGGTTCAAAATCGAATAGAATCCTACTGTGCTCACCATGATCATGATAGCAATATCCTTTGAATCGGAATCTGTTTGGTGACAAACATGTTGTATTTGATGAAAATAAATAAATAAATGTTTCGCAAATTCACGAAATGGAAATAAAACGACCAGTAACAATTTATTGAAATAATTATGTGTTGCTTGGGTGAATTTGGCTTCAATTGATGCACCCATGGCTCAATGATGCATGAGCTTGCGCAATTACTTGATTTTTGAATTAGTTTTATCATAATTGCAATCAATTATGGAGACATGAGGTCCACAGACAAATGCATTGGCTGCATATAATTGTAAAAGTATATATGTTTCGACATTGTAATTGGAGAAGTGAAGACTCAGAGATTAAATTAAAACTTTAGACCAAGTCTTGCTGTGAAACTATATCTTTAACTTTCAAGTTAGATGTAAGTTAAAGACATCTTTTGTTAAAAAACCAAATATTGTTTTTGTTGGAGTGATCTTTAAGAGATTAAACAGAATCATTTTTGGCTGAAAATGGATAATGTTGTAATGACTTTCTTAAGGATGCAATTAAAATGCAAATAATACCTACCGCTTTTGGCTTATAGAGGGGATTTTTTTTTTTTTTTTCAACTTTTTAATTTGTTGTTTTCCTCTTATCTTAACATTCATTTCAAGTCAAATGTGTGCACAATATTAGGCTAAACCTAGAAGTGACATTAAATGCTAAGAAAAAATAGAAGAAGTTTGTTTGTAATTATTGCATTAAAATGACACCTTTTTATATATGGCAATCACATTATCACAATTTTAATTTTATTGCTTGATTTTTTCTTGCCTTTGTTTGTACACCAATTACTTCATTTGTTTTAAGTTAAATTAAATTATATTCGTTTAGTTTTGTCTTGGGGTTTACTTTTATTAAACAAGATTAATATTGTTTCCAATACAATTTTAGATTTTGGTGCCATATTTCAAATTCACTGATCTTTTTTTTTTTTTTACACCGTGAAGGGTGAAAATCTAATTATAAAAAAAAATCCATTAACTATATTTAAATGAAATTGAGTTAAGTTAATTTATAAGCTACTTTAAAATTACTAGAAAAACTTAACATTAACTCCACAATAATCTGATCGAGCTTGAATTTGAGTTCAAATTAAGCGTTTAAATGCTTAATTTGGTAGATTTGAAAATCTATACTATATATAAAAGTATAAATAGAATAAAAAAAATTTTGGATAAAAATAGACATGTACCTTTTATATATTCACAAAAATAGTTTTAATTTGATTTTCAAAAGTTTTTAGAATTGATAAAAATAGTTTTAGTTTGTATTTTAAAATTTCAAATTTTATATTTAAAAATGGTATAAATTTAAATAAAATTAGAATAATTATATTGTATTTATTATAAAATTTAAATCAGTACATAAATTATTAAATTAGTATAAGCTTCATATTTATTTTAATTATATTATAGATAACAACGATACTAATCTTTCATATTAATTTTTTATATTATGTAATTATATTATATTTTTATTTTTATTTTTCATGCACTTTGTGAACATTTTTAAACAATTATTTTTATGTTAGTACTCTTTTTTTATAATAACTCTTAAAATGTAATATATGTTTTATATGAATTATTATCAACAATATATTATTTATTATTAACGATGTATTCTATTAATATTATAATAATCTTTATTTTTAATAAAAAACTAACATAAATTATACATTTTAAAATTTTTAACTGCGTGCATTGCACGTAAGAAAAAAACTAGTCTAATTAAATATGTATATATTTATTTTTTATTTAATATATATAACTATATAACGAAATCAAATCAAATTTGAATTCAAATATTTTAGAATTTACATATTTTATCATTTTATTTGATTAATTAAGTAGATTGGAGTTGAGTCAAACTCAAATATAGACATTATATAGAAGAAGAACGATTGTTGGTGTTTGAACTTTTCACAGTTTTTCTTATCTGTGAAGGAGTAATAGCTAGAGGTGAGCAGGAAAACAAGGTTGAAGTTAATGAGACATAGAATGAGTGTGCAAGTGATGTGAATGTGGCAGCTAATATGACACAACCATCACTAGCTGAAGATGTAAATACAATACATTTGTTCCACCTATAAATATTGAAGAGTTTTTAAGTAATGATATGTTAAGTCAGATAAGAGAGGAGGTGCATACAGGGGAGGAGGAAATTACAACGAATGACTTGCAATGTGGTAATGAAAAGACAATTGGTAGTGAGACCAATGAAAATGAAGCAAAAATATTCAAATCTTACTATTACCCTTCTTTCATTTATATTATATTAGAACTGTTGAAGTTATTAGATATCAATTCCTATAAAAATTCCTATAAAAAATGTTTCCTCTTCTTTTTTCTCTTGTCTATCGTCTTTTGAGGATTATGAAGATCTAGACAATGGTGATGGAGATCCAGATCTACTAATTGATTGTGAGTTGTTGTTAGATCAAGATAATAAAGAGCTACAAAATGCTAGACATTTACTGAGAAAAGCAAAGGAAAAAAAAAAAGAAGAGTTGGTGTAGATCCACTAAAAGTGGAAGTCAAGCTCAAACGCAAATAATTATAAAAGAATAGCTACAAAATAAAGAAGCAGTTGTTGTTGATGCTGAAAAAGTTAGAAGAAATTTTGCTAATTGTGGTAGTGAAGCAACAAATGGGGATTTATAGTTAAATAAGAGTTTAGCTTATATAAGAAATTGAGTTGTTTAGGCTTATATGAGGAGGAGAATGTTAACCGTGCAATTAGGATTAAAAGTAGGGATTGTTTTTAATCCAAATGTAGAAAAAGTAACTTTGTCATTAGGTATGACATTTAGAGGGATAAAAAAGTTCAAGGAGGTTATGACAAGGTACTCAATTCAAGAAAGGAGAGCAATTAAGTTTGTGAGAAAATATAGATTTTGAAATAAGGGTGAAATGTGCTAAGAAAATATATCCTTTGGTGATATTTGCTTCTTATGATAGTGTGTCTCATCACTTTCAAATCAAGACCTTTTTTAAAGAACACACATACTGTGACAATTAAGGATAAAAGGGTAACTGCAAAATGGATTACGACTAACTTCTTATAAAAGTATAAGTGCATTCATGCCATTAGGTTAGTAGATTTAAAGGATTTATTTAAAGAAGACATTAAAGTTAACCTCACCTTGACTCGGTTAAAAAGGGCTAAGTTACTAACAATGGAAAAATTGGAAGGGGTCTTTGAAAAAGAGTATAAAAGGTTGTGGGATTACTTAGGTGAAATTGAAAGTTCTAAGCGGCAACACCATTGAAATGAAGGTTTAAAGACTTATTCTCAACTAGTTTCATGTTTTTGATATATTGTATATCAATTTTCATTGTTGAAAAAAGGATCATTAAGAAGTTATAGAAGGATTTTGGAACTTGATGGTTATTTTATGAAAGTCACAATAAAGGGTGAAGTTCTTGCTGCAGTTAGGAGGGATGGGGAAAATCGGATGTTTCCTGTTGCTTGGTCTATAATGACTTGTGAAAATAAGGTGACTTGGCACTAATTTATGGAGTTACTAGTAAAAGACTTGAACATGAAGGGTGGCAGTGGATGGGTCATTATTATAGATAAATAAAAGGTAATAATTTATCATCTTAATGATGTATATTGTAATTTTTATACTCTTTTATCTGACATTAATCTTTATACTGTAGGGGCTACTATATGCAATTAAAAATTTACTTTCTAATGCAAAACATAGGTGTTGTGCCAGACACTTATATGCTAATTAGAGAAAGAAACACAAGAACAAGGACATGAGAAAGCAATTTTAGATGTGTACAAAGTTAAACAGTATGCCTAACTTTGAGGCAAATATGGAGGAAGTAGAAAAATTGGCTCCTACAGGATTTAATAATATATTTAACACACATCCAAGTCACTGGTGTAGGGCTTATTTTAACATTATAGTCAAGTGTGATATTGTTGACAATAATCTTATTGAAGCCTTTAATGGAAAAATAGTAGAGTTTATAAATAAACATATTTACTCAATATTAAAGGGCATTTGAAAATTGGTGATCAATAGGCTGCGAGAGAATTGATCGAAGTATGAGAAGTGGATTTGTGATTTTGGACCAGGAATACAAAAGAAGCTGTATGATAATTCTATGGAAATCATAAATTATAACATGTTTTGGATGGAGACAATGGGTTTGAGGTTGGATATAAAGGTAACACATATACGGTTGACTTAAAGAATAAAACTTATCCTTGGAGAAGTTGGAATTCAACAAGTATTCTTTGTCCTCAAGCAATATATACTATATAACACATTAAAAAAATTTAGAGGACTTTGTGCATAATATGTATAAAAAGGTTGCATATAAAGAGACTTATGCACATATGATAGAGTCAATGAACAGTAAGAAATTTTGGCCTTTAAAGAATAATAAGAAAGAAAAGGGAGAAGATTGCAACACTAGTATCAAATTCTCAAAAAGGGGAGGAAAAGCATTTTTCAGGTGTGTTATCAACAAGGGCACAACAAATAGACATGTCCACAATTAAAAAATAAAAGAGCAACAGACCGGTCAACAAGCAACATAGAACATGAACAAATAGGGCAGCAATCTTAATTAATCTAGACAACAATCTCAATCTAGAGCTATTACGTTACTGATAAGTATGTTGTTGTATGTTTACACATATAAATGATTTTTTACTACATATTGATTTGGGCAATTTTTTTTATATACTTTCAATCAATTGGAAAAAGCAAAGGCAAGTTGTGAGTTATTAATCAAGTTGAATCTAATAATGTATTGCAGTAAGTGCTTTTTATTGTAATTTGATAGATACTTTATGGTTTTATACTTGTGCCCAAAACTATTATTGTTGTTGATAATTATTGCAAGAGATTTTTGGACTTAATGGAGACCCAACAAATATTTAGGACAACATCAATTAACACCTCATCACATATGCAACAAAGATAAAAAATTTCAAATTACTATATATGTTGTTGTAACACAACCAAGTGGCTTAAGGGCTTGGAAACCAGCACTGGCATCACCAGGCTTTGCAGCACAACCCTCACGAGGTTATGGAGTGTATGCAAATTTGGTAACATCATCTGTCATGTTGAATATATGGTTTGAATCAATTTCTAATTTTTAGATACTGATTTTTTAATATATTATTTATTTTGCAACCTCAAATAATGACTTAAAGAATTATTCAACAAAGTGGTAAGGTAAGGTTAGACAATGAGCTTGAACCTAGTTTCATGACAAATAAATAAGATCACATCCATTCAGATTCAAGTTCTTTGAAAATCTTGGTTACTAGTTATATTAAAGTTTTTACAACAATCACTTATTAACAAAGTCTCCTTTTTTATTGGAGGCTAAAGTAAGTGTAAAATCATCAAGAAGGAAAGCCAAGGCTATTGAGGCTAAAGTAAGAAAGGATGGTAGCAAGACAACCACTGAAAAAAAAAATACTCCCTCTATTCCATTACAATTATCGTTTAAGATAGTGTCATAAAAATTAAAAATTATATTTAATAAATATAATTATAGGTGCAAATAACTATATAACCATTTTTTATAAAGACTAATGAATTATAATTACTTTAATAGAAAACTTATTCTAAAACCAAGATATGGGTAAAATTGGAAAGAATAATTTATTTTTTATTAGTAATCTAAAAACGTCATTTGAGTGGAATAAATTTTATTTTTTTAAAAAACAATTAAAATGTAACGAAGGGAGTAAAACAAAATCGATGTTTTAGAAAGTATATTAGAGTAGTAAATGACAATTTTTGGTAAAAGCATTTTGAAATTAAAATTGGCTGAACTTGTGAACTATTTGTGTTTCAAAATGGTTTTATGAATATTTTGTACAATTCCAAAAGAGTGTAAACTTGGAATTGGTTGGAGTTGAACATAAGAAGTATTTGTGTTTAGGAATGGTTATTTTGAAATGAATGGTTAATTTTTTTGTCAATGAAGAATGATTTGTTTATGTTAACGAATAGTTTTTTTTTTTTTTTGTCAATGAATTTATTGTTATGCCAATGAATGTGTTACGAATTTCTATTGTTTATACAATGAGCTAAATATTAATTTATGTTGTGTCTGCAAAATCAAACTTATTTTTCCTTTGAGATTTATTTATGTTGTCAGATCATTCTATGGCAAATGATTTTTTTTCGACATGAAAGAATGATCATTTTCGACATCTTATCTTTAGTTTATTGTTCTTGCACTTCATCAGACACAAATTCATGAACAAACTTCATGTTCATTAATTTTTGCAAAAAAAAACGAAGAGAAGTTATTTCAACTTACCCAAAATCAAATTAACATTGATCATTACATAATTGAAGTTCATTACATGCTATAACAAACATCAATTTTAAGTCACCTAATTAGTTAAACAAACTCTAAATGCATCAATTTCAAGTCCTAAAAAATTAATCAAAACCTAAATACCACAATTATATTTTTAAAAGAAAATAATTACAACAATCAATAGAATCAGAGCCACCAACAATCATTTTTCCCTGCATTTGCTACTCTCCAATTGTATTTCCAACCTCCCTTTATTGTTGAGAAGCCAGAGATGATTTTGCTTGATCTCTCTCAAGGTTTGTCCTCAATCCATTCAAATGTCCTGCATGCAGTTTAAATTCTCACATGACCAAAAGCACCTCCTTGGGTTAGCTCATGTAAAGGACATCTTGATAACGCGATGTTGACCATGTAGGCATCTATTTCCTGCCATTATTTCTTCCTGCTTCTTCTTCCTTGTCAATATTTTCTTCCTTCGGTTAATATTTCCTTCTTCCCATGACGGTTCAAACCCCACGGCCCCCATCCCCCTTTGGTTATATATATATTTTTTTCCTTTGTTTCTCGTTCTCTTGCTCCTTTTTTTTTTTTCCAAATATAAGGATGTTTAATAAAAAAAAAGTAATGAAAGGGTATATTAGACATTTGACAACCCCTCCACACAGATAATGATGTGGCATGTAAGCTGATTAACAGGTAATCCCCACATGAGCTGATAAGGTACTTAAATTACTGCTCTCAGAATAGAAATATTGAAATAGAACAAAATTAATGAATTCAATTACTCAATTGTAAAAAAAACTTAAAAATAACAAAATTGAAAAGTTTAAACATTAAAAGTGTAATATTTCCTATAAAGGAATAAAAAGTTTTAATTGAGTTGGAATTAAATTTAAAAATGAAATTAAATTGGAATTTAATAGTAATTAATCACACCCTAAATTGGAGTCATTATTTTGGGTAAATTGGAGTCATTATTTTGGCTTAATTGAAATGGCTAAGATGCTAGTCTTTTAGTATTAGGGAGAGACTAGGGTAAGAAATTGAACTCTGAGTGCCACTACTGACTGCACCAAATAAAGGATTACCCAAAACTGCCATAACCTAGCAACACTCCATAATCTTTATTTTCGATGTTAACAAAATTTATTTAACTTAATAATTTTCTGAATTTTGCTCTCTTATCAATTAATACTTTAAATTCTTTTATTCTCTTGAATTATTTATCTTATTTTTATTAAAAAAAAAAGGGTCATAGGACACTTAAATAATATTTTTCTCCATTATTTTACGTGTCAAAGAAGGTTGCAAAATAAAATTCAAAAGCATAGATGGCACATTGGAACGTTCCTAGGAATTAGTTATTTGCTGCCATTTGACTCTCGAAAGTTTCTGTAGCACACGCAGCCACCGCAAGTCTCTTTTCACATGTTCACTTCCATGTGTCGTTTTCTCATTCTTTTGCGTGTCGCCTCGTCGGTGCGCAATCATTGTACATCTCAAATCACTGCGCCCCTAGCCGTTTGATTTCATCATTATTTTCTGATTTCAGCACGACATCGTAATCATGGGGTCGCACTTTTCTTTGTATTTTAATCATGTATGCGATCAGATGTGCTGGATCTTTTTATCTGATACTATTACGTGGTATTATTACTTTTTTTAATTTCTATATTGTTTTTGTAAATAAAAGTAACTTCTTTATAAAATATTTAAATATAAAATAAAATAAAAAATAATAATTTAAATATATTTATTGAATAATTTTCATAATAAAATAAATTTTAAAATAAAATTAATTCTATTTTAATTTTAATTAAATATTTATTATAAAAATATCAAATGACATAAATTTATCTCAGTACATTTCTAAGATTCAACATAAATAACTTAATTGCCTACGTGGATTATTATTGTGACATTAGTATTTGATTTGAAAACTACGGAAATGAAGCCAAAAGAAGATAGTGAAAACTCAACGCGTGTAGAATCCCAACACAGGATATAGAACTTGCAAGCTTGCACGTTATGTCGTTTTCACTTTTTCAATATATTAAAATTAAAATTAAAATTAAAATTAAAATTATATATATATAGTACTAATAAATTTTTTAACACATGTATTAATATATATTTAATTTTAAGAATGTTCTTAATTATTTATCATGTGTAAATATTTTATTTTTAAAATAATTTATTAATTAAATTAATATATTTTAGTATCAGATAAATGACATATATATATATATATATATATATATATATATATATATATATATATATATATATATATATATATATATATATATATTTAAAATATCATAATTAACTATTATATATACAATATGTAATAGTAAAAATGTAATATATTTAAAAAATTAAAATTTTAGGAAAAAATTCCTTACAAATTCTAATCTTTTTATACCATGTGGTAATGGGGTCCATACAAAAAGGATAATCTATCATGCTTAATATTGATCAAATATTTTATTTTGTTTACAAGAATAAGCCAAAATTTGATGTTCCATTAATATGAAATTAAATAAAATTACCTGATTAATAATATTTAATTAAATCTCATCTATACAAGCTTTTTTTTTTTTTTAATTAAAATTTTGTGAAAAATGAGAACAACACACATATATATAAAAATATGAGGACATGTGGTCTAATTAGATTTTGAAACATTACATTTAAATGACTATATATATATATATATATGGAGAATGTGGGTGGGTGTGTTACGAAATATATTTGATTGGAGTAAAAGAATATCAAATTCTTAAACAAAAGTGTAATGAAAATGATTTGGCCGGCCAATCATTTCATTTTCTTTTTTGAAATCAAATTGATATATTTTTCGTCTCAATTGCAAGCTTACACATGGCATGTGTATTCGGTCTATAAAAACATACATGGAGATCAATACCAATTAATTGGATTCCTTTGATATGCCTTATTATAGTGTTCAGGAGTTTATGTCACACATAATCATATTATTCATATATCATTATTGAACACAACTATGAAATCATTACTAAAATAAGAATTGAGAATTCCTTTTAGCATTATAAAAATGTTTTTTATATTTAGTAGTAAAATATTTTTAGAGGACACCAATAATCGTTGGATCAATTGATAAATGATTCTACTCATTTAAATAACATTTTCAATTTTCAAACCATGATATATATAGTCATGTTAAATAGTTATTATAAAAAAAAAATTAACTTTTGTAATGTTTCACGAGTTCATTGAATTCTAAATATTGATTATTTAAATTAAAAAGATATTTTTAATTAACTAACATCTATCTAAAAATGATTCAATAGAAATATTTTAGGGATCACTTCTTTGTAAAGATATCAAAGAATTGTTTACAAAATTAATTTTTATCTAATTTAATTTAAAAAATATATGCAAAAATTTATCATATGGTCACCATATTAAGTGTGAACTTCTCATAAAAGTTTGATAGTCGTTGTATTGTTCTTGGAAAGTACCTTTTCCTTTTTAGTGTGGTCCTACTCCAACGTATGTAAAGGGTAAAAGAGAAATATAAAAACGGAAATCAATATCTGAATTCAAGACTACTTTTCCAAGTCCTTCAGCTAAATATAACAGTATTTGAAAATGATGCTGCATTCTTCTTATGATATCATCTAAGTCTTTTATGCCTCTACACTATATGTGGCTAATTCCAGAAATTTCAATAGCCCATATAAAGTTCTATTGAATTTTTATCCTCTAATATAATTAAAATTAAAAAATTTACGCAATTAAATTTATTACATTTTCATTAATTAAAAATAGAATATTTAGAATATATGTCACGTAATATTTTGAATTTAAAAAAATTAATTAAATAATACCATTTCATTTTAGCATTTTTTTAATAATAATGTACAACAACATGTTTTATTGTACATATGTCTAACCGTTTCAAATAAAAAAGGAGAAATTTGAATCCGAAATTTCTAATGATACTACAAAAATTTCACCTCTAAATCAAACATTATTGGCCATCCGCCTAATAATGTTGATAAATCGTAAATGTCCAAATGAAAGTGATGACTACCAAATTGTGGAAATAACCCAAATCTAAAGTTGAAGAAAACTATTTCCATAAAAAAAAGAAAAAAAAAAGTTGAAGAAAACTATGTTTACTTGGTCTTTAATTATATGGAGTGTTTACTTGTCGCTACTTCAAGAGCGTGTGGAAAAGTTTTACTTGATTTCGTTGTTTAAGTTGGGGCACATCAAAATGCGTGATTGAGGGTTTAGGCCAGTAAATCCTGATTGCTGAGATGGGTCAGCGACAAATCCACTACCTAATTTGATTTAGTCCCAAGTAAACCAACAAAAGTCAGAATCATTGTGATGAAGATTAAATTGGTAATAAACTATGCTTGTGGTTTGGGATTTGGACTGCTAGTGAACGATCACTTCAAATAATTATTGTTTTTAAGAAATTTCACTACGTGACCCATTTAATCTCATTTGTTATTCCTTTTTATTTTTTAATTTGAAAGTTTTTTTTGCTTTTTTTTTCATTTTTTGCCTATTTAATTTTTATATTCTAAATAATTTAATTTTGAACTATTTTAAACTAAACTAATTATTGTCTTTTTCAATCAAATATTCACTTTTATTAGTATTAATAATAAAAATAAAAATCCTTCTTTTCATATATTATATAATTTTTTTTTTATTATTTCAGTTATTATTTGTTTCTTTTTTCGGTTGTTTTTTTGTTTGTTACAATTAGGTTGTTGTGTATAACCTTTAAAAAATGTATTGATTTTATTTAAATTAAGCGTAAATAATTTTAAAATTATGTAATATTGTTTTTAGAACCATATATTATTGTCAATGTAATATGTAAAAACGTCCACAATTTTATCTAGTCTGCTGTCAGTTGCTTCACTAGGATTATTCACAAGTGTTGCTTGTGATCATCTTCTTGCTTGGTTCTTGATCGATTCGATGTTAAAGATTTGTAAATAAGATAACCAAAAATCCCTAGAGTAAGGAACCAAGATGCAAAGAAGAATAAGCAATTTCATGGTGATGATGTTCAAGCTCAGAAAGAGAATAAGAAAATGTAGAGAATAAAGAAACAAAGATTAAAGAGAGCAAGAAACAGAGAGTTTTTTGAAAATGATTGCAGAGAAAGATTAGAAAATGTGTTTTGGGAGACACAGGCGCGAAAGCTATAGATTTGAAGATTGGCTAATTCTGTTGTAGGGAGAGTTGGTTTTTTTTTTTATGTTAACATACAGAAAATAACCCAAAACGCAAAGCCCAATAATACAAAGGGGAAGCAAGATGCAAAGAAGTATAATCAACTTGGGGGCTCATGATGATGATGTTTAAGAACAATAAGAGAATAAGATAATGCGGAAAATATATAAATTAAGAAACAAAGAGTTGTCTTGGATTCGGAAGACAGAGATAGAGCCGCCAAAGTAATGGGTTTTGATTGATTGAAGAAGAGAAAAGGAAGAAGATTTTTATCAACTGAAAAAGATTCTGATTTCGGTAAAAAAAAAAAAAAAAGATTCCGATTGATTGAAAAAAAAAAATCAAAGAAGAAAAAGAAAGAGGATGAGCATTTGAAGGAAAAAAAAAAGAAGATAATGAAAAAAAAAGAGAGAAAGATAGAATATTTATTAAAAAAAATTAGTTTTGAAATAATAAAAAATTATTATTATTTTGGATTATATGTGGGGACCCTTTTTTTGTTAAGCCAATAAAAATCCATTGGATTATAAAATATTTTTTTGACTAGTTCATTGGATTCTAACAGGTCCGATCCTAGGTATAGGACTCCATGCATAAGGCCCATATATATATATATATATATATATTAAAAATGTTTTAAATAATTTTTTTTCCTATTATATTTTTTTTAGAATTAGTGACTCTATTTTATTTATAAAATAAAATTTATTTTTTAAATAACTTTACTATTAAGTATGTCAACTAAATTTTATTCAACGATATTAAAAGTAAATATAATAAAATTATAGTTTTAATTTATTCATCTATTCTTTATGTTGTATTTTATTATCTTTCAATTAAATTATTTGCTAGATAATTTTATTTTTATTTTTAGATTCAAAATATCTTTAAAAATTTATTATGTTGTAGTTAAAGCCGGAACTAAGGGAAAGGGACAAGTGGAAGCCATTATCTCCTTTTAATCAATTAAATTTTACTATAATCCTTTAAAATTTATAAGTTCACCATCTTTCACTAAAATTTAATTGATTTCGCATACTTTCAATACAATAAATTAAATATATTATATGTAGGCGGCGGGGTTAATTGCATCCAAGTGTTAGCGACCACGACATTGTGCGAGCTCAGGGCTCATTAGAAAATACACAATGGGCTTGGGGCCCAATGTCATGACCCAAAACAGGGGGGTCATGACCGACGCTAGGGAACGAGAATTTTTTCGAATCCGAAACCCATGACAAGCCTTAAAGAACATATAAAAGCATGCAATACTAATAAAATATCTTGCACCGAAAATTAAAATCTCATAAGCAATAATGTAACTCATCAGCTGATTTAATAACACAAACTTATCTCATATATATAAAATCTTTTAATACAAATTCTCGGTTCAAACCTTTAAAATTTAAATTTCAAACATATATAATACATACTGCTCACTAAAACAACTACTACAGTGTATAGAATACAAAATAAAATCAAGTAAGCAGTTTACATAATAAAACCGGGGCAGAAGAAATCTGGCGTAATGGTTTGCTATTGGGGTCTGAGGACGAAGACTCTCCTGAAAAATGAATTAACGGAGGGGAGTCAAATCTCACTGAGTGAATTATTATAATATATATACATGCATAGCTAAATGATAAATGCACACATTCAATAGTATATATATAATAAATATATATACAGGCAAATACACACAGATGCAGCAAAAATCATTTTATATAATGCTGAACATAATAACTGTTTCTAAAGGATCAAATAGAACCCTAAATGATCGCAACCTCAAATAGTGTTAGACAACACTCTAGCCATACAGGCTCACTTATTCCAAATAAATTCACTTGTTCCATTTGGACAGTAGACTGGCCCCGAGACACTAAGTCAACCGAGTTTCAGCAGTCTGACTGTTAATGTGATTTGCCCCGAGACACTTGGTCAACCGAGCTCCAGCAATCACACTCTCAAATCATATCTCCCATCAATCAAAGCAATCCAATCAATATCCATAAATAGGTTAGTAATTTAACCTAAATTCTATCGTCGTACTGGTACGTACTCGGTCCTAATACTGCCCACTAGGTAGCACGTTCTATTGATATCCTTCATTTAAAATAAATCCATACATTCATAAAATAAATGATGCATGACATTAATTAAAATGACAATATAAACCATATATATACTAAAAATATACCAAAAATAAATCAAGTATATTTCGAGTATATATACATCAAATAAATTCAATTTAATTATAAAATAAACCAGAAATAAACTATACATATACTTAAAAACATTTTAAGTATAATTCAATAATAAAATATGCATTGAATTTAAAATATACCAAAATATACCTAAACAATTATTAAACCATTTATGCATATTTCATAAAATTTAAACATACATTTCTAGAACATGCAATCCTAATACACGTATATATAAAATAACAACTCACAGTTGTGCGCTCCACGTGACAGGTCCGACGAGCCTGGTCCACTAGGTCTCGGTCTCGACGCAACTAAACAAATAAACGACAACACGAAATCAGAGTAAATCTAACGAAATTCTAAAGACTTGACCTAAAATACTGGACACAGAATAGGAATAGAGATTTGACCGGATGTCACGTTTTACAAGAATTCTATCAAAAATTCGGCAGAACCTCCCCTGTAAAACAGACATCTCTCTACTCAAAAAGTATAGTCGATCCTGTAAAAAAACACACTTCGAGAATATACAGTCACACAACTCCTCGATCGGACTCCCAAACTACGATTCTACCGATCGAGGTTCACAATTCACGAGGTATACACAGAATATATGAAAATGCCAAAAATACCGAAAATACCCTTTATATATCAACATATAGAAATTTAGGTATTTAAACACTAAAAATAATTATTTTATCGATAATTACATAAAAACCCTAATTTTAACAAAATATTATTAAAAATCTATAATTCTCAATAAATTCATAAATATTAATTGAAATTCATTTTATAAATCCAAATTACATAATTATCCCAAAAACATATTAACAATCAATAAAAACTCATTTATTTACAAAAATAGTATATTATATATAATTTGAAAATAATTTTTGAAAAATAGTTTTAATTAGTTAAAAATAGTAAATAATTTGTAAAAATCATTTTTATACCTCAAATAATTATTAAAACCAATATAATTTAATTTTCAACCAAATTAGTACCAAATTACCAAAATACCCTTAATATATATAAATTCACATAATATACAATAATTATTCAAAAATTCACTAAAAATTATACAATTGCTCAAAAATTAATTTCTAAATATATAATTCAATAAAATAAATAATTATACTCAATTAACCAATTAATTTTAACAAAATACTTATTTATTCTAATTTTCCAAAATTCACCTAAACTAAATAAAATTATAATAATTACACAAAAATTACAAATTAATTTCTAAAATTAATTTCAACCTCTATAAACACCAAAAATCATAATTTCATAATTTATTTAATTAATTTATGAAAATTAGAAAATATTAATAAAATAATAAAAAATTCACAAAAATCAAAATAAATTCCAAAAATTCTAAAAAAATTACAGGATGTAGATTGAGCTACTAGGAACAATTTTTTGGAAAGAATTTAGCTTGAATCATTAAGATCGAAGTTCAAAAAATTAAAGAGCTCAAAATGGCCGAAATAGAAAATTGATCACCAACAAAAATGTAGACCAAAAAAAGTGAAACCAAGCTTAGAAATGCACTCACTGGATCTCAAGGAAGAGATTGAGACCGACAATGTCCAATTTGGTGGCCGAAATCGGCTTGAACGGCGTTGAGTGTGAGTTTCAGTTTTCCGGCCAAGAAATGACCAAATCACGCCGGAAAAGGGAGTGGCAGGTGGCGGAGCAAGTTGGAAGGGAAGGTGGCACGCCAGTAGGCACACCAAAGGTGAGGAAACGGAGTTGTAGCACCAAGAATGGGAGGAGGGGGCATCGGGCGATGAAGAGGAAGAAGGAGGGGCATGTTTTGTAATTTTATCAAACTTTATATATATATATATATATATATATATATATGATAATGTGATCATGCATGGAATCATGCAATTATATAAACAGACTAACGTAAATAATTATTATTTATTTAGGTTTTAATTTTTTCAAAAATAAAATTTTCGAAAAAATTTTACGTAAAAAATTTAAAATAATTAAAAAAATAACTTTAATAATTAACAAACTAATTAATAGTCAAATATATTTATTAAAATTATTAACACTGCATATCCCGATGCAGTTTAAAAATATATAAAATCTCGGGATATTACACCCAAAATGGAGATGGAGTCGCTATCCGAATAAAAGCCGGGACACACTATATAGCAACCGGATTCCACAGAGGTTCCCAGAAGCCATCATCAGATATCAGGTTCGGAAACTGGGTATGAGCTTTTGGAATGCTCACCCAACCTTGTGGCTGGCCTCTGTGTGTGTTTCATATTTTATTACCTTTGATTATTAAATTATTTCCTTATTAACATGCTAATCACGATTGGTTTCCAATTTTAGATTTTATTATAAGTTTGCACATTAGTTTCATTTCATGCTTATGTCCTGACATTCAATCACAAATAAAATAAATAATAATAATTTATAACCATTCATTCCAAATAAAAGGGGAGAAGGATTAAGGAGTACAACTTTTGGTGTAAATAAACATAAAAGATACTAAAAATAAACCATACATAAACTAATTAATTATACAAATCAAAACACCAAATAATTAATCACCAAATAATTCTTGCAACAAATATGCGTTAGTTCTGTCTCACAAACAACAACAATATCTATAAATCATTAACAAATAATATACACAAATAAAAAGGAATAAATTCACAAAATAGTCCACTAACATAACATAATAATATCACATGGAAACAATAATGATCAACATGGTAATCATGTATACAATCAAGAAATATAACAAATTAAGAAAGGAAATCATACCAAATATACAAGATAATAATTGAAAATTAATGTAGAAATATGCAAAATTCTAGTCAAGTCCTGACCAAGAGGCGACATCTCATCTCCTCATCATGAAGAGGCGATGCCTCTATGAAGAGACGTTGCCTCCTCAACAGAGGCAGGAACAATCTACATTTTTTAAATCCTAAGAAACTCAATGATTATACAAATAAATAAGAAATAGACACAAATATACAAATATCAACAATCAATATTCAGTTTCTCATGCAATCATGCTTCTCTATAACATTAAATAAGTAATATAGCCCAAGAAAACACACAAAATAGTAACAAATCAAAGTTTTTAATGAAGATAAAGAACTTAAAGGTTAAAAATAGGGAGACTCATTGCCTTAGATGAGCAAATGCTCCTAACTAAACCCTTAGAGCTTGGTAAATGGGGTAGTGGCTTTGAATGCAAGAGGATTCCTTCCTCTTTTTAAAGGAGTCAAGTCTTCTAAGCTTCCAAGTCTCTTCCTTCTTCTCCTTCTTCCTTTCTTCTTTTTTTTCTCTGTTTTTTTCCTTTTTTCTAGACTTTTTTTTTTCAAGTTGCCATCCTCTTTTTCTCTCATGCTCCCACATCCTTCTTTAAAGCCTCTCACCCTCTCCCTTTTGTCAATTTCCTAAAAACTCATTCTCACCCTCTCCCCTTGCTTTTTTCATTCCCTAGACTTTTTTCCCTACTTTTTCCTTTCTTTTTACGTCAAAAAATTACTAAATCTTCAGCAGGTGAGCCCTTCAACCACTGTCATTAATGATATTTAATGCTGCAGAGGGTGGGTATGAGAGGCGTCGCCTTACCAATGTCTTGGGTGAAGAGGCGATATGTCTTCATTAAGGTGATCGCCTTTTTACCAAGGCTAGGTTAGGGCCTTTGGGCCAATAGGCAATGAGCTTGGGCTTTAGCTCAATTTTGGGCTTGGATATGGTATTTTTGGGTTTGACTCAATGTTTTGGGCTTTCGGAGTCGATTTTAAAGAAGTCTCGGGCTCCCCTTGCATTCAAAACTTAAACTTTCTCATCATTGGGCTTTTATTGCTGGTTGATCAAACAGACAGTGTCCATACTATATGTAGGCGATGGGGTTTAGCGCACGCCCAAGTGTTTGGCAACCACGACACTGTATGGGCTCGAGGCCCACTAGGAAATACAATATAAGTCTTGGGCCTATTCGGAGATGGAGTCGCCACCCGGATAAAAGCCGGGATACACTGTACATCAACTAAATCCCATGGAGGTTTCCAGAATCCATCATCAGAGATCAGGTTTGGAAATATGAGCATTTGAATGCTCACCCAACCTTGCGGTTAGCCTCCGTTTGTGTTTTGCATTTTATTACCATTTAATTATTTAATTATTTCCTCATTTACCACGTGTAATGAAATTGCCTTCGGATAATTACCAGATTTTATAATTAAGTCTGAGTTTGCACATTAGTTCAATTTCATGCCTTTAAGTACCAACATTCAAAAAACGCAGTAAATAAAATAAATAATAATTTACAACCATACATTCAAAATTAAAAGGGAAAGGGATTAAGGATTACAATGCTTTTTAGGCTAAATAAAAGAATAATGTACAGAAAATAAACCAATAAAGTAACATAAAAGCGACAACATAAAATGGATAACTAACAAAGGTGACTACTTGATAGCATAAATCAATCAAGTAATTCCTACAAATAATACACGGTTAGCCCTTCCTTTCACAAAAAAATGAAGTCACATGTAATGATACTCACAAGGAGACTCTATATATATATAAAAAAAGGGTTTTCACATTACGAACTAAAGAAACCATCAAATAGTCAAGATAATCACCATCATGCAATCATACAGACATATTTAAGGTCAAAAGGGGATGTATTAAAGTAAACATCATAGCAAACAAAAAACAAAGCAGGAAGCGGGTTAACCTTGTCAATGAGGCGGTCGCCTCATTGATGAGGCGACGCCTCATCAATAGGGGAACTTGCCTTATTGCCAAAAGAGCATGAGGCACATACATAAAAGGGGGCCTCTTGGGGGCCTGTCAATGGGGCGATTACCTCATTGAGATGAAGTGACTCCTCAAGAGGCGTCTCCTGATTACCAGGCTGGCTCTGACTCCCAAGACGTACAGACTTCTACTCTAAGTAACAAAAACATGCATATACACACTCTACACTCATCATACTATGACTACATATGAAAGCATTCAAAGATCCATCAATAAAATAAGATATCAAGCATGACATACTAGAGGTAAACCTAAAATGTGCTAATGGCTCAGTTACACATAAACAAGAACACACAAAATGATGAACATGTCAAGTTTAAGTGCAAATTTTATACCAAAATAAGAGGCCCTCAGAGCAATTTTGAATGAGATTCTTGCTAGGATGTGGTATCTACCTTTGACATAAGTTTCTTCCTTCTTCTCTTATGGAGAAAGTGGACTTCTTTGCTTCAACCTTCCTCCCCTTTCTTGAGGACATTTTTTCTTTTTTTTCAGAGCTCCTCCTATTTTTTCTTTCTTTTCTAGAGCCCTCCCTTTTTTTTTCTCCTTTTTTTCTTCTCTCTCTTTCCTTCTCTTTTATTCCTTAGCTTTCCCATGCCCCTCAGCCTCCTAGCCCATTATGGGCTCTCATAGCCTTTTTTCTTTCCCTAAAAATCTTTCCCTTACACAAGAAAGAGGTCTGGAGAGTAGGGCCAGCACCACTTGACCGTTATGATTGCAGCTGCATTAAATGCAGCTACAAGTGGGCTGCCATAGGGGCGGTGCCTCATCGATGAGGCAATCGCCTCTATGATGAGGCGATTGCCTCATTACACTGAGGCAATGCCCTTTTGGCCAGGGCCTACGTTGGGCCAAGCGGGCTTGGTCCAAATATTGATAGTTGGGCTCGGCTTTGGGTTTTCAAGTCCACTTTCCACTTAGAGATTCAGGCTTCATCCTCATGTCCAAGTTCACATTCTCATCATTGGGCTTGACAATGGGTCAGTCAAACTGAGCAACCCTAATTCGTCCCCTAACACTTATCGACCGAATCGGGTGTCTACAGTTTGCCCCCTGATTTTTGGAAAAATTGAATGCATGCAATGACAATTTTCCAAAAAATCACATGCATAACAGTGAATAAACAATAAGATGAGCAACGTACCTAACTCTCGGGTCTCACCCGAGAGATGAATCCTACGTGACCTCGATCTTCGGGTTTTCCTGGCCCGATCAGCCACTTATTAATATTTGATAGAGATATTTGAAAACTGCTAACCTCGGGTTTTCCTGGCCTGACCCTTACAACATTGGAATTCAATTCTCGGGTTTTTTTGGCCCGGTCTTCGCAATACTGAAACTTGATTCTTGGGTTTTCTTAGCCCGATCTTCGTAACACTGAAACGTGATTCTTGAGTTTTCCTAGCTCGATCATTACTGGGGATGTGGTTTTCAAATTTTCCTGGTCTGATTATCACTCTTCTAGGGACATAGACTTTCAGGTTTTCCTAGCCCAGTTATCTTTTGCTTCTGACTTCGAGGATACTACCCGAACAGTCATCTTGATCCTTCGAGCTTCGAGGATTCAAACCCGAACAGCCCTTTTTTGAGCTTCGGGGATTCAAACCGGAACAACCCTTTCTTTGAGCTTTGGGGATTCAAACCTGAACAACCCTTTCTCTGAGCTTCGGGGATTCAAACCCGAACAATCCTTTATCTGAGCTTCGGGGATTCAAACTCGAACAGTCCTTTCTCTGAGCTTCAGGGATTCAAACCTGAATAGCCCTGCCCTTGAGCTTCGGGGATTCAAACCCGAACAACCCTTTTCCTAGAAACTTCATCTCAAAAATCCCTACTCTGAATTCTGCCTCCCTAGTATGCGGCGT
This sequence comes from Mallotus nudiflorus, assembly GCA_947683625.1. Taxonomy (NCBI): domain Eukaryota; kingdom Viridiplantae; phylum Streptophyta; class Magnoliopsida; order Malpighiales; family Euphorbiaceae; genus Mallotus; species Mallotus nudiflorus. Next base: position 1,084,442 of record CANTUR010000213.1, on the reverse strand, counting down.
TAATTTCCAACCATCGTTTCATTTTTTTTTTAGGGGAAAACCCTACTTCTTTGCTTGCTATAAAACTAACTTATTCCTTTTGTCCTTTCTCCCTTTTATTTTTTATCACTTTTTCCTTTTCTCTCTTTTTCTTTTCCTTACACTTCTTGTACTCCTTGCATCCTTCCCTCTTTTACAGATAATGAAGAATGAGAGAACACCCCCTGTACCTGGGTAGGATCGTATCCCGCCTCTTGTTAATGCTTCTAGGAGCTTGGGATTGACTCGCAGAGACTCGATTCCTCTTTTGGCAGACCTAGGGTCCCACATTTGCTTGTCTGCGTTCGGAGAGGTTAGTACCCCATAATTTCCTACAATATTACGTTGGGTCAGTAATTAATCAAACATGATTATCAAGTTAAGACATTAATTTATTAAGAAAATGAGAAATCCATGCTTTAATCACCAAAAATTGGGAACTGTACCTGTCCCACCTTACAGAGGCGATCGCCTCATCGTAGAGGTAATCATCTCATTGATGAGGCGATCGCCTCATCGATAAGATGATCAGCTTCTGCGAAGAGGTGATAACATATCGCCCTTTCACAGAGCCAATCGCCTCTCAAATGAGGCCATCGCCTGTGTGGTGAGGCGATCGCCTCTATGATGAGGAGATTGCTTCATCAATAGGTCAAATCGCATAGTCTAAAAGTGCATTCATTCTGAATTCCCTTTCTGAAGCCATAGTATGCATAAATTTCACTTCCCTATCTATTGTTTGTAGTATAACACTCAGACGTTCAAGGGTGCCGGGAATTTTCATGGAGCCCGGGTTTTCTTCAGTGACTTGACTGATAAGTAGAGGGATCGAATTCAGGAGATAGGGTTTGAGGACTTTGTACTCTCACTTCCATTCAAGCAGGGGCACACGGATTACCAACCACTGTATGCCCTGATGGAGAAGTGGTTTGATACGACCCACACCTTCCACCTTCCATTCGGGGAGCTTACTCTAGACCCTATATCATTTACTGCCATCACAGGGATTGCCTGTGTTGAGGATCCTGTTCCCTTTGATAAAAGTCTACATCATCTGTCTCTGGATAAGGCCGCATATATTAAATGACTTTTGGGGATGACTCCTAACATGAAGGGGATTCATACCCTTAAATTGGACTTGATCAGGAGCTTCTGCACTCGGGATCGGGTCACAGCGATGGTTTCTCCCTTTGAGATTGACCAGGTGGTGAGAGCTTTTTTGCTTTACCTACTCGGTACCACCTTCTTCGCTGACACCGCCAACTCCATCGATCTGATGTTCCTACCAGCCCTTTGGGATCTTGAACAGATTCCCACATTCGATTGGGGTAGCTGTGCCCTGGCATACTTATATCAGAGCATGGACGAGGTGGTTCGAGGGGCTAGGAGGTTTTACGATTTTTGGCATGCTGTTCTGGTACGTCATGATCCCCTTTTTCCTTTATCTTATTTTGACCCCCATTGCTTACATCAGTCTTCTCAACTTCTCCTATTTTATTTTTCAGGTCTGGGCTCTAGAGCTAGAGTTGCTTGTGGGCATTACCCAAGTGGGAGACCACTTCCCGGCCCTCGGTAAGTGGGGCGCCAACTGCATCGTGAAGAGGCACCTAGCGCGAGTTCATATCCATGGACAACACTTGAACTCCCTGACACAGGATGCGGTACCTACAAAGCACAAACCTTCTTATTAGTAAATTATTCACATTCAATTTACTTACATATCGACGTCTCTTTTCTTTTCAGATTCGAAACGACTTGTGGGGGTCCGAGGACACTTGGTCCATTGAGATGACTCGCTCCAGGACTTTATCTCCAAAAAGGGTACTCTTATGTGGCCCTGGGTATCAAGCTTGGTACTTGGGGGAGCGGGTCTTAAACTGGAGGGTAAGTGTTAGAGCTAGGCGGGTCCCCAGGTCCCCTCCTGACAATATGCTTTGGGCTCATGAGCTGAAGGGCGACGACCTTGCTCAGGCTGTTGTAGGCTCACTAGCTGTAGATCACATAGTTCGCATGAAGAGCTAGTATGCAGAGTTCATCCGCACCCACCTTCTATTGACGGTCCCCTTCCAATCCGCTTCTACCTCTCAGGTAAATCCTTGTCGGTTCTCCTTTTCTTATAAATTCATTGCATTCTTAACATGTCCCTCTTGTTTTCGTCTTTAAGCTGCGCCTGCTAGGCCCGTGGCCTCGATTAGGTCTCGAGTGCGGGAGAAGGAGCCCTTGAGGCGTCGATTGGATCCGGGCGAGGAGGAGACTTCGGCAACTGGCGAGGAAGCCAGGCCGACTACTGCCCCCAGTTTTGAGTTTATCCCAGGAAACTTCATCCACATCCCCGACCCTCTACCTCGATGTTGGGTTCCCCCTGGAGAGTTATTGCACCAGTTATTGGCCTTGGACGAGGACTTGACCCCTGCATGGACCCCTGGTGGTGTTACTTACGTATGTTCTTTTCCTGACCTGCTTTCTCTATAATTCTCAAACCAAATGTTAGTTCCAACATTTATTTCAATAATGCAGATTCCGCTGGAGCTGGGCCTATATATGTATCACATGATAAAGGCCCATAGAGACTACATGTTGGAGGTCACCCAGTAGTAGAGGGTAAGAATTTCATTATTTTCTACATGTATGCATGCTTGCATGGTTTACTAACCTGCGATTTATCTGAATAGGATCGGGATGAGGCTAGTAGGGCGAGGATCGCCACCCTCGAGCGTCAGATTTACATATTTCAGATTGATGAGGATGACGAGGATAAAGACAGGAGTGGCAGTGGCGCCGGGGGAGAAGATGACCCTGAGGGTACGGGATCAGATGCTTGACGTTCCAAGGTTAAAATTTGTGTAGTCTCTAAGTAATGAACATAAAATTTTACTTTTAGAATTTATGAACAGAATGTTTGCAGAACTCAACATTTTCCTCGATTAAATTCATTTATTTTTCTTTTCTCATTTCTTCACATGTGAGTTGATTTCAATGTTTGCATGCATAACTGTCCCACTATACTCCAACAACACTTATTTAGACTGTGTGACTCAAAGAAATACAATCGGCCCGTATTCCTGATGAGGCAATCGCCTCATTAAACCCTGGTGAAGAGGCGATCGCCTCCTACTGCTGAGGCAGCGCCTTATTGATGAGGCGATCACCTCATTGATGAGGCGACCACCTCAGCAGCAGGCGATCTTACCCCTATAAAACCCATATTCCTGTGTTTGACCTAATTTTTGAATCCCCTTCGTCCTTCCTTTTCTGTTTCTCCCTCTAAGTGTCTCTGAAAAGCCATAAACATGACAGAACAAAGTCTGAGGTCCCTACAGTCGATTTTGAAAGGTTTGGATAACAAGTCTTAGGTCGGATTAGAGCCGTTTCATCTCGCGGTCTTTAAATCACTCCATACTAGGAGAATTAATTACCCTTTTCTCCATGCCATGGTTCAATTTTAGGATCCTCAGAAACATATTTTTTGGCCCAACACAATAGAAATATGTCCCCTACCGGAGGAATTTGAGGTAATTCTCAACCATCATACAGATTTTGCTTGCCAACTTATAATTCCTGCTCTTGAAAACCTGGATTCTCACTCCATTCAACAATAAATGGTGCGTATGTTCAATCTTTCACCTCGATCCTCCTTCCACTGTATCTCTGGCTTAGAAATCAAATTAGAGTCCCTCCTCAAAGTCATCATGATTGTGGACAAAGGGGAAACTTATTGGCTCTGCATGTTATCCCTCTATTTATATGCTTAATTTCTACTGGTTTCCCCCTCAGGGCACTGCGATATGAAGATCCTCTCCATCCTCGATCAAGTGGAGTCAAGGCTCAATCCCTTCCCTCTCATCTTAGCAGAAACCATCATTGGATTGGATGACTTCATAAGGACGCGACGATTCTCCGAAAGCCCCTTTTTGTTGGAGGTAAGTTTCCTGTTGCCCTCCTTTACTTTTAACTGCCAATACTGCCTATATCTAAACATTTGCAATCCCATAGATGTGGCTTTATGAAAAGCTGGGCTTGATTAAACCTCCCCAAGACATTAGGCGTTATCAAGCCAAGCATTATCGAACAAGGAAACTACATCCCATCCCTGCAGACATTCGTGGCTAGCTATCAACATTTCCTGATACACTGATTCACTGGATGTGTCCCTGGTGGGGGTTGCAACATGTGACCCTTTAGTCTTATACATATTATGTCCCGACTGTCGGTCTCCATTTTGCCACTTTCTACATTCCAGCCCGCCTCTGTCGCTAATACGGTCATAAACAATTGATTATGGAGCCTGTTCATGAGTTCGAGCCAGGGCCGCTTTCTCAGAATTTCCTGGACCACCCAGTGGTGACTTGGCCTTAAAGAGTCATGCTACGACAGTGATCAGACCACCGATGATCATTACAAAGCATGGGTTTGCTTGCAACAGATAGAAAGAGACGAAATTATTAAACATAAAAAGACAAGAGAATTACAAATGTTAAGTTCATAGGGTAGGCAACAAAAGAAGAGAAAACAAAACTAGCTTATAGAATGAAGTCGTCATTTTCCCTTTTGTTAGAAGTAGTTTCCCTTTTGTATTAGTTAAACGGCTTGTAATGGACACATTATGAAATGTTTAACGACAATTGTAGCAATCCATTTCATTTCATTTAAGCACAAACATATATACATTTTGCTTCTAGTACATCTCATGTTATTAGTTGGCTTGCCCTTGCAAGTTTTCCAACTAATCATTTTGTGCCTCTCCTTCCCCTTTTACATGTCCTTAACTTTTGCCTAGACCACCTCTTTTAAGGTTTTTAGTCCAACAGGACCCCCTCTTTTTTTTTTTTTGGTCTCTAACTTTTTCCTAGACAGCCTCTTTTCGAGGTTTTCTCCCTAGCGAGACTTTTCACAGAAAGTATTTCTTGAGCTTGTCTAGGTTGATGGGTTCTTTGAACTCGTTTCCCTCCATATTAGACAAAATGGCAGTGCCTTTCAAAAATAGCTTCTTTACTAGATACGATCCATCCCAGTTGAGCTTAAACTTTCCACGAGGATCGGTCATGACTGATCTTGTGAGTTTCAACACCAGATCCCCCTCTCGAATCTTGCATGGCTTGATCTTCTTATTGTAGGCACGAGCTATTCTTCTGTGATACAACTAAGAATGATATATAGCCTTTATCCTCTTTTCATCCAGCAAAGTCAACTGAGCCAACCAACCTTCGACCCACTGATACTCGGGGAGTTTAGACTCCAGAAGGACTCTCAATGACCTTATCTCAACCTCTACGATCAAAACTGCCTCACACCCATAAACTAAGGAGTATAGAGTGACCCCTGTCGAGGTTCTAACAGTGGTTCGGTACCCCCATAATGCAAATTATAAGTAATCAGCCCAATCACAGTAATTTTCTAGCATTTTGGCCAAGATCTTTTTCACGTTCTTATTTGCTGCTTCCACCGCTCCATTTACCTGTGGCCTATATGGAGATGATCTGTGGTGTTCAATCTTATAGTCCTTTAGTAGTGTGGCTGTCTCTGCTCAAAACTAAACACCATTGTTAGTAATTATGTGGTGCGGCAGACCATACCTACAGATTATATTCTTTTCGATGAACCTCGACATCTACCTCACCCCCACGGTAGCATAAGATTTAGCTTCAACCCACTTGGAGAAGTAGTCGATGGCCACAATGATGTACTGATCGTCATTAGTTGCTTTTGGCCTTACCTCCCCTATGATGTCAATTCCCCATATAGCAAACAGTTAAGGAGAAGTCATTCCTTAAAGCTCCATAAACGGTAGGTGGCTAACATCATTATATGCTTGGAAATTATGACATTTCTTCATAAATCCAACATAATTTGCTTCCATGGTGAGCCAAAAGTACCCCTAGCGGGCTATTTTCTTTGCCAAGACAGTCCCATTCATGTGTGGTCCACATACCCCTTCATGAATTACTTCCATAAGCTTCCAACCTTCATCATTGTCGACGCACCTGAGGTGTACCCCAACTGGCATTCTTTTGTATAACATCCCATCATGGCTTATGAACTGTCGAGATAACATTTATAGGGATATCCTTTCTTTCTTAGCAGCATCATCCAAAAATTGCCCAGTTTCTAGATACCTTTGTAAATCATAGAACCAAGGTTTCTGAATGGCATCAACTGACATTTCTCTCACCTCTTCGTAACAGGGGGCTTGAGACTTTATGAGAATTAAGGGTCTAGCCTCTGGTTGTTTCCCACTTTCCTATATGGAGGCTAGTGTGGCTAGGGCATCGACTACCTGGTTTCCTTCCCTTGACAAATAAATGAATTTACACTATGTGAAGGAGCACAGGATGGTGGTCAAGTATTCCCAGTACAGCCGTAATCTGTCTTCTTTTATCTCCCATTCTTTGGTGGCTTGTTTTATAACTAGCATGGAATCCCCATAGACAGTGACATTTTCTGCCCTTGCACTACGCAATGCTTCTAAGCCAAAGATGCAGGTTTCATATTCTGCTTAGTTATTGGTTGCTTCAAATTCGAGCCTTTTTGCCATTGAGATCATTTCTCCTTCTGGCATAACCAAAATTACTCTTATCCCGGCTCTTGTTATTGACAGCTCTGTCAAAGTACATTTCCTAATCTTGTATCTCTATCACCTCTAAATGCTCGTCGGGGAATTCCAACTTCCACTCTTGGGCATCCCCTACTGGGCTTTGCACCAAGAAATCTACTATTGCTCTTCCTTTTACTATCTTTTTAGCCACATACTCTATATCAAATTCTGTGAGTAAAATGAGCCACCTAGCCAATTTTTCCATAAGAGACGGGGTCTATTGGAGGTACCTGAGGGGATCATGTTTGGAAACTACTTGCACTTTATAAGACTGGAAGTAGTGTCGGAGTTTCCTCGTTGCCCAAATCACTACCAAACAAGTTTTCTCTACTAAACTATAAGTAGCTTCGTAGGGAAGAAGCTTTTTACTCAGGTAATATACAACATGCTTCGTCTTCCTTTCATCTTCCTGTGCTAGCATCGCCCCTATTACATCCTTTTTAATTGCCAGATAAAGGATCAAAACTTTATCTAGTCTCAGCAGTTGTAAGACAAGGGGATTCATCAGATAATCCTTGATAGTTTCAAAAGCCTGTTGACATTTCTCATTCCACATAATAGGTTGGTCTTTCTTCAGAAGCTTAAAGATAGGGTTGCAAATGGCTATTAGTTTGGCCATGAATCTGCTGATATACTGTAAACGCCCTAGAAACCCTTGGATCTCTTTTTTGTTTTTTAGTGCGGGAATATCCCTAATTGCTTTGATATTATATGGATCCATCTCTATTCCTTTCTGGTTGACAATGTGTCCCAATAGTTTCCCAGATGTGACCCCGAAAACACACTTTTTCGGGTTCAGTCTGAGATTATACTTCTCTGCTTTAGCCAAAAACTTGTCTAGTGCTTCAAAATGCCCTTCCCTGGTTACAGATTTCACCATCATATCATCCGTATACACTTCAACCTCTTTATGGATCATATCATGCAGTAAGGCAGTCGCCATCCTCTTATAAGTGGCCCCTGCATTCTTAAACCCGAAGGGCATCACTTGGTAACAGTATACGCCCCATTCGGTGATAAATGATGTCTTCAATCTATCCATTACTGCCATTATGATCTGATTATATCCCGAAAATCCATCCATAAAAGAGTACATTGCATTGGAAGTCGCACTATCAATCAACGTATCGATATGTGGTAGGGGGAATTCATCCTTAGGGCAAGCTGTATTCAAATCTCGGTAGTCCACACACACTCTAACCCTTCCATCCTTTTTAGGAACTGGAACTATATTTGCTAACCACTGAGTGTCCTCTACCACTTCTAAAAACTTTTCCTTCAGCTGCTTTTCGACTTCTTCCTTAACCAAGAGAGCCCATTCTAGCCTTAGCCTTCTTTACTTCTACTTTATTGGCGCTATGTGAGGGTATGTGGGGATTTTGTGCTTTGAGATCTCCCTATCGATCCCGGGCATGTCTTCATAACCCCAAGCAAATACGTTCTGTCTCTTTTTCAAGATTTCTTCCATTTTTTCTCTCTCACCATGAGTTAAACTAGAAGCAAGCAGTATATTTTTAGGATTATCGTCTGTGCCTAAATAAAATGATTTAGTTTTCATGGAATTAATGTCAAATATATGCATGAAATGATCATCATAAATAGAATAACCATTAGGGAACACATCGTAGGAATAAGCAAATTCAGATTTTATTGCATTCACTTTTGAAAATAAAAGATCATCACCCTCAAAAAAAAAAGCAAGAGAAACATCACAGTCATTGTAAAAGGTATTTATAATGGAATTGAGGATGTAAGTCTTAAAGTCTGGGTCTTTGTTCTGATCATCAATGCCCTTCTGCTCCGAAGTAGCTTTATCCTCTTTAGACTCCTCTTCAACCAGCACCAACTCCTCAGTAGGGGCCTTTCCGATAGCAGCTTCCCTGGTTTTGTTCACAAATTCAGCAAAAATCTCAAACCCTGGGGTGACTTCCCCAGCCACCAGGAGAGGTTCCGGAGCCCCGCTATATGAATGCCCAGTGCCTTCCTTTACAAAGATTTCCCACGGAGTCTTCTTCCTAGCTACGGTTTCCTTCTCCTTTTCTTCAAATCGATCCGACATACCCATCTCTTTCCCAGCTTCGTCAACCTCTTTGAACCCTAACCTGTACTTCAAAATAGGTATTTTGTTTCCCACAAACCTTGAAGGTTCGCTCTGATTTTTCCTTAATCCCATGCCGGGCAGAAACTTCATGTTGCTCATCATTCTCAGAACCCTTTCATCCATCTCATCTTCGTAGATCATGCAGACTTCAAAACTAGGGCCAAGGGTAATCTCCTTAGGGATCAACTTTAATGCGGATATAGTGACTTCAGTTTCGGCTGAGATGGTGACAACCCTCCCTTTGTGTGGAAATTTAACCTTTTGATGAACAGTGGATGAAACGCCACCTAGGGGGTGAAACCATGACCTTCCTAATAAAATGGCAAAGGTTACCTGGATATCAAGCACATACAGATCAATCCAAACTTCTATAGGCCCTGTTCTGACTAACACCCTGAAAGTTCCTTCCACAGATCTCTTGGTGTCATCATAAGCCTTGATAACCACCTCATAAAGCTTTAGGTTGGCTACCGTCAACCCTAGCTTCGGTAGAATCTTCAGTGGACACACATTGATGGTAGAACCATTGTCAACCATCACATAGCAAGTCATCTTCCCTTTTACTTCGGCTTTGATAAACAGAGTTTATGGTGATCCCTCCCTTCTAGAGGCAGATCGTCATTGGAAAATGTTATCATTCCTTGAGGAGTTTCTGTTAAGGACTAAACCATCTGTTTTGGAGTGGAATTAGTGGAAATCTTTCTTTAGTCTAGTGCCAAGACCAGGGCTTCCCTGTGATCCCTGGAATGCATAAGTAACTCCCAAACATTGGCAATGGTCTCTCTGCTTTGTTCTACCCCCTTTCCCTTCTCTGCACATCCTGCCTTTTCGGGCCTAATTTTGGTAACCTCGGTTCCTTTTTTCTTTTCTTCGACCTTTCCCACAGACTGATTCCGCTCACACCCCTCGTTGTCCTATAGGTCATCTCATTCTCTGCTTTCATCATCAGAACTCCATATGTCCAAGACTTGCACCTATAACTCTGTGGGTTATTTGCTTGTTCTCAAGCTTTCAAGCTTGACTTATTGGGGATTGGGAGAGACATCAATGAAGGAGTTTAGGACTTGTTCTTCTATTAGGCCATAGCTGACCATCAAAATGGATGGGTTAGGAGGTGGTACATTTCGATAATTGGGTAACGAGTTGGTTTGAGTGTTTGGTTTTTTATTGTCTGGGTCAGTAATTTTGCCTGAGTCTATCAAATCTTGGATTTCATGCTTTAACTGGGCACAGCTGTCTGTGTCATGCCCGATGGTCTGATGAAATTTACATAAAAACTTTGGATTGGCTCCATGCAAGGGTTATTGCGAAGGCAAAGGTTGTAGCAGGTTTTTCTCAATGAGCTTATCGAGGACCTTGGACATAGGACATCCCATATTAGAAAATCTCCGGGGTTGTCTAACTACACTGACTTGTACATTACTGCTCGGTGGTCGAATAGCATGAATCTAAACGTTACTGCTTAAGCTGGCCCCTCTTTGCCCCCTGATCCTCTTCCAAAGAACTTCTTATCTTGAGCCAAATCTGATTCTTTCTGGACCCCAAATCTGTATAATTCCTCAAAGTTTCTAACTCCCAGATCCCTCAATTTCCTATACAATGCTGGAACACACCCTTCTATTGCCAGGACCAATTGGTCGGACTCAGTAGGCCTATGCCTCATTAAGGATAACTTTCCCCTCCGACGAGTTAGGAAATCAGCAAAAGGCTTGTTGAAGTTCTATTTGGTATTCTACAGATCTCTCTGAGACACCTCCAGTTAATGTTGAGACCATATTGCTTGACAAAAGCAGTGCACAATTCTTTCTAATCTGACTGAACATGCGGTTCTAAGATGTAATACCAACGAATCGGTGTTCCTTCCAATGAAATAGGGAACTGCTTAACAATTTGGCTCTTAGTTAGCTCAGTAGCCTTTATGTATGTTACATATTGCTTCAAATGCAAATGGGGATCCTCGGCACCAGTATACTTCTTCATGTCCGGGAATTTAAACTTATAAGGCAGCCCTTCTCCTTCATTATCACCTGCATCTGATTCATCACTCTGGTCATATTCTTAGCCCACTCAGTCTGACCCATATCTTCGGCTAGTATGACATTTCTTTGATTCCCTGGATTGGCCAATACCATCACATCGTCTTCTTCCCTTCCTCTAATCGATATTTAGTCATCAAGATTGAGCGGTTCGATTGGCGGTGCATTGGGTGGCTGTGTTGGCTGACTTTCTCTAATAAGTTTAGTAATCTCCCCCATCATTTCCCTCATTATAGCCTGGGTTTCTGTTATTACTTCTTCTTTCCATCGTGCCCTAAATGCTTTTAGATCGAACCCTCCCGCCATTCCTAATTCTGAATTTTTTATTAAACGACCTGAACTAGTTCGGACCCACCCTGCTAAGCTTGAAGGATCTATAGCGCTGCAAAAAAGTTGGTTAGAATGATGCATGACGTGTATGCATGATATGCAAGTTTGTCTTATTTAGAAACAAAAAGGTTGTACACAAAAGGATATACAAGATCAAAACATGTAACTTAAAAGTGTAAACTTTCGCCCTTATTTCTCCCACACATGCATTTAATGGCGAGTATCTTGTCCTAAGATTTTTGGCTTAGATTTTAATTATCAACAGGGGATAATAAAACCGACGTATGCAAGAAAACTCCCAAAATGATTTAGACAAGTAATGGGTCCTTTAAATAAAGCCCGAGTCCACTTTCTATGAGCCAAGATCCTTAGCACCATAAACTTACTTGTCAAGGCCCCTTCGAAATGGGTTATGAGTAGGCATGAGAGGCCTTTGTTGACTAGCTTATTTATAATGGGCTTTAGTCGGACACAAGAGCTCATTTTATTTTGGACTGCTTATTGATGGACTCGAGATTTATTTTAAAGGTCCATTATATGGCATAATACACATGCATGTGGGAAAATTCCTAAGGATAGTTGCTAAGTCATTACATGGGCTTGAGTCTTGGGTAAAAAGGCTTTGGCTCCCACAACGATATACATCCATATACGTCTCCCCACTCAAGGGTCAAACAACGCGGATTAGTATGTGTCGTGAGTGATAATAATCAAATATTCCACCACCAAGTTTGAGTGAAACGTAGGTAGCGAAGTACTGACTATTGTCGGGTTTATTAGGGACTGAAGTGCTCATTATGTGTAAAATGTGTAGTGAATGCATAAATGCAAAAGAAAAAAGAAAATAATTAAAGATGATAAAATGCAAAACACTGGAATCAGTTTCTCTATCCCCAGTGGAGTCGCCACTGTAGGCGGTGGGGTTTAGCGCGCGCCCAAGTGTTTGGCGACCACGACACTGTGTGAGCTTAAGGCCCACTAGGAAATTCGATATAGGTCTTGGGCCTATTCGGAGATGGAGTTGCCACCCGGATAAAAGCCGGGACACACTGTACAGCAATTGGATCCCATGGAGGTTCCCAGAAGCCGTAATCAGAGATTGGGTTCAAAAACTGGGTATGAGCGTTTGAATGCTCACCTAACCTTGCGGTTGGCCTTCGTTTGTGTTTTGCATTTTATTACCATTTAATTATTTAATTATTTCCTCATTTACCACACGTAATAAAATTGCCTTCGGATAATTGCCAGATTTTATAATTAAGTTCGAGTTTCCACATTAGTCCAATTTTATGCCTTTAAGTCCTAACATTCAAAAAATGCAGTAAATAAAATAAATAATAATTTACAACCATACATTCAAAATTAAAAGGGAAAGAGATTAAGGATTACAACGCTTTTTAGGCTAAATAAAATAATAATGTACAGAAAATAAACCAATAAAGTAACATAAAAGCGGCAACATAAAATGGATAGCTAACAAAGGTGACTACTTGATGACAGAAATCAATCAAGTAATTCCTGTAAATAACACACGGTTAGCCCTTTCTTTCACAAAAAAATGAAGTCACGTGTAATGATACTCACCAGGAGACTCTATATATATAAAAAAGAGGGTTTTCATATTACGGACTAAAGAAACCATCAAATAGTCAAGATAATCACCATCATGCAATCATACAGACATATTTAAGGTCAAAAGGGGACATATTAAAGCAAACGTCATAGTAAACAAAAAACAAAGCAAGAAGCGGGTTAACCCTATCAATGAGGCAGTCACCTCATTGATGAGGCGATCGTCTCATTGAGATAAGGCGATCGCCTCATTAATGAGGCGATGCCTCATCAACAGGGGAACCTGCCTTATTATTAAAAGAGCGCGAGACACATACACAAAAGGGGGCCTCTCGGGGGCCTGTCAGTGGGGCTATCGCCTCATTGAGATGAGGCGACGCCTCTGTGAAGAGGCATCGCCTAATCACCAGGTCTACTCTGAGTCCCAAGACGTACAGACTTCTACTCTAAGTAACCAAAACATGCAAATACACACTCTACACTCATCATACTACGACTACATACGAAAGTATTGAAAGATCCATTAATAAAATGAGATATCAAGCATGACACACTAGAGGTAAACCTAAAATGTGCTAATGGCTCAGTTACACAAAAACAAGAACACATAAAATGATGAACATGTCAAGTTTAAGTGCAGATTTTATACCAAAATGAGAGGCCCTCAAAGCTATTTTGAATGAGATTCTTGCTAGGATGTGGTATCTACCTTTGACATAAGTTTCTTCCTTCTTCTCTTATGGAGAAAGTGGACTTCTTTGCTTCAACCTTCCTCCCCTTTCTTGAGGACGTTTTTTCTTTCTTTTCAAAGCTCCTCCTGTTTTTTCTTTCTTTTCCAGAGCCCTCCCCTTTTTTTTCCTCCCTTTTTCTTCTCTCTCTTTTCTTCTCTTTTATTCCTTAGCTTTCCCATGCCCCTCAGCCTCCTAGCCCATCATGAGCTCTCATAGCCTTTTTTCTTTCCCCAAAAATCTTTTCCTCACACAAGAAAGAGGTCTGGAGAGTGGGGCCCGTACCACTTGGCCGTCATGATTGCAGCTGCAAGTGGGCTGCCATAGGGGCCGGCACCTCATCGATGAGGCGATCGCCTCATTACACTAAGGCGATGCCCTTTTGGCCAGGGCCTGCGTTGGGCCAAGCAGGCTTGGTTCAAATCTTGATTGTTGGTCTCAGCTTTGGGTTTGCAAGTCCACTTTTCACTTAGAGATTCAAGCTTCATCCTCATGTCTAAGTTCACATTCTCATCATTGGACTTGACAACGGACCTATCAAACTGAGCAACCCTAATTTGTCCCCTAACACGGACCGACCGAATCGGATGTCTACACTATAATTTTCTAGTTAAAAAAATTTAAAATTTTACTCTTTTAAATTAGGATTCAATATTAGTACTAATTTCAAACTGTTTTTTAATATTTTTAATTTTGATAGCAAAAAATAATCAATATCTAAAAAATAATGGTAATTGATGATTTTAAATCTAAAAGAATAAAAAAAAATTGCTTAGGGCCACAAATATCCTTGAGTTTGCCTTGAACTCTAATTAATCCGATTTGATTCAAATAGAACTATAATAATGGTAAAAATTTCATAATAATTAATTTATAGAATTGCATACATCAACACCCTTACTTGAAATGTCACTTAAATAAAATCAAGCTCATATCAGCGATTTTCAATAGTTATTGATATTGGACTAGATAATATTGCCCTAATTATTGAATATTTTACACTCAAGGTATAAAAAATAGGAACCTTTTCATAAATATAAAAAAAAAATTTTAAAAACACGGTTAACTAAACTTTTTTTTAAAAAACACGTAAAAACAGAAAAAAAATTCAAAAATACGATTTTCTTTTTTCTTCTTCTTCTCTCTCTTTTTTTTTCTTCTTTGTCTGCAAATTTTTTTTCTCTACTTTGGCACAATATCTTCACCATCACCTTTAAAACAAAATAAAACAAAAAACAAAATTTATTTTTTCTTCAAAAACAAAAGTGGTATGTTTTCTCCCATAAATCCTTTGGTGAAGCCAACGAGGACCCAAATGGTAACAAAAGGTAGAGCAATGAAACTTACATGCCACACCATAAGTGTCCCTACTGATGATAGAGTTACTGACATGGGTAAGAAACAGATCATGAATCTACTTCTTTTGGGTGTTGTTTCTCTTTCTACTGGTTTTCATGGTGATTCCTTATGCTTTGGGTTAATATATATGTTTAACAACAACAACAACCATAATAATAATAATAATAATAAATTGTAGAGTTTATTTTCTAACTAATAATAATAATAATGGTATTGTTTTAACAATCATTAATACAATTAGAAAAACAACTGAAAAAAAAATAAAAAATACCCAAGAATCAAAAAATAACTAAAAAAACAACTAACAAAACAACCTCAAAAAAATCAGAAGAACAACTGTCCAAACAATCAAAAAACAACTAACAAAATAACTAAAAAAATAACTGTCAAAACAATTAAAAAAAATAGCCACCAAAACAACTTCATAAAACAAAATAAAATAGTTATGAAATAATAATAGTAATAAGAAGAACAAAAACAAGAAAAAACATTGTGCCAATAAAAAGAAAAAAAAAGAAGTAAAAAAGAAAAAAAAAGAAGGAGAGAAAGAAAAAAGTAAATAGAATATAAAAATAAAAAAGAAAAAAAGAGAAAAGAAGCAATCAGTTAAGTAGGTAAAATTGAAAAAAAATATAAATTTAAGAATAAAACAACACGCGTGAAAAGAAAAATTAACTCCCTTCTTGAAAAAATTTTGGTCAAATAATGTATTGAGTGTAATTTTCCCCACAAAATATAATTAAAAAGATGTATTCAATTTATGACCACAATAGGAGAAACTTTTTTTTTGGTCAAGAGAGGGGAGGGGGTGGGAGCGGCCATAGTAGAGCACCGAATCAAGAGATGCCCATGACTTAGCTACCAGAGCAGAAGGCTGGAAGGAATCCACTGCCTACATGCCCTTTACGCCTAGTCATTCCGAAGAACACTTGCTCCTTCTGTTTTTCCGCAACTGATGGCACAGTGTTAGACGAGGCTTCCTCCTCGAGTCCTGTCATGCTCGCGCACTCCACAAAAGGGCTTTACAAGCGGCATTGGGGGATTTAAACCTCCTCCAATAGGAGCAAAATTTTTATTCTAAATTTTAAAAATAAAAATAATTATTTACAAAATCAATCATAATGATAAAGTGTGATATATATAAAAAAATTTTATAAAAAAAGTCCTTGTGTGTTTGGAAAAAAAAAAGTCTATTATATATGCATCACAACCCTTCTTTCACATTGGTGATAATTGGAAGCTGACATGGGACAGGAATGATTGTAGCATTATTATAGTGGAATTGCACTGAAAACTTTATTTAGAGTCTGGTGCAGAGTAAAAGGCTATCACCCAAGATTGTAAAATTGGAAAGCCATTGCCGTCAACTGGTTGCGAGTAATTGGGCTGTTCAATTACGAAACTCATGCTTCAGGGCCACTGAACTTGGAACATCAAGTACTTGTCCTCTCCCCTGACTCTGAGGTGCAATTGGAATTTAGGATGGAATGAAGAATGTTGGATCATAAACCCACCATTGTATCAAAAAACAAGAAAAGAGTTGTCCTAGCAAGGAAGTCAAACAAAAAAAAAATGGCATTTCATTACGGCAAAAATACTGAACAGGAAAGATAATATTTTACAGCTGTTGCATAGTTGCTAAAAACAAAAATACAGCTACATCCCCATGTTGATGGCGTATTGTATGTCCAAATCCCACACAAACCATCAATAACAGGAAGCAGACCGTATTACCGCAGTAAAACAATTAAATACTGTGACAAGATCTTGTCAAACACCAGATAGCCGCAAAGGCAGTAACTCACACACTAGATGCATACAAAAAATTCACACGAGTTCCTTTTACTTATTCTCCTCCACCCAGTATTTGCATCATTACAACTTCAACCATTCCAAGCAAGGACATAGTCCCCAGCAAAATCTCGAAGGATAATAGTCCTTCAAGTACACTTCCCTGCTAAAACCAATTATATAGAAACTAAAGGAGCGACGACGATGAGTCATGGTGACACGTGTCACTGGCACCACGGAGATGGTATGCCTCTCACAAATCACCCTAGCAGTCATTGGTACAGAAGGCCTCTCTGCAATCACTTCTGAAGAGAACTTATTAAGGAAGAATGAGTCGGCGAAAAAGGCTGGTGTGCACTGATATGCCTGAGTGTTGCACAACTGGACCCCTTTGGCTCTATGAAAAACCTCATCTGGAACAGATGCTGCCCCGCTCGTTGCACTGACTTTTCTAGTTGATAGCGTTTTCCTATTAAAGGCAAAATTCATAGGCAAAGCCATCAAAGGCAAAGCACCAAGCATTGTATAGACAACTTCTAGCAAGAAACACCCAGTAATCTTGATAAAAAAAGTACAACATGCTTTAGGAATTTGAGTATAAGACAGAACAGACAGATACCATCTAACAATGGCAACACTGTATGTCAAAAGAGAGCCACTTCCACGACATGTCTCGCATTTTATTAATCCACGGGATCCACAAGTTGCACAAGCAACCTTCCCCTTGCCAGAACAGTTTGTGCATCTGTTAAAGGAAAACATATGATGAAAAGTGAAACAAGTTCTAAGCAACAGATGTCATCAGAAAATACAAATTAAACAATAGCTAACTACTTCCAGAAGAAATGATGAAGGTGCTGTATATATTGGACTTGGCATGCAGACATGTGAGTGTCATCAAATCCATTGTCTAACTCTTAAGTCATATGCACCATCCTTTAGTAGACAATAATGTGATATAGAGAGATTAAGAACAGAAACAAATAATCAGTTCAATAGTTGGAAAATGGAACTAGATGACTGCCCATATAAACTCGACACCTCATAGAAAACAAGGCCAGCATAAAACAACATACATTGTGTCAGATCCATCTCTATGAGCAATTAAACCCCTTCCATAGCAGGCAGCGCACTGAGACATTTGATTCTCCTTATAAAATCCAGGCTCTTGACCAGCATTGCAAGTAGGACATACAATATCTCCTCTTCCTTTACAACCTGCAGAACTTATCCAATGATATGTAAGAAGTCAATTATGACCATGTCACTGAAATAGGGACAACGAATAGAAGATTATTCCAAGTATTAAACAGAAAAAAAAGCTCCAAAGACAATCATTGAACAACAACTACCCACCAAGGTGAACCAACATAATCTCAACTGCTCTTATTCCAGAATATGCATGTATGTATGTACTATTGACAAATTCTAGATTGTTGCTTTAACAACAGTTCTTATGTTCTAACCTGTGCATTTCATGTATTTATGTACTATTAACAAATACTAGAGTTGTTGTTTAACATCAGTTCTCATGTTCTAACCTGTGCATTTCTCAATAATTTCAGAATGAGGAATTCTAGTTCGTGTTTCTTTATGAGGTGTAAAGAGAACAGGAAATTGAGCTCTTAAGTCCAGTTCCCAAATGCCAAGTTGTGGACCCTTCTCCTTTCCATCAATATCACCACCTAGATAAGGCTGTGTTTCAGTTATAGTTTCTCTATCCTCTATAAAAGTGTCCAGAGTTCCCACATATACATTGCAATCTTCCACAGTGTGAATCTTCCATGTCCGAGCTGGTCGGCTTCCCCAACAGCATCGATGACCAACGTGGTCAATAAGCAACTCCCGTATCTCAACCTCATCCAGTATTTGCCTGCATGCACATCATTCATTAAAAAAAAAAAAAAAAAAAAAGGTTGTATATATGAATTCACCATGCAATGCAAAATGAATAAAAAAGAAATTATCAGCACCAAAAAGAGATGCGCACAATTCACGCGATGCACTCAAGTCTTTAATTAACACAGTATGCAGGAAAAGATAGAAGATTTTCTACAGAAGCACTAATTCTCAAATCCTAAAAGAAACAAGGGTGGTGGGAAATTAATGTTTAACTACCAAATATGCAAAATTAAGCCATAGAGTCAGTTCAAATAATATCAATTGAGGTCAAAATTATTAGCCTTACCCTCGAAAGTCGCCTGTCGCAGTTCCTCCTCCATACTCACCTTGATAAACAAGAGCTTGCTCTGCAATTATTATTATTTTTATCAAAAAGCAAAACCAAAAGAAATAAACTTTTAAAATAAATAATATTTAAAATGATTCGAAAAGCATTTGTAAGTATCATATTTTGCTTTTTTTTTTTTTTAAGAAAAAAAAAATTATACCATTAGGATCAGGCTCTGGAGAACTGATCAGAGCAGCATGAAGCGAAGGCGGATAATAATGATCAGAAGACGCCGCCGAACGAATTTCTTCGACGCTAACTTCAGTTTCGGCCAAAGAAGCGGTGGGAATCACGGAGCCAGTTCTGCCAACGTACTGATATGAGCTCCATTTCTCGCTTTCTTTCTCATCTAGCTCACTCCTTTTCTCTGCTAATAACAGCCATTCATTAAACACCCACAAAATAAAATTCAAGAATGATTAGAATTTCAAGAAATGCACCTGAAAGCAGAGCCTCTTCCATAGCTTTTGGTGGTGCCGCTGCTGATGGTGGTGGTGCAGATATTAATAATAGATTCAACTTCCTTAGCTGGTAAGGAAGTTCGAACAAGAGTACAAGACCATAGCCAGATAAGCTCAATCAATCGGGTCGGGCCCACGCGTTTCATCCGGGTTTATTCTTCGTCGCTGCAACAAACAAAAACACATTTGGCAAACCCAAAAGTCAACGATCTGGTAGTGGGCCAAAATTATAATATGGGTCTGTGGTGAGGCCTGTTGACGGCCCAAGATTATCTCAGCACGGATATATTCTTTTTGTCCTCTTCGGTTAGAGTTTGGTGTGCTAGGGTTTTGTGATTAGCAGCTGTGCAGAAACGACGACGAAAATGGTGAAGGGCCGCCAAGGAGAGAATGTTAGGCTGTACGTTCGAGGGACGATTCTTGGGTACAAGAGGTCGAAGTCGAACCAGTACCCAAACTCGTCGCTGATACAGATAGAGGGAGTGAACACGAAGGAGGAGGTAGCATGGTACTGCGGGAAGCGGATGGCGTATGTATACAAAGCTAAGGTGAAGAAGAATGGGAGCCATTATCGTTGCATTTGGGGAAAAGTGACTAGGTCTCATGGTAACACTGGTGTCGTTCGTGCTAAGTTTAAGTCTAATCTTCCTCCTAGATCTATGGTAAGAGCTAAAGTTGTTCAATTTGATGAATTTTGATTGTAGGTATGAGATAGTTGATTGATTCATATCATGATTTCACTTTTTGGTTTTTGTTAACAGGGTGATAGGGTTAGGGTTTTCATGTATCCCAGCAACATTTAAAGGTAATTTCTTTTATTTTAATTGCTATTAGTTTAGATTTGAAGTTGTTTTAGGGTTTTCTTAAGGGCATATTTTGTTTGTGTGAACATTGATATTGGTATTGTTCAGCTAAACCTAATTGTGGAAAGTAATGTCTGGCCTTTGAAATCTGTGTTGTTGAATGTGGAGGTGCTTTTCTTTATCTTCAAACAGAAATAGGCATTTAGAAATCCTTGATTAGAATAGAAATATCATTCGTTTCTGTTTGATTTATCAAATGCTTTTTAGTTTGGTGCTAAGAATTTTTTTCCTGTCCTTTTGCAGTGGTGTGTTTCTTGATTCATGTTACAATGTGGATGGAAGATGAAGCTAAATGTGGATTTGACATCCTATAAGAGTTGATTTTTTAGGTTTTGTAGTCACTTTTTTTTTTCACCAGATAAATTTTCTTTGGATTTTGAAACATCTATGATTATGGTTATGCTTATTGCTAAATTGAGATCTTGTCTTTTGGCATCTGATCTTTTGATCCACTTCAAAATCTCAACTTTTTTTTTTTTTAAATGAAACAGTGGTTTGTAATTTATCTACTCTTGCATACACTCTTGAGTAGTTTGAATGAATGGCCACCAAGCAGGTCATCTGCATTTTCTCCTATCCGAGTCGCCGAGAGGCTGAATGGCGGTGAAAATGCTCGTGTCCATCAGAAGTTTGGGTTTTTCCCGGGAAAAATAATTCCTGGAACGTAATTGCCGGCCATTTTTCATGTTAGCCCTATAACCATCCAGGAAGTTTGGAAGTGGTGATTTTGAGATACCAGGGACCAAAACGTATATTAGGATTATAAGATTTTATGGAAGGCCTGGGCAAGTGCTCCAATTATATTGACGAAGTTCGTTCTCTGAGCAGCACGCACCGTCAAACACAACTTGCTACCTTCCGCGAAGATGTCAGGCCTCTAAGTAATCATAACAGTGGAAATGTTGAGAGCTTTTGGAAGAAAGAAACTAACTAGCTTTTTGAAGCTAATTGATAGATAACTAAATCGAATTAACCAAATCAAATCATCTGATTTGCATAGTTTTGAGTGCTTGTTTCTTTATGAACCAAATTCTAATACAGTCGCAGCCTTACCATTTGATCAATAGAACCATGCCTTCAAATGAACATGTACACCTACAGCTGCTACCTCGAACTAAAACGGGTCTATTACATCCAACGCTTCCTACCATCTCTTCATTTAGTCTTGCACGATATTGCCATTTATTTCTTTTAGAAATTCAATGGAGACATGAAACATCCCATCCTGTTATCGTGAGCCTAAACTAATTTGGAACTATAATTGCCCAGCCATATAAGTCACATTCCAAACGTATTAATATTATGAATATGCGCTTGTTTATTCTGATTAGGGATAGGATCAATACAAGCTTCAAAAGCTAACAATACAACTTCAAACTCAGATGCATGAGTGGAGGGAATCTGTGATTCAAATTGACGATGGTATAACAGTTGTGACTGTCTCATATTCAAGGAAACGATGCACCAATATCATATAACTATATTACACAATTCTGTCTAGATTACTCCTATTGTTATGCAGTAAAAGGAAATGAAATAAAGAAAACTTCTCAATTGAGTAGTCAATGGTGCGACCCTTAAATCTCAGTCTTTACCTTCACATCTCCATTGGGCAATGAACTCTGTGCTTGAGCAAGACGTTTTGATTCCTGTGGAGGTAAGAATGTTTAAGTTTTATGCCAACAAAATTTGTCTCAACAAGCAATAACTTATTTGGTTCTTGACGGTACATAGCTCGCGTGGAAGCTCAAAGGTTAACTTATAAGTGCCTAAACTAGGAGACTCTAAATTCTGTTATTGGCATATACGAAAAGATATCTGCTAAAGAAAGAGTAATATACTACTAGTTAAATAACTTAACTAGCAGACAGAACCACCTTATGATACTTTGGCCAAGTCATTAACTCAAGGTCTCATATATCCACTTAGGCTTAAATTAAATGAATAACACTACAGCTGCTTCTGACATATTGCACCTTGCTAGCAAGACAAAATATAACCAAGAGCCTTCAACAACTAACGCTTTCATAGTTAGCATTCAAATTATTAAACATAATCTTTCATCAGCAACCTAACTCTTAGGGACACACTGCAATGCCAAATCTTTTACAACCAACTTGAATCAAGACAATCTTCCTATAAAATTTGGATTTCACAATTCACACCTCAAGCTG
The DNA here is from genome assembly GCA_947683625.1 of Mallotus nudiflorus. Taxonomy (NCBI): domain Eukaryota; kingdom Viridiplantae; phylum Streptophyta; class Magnoliopsida; order Malpighiales; family Euphorbiaceae; genus Mallotus; species Mallotus nudiflorus. Next base: position 1,062,187 of record CANTUR010000213.1, on the reverse strand, counting down.
ACTCACAGGTTATCCACAATAGAGCCAGGCCAAAAGAGAGATTAACTAAATACTGAATTAAGCATACAACAGTGGAAGTGAAGTGAAGGGTATGTTCATGAAGGATGAAAAAAGTGAGTGTATGATTCTGGCTCGATAAGGTTCATCAATGAGCAAATCACACCAAGACCTAGAGATAATAACTTACAGCAGCAGAAATTGCCCGTATCTCCCTGTATGATTCAACTTCGTCTGGAAAAGCCTGCTCCAGTTCCTCTAGAAGATGCTTACGCAAACTCTGTAACATGAAGGGGTTGCATGACAAATCTCAAATGCAGCTAAAGCAGACAAAATTCCATGTTTCAAAAAACACATAAAGAGAGAAAACAAACATGTCATATCAGTATTCAAAGAGTACCTTGAAGGCATCAGTTTTACCCTTTGTGACCTGATTTTTGGCAATGCAGCTGTTTATAACATCCCGTGTGAATTCATCCGGATTCTTCCCATCATCAATCAAACTAAGCATTGGCAAAATAAAATTTCAATCAGATGACAAAAATATGCAAGCTTTATCTGAGTGATGCACAAGAAACGAACAGAAAGATAGACTCACTTGAGGACCTCCATAGGAACCTGAATGTTGCACTTGCCAGATAATTTGGCCATATTATCCAGTTCCATAACAAGACCATTTCTGCAAGATCACACCTTGATGTTAGAAATGGATCCCAGTGTCCTGTCAGACAAAAAAATTACAGAAGAAAAAGAGAAACTCATGTGGGTTTGAAAGAGAGGTACAGGCGTTGAAGCAGAGGAAGCTGGGAGGCGGTGTTGAAGGAAGAGACAGTGAGGTAAAGCTGGTGGAGAAGGCCAAGAGTCTTCTGGATGGAGTTAATAACATTGTTGAGATTCTGCTTCGGATCATCCGAAGCTGTTGCTGCTGCAGTATTATCATTCGCCTGTGAAGGTAACATGCCATTGCCACCGCTCCCCAGCGGCGCATTCTGTGAAGAATCCATCTTTAAAAGTGAATCTACAAAAAAATTCATTACAATTAATGAATTCAATCACACGTTCATTGAAGTAGCACAGCTTCAAGGAAAATTAATCAAATAAATATAATTTAGGGTTTCAAATTTCTGATTTAAACAACAAACTATAAAATTAGGGTTTTGAAGGTTCTGACTGAATTAGCTGCTGCGATTAACTATAATGCAACTCTCCAACCAAAATTCAACTAATCACGTCATAGGTAAGAGGACGCCCCGAATTTAGGGTTTTGCAGCTGCTAGTTGCAGGATTTTTTTTTTTTTCTTTTTTTCCCTGGAGTTAACGTAGAAGAAAGGAAGGAGAAAGAGGAAGCCGAGAGAAGAAGACTGATGGCGGAATGGGCGAGCAACGGTTTTCGTTTTCACACGAATTTTGTTTTAATAAATACCAATAATTACAATTTTGAGACATGTGGTTTTACTGTTGGAAAAATTCGTTCCGCGATTTGTTTTGACATTTTAGCAATTGTGTTTTCTACTTTTTTTTTTTAAATATTTTATTACCGTTTTAATTAATATAATTATTATTTTATAATAAAATATTGATATAATATTACATTTTAATAATAAATTTGTTATATATATGATTTATAATAATCAATATAATTATTTATTCTTAAAAATACTGTAAATTTATTTTAAAAATTATTTTTTCTTATTCATAATGAAATTAAAAAATATATATTTAAATTTTTTTAATTTATTGTAATTAGTTGACTAATATATCACTCAATATAAAATTTTAGTATTGAAAATTTATATTATTATTATATTAAAATATATATTTTAAATAATATTTGTTATAATAATAGTAAAGTGTAAAAAAATATAAAACACAAAGTATTAAAATATTAAAAAAAACGGAACTAATTTTGCAAAAAATTAAATCAGGGATCAAAATTGTATTTATCTTTAATAAGAAATAATAAATGCATTTATTTGTGTTTTTATTAGTTTTGTATTTGTAAGTTTTTGTTGAAAGAACCCATATTTTGCCCCTGTATTTTTATTTTTTTCTCAATTTATGCTTTCTATTTTTATTTATATAGATTTAGTTCTCACATTTTTATTTTTATTCATATTAAAATTTTATACTTTTATTAACTCCTTCAATAAATATAATTCTGAAAATTTTCATCAACTATATTATAATTTAATTATTTATAATTTATTTTAAATATAAAGATTATAAAAATACTTTTAAATGTCAAATACTCTTATAAAAATTAAATATAAATTATATAATTGTAATTTATTAGTTAACAAAATTTTTATCTAATATTATAAAAAATAAAAACTTAGGCAAAATTCTACTAAATTTATTTAGTATCTAACAAAAATTGTATCTAACAAAAATCCTATTAAATTATTTATCTAGAATAAATAAAATAAAATTTAGTAAAATATTGTTTAAGTTTTTATTTTTATAATATTAAATAAATTTTTTGTTAACCAATAAATTACAATTATATAATTTAATTTTAATTTTCATAAGAGTATTTGGCTTTTCATAGTATTTTTATAATCTTTATATTAAAAAAATATAAGTAATTAAATTATAATATAGTTAAAGAAAATTTTAGAATTATATTTATTGATGGAGTTAATTTTGTTAAAACAAAAGTAAAAGGATTTAATGTTCACAAAAATAAAAGTATAATAGGTTAATGTGAACAAAAATAAAAGGAAAGGGAGTAAATCAAAAAAAAAATAAAAGTGTAAGAACTAAATCTATACAAATAAAAGTAGAGGGTATAAATCAAGAAAAAAATAAAAATACAGGGATAAAATATGAGTTATTCTTTTTTTTTCTAAGTAATAAAATAAAATAAAAATTAATTATTAAAAATAAAATATCAATGTATTATATATTGAATTTTAAATTAATTTTATAAATGGATAATAATCATAACAATAACATATAAATTATACACTTTAAGCAATTAAGATGCTAATTATTATATTACTCATTTATTAATTAATTTTAACTTTTTATTATAGAAGATGCAAGACTTCAGAGCCTAAGGAACAATGGGTAAACAATATTCCAATATGATCATGCAAAATGCAGTAATCAAAATTATCCCGCGGCTATTAAAATAATATTTATGATTATTTCAAAAAAAATATTATTATTATGATCATTATTAAAAAAAAAGAAAAAATTTCCTAAAAAAAGAAAAAATAAATTGTTAAAAATAATAAAAATATCTCAAATTTAAAAGTTCTAGTCCTCATTAAGACTTTGAAATTGCTTAAGCCTGAGACCTAAAGGAGTCCAACAATTTATGAGTTATATGAAACTAGATTTTTTTTTAATTGAAAGGTTATATGATATTAATAGCGATTGATTGTACAATAAGGGAAACTTTCTCATTTTAAATCAATATAACATAAATTGAAATCTATATCTTATGATATTTTTAGAAATGAGTTATCATTTGATTATTTCCTTACTGACTATTCAAAATTTGATTTGATGATACTCCTATGTTAAAATTTGTTATGTAAATAAGTCAAGTTCAATTATTTAAAATTCAATCAGTTAAACTAGTGAATAAGTTCGAATAAAAAGATCATAAGCTAGCTCATAATATTAATATGTTAATAATTTAATATTAAATGTATAATATATAATATATAAATTTTCACTTATAATTGAAGGAATTGGTTGCATGCATTCGAATAAACATAAACGTGGGGCAAGCATGTGCCTAAAATCGATAAATTTCAAAATTTTAACCTATTCCAACCCTTAATAAAATCAAGAATCCCAATTCAAGACCAAATCATAAGTCTTTACACAACCAAATGAACAACATATCATCAATCAAGAAAACAACAAAGGTGAGTTATGTAACACTTACAAACTCCTAATGTTAGGAGCACGCTCAATAAACTTTATGTTAAAGTTGATGTAAATATACAAACTTATAACTCTGTAAGTGTGAAGTTTCTAACTTGAAACACATAAGTCACACCAATATGACTTTAAGCTCAAATCCACATCCACCCGCAAGCTTCCTCTTTAAATGACCCAAATAGCTTGCTAGATGTTCCTTCAATCTTGAACAATGTCGGACTTGACGGAACCTCCAATGGATGAGAATGGATGAAGGAAGTAATGTACAACATTTGTCCGATCTTTAATTCTTCAATCAATGGTTTTTAGTATAACATGCAAACACAACTCTTATGCTCACTTAATCAATCTCTACACAAGATAGATGAAGAAGAAGCAAGATAAACTCACCTCTTAAGAGCTTTTTTCTTTTGTGTGTATTTTTCTAGCTTAAAGAGAATAACTTGTAGTGGATATTCTCTACATCCTCCATTAACTTGCAACTAGTATATATCACTAGTGCTTAAGTCTCCTTTATACATATACTTGCATGTAAAGCAAATGCTTAGGTATCATCCACGCACATATAACTTTTCATTTAGTGTAATTTGTTTAGTAATAGAAATAACATTAACCTTAACCTCATTAACACTTAATGAGTTAGGTTAATATCTTAGGCTTTAAATAAGGCCTACGTTAACTATGCAAATTAAAAGACAAAAGTCCATATTTCATCCAAGCTAGTATATCCTTATGTACCATTTCACGACCCATACATACCGCTATCGAGAGATAAATTATAATTTAGTACTTAAACTAAATATCCCATATTCAATCAAGAGCAAATTAATAAAAAGTCCTACCTTTTGAATTAGATTTCAGAATATGCTAGATTCTCATATATGCATAAATTCAATTCAATTAATTTAATTATTTAATTAAAACTCTTTAATTAATAATTAGCATAATTGGTGTAACTCTTATGTGTGTAACTTATTAGGTTCAAGTTCCAATTGGCAATGGAAAATAATATTTAATTCTTAATATTACAGAACTCTTTCCAAGCTAAATGTGAAAATCTTAGTTAATGACCTTTAACATAGATATCATGACTACCCAATTACAAATGAATACTTTTAATAAATCCATATGAACTATAAATTATAATTATTGTGCACTAGTATCCCTTCATTATAAGATCACAATATCGGCTAGAGTGATGGTTAAGTCAAACTCTATTTGCCTGAATCATATGACCTCATATTTAATTCAATTTTTAATAAAACATGACTATTATTAGAAACTCTTTTGAGCACTAAAACTCTTTTAGGTAAGTCAAGTTTGACCTAGCCAGATGCTTATTTATTTAGAATAACTTGGATAACATAGAATCTTATATTGATTACTTCAAATAATGAATTCTATTTTAGTTAATCATTTATCTCTACATATAACTAACTAAAGCCACCACACAACTATTACAAATATATAAGCAATGACAAACTCTAACCAAACATATATGGATGATTGTGTCACCTCAAGTCAAAAGACCATATGCACAATTATGACCTGGATTGCAATTGTTGATGAAAGTAAATTTTCATGTAATCACATATCTAATGTCATAATGAAAGAGCCTAACAGGGGTGAATAGGGAAAATTTGGATCAAAGAAAAATTAAATAAAACTAGATAGCGTTTAACATAGAGATTAAGAAGGAACACAAATTATTTAAGGAGTTCGATTTCTCAATGAACTTATATCTCCACTTAACTTATCCCCAAGTTATAATTTTATAATCACCAACTCTTATCTATTAACTTCTTAAATAAAGTTACAAAATGAGTTATGTGGCTCAACTCTAACCTTACACAAATATAATTTTTATTGGCTAAACTCTAACCAAATTCCCAATATCCCAAAGTGTTCTATGGATAATACTTCAACCAATTTCCCTAGTTTATGTTCCTCACTTCCTTTTTTTAGCAATAAAGGAGATGAAAAAGAACCTAAGGTTGAACACACCCCAATTACTCTCAATAAAAGAATTTTACAATAATGACAACTTGAGCACAATTAATTTTATAAAAAAGAATGTTTACCAAAACTCTCTAACCTCTTAAATGAGGTTTGGTAACAAGTATTTATAGTTGGGATGGAAAAATAACTGTTAGGAAGTCATTCCACCATCGCCAAGCTTCTCTTGCTTTATTAATTGTTTCTTCAACTTTTTTATAGGAAATTGGAGGCTCACGATCATGACCATGCCCTTTAAGATCGTGACCTATAAGAAAAGTAGGTCATTGTAAGCAGATTCAAAATGTTTGAAAGTTGACAGTTGGATATGACCCTAATTATAAGGGTTACTATGTTAAAGCTTGTCACGACCCAAATCGGGGGCCATGACCGGCGCTAGGGAACGAGAATTCTTTCAAATTCGGAATCAGTAGCAAGCCTTAAAATAAAAGCATGCAATAAAATAAAATAAATAATTATGCATCATAAATAAAATCCCAAATCAATATAATAAAAATAATCTCTTTCATATCATAACATAAATATATTAATACAATATTTAGAGAAAGACCTCTGAATTAAAATCACATACAATAAATATAAATACAATTCACTACTGATACAAAATATGACTACTGCAGTTTTCTAGAGTACAATATAAAATTAAGTAGATAATTTACATAAACAAGCCAGCGCAAAAGAAGTCTGACAAATAAGTCTACTGCTAAGGTTTGAAGAAAAAGACTCTCCTATAAAAATGTTAACTGAGGAGAGTCAGACCTCACTGAATGAATTGTTATAATATATATATATATATGCATTTCCTAATGTCAAATGCAATCAAACATTCGTATATAATAAATATATATACAAGCAATCCATATAGATGCTGAAAATCACTTTATATAATTGTACTGAAAAACATAAGTTTATGAATGATTAAATAGAACCCTATTTAATCGCAACCTCAATTAACAATATCACTCTAGCCATATAGGCTCACTTAATTCCAAATAAATTCATTTATTCCATATGGACAGTAGACTGGCCCCGAGACACTAAGTCAACCGAGCTCTAGCAATCTGACTGTCAGTGTGATTGGCCCCGAGACACTTAGTCAATCGAGCTTCAGCAATCACACAATCAATCACATCATATCACATCTCAACCATATCATTCTCAATCAAATCATAATTTCGCAAATAATTCTCACTCAACCCTAAATCTATCACACCAGTACGTACACGATCATAGTGCTGCCCACTAGGTAGCACGTTCTATCGATATCCTTTATTTAAAATAAAACATACATATGAAAAATAAATAATGAAAAATGACATTCATAATAGCAAAAATAAACCATATATATACCTAAAATAAACTAAGTATATCTCAAGTATATATATGTCGAATAAATTCAAAATCAATCATGCAATATACCAAAAATAAACCAATAGTATACTAAAAACATGTTAGGTATATATCGAAGATAAAACATACATTTAGTTAGAATATATAAAAAATATACCTAAGGTATACTAAACATTTAATAAAACAATTTATGAATAAATTTAATTAAAACATGAATATGTGCTAAAACATGCATCCTAAATGCAATGTATATATAAAATAACAACTCATAGGTTTGTGTTCCTCGAGACTAGTCTGATGGGTTTGGTCCACTAGGCCTCAGTCTCGGCACAACTAAACAATAAAATAATTATAAAAATCAGAATAAATCTAACTTAAACTCTATAGAGACTCGATCTAAGATTATAGAATACAGACTTTCAAAGTTGATTCGATGTTATGTCTTATAAGAGTTCTACTGAAAATTCAGCAGAACCTCCTCTATAAAATGAATATCTCTCTACTAAAAAATAGAGCCGGTCCTGTAAGAAAAACGTACTTCGAATCACAGAATTCACGCAACCCTCGGTTAGGATCCCAAACTGCACAATCTTTACAACCGAGGTCCAAAATTCACCGAAAATCCAGATAATATAATAAATATACTAAAAATAAATAAATACCATAAATATCCTCAAAATATCAAAATATTACGTATTTAACACTAAAACATCAAATATACTTAATTTCATAATAATTACGTAAAAATCTCAAAATAATAATATAATATTATTAAAAATTCAATTTTTTGATAATTCAATATAAATTAATAAAAATTCACTTTATATATTCAAATAACTAAAATAGCCTAAATACATATTAAAAATTACTAAAAACCTATTTTATTACCAAAATAATATATAATATATTATTTGAAAATAATTTTCAAAAATTAGTATTAATTAGTTAAAAATAGTAAATAATTTGTAAAAATAATTTTAATACCTTAAATAATTATAAAATCAACTAAAACATATTATTTAACTATAATCTTAACAAAATTACATATTTAACCCTATAATACAAAAATACACATAATATACTAATATTACTAAAAAATTCTATAAATACATAAAAATTATTTTCATAACATATATATTACTAATATCAACAAAAACACATTATTAAATTTCATAACATATATATTACTAATATCAACAAAAACACATTATTAAACAATAATTTCAATAAAAAATCAACTATAACCTAATTTTCTAATATTGACATAATATAAAAATATTTATAAAGATTACATAAAAATCACAAAAATTATTATCTCAAAACTAAAATTAATAATAACCCATAAAAACACTAATAAAAAAATTTTATAATTAAATAAATTAATTTAGGAAAATTAATTAAATAATAATAAAATATTCAAAAATTCACAAAATTAAAATAAATTCCAAAAATTAAAAAAAATATATAAACATGTAGATTAAGCTACCAAGATCAACTTTTGTGAAGGGAGTTTGCAAGATTCAATCAATATCAATCTAAAAAAATAGAAAACCCTAAAGCTCAAAAACTAAAATTCAAGAAAACTCAAGAAATGGATGTTTTGAGCTCAAACCGAAGCTAGATTAGTACTCATTGGTGTTTAGGGAGTTGATTGACACCAGAATGGCAAGAAATAGTGGCCGGAAAAGGGAGTTGGGCGGAAAAGTGAAGTTTTGACCTCTAACTCTGTCAAGCTTGCTGCCAGCACCAGGGAAGGAGGAGGAGGGCGGCAGAAGGCGACAGAAAGTGGTGGTCAACGGTTGGAAGATAGGGAGGCACAATAACGAGCTCAGATCGGGACAGTGCGGGAGGAAGGAGATGTACAGTGAATGCGTTTGTTGTTGAATGTTTGTTGTTCACGTTTTTTGCATGTTTGTATATATGTATGTATATAAACTATATAATATAATATTATTATATCTTAAACTATTCTCACCACACAATAATAAAAATATCTCATATGTATATATATATACACACACACACACATATATGTATATAGCACACAAATAATCATACACACATACATAAAAACACAAACATATATTAATATATGTATATACATGAAATAAATTAACACTAAATAATAACAATACAAATAATACTAATGAAATATAAACAATAAATAATAATAATACCAATAATGAAATAATTTAATAACAAAATAAATAGTGAAATTTGATCAAACAATAATAGAAATAATAATGCTCTAAATTAAATATTATTAAAATAGTTCTATCCGAAATAATAAATATAAACCATGCAAATTAAACGTCCAAAATAATATATTTACGTAGAAAATTGAATTAAACATAAAATAATAATAATTAATCACAAATAACGAAAATAAATCAATAAAATTTTCAAATCTTATTAACACTGCATATCTCATTATAAAATAAAATAATTTAAAAATTAGGGTTATTACAAACCTTGCCTTTAGTCTTCATCTTCATCATGACTGTAAGACCTTGATCATGATCGTGATCACACCCTTCATGATCATGACAAAGATCGTGATGGTCATTGACTTCTTGGCTCTTCTTGTTTGTAGTCTTCCTCATTATTATAATGATCTTTGATCACGAGCTTGACTCTGCTCCTCACGATCGTGACCAAGATCATGAGGCTCTTTGCATGAAATCCTCAAACTTGCTCAATTGCATAGTGAGCAGGCTTCTCACGAGTAGCCTCATGGTTGTGACTGAGAGTGTAAAGGTCTTTATCCTGAACATGAGTTGAGCAATTTTAAAAAAGTTTGATTGTGGGGATGCTCACGGTCATGACTCCACTCATGAGCATCCTACTACTTTGAGAAACTTGAATTTTTCACCTTCAAATGAGCATTACTATGAACCTAACTTATATACACTTAAATTACATACATATAATAACTCAAAATTGAATTTTTAAAGTCAAAATAGGTGGTTAAACCTTTATTATGGAAATGGTCAACACATAGTTTGATCTAACCATCACATGAGTATCCACATATCTATTTTGATATCTCATATCAAGTTGCATGAGACTCACTATCTCCTATTATCAATATCACATATCGATCCAAAAAATAAATAAAGTTGATAGTTTATGGATTAATACCACCCATATATTAATGCAACTACTATGAACATTTATATCATATGTAGTAAATGAATTTGTAACTCATATTATCAACAATCAATGATGAACTCATTTAATATAATCTTAAAGGGTAAATATTCAAATAAACAAGCATTTTATTTAAATCAACATTATTTTATTGCCATAATAAAATACATATGAAAATGGCACACAAACACATTTATACTAACAATAACAAAGATAACAATATTTTAAAATACATAGTATTAGAATAAAATTATAATTTTATTGAATATATTAAAATTTATTTTTAATTTAATGATCATTTTAATTTATAATTTATATTTTTAAAATTTATTTAGTCTTATTTGGATTCATGAACAACTCACAAATAACAAATAACATAATAAATCGACTTGATTTTGACTCAATAATAAATGAATGAAGTATAAGCTAGGTAAATCTCATATTACTTGGCTTATTTACACTCCGACGGACAGAAAAACAAAAATTGTTTATCATATTTTTATTTTTAAATTATTTAAAAATCAATGATATTTTTTCAAAAATTAAATTCAAAATTAAAAACAATTTTAAACATACATTTAAGGGATGGTGCCAAACACTTTTATTGGCCGAACTTGGAAAATTGGTGAAGAATTTTTTTTTAAAGAGCTGGAGTAAAAGAATATTTGTTTGTTTTGAGTAGACCGGAACCATTTTAAAAAATTGAATTAAAAATACTGAAAATTTTCGTTGACTGTTTGACCTTTTGTGAATTGAACCGTTTCAAAATTTTTTATTCAGGTTAAGAAATAAATTGAACCATTCCAAATTACACCAAACCGAAACAGGAAGTATATATATATATTTGATAATTAATACTTGATAATATTAGAAATATATAATTATGTGTTACAAGTAAAATTTAGTACCATTTTAATAATTAATCATATTAAAATAATTTATTTTAGACAATCTATTATTAAAACTTAACATATAATATTTGATATTTTAAATACTAATTAATTAATTAATTGAAATAAAATAAATACATTCATCAAGTAAATCTTTTTATAGTTAATTTTCAACATATATTTAAATTATAAAATAAAATTTTTATATTAAAATTTATAGTTATATTATAAAATTATTAAAATATAAATATTAAAATAAAACTTAAAGTAAAATTTATAAAAATGGTACAATATATATATATATATATATATATTTCTTGATTATAAATTTTTTAAATATATAAATTAAAGAATTAATACAAATCTCCAAATTTTTGTTTCACTTCAAATCATTTTAAAATCTCCATTTGCTTCGAATATTCACTTCAATTTGCTCCGAATTTTCAAAGCAATTTGAAGTGGAGATTTAAATTTTCAAAGTTGGGTATGGAGAATTCATTTTTGAATTCTCCAACATTCAAGTTGGGTTTGGAGAATTTACATTTTCTAAACTGTTCCAATCCATACACAACCCTAGTTTTGAGAATTAAGTTGTTCTTTAAATCAAAATGGAGATAATTTTTATTGTAATTTTTTGTGACTCAATTAAGTAGGAGCCTAATTGAATTAAGTTGAGCCTAATTCAATTAAAATTTTTCGTTTAAAAATCAAACTCAACTTACCTTAGGGTCTTGTGCACAAATCGAGTCAAAATGAATTTTCACTAGCTCAAGTTTGGTTAATTTTATAATCGAGCTGAGCTCGCTATCATACTTGTTATTTGCAAACTATTCATGAGTTTAAATGAGTTTAAATTTTTTTTAAAAAATACAAATTATAAATTAAAATTATACATCAAAAATTTTAAAATAAATTATTTACTAAATAAATTATAATATGTTATAAAAATTATGTTTTTATTTTTACAATAAAAATTTATATATTATATATTTAAAATCAAATTATTAGCACATTAAAATTATAAGTCAGCTCGTGAGTTTTTATTCAAACTTATTCACGAGTTTTACAAATTAAGTTTTGTATAGTTTAAACTTGATTTGTTTATTAAATGAGTTTCAATAAAAATTTAAATAAACTTTTATTAAGTTGACTAATGAATAAATAGCAAGCAATTTGACTCATTTACAATGCTAATTTAGCTTAATTCTATTGATAAAATTATGATACATATATTTTTTAAAATATTTTAACTTACACTTGAATTCAAATTTAATTTCCAATTGAAATTAATTTAAAAATTAAATTTAAATTTAAACTATTCAAGTTAGGTAACAAATTTAATTTAAACTTCATAATATCATACATATATTAATTTTTAATTTATATAATTGTATAATTTATCAATCTAATTTATATCATTTTTAATTATATATATATATATATATATATATATATATATATATTCCATTAATTTTTTTTTTTTTTTTGGATATATGCTATTCGCATGCCACCTTTGGATTTTGAGGAGATAACACATAGAGAAACATCAATTTGACTTACCACTCTTAATTTTTATATGTTACATATTTTAACTATTAGATTATCTAAGGGATGAATTTCATTAAATTTAAGTATATTATTAGGAAGTTTAAATTAAATTTGTTGGGCAATTTGAAATTAAATAGTTTAAACTTAAAAATCAAATTTAATTAGCTTAATTGGGCATTACACATTTAGACACAATGGTCATTGCCCGGCCAAGCTTTTTAAGCTTTTTCGTTTCTTTTGATCTGACACAATTCGAACTCCATCAATTGACTAAAAAATGACTGCTTCCCCTGCACCGCATCAATTAGCAGTAGTACAACGGTATAAAATTCGAGTACTTTAGACCACGATGCTCACCACCACCTTCTTCACCAACTTCACCAACTTCGCCAACTTAAGCAATAAGCAAAAGCATCCACAATCTTTTAGTGCAGTGTGTGTGAAGTGTGAACTGAATCAGTTTCAAAACACACACATCGCTGCTTCGTCTTCGCTCCCCAATCATTACAATCATAGGAGCAACTCAACAACCTGTCCGCATTAGTTGTTGCCGCGCGCCCCCATTATGCTCTACCCGAACCCAATTTACACAACTCAACAACAAACATACAACAGAACACTGTTCGTTTCAACCATGAAATTGAAAAGTCAAGCTGTGCCGAGTGCTGATATGGTGTTAAAAAATAGCAACCCCACCACCACATAGCCTCACCTTATCTTCGATTACTTATTATTACTGCCCATTAACAACCAACCACATGGCTTTCATTTTCTTCCCTCCGCCCACCAATCAGAGAATTAAAGACTGAAAATGAAGTCTCACTTCACACTCTGTCTCTTGTCGCTTCCTCGATGTATTTATAAATGTGTGTATATATTAGGTAGTTGATGAAGTTCTTATTGCTTTCTCTCTATTGACCGCTGTTTGGTAATTAATTCGAAACTCTTCTTTTAACCATTGTATTGATTTCTCTTTCATTCCTTTGCCAAATTATCATATTCTTTATAAGCAAATTGTTATTTTGGAGGAAAAATTTTGACCTTCTTTATCCTTTATTTTTTGGTTGAATTAGCATGCAAATAGGAGATGGGTATTATTTGCTCTGGTTCTTACAGCAGGATACTGTTGCCATCGCTGCATACTTGGCTCTTGGCTGTTCTTTTACTCTTACTGCAGAAGGCTGGAACGACAATTTCAGCTTCCAATTACTTGGTTGGACTCGGAAGCTATGACATTACTGGGCCTGCTGCGGATGTTAATATGATGGGATATGCAAATATTGAACAGGTTGCATCTGGAGTTCACTTCAGGTTGCGAGCTCGAACTTTTATTGTGGCCGAACCTCAAGGAAACCGAGTTGTGTTTGTGAATCTTGATGCTTGTATGGCCTCACAAATTGTTACCATTAAAGTTCTTGAGAGATTGAAGGCAAGGTAGATCGATTACTCACATTGCTCAATAATTCAGACATTTTGATTATATAATTGGTTGATTCATATATCAACAGAACAAAAGATTCAGCTCCAGCATTTAATTTTAAAGCATAAAAACTTAATCTTCATTAGTTAGGATAATTGCATTTTTGGTGTCTCAATGACTACTTGTGGTTCAACTATTACTATGAGTTTATACGCCTAAGTTGTCAAATACATGTGAGTTTACATTTGCTCTACAGTTTTTATCTCTACGAATTGGTTGTGATATTTTGATCAGCCACCCAGTTTTGTCCTCGGGGCTTTTATGGCCCTCAGAATAATTTCACGTCACCTCTTTTCTTTTCAGATATGGGGACCTTTATACGGAGCAGAATGTTGCAATAAGTGGTATTCATACTCATGCTGGACCTGGAGGCTATCTTCAATATGTTGTATATATTGTAACATCACTTGGATTTGTTCGCCAGTCATTTGATGCCATTGTTGATGGTATTGAGAAAAGCATTATTCAAGCTCATGAAAATCTTCGTCCAGGGTCCATTTTTGTAAATAAAGGTTAGCAGGAAACTCATATTCCCTTAAATCATTGTCTTCTGCTGCTCACATGTGTTCATGGTTTTTTTCTCAATCAATAGATGTATTTCACTAAGTCATATCACACATAGGAAGAACACATAAGGATAGGTGCAGGATGTACTTGGAGAGTCTTTGCTAATTTGAGATACTTTCTTTTCTACATTGCTTCTAGTTTGAGAAAGAAGTTGTACCGAGCAGATAAGTAGTTCTTTAAGCAATTACTGTTTAAATTAAATTACATAATTATGTACAATTCTGGAAAGTTTAAATCTTTATAGCACCATAAAGATGCAATCTCGTATTGGTGATTGTGCCATCACTAGGATCTTTAGTCTTGAAACAGCATACCTATGCGTTCCAGCTGTCTATTTAACTTGTGCATTCTACCTTTTTTTTTCTTTTATTACAAATAAACTTCATTCCATCTTTGGGCTGCCATTCCGTTTTCATATGTCAAATCTGTGCATGTACTTTGAAGCAATATTTGAGAAAGTTGTCCTTTAAAAGAACAGTTAGAAGGAGCAAACCAGGACATGCCAAATATGGTACGGATTTAGCTGGTGAAAAATGATTGGTGATTGAGAGGTTCCGAAATTATTTCCCCCTAAACAATATTTTTTTATAAAAAAAATTAGCATTCCAACTAGTTTGGGCTACAACTTGAGCCGAGTATGATAAAATAAAAAGAGCAGTTTAGAAAAGTATTGGAATTTACGTATTTGTGTAAATGGGAAGTCATCCAAAAGATATGCATGGAAAGATTTGGGTTGTAGGGAAGATATCTTAATTTACACAAGAAAGTCAAAACATGGTATCATCTTACTATCTATATACCTTTTGGTCATGTGCTTGGCTTAACCTCCACATCAGTTTAAGGCTTTGTTTTTTTGTTTGGGGGAGGTCGGGGACTCCACTATTGTTCTAATAAATAAATTGCGAATTACCATACTTCATTCTTTTTTATGTGATATGTAATGTCATCTAGAACTTCTCTTCCATACTAATGCTATGTGTTCTTTTTTATTATGACTGTGCAGGTGAGCTGCTAGATGCTGGTGTAAACCGCAGTCCTAGTGCTTATCTCAACAACCCTGAAGCTGAGAAAAGTAAATATAAGTATGATGTTGATAAGGACATGACCCTCATAAAGTTTGTAGATGATGAATGGGGGCCAATTGGTAGCTTTAACTGGTTCGCAACTCATGGTACATCTATGAGTCGAACAAATTCATTGATTAGTGGTGACAACAAAGGAGCTGCAGCAAGATTTATGGAGGACCGGTTTGAAAAACATAGCGTTTTCAATTCGGAGAGCCTAAATGCTAATAAATCTGGATATGGGAGAATCCCTCGGAGGGTCTCAGGCATTATCACTAACGTTAATGAAAATCGTAAGTGAATTTCTATTCTTATACAAAAATAATGGCAGAGTGTGTTAAATCAGGTCATCAGCTCAAATTTGGATTTGATAGTAAAATTTCCAATGTGTGCTAAAGTACAAGGTTAAGAACTAAAGATTATACCCTAAGGTTTGCCCTCATGAATTGCACTTTTGACTTTTAAATGTAACTTGCACCGTGCAAGGACAGCTACACCAGTCCAACATATCAGTTTGTCTAGATTGTGATACTTCTTCCTGGTTAGATGCAGAGTACAGGACCTTATGATGTTTCTATTCCTCTTATAGGAAATAGGCTATACCTGTCATTTTAGTAATAGCTGCCTGAACAGGTAAGGAGCTGATGGAAGATGCTGCCTCCTTTAGGTCTTCTCAGGGCCGACCTGCAACAAGGCTTCTGAGTGTTGCAAAACGTGTCAGGAATGTTATGCGGCAAGTAAATAGACCACAATTTGTGTCAGCATTCTGTCAAACCAATTGTGGCGATGTAAGCCCAAATGTTCTTGGTGCATTCTGCATAGACACTGGCTTACCTTGTGATTTCAATCATAGTACCTGCAATGGGAAGAATGAACAATGCTATGGCCGAGGCCCAGGGTACATACTATTTCAACCTCAATTTTCATTTATTATTTATTATATATTAAGAAATTTATTACTTCCTTGGAGTTCTAAAGGTTTCCCTTTTTCGTTTGGCAGTTACCCAGATGAATTTGAGAGCACACGAATCATTGGAGAAAGGCAGTTCAGAAAAGCTGTTGATTTGTTTAACAAAGCGACTGAGCAGCTGAAAGGGAAGGTTCAGTATAGACATGCTTATCTGGATTTTTCAAACCTTGAGGTCTCACTGGTTAACAAGGTGGTGAAAACATGCCCTGCTGCTATGGGCTTCGCATTTGCTGCAGGAACAACTGATGGGCCTGGAGCTTTTGATTTCAAGCAAGGAGATGACAAGGCAAGTCAGAAGCTTCAGAAAATTGTTTGACCGAAAATTGTATGGAAATTTCCTGGGACAGGAAATGCTTAAAATCCTGCATTGTTTTCTTTTGTTGGAACTGTTTCAGGGCAATGCTTTCTGGAAGTTGGTGAGGAATGTTATCAAAACACCGAGCGAGGAACAAATCAACTGTCAGCATCCAAAGCCTATTCTTCTTGACACTGGTGAAATGAAGGAACCATATGACTGGGCAGTAAGTATCTATTTTAGTTTCCTTCATTACTTGTAGTGCTGTAACCCAAATTGAAGGACTACTGTGCAAGTGACTACTGATATAAGAAACTGATTCAATGTATATGGACCTCTAGGTACTTTAAATGTGAAAACTAGTTGTTACAGTTGCAGTATTCTGCTTGAGTTGATTTTCTTCTGTTGGAGTGATACAACTGGTATGATATTTCATGTGGATGCAAATTTCCTGCAATTGAAGGCGTTGGCATTTTGGATTTATGAATTTAAATGGTTAAAATTTCAATTGTTGATTCATTCTTAGGAGTTAAGTTTGACAGACATTGGATATACAAATTGTCATAAACTGCTCGTCTCATATATATACACACACACACACACATTAGTTTATTTTATTTATTTATTTTTTGCAGCCCTCCATACTGCCAGTTCAAATCTTGAGGATAGGGCAACTTGTCATTCTCAGTGTCCCTGCAGGTAGATGGTCTGTAGAGCTGGATATCAAATATGGTGCCATACACTCAAATTTTTGTTTCTCTTAGCAGTATGTATTTCTAATTCAAGTGTTGCTTTCAGAATTCACTACCATGGCTGGCAGGCGCCTCCGTGATGCTGTCAAGACAGTGCTCACTTCTGGAAGAAGCAAAGAATTTAACAGCAATGTTCATATTGTTATATCTGGGCTGACGAATGCCTATTCACAGTATGTTACCACCTTTGAGGAGTACCAGGTGCAGAGATATGAGGTCTGTGATGCCTATTACCCTTCTTCTAAATTTTTGTGTTTGTAAAATACCTCATTTTTTTACACTTTTTCACAGTTCAAATCTGTCCTTTATACCGTACTTTTCTCAAACAAGAAGATGTGGCATCTTAAATATTAGATATGGCAGTGGTTTTTAAATAACGAATATATTCAGTAAGATGTTGGGTGATCTCTTTAGTAAATGGATTCAAAGATCAAGAGAATAAGATCCTATAGTTTCTCGATATCATCTGGGCATTTCCTATCTCAGTTTTTATTACATATTTTTCACACAGGGAGCCTCCACCCTTTATGGCCCGCACACACTTAATGCCTACATTCAGGAGTTCAAGAAGCTAGCCACAGCTATCATCACTGGCCAACCTGTTGAACCAGGTCCGCAGCCCCCGGACCTCCTTGACAAGCAAATCAGTCTATTACCACCTGTTATTTTTGATGCGACCCCTTTAAATGCAAATTTTGGAGATGTTATAACTGATGTTCCTCCTAATTCCGCCTTCAAAAGGGGGGACACGGTTACTGTCAGCTTTCAGTCTGCTTGCCCCAGGAATGACCTCATGACAGAGGGCACATTTGCACTGGTTGAGATTCTCCAGAACCAGAAGACATGGATTTCAGCATATGACGATGATGACTTTTGCCTGAAATTTAAGTGGTCAAGGCCTGCAAAACTTAGCCCTCAGAGCTATGCAACTATAGAATGGAGAATCCCACAATCAGCAGTTTCTGGTGTATACAGGATTAGACATTTTGGTGCTGCAAAGGCACTTTTTGGGTCAATCCGCCATTTCACAGGTTCTTCAAGTGCCTTCGTAGTGACATAGGTAGGCAGGAATAGAAAGATACATCATCTCTGTTAAAAAAATGAGTGAGTTGCTTCATCTTCGACTGCATAAGGAATATAAAGCCAGGCAAAGAATTGGAAACAGCATATGAAATTGTATCATTTAATGGGAAATGGAACTATACGTTGTGTCATATATAGCATGCCACATTACATTGCATGCATTGGATTGGAGGATACAAAAATGCTTCGAATCTATTGTTCTAAATTTTGTTCAGTGAACATTCTGACTCGAACAAATTCTCCTGACTGTCTGATATGAAGAAGATAATGGCATGCTGCGCATTGCTCAATTAAATTAAAGGGTTGATTTGGAATGGGGGGTTGCATTATTTGGGTGGTACTGCTAGGCTGAGGGAATCAAATAAAGTCAAGTATGAGTGTGACTCAGTCCCACTCACAAAGCACTGTCTTCCTCCGGACAAGCGGTCCATTTCGACATCTTTTTTTTTGTTTTTTGAGTGGTCCATTTGGACATCTATTCTTCTACCATTTTGCTCATAGTCGTCTGCTTTATAATGTGTTATTGAGCAGAAACTTATTGTTAATGGGCTTAAAATTACAAATTTAAATAGAGAAAATTTTAAATTTTAGTAAGTTTAAAATGTAAAACTTTCTAAGATAAATATGTACTTGTTTAATTTCTAAAATTTGAAGATGGTTACAACCTTGATATAAAATTTTTATCCTCATCTTCTTAAAAAAATTAATTTTTTCTCTTGTTACGATACAAATATATATGTATAACTTTACAAATAAAATTAAAAATTATTAAATTAATATTTCTTTAATTATAAATATTAATTAATTATATGTATTTATAACTGTAAAATATATTAATGATTATGATTAAATAAAAATTTATCCAACGATTTAATATATGTACATATATGAATGAAAATAACATTCTAAAATGAGACGACATATATAACAGAATATTATGAATTAATCAAGGGGAAAACATTTTGCTGAAATAACTACATATTCTATCTTCACTTTTAGTTGTTTTCTATTTCCTTTTTTTTTTTTTAAATTCAAATCTTATTCATGGCCGAGTCATTTCCCTATTATAAATTATCTTGTTTGACCCGTCAGGGCGTCTATTGATTCAAGCAAGGTAAACTGCTAGTTGTGCATTCGATGGTTTGGTTGATGCTGATTTTTTTTTAATTGAACTGAGTTATCAAATCGAACTAAATTAGAATCGAATTGAATTGAATTAAATTAAAAATTGAAGTGAATCGAATAGAAACTGAAATTTTTAAAATAAAAATCAAACCGAACAAATCAAATAAAATTTTTTACAAATATTATTTATTTTAATATGTTTTATTAAAATATTATACTACTTAAAAAATTAAAAATAAATATAAAATTTTGATTTGTTAGGGTATTTTGATTAATTAAATTTTTTACTAAAATATCAATTTGATTTTATTAAATTCATAAAAATTAAAAATAATTGAACCAAATAGAAATGGGTAAATTTAAAAATTGGAAAAATGATATATTTTATCGTCAACTTTTTATAAATTATCAATTGAATTCTACTTTAAAAGTTATTTCAATTTGCCCATTCAACTTTATAAATTGTGAATCAATTCATTTTATAGATTAATATTAATAAAAAAAAAAAATCAATAAAGTAAGCACTTTTAACTATGACTATAAATAATAATAAAACTCTAATTTTTTCACATTTTTAGAAAAACTAAATATTTTTTTTTTCTTTACTAATATTTTTAGTATATCAAAATTCTCTTTTTTTATCTAGTACTTTTTTATTAGGAAAATGTCACATTGATAGTTGAAAAGTAAATTTTAAAATATTTAAAATTTAAGAATATTTATTGAAAAATTAAAAATTTTAAATTAATT
This sequence comes from Mallotus nudiflorus, assembly GCA_947683625.1. Classification (NCBI taxonomy): domain Eukaryota; kingdom Viridiplantae; phylum Streptophyta; class Magnoliopsida; order Malpighiales; family Euphorbiaceae; genus Mallotus; species Mallotus nudiflorus. The sequence continues at coordinate 1,041,253 of CANTUR010000213.1, read as the reverse complement.
TTTAAATTTATGTTAAGAGTGAAAAAATTAGAATTTGAAAACATTTTCTTACATTTTTTTTTCTATAGGAAAAAATGATAAAAAATTTAATAAGTGTCAAATTTATTTTATAAAATTTTAAAAGTAATTTTTAAAAATATAATTAAATCCTTCAAATAAAATTAGATAGAATTCACATAAGTTAAAAAAATAAATTAAAATGACTTTCAAATAAAATTTATATTTATTTAAAAATAGCTGTATTTGTTTGAAAATCTTGCACGCCCATACAAGCCACCACGTTTTTCATTGTGCATTGAGCTGGAATTCTGATCATTTTGCACACAACATGCTGCATCTTTATCTTTCTTCTATTCATTTCAAAAATCACTGTAGAATACAAAGCCATGTTCTTAGAATTGGAACGGGAATTGAACTAGTTTCCATTTAATAGGATTCTGATATTAAAAATATAATTTTGTGTGAAAATATTGAAGTTGGAAATTTCAAGCAAAATATATATATATATATATATATATTTGTAATAAAAATAGCTAGATTTTGAAAAATAAGAAAAATTCTTTAAAGATTTCTATTATTTGAAAAACAATTGAGATTTTAATAAAAGAACCTAGTTGTTATAACTGTTTATTGTTATTATTATTATTTAAAATTTGTTGCTTCTCATATTTAGTATTCATGCGAGTTTTGATTATTTAGAAATATCAGTTGGGTAGATGTAAATTTTTTCTAATACTTATTTTTTCATATATAAAATTTAAATCGAATTTTTTTTAAAAAAAATTGGCCACTTGAATCAATTAATATTGGTTATTATAACTATTTATTTGGATATGAAGCATTTTATTCAAATTTAATATATTTATTAAATTTATTCAAAAGATTTGATCTAAAGAAAATTCATTTGTGTTCAATACATCATTTATTTTGATGATTACACTTTCACATTTATGAATTCTACTTAATCTCATCAACATACCACTCATTGTTTTAAGTTAAGGTTGTACTAACTTGTCATTAAATAGCATTGAAGTTACCATACATGATGGTGATGCAGGTTTCTGTCATACTGCCTCAATTGGATATCCTTAATTGATGGAACATTCTCTAGGAACTTTTCTGGTCGCTGTTGCTTTTTGGATAATTTTTTTCCCATGATAATTTGACTGGCTTCCTGCAAATGCTATATTTCAGAAAGCCTTCTCTGTGTTAAATGACCTTCGTTTTCTATAGCCTTCTACCCCGCTGCTGAGCCAGTCATTCCTGATTTTTTATTAAATTTTAAATATTGGAGCCACCTTGCGGCTGTCCTGCTATTGTTCGTGTTGCATGAATATAATTGCATCTGGTCTCTCCTTAGTCTTTATCAATTGTTGACAATTGAGGTTTAAATTATAGGGATGGTGTCAGTGAATCACAATTCAATCAAGTTTTGAATTCATTCTACTGGCTTGCCTTGTAAGCTATATATTTAATTATTAAATGGTAGCCAAAACTTCACAGAATTTCTTTTAGGCATGCAAGTTCCTTGACGAGAAATGGGACCCCAAGTTTGTCGAAATTGTTGCACAGCAAAACCGCCATACAAAGTTTTTCCCAGTGGCTACATTCTTGATTTTTATACATTTTAGTCTTACGTTTGAAAACTTGAGAGTTACTAAAATTCTTTACCTAAAAATAATTGCAAGACACTGATGAAGCTGTTTAAATTTAAGCATGAAATTTTGTTATATAATAATTTTATCAAGGAGAGGGAGAAAGACAAAAAAAAAAAATATATATATATATATTTCTATAATTTGTAAAAAAATAATTGTAATTATTTAGTATTCTTTTGTTGTTATTGGAAAGTGTAGTTCACTCTCTAATAAATGGTTAAAATTTCTCCCTCTAATAAAAAAAAGTCATATTAGTTTTTTTAATTTTTCTAGTCAAAAAAATTTGGCTAAATTATAGCAATTTAGATTTATCTATAAATAAATTGGGGTACGAAAACTAAATGGGAAAAAGTGTATTTAGCCCCTTAATGTTTGGGTTAAGGTCTAAGTAGGCTCTTGAAAGTTTTTTTTAATAATTCAAATCATAACTTTAGCGAAGTAGGTCAAAACAACGTAATCCTAACTCTCTAATATATTATCATTAAAATAACATTACGTTAAAATGTACATATACAAAAGCTTGAGGGTTAAATTATGTATCAGGGTTCTCGAGAGAATGTGCTCAAATTCTTTGAGACATGAATTCAAGTGCCCTGAAAGGAAGGGCACTATTGATTTATTACAAAATTGATGTAATGGACTTACAAAATTGACATTGTAATAAGAATAATTTTAGTGTGGTGGACATGGTTTACTTAGGTTTCACATGCCCTGACAGTCATTGAATTGCTTTCTCCAAGATAGATGAACAGACTAGTATGTCACCAATTTAAAATCATTTTTTTTTCTTCAACAAACATGCTTACGTTATTTATAGCACAACTGTAAAAAAATGAAATATAAGACAATAAATAAGAGAATGCACGGAACAAGTTTCAAATCACTTTGCAGGCACACGACAATGTTACACATTGGGTGCAATAGTGCTGGAGAATTTCAATGTAGACCAGGATGAAATGTGGTGTTAGATTAGAGTTGCAACACTTAGGGGGTTCATTATTTTTTTCAATATTTTATTTACTTTCTCACTTGTGTACTTAAATCGTGTGTTTATTCAAGTACAATATTTTAAATAATTGATTTAGGATAAAGCACAATCTTACAATTTTTTTGACAAATCAAAATTGATAGCAATATTTCTTAGTAACAGCTCTTGGAAAGCCGCAAGCAATAATATCTGAAAAAGTAGCTAATGATAATTTGAAAAGGAAGGATTCGTAGAAAAAGTGACAGAGGACAGATTACAATTGCTACAAGAAGTGACTTGAGCATCTAGGCTAAGAATCATAATTGCTTTGATAGGAACTAATGGAGCCAGAAAGACAACACTATTAGATGTTCTAGCAGGCAGAAAAACTGGAGATTACATTGAAGGAGATATTTGAATGGAGAGACTTCCTGTTTTTGTTTTTTTTTATTTGTTAATAAGGAGGTCATATGACCTAGGTATCAATAGATTGCATAATAGGGGACAATCATTTCCTTTTAAATTGATAATAATAGGATTCGAACCTTACATTTTAGAATATCTTTAGAGAGGAGTTAACACTTGACTATATTCTTACTGATGAAATGCCCTTGGAGAGACTTTCTTTTTTTTTTTAACTAAGGAATAATTATAAGAGAGTTTTTGAATAAATATTAATGGGAGACATATTAACTTTCCATGTCAACATCTTTTGCAACTACCTTTGACAAATTTAACACTGTCATATTGCAAGTTTAGGATTGTGTTATTTTAATTTACTTTGCTAACTTTAGGATTTAAATTGGTCCCAAAAAAACTTTTGAAGACCTACTTAAATGTTGGTTCAAACATTAAGGGTCTAAATGTACCTTTTCCCAAACTAAAACTGCAAGTGGAACACAAGAATAAATGATGGGTGGGAGAGGAGTAGCAAAGCAAAAGACAAGCAGCTTTACGCAAAGAAGAAAGCAGCATGAGCAGCTCCTCAACCCCAACCCAATACAATACAATTGCGCAAGCTGACCCTTCCGAGATTCCTTTTTCCACGAATCCCATTTCACTCGCTTTTTCTGTCGTGTCTCAGACCAAACAAAACCCAACCCATCTCTCTCCTTTTCACTATAAATATACAAAATATTAATATTTCATTTCACAAATTACTTCTTCCTTTCGATATGGTGGCTGATAGCAAAGGAAAATCCGATATCTCCCTCGCCGGAACTTTTGCTAGCAGCGCTTTCGCTGCTTGTTTTGCCGAGGTTTCAATTCATCATTTATCATTGCTACTGCTGCTACTCCTGCTCTACTTTAACTTTTTTTTTTTTCTCTCTCTTTCTTTCTGATCGCATTCTGTTGTTGATGGTTTTTATCGTTTTTTCAGTTTACTACTGTTCTTGAGTTTTTTCCTTTCTTTTTTGTGGGGCAATATCGAAAATAGATCTAAAAAGTATGTCAATTCTTGGCTTGGTGTTTAAGAATTTCATGATCAAATTATCCTTTTTTTTTTTCTTTTTTTTTACTTTGATTTTGAATAATTTTTTTTTCTTCACGAATGCTGTGATAGTCTGATAGCTATAGCTTTGTCGTTTATGTTGATTGAACTTATGCCCCGTTTGTTAGTTTATCGAACAGTGTTTTTACTTCTGTTACCACACCATTGTATCTATCCATACATTTCACTTGCTAATTATGAAGTTACTTTTGGAATTTCAACATTTTTCTTTTAGTTGAATCAAAGTTGCAAACTTTGCCAATTTTAAAATTAAAATTTAATTTCCAAATTCTATCAATTTTGGTGGAATTTGGTTCATTTATGAGTAAATTTCACATTTTTGTTCATTGTTAAAATTAGTAGAATTTTGTCTCTTTTCATGTTCTAAATACCCACATCTGGCCTATGACTAGGTTCTGCTACTAAGAATTACAATTGATATAGCTTCTGCTTTTAGTCTGTTCAATGAATAGTTTCAGTTTTTGCTGGCTTATATGCTTATAATATCAAAAACGTAATTGTCAGTGCCATATTAGATAACACTAGCCTTGTTTATTTATAATATGGATTACTAATTTATGCGCTCTTAAAGTAAAAGGCTACTGGATTTAAAAGGGCTTTGTTTGTTTATCAGCATCTGTTTCTATTCACTACAGATTTGCACAATTCCCTTAGACACTGCAAAAGTTAGACTCCAACTCCAGAAGAAAGCTGTTGCTGGGGATGGATTGGCCATGCCAAAATATAGGGGTATGTTGGGCACAGTTGCTACCATTGCCCGGGAAGAAGGTCTATCAGCACTCTGGAAAGGCATTGTACCAGGGCTTCACAGGCAATGCCTGTTCGGAGGCTTGAGGATTGGGCTTTATGAGCCTGTGTGTCTTAAATTACCTCTCTGTTACTATTGAATTGAGCTATTTTATATGCTGTATTGGACTGACTTCTTATACATGTACATAAAACTATGCTCTTGGCAGGTTAAGACCTTTTATGTGGGCAAAGACCATGTTGGAGATGTTCCTTTGACCAAGAAAATCCTTGCTGCCCTTACTACTGGTGAGTGTAACGATGGAATATTTTTATGGATTACATTTTTATTTAAGCAAGTTTATAAAGACGTATGTTAACTTATTTTCACACCAGCCAAATCTAATATGGTACCAGGAATTAGTTTCATATTTACTTTAGATGAGTAACATAGTTTACTCCTCTGCTGGTCCTCTTACTTTTTAGTTGTTAAGTATATCCATTTCATCAAAAATAGGTGCGCTGGGAATCACAGTGGCAAATCCAACTGATCTTGTAAAAGTTAGACTTCAGGCTGAAGGAAAATTACCACCTGGTGTGCCAAGGCGCTATTCTGGAGCATTGAATGCTTATTCTACGATTGTGAGGCAGGTTGTCCATCTATCCAGTATAAAGAAAAGTGGGGGAATAATGCGTGCTTTGTCTTGATTTAGCTAATAACTCTACCACATTGTTTTACTTGGTTTAAACAATTAGGAAGGAGTTGGTGCACTCTGGACCGGGATCGGACCCAATATAGCACGAAATGCTATTATAAATGCTGCTGAACTTGCCAGCTACGATCAAGTAAAACAGGTAAAGGCAGCCTAAATTCAACGTCATTTCTCATCTTATGCAGTCATTTTGTTTTTGTATCTAATTCAATCATTTCCTTGCAGACAATTTTGAAAATTCCTGGATTCACCGATAACGTTGTCACTCATCTTTTTGCTGGGCTTGGGGCAGGTTTCTTTGCTGTTTGCATTGGCTCCCCAGTTGATGTGGTACACTATCTGAATCCACATCTTAGATCTTCCAAAATCAATCTATAGTTGGTCTTTATGGTGCTTGTTGTTTATGTAATTAGTTTGTATGCATTTAATCAAGAATAACAAATGATATTGCTAGTATTGCAACATTGCATCTTTTAATTTATATCAGAAGCACACTTCCCTTTTGTCAATAAACCAAAAAACACACTGATTTTACATGAGTCTATGTTGTTCCAGCTTTGATAAACAGCATGCAACTATCAGCACTTCTTGTTGATAAACTGTTGACTAGGGTTGATGATTTATTAGACTAATTTAACGGCTTCACTGTGCTCTGATCTTTGGCAGGTCAAGTCGAGAATGATGGGGGATTCTGCTTACAAGAGCACATTTGATTGCTTCATTAAGACTTTGAAAAATGATGTATGTTCATGGCTTTTATTTATTTATTTTTTCAAACTTTTCATACTGAATTAGGAGTTGAAAATTGTCATTTGCTTCTAACATGCTAACAGGTGACTATGATCATGCAATGACTACAGTCACCTGTCATTATTTGGCTAGTATTATCAAATATGGATCTGGCATTTCCCTTATTCACTAGTTTTCCTATTTTAATATTGTTATCTTGATTGACTGTATCATTGAACATTTCTACATATATGATCTGAGCCCCTTGCTGTTATTTATAGCTCATTTTCATTCACTTCCAACGTGCATTTCCAGAAGAAGAAGAACAAAGGAAATGCTTGTTCAGTTTGTTTCCTCTGTTTACAAATGTATAACTTTCAGGGAAAGTTTAGACTTTTTTCTGGTGATGCTAATACATTCTTATCAGATAAATGCTAGGGTGAAAATTATTCTTTTATGCAACTTTATATGTTAAAATATTAAAGTCTCTCAATGCAGCAAATTCCTTACGAAGGGACTGATACATGAAACAAGAGTGTTTTAACCAATGGCATTTATTGTCTGTCATATTCAGGGGCCTCTTGCTTTTTACAAGGGCTTTATTCCAAATTTTGGGCGACTGGGGTCCTGGAATGTGATCATGTTTCTAACCTTAGAGCAGGTACGGCAGCAAAGAGTGTTTCTCAACTCAAATAATTGGTTTCTTCTGCTTTAGCAATCTGGTTTTCTTAATCTGATCAATATACTCTTTTATTACTTCCTTCAGTAGCAGTGGCAATTACAGATTACTTCCATGTCTAATATATAATTGGTCATCCATTTATATAGTTCGAAACCTTTTTGTTTTCTTGAAATATTTTCTGTTTTCCATTGACAGGCTAAGAAATTCGTGAGAAATTTAGAATCATCTTGAGTCTAGCCGATGATGCATGGACATGGAGATGATGAAAGCAGTTGCGAGAATAATAAAGTTTTCCTCATCCATCAGTTGTCATGAATTTATAGCAATTTCCATAGGAGCCCTTAAGGGGAATTTTACGTACTTGAAAAGCTTCAAAATAATCACCATATGGAATTTTCATGATTTGTTTTTTAGGCCCTTTAACTATACCAGTTAATTTGCCCACTGGGGTCTTATAGTTGCTTTCTCTTGCCAAAGTGCTTGCTCTGCAATTGGACAGCATTTTTTCATCAAAGGAAAATATAATAGAAGGAGCTTTGTTCTGTGTTTATTTCATCTTTCTTGCCATCTGCGTTCTTTCTATCTCTCCAAGGCTCTCATAGGCCTCTGTTGTTGGTCGTTGAGCAGATACATCACATGTGCATAAAATTGATCTCAAGTTCTAAAATCATATGTGAAAGTGTATTTATATAAATCAATGTTAGGTGGTAACACCTATGCCAAAAGGTTATCCAACTCTGCTTCTGTATGTTCACTGTTTATATGATAATCTTTCATTCCTAATTATAAACGCTATTGTTCATATGGAATTCAATCTCAAAGGACACCATCTCCTGATATATTTTTTAGCCAATCAGTAAACCTCTGAAAGCACCATTATTTGTGTATAAATCTTCTGAAAATACAATCTCATTAAAAAATACATGAAATAATAAGTAAAAAATATATAATTTAGGGTAAATATATCAAATCTATTGTAAAGAAAAAAAAGGAAAAATTTAAATTTAAAGTATAAAACTAGTTTGCATAGTTAGTTTTTTTTTTTTCCTAAGAACATCTTCAACCTATATCTTTTTAGGCGTGGGTTTGGAGAAAAATCCCTTTTAGGATGTAAATCGAGTCGAGTCGAGTTGAATTTTGGCTAGTTTGAACTTGGTTCGTTTATAATAAACATAAATGTAAGCGGCGGGGTTTAGCGCACGCCCGAATGTTTGGCGACCACGGTATTGTGTGGGCTCGAGGCCCACTAGAAAATACGATATAGGTCTTAAGCTTATTCGGAGATGAAGTCGCCACCCGGATAAAAGTCGGGACACACTGTACAGCAACTGGATCGCACGGAGGTTCCCAGAAGCCTTCATCAGAGATTGGATTCGGAAACTGAGTATGAGCGTTTGAATGCTCACCCAACCTTGCGGTTGGCTTCCGTTTGTGTTTTGCATTTTATTACCCTTTAATTATTTAATTATTTCCTTGGTTACCACACGTAATGAAATTGCCTTCGGATAATTGCCAGATTTTATAATTAAGTCCGAGTTTGCACATTAGTCTAATTTCATGCCTTTAAGTCCCAACATTCAAAAAACGCAGTAAATAAAATAAATAATAATTTACAACCACACATTCAAAATTAAATGGGAAAGGGATTAAAGATTACAACGCTTTTTAGGCTAAATAAAAGAATAATATACAGAGACTAGACTAAACATATACCGAAAATAAACCGATAAAGTAACATAAATGCGGTAATATAAAATGAATAACTAACAAAGGTGACTACTTGATGACAAGAATCATCAAGTAATTCCTGCAAATAACACACAGTTAGTCCTTCCTTTCAAAAAAAATGAAATCGCCTGTAACGATACTTATAAGGAGACTCTATATAAAAAAGGGTTTACACATTATGGACTAAAAGAAACCATCAAATAATTAAGATAATCACCATCATGCAATCATACAAACATATTTAAGGTTAAAAGGGGACATACCAAAGAGGACATCATGACAAACGTTAATAAAAAATGAAGTAGAAAGCAGTTCAACCCTATCAATGAGGCAGTTGCCTCATTAATGAGGCGATGCCTCATCAACAGGGGCTCTTACAATTCTGAGGCAAAAAAGGTAACAAACACACAAAAGATAGACTCCCTAAAGGCCTGTCAATGGGGCGATCGCCTCATCAAGGCGTCGCCTGATCACCACGCCGGCTCTGACTCCCAAGACGTACAAACTTCTACTCTAAGTAACCAAACATGCATATACATACTCTACACTCATCATACTATGACTACGTGCAAAAGTATTCAAAGATCCATTAATAAAATGAGATATCAAGCATGACACACTAGAGATAAACCTAAAATGTACTAATGGCTCAGTTACACATAGGCAAGAACATACAAAATGATGAACATGTCAAGTTTAAGTGCAGATTTTTACCAAAAATGAAAGGCCCTGAGAGGTGTTTTTGATTGAGATCCTTGCTAGGATATGATATCTACCTTTGACACAAGTTTCTTCCTTTTTCTCTTATGGAGATGTGGCTTCTTTTGCTTCCCCCTCTCCTTCTTCCTTCCAAGACGTTTCTCTTCTTTTTTCTCTCTGTTTATTTCTTCAGATCCTCTTTCTCTTTTTTTCAATCCTCCCCCCTTTTTTTCTTCTCTCTCTTTTTTCTCTTTTATTCTTTAGCCTTCCCATGCCCCTAAGCCTCCTAGCCCATTATGAGCTCTCATTGCCTTTTTTCTTTCCTCAAAAATCTTTTCCTCATGTAAGAAAGAGGTATGGAGAGTGGGGCTTACACCACTTGGCCGTCATGATTGCAGCTGCATTAAATGTAGCTGTAAGTGGGCTGTCATAGAGGCGGCACCTCATCAATGAGGCAATTGCCTCTATGATGAAGTGATCGCCTCATTGGCAGCTACCAAAGAGGTGATCGCCTCATTACACTGAGGCGATGCCCCTTTGGCCCGAGCCTGCGCTGGGCCAGGCGGGCTTGGGCCAAATTTTGATAGTTGGGCTCGATTTTGGGTTTTTTAAGCTTTGGGTTTTCAAGTCCACTTTCCACTAGAGATTCAAGCTTCATTCTCATGTCCAAGTTTCACATTCTCATCATTGGGCTTGACAATGGGCCGGTCAAACTAAGCGCCCCTAATTCATCCCCTAACACGGGCTGACTGAATTGGATGTTTATAGTTTGCCCCTTGATTTAAAAAAAAAAAAACAAATGCATGCAATGACCATTTTTAAAAAAATCACAGCATAATAATGAAGAAACAATAAGATGAGCAACATACCTGACTCTTGGGTTTCACCCGAGAGATGAATCCTTCAATTTTGAATCGGGTTTTCCTAGCCCGATCAGCCACTCATTAATATTTGATAGAGATATTTAAAAATTGTTAACCTCAGGTTTTCCTGGCCTGACCCTTACAACATTAGAATTCCATTCTCGGGTTTTCCTAGCCCGATCTTCGTAACACTGAAACTTGATTCTCGGGTTTTCCTGGCCGATCATCATTGGGGATATGGTTTTCAGATTTTCCTGGTCTGATTATCACTCCTCTGGGGATATAGACTTTCGAGTTTTCCTAGCCCAATTGTCCTTCGCTTTCGACTTCGGGGATACTACCTGAACAGTCATCTCGATCCTTTGAGCTTCAGGGATTCAAACCCGAACAACCCTTTCTTTGAGCTTCAGGGATTCAAACCTGAATAACCCTTTCTTTAAGGTTCAGGGATTCAAACCCGAATAGCCCTGTCCTTTACTTCTGACTTCGGGGATACTACCCGAACAGTCATTTCAATCCTTTAAGCTTTGAGGATTCAAACCCGAACAACCCTTTCTTTACAATGTGGGTTTTTCCCTGGCCCTTTTCTCTAGAAACTTCATCTCAAAAATTCGTACTCTGAATTTTGCCTCCCTAGTATGCAGCATTAATTTCCACCCATCATTTCATTTCATCATCATCATTATTTTTTTTTAGGGGAAAACCCTACATGAGGAAAACCCTACATCTTTGCTTGCTATAAAAATAACTTCTTCCTTTTGTCCTTTCTCCCTTCTATTTTTTATCACCTTTTCTTTTCCTCTTTTTTTTTTCTCCTTACACTTCTTATACTCCTTGTATCTTCCCCCCTTTTACAGTCAATGGAGAATGAGAGAACACCCTTTGTGCCTGAGTAGGATCATATCCTGCCTCTTGTTAGTGCTTCTAGGAGCTTGGGATTGACTCGCGGAGACTCGATTCCTCTTTTGTCAGACCTAGGGTCCCACATTTGCTCATCTGCATCCGGAGAGGTTAGTACCCTATAATTTCCTATAAAATTACATTGGGTCAATGATTAATCAAACATAATTATTAACTCAGGACATTAATTTATTAAGCAAATAAGAAATCCATATTTTGATCGTCAGAAATTGGGAATTGTGCCCGTCCTGCCTTACAAAGGCGATTGCCTCATCGTAGAGGTGATCGTCTCATTGATGAGGCAATCGCCTCATCGATGGGGCGATCAGCTTCTGCGAAGAGGCGATAACCTATCGCCCTTTCACAGAGCCGATCGCCTCTACGATGAGGCGATCGCTTCATCAACAAGGCAAACCATACTGTCTAAAAGTCCATTCATTCTAAATTCCTTTTCTAAAACCATAACATGCAGAAATTTCACTTCCCTATCTATTGTTTGTAGCATGACGCTCAGACGTTCAAGGGTGCCAGGAATTTCCATGGAGCCTGGGTCTTCTTTAGTGACTTGACTGATGAGCAGAGGGATCGGATTCAGGAAATAAGGTTTGAGGACTTTGTACTCTTACTTTTATCTGAGCAAGGGCGCACAGACTATCAGCCATTGCATGCCCTGATGGAGAGGTGGTTTGATACGACCCATACTTTCCACCTCCCATTCAGTGAGCTTACTTTAGACCCGGTATCATTTGCTGCCATCACGAGGATTGCCTATGCCGGGGATCCTATTCCCTTCGATGCGAGTCTACATCAGCTGTCTTCGAATAAGGCTGCATATATCGAGCGACTTTTGGGGATGACTCCTGACATGAAGGGGACTTATACCCTTAAGTTGGACTCGATCAAGAGTTTCTACACCCGGGATTGAGCTACAGCGATGATCTCTCCCCTTGAGATTGACCAGGTGGTGAGGGCTTTTTTGCTCTACCTGCTCGATACCACCTTTTTTGCTGACACCCGCCAGCTCCATCGATCTGATGTTCCTACCGGCCCTTCGGGATCTTGACCAGATTCCCACATTCGATTGGGGAGCTGCGCCCTGGCATACTTGTACCGGAGCGTGGATGAGGTGGTTCGAGGGGCTAAGAGGTTTTGTGGCTTTTTGCATACTATTCTGGTACGTCATGATCCCCTTTTTTCCTTTATCTTGTTCTGACCCCCCCATTACTTACATTAGTCTTCTCAAGTTCTCCTATTTTATTTTTCAGGTCTGGGCTCTAGAGCTAGAGTTTCTTGTGGGCGTTACCCAAGTGGGAGACCATTTCACGACCCTCGGCAGGGGGGGCGCTAGCCGTATCGTGAAGAGGCACTTTGCACGAGTTCATATCCACAGACAGTACTTGAACTCTCTGACACAAGATGCGGTACCCATAAAGCACAAACCTTCTTATTAGTAAATTATTCACATTTAATTTACTTACATATTGACATCTCCCTTTTTTTTTCTTTTGTAGATCCGAAATGACTTGTGGGGGTTCGAGGACACTTAGACCATTGAGATGACTCGCTCCAGGCCTTTAGCCCGAAAGAAGGCACTCCTTTATGGCCCTGGATATCAAGCTTGGTACTTGGGAGAGCGGGTCCTGAATTGGAGGGCAGGTGTTAAAGCTAGGCGGGTCCTCAAGTCTCCTCCTGAAAGTATGCTTTGGGCTCATGAGCTAGAGGGTGACAATCTCGTTCAGGCGGTTGTGGGCTCACTAACTGTGGATCACACAGTTCGTGTGAAGAGTCAGTATACGGAGTTCATCCGTACCCACCTTTTGCTAACGGTCCCCTTCCAGGCTGCTTCTACCTCTCAGGTAAATCCTTGTCGGTTCCCCTTTTCTTACAAAGTCACTGCATTCTTAACATGTTCCTCCTATTTTCATCTTCAGGCTGTGCCTGCTAGGCCCGTGGCCCTGGTTAGGTCCTGAGTGCGAGAGAGAGAGCCTTTGAGGCATCAACTAGATCCGGGCAGGGAGGAGACTTCTGCGGCTGGTGAGGAAGCCAGGCCGACTACTGCCCCCGGGTTCGAGTTTGTCCCAGGCAGCTTCACTCATGTCCCCGACCCTCTAGCTCAATGTTGGGTTCCTCCTGGAGAGTTATCACACCAGTTCTTAGCCTTGGACGAGGACCTGACCCCTGCACGCACCCTTGATAGTGCTACTCATATAAGTTATTTTCCTGACCTGCTTATATTGTGATTCTCAAACCAACCGTTAGTTTTAAATATCTACTTTCAAAAATGCAGATTCCTTTAGAGCAGGGCCTATATATGTATTGCATGATAGAGGCCCAGAGAGATTACATGTTGGAGATCACTCAACAGTGGAGGGTAAGAATTTCCTTATTTTCCTACATGTATACATGCTCGTATGGCTTACTAACCCGTGATTTGTCTGAACAGGATCGAGACGTGGCCAGTAGGGTGAGGATCGCTACTCTTGAGCATTTGATTGATGTATTTCAGATTGATGAGGACAACAACAATAAAGATAAGAGTGGCAGCAGTGCCAAGGGAGGGGATGACCCTGAGGGTATAGGATCAGATGCTTGATGTTCCAGGGTTAAAATTTGTGTAGTCTCTGAGTAGTGAACGCAAAATTTTGGTTTTAGACTTTATGAACAGAATGTTTGTAGAACTCAACATTTTCCTTGATTAAATTCATTTGTTTTGCTTTTCTCATTTCTTCACATGTGAGTTGATTTCAATGTTTGCATACGTAACTGTCCCACTATATTCCAATGGTACCTATTTAGACTGTGTGATTCGAAGAAGTGCAATCGGCCCATACTGCTGATGAGGCGATCGCCTCATTGATGGGGTGATTGCCTCATCGATGAGGTGACCACCTTAATAGCAGGCGGTCCTGCCCCTATAAAAACCCACATTCTTGTGTTTGAACTAATTTTTGAATCCCCTTCATCCTTCCCTTTTTATTTCTCCCTCTAAGTATCTCTGAAAAGCCACAAACATGACAGAACAAAGTTTGAGGCCCCTACAGTCAATTTTGAAAGGTTTGGACAATAAATCTTGGGCTGGGTTAGAGCCGTTTCACCTCGCGGTCTTCAAATCACTTTATACTAGGAGAATTAATTTCCCTTTTCTCCATGCCATGGTTCAATTTTGGGATCCCCATAAACACGTTTTTTGGCTTAACACAATAGAAATATGTCCCTTACCAGAGGAATTCGAGGCAATTCTTGGGCATCATACAGATTCCGCTTGCCAACTTATGATTCTTGCTCTTGAAAACTCGGATTCTCGCTCCATTCAGCAACAAATGGCGCGTATGTTCAATCTTCCACCCCGGTCTTGCTTCCACTGTATCTCCAGCTCATAAATCAAATTAGAGTCCCTCCTCGAAGTCATCATGAATGTGGACAAAGGGGAAACTTACTAGCCTCGCATGTTAGCCCTCTATTTGTATGCTCAATTTTTGCTGGTTTCCCCCTCAGGGCATTGCGATACGAAGATCCTCTCCATCCTTGATCAAGTGGAGTCAGGGCTCAACCCTTTCCCTCTCATCTTAGCAAAAATCGTCATTGGATTGGATGACTTCACAAGGACGCGACAATTCTTAGGAAGCCCCTTCTTGCTGGAGGTAAGTTTCCTGTTGCCCTTTCTTTACTTCCAACTGCCAATACTGCCTGTACCTAAAAATTTACAATCCCGCAGATGTGGTTTTATGAAAAGTTGGGCTTGATTGAACCTCCCCAAGACATTAGGTGTTACCAAGCCAAGAATTATCGAATAAGGAAACTACATCCCATCCCTGCAGACATTCGTGGCTGGCTATCAACATTCCCTGACACACTGATTCACTGGATGTGCCCCTGGTGGGGGTTGCAGCATGTGACCCTTCAGTTTTATACATATTATGTCCCGATTGCCCATCTCCATTTGCCACTTTCTACAATCCAGCTCGCCTCTGTCGCCAATATGGTCATAAACAATTGATTATGGAGCCTGTTCACGAGTTTGAGCCAGGGCTGCTTTCTCAGAATTTTCTGGACCACCTAGTGGCAACTTGGCCTCAAAAAGCCATCGAAAGAAATTTAAGCTACGACGGTGATCAGACCACCGATGATCATTACAAAGCATGGGTTTGCTTACAACAGACAGAAAGAGACAAATTTATTAAATATAAAAGGATAAGAGAATTACAAATGTTAAGTTCACAAGGTAGGCAACAAAAGAAGAGAAAACAAAACTAGCTCATGGAATGAAGTCATCATTTTCCCTTTTGTACTAGTTAAACGGCTTATAATGGACATATTATACAATGTTTAACGACAATTAAAGCAATCCATTTCATTTCATTTAAGCACAAAATGTATACACATCTCATGTTATTAGTTGGCTTTCCCTTGTAAGTTTTCCAACTAACCATTTTGTGCCTCTCCTTCCCCTTTTACATGTCTTTAACTTTTGCTTGGATTGCCTCTTTTGAGGTTTTCAGTCCAGTAGGACCCCCCTTTTTTTTTTAATTTTTAACTTTTGCCTAGACAGCCTCTTTTTAAGGTTTTCTCCCTAGTGAGACTTTTTACAGAAAGTATTTCTTGAGTTTGTCTAGGTTGATAAGTTCCTTAAACTCGTTCCCCTCCATGTCAGACAAAATGGTAGCACCTTTCGAAAATAACTTTTTTACCAAATACGGTCCCTCCCAATTGGGCTTGAATTTCCCCCGAGGGTCGATCATGAGTGATCTCGTAAGTTTCAACACCAGATCCCCTTCTTGAATCTTGCCTGGCTTGATCTTCTTATTGTAGGCATGGGCTATTCTTCTCTGATACAACTGAGAATGATACATAGCCTTCATCCTCTTTTCGTCCAGCAGTGTCAACTAAGCTAACCAACTTTTGACCCACTGATACTTGGGGAGTTTAGATTCCAGAAGGACTCTCAATGACCTTATCTTAACCTCCACTGGTAAAACAGCCTCACACCCATAGACTAAAGAGTACGGAGTGGCTCCTGTCGAAGTCCTAGCAGTAGTTCGATACCCCCACAATGCGAATTGTAAGTATTTAGCCCAATCTCGATAATTTTCTAGTGTCTTGGCCAAGATATTTTTTACATTCTTATTTGCTGCTTCTACCGCTCCATTTGCCTATGGCCTATATGAAGATGATCTATGGTGCTCAATCTTAGAGTCCTTTAGTAGTGTGGCCGTCTCTACTTGAAACTAAACACCATTATCTGTAACTACATGGTGTGGCAGACCATATCTGTAGATTATGTTCTTTTCGATGAACCTCGACATCTGCCTCGCCCCCACGGTAGTATAAGATTCAGCCTCAACCCACTTGGAGAAGTAGTCGATGGCCACAATGATGTACCGATGGCCATTAGTTGCTTTTGGCCTTACCTCCCCTATGATGTCAATTCCCCATACAGCAAACATCAAAGGAGATGTCATTCCTTGAAGTTCCATAGATGGTAGGTGGCTAACATTACCATATGTTTGGCAATTGTGACATTTCTTCATAAATCCAACACAATCCGCTTCCATAGTGAGCCAAAAGTACCCCTGGTGGGCTATTTTCTTTGCCAAGACAGTCCCATTCATGTGTGGTCCACACACCTCTTCATGAATTGCTTCCATAAGCTTCCGACCTTCATTTTTATCGACGCACCTGAGGTGTACCCCGACTGGCATTCTTTTATATAACATCCCACCATGGCATATGAACTGTTGGGACAACATTTACAGGGATATCCTTTCTTTTTTATCAGTGTCATTCGAAAATTGCCCAATTTCTAGATACCTTTGTAAATTATAGAACCAAGGTTTCTCAGTGGCATCAATTGGTGTTATTCTCACTTCTTCATAACAGGGGGCTCGAGACTTTATGAGAATTAAGGGTCTGGCCTCTGGTAGTTTCCCACTTTCCCACATGGAGGCCAGTGTGGCTAGGGCATTGGCTACCTGGTTTCCTTCCCTTGGAAAATGGACGAATTTACACTGTGTGAAGGAGCACAGGCTGGTGGTCAAGTATTCCTAGTACAGCCGTAATCTGTCTTCTTTTATCTCCCATTCTTTGGTGGCTTGTTTTATAACTAGCATGGAATCCCTATAGATAGTGACATTTTCCGCCCCTGCGCTACGCAATGCTTCTAAGCCAAAGATGCAAACTTCATATTCTGCTTGGTTATTGGTTGCTTCAAATTCGAGCCTTTTTGCCATCAGGATCATTTCTCCTTCTGGCATAACCAAAATTACTCCTATCCTGGCCCCCTTATTATTGACAACTCTGTCAAAGTACATTTCCTAATCTTGTATCTTTATCGTCCCTAAATGCTCATCGGGGAATTCCAGCTTCCACTCTTGGGCATCCCCCACCTGGCTTTGCGCCAAGAAGTCTGCTACTACTCTTCCTTTTACTATCTTTTTGGCCATATACTCTATATTAAATTCTGTGAGCAAAATGAGCCACCTAGCCAATTTTCCCGTAAGAGACGAGGTTTGTTGGAGGTACCTGAGGGGATCATGTTTGGAAACTGCTTGCACTTTGTAAGATTGGAAGTAGTGTCGGAGCTTCCTCATTGCCCAAATTACTGCTAGACAAGTTTTCTCTACTAAACTATAAGTACCTTCGTAGGGTAGAAGCTTTTTACTCAGGTAATATACAACATGCTTTGTCTTTCTTTCACCTTCCTATGATAGCATCGCCCCTATTGCATCCTTTTCAATTGCCAGCTATAGGATTAAGACTTTACCTGGTCTCGGTGGTTGTAAGACAAGGGGATTCATCAGATAATCCTTGATAGTTTTAAAAGCCTGTTGACATCTCTCATTCCATACAACATGTTAGTCTTTCTTCAGAAGCTTAAAGATAGGGTTGCAGGTGGCTGTTAGTTTGGTTATGAATCTGCTGATATACTGTAAATGCCCCAGAAACCCCCAGACCTCTTTTTTATTCTTTGGTACGGGTATATCTCTGATTGCTATGATCTTATCTAGATCCATCTCTATTCCTTTCTGGCTGACAATGTGTCCCAACAGTTTCCCAGATGTGACCATAAAAACACACTTCTTCGGGTTCAGTCTGAGATTATACTTTTCTGCTCTAGCCAGAAACTTGTCTAGTGCTTCAAAATGCCCTTCCTTGGTTGCAGATTTCACCATCATATCATCCACATACACTTTGACCTCTTTATGGATCATGTCATGCAGTAAGGCAGTCGCCATCCTCTGATAAGTGGCCCCTGCATTCTTTAACCCGAAGGGCATCACTTAGTAATAATATACGCCCCATTCGGTGATGAATGATGTCTTCATTCTATCCATTACTGCCATCATGATCTGATTGTATCCCGAAAATCCATCCATAAAATTGTACATTGCATTGGAAGTTGCACTATCAATCATTGTATCGATATGCGGTAGGGTAAAGTCATCCTTAGGGTAGGCTTTATTCAAATCTTGGTAGTCCACACACACTCTGACCCTTCCATCCTTCTTAGGAATTGGAACTATATTTGCTAACCACTGAGTGTCCTCTACCACTTCTAGAAACTTTGCCTTCAGCTGCTTTTTGACTTCTTCCTTAACCAAGAGAGCCCATTCTGGCCTTAGCCTCCTTTACTTCTGCTTTATTGGTGCTATGTGAGGGTATGTGGGGATTCTATGTTATGAGATCTCCCTATCGATTCCGGGCATGTCTTCATAACCCCAAGCAAATACTTTCTGTCTCTTTTTTAATATTTCTTCCATTTTTCCTCTCTCATCATGAGTTAAACCATAAGCAAATAATATATTTTTAGGATTATCATTTGTGCCTAAATTAAATGATTCAGTTTACGTGGAATTAACGTCAAACATATGCATGAAATGATCATCACAAATAGAATAACCATTAGGGAACACATCACACAAATAAGCAAATTCAGATTTCATTGCATTCACTTTTGAAAAGAAAAGATCATCAATTTCAAACAGAAAAGCCAGGGAAACATCAAAGTCATTATAAAAGGTATCTATGATGGAATTGAGGATGTAGGTCTCAAATTCTAGGTCTTTGTTCTGATCATCAAAGCCTTTCTGCTCTGAAGTAGCTTCATCTTTTTTAGACTCCTCTTCAGCCAATACCAGCTCCTCAGCAGGGGCCTTTTTGTCAATGACTTCCTCAGTTTTGCCCATGAATTCAGCAAAAATCTTGAACCCCGGGATGACTTCCCCAACCACCAGGAGGGGTTCTGGAGTCCCGCTATACAAATGCCCAGTGCCCTCCTTTATAAAGATTTCCTATAGAGTTTTCTTTTTAGTCACGGTCTCCTTTCCCTTTTCTTCAGACTGGTTCGACAAACCCATTTCCTTCCTAGCTTTGTCAACCTCTTTGAATCCTAACCCATGCTTCAGAATAGGTACCTTATTTCCCACAAACTCTGAAGGTCCGCTCTGATTTTTCCCCAACCCCATGCCGGGCAAAAATTTCATATTGCGCATCATTCTCAGAACCTTTTCATCCATCTCATCCTCATAGATCACACAGACTTCAAAACTGGGGCTAATGGAAATCTCCTTAGGGATTAACTTCAATGCAGCTATGGCGACTTCAGTTTCAACTGAGATAGTGATAACCCTTCCTTTATGTGGAAACTTAACCTTTTGATGAACGGTGGATGGAACGACACCCAGGGGGTGAAACCATGGCCTCCCTAATAAAATGGCAAAGGTTACTAGGATATCAATCACATGCAGGTCAACCCAGATTTCTATAGGCCCTGTTTTGACTAACGCCCTGAAAGTTCCCTCCACAGATCTCTTGGTGTCATCATAAGCCTTGATAACCACCTTAGAAGGCTTTTGGTTGGCTACCGTCAATCCTAGTTTCGATGGAATCTTTAGCGGACACACATTGGTGGTAGAACCATTGTCAACCATCACACAACAGGTCATCTTCCCTTTTACTTTAGCTTTGATAAATAGAGCTTTGTGGTGATCCCTCCGTTTTAGAGGCAGATCATCAGTGGAAAATGTTATCATTCCTTGAGGAGTTTCTGTTAATGACTGGACCATCTGTTATGGAGTGGAATTAGTGGAAATCTTTCTTTGATCTAGTGCCAGGACCAGAGCTTCCCTGTGATCCCTAGAATGCATGAGTAACTCCCAAACACTGGCAATGGTCTTTTTACTTTGTCCTACCACCTCTCCCTTTACTGCACATCCTACACCCCTCATTGTCCCATAGGTCAACTTGTTCTTTGCTTTCATCATCAGAACTCTATATGTCCAAGACTTGTACCTGTATCTCCGTGGGTTGTTTGCTTGTTCTCAAGTTTTTAGGCTTGGCCTGTTGGGAATTATGAGAGACATCAATGAAGGAGTTTAGGACTTGTTCTTCTGTTAGGCCAGAGTTGACCTTCAGAATGGATGGGTTAGGAGGTGGTACATTTCGGTAATTGTGTAATGGGTTGGTTTGAGTGTTTGGTTTTCTATTTTCTAGGTCGGTAATTTTGCCTGAGTCTATCAAATCTTGGATTTCATGCTTTAACCGGGCACAACTGTCTATGTCATGCCTGATGGTCTGATGAAATTTACAGAAAAGCTTTGGATTGGCTCCAGGCAAGGGTTATTGTGAAGGCAAAGGTTATAGCAGGTTCTTCTTAATGAGCTTATCGAGGACTTTGGACATAAGACATCCCAGATTAGAAAATCTCGACTGTCTAACTGCACTGACTTATACATTACTGCTCAGTGTTCGAATAGCATGAATCTGAACGTTACTGCTCGAGCTGGCCCCCTCTTTGCCCCTAGAACCTTTTCCAAAGGATTTCTTCTCTTGAGCCAAATTTGATTCTTTATGGAACCCAAAACTGTATAATTCTTCAAAATTCCTGATCCCCAGATCCCTCAGTTAACTTAGTAGCCTTCATGTATGTTACATATTGCTTCAAATGCAAATGGGGATCCTCGGCACCAATATACTTCTTCATGTCTAGGAATTTAAACTTATGAGGCAGCAGTTCATCACCCTTTTCCAAATTCAGATCGTAATCTAGGGGGCCGACTAGGCCCTTCTGCTTCATCATCACCTGCATCTGATTAATCACTTTGGTCATATTCTTAGCCCACTCGGTCTGACCCACATCCTTGGCTGGGATGACATTTCTTTGATTCACTAGATTGGCCAATACCGTCATATCATCTTCTTCCCTTCCTTTAATCGATATTTCCTCATCAAGATCGACTGGATTGATTGGCAGTGCATTGGGTGGCTATGTTGGCTGACTTTCTCTGATAAGCTTAGTAATCTCCCCCATCATTTCTCTCATCATAGCCCGAGTTTCTATTATTACTTCTTCTTTCCACCGTGCCCCAAATGCTTCTAGATCAAACCCTCCAACCATTCCTAATTCTGAATTTCTGACTAAACGACCTGAACTAGCTCGGACCCACCCTACTGAGCTTGAAGGATCTATAGCGCTACAAAATAGTTAGTTAGAATGATGCATGACGTGTATGCATGATATGAAAGTTTATTTTATTTAGAAATAAAAGGTCACAAACAAAAAGATATACAAGATCAAAACATGGAACTTAAACGTGCAAACTTCTGCCCTTATTTCTCCCACACACGCATTCAATGGCGAGTATCTTGTCCTAGGATTTTTGGCTTGGGTTTTAATTATCAGCGGGGGATAATAAAATCGACGCATGCAAGAAAACTCTTAAAATGATTCAGATAAGCAATGGTTCCTTTAAATAAAGCCCGAGTCCACTTTCTATGAGCCAAGATCCTTAGCACCATAAACTTACTTGTTAAGGCCCATTTGAAATGGGTTATGAGTAGGCATGAGAGGCCTTTGTTGACTAGCTTATTTATAGTGGGCTTTGGTTGGACACGAGGACCCATTTTATTTTGGACTGCTTATTGATGGGCTCGAGATTTATTTTAAGGATCCATTATATGGCATAATACACATGCATATGGGAAAATTCCTAAGGATAGTTGCTAGGTCATTACATGGGCTTGAGTCTTAGGTAAAAAGGCTTCGGCTCCCCCAACGATATACATCCATATACGTCTCCCCACTCAAGAGTAAAACAACGCGGATTAGTACGTGTCATGAGTGACAATAATCAAATATTCCACCACCAAGTTTGAGTGAAATGTAGGTAGCGAAGTACTGACTATTGTCGAGTTTATTCGAGACTGAAGTGCTCATTGTATGCAAAATGTGTAGTGAATGCATAAATGCAGAAAGAAATAAGAAAATAATTAAAGATGATAAAACACAAAACACTGTACTCAGTTTCTCTATCCCTAGTGGAGTCGCCACTGTAGGCGGCGGGGTTTAGCGCACGCCCAAGTGTTTGGCGACTACGGCACTATGCGGGCTCTAGGCCCATTAAGAAATACGATATAGGTCTTAAGCCTATTTGGAGATGGAGTCGCCACCCGGATAAAATTTGGGACACACTGTATAGCAACTGGATCCCATGGAGGTTCCTAGAAGCCGTCATCAGAGATCGGGTTCGAAAACTGGGTATGAGCGTTGAATGCTCACCCAACCTTACGGTTGGCCTCCGTTTGTGTTTTTCATTTTATTACCCTTTAATTATTTAATTATTTCCTTGGTTACCACACATAATAAAATTACCTTCGGATAATTGCCAGATTTTATAATTAAGTGTGAGTTTTCACATTAGTCCAATTTCATGCCTTTAAGTCCCAACATTCAAAAAATGTAGTAAATAAAATAAATAATAATTTATGACCATACATTCAAAATTAAATGGGAAAGGGATTAAGGATTACAATACTTTTTAGGCTAAATAAAAGAATAATATACAGAGAATAGACTAAACATATACCAAAAATAAATCGATAAAGTAACATAAATGCGGTAATATAAAATGGATAACTAAGAAAGGTGACTACTCGATGACAGGAATCATCAAGTAATTCCTGTAAATAACATAAAGTTAGTCCTTCCTTTCAAAAAAAATGAAATCACCTGTAACGATGCTTACAAGGAGACTCTATATAAAAAAGGGTTTACACATTATGGACTAAAGAAACCATCAAATAATTAAGATAATCACCATTATGCAATCATACAGACATATTTAAGGTCAAAAGGGGACATACCGAAGTGGACATCACGACAAACGTTAATAAAAAATGAAGTAGGAAGTAGGTTAACCTTGTCAATGAGGTGGTCGCCTCATTGATGAGGCGACTGCCTCATTGAGATGAGGTGATCGCCTCATTAATGAGGTGACGCCTCATCAACAGGGGCTCTTACAATTCCAAGGCAAAAAAGGTAACACACACACAAAAGATAGACTCCCTAGACGCTTGTCAATGGGGCTGAGGCAACGCCTCTATGAAGAGGCGTCGCCTGATCACCCGGCCGGCTCTGACTCCCAAGATGTACAAACTTCTACTCTAAGTAACCAAACATGCATATACACACTCTACCCTCATCATACTATGACTACGTGCAAAAGTATTCAAAGGTCCATCAATAAAATGATATATCAAGCATGACACACTAAAGATAAACCTAAAATGTACTAATGGCTCAGTTACACATAAGCAAGAACACACAAAATGATGAACATGTCAAGTTTAAGTGCAGATTTTTACCAAAAATGAGAGGCCCTCAAAGGTGTTTTTGATTGAGATATTTGCTAGGATGTGGTATCTGTCTTTGACATAAGTTTCTTCCTTCTTCTCTTATGGAGATGTGGCTTATTTTGCTTCCCCCTCTCCTTCTTCCTTCTAGGACATTTCTCTTCTTTTTTCTCTCTATTTTTTTCTTCAGAGCTTTCTCTCTCTCTTTTTTTCAATCCTCCCCCCTTTTTTTCTTCTCTCTTTTTTTCTCTTTTATTTTTTTAGCTTTCCCATGCCCCTAAGCCTCCTAGCCCATCATGAGCTCTTATAGCCTTTTTTCTTTCCCTAAAAATCTTTTCCTCAAGTAAGAAAGAGGTCTGGAGAGTGGGGCCCGCACCACTTGGCTGTCATGATTGCAGCTGCATTAAATGTAGCTGTAAGTGGGCTGTCATAGAGGCGGCGCCTCATCGATGAGGCGATCGCCTCTGTGATGAAGTGATCGCCTTATTGGCAACTGCTAAAGAGGCGATCGCCTCATTACACAGAGGCGATCACCTTATTACACTGAGGTGATGCTCCTTTGGCCCGGGCCTGCGCTGGGCCAGGTGGGCTTGGGCCAAATTTTGATAGTTGGGCTCAGTTTTGGGTTTTTTAGGCTTTGGGTTTTCAAGTCCACTTTCCACTAGAGATTCAGGCTTCATTCTCATGTCCAAGTTTGACATTCTCATCATTGGGCTTGACAACGGGCCGATCAAATTGAGTGCCCCTAATTCATCCCCTAACACGGGCTGACCGAATCGGATGTCTACACTAAGCATGTTATGTCACTTGGTGTTTAAGAGCTATTTGGAAGTCTAAACGAGTTTAAAAAAATTTTAAAAAATGTAAACTATAAACTAAAATTGTACATTAAAAAATTAAAAATAAATTATTTACTAAATAAATTATAATATATTTAATAAAAATTATAATTTTATTCTAATAATATATTTTTTAAAATATTTTGTACAATAAAAATTTATATATTATATATTTAAAATAAAATTATTAAACATTCAAATTATGAGATGACTTGTGAGTTTCTATTTGAGTGTGTTCGCAAGTTTCATAAACTGAATTTTATATAGTTTGAACTTAACTAGTTTATTAAACGAGTTCGACCATCGAGCTACTCACGGCAGCCCTAGCTACGCCGCAATGTTAACATAGACTTAGGTTGCACACTTGCATTGTAGTTTATAGCATTGTTTTTTTTTTTACAAACAAATCCAATATTTTTGGCTAAATATTCCATTAATTTAGTCCAAATTTGTATTATGTTTATAATTTCTTTAAACAATTTAGTCCTTTTTTCTTTGCTTTAACTAAAGATGAAAATTTTTACATGGAAATAATATATTTATTATACAAATAAAATTGATATCCCATATTAGTATCCTATTCTAATAATGGTTATATTCCCTTAAAGAAAAGGATTACTTGAATAAGAAGAACGTTTAATAAAGAAGTCTATTTCAATTAGGAAGATTAACTACAAAGGAAATATACTTCTCTTCTAAACAAGGCAATCCTACAAGACTAAGAAATCATATTCCTAAGAGGTTTAAGCAATACCTTCTCCTATAAATACATCTTATGAAATCTCATGTCATTCATTCTATTCTTCTCATCTCCTCATTCTCATCGTTTAACACCATCACATCATCAAGCCATCACTCCATAAACATACAAGCAATCACTTTTTATTCTTTATTTTATTTTGCCTATTTGCTTTATTATATTTTTTCTCATACTATTACTGACTTAAGCTTCGAAGTGTTTATGAGGGAAACCCCACCCTTTTACCCATTCTCCTCGTTGATGCAAATTCCACAAGCAAAAATATCAATTTGAAGTTATCAAGTGGAACCGTCGGAGTTATCAACCATGATCACATGGTTAAAAGTTAAATTACATCAACAACATAAATTATGGAGAGACCTTCAAATATTTAACAACAACTAGACAATTTCACTGAATATAAATATTTGTTATTTCAAGAGGAGGAACATGAGAACTACAACCAAGATAAGTTTCTTTCCTAATTATTTATTTTCATATCCATTTTTCTTAAATTATTATCACTTGGATTGATCATTAATTGAGATGGATCAAGTGATCCCGAGATTCTCTTTCTTTTATTATTTATTGTTACAGTAAAACAATACAAGTGTAAATGTTACCATGAGCACCTCAACATCGATACTCATGAGTATCAATAAAAAAAATTATCATGGCCTTTGGGAACTTGATCCGGCTGATAATCTTAGAGCAGTATGTTCGGACGGTATATTTTCATGAAGCTAGATATAGACAAAATGCCAATAAATTGGACAAACACAAACTTGGATAGTAAATGGCACCAAATTAAAGCCAATTAAAAACTTGGACATTCAACATTATATAAATCAAAAATCATGCTAGCATTTTCAAGGATAAGGTCATTCAGGCAACAATTAAAGCAAACAACGAATATAAATATTCGTTAAACTCAAACGTGGGAAAAAAGATAAGGAAAATGTATTTACTAAAGACACTACTATAAGAACCAATTGGTCCAAGCGGTAAGACATTTTGATTACCTTACTTGGCATCAACATGCAGAAATTGTTAAAAAAGGCATCAAAATGACATAGTGGTTATCAACCCTGTGCACATCACTGCCAGCTGTCCTTCCACGCTGACCATTTAAAGCTCCAGCATCAATGTCTAGTAACTAAAAATTGGCACCCTACGGTCGCTTCTATAGTACGGAGGTTCAACACTCGGGTTGCGCTTTTAATGCACTGAGAATATATGGCACTTGGGCCACACTTCTAATGCACCAAGAATAAGTCCAGTATCTGGAAACTGGCACTCTCAAGTCGCTTCTATAGTACTAAGGTTTCAAGCATATAAGCCTCGCGTCCTTACACTAAGCATCTAAGTCTCGAGCATCTAAGACCAGTAATTAGAAACTAGCACCCTCAGGTCGCTTCTATAGTATTGAGGTTCGGTATTCAGGCCGTACTTTTAATGCACCGAGCATCAAAACTCCAGTGATGACTGGTTTCATCATGTTGTCTCTATACTGGTGGGTTAATCCCTCACATATCCTTTTTTATTGCAAGTTTTATACATCTAAGTCCAACTAACACTTCCAATATATTATTATACGATGATTTCAAGATTCGGTATCGAGCTTCATCTTTTCCTGTGACTGAGGCTGGCCACCTTAGCTCATCCTTCCATATTAAGCGCAGTGATTCAAGTAGTCTCTCTTTAGACAAAAGAATGACTTTTCCATCACCTTACAGACCCAAATACATCGGACATAAATATCTTAACAGACTTTCAGAGGGGACTCTTAATATCCCATATTAGTATCTTATTCTAATAAGGGTTATATTCCCCCAAAGAGGAGGATTACTTGAATAAGATAAAAACTTAATAAAGAAGTCTATTTCAATTAGGAAGATTAACTATAAAGAAATCTACTTCTCTTCTAAATAAGACAATCCTACAAGACTAAGGAATCATATTTCTAAAAGGTTTGAGCAATACCTTCTCCTATAAATACATCTCATGTCATTCATTCTATTCTCACATTCTCATTCTCATCTCCCCATTCTCATCATTTAACATTATCACATCATCAAGCCATCACTCCATCAACATACAAGCAATCACTCTTTATTCTCTATTCTATTATGCCTATTTGCTTTATTATATTTTTCCTCATACCATTACTGACTTAAGCTTCAGAGTGTATATGGGAGAAACCCCACTCCTTTACTCATTCTCCTCGTTGATGCAGGTTCCACAAGTAAAAATATCAATTCAGAATTATCAAAAATAAATATGCAAAATTTTATTCAATAAGCTTAAAAATTTTATTATAATTTATTTATTTGATGTTCGATTTCTAATTTTTTATATAATTTCTTTATTCGTTAATATATAAATAATAAATATATCTTATAATTAGCAAGAAATAAGTAATTTATTTTTATTTATAAAATTATTAAATAATAAAATATATTTTATTGGTTAAATATGTAAAACAAATATAAACATTAGATGTAATGTGTTAAATATATAAATAATATAAAATGAGATATGAAAAGAAATATTTGAAGAATGTTTATTTTGGAGTTTATTTAAGTGATGGAATGAAGAAAAATTATATAATAACTACATTTTATAGTGAAATTTATTGCATTTGATATTATGGAATGGAAATAGCCTAATAAACAACTATTATAATACTTTATGCTAATCTTTTATAACATTTTTATATTTTCTGCTCAATGACTCCAATCTCCAATTTTTTGCACATCAAACCTCTGCATTATTTATTTTAAATCTTTTAATAATTTTTTATTGCATTGGATATTTAATCATAAGCATACTTTGAACTCATGTGAACCTATACTCACATGTGATTAATATTGGATCTTAAAGTTTTTATTTTGTCATAATAGAATTTTTTTTTCTAAAATTGGATTATATTGAATTTTATTTTTTAAAAAAACTATTATTATTAAGTCCTATAAATCGAACAAAATTTTAATTTTAATGATTAACTAATTGTAGGTGGCAGGATTAAATATGCACTTAAGAGTTTGTTGATCACTACACTGTGTGAGCTCGAGGCTTATTAGGAAATACAAAATAGGCTCAAGGTCCAAATTAGAGAAGGAGTCATCACCTGGATAAGATCCGGAACACACTGTATAACAACTGGATCCCAAAGAGGTTCCTAGCAGTTGTCCTTAGAGAATGGGTTCAGAAACTGAGTATGAACTTTTGGCATGTCCACCCAATATTGTGATTGGACTTCGTGTGTATTTTATATTTTATTACCTTTAATTATTAAGTTATTTTCTTATTAACATGCAAATTGCAATTGTTTCCAAACAATTTTCACATGTTATAATAAAATTCAAGTTTGCACATTAATCCAATTCCATACCTACAGACCTAATATTTAACATAAATAACAATTTACAAGACATTCATAAAAGTAATAATAAATAAATGAATACACATGCAAAGAAATAGAGGAAGGAGGAATGAGTTACAATTCTTTAACATGCAATAATAACAACAATAGAAATGAATAAATAAATTCAAGCACTAATTGAGGGATAGACTTGATGATCCCAAAGTTCCTGGGAGCAACAAAATATTAGCCCCCGAAAATACATATGAAATCCTACAATAGAAAGTTAAAAAATTAATTTTATAGAAAGTAGTAAATAGAAATTTTGAGCACATAAATATTTAATGAAGAAAAATATCATAATAGTCGTACGAAAGATTAGAGTATAACAATATGAAAATGCATAAAGAAATACAAATCACATGAGATAAATAAATGAAAGCGAAATCAAGTCACGTAAAGCTTTGTTAATATGGTGACGCCTCATCAATGAGGCATCGCCTCTAGCCATAAAGGCGACATCACATCGCCTGAAGTTAAAGAGGTGACAAAGAGGCAAATCCAAATGCAAAATAATTGAAAACTTTTAACTATGTGTAGTAACTTAATAAATCATGTCATAAACATAACATAAAATGAACAATTAATCTGAGAAAAATTAAACAAATAAGCAAAATATTTATGAAAAGATAAAAACTCAAATACTTTAAAAATGGAGGACCTTACTTCTTAGAACTGATTTGATACTCTTAACTCAGCCCTTATAAATGATTTTTTATTCTAACCTTCTCTTGAATGCAAGAACTCTCATTTCTTTTCTTGAGAATGCACCTCCAAGCTAAAGCTCTTTCTTTTTCTCTCTTAGCTCCAATTTACCAAAAGTTATCTCCCTCTCTCCTTAAAATGTTCTATACTTTTAAAGTCCTCTTTTCATACCCTTTTTAAGCTCTCCATACTTTTAACAAGACATCCCTTTTTTCCTTTATCATCACACACTTTTTAGTCACCTTTTTTTTCCTTCAAAGTCTCACTTTCACGCAACATGTTTAAGTCAGTAATAGGTGGGCCCACCCACTTGCTCATTACTACCAAATCCTTATTTAGTGTTTGTGTAAGTGGGATGGTAAAAAGGGGACGCCTCTTCAAAGAGGCATCGCCTTACCAAAGTGGCAGCCACAGAGGCGGTGCCTCTTTGGTTAAGCATCACCTCTTTGGCCTTAGACAATGATTGGACCTTTGGGCCAAAGTGGGTTTGGGGTTGGTCTTTTAGGTTTAGGTCTTATATTTATGAGGGTTGGGGCTATTTAGGCTTCATATAGATAGGAGTTTAGGCTTTTTGGCCCTATTCCCAAAAATATTTTTAGGTTTTCTTGCATTCAAGATTCATATTTTCTCATCATTAGGCTTTCATTGTGGGCTGATCAAACTGAGTGTCCACAGTTTGCCCCCTTGATTTTTTGAAAAAATGAATTCATGCAATCAAAATTTTTTAAAAAATCAACATGCACAACAAAAGTAATAAATAATAAAATGATATACTTGATCTTTAAGATTCACTCGGGAAGTAGATTCTTTGAAACTCGTGCTATCAGCCTAGGGACTCAAGCATGAGAAGTCGATTTTTTTTAAAATCGTCAGGAAATTCATGCCATTAGCCTTGGGACTCAAGCCCGAGAGGTAATTCATTTTTAAAACTATTAGGCAATTCATACCGTTAGCCTTAGGACTTAAGCTTGAGAGGTAATTTATTCTTAAAACCAATAAAAATTTCATGCCATCAACCTCTCATGATGTTAGCTTTGGGATTTAAGCCCGAGAGGCAATTCCTTCTTAAATCCAATAGGAAATTCATGCTATTAGCTTTGGTCTCAATCCTAAAAGGCAATTCCTTCTCAAATCCAACAGGAAATTCATGCCATTAATCTTAAGACTTAAGCCCGAGAGGCAATTCCTTCTCAAATCTAATAGGAAATTCATGCCATCAGCTTTAGGACTCAAGCCCTTAAGGTAATTCCTTCTCAAATCCAATAGAAAATTCATGCTGTCAGTCTCAGGACTCAAGCCTGGGAGGTAATTCCTTCTTAAATCCAAAGGAAATTCATGCCGTCAGCTTCGGGACTCAAGCCTGATAGGCAATTCCTTCTCAAATCCAATAAGAAATTCACGCCGTCAGCTTCGGGACTCAAGGTAGAGAGCTAATTCCTTCTTAAATCCAACAAAAATTTCACACCGTCAGTCTCAAGACTCAAGCCCGAGAGTCAATTCCTTAAGTTCTTGGATTGTTGGCTTTGGGGCTTGAGACTGAGAGATAACTTTTGTTTTATTCAATTTCGCTATTGAACTGCTTCTCCACCTTTCTCATATATAAAAGAGGCCCTTTCTTTTCCTTTTTTTATTCTATTCTCCTTTTCTTTTTCTCTCTCTTTCTTTTAAAAATATTTCTCCCTTTTTCTTTTTCTTTTTCTCTTTTCTTTCTTTCTTCCTTTTTTTTTTATCTATCTTCCTTCCTTCCCATGTTTCTTTTCTTTAAAAAATGGACACTACCCAAACCCCTGATCCTCCATAGTAGGACCCTATAATGCCTCCCATAGAACTATTGAAAACCCTTAGATTTTCCATTGAGGATGACATTCTGCTTACGACGAATTTGTACATGCATATCTGCTCCTTAGCCTCCAGAGAGGTTAGTATTCAAACCAATCACTTTCTTTTGCAAATTATCATCGGGTTATGATTAATGGACATGTATTCATCATTGTGAATAGGAATGTAGATTAAATTAATAAAATTAAAAAAATTAAAAACTGATTCGTGTTCTTCAATATGAAGAGGTTTCACCTCTTCAATGAGTTAATTGCCTCATCAAACAGGCGTCGCCTTATCAATCAAAGGCATCACCTCTTCGCCTAAAGGGGATGACTTCCATATGACTTACTGAGGCGTCGCCTCTTTTTATTAAGGCAACCATATGACTTATTGGGGCGTTGCCTCTTCTCATTGAGGCATTGCTTCTCTGATAGTATTCAAAATTTTTTATTTTTTGATTTTAAGAAAATTACATAAATTTTTACTTCCTTATTTATTTTTAGCATGATGCCTACACATATAAGGGCGCTGGGAACTTCAACGATGCTCGAGTTTGGTATAACGAGCTCACAGATGACATTAAGGACCTCATTCAAGATATAGGTTTTGAGGACTTCATCCTCTCACTTATGGATGCTCAAGGTCACACCAATTATCAACGGCTTCATGAACTGATGGATAGATGGTTTAAGACTACACATACAGTTCACTTTCCTTTTGGTGAGCTCACCCCATCTCCTTTGCTGTAATTTTTGGGATTGCATATACTGGTGACACTATCCATTTGATGGGAGCATCCATCGAATAACACCGGATCGAGTAGCTTATATTGAGCGGCTTCTCAGTATGGTCCAAGACATGAAGGGGATTCATACCATCAAGATTGACTCCATTCAGAGTCATTATAAAAGTGCCAGGATTGTGGCTACCACCACAAATTGAGAGATTGACTAGGTAGTAAAAGCATTCTTGGTCTACCTGTTGGGTGCTATTCTTTTCGCTGACACTGCCAGCTCCCTTGATTTGATATTTCTGATAACCTTTTGAGACTTAGATTAGGTGTCCTCTTATGATTAGGGTAGTTATGAACTGGCCTATTTATACCAGAGTATGGATAAGGTTGTGTGAGGAGCCAGACGATTTTACAATTTTTGGCATGCTGTTCTAGTAAATCTCTTTTATCCTTTGAACTTAGCATGTTAGTTTTCATGAATATTTGCTGATGATGTTTTCCTTTTTTTTTACAAGTCTAGGTTTTAGAGCTTGAGCTGATCCAAGGGATAGTCTGTGGCAATGATGCCCACTTTTTAGCCTTGGCCCCGTGGGGTGTTAGTCATTCATAGAGGAGACACTTAGCTCGCGTGCATGTCCATCATGATGGCTAAACACTATAACCTATGATGAGGTACATAAAAAAATAAAATAATATGTTATTAGTATGACAAGAACACAAGGTCAATTTACTTCTTTGCATTACCACAGTTGCGTAAGGACTTATGAGGTCCTTAGTATAGATGGTATTTAAAAATGACTCACTCTAAACCACTATCTTTATGGAGGGTGCTCCTTTACGGTCCTAATTGCCTATTATGGTATTTTGTTAAGAGAGTCCTCAATTAGGATTGTTGTGCCCATGCTAGGCATATTCCCACATCACCCCCTGCAGGCTATTTTAGACACATCTTCTGGAGGGTGATGAGCTGAACAGAGTAGTTGTAGGAGACCCTACTGAGAACCACACTATTAGGAGTAAAAGTTACTCTTCGGACTTCGTTCGAGCTAATCTATTGTAGCGAGTGCCTCTTTTAGCTGCTACTACTGCTTAGGTACTCACTTGACTTCATCTTTCCTCTTTTTCTCTTCTAAATTACATATTAACTTAGTCTTTTCTATTATAGGTGCTAGCCACAAGTCCTCCTTATAGAGCCAGGCCTCTTGCATATAAGAGACCACTTTAGCGCCCTTGTACTGATAGTAGAGAGCACTTTAGTTGGAGTTTCGCCTCGTAGAGCTCCTTCCAGTTCTAGTTCATAGATTGTCACTGGTCATTTAACTTATATGCTTGACCTGCTAGCCCACTGTCGAGTGCCCCCAAGGGACCTATCCTATGAGTTTCTGACATTTGATAAGAGTATGACACCAACACACACTCTTGATGCTACACATGTAAGCTCTTTCCTTTCCTTCTTTTATAATTAACCTCAAAAAAACATTAGTAATAACAGTTCATTATTCATGTAGATACTTCTAGAGCAAGGTTTGTACATGTATCGTTTGATTGAGGCCTAGTGAGACCATTTGATGGTTGTCACTCAACAGTGAAAGGTAATGACTTCTCCTATTTCTATATGTATGCATGCTTACATAAGTACTTACCTCTAATTATATATGGACAGAATCATGACACAGTCAACCAGGCTAGGATCACGACCCTCTAATATCAAGTTGCTGCTCTACAAATCGAGGACGATGAGGATGAGGTAGAAGATGAAGATGGTGCTGATGATATAATGGGGCAGATGGCAACAATGATGGAGATGATGTAGAAGCCATTGAGTTAGGGGCTTTATAAATATTAGACTTAGACTTTTCCTCATTCTCTGATTCTAGTGTTATAGGATTATTTTGATTTTATTTTGGATATTTATGTTTAAATTTGATCAAATTTTTAAATATTTAAGCTTATTTCAATGAGAAATTTTGATCATCCCAACATGATTCTACACAAACTCATCCATTAATCATACATGCTTTCCATTAACGAATCTAAAAATATGAAGAGCTAATATGAATAACACAACCAGAATTGTGCCATTGACTATCAAAGAGATGACTGCCTCTTCATTGGGGCATAGCCTCTTTGTGAAGAGGCGATATTAAAATGCCTCTTCATAATGAGGCGCCACTCAATCAAAGAGGTGAACACCTCTGTGCCTACTCTGCATATTCTTCTTTTTAATCCCTAGCTCCCTATATAAAAATAGCCATATTTACTTATACCTACACCCTAACTCTCTATTTTCTCTCTCCAAACAGCTCCAAAATCCCAAAACATT
Source organism: Mallotus nudiflorus (assembly GCA_947683625.1). Classification (NCBI taxonomy): domain Eukaryota; kingdom Viridiplantae; phylum Streptophyta; class Magnoliopsida; order Malpighiales; family Euphorbiaceae; genus Mallotus; species Mallotus nudiflorus. Next base: position 1,006,864 of record CANTUR010000213.1, on the reverse strand, counting down.
GACTGAGAGAAGCCTGAAACAATTACAACCAATCTTGAAGGGCTTAGATGGTGAATCATGAGCAAAATTGGAGCCCTTTTACTTATTGGTTTTTAGATCTTTGCATGCTAGGAAGATCAACTTTCCCTTCCTCCATGTTGTGGCTAAATTTTGGGATCTAAGCAAACACGTTTTTTAATTCAACACCTTAGAAATATGCCCCATGCTAGAGGAATTCAAAGCTATATTGGGTTTTTAAATGGACTCCTCTTGTCAAATTGTAATCCCTCAGGTTGAATCTTTATATTTACACTCCATTCAATATCAAATGGCTAGACTATTCAATCTTTACTCGACCTTCCTTTTATCATATTTTTAGTTTTGAAGTTCTGATAGGAACCTTCATTGACGTTATTATAGCTGCGGAGGATAAGGAGGTTTACTGGCCTCGAATGATGGCTTTTTGCCTATATGAACAGTTTCTACTTGTTTCTCCTTCTAGCAACTACGATTCGAAAGTTCTTCATATCCTAGATCTGGTGGAAGCTGGACTCAATCTTTTTCCTCTCATTCTTGTAGAAACCATCATTAGGCTAGACAACTTCCCAGAAACCAAATGATTCTCTAGGAGTCCATTACTGCTAGATGTTAGCTTCATCTTCTTTTTTCTTTATTTTTACTTTTTTTGTCATTTTACTCATTCACCTTTTTCAAGCATGGTTTTATGACAAACTGAGGTTACTTGAGCCTCCTAGAGACATTATACATTACAGAGCAAAGCATTGTTGCACTAGAAAATTCCATCCTATACCAAAAGATGTTCAGAGCTAGTTGCCTACCTTTCTTGATACCATGATTCGCTGGATGTGCCCATGGTAGAAACTACAGCATGTGACCATTCAATCTTACACCTATTGTGTCCCTATAGCACGTCTACATTTTGCCACTTTCTATAATCCTGCCCGTTTTTATCAGTAATATAGACATAAGTAACTAATTATGGGATTAGTACATAAGTTTGAGCTGGGGTTCCTTTCTCAAAACTTTTTGGACAACTTGGTTATAACCTAGCCTCGCAGAACATTCAAAGGTATATCGATTACGATGGAGATCTGTCTAGTGATGATTAATACAAAAGCATGGATTGAGTTACAATAAATAGAAAAGGATGAGTTTATGAGAAATAAAAGAACAAGAGAATTGCAAATATTAAGTGCTCAAGCTGTTTAATAAAAGAAAAGAAAGCAAAAGTAGTTTATAAAGTTTAATCATTATTTCACTTTTTCATAGAATGGGATTTCCTTATTAGTTAAATAGTTTGTAATAAACATTTAATGCAATGTTCAACAGTAACTAAGACAATCCATTCCATTTAATTTAAGTACAATGTAACTATACATTTTGCTTTTGACATATCTCGTGACGTTAATTGGCTTGCCTTTATAAGTTTTTTAATTAACTATTTTTTTCCTCTCTCTCCTTTTACATGTCCTTAATTTTTTCCTAAACTACCTCTTTTAAGGTTTTCAATCCAGCAGGACCCTTTTATTTTTTCATTTTTTGTCTCTAACTTTTGCCTAAATAGCCTTTTTTAAGGTTTTCTCCCTAGCAAGACTTCATAAAAAGTATTTATTGAGCTTGTCTAAGTTAATGGGCTCCTTGAATTCATTTCCTTCCAAATTAGATAGAATAGTTGTGCCTTAGAAAAATAGTTTCTTCACTAGATACTGACCCTCCCAATTTGTCTTAAACTCTCCTAGTGGGTTAGTCATGATTGACGTAGTGAGCTTTAACACTAAATCACCCTCTTTGATCTTACCTGGTTTAATCTTCTTATTATAGGTATGAGCTATCCTTTTTTGATACAACTGGGAATGATATATAGCTTTCCTATATAAATTGACCACATGCCTGGGAAGAATATCTAAAGTGATTGGGATGTTGATCACATACAAATTGACTTAAGTCTTAATGGGCCCATTTTTGCCCAAAGCTCAAAAGATCCTTTCAACAAGTCGCTTCGTATCATCATATGCTTTGATAATCACATCAGACGACTTAAAGTCCACCACAATGAGTCCGATTTTGGGCATAATCTTGAGAGGGCACATGTTAATAATAGAGCCATTATCTACTATTACACAATAAGTTAGCTTGCCTTTTACCATAACCTTGATGAATAAGGCTTTATAGTGCCCCCCCTTCTTTCCAATGGCAAGTCATCATTGGTGAACATAATAGCTCCCTCAGGACTCTCCATTAAAGAATTCACCATCTACTCGGGAATGTAAGTTCTAAGGATTTTTTTCTAGCCTAAAGCTTGGACTAATGCCTCCCGATGGGTCTTGGAATTTATGAGTAATTCTAAAATACTATTCTACGAACTTTTCTTCTTTCTTTAGCTCCCCTTTTAGCTCTTCTTTCTCTGTCTTCTTATTCTTAATTTCTGTTTCAACCTTAGATACTGGTTTTCCTCATTCTTTCCTTTCCCTTTTTTAATAACCTTCCTGATTGGTTGGATCTCTTTTTCTTTATCACTTTCCCACATGTCAACTTATCCCCCTTCTTTATTAGAACTCTAGATATTTACCACGCTAACAAATAATTCAGTGGGTTATGGGCTTTGTGGTTCAAAGTTAGCTTTTAGTGAACTAGGTGCAGTACTAATGATAGAGTTTAGGACTTGCTCTTCCATTAAACTAGTGTTAATCATAAGGATAGGTGCATTTGGTGGTGGGACATTTCTGTAGTTAGGTAAAGGATTATTTTGGGTGCTTGGTTTTCTAGATTCTAGGTCAATGATTTTGCCTAAATTGATAAAGTCTTGGATCTTATTTTTCAATCAAGCACAATTATCAATGTCATGTCTAATAACTTGATGAAACTTACAGTAAAATTTTAAGTTGGCATTTGGTAAAGGTTGTCTCGGGGGTAAGGGCTATAAAAGATTCTTCTTTATTAACTTCTCCAAAACTTTCGAAAGAGGTCTACCCTGGTTAGAGAATCTTTAAGGTTGCCTAATGACATTGATATGCACACTACTACTTGATCCACTCGCTTCTTTGCCCTTAGATCTTCCACTGAATAATTTTTTTCTCGAGCTAAATCTGACTCTTTCTAAGCCCCAAACCTATATAACTCCTCAAAATTTTGAGTCCCAAAGTTTTTCAACTTTTTAGAAAGTAATGGAACACAACTTTCCATCGCTATCATTAATTAATCAAACTCAATATGTTTGTGCCTTATTTGTGCTAGCTTCCCCCTCTATCTGGTAAAGTAATTAGCAAAGGACTCATTAAAATTTTACCTAGTGTTTTGTAAGTCCCTTAGGGACACCTCCATTTGAGTATTCAATCCATATTGCTTTATAAATGCAGCACATAATTCTTTCCAGTCATTTTTTACATGTGGTTTTAAGGAGTAGTACTAGCGAATTGGAGCACCCTTCAATGACATGGGAACTTGTTTAACTATCTAAGCCTTAGTCAGTTCAGTGGCCTTCATATAGGTAACATATTATTTCAAATGCAAGTATGGATCATCAGTCCTGGCATACTTCTTCATATTTGGAAAGTTGAATTTTCGTGGAAGAGGGTCATCATCCTCATTTAAGTCGAGGTTAGTATAGTCCATCACAGTATCTATTCCTTTCTCCTTTATTATCATTTAGACTTGAGCTATGGCCTTGGTCATGTTTTTGACCCAATCAATCTTTTCCACAGTCTTAGAAATGTCCACATTCTTCTGGCCTATAGGTTCTGCCAACAGGGTTTCTTAATCATTCTTTATTTATTGCCTTGCAGAAGTTTCAACATCAAGATCAAAAGGTGGTGGATGTTATGCCGATTGTTTTCGTCTAGCTTGTCCTATCATTTTTGCCATCATTTCCCACATGATCATCTAAGTTTGCTTGGATATTTCTTCTTTTAATTGTTCCTTGAATGCATCGAGATCAAACCTGCCATTGTTATTTCTATGGAAGCTCTAACTAGGCGACCAGTGTCAAACTGTGTCCAAGTAGAAGACTGTTGTGGATCTATATCTACAACCACTATATTTTAGAATTTATGCATGATGTGTATACATGATATGCATATTCATTTTGTTATTTAAAGAAAGAAAATAAACACACACTCTATTTACATATAATAGAGAAATAAACACAAAGCTCTCAAATGATAATCTCCACCCTTATTTCTCTCACACACGTGTTCAATATTGAGTTTCTTATCTTAGGATTTTGGAAAAAGGTGCATTTATGCCCCTAATGTTTACCTGGTGGAGCAGATAAGTCCTTAATGTTTTTTTAGACAAAAAACACATAGAATTAAGTTTTTTTGGGTGTTCTAAGCCCTTTGGTTTAATGAAAGTTAAATGTTTATTGGCTCCTGTTGATGTAGCTTTTTTAACCAAAAAAAAAGAAAAAAAAATTAAATTAATATTGCTTTTAATATGGTAAAAGTAGTTCCTCCCATCTATCTTCATCGTTTTCCCTCTTTCATTTGCATCATAAACCCTAAAAAAAATTATGCCCTCTATCTGCAGAGTAATGGCTTCATCCTATTTATAAAAATTAATAAACATGACACATAATAAAAGAGAGAAGAAAAAACAAAAGAATCATTCTTTGCTTAAGCTAACAAAACTATTCTGAGCTTTACTTCTCTTTTCTCTTTCTCTTATTTCTTTAATTTACATGAAGAGTTTATGTTTATGTTATGTCATCTTCAAGAAATCTTTTATATATATTGAAGACTCAATCAAATTGTGCCTATATCCCAGATTTGGGCATCTAGGTAAACTTTCACTAATACTCCTTCCACCAAAATTAGACTTACCTTCACTAATACTCTTTATTTCTTATTCAATTTATGTATAATTGCATATGGATTTTCTCTTATGTGGTATGAAATGGTTTTGTTTTGTTCAACTTGTTATTATAGTTTAATCTTTGTTTTGTAAAGTGTTTCAAAGAATTAATCTTTTATTCACGTTGGTGCAACTATTATTTAACCATATGAAAAAATAAAATATTTAGGGCTTTATACATACCTATATGGAATATTGGTGCTTTTCTTTTCTACAATGTAGTCTGATTTTAGTTTTCATTACCAGTTTTTTATTTTGGATCATGCTTTGAAACTGAATGAGAACATCCAAAATGGTAACTTTGTCTTGTTGATGAACTTACAACACGGACATTGGTTCATAGGTATGGTTGGGTATGTGACAAGTATTGGATAGGGGTTTTATGAAATAGGAAGAGGGATTTAGGCATATCCATGATTGAGCTATGTTAATGGTGGTAGTGGTGGTGTTTCTGCAAGTGCTTCAGTAGAGTGCAACACATGGTAGTAAATTATGGTAGGTGATGTTGGTGGTAGCTTGCTTGATGGAGACAACTGCTTTTCTTGGCCTGGGTTTGCAATTTCAACATTAGGAAAAGCTTTCAAGTGATCGTATTGATCTTTAGCTATTTCAAGACAAAAAAAAAAGTTTCTTGAAATGCTTTCTCTCTTTTTTGGATGATCATGTCCTATTATTACCTCTTTATTTTGCAGGTGCTACTTAATTAGTTCTCGCAGTTGCCCTTTTTTTTTTGTTCTCCTTTAAGTCTTTATAGATAGCGATATGGGTACAAAATATGACTTTGGGTGAAAAAGCTAGATTATGTTTTAATGGTTCTGTAAATTTTTTTTTTTGGTATTTCTTGACAAACATATTTATGGAAGAAATAAAAAAAAAACTTTCTTTCTTTGATGAATTGTTGTTGTTTTATTTAGTTTGATTCTAAATAGATGCAAATTGGTAATAGATTTGGATTGGTGTTATCTATCCCTCAATTCACACTTGCATTTGATGAACAAGATGAAGCCATTACTCTACAGATGGAGAGCTTAATTTTTTTAAGGTTTATGATGCAAATGAAAGGGGGAAAAGGAAGAAGACAAATGGGAGGGAATTCAACTACCTTTGCCACATCAAAAGCAATATCAATTTAATTTATTATTTTCTTTTTTTAACTAAAAAAGGCCACGTCAGTAGGAGCTAACAAAGCATTTAACTTTTGCCAAATTAAGGAGCTTAAAACACCCAAAAAATTTAATTTTATGTGTTTTTTGTCTAAAAAAAATATTAAGGACTTATCTCTCCACAGGGTAAACATTAAGGGTATAAATGCACCTTTTTGTTAAAATTTTTTGTCTGGATTTTAATTATCAATGGGAGATAACAAAACTGACGTATGTAAGATAACTCTCAAGATGGAACAAAAAAATTGTAATTCCTTTAAATAAACCCAAAGTCCATTTTAACGGGCCATAGTAGGCATTAAAGGCCCATCTTACCATAGTCCATTTTCAACGGGCTTAGGCCTCATTCCAAGGATTATTCAATGGCATAAAGCACATGCATTTGAGGAAAAATCATGGGGGAAATTACTAAGTCATTACATGAGCTGAGTCTTGGGTGATAAGCTTCAGCTCCCACAATGATATACCTCCATTACGTCTCCCCACTCAAGGGTCCATACGACGTGGATAAGTATGTGCTATGAGTGATAACAATTAAGTACTCCACCACTAGGTTTGAGTGAAACACAGGTAGCAAAGCAACGACTATCATCAGGTTTACTTGGGACTAAGTGCTCATTATGTGAAAATGTGTAGTGAATGCAAAAGAATAATTAAAAATGATAAAATACAAAACATTGGAATTAGTTTCTCTATCCCCAGTAGAGTCGCCACTGTAGGCAGCAGGTTAAGTGTGCGTCTAAGTGTTTGCTGACCATGGCATTGTATGAGCTTGAGGCCCATTAGGAAATATAAAATAGGCTCAAGGCCTAAATTGAAAAAGGAGTCGTCAATCGGATAAGACCTAGGACACATTGTACAACAATTGGATTCTACGGAGGTTCCTAGTAGCCATCCTCAGAGAATGGGTTCAAAAACTAGGTATGGGCTTTTGGAATGCCCACCCAACCTTATAGTTGGCCTTTGTGTGTGTTTTATATTTTATTACCTTTAATTATTAAGTTATTTCCTTATTAACATGCAAATTGCAATTGTTTCTAAATAATTTCCACATTTTATAATCAAATCCAAGTTTACTCATTAGTCCAATTTTATGCCTATAGGCCTAATATTTAATACAAATAACAATTTATAAGAAATTCATAAAAGTAATAATAAATAAATGAATACATAAGTAAAGAAATGAAGGGAGGAGAAATGAGTTATAATTCTTTAACATGCAATAATAACAATAATAGAAATGAATAAATAAATTCAAGCACTAATTGAGGGATAAACTTGATGATTGAAATCATCCCAAAGTTTCTATGAGTAATAAAATATTAGCCACCACAAATACATATGAAATCCTATAATAAAAAGTCAAAAAATTAATTTTATAGAAAGTAGTAAATAGAAAAAAATAAGCACATAAATATTTAATGAAGCAAAACATCATAATAGTTGTATGAAAGATTAGAGTATAACAATATAAAAATGCATAAAGAAATACAAATCACATGAGATAAATAAATGAAAGCAAAATGAAGTCACATAAGGCTCTATTGATGTGGCGACACCTTATCAATGAGGCGTCACCTCTAGTTATAAAGGCAACATCACATCGCCTAAAGTTAGAGAGGCGATGCCTCCTCATCAATGAGGCATCACCTTTAGTCACAGAGGTGACATCACATTGCCTGAAGTTAGAGAGGCAATGCCTCTTTATAAACTCAGTAGTAAACTTACACTTTTCTTAATCTTAAGTAAGCAAATCCAAATGCAAAATAACTGAAAACTTTCAACTATGTCTAGTAACTTAATAAATCATGTCATAAATATAACATAAAATGAACAATTAATCTAAGAATAAGTAAGCAAATAAGCAAAATATTAATAAAAAGACCAAGAATTCAACTACTTTTAAAAGGAGGACCTTTCTTCCTAGGACTGATTTGATGCCCCTAACTCAACCCTCAGAGATGATTTTTGATTTTAACCTTCTATTGAATGTAAAAACTCTCATTTTCTTTTCTTGAGAATGCAATTTCAAGCCAAAGCTCCTTCTTTTTCTCTTTTTTTTTCTCTCTTACCTCCAGTTTATTAAAAGTTATCTCCCCCTCTCCTTAAAACGTTCTCCACTTTTAAAGTCCCTTGTTCATACCTTTTTAACCTCTTCATGCCTTTGACAAGAAATCCCATTTTTCCCTTATCATCACACACTTTTTTAGTCACCTTATTTTGCCTTCAAAGTTTTACTTTCACGCAACATGTTCAGGTCAGTAATAGGTGGGCCCACCCATTTGCTCATTACTGCCAAATCCCTATTTAGTGTATGTGCAAGTGGGCTGGTAGGCGTCACCTCACCTAAGTGGCCGCTAGAGATGCGGTGCCTTTTCGATCAGATGTCACCTCTTTGGCCCCAGACAATGATTGGGCCTTTAGGCCAAAGTGGGCTTAGGGCTTGGTTTTTTGGGTTTAGGTCTTGTATTTGTGAGGGTTTGGGCTATTTGGACTTTATGTGGATGGGAGTTTGGGCTTTTCAGCTCATTCCAAAAAAGATTTTGGGTTTTCTTGCATTCAAGATTCACATTTTCTCATCACCAGGTTTTCGTTGCGAGCTGATCAAACCGAGTGTCCACACTAACGAAAAAAAATTTTAGATTAACAAATAAAGTTAATAAATTTTTTCTAAAAAAAAATTATCACCTTATTATAAAAATTTAAAAATTTTAAGCCTATATAATAATTGAAGGAAATTATTCTCTCTCATTCCCCTTGTAAAAGGTAGAAATTTATTACATCTCAAATTGGGATGAAAAATATTTCAACTCCAAAACATATTATAATTTAAAGAGTTATTTTCTTTTTAAACATTTCTCATTCTTTTCCTTTATTAATTAATTTTAAGTTACCAAATACAATGAAATCTATAGTTTTTTTTATTCCCTCCCCTTCCCCTTCCTTTCCTTTTTTTTTTTAAAAAAACAGTCCCTTCCATTCTCTCCACAGTTGCCATGCATAGTGTTAGAGTTCTAATATGATCATTTGACATATTATTTAATGATCCTTAGGTTGATTCTTGATAATCCATATTAGTATCCTATTCTAATAAGGGTTGAATTCTCCCAAAGAGGAGGATTACTTGAATAAGAAGAAAGCTTAATAAAGAAGTCTATTTCAATTAGGAAGATTAACTATAAAGGAAGTCTCCTTTTATCCTAAATAAGGCAATCCTACAAGACTAAGGAATCATATTCCTAAGAGGTTTGAGCAATATCTTCTCCTATAAATACATCTCATGACATCTCATGTCATTCATTCTATTTTCATTCTCATTCTCATATTCACCCATGCCCCCATTCTCATCATACAACATCACCAAGACATCATTCTATTGCTCCATCATCACATCATCCAAGCAATCACTCTTTATTCTCTATTATATTATATCTATTCGCTTTATTGTATTTTTTCCTTATACCATTACTAACTTAAGCTTCAGAGTGTTTATGAGGGAAACCTCACCCTTTTACCCATTCTCCTCATTCATGCAGGTTCCACAAGCAAAAATATCAATTCAGAGTTATAAAGTGGCGCCGTTTGTGGGAATAAATCAAATTCAATTTCGGATTATTATTGCTTACTGGAACCTAGCTCTAAAATTCTATTATTCTTTTAAAATAATATTTAGGATGACAAGCTTACTTTTTTTATAAGTATCTTATTCAATTTTTCACCTTTACAACATGCATGTCATCAACACAGTAGAGGCTTAAAGATTTGTCCATCTACCCTCATTGACGAGCATGAAGATCTCTGCACAATCATTAACGACAACATGTCTATCGATTAAGAACAACTCAAAAGATGATTGGCCATCTTCGTAAAGCTTTGAACATAGACTCTAAGCATCGAGCATTCCAAGGAGTTAAATATGTCCACCGATCATCGTGCTCTGAGCACCTAACGTAAAATACCCATCAAATAGTGAGTTCTAAATATTGAGCACCCACCGATTGCTGGGCCTCAAGCATCCAACACCTATGGAACATTGAGAACTGAGTGTCGAGTATTGAGAGAATAAAAGAATTGAGCACGGGGTTTTGTAACTTCTTACTGTTGACATGAAGGCTGTGTACAAAAGACAGTTAGATATCTAGAATTCTAATTCTCATATGAGTTCCATTTTTATTTAAAACTCATCTCGAGCTTAATGGATAAAGTCTGGCATACTCAAATAACATCATGATGAAATATACGAATCTCGAAGGCTAGCCTACTAAGTTTTGAAATGGATGAATTGAGAAGATGAGTTTAAAGATGACTCTCAGATTAAGAACTGAACATCAAGCATCGAGCACTGAGTTCTACTAAGTTTCCCAAGCACTAAAAATCATTGAGGCCTTATATATAGTGCTCTTAAATTAGAAACTAATCTTTGATTACTAAGTATTTACTAGGCATCTGAGCAGTGAAGCCTAAAAGCAGTTAGACACCCGGATCAGAATGTAAGTATTCGATGAATGGTTCTCAAAATTGAAACCAAATATTAAGTGAACATCACACATCAAATACCGGACACTGACTTCTTGAGATTTCAAGCACCGAGCATCAAGCATCGAGCATGGAGCTTTAAATCACTAAGCTTTCGAGCACTAATACACATATATTTGAGCTAACCGAGCACCAAAGCACCACTGAAGCTAGGGAATAATCAAAAGTGCAGGTCTGAAATCATTTTCTTTATTACTAAGCCTTGAAATTCCATACGTCAAAACTTCAAACGAGCATCAGATACCAAACATCTGCTTTATAAGCATCCATCAAGCTTTGAGTAACGAAGTTTCAAAGCATGAGATCATCGAGCATCCGAGTATGAGCATCAAAGAATCTAAGCTTGAGCATCAAAGAATGTAAATAAGTTTTTGTTGAACATCGAAGCCTTTGATATCCGAGAATCAACTGAGCATCGAGCTTAGGACATTGGGCATCCAACAAGCACCCTTCATAAGCATTCAGACTCCGAGCATCCGAACAACACGCGTACCGTCCACTAAAGCCTTAGAAATCTGAGCATCTACTGTCGAGCATTGATTTCATGGATACTCAAACTCTGAGTAGTGAGTAAGTATGGAAGAGTCAGACATTCACTTCATGGGCGTCTCCCGATCTTCGAGCATCTCCTAAATTCTGACATTATAGGAATATCCAAGGCAACCGCGATAATAACTTCATAAGTATATATTAGTAAGTTAATTTCTTTTATAGGAGCTCGGGTAATAAAGCAAAAACAAATGAATGAACCATGAGCTCTATAAGGAATTAATGGGTTTTTTAAATTAATCAGCAACAATTATTCATATCCACAATGAACATAAATATTCGTGAATTCAAAGGCGAGATAAAAGTACATCATGAGATAAGTTTCTTTTTATATTATTTAATTTATTTATTTCCTCATCTTGTTTATTCTTATATAAATATTTATAGCTTGTCACATAAGCATGCTTACACATCTACACATATATGCTCATTCATATATATATATATATATGATTATTCTTCATGCAAAATATACACTACTTACATTTGATATATTTATTACACAAGGACTGACCATCAAATGATATCGATTATATGATTCCAAAAACTATTATTCTTTTATCTATCACTATAGATAAGGAAAACGTATTTATTGAAGATGCTACTTTAAGCACCCATCAGTCCAAACAATTGGACACTCTAATCATCTCACTCGGCATTAACATATAGAGATTGTCAAAAGACATTAGACACATTGCCAAATAACACTAAGACGGACAAGCACTCACTCATGCTCAGACGATAAATGGTGATTCTTGTTCAAAGCCAGATCAAATAACATTCAAGCAAATCCTACTTTGTAGAAGATCCTTATTCATGAAAATTTCAGAGAATATCAAACAAGGGAAATTCAAGAATAGAGTCAAGTATATCCACCACATAGCCGGATAAATCAAAAGGCAATTCCAAGACATCCTAGCTAGCATCACACACTATCCTCTAGTTCAGAAGCGGTGCAACATTGGCCCTTCAAAATGCTCATCTCACAATTCAGATTGGGCAAACCTAAATGTGGTCCTTTAAAACCCACCCTCCATCATTTCAAAAAATTAGTATCCCGTATTATAGAGCTCAGATTGAAAGGGCTCAAACTCATTATTAGGATCACAAACATCCTATCTTTTGCAAAAATACTACCAATAACAAATGCTCGAAAAATCAAACATCTACAGCAATAATGTTCGGACTTAACATCAATCATTATTCTGACTAGGCAGTTGCCATCAATAGTCATTGAAGTTGATAAATCGAGCAACATCATATGACACTAGGGTCGCACCTTTAATGCACCGAGACTATATGGTACTTGGGCTGTGCTTCTAATGCATCGAGATTATATGGCACTTGGGCCATACTTCTAATGCACTAAGATTAAGTTCAGTAACTGAAGTTGGCACCCTCAGGTCACTTCTATAGTACCGAGGTTCAGCACTTGGGTCACGCTTCTAATGCACCAAGATTAAGTCTAATGACTGAAGCTAGCACCCTCAAGTCGCTTCTATAGTACTGAGGTTCCGAGCATGTAAGTCTCGTGTCCTTACACCGAGCATCTAAGCCTCGAGCATCTAAGTCCAGTAACTGAAACTAACACCCTCAGGTTGCTTCTATAGTACTAAGGTTCGGCACTCAGGTCATGCTTTTAATGCACCGAGCATCAAAACTCCAATGACGACTGGTTCCATCATGTTGTTTCCACATTGAAGGGTTAATCTTTTACCCCAAAGTAATTTTATTGCAAGTTTTGTGCACTCAAGTCTAGCTGGCACTTCAAATAATGTTCTTATATGATGATTTCAAGACTCGGTACCGAGCTTTATCTTTTCTTGTGACTGAGGCTGGCCACCTCAGCTTGCCCTTCCATATCAGATACAATGGCATTTTCTATCATCTTACAGACCCATATACATCGAACATAAATATCATAATAGACTTTTAGGGGGGGCTCTTGATAACCCATATCAGTATCCTATTCTAATAAGGGTTATATTCCCCCAAAGAGGAGGATTACTTGAATAAAAAGAAAGCTTAATAAAAAAGTCTATTTTAATTAGGAAGATTAACTACAAAGGAAGTCTCATTTTCTCCTAAATAAGACAATCCTATAAGACTAAGGAATCATATTCCTAAGAGATTTGAACAATATCTTCTCCTATAAATACATCTCATGACATCTCATGTCATTCATTCTATTTTCATTCTCATTCTCATATTCACCCATCTCCCTATTCTCATCATACAACATCACCAAGACATCATTCCATCGCTCCATTATCACATCATCCAAGCAATCACTCTTTATTCTCTATATTATGTCTATTCGCTTTATTTTATTTTTTCCTCGTACCATTACTGACTTAAGCTTCAGAGTGTTTATGAGGAAAATCCCGCCCCTTTACCTGTTCCCCTCGTCCATACAAGTTCTACAAGCAAAAATATCAATTCGAAGTTATCAATTCTCATATTGATTTAGGGGTTCATAAGTTCATTACTCATGGGTTCATATAACCAAAGGCTTCAGAAACATGATTCATATGGGTTATTCTGTCATAATTGTTTAAAATATAATAAATACACTCATCAATTGAATTTTTTATAGTTAATTTTCAATACATGTTTAAATCGTAAAATAAAATTTAGATTTACAAATGAAATTTGTATAGTAAAATTTATAGTCATTTTATTTTATGTATTCAAATTATAAAATTATTAAAATATAAATATTAAAATAAAACCTAAAAAGAAAATTTATAAAAGTACTATTATTATAATATAAAAATATTTATTTATTTATTATTGTAAATTTATTAAATATTAATTTTAAATATATACACTAAAAATTAGTATAATTTTTTGAATTTTAGTTTTGTTTCGGACCAATTTGAATTCTCCATTTGCTCTGAATTGCTCTAAAGGCAGAGATTTAAATTTTCAAAAACAGATTCGAAGAAATTTACATTTTTCGGATTGATCCGACCATGCACAATCCTAATAGTATTTTGTTATTTATAATATATGAAAATAATTATTTTATTTTTTATGTTGAAAACCTTTTTTTAAAAAAAAAATTAACCATTGAACATAGTAGGAAATTCTACAATTATTTTATTTTTTATATATTTTTATTTCAGATACATTCTATGTTTCTTTATTTTTTACAAAATAAAATATATTTTATCAATGATCACCATTAGATGATAAAATATATTTTTATCAAATAAAGATAAGGATAAAATAAAACAAAAATAACTAAAAATCTAAATAACCATAGAATTTTTCTCTATTTCATTTTGCTTTCGCCACTATTAAATAAAAATATGTTATATCATTTAACGGTGATTAATAATAAAGTAAACTTTACTTAAAAAGAAAAAAAAAAAAAAAAAGTAACCTCAAAATGTTGTTGGTAATCTAAAGAAAATAATTGTTGGTCCTTAGTGCCAATTATTACTAGGGTGCAGCACCTAATGCAATGCAGCCTGTAAAACTCTTAATACGCGCCGTTTCGAACATATTTTAAAAGCCAGAACAGAAGCCGTCTATAAACGCCGACTACATTCTCTTCGTTCTTCCCATTAACTCTGCTCTGGGATCTTCCGGTGGCGGTTTTTCCCTCGCCGGAAAAAACTCCGATAACCCATCGTCGCTTCCTCACAGCCCCAACGGTAAACTTTCTTCACTGTTTCTCCTTTAATCTCAAAATCGAGAATCTCTATCAAACTCTCTGCTTGTTGTGCTCTTAAATCTTTGGTTATTGTTATTATATTCTTATCCTGGATAGGATTTTAGGGCTTTTTACACGATTTGCAGTCGTTGAAATCTTAGAACACTGTCAAAATAATCCAAATTTGAATTTTGATTCGATTAATTTTGATGCTAAAGTTTATTCTTTTTTTCCGGCGCCAATTTGTGATTAAATTTGTAATTGCTAGTTTTAAGTTAATCAGTATAATGGATAGTGGAATGTTGGCTGAGTCATTGACAGAAAGCTTGTTTTTAGGTTTAGGGTTGAAAGAGTGCTTGTTGAAGGTGAATAATGTTAATTCGGCTTAGCAAGCCATCTTCCGAGAGTGGTGGAGGCGTGGTGAAGCCTTTGCCAGTGGATACTGTGACTGTTGCATGCCCTGACCACCTTGTTCTCGCTGATCTCCCTGTTGCGAAGGGCATAGGTGCAGCCACTGCTGCTACTCTTGTCAAGACTGTCGGTCGCAGGTCCAGACGCCAGCTTGGTGAACGAGTCCATTTCTGTGTTCGCTGTGATTTTCCGATTGCTATCTATGGACGCTTGGTATGTCCTACTCCTACACTTTGTTTTGTGCTATTTTTATCATTAACTTTGTTGTTGATTTGCACTTGGTAAGGAAGAACAAGTGAATACTTTAGTGAAATTTGCATACTAAGGTCAAGATGGTCAATTGTTGTTGATTTTTTTTCCTGGCTACTGTGTGATCAGTTTGAGTAGAATTTAGGCAAACTAGATAGATTTTACAGGATGAAAATGTGAGAGGAGAGGGATTAGTTTGTGTTTGGTTGTATACTTCAATCTGAGACCTTGATATATATGCCGTGGAAGCCCATGATCTCCAAAAGCTTACTCACTTTTGGTTAAGTTAATTTGTTATCAAATTCAAATATGTTGCAGCTAATCTTATTACCCTGTTACGGTCCAAGCACATATTTTATGGCCAAATATTTGATGTTGCCTGTCCAGTTCTGTAGAACATTACAAATTCCTCTGATTTTTTCTTTCAATATTTGAGTTCCCACTTAGTCACATGTCATTATTGCGATAATTTATTATGACAATGACATTTTGAGTTTCAGTTCTCTTCTAGAGCTTAAGCTTATAGCTTTTCTAGTCTCATATGCGTTGCAATCTCTGTCATGGAAATATTAGAATGCCTTAAGTTTCAAGCCCTTCTTTTAAAAAAATTTCCCTCTCTGCAGCTTTAACGGGATGCCAAAATATCCAAGTCTATAAATGTTTATATTCCTATAGTGCTTCTCTTGGTCATTCAAGTATTTACTTTATTTGAAATCATTTATTTTTGGAAAAGGAAGTACATCATTTAGGCAGTCCTTTGAAAATTTTGACTTGTATATCCTGTGTAGAAGTGCATATTATCAGTTGCTTTATTTGGTAGGATGTATCCCGTATTCTAACTGGTTATATTGATTTGAGGTCTAAATTTGATCTTTCAAAGATGGCTACTAGAGTCTAGAAGCGTTCGAGTAGCTAATGAAGATTAGTCCTTTTACTAACAAGTTCAAATTTTGCAGAGTCCTTGTGAGCATGCCTTCTGTCTTGATTGTGCTAGAAGTGATTCAATCTGCTATCTGTAAGGAGATCTGATCTTTCTTTACGTTTATAAGGGACATATGAGCTACTTGATTTGACTATGATAAATTTTTGCAGTAGTCATAGCTTGAAGTTGTTTGTGTTTTTTTCCAAGAATTTGATCTGTACTTGTTGCATATCATGGTTCTACACATGCGTATTGAGTCTCTCAATCCTTTATATGTGATTTGTCTGCATAGAACAATGATCAATTAATCATGTGCTTGTAGCTCAGAAGGGATTCTTGGAATTTTTTAGTAACTGTGGCTAGAATTCCTGGAACCTTGTTATTTCTGGGAATGAGTTATTATGTGATTCACTCAAGTTTCCTTGATGAATATTTTTCTTGAACTTGTAATAGTTCATGAACCATAAATCAGTTTACTTTTGGTCCCTGCCTGGGGGAAGTTATTTAGATTTTAATGACATATCCAAACTTAAGAAATAACCCCAATCTCCCCAGACCGTATATACCCAGAGAGAGAGAGAGAAACATATATTTCCTTTGCTGCTGTCATTTTTGTTCCTATGTACTGAGGGGAGATCTAGTAAGGTTCCTGTAGCTGCAGCTACCTGATGTGTCTTTAAGTGCCAAAGCCACCTTAGCAGCAGTTTCTTAATTTTTTCTGGCAGCTCATTACTGCAACCTGCTGCTTTGCACTGCTGAATGACCTTTCATTGTTGACTAGTGATCTAATCAGTTGCTTCCTATCTTCCATGGAAAACAGTTGTGATGAGCGCATCCAGAAGATTCAAACTATTAAAATCATGGAGGGGATCTTTATCTGTGCAGCCCCTCACTGTCTTAAATCTTTCTTGAAGAGGACAGAGTTTGAATCTCATATCCAGGAGAGCCATGCTGACCTTCTTCAACCAAATGTAGAGAAGGACAATGGTAATGACATAGATGTTCAAAGTGCCAAACAACATTCTGTTTCAGATTCCACTGCTCGAGCTCCCCCAAGGCCACTTATTTCACCTGGTTCAAATTCTCAGTTTCTTGATTCTGAAGACAAATCTCGTAGGCAGCAGCCTAGAGAACAGCCACTTGCTAGGCCAATGATGCAACCAAGACCACCCTTTTTTGGTCAAGGTCAAAATTATCCATCAGATCCCCAGCCTGACAACAGTCGTCCACCAGGATTTGACCAGCCTGGCATCCAAAATCAGTTTCAATCAAATATGCAGGGAGGCCCACAACAAGAATCCAACCAGTTTTCAGACAAGCAGCAAGGAATTTTATCGGAGGCTCCAATACATGACTACCTGCCAATGCATCCCGTTCAACCACCTAATTTTGTTGCACCAATGAATTCAAATCCACTGATGACACCTCAATATGGTCTTCCTCCTTTCCAAACTGATGGAGCTCAGCCATTTTATAGTGCTCCCTTTGAGATTGGGCAGATGGTAAGGCCAGATTCAACATCAGAATTTGGAGCAGAACAAGGATCTTTGTTGGGTTTTCCACCAGGTCAAGCAGGTATGAATTTCATGTCAAATTATCCTCAGCCCTGGAACACTGGACCTCCACCAGGGGGCCAGGGGATTCCAGATGGTTTTCCAAACATGTCAGATTCTCGAGGAAATGCTGCATTTTATCAAGGTGATTATGGGCGAAATCCAGGGGTTTTACCGATAATGCCTCCTCCCCCACCCACTGGCAACAAGGGGATGGAAGCTGTGCAGGGTGGTAATGCTATGGATGCTAGGGACAACAAAGGTGTATTGGCACCACAGCCATTTCCACATCCACCACCACCTCCACCTCCACCTCCCTTGCCTCATTCATCACAGCCTAAACGAGGGAAGTACTATTCTGGTGACATGGGCCATGATGGACAGGGTTTTGGATGGCAGCATGAAAACCGTGATGGCTTTGGAAGTGGCCAGGATTAGATAAAACTCTGCTGCTTGTGGCTCTACCATGTATATTTTGTTTTGGACTTGTCTTATTGTTCTGTGCTTCTCTGTCTCTCTCTATCTGGTTAAACTTTTATTTAATTTGCCAGTTAGCTGATGGTCATGGCTTTGCCACCCTCTGGCATTTGTTCACGTTTCTCCGTTGAGCATCTAGTCTATTCTCTCTTAGATTGGCTGGAATTGGCCATTACAGGAATTTGTTGTCTGGTTATTTGAAGGCTAAGGACGAGTGAGTCTTTGATATTTAACGCCTTAACGAGTTGGTAACTGGAGTTCTCTATGAGGCCAGGCGATGAATGAACGGGACTTGAGTAAGTGTACAGGGTAAGGAGTTTTGTAGCTTTTGTTGTATGGTAATACTAAACCCGGAAAGCAGAATTCAGACCATCCTCGAGATGGTTACAGTAATATATTATATATTTATTTCCGCTGGATTGGTCATTAGATGATACACAAACAATTTATATGATGTTAAATCTGAGGGGCAAGCATCCAAAACACAAAGTAGAGAGGTGTATTAGTTTTTCAACATTGATAGGATTTTAGAAGAGCTGCATTATTTATCAGTTGGAAAGTTGCTACTTCCCTGTTGGGACATTTGGTTGAGTAACAATAAGAGGGGAAGCGATATTGGAACAGATGATTTTGATTTCTGATTTTTATTTGGCTAAAAGTTATTTTATATCAGAATGAGAGTTTTCCATTATTGGGAATTAATCGTTCCCTATTATTTTTCTTCATGGAAATTTGGTCAAATTAATTATCAGCTAGTAAAATGTTGACATGTGATATTTGAAATTTTCATATAAAATGTATAATTTAATGAAATTAATTATTATCATATTTTAATGAATAGATATTTATTAAAATAAATATTTGTAATAATATTTCAGTAAAGATAAATAAATGCAAAAAAATATTCTAAAATAAACAATAACAACGTTACTTTTAGCATAAAAAATAATTGCAAATAATATTTGACTTCCGGTTTTGATTTCTTAGTCAAACAATTCATTAAACTTTTCATTTTAGTTTTTTTTTTCATTTTCGATTTCTATTTTTAATTCCTCCCAAGATTAACTGGTTTTAAGGGTGTACTGGACATATTTTGTTAATGAAAACTAAACACATATTTGTGTTGCACGCTCAATTATTAGGTGTAACCTTTTCTACAATTTAAGGGGAAATTCCCTTAAAAAATAGAAGGGGAAAAAGTAATATTCTTTTCTAAAAAATTTCAAAAAAAAAAGAAAAAAGAAAAATGCTGATATTTTTCCCAAATTTTCAATTAATATCCCTTCGCAAATGCTATACATTTTCTCTACTACCCCCGCCCCCCAAAAAAAAAAAAAAAAAACACTCTGCAAAGTAAATCAAGATACAGAGTTGGAAGGAAAAAATTGTTGAAAAAGCCAAAAAAGAACGAAAACAAAGAAAAAGCAGAAAATCTCCCATGCCCAAAAGCTCAATTAAGAACATGATGCCCACCCCAAGCATTCTTCAACATGTTTCAGAGAAAACAAAGTCCAGAACAGAATGAAAAAAAAAGGACATAAACGAGAACAATATCAGCTTAATTTCCGCTTCTCCAAAATCCATTTTCTGATTCTGCCAATACACTCCACATCAAACTTCACATACAACTGCTGCAGTTTCTTGCACACCATCTTTACATTTTTATCGATAAAATCCTCATACCTCTCATAGAGTGCAGGAACTGTAAGCGTGACAAAAAGACCTACCAGAAAGCCAAATCTATAATAAGCATTTCAGATATGGAAAGCTAGGATAGTATTGAAACAACAAGAAGAGAGGTTGAACTCACTTGTGTAACACAAAGTATGGAAGTCAGTTAAACCGCCCACAATGGATATCAGCAACAGAAAACCTGCTACTTGGAAGAATAACACTGTGTCCTTACCCAGCGCAATGTCCTGCGAAACTGAGAGAAAAGCATTCACACGAGTGCGGATGAATGCTGCAACTTCATTTACCACTTGTTCTGAAAGATGCAACTTTGGTAAAGGTGGAGCAGGTCTGCTCAAGTAGAGTCAGGAAAAGCATCAGTCAAGTCTCCAGGATTTTCCAAAACTGATTAATCAGAAAATTTGTAGAGCTCGTAATTTCATTCTGCAAGATGATATTGCATATATTCGTGCAATAAGCATGTCGATTGAAGACAGAAACCAATAACAAACAAATGTTAACATTATGCTACAAAAAGCAATTGCTCAAGAATACTTCTGCCAAATCATATAATATACATCACTTGCTTAGGAGAGAAAACTACCAAGTATTTAACCCTTTCATTTAAGTATCCCCTGCTATTCACAACCAGAAAAGTAAATGCAGGAAACTAATAGTTTTTGGCTTATAACTGTTATCATCAGCCCCTGATTTTAATTCTAACTAGACCATACATTTATAAGAAGGCCATCAAAGTAATTGATTATCTTCATTAGTTTAATTTTCAAATGCATCAGAATCAGAAAGGTCTAGAGATAATCTTCAATGATGTTTAAGAATCAAAACCAGTTTGGAAATTACCGGTTAAGAATGGCAGCAGATTTGGCCCAAAGAAAGAGAATGGCAACAAGGAGGAGAAGAACACTAGAAACAAGTGACAACAGAGTGTAACCTGATCTTTCAAACACCACCCAGGAAGCTAAAGCCACTAACAGTATCCCAGCAGTAACATTCTTTTTCCTCCACAGTATCACATCTGCAACTGTTAAACACAACAAAAAAAAAACCAAACTTCTATAAGCCAAAAATCAATCTACATTTGGATCCAAGACTTTTATCTTGAACTCTCTTCATTTGGATTTCTTGAAAATAAAGACCAGAATTATGAAAAAAGAAAAGGGCACCACAGGACTAGAAAGAACCAGTCTAGCACTCAAAAAACGAATTACAGTAAATGGATGTTAACTAATGTCAAGAGACTACCACTTTCTTGAAACCATTTCAACTGTGGATTATTATGATGATGCATTCAATTAAGAGGTAACTAGAAATAATATATAACTTTGTTTTTTGTTTTTACTTACCAAAGCCTCCTCCGAAGATCTCGTGAATAGTTCTCTGTCTATTAAACAATCGATCCGATGAACCCATTTATTTAGACAGAAAGGACAGTTCAAAAAGAATCCTAAAACCCAGTTCAGATCTTTAAAACCCTCCAAGAAACAGAGGAAAGAAGGTAAAATAAATAAATAAAAGAGATGGCCTCCAGCAGATGATCTTGGAAAAAAAGCAAACAAACAAACAAAAAAATAAGGGGGGCTGTCAAAATTATTTCTTTTAATCTATACAGCTATAAATACAAATAGCATTTAGTCATAATATTTGGCATTGACATTGAGGTCCCATGTCCATGTCAAAGATGTAAAAAGTGATTGATGTCTGTCAAAGAAAAGAAAAGAAAGGTATACATTGGTTGCTGAATGGTGGTGACTGAGTGATGGTGGTCTCAGCTTCCAGCCCAAAAGGCGTCAATCCGCCCACAGCTTTTTTTTTTTTTTTTTTTTTTTGTCTTTGTTTTCTTTTTTTAAGCTTTTAAGCTCTTTGGTTTTTCACCTAAAAACTATAAAAATAATGTGAATGTAAATAATTGTATATATAGTTGCAACTACTTGTTCAAAAACTTTATTCAAAAAAAAAAAAAAAACCTGTTCAAAAACTATGCAATATTATTAAAATTAGGCAATATGGGAAGACATTCCTTGTGTATAGTGACACAGCCTGACGCTGAACAGCTGCGCATGTGGCTGTGTTGTGCGTGTGGCTGCTATTTATCTTCAACGAGGTTCAACAGTCATTCTGCTGCTTATGGTCTTTTCACCTATAGCAATGTGGATCTAGTGGGTGGGTTGTAGTTGTTGGCCGTCGAATGGTTTCTGAAAACTCTCCTACATCCACCATAGCTGATTGAACCACAAGACATATGTGAAATCGACATCATCTTTGTCTCTTATACCTAACCATGATCCAAACAAATTTCTTTTTTGTTTACTTTCAGCTAAATCCTTGTTCTTGCAAGGCAAGCAAGATGATATGTGATTTCGGTACAGGAAAATCCATGGCCAACGGATTTCTAAATTTACAAGGAGAGACGACAATATATATCCTATGATTTTCATATTGCATTGGTTCATCCAGCTAAGAAGAAATCATAAACCATATAATGACATGGGATGACAGACAGAAACCAACATATTCTTGCAGAGTTAAAAGGGGGTGAAAAGGAAAAAGATACACTATATCTAAAACCAAAAAAATGCAATCATCCGAATGGTATAGTTTCTTACAGAGTCTCTTCTTGTTTATCTGTTACTTTGAAGTGAATGTCAAATCAAGACGTACAATGAATGTGTGCACCATTTGGTTAACCGCCAGATATCCTAGTTGACAAGAATTAGTGTCGCTCGACCAACAAAATATGATTCAAAAGAGTGGTTCCTATTGTGCAATTTTCTCTTCCTTTTCTTTGCTCTCAGTTCCAGTAATACTACCAGTTTCAACACTAGCTGTGGGTTGGGAAGAATCCAACAAGCTGGCAGCTATCGCAGCCTTCAAGTCCTCATCGTCAAATTCTTCAAGCATGTCTTCACCTGGGTCGGAGTTCTGTTGAGTGGAATTGCGTCTCTGAGAGCATGATTTGGTGATCCTCTCAGCATCTTCAGGAGATAGCCACTGCCCATATCCATTGGATGCTTCAGATGATGCAATTGGAAACTCTTTTGGGAAGCTCCCTCTTACCAAAAAAATGCTCCAACCAGAGCTCTTTAAAGAATCCAAATACGCTGCAAGATAAAACTTAGACAGGTGCTCTGGAGCAGCATAGAGACTATCAAAGTTATACCACTCCCCATTTACTTTCCTTATACAGAACCAATGATCATGCAAATGGCAAATAAATGCATTTTCCAGATCAGGATCAATCTGTGCAGGCTCTGCAACTGGACTGTTAAGGGGAATGACTTGCAAATCCCACACCTCCAAAGCCTTTTCTAGGACCTGCAACCAAAAAATCTCACAATAAATTAAGTTTGCTATAACATTAGTTACATCTCCCAAGCACTAGTCATAATGAAAAAAAACACATGTAACACGCATTTAGACCAGCCAATGCAGAACAAAACTTTGAAAGTTTTTTACAGAAGAAACTAAGAAGGTTGTCCAAATAGGTTCCCAAATATTTGGCTGGTGTTTCCCCTTTAACTAGACACTGAATACTAATATGTTTCCAAATATCTTCCCAAGTTTTGAAAAGGAAACTAAAACTAATAAAGTAAAACATAACTTCAACCATAAAATCCTCTGTGAATGAAATTGCACTGAGAGAAGCACAAACACCGAAATATACCGAGTGGATTGTGAAGACTCCAAAGTCCTTTTCCTGAGTCGAAGTGGAAAGATATTGCAATATACAATAACCACCAGAAAGAAAACCCTCGATCTTCTGAACTTCTAGTATTCCTTTCTTTTGCAAAACTCTAACAATGCAACAAAGTCAACCATTCTAGTACAGGACAAAGCCAACATACACACAACAAACATCCTTAAAACACCACAACCTGCACAACTTCCTCCCACCTGGCAGGTAGATATGCTCTGTTCAAGACCAATCAACCTTCATGGTTCTAAATTCATTGAGCATATTAATCATATTCATGGTTCTGAATTAATCATATTAATTCAGTTCCTACCCCTGATATATACTTCACTGTTAAAGATTTTATCCGCAAATATTGAGAAAATGTAATATTATTGTTAGAGAATAAAAACTGTAGCAGTGTACCAGATATCTTCTTGCCAAGACTGTAAGCTCCTACCCTGGAACCAACAACAAGTTAGCCTTTTCCCTCTCTCCAAACCGGCATTTTAGTGAAGATAATTACTGGACTTCCAAATCACAACTCTTTTAAAGTGAATCAACCCTTTCCATTAAACATCTAGCTACAACCACTCAAATTCTTCTTCCACTGTCAAGGGGAAAAAAATAAGGAAAAACTTCCACTCTCTACTCTTGAGCAACTAAATGATACTTGAAGTCATTGCTCCTATCCAGAAAACATCACTTAAAAAAATTGTAAAACTCTTCTGTCACCTACAGTGGAAAAAAATTGGATTAACTTTATTCTTTCTACTCTTGGCCCTCCCCCCTCCTCCAGTTCTCATGGTGCCAGATGGTCATGTCATATTTCCTAAATGGTAAAGAGATCCCCAATTGTAAACCCAACATTTCTACTTCTTTAAAGCAATAAACAGATTTACTTATCCAACCAAAGAAAATAATTCAAACAAGAGAGAAAAAATTTTCTATACATCAAATATTTTTTCCAGGCTAATATTAAGGTATGTTCTCAATATCAGGTCACTTAAATTGGACTTAAATTGAAAGCAACATTAGAATTAAGAACATACCTATTGAATATAAAAAATTCATTCATTAACCATAGCTTTTTCAACTTGCATCCAATTATAAGCTAGCTATCCAACAATCGCATCAAGGTGTTCTCACGATTTATTCCAACATAACAAACAAAACCCAATTGCCAAAACCTTAATCATTCTTTAACAACAACTTCACCTCCATTATTTCTCACAACCATTATTTCATATTAGTAAACAACAACAAGAAAAACACTAACAGTAAAATCCATTCGTTAATTTATAAAAATCCTAAAAAAACCCAAAAAGAATCGTTCTTTTTCGTTCCCAATCATCCAGAATTTAAAATTGAATTTTGAATAGAACCTGAATACTGAAGTCACCATCCAAAGAAACATTATGAGACTCAGCGGAGAGAAAATCGCCAGTGGAAACGCCACCCACTCGCATCATCTGCCTCTCCTTACAATCAAGATCCGATGCCAAAGCCGCCAAATCAAATTCTGAAAAAAAGGGCCCTTGCAATACAGTGTTCACGCAATGAACAGCGCAAAGCTTTGCCTCTTGTACCTCATGGTACAACATCCCCCCATTGCTCACTCCTTCCATTGTCGCTATATCAGAAAATCTTCTCAGAAGAAAAAATGAAAACCCTAGAATCTATGGCAGAGTTGAATTTTTTCTTTTTTTTTTTTTTTTTCAGTTTGGACGCAGCAATTTGGACGCAGCAAGAGGAATCGAAGAAGCAGACGAGGATGAAAGATAAAATATTCGTTTTAACCCTCGACTCGGCTTTTTTGTTTTAGAAAGTTGTTGGTTAAGATAAGTTAACATGTGCCACGTGTGTTTGACGCCTGGAGCTTTGCATCCATCTCCGCCACATTCGAATAGGGTTAATTGTTCTTAGACCCTTAAAGTTTACCTTGATGAAATTTTCAGTCCCTAATTTTTCAAATTAATATTATCTTCATTGTTGTTGTTGTTTTTTTTTTAAATGGTGTTGTGTGGTTAGATGCACCGCCACATTCACCGCATTCAACAGTATCATTCATATCTCGTTTTAGCTATAGATGGGCTACCGATTGAAAATGGAAAAAAAAACAAAAACTTGAACTTAATTTTTTTTATCCATCATTACAAGTAAAAAAAATTTGGGAAAACCTTCCCGGATAGAATCTTACTAAAAAAATTTGGCTAGAAAAAATCTACTAATGTGAAAAGACAACTATGAAAAGAGATAGATTTTCAGCGGTAAAATGGAAAATTAATAATCAATGGTAAAATGAAAAAGGAGGAAAAAATTAATAATAATAAAACATCATTTCTCTAAAAAGATATGGAAAATTAAATGATGCAGTACATTTTTTTATTATTATTTCTTTACTTACGCACGGTAAACCACTGAATTTACATTGATAATAAATAAAAAAAATAGAGTGGTGAAGTTGAAATATGACATAGTGAAGCTAAGATTGTTGGAGTACAAATTTTGCCCCATTTCATTTTAAAAAACCACAACATCCTCTGTTCAATCACTAGCAAAACTTTGATATCTTCATAATTAGAATAAGAAACTCTATACAATAATATGTCAACGAGAAAATAGTTGTTTCAACAGATACTTGATGATGGTTATGAATGTAAAGATTCATTAAATAGAAATGTTGCAGTAGAAAGAGAGGAAGAATGTGATGTGGCTAATAATGAAGAAAGTTCAAATAATGATGCTTATACCATGGAAGATAGTCTAATTGATAATGAGCTAGAAATCAAAGATAGTATAATGGATGATATGCCTAACATTGAAGATAGTCCAACGGATGATGTGGCTGACATTGAAGATAATCCAACTAATAAGGTGAATGAAATCGAAGATAGATCAATGAATAATAATGTTTATGAGACATGTCCTGAACTAGACATAAACTTGTTAAAGCATATCAAGAGCATGCAAAGTTGAAAGGATTTTTAGTGACAATGAGAGGAGGACACAAGGGCAATGATGGTTCTATAAAGTATCAAATAATAAGCTGTGACAAAGGTAGAAATCAGATGAGAAAAGAAAAACCAAAAGGACAAGTTGCCTTGCATGTTTAAATGCAGTTAGGAGAGAAAGGGTTGGGTTGTTAGTTCAATTAAAAATGAACATAACTATGAGCTTATTTCGGACATGAGCAGGTTAATGGCTACTCATATAGCATGAAACAAAATCTTATAGCAAATGATATTACATGCATCTGGCCATGCAAAAGTTTTAGAATTTTGAAAGTATAATATGGTGGCCCATAAAATCTAAGCTGCACTTTAAAGGACTATAGGAATTTCATCCATAGTGAAAAGAAGAAGATTCTAGGTAAGGGTAATGTCGAGTCAATTCGATAGTTGTTTGTCAAGATACAATAGTAAGAGAGGGAATTTTTCCACTCCATTAATGGTGATGATGAAGGTAGACTGAGGAATGTCTTGTGGATTCATCCTCATAATAAAGCTACATAAGAGGAATTCTATGACATTATCACATTCGGCACCACGTATCTTGTTAGTCGTTACAATATGCCATTTTATAATAGTTGTCGGTGTTAACTAGCATGGGCAAACTATCTTGTTAGGATGTGCTTTAGTTTCCAATGAAGACATTGAATTATGCAAATGGCTTTTCACAACATGGCTAGCTGGCATGGGCAATATACATCCAACTGCCATAATTATCGATCAATGTGAGAGCATTAAGCGAGTTGTGAGGGAGGTAATGCCCGACACTATTCACTAATTTTTTACATGGCATATAATGTGTAAGGTTCCAAAAAAATTTAAGCACATCAAGGAATTTAGTAAAGCTATATCTGAATTTAAAGGTCTTATATATGACAGCCTTACTATTGGCATGTTTGAGCAAAATTGGAGTAAATTTTTAATAGACTACAGAGTTGAGAGGAATGACTGGCTTTCTAAGTTGTATTCGGAAAGGCAAAGCTAGGAATTGGTTTACCTCAAGCACCTATTTTGGGTTGGAATGGTGTCAACTCAGAGGAGTGAAAGTATGCTTTCATACTTTGATGCATATATTCATTCAATGAGTACACTTATGCAGTTTGTAGATTAATATAATATCTCTCTAAGCAAGAAGATTGAGAAAGAGTTCCAAGTTGATTATAACTACAAACAAAATGATATATTTTGCATTTCACAATTTCCTTGGGAGAAGGTTTTCTAAAAGGCTTTCATGCATGTAATATTTACAAAAGTGCAAGATGAAATAAAGAAATGTTGGCACTGTCACATTGATAAGGTAGGACAATCACCAACACCTAATAATGGCATTAAAAAGTTCAGAATAGTTGAATGGGAAATTGTAAATGATTATTATAAAGAAGTATTCCATTACACTATTGAGTATAAGGAAGAAAGAAATTATTTAGGATGTGACTGCAAGAAGTTTGAAATAGTTGGTATTATATAATGTCATATTTTCACAGTTATGTCCAGAAAAGATATTCATGAGATCAACGAAAGGTATGTGCCGAGGAGGTGGAGAAAGGACGTTCACCGTCGCCATTTAAAGATTTTTTTTACTGGAGGTTATCCAAACATGACAAATGAGTATAAAAGATACATGGAACTTTAAAATTCATTCAACCAGTGTACGGATTTGGCTATTAATGAAAAAGAAAAATGGTGTTTTTAAAGGCAGGGTTGGAAACTGTAATATCCCGTGTTTTTTTTAAATATTTTAATACTGCATCGGGATATGCAGTGTTAATAATTTTTGTATATATATATTATGATATTTTTACGAGTTGATAGGTATTTAAAATCTATTTTAATTATTATGTATTATTGTGAGTACTTTACGTAAAATTTTCCCGGGACTTGCATTTTCGGGGAAATTTTCACGTAAATAATTTACAATTAATTATTTTAAATATATTTACGAACTTGCATGAACTCATACATATTTTTAAAATACTAAACACCGTATATATGTGTAATTATTTATTTAATTAGGGTTTAATCAATATTACCCTAATATTTTATTATTTGTTTATTAATTTTATTGTTAATTAATTATTTTTATTTATTAAATTTTAAATTATTAAATATTATGTGTGGTGTGTGATTTTCCCAAGTGTTTAATTAATATACTATATTAAAAAATATATATTTTTTTATTATTATTTTTCTTTTTCTTTTTCTTTTTCTTTTCTTTTCTTTTTCTCTTCTTCTTCTTTGGTCTTCTTCTTCCCGAAACCGTCCTCCATCAACCCTCACCGCTGTAAATCCCGACCACCTACCGTCGGTGTGCCGCCAGCATCTCCGCCCTACCCAGCCAGCTGCTCCGCCGCCCCTAGTCTCCTTCCCCGGCACCGGCCAACTCCCTTCCTCCATTTTTGGCCGAAAATCCCCTTTTCTTCACAACTTACTATTCCGGCCACCAAACTTCACATTTCTGGTGTCTTTGGACTCCTCTAGCAACGGTAATCATGATTCTAGCTTTGGTTTGAGCTTAAATGGCCTTGAATTTCTTGTTTTTTCGATTTTTCTCAATTTGGCCGAATTAGGTTTTTGATTTTTTTTTGAATTTTTATTATTGATTCATGAAAAGTCCCTTAACAAATGTTGATCCTAGTAGCTTAATCTACATGTATGATTTTTTTTGGAATTTTTGAAGATTATTTTGATTTTTGGGTATTTTTGAATATTTTAATATTATTTTCTAATTTTCGGAAATTAATTAATTAAATTATGAAATTGTGTTTTATGATAATTATAGGTGTTTAAATGAATTATAGGAATTTATTTGGAATTTTTATGAATTTCTATGTATTTATTTTGAATTATTTAAGTTTATGTAATTTTGGGAAAATTAGGTTAATTGTGTTTTTAATTGAAATTAATTGGTTAATTGAGTTTAATTATTTATATTATTGATAAATATGTGGAGAAAATTAATTTTGGATAATTATATTATTTTTGGTGAATTTTTGAAGTAATTATAGTATATTTATATATATATGGGTATTTTGGTAATTTTACATAAAATTGGCTAAAAATGTAATTTAATTGATTTTGATAGTTATTTAAGGAATAAAAATGATTTCTACAAATTATTTAGTATTTTTAACTAATTAAAACTATTTTTCGTGAATTATTTTCAATTATATATATAATATACGATTTTACTAATAAAATGAGTTTTTATCGGTTTTTACTGTGTTTTAAGGCTAATTATGTAATTTATACTTATAAAATGAATTTCTATGTTATAAGGGTATTTGTGGTATTTCTGAAATTATTCTGTGATTGTGGACCCTGGTCGGTAGACTGTAGTTTGGAGTCCGACTGAGGGGTTGTGAATGTAATTTTGCGTTTATTTTCGAAGTGTATTTATTTGCAGGGTCGGCTCTACTCTTTGAGTAGAGAGATGTCCATTTTACAGGGGAGGTTCTGCCGAATTTTTGGTAGAATTCTTATAAAACGTGATGTTCGGTCAAACCCTAATTTTGATTCTGTGTCCAATATTCTAGATCGAGTTTCTAGGATTTTCTGTTAGGTTTATTCTGATGTCTATTATTTATTGTTTGTTTAGTTGCACCGAGACCGAGGCCTAGTGGACCAGGCCCGTCAGACCCATCTCGTGGAGCGCACTAAGTGTGAGTTACTATATTATATATATATGTTTAGGGTGCATGATTTAGAAAAATATGTTTTTATTTCGATTGTTTATGCATGAATAATTCAATTATTACCTAAGTATATTTTTAGTTTATTTTGGTTTATTTTCTGTATATTTTGAATTATATACATGCTTTATTAACCATTTATGTTTTAAAATGCTTTTCAATATATTTCTGGCTTAAATTGTAATTTAATTGAATTTACTTGACGTATATATGCTTGAAATATACCTGGTTTATTTTTGGTATATTTCCAGTATATATATGGTTTATATTGTTATTTTATTTAAATTCATGCATCATTTATTTTTATGAATATATGTTTTATTTATTAATGAAGGATATCAATAGAATGTGCTACCTAGTAGGCAGCACTAGGACCGAGTAC
Organism: Mallotus nudiflorus; assembly: GCA_947683625.1. NCBI lineage: Eukaryota > Viridiplantae > Streptophyta > Magnoliopsida > Malpighiales > Euphorbiaceae > Mallotus > Mallotus nudiflorus. Next base: position 976,051 of record CANTUR010000213.1, on the reverse strand, counting down.
GTACCGGTATGCTTATAGCAGATAGACTATATTACTAACCTATTTGTGGATATTGATTGGTTATGATTATTTGATGTGTGAGATGTGATTTGGGTGTGATTGCTGGAGCTCGGTTGACCAAGTGTCTCGGGGCCAATCACACTGACAGTCAAACTACTAGAGCTCGGTTGACTTAGTGTCTTGGGGCCAATCTACTGTCCAAATGGAACAAGTGAATATATTGGAATAAGTGAGCCTATATGGCTAGAGTGTTGTCTAACACTATTTTCGAGGTTGCGATATTATAGGGTTCTATTTGATCCTTCATAAACGATGATTTTCAGTAACATATATAAAATGATTTTTCTACATCTGTGTGTATTGCCTGTATATATACATATTAGATACATACTGTTGATTGTACGCATTATCATTTAGTGTGCATGTATATATATTATAGTAATTCACTCAGTGAGGTCTGACTCCCCTTTATTGACCATTTTTTTCAGGAGAGTCATCATCTTCAGACCTCAGTAGCAGGCCTGTACGCCGGATTTCTTTCGCCCTGGCTTCTTTATGTAAACTGCTTATCTGAGTCTTGGGTTTATTTTATCTAGACACTGCAGTAGTCATTAAATATTTAAAGAGATGTTGTATTATATATTTGAACTGAATTTGTATTAAAAGATTTATATATATGAAATTATGAGGATTTGATTTAAATCCAGTTGATGCATATGATATTATTATATTTATGATTTTTATTTCCGCTGCATTATATATTGTTATTATTATTGCATGTTTTATTTTATTTTTAGGCTTGCTACGGGTTCCAGATTCGAAAGAATTCCCGTTCCCTAGCGCCGGTAATGGCCCCTATTTTGGGTCGTGACAGAAATAATTATGGATGAATTGCTGAATTAGAGTGGACCTGCAGATAACGAAGACACAGTTGGTGCACCATTTTTTAACCCTTATGTCATAATCACATGTGGAAGGCCACGTGTTAATCGTATAATAGTAAGCTGTGAAAGATATGGTCGAGGTCGTAGAGGAGGTGGTTGTGAAGGCAGAGAAGGAGATGGTCATGGGGTATCAGATACGCATGGAGGAGGGAGAGGTAGTGGGCGATGTGTTATGTCATATATCCATCCAAATGCACTAGTTCAAAATAGTCAATTTAGTGGAACACTTCCAAATTCCATTAAAGAAGGAATGTTGAGTAATGATGTTTATGCATGATATCAAGTTATGTATGAACAACTTCTTCATAACCATAAGCATGAAGTTATTAATATCTTGTAGTGTTAATGTTGAAGCATACTAAAATATTTCAGTTACATTTTCATTTGTAATGAAATATATGTAAATTAAAAAGGTACTTCATCAAAAATTGTCTATTGTTTTTAGTCAAAATAATGAATAAAAATGTGCTTTAAAGGTAACATGCATTTGTTATTACATAAAATGAAGATGAATGCATCTATTTAAAATATCTAACTTAGTAGAGCAATGTTACATCCTAGTGAAGCGTTAAGCTTTTATAATGTTTATGGGATAATATTAGTGCAAGTAATGTTTTATTATGGTAGGAAAAAAGTGATGTGGCTATGGAAGTATATTAATGCCCTAAATGTAATACTTTATATAAGGTGTACATAAAAAATATTTCATATTTTTGTGATCTGCTGCATAATTGCAATCTCTATAAACATGGTCTATTAATTTGTTCTTTAATTTTATGTGTTATTATAAGTTTTTTTAATATGCAAAAAAAATCATAACCTGATATCATTAAAAATTATCATTTTGTGAATAATAGGAACGTCAATATAATGCATAAATTTAACCAATACTATTAAGTATGAAAATGGCCATAAGTTCAACATTTATTCAATACATGAAAAAAAAAAAGCTAAAACTTCTACATCCCTTCATATCGTTTTGAAGTCATGATAAAAAATTCATATTTCTTGAGGCACTATAGCAAGCTTAATTTTGGATTTAAGTATCTCCAACTTTTGAAATTGCACTTCCAACTATTCGCTTAAATCCATAATTTTTGAATTGATCTGGTCCATTATTTCCATCACAACTCTACTTTGTTCCTTCAAACCTTCATTAAGATGCTCATACCTTGCAATTTTAGAATCTTTATTTTGATTTTCCTTTATAATAATCTCATGTTCTTTTCTCAGCTCCTCCAGTTCTCTTTTTATAAATAAACATTCTATATATTTTCTGGCTTTATCCACATTTAAATGTTTTTAGCCTTTCATTCTTTCTTCTTAATCCATTTATATAATCTGCTTTATGTTGAGTGTACTCTCTGTCCATCCATATGTGATACCCACAACCACTTTGTGAAGCAAAACATTTTCTTACTAATTCAGTAACAGATGAACACAGGAAAAATCATACATGCAAAAAAAAAAGGTGCAAACATTATGTTAATAAAATGGACATTTCTTACTGATTCATTTGCATAACCAAAAAACATCCTCCCTGGATTATTTTCATATGTTCTTAAATGCATGGTGAATGGAAGGCCGCAGTTGCATGCCATTAGTTCACAGTGCAAAATACATGTTTTATTTGAGTGTTTGTGGTATGAAATGGGAAAGGGGATGGTGTTGATTTGCATTATATATTATTGAAGTCATATAAAGTTATTTTAAGAATCGATGTACTTCTATCGTTGGTAGTCACCCTCTCAATTCGTGAACGCCAAGTAATTATTAGTCCCATTTTTCCAAGATCTCCTAAAAAATCCCAACAGTCGCTTCCTTTTTTTAAATGATAGTTATTGTGCACTGCAAAGGTGATACAAAGTTGCACCAATATTATATGTGTCACGACCTAAATCGGGAGTTATGACCGATGCTAGGAAACAAGAATTTTTTCGAATACAGAACCCATAGCAAGCCTTAAAAGAATAAAAGCATACAATAAATAAATAAAATATGCAATAATTAAAATCTTAAACCAATATAATAAAAATAAATTTTTGTCATATCATAAAATAAAAATATATTATACAATACTCATTGAAAGGTCTTTGAAATTACAAACATACAGCCAATACAAAATATGACAACTACTGCAGTTTTCTAGAGTACAATAAAATCAAGTGAGTAATTTACACAAAATAGTCGGGGCTGAAGAAGTCCGACGGATAGGCCTACTACTGAGGTCTGAGGAAGAAGAATCTCCTGAAAAATCAACAAGTGAGGGGAATTAGACCTCACTAAGTGAATTGTTATTTTATATATACATGCATCTCCTAATGTCATATACAATCAATCATCCGTATATAATAAATACATATCACTTTATATGAGAATGTTGAAAAACATATGTTTTATTGAAGGATCAAATAGAACCCTATTTAAACGTAACCTCGATCAACAATAACTCTCTAGTTATACAAGCTCACTTAATTTCAAATTAATTCACTTATTCCATATGGACAGTAGACTGGCCCTAAGACACTAAATCAACCGAGCTCCAATAGTCTGACTCTCAGTGTGATTGGCCTCGAGACACTAAGTCAACCGAGCTCCAGCAACCATACTATTCAATCACATCAAATCTCAATCAATCAATCAAATCATATTTCACCACAAGTGATTCTCACTCAACCCTAAATCTATCGCATCGGTACGTACACGGTCCTAGTACTGCCCACTAGGTAGCACGTTCTATCGATATCTTTCATTTAAAATTAAACATACAAATGGAAAAATAAATAATGCATAATAACATTCATAATAATAAAATAAACCATATATATACAAGAAATATATCTAAAATAAACTAAGTATATTTCAAGTATATATATGTTAAATAAATTCAAATCAACCATAAAATATACCAAATAAAAACCAATAATATACTAAAAACATTCTAAGTATATATCAAAAATAAAACATGCATTTATTTTGAAATATATCAAAAATATACTAAAAATATACCTAACATATACTAAACATTTTATTGAAACAATTTATGAATAAATACAAATCAAAACATGTATATTCTAAAACATGCATCCTAAATGCAATGTATATATAAAATAACAACTCACAAGTTTGTGCTCCTCGAGACTGGTTCAACGAGCCCGATCCATTAGGTCTCGGTCTCGGTGCAACTAGAAAATAAAATAATAACAACAAAATTAGAATAAATCTACTAAATCAGAATAAATCTAACTTATAATTCTAAAGAGACTCGATTTAGGAATACGGAACTTAGACAAAATAAAAAACTTAGGATCAACGCGACGTCACATTTTACGAGAATTCTACCAAAAATTTGGTAAAACTTCCTCTATAAAATGGGCATCTCTCTACTAAAAAATAGAGTCGATCCTGTAAGAAAACACACTTCTAATCACAGAATACTCAACACCTTCGGTTAGGACCCCGAACTACACAATTTTCCAACCGAAGTTTACAATTCCACCAAAAATCAAATATTATAATAAATATATTAAAAATCAATAAATTTCACAAATATCCTTAAAATATCAAAATATAGCATATTTAAACATCAAAACACTCAATATAATTATTTTCACAATAATTAAATAAAAATTTCAAAATAACAATATAATATTATTAAAAATCAAGTTTCTCAATAATTCAATATAAAATAGTAAGAATTCACTATTATATATTCAAATAACTTAAATAGCCTATATATAGATATTAAAAGTTATTAAAAACCCATTTAATTATCAATTTAGTAAATAATATATTATTTGAAAATAATTTTCAAAAATTAGTAGTAATTAGTTAAAAATTACAAATAATTTATAAAAATCATTTTATTATCTTAAATAATTCTAAAACAATTTAAAACATAATATTTAACTAACATTTTAACAAAATTACATAATTACCCTAATAATTCACAATACACATAATATAACTAATATTCCTCAAAAATTATATAAAATCATTAAAATTATTTTATCAAAATATATTATTCTAATATCAACTAAAACACATAAATAAACAATAATTTCAACAAAAATATACATTTAACCTAATTTTCCAATATTTACATAATATAAAAATATTACTAAAAATTACACAATATTCTCAAAAATTATTTTCTCAACACTAAAATTAATAAAAATATATAATAACACTAAATCAAACAATTTTAAAATTAAATAATTTAATTTACGAAAATTCAATAAATAATAATAAAATAATAAAAAATTCACCAAAATTCAAATAAATTCCAAAAATTATAACAAAAATATATTTATGAAGATTAAGCTACAAGGATCAACATTAGTGAAGGAAGTTTCCAAGATTCAACTTAAAAAAAATTGGAAACCCTAATAGCCATAAACCAAAAATTCAACAAAACTCACAAATGATCAAGTTTGAGCTTGAAAGGAGCTTGGGATCGTCTTCCTCACAGCTTAGGGAGTCGAACAGCACCGGAATGGCATGCTGTGGTGGCCAAAGGAGGGAATGACGGTGAGAAGCTCACCCTGTTGCTGCTGCAACTTCAGGCGATCCGGCGAGCTTCTGGCAATCGGACGACGTCAAGGAGGGAGAGGGAAGAGGGAGGAAGAAGATGGCGATGGCTAGTGGCGGTGAGAGGCAGTCTGGCGAGCTGGAACGGGAGGCATAGTGATGGTTATGGATGATAATACACGATTAAATTTTAAAATTATTAATACTGCATATCCCGAAATATATTTTAATAATTTAAAATTTAAAGTCATTACAATACGCTACCATCAGACCATATCTTATAATTTCAATATGGAGAAGTGAAGTGACCTACAGAAACTAAGGCGGTTAAGTAATATATTATCTTCAAACTCATGATTACTGAATACAGTAAATACACATTTATAATCAAAGTACTTCACCAATGTAAATTGTTTTTTTTTTTTTAAGATTGACCAATATAAATTGTTAAGGTTGTAATCAAACTCCTATTATATAACATCTATACATTAATTTTATCCATAGTTCTTTTACATTTTAGATTATATTCATGTACAATCTGAGATTCTATTTGTCCATATAAATAGGTAGGACCAAATAAATATTCATAATTTTTAACCTTAATATAAAGAAAATAAAAAATTTTAATTAAATATTCATAATGATATATTTAAACAGAAATATATATATATATATATATATAACAAAATATGTAAAAAAAAAGGACATAAAATTAGCAATTAATTTTGTCCATCGAAGTGAATAGAAGATGCCGATGACAATTTTGAATTTCCTAAGACATCATCATCATGCTCATTTACATCTGCATCTTCATATTCGTCATTTTCATTTTCATATTTTTCATCTTCCTTATATTTATCTTCATCTTCTTCATATGAAATATCCATCTCAGAATCACTTGATAGCCAGACTAGAGGATGAGGCTTGGTCTCTCCATACGACGGGAAACCGTACAAAATCTTAATTTTTAGATGTTCCAGGTCCTCCACTACAATCATAAGCCAAAGGTAGTATGACACTCATTTTATTATCTTTATTGTGACTTTGCTTAATATCGGCTTCTCCATGAACTTAAAAGCGTAGAATGAGATTATCTATAATGTAAGCAAACATTATATTCATATTACAACACTGAAACCAATTGTTCATAAATAAATTATTGAAAATCACAAAGATTAAATTTTCATACTCACCACTATGGCCTTTGGATCCTTCACTCTTATTGCGAAGGAATTTCCTGTTATCTTTTCTCCTCCAGAAAATGATCTCTTAGGTATGCAGCTGTAATGACCCAGCATTTTAAATAAAATAATATTATTTTGGAATATGCAGTGTTAATAATTTTAAATTTTATTTGTATATTATTATTGTTAATTACTAATATTATTTATGTATTTTGTTCTAAGAGATTTTTTTACAGAAAATAATTTATTTTACGTGGGATTAATTGATAATATTAAAGTTAATAGTATTATTATTATTATTATTATTATTATTATTATTATTATTATTATCATTGTTATTATTATTATTATTATTGTTGTTGTTGTTAACATTATCATTATCATTATCATTATTATTATTATTATTATTATTATTATTATTATTATTATTATTATTATTATTATTATTATTATTATTATTATTATTAAATTTAATTGAAGGGTGTTTTGGTAATTTCATAAAAAAGGTCAAAAGGATCGGGTCAACTCTCTTTTCTCTCTCTTTCTTCTTCTCCTTCTTTTTCTTCTCCATCGTGACCTTGCAGCCCCCGCCGGACCGCCAACCTAGCCACCATCGACCGCCATCAACTCTAGATGCCTCCAACTACCGTCCAACGTCGCCAGCCACCACCTGTCGTAGCAGAATCCCCGGAAGCCGTGAGAAGCTGAAAGTTGAAGCTCCACATCGCCGATGAAGATTTCGGCCACCTTAGGGCTTCAGAATGGACTCTTTTGAAAGATTTTCCACTGGTGAGTCCATTTTCGAGCTCCGTTGAGCTCAAATCCTTTAGATTTTTAGATATCTTCAATTTTTAGTTTATGTGTTTTAGGGTTTTTAATTTTTTTGAACTTGATTATGTTTGATTCATGAAAACTTGCTGAAGAAATGTTGATTTTGGTAGCTTACGCTTCTCAAATATATTTTTTGTGTATTTTTTTTAATTAATTTAAATTTTGGGTAATTTTTGATTATTTTAATATTAAATATTGAATTTTTGATGATTATGTTAATTAATAATTTTTAATGGAAATTTAGTTGAATTTGTGTTAGTAATTTGATTTAATAATTTTAGAATTATTAAAATAATTTTTGGTGAATTAATATAATTTTTGAGAATATTATTTGTATTATGTGAATTTTGTATATATAGATTAATTGTGTAATTTGTTGGAAATTATAGTTAAATAATGTGTTTTAAATGATTTTATAATTATATAGGGTATTAAAATGATTTTTATAAATTATTTACTATTTTTAACTAATTAATACTAATTTTTGAAAATTATATTCAAATAATATATTATTTACTATTTTGGTGATTAAATGGATTTTTAATTACTTTTAATACATATTTAAGCTATTTGAATATATAAAAATGAATTTTTACTATTTTATATTGAATTATTGAAAAAAATTAGATTTTTATTAATATTATATTATTATTTGAGATTTTATTTAATTATTGTGAAAATAATTGTATTTGGTGTTTCATTGTTTAAATATATTATATTTTTATATTTTGAGGATATTTATGGAATTTAATGCTTTTTAATATATTTATTATTTTATTTATATTTTTGGTGAATTGTGAATCTTAGTTGGGGAATTATGCAGTTCGGGTTCCAACCCGAGGTGTTAAGTTTGTGGTATTAAAAGTGTGTTTTTCTTGTAGGATCGGCTCTACTTTTTAGTAAAGAGATGTCTGTTTTACAAAGGAGGTTCTATTGAATTTCGGTAGAATTCTCGTAAAACATGATATCGGGTCGATTTTGAATTTATATCTGTCTGAGTTTTGTATGTCTAGATCGAGTCTCTTTTAGAAGTATAAGTTAGGAATTTATTCTGACTGGTTATTAATATTTATTTTCTATTTGCACTGAGATTGAGGCTTATTGAACCAGACCCATCAAGTCAGTCTCGAGGAGCGCAAACTTATGAGTTATTATCTTATATATGCATTGCATGTAGAATGCATGAAAATTAGCATCCATGAATTTTATAATGAAATTGAATATGAATATTTCTTTAAATGAATAAAATATATTTTTGGTACACTTTTAGTATATTTTCGGTCTGTTTTAATATACATGCGACATGTACATATTTGATACCCTCCTAATATGCAATCGGTATATTTCTGATATATTTGTGTTTATTTTGGTATATATGTGGCTGATATATTTGGAATTTTTTTAGTATATCTACAGTGTACAATTGGTATATTTTCTATATATGATGGGTATATTTTGCTATGAATTGATGCTATTACATTTAAATTATGCATTTTTATTATTTTAATAATTATTAAGTTTATTTGAAGGATATCAATAGAACATGCTACCTAGTGGGCAGTACTAAGATCGTGTACGTACCGGTGAGATAGATTTTAGGGTTGAGTTATAAAATCACTTGAGGTGACTTTTATTTGATTGATTACTTGAGATTGATGTGATTGAGTAGTGTGATTGCGGGAACTCGATTGACCTAGTGTCTCGGGGCCAGTCTACTATCCAAAATGGAATAAGAGAATTAATTTGGAATTAAGTGAGCCTATATGGCTAGAGAGATATTTTTGGTTGAGATTTCAAATAATTAGGGTTCTATTTAATCCTTCATTCAAATAAACATTTTTCAGCATTTATATTATATAAAAGTGATTTCAGCATCTGTGTGAAATGCCTGTATATATTCATATATATACTAATGCTTGATTGCATGTGACATTAGGAGGTGCATGTATATATAATATAATAATTCACTCAGTGAGGTATGACTCCCCTCAGTTGTATTTTTTTTAAGGAGATTCCTCATCTTCAAACCTCAGTAGTAGACCTCTACGTCAGACTTCTTTAGTCCCGGCTAGTTTATGTAAATTATTTATCTGACTTTTATTATATTCTAGAAAACTGCAGTAGCAGTGTTTGTATCTGTAGAATATTATTTATGTCAGAGACCTTTCTCTGAATATTGTATGAAATATTTTATTTTATGATATGACATTAAGTATTTATTTTTACATCGATTTAAGTTTTAATTCTGGCATATTTTTATTTATTTATTGCATGTATTTTTATTTTTAAAGCTTGCTATAGGTTCCGGATTCGAAAGAATTTTCATTCCTTAGCGCCAGTCATGACTACCGGTTTGGGTCGTGACAGAAACCGCCATGGTGATGAATTTTTTTTTATGTTTTAGATTTATTGAAAGAAGTTTATAGGTTTTATATGGATATAATGGCTTTTTAAGAGAGAGTTTTTTTTTTAAAAAAAACTGTGAAAATGAAGTTTTGTAAATTGTTTTAGATCAACCGGGTTTCTCTTCATTTAACTTATTAATAATAGGACAAAAGCCAACAGACGCGCCTTTTACTATCCCTTTACTACCCTATATATGTAACATTGACCCTTCGACTCTTTTGTATATAAAGTTGTTCTTATTTATAAATTTAGGCATTAGACGTGGATTGTAATACAATATTAATCATATTAATGAAATAAATACAATTTCGTTAGCACTAATACGACAAACCATAATATAAAAAAATAATAAACATTTCATATAACTGTAGAAAATTTCATATGATAACACCTATACAATAAACATAATATTTTCCAAACATTACAATAAAAAAAATACATTAACTATACATAACAACCAAATTTGTTTACACTTGATGAAAACAAAAAATGTGTAAATTTGATATAATACATAATTTATTATTAGTCATCTTCCATGTAGTCCTCTTCTTTCATCACATGGTAATAATGGAGGTACTGAATCATTCTGGTATCACAAATATCTTCATTAATCGGACCTTTGTATTTGTAGCCATTGTTATAATCTTCTACTCCACCTTAATGATGTCCCGAATTAGAAGTAAATCTTTCTTCTTTCTAATCATATTCAAAATAATCACTGTAAAAAAGTTTGGTATGTACCACAACACCAAATCTTTATGTGCATTGATTACATATGAAAAATACCCTCCTCCCATGACATAATGTGCTCCAATTGAAGCAAAAAATTTATTAATTTCTATTTTATTATCCCCACACATGTATACATGTAGCCATTTATAATCTTTACTGATATTGATTTTTTTTTCCAGAAATATGCAACAAATTCAGGACAAACTAGCCAAAAACCTCCCTTGATAGCCAATATGGAAATGGAGCAGTATCGTGCATCAACCAAATTAGAAGCTTGTGATAAAATTCCAAGGAATTAATTAACATTACTTAAAAAATGTCGCATCAACATTTCAGTACAAATTATGATATACTTTCCTTTGATGAACCCATATTTGTTTCGGTATAAATAAATTACAAAATCAACGATTATTGTTTTACAATCTATCAGTATTCCTTGTAACATTATTTGAACCCTTTCCATTAATTCATCCATTGTGCATTCACTTTTCCTAGTCCCACTCTCCATGACCAGTATCTAAGCTTTTATTCAAAATCTTTTTTCGTGTGCCATCAACTCATCCAAAGAGCTGAACTTTCTATTGTGCAGATCGAACCAGTTGTTTATGAAATCATTATGACATACTATATAACCTTGTGGAGATTCAATACCCCAAATACATTGACATGTGCATCTTTTAATGGTTAATGAAAATTCTAAACTTTCATCTTCAGTCATTTCCCTTTAAAGGTATTTATATAGCAATATGCATGTGTTGCAATGCAACAGGTCTAGAACCTGCACATAAATTTTAATATCCCTATTATTCCCTTCTGCCTAATGATAAGAATTGGCATCTACATTAATACAAAATTGTTCCAATAGCATCGAATACGTTGCACTGTTTGTGCGATGTTCCTCATCGGTCTCGGCGAAATGGTGTATAAGGTGCATCTCCATGGTGAATGCATTATTGTATACAACCTTTTTTTATGTCAAAAAGGTTTTAATCTATTTTAAAGTGTTAAGTGACTTGTGGTTTATATATATGTCAATGGGTATAAAATTCTAAGATAAAGTTAATCTAAAATGTACACGTCATTTCAAGGTTTGAGCTTTTATATTAATTTCAATGTTATTATTAATTCAACGTATGTGTCATCTTTTAGTTAAAAATAAAAAATAAAATAAAAATTGTTTGTATTGTTTCGATATTTTATATTTTTTAGGATTTATTAATATAATTAGATTATTAATATAAGGGGAATTTTATAATCATATTAGAGTTCAATATTATTAGAGTTTAATATAATTACATATAACAATAAATTGAACATAAAGTAACCAATTGTTTATGGACCAGGAACTATGATCTACACCATAATTCACATTGATTTTGCATTTTCATTGACTGTTGCAATCTTCATAATGGTACAACATACTAATATGAAGAACCAATTAACTATGTATGCATATATACATTAAATTACAAATATAAGTGTAGTTTAATATATCGTGCATTGAAATAATAAGGTACTACTTTAGTATGTTATACAAATTAAACTAAGTTTTATTTACAATTTTTAATATCAATTAGTCAGTATTAAGTTGACTTATATATATACCACATTAAAAGTGATGTGCATTAATATATTACCTTAAAACATTTGGTACTACTATAGTAGCTTATATAAAGAAAATTTTTATTCATATCCTTCCCCAATTTTTATTTACAATTGCTCATATGTTAGTTTTTCGTTGACTTGAATATATACCACATTAAAAGTAATGCAGTTCAATAGTACCTTGACACATATGATACTACAATAGTATGGTATACAATTACAATGTTTATTCATATACAATTGGTCATATTAGGATGTTAGTATTAAGTTGACTTATATATATACCACATTAAAAGTGATGTACATTAATATATTACCTTGAAACATTTGGTACTAATATAGTAGCTTATACAATGAAAATGTTTAATCATATTGTAAGCACCCAATTTCAAGATGCAATTGTGCACGTGTGCAACGAAAGCCCCTATGATGAAAATCTAATTGAGAATTGATCCCTAGTGTCGAGTTTCGCGATTTAAAGGACTAAATTGCAACGTTTTATGAATTTAATTGCAAAAATTAGAAATTTTTGAGGACCTATTTTTGTAATTTAATTAAAAAAATGAAAATTAGTCGGCCAACATTTAATGCTGATTGGCATTGTGTAATGTTGATCGGCATTAGGCAATGCCAATTGGCATTACGGGATGAAAATCGATATTCTGGAATGCCGATTTTTGCTAAAAAGTAATTTTTTACGCTGATTTTATCTTTTTTTTTTCATTGGTCCAAGACACCACGTGTCTTGTGTGTGAGTCTTTGATTTTTTTTTTTTAAAAAAAAACTTTGTCACTCATCTTTTTATCTTAATTTTGAAAATTCAAATTGAAAATCCAATGCAACTTCCCTACGTGATCTCAGGGGTGGGAGGTTATTGAATCTGGCTTTAAAAGCGAGAAGGTAGCTAGAGAGAAAGGGGGAGTCTGTGAAAAAATCGAGAGAAGCAAAGGGGCTGCGAAAAAAATCAGAGAGAAAAAAAAATCCTAATTAGCTACTACAAAAAAAAAAGGTTCTTTGCTTTTAAAAGTTTAGAAGATCAAGAAAAAACAATAGAGTCAATCTCAAAACGGTAACAATCCCAATCTGAAGGGCATTTAAACATCATTTGCACAACATCTTCTTTTTTTTTTTTGATTTTATTTCTTGATTGAGTAGTTACTAATTACATTTTTTTGTGTTTTTCTTTTTTGATTGATGTTTTGTGGTAGTATGGAGGCAAGGTTGGAGATATAAGATTTTTGACAATGACCATTGGAAGAATCTATGGAATGTCATGGATTAAGATTTGTAAAACCCCCATAGGATTTAGGATTTATGATTTCTGCGTTCTTTTAATTTGCTTTTATTTTGGGTTGTAATTAATTTGATTTTAATTTCTGTACAATAGTTTGTAATAGACCCAATAGTGGGAAATAGTAGAATTTTATATTATTTGCACTAAAATTTATTAGTAATCTATGCTCAATTTGGTAAAATTCAATTAAAATCAATGGTGGCTTTAGATTAATTTAGGTTGCATACAATTAAAATTAGGTTAGAAATCACTGAATGTATGTTTTTTATTCATTATTTGCTTTAATTTGTTGTTTGAGCTTGTTTGCATGTTTTTGTTCTCTTTGGGCTCTAAACCCACATTAGGTTTTAACCCATTTAATAAATAGACTTTTTAAATGGTTTTTAGGTTTTAATTAATTTAGGCCCATTTAGGTTAAATTAGATTTAGGCCCACTTTTAATTAATAAAATTAACTTAGACTTTAGCCCACTAATTTATTTTATTTTTTTTAAATTAATTAGACCTTAGGCCCATTTCTAATAATTAAAATTAATTTAGATTTAGCTCAGCCCATTAATTTCATTTCTTTTAAAATAAATAGACTTCGGCTCCATTTTTATTTGAGTTAAAATTAAATTAGACTTAGGCCCACTTGGTAATATAATTTCTTCTTTAAAATTTGTAGACAATAGGCCCATTCCTTTAGTTAATTAAAACAAGTAGATTTAGGCTCACTAATTCAATTAAAATGTAAGCCTATTTCTAGTTCAATTCACTTGTATATAAAAATATGTAGAATTAGCTAACTTTTAAAAATTAATCTAGTTTAAACTTAGGGACGCTGCCTTTTGTATGCATTTTTTACATGTAATTTTATGACTTGTTGTCTTTTTTAGGTTAGATGAATGTTTAATTTGGGTTTAAATATAATTGCATGTAATTAGAGAATAAGATAGTAATTCAAAAAGTAATTGTAAATGAATACAAGACTAAGAGAAGTTAGTATTCCGTTCCAAGAATTTCCTGGTTGTGGTGCTATCTTTTTTTTAGAGAATCGAGTACCACCATTCAATTTGTCCCAGCTATTACCCTAGGTAGCGACTCCTTATCTCCACGCTATGTCTTTATGACATAGTAGTGTATTCCCTAGGGCCCTGAGCCCAAAGAGTGTCGCGGTTGCTAAATCTTAGGCACGCGCTAAACCCCGCCGTCTACACATATCCTTCCTTAAGTTTATATTAAGTTGCTCATATGTTAGTAGTTTGTTGAATTTTATATATACCACATTAAATATGATGTAGTTTAAATGTACATTAATATATTTGCTACTACTAAATTGACAAAATAAAAGAGTGTAATAGTATGTTATACAATTACAATGTTTATTAATATCCTTATGTAAGTTTTATATACAATTGCTCATATAGAAGGCTTTTTAATTTGTTTGACTTTTACATATACCACATACTAATTTAAAAGTCATACTGCATATAACACATTTATATGTTGTACTTGTGCATATAACACATAAGTATGTTGTAATTATGCACATCAGGTTTTACATGTACATATATAATTAACCTAAATTAACACATATTTTAGTAGTCGACTTTTACATATAATACATACTTATGTTGACTATTACATATAACACATGAAAATATTGTACATTATACATATAACACAAACTTAGGTTGACTATTAAATATTATCAAACATATCACACATTATATGTTGACTATTGATATAACATATAATATTAAAAATTAGATAATATTACACTAGGCCACATTGTATTTCTGATATAACATAAAATATTTCAAATTACATGGTAAATTAAAACTAAATTGTGTATGTATATAAATATATTCACACTCTAAGAAGGTTATAAATGAATGTTGACAATAGTGTTAGTCAAAAGTCAATTATACATTAATCTATAAGTTAATGTAATAATATTTCAGTTTAGTAATATAATTAGACTTATTTATGTGACACCGTTTAGTCATATAAAGTGGTCATACTTATATTTGTTTGTATATTAAATGATGGATGATATGCAACCCGTCTAATCAAAATCAAAATGGAGAAGGAAGATCTAGGTGAACAGTTGCGATATATGCTGCAAAGTCAATTTGGTACTCCCGAAACCATTAATAGGAAGCACGCCACTTTCCAATCCTCCAAAAAACACAGTTCCCAGTTTCAGTCACATACTCTTCAATTCAAACACTTTCAAAATTTCATCTACTAAACCCATCATCACATCTAATAACCCTAAATAGACAACGATTAAACCCTACTCTATTATTTTCCTAAATTTTCAAAATAAAGTTATAAAAGCTGCAATAGATAGAAGCAAATTTCAACATCCATTACCGATTGTTTCTTCAATTGACTTACTAAACACTACAACATCAAATACATAGACAAGTGTTACATCATCAATGTTGGTGAGTATATCTGTGCCGTTAATCGGAATAAACCCTTCAAAGCTCAATTTGTTAGCAACATCTCATTGGGTGTCCAGGAGGTCTAGGTTTTATTTTCCCTTGACTGAGAATCATTCCACTCACATCATTGAGACAATGCCGATAAGTCCCGAAAAAAATACTACACTTATGCCACTTATTCCAATCGAGAATAAGGAATTGATTAAAACAACTAATGAGCAGGTAATCCTTCTCTATAATGGTGAAGTTGTGAGAAATTTTAAGTATCATACCCACAATAATGTGAATTTACAGACATATATATGCCTAAAAAACCAGACCCTGAAAGAGATATCAAATAAGAAGAATGTGATAAAGAAGACTATACTTACAAACTGGTACACTAGACAAATGTTGTTTTTTTTTCATTCCATATGTTGAATATATTAACTTGATTTTCTATTTGTATAAGACACTATCGGTACATTCTTTTCAAGATTTAAAAAAACTCGCTTCCATCAATCATTAAAATCAAGTGTGACCCTATTAATATATAAATCATTATGTGTTTGATTTATTCTTTATGAATATCCCCTTAACTTATATATTAACATCTTATACAGGGATTAAATACCACACGCAATGAATCCAGAAGAATTTCTGTCGATCAACCTATATGGAGAAATAGAGGATATACCGATTTAATTACCTTTTCCTCTTGAAAGTAAAGACGAGTTACTGTGAGGGGCAGATTTACTTCCATCACTTGATGGGGCAATAATGAAGTCTTGGCACAAGTCGCATGATGAATGGATTATAAGGTTAAGTATTACTTTTAGCCAAAAGTGGAAAACATTGGGTATAAGCCCTCTTATTGAGATGAGCAAAATCAAACAACACTTTCAGTTGAGTATTCTGTGTACTGTAATGCATTTTTGGGCTCTAAGTGTAAACTCTTTTATATTCCCTTTCAGATTGGCATAGATTACACTTAGAGACATGTTTGTGCTAATGGGTTTACCAATGATTGGGCCAGATGCAGCATGTGCAATAGATAAAGATGACCCTAAGTTGATAAAGTTTATAACTACATCAACTGAATACTCATCATATCACTCATTAATTCAACACATAATTAAGTTCAAGGGTGATCCATATGAGAAAGAACATGTTGAGTTCCTTTGGGTGCTAATATGCAAGTTTTTAATGTGCCCAAGTTCTGGGAAGCCAATTATTAAATACATTAATTTAGCTAGAGCTTTGGTATTAAGGAAATTTTTTGCTCTTGGATCAATACTCTTTGGCCTTACTTATAGATCCTTTAACTACTACCAGTCTTGCAAGCTATTCTTAAAATTTGGAGGATCTCTGTGGTTGGTGCAACTTTGGCTATTTGCATATTTTCCAAAATTTAGAAGTGTCCAACTAACGTCTTCTGGACTTACAGTTGGAATTCAACTTTGCAATTGCACTTGTTCTATAAGTAAAGAAGATGTTATGTATCTTTTTACCCGTTTGAAGTTAAGGACCAAAGAAGATCTTTTCATTTTTCCTGATGAATAATCAAAGAACCCTTGGTTAGAGTTCATCAAGTATAGTGATGTAGAGGAAAATTAATAGAAGATTGAGAAGATTTTCTTTTACACCTTTATATATAGGAGGATTTTTTTATACAGTGGATCATCAGCTTTCAATCAGACCAAGCCTATATTGTCTTCTGTAACATACGGTCCTTACTTGTCGGCCAGACAGTTTAGTCTTGATCAAGTGCCATATCCCTCAGTGGAGGATGTAAGTTTGAGTAATTTGCTAACTACGCCTAGTCAGGTCATTATATGGTCACAAGCTTTGAATTAATTGAAGTGTTGTGTAATATCAAAATTGCAACTGCATATTAATTAGTTCATTACCTTTTGGAGTGACAGATACATAAATCTTATTGGAACTGTAGTGGATAGAATTTTATAAAGTATTTGATGATCTCTTGATCAGTACCTTAAATTTTTTGTTGTATTGTACTTTATTCAAGTATGTAGAACTGCAAATATGTTGATATTTTCATTATTTGTGCAGGTCTTAAAACTCTCATTCAACATTCTCCCATTAAGAAAATAAAGACAACAACTAAGGAAACTAAGGATAATGTTGCTTCTAAGAAGGAAAAAATTATGGGTTTAGTATACAGAAGATGAAAAAATCAAAGCAGATGGTCACTAATGAAGTTATGGTTGTAAAAAAAAATAGTCTCTAAACATTATGGAATTAGAAGGTCAAGCAAGCTAAAAAAAATAAGGAAGTTTGCTAATACCCAAAGTGATACAGTGGATGTATTAAATGAAGGTGAGGAAAATCCAAAAGAATATAGTACAGATGAAGATATTACGGAAGTGACCAATGTTATTCAATCAGGTTTATATGAGATGGAACCATGCAATTATACCATAGACAATGAAAATGAAAAAGGAAATTTTCATTGTTTAGTTGGTGATTTTACCAAACAAATGAATAGAACTTCATTTGTTATACTCATTTATTATACATATATTGTGTGGTGAAGTTTACTAAAATTTATGTGTATATATGTTTTGTTAGTATATCACTTATAATGAAAAAATTATATATCATTGGTACTTATCAAGGTGATAAGATGGAGAGATTTCAAAGAGCATGTGCACAAGATTCACTAGAGGATACATTGTCTATTGTGGACTTTAACTTCCTTGAAGAAGGCAACATTAATGCTCCACCTCAACCATAATCTTTAATAAGGGATGACATCGAGTGTACAAAAAATCAACTGAAATATATTTTACAGAATGATATGTTGTCTTTTGGTTCACAGTATTTGCACACAATAAAATCAATGATTTCAATAATGTGCACTGATGGCAAAACACCATATCAAGTTGAATCTCTTAAAGAAGCTCTTTAAAAAATAGATATAACATACCAGACTTTTGTTCAAGCAATAAAATAATTGATGAACTACACGGAAAGATTGAAGATGTAAAACAGAAGGTTATCGACACCAAAGGTTGGAAGGAATCTATTGATGGAAATTCAAAGGAGTTGTTTGAAATCTAGACACATTATGAAAAAAAAAAGCATATAAGTAATTTAAAGAAACAAATTATTGATATTAAGGCCGAAGATAGTGAACTTTTACACCGAGCTAAAGAAGTCCAACGATAGAAACAACTGACAAGGAAGCAATATGAGATTAGTAGCAAGAAGCTACTTCAACAACATGATTTAGCAAAACAATGGACAATAGAATTCAAGAAAACAACACAGATTTGAGATGATTATTGCACATAATGGTGTGGACTTAACCTTTTGATTTGGATTCCATTTGAATATTCATATATGACTACAGTATGGACATTATATTAGTAGTTGATAAATATTGATATTCATGCTTATATTTTAATTAATTATATAATACTTGTCCACTTCACATTTTAAATACATTCGTATATAACCATGCATAACTTCAATAACTATTAAAGTGTTGACCTAACGTTATTTTTTATACCTATGATTTATAGTTTAAAAAGTTAATAAAAAAACACTAATATGACATAGACTAGTTATATATATAATACTTTGTTAACATATCATTGGTAATTACAGTAAAACCAAAATTAAAAACTTAACTTATGATTATATCCTCAATATTCATAATGTCCGATTTAATCATGTAAGTAAGTTAGTTTTATCTCTTGATAAATAAGATATTGATTTATAAGCTCAATTATGCAAATGTAATTAAATTACATACATACCATGATAAATGAGAAAATTAAAAATAATATTGACTTACAATATGCAAAAATACACAAATTACATATAGTACGCCAAAGAACGATAATATTTTACCACCAAAACAATTCTCCATGTATTAGGGTTAATGCATACAACTTCTATCACTATAAAAGGAAGTGAATAGATATACTCTTTCACATAAAATTATCCAGTAATATCCAAAATCAGCTTAGGGAGCAGCTTTTCAAAATGGCAAAACGTGTAGACATTACACTAGCAAGTGAATGGGAGGTTTTACCTTCCCAAAAATCACTTAAGGTGTTGTATGTAGCAGTACAAAAATAGCTCGATGACTTATGTGTTGAGTAAAAAAAAATACTTAGGGTAATCTCTTAATAGAAAGTGAGCTCCTCATTCCCTAACCCTTGGTTAAGGTGTACGACCTCTACCTTGAACTCGAGCAGTTTATGGTGAAGGAGCACCAAAAAGAATTTAACGTGCAACTTTATAAAGCAATAGGTACTTGGTCAAACCATCACCTAAAAAAAAGGGAAGAAAGCCAGGTGTAGCGAAGAAATAGATTAAAGAAATGCAACTTACTATCATAATATTTATGTTTTGTGCTTTGTTTCCTTTTGTATTAAGTCCATGGTGAAGGTTATGTACTGTTCGTGGTTGGTTTAGTTTTTCTTGTTTCTTTAACTTTATGTGGCATGCTCTACATGACCATCATTTCTTAGTTGGTCATGTAGTCTTTTAATATATATTAATGCTATCATTTTTTTATTTTTTTCCCTTGGCCAAATTTTAATTAAGTTTGTTTAGTACATTAATATAAGCTTGCTGTGGAATCCATCATGATTAAAACAAAATCAAAATAGTTCATTAAATTCAAATTCTCAAATATGCTGATGCAATTTTTTTGCACCAATGCAAAATGTATATTAAATAATGCAAATTCATAAATAAATATGAAGTTAATGGAAAAAATAGCTTAGTTTTCACTTGATAATACACATTATATGAATATGGAAATTGATTACTTGTAACTTTCAAAATATTCAATTAATATTACATAAACAACACCGTATAAATATAAGACATTTTATTTTCCAACATTTGCGTGACTGAATTATGCTTATAATTGCTTACAAGCATATTTGCTGCACCGGCCAACTCAATTTATGAATCTAACCAGGTTGCACTCAAAATGACACCAATTATAATAAGATGTTTTAGTTTCCAACGTTGGCTTGACGATTGCATTAATAATCTTATCTTTGCTTACATGCTAATATGAGCTTATCAACATTATTACCACCTCGCCCATCCAAATGACGCTTGCTCGTAATTGCTGCATTGAGCAACCCAAATGTAGCAATTTCTTTATTACTGAATATTTCAAGAAGCACTTATGTATTTGAATTTGAAATTGTCTTATAAATATCAATCAAGTGAAATCGTCCATACATGCACACCCAAACAAAAAAGAAATAAACAAATATCAAATCCAGCCATGAACAGTAAACAACCTTCACCATCGAGCTATCATCCAAGTGAGTCTACACTAAGAGTTCTTTATAAAGTTGTAAGAAAAGAACTTGAACAATTGAGGCTGGAGCTCGAAGTGTACTTATATAAATAACTTGAAGATAAAAAATGAGATCTATTTGTCCAAAACACAATCCTTGAACCAGAGCTTCTTATAGCACTCTATAACATATACCTTAAGCAGAATAGGCGAAGGGAAGAGGAACGACTTGTAAAGGAGTTAAAAGAGGCAGTATTAGAAGAAGCAACATCACTAGCACCAACACCAAGGACAACAAATTCAAATGACAATAGTCTCGATTTATTTGATTCACTAGAATTTTAATCTTTTTGATGATTTTTTATTTCTCTTTAGTTATATTGTGAAATGCTATGGTGATTTATATTTTTGTTATTTAATATATGATTTATGATGAATTGTTTATCTTATTTGCTCAACTTCTCCATTTGGTTCAAACATTTAAATTGTTAACAGATTACTTAGATTAACATTATTGTTAAAAATTAACAAAATATGATATATAGTTTAAGAATACATTATACATGGAACATAATTTATACTTTGTTGATTATTCATTGAATTAAAAACAATTAACAAATTACTATTGAAACATATGTCAACTAAACTTATTCTTAACAAATAAAATATAAGTTCATCCATGGTGAAGCTTGTGACTATATATCAAGTAACATAGTGAAGCTTGTGACTATATCAATTAACATGGTGAAGGATTCCACAATAAACTTATAAGATCTATTAACGTTGAAAAGGAATCAAAATAAAACAAACAGAGTTCAAGCATTCAAATGTTCAAAAGCTAAAGAGATATAAAATAAAACAAACAGAGTTCAAAGAGAGATCAGAAGCCTAGATAGGATGCCTAAGCTAATAAAAGACTAATTTTATTACCTTTTTTCCATAAGCATTATAAGAGCTTTCGCAGCTTTGGAATTAGATATCATCTTTTTTCTGTCTCTTAAATTGTTCCTTTAAGCCGAGGATTGATCAGATTTAATCAGAGAGGCCAATTGATGTTCTTCATTCTACTGATTGCAAGTCTTCTTTCCTTTGTTTGTCTCTTCCTTGTGCTTGTTATATTCAAGGGCTGGAATTTCTTTCGAGGGTGATGGATCCTCCATCTCTAACAAGCCTTTAAAGGCTAAGTTGGCTAATAACTTAGCATTAGGTTCATTGATTAACCCTAAAGGAAGACTTTCTAATTTTGCCCATACATTATCAACATTGAAATCCAAATTTGTGGCTATTCAAATATGCGAATTGGGTAAAAAAATGAAACCCTAGAAAATATCGAAGATAATGAATGTCAATGACAGAGAGAAAGAACACTACTTTAGATATTATTTCTCTTCATAAAATAACATATGAAATTTTTTCCCATTAAATCTTCATAATAACATTACATATTCAAAAACTATTATTTACAACAATTTTTAATGTAATTGTCTACCAACAATTATACTTATAAAGAAGAATAGTAAAATAATACAATAAATATAACATAAATTCCAACCATGTAATGATTTAATCATGATGGTTCTGTTCTTCATCGACATGTAGAAATCACTATTCTTCTTCCCAACCATTCCAAACTTCATTAGATTTTTGTTTGAAATTCCTTTTTTAATTGAACTTCTGTCATTATCATTGTTTAATTCAAAATATACATTTCAGGCTTCTATTGCTTCTTCCATAATCGAGAATGAATGAAACAAACATCCACTAAAGCCAAGTACACAAGCTAAACATTCTTCTCATGAAGTGTATATACCAGGTCAAATCTCTCTGAAAACTACATAATACTTTATCCTCTTTCTTTTCACTTCCATAGATTTGTGGCTTAAAACTTTAGTTTGATACCAAAAAATAAACTATTTTAGAACAAAATATTAATATAATGTTGTGCACTGATGAAAATCCCTTCTCAAGGCAATAATTATTTTTATCTCAGAGGTGAATTCAAATTTGAAATCCAAAATGACTAAAATTTTTAACAGAGGATATAATGAGCATTGCACTTTGATAGTTTACCATTGATAGCCTCATACTCTACTCTACCTAAGATTGGGTTAATACCCTTTCTAGCCCAAAAAACTTAGCTAGATTCTACCGGTATAACATTGCTCAAATCTTTTTTTTTGTTTTGGGAAAATTCTTGCGTGCATGAGGATGAAAATTTTATTTTAACTACCATTTTTTAGTTAAAAAATTCAAATTAATCCAACAAATTGGTGCTCTTTTTTATACGAATTGATGCTCAAATTTAAAGTGCACATTCTAGTTCTTAAAAGCAGATAACATCGTCAGACTTTAAAAACCAACAATTTTTCACTTATCGCTAGTTTCTTTTTTCGAAAGAAATTCATATTGTTACTTGTTAGTCCAATACCTATAAATAAATATCTACAATAGGTTTTCGACCATCAAAAAGACGGTACAGTTGCCAGCATTCAAATTTGTAAGTACAGATGAAACAATTATCCATATTTCTTACCTGGTAATAGTTTTTTCCCCCTATTAACTGGGAATTCAAGTAAAATATTCATGAAAGAAGGTTAATACAAGCGTATGAATGTGGAAAGATATGTTGATTTATCAGTGAGCGTACATTGCACAGACAGATAACAACTGTAATGGAAGACTAAAAAAATAATACACAAAAATGATTGCCATTAGGGAGCAGACTCAAATAATCAAGCATTTGCTCACTTTCTGTCAAAATAGCGTGAATCATACTGATAAATGCAACTTCAGCACAGGACTTGTTTTATGCTGCTCTCGAACTAACCAGAAATAGTTGAGTCGAGTCTACAAGACTGCAGCCCCAACCATCGAGTAGACAAAAATGTGTCTGAGTCTCAATGAGCAAGATAAAATTGCATTGAGGTTTCATTGGTATAACATGAGTATGACTCTTAGCATTTTTTGATGGAAGTACATAAATGGAACTATTGTCCAGTTCCTTGGCAAGTGTCCATATTAAAACCTTGTTCCGAAGCAGAAAGGCCTTAGACAAGAAGATCATAATGGTTCTTACCACTGTATAGTAGCCTTACAACTTTCCTTGGTTTTCCCTCTTTTTTACCCTTGCGATACTCGGTTCCGTATTCTGCTATAGAAATAAAACCAGAACCCCATCCACCCCTCGTATGCTGCAATCAATTAGACATAGACAGGTGTGAAATGTTTATAGATGATAATTACCATTTTACACCTCATCAAAGCAAAGTTGAAACAACATATGCTTGCATCGTTTCTTTTATTTAAGTTTTCCATTTGTTGTAAGGAATTGCAAAAATGACAGTTACTGACTGATTCAAAATCTTGATACAGAATACAGGATACACAAAATGCTAGCATCATCACTTTTGACCTAGAAGCCTTACATTAATGTTATCTCACTGAAAGAAACAAGCGACTATATTTCTGCACGCATAGATAAATTTCAATTTTGATCTGTGAGAATGGTATCAAATGCACACTTAACCCATAAAAATTATTTTCTGGGAGAATCTCCAAACGCTGTGAACACGTTGAAATATCTATTAATTAGTTCAGAACCATTACGTGACTCATCAAATGTGCTGCAGTTTATAATCCGGCATGCCTAAGAATAGTCTTAAGCATAACTATTATAAAATCAGCAGTACTGAGTTCTGAGTGATTTATTTCAGATCTATTGGATACAATCTTAGCTTCATGCAAGGGGAGAGATACAAAACATATATGGTCAATCAAATATCATATACCTAAGATATAGGGTAAATTAGAATTTTGCAGGACCAAGGATGCAAGTGCATGGTAGCTCTCATCCTATATGCATATAATGTCTATGTGCATGTGCTTTTGCATCTACAGACTTGCTGGAGTTTATTTTTTCAAATATCTCATTACTGTGAGAAGCCATATCTTAGTTTAGCCTGCTACAGAGACTAGAGTTTCTTAAGATGATTTTGCACTCTGCACAGGTCTTAGAAAATGAACACATTAGAACTGTTAGTATGTAGTTGTACCATCTTACTTCTCATGAAAAAGAAGGAAATCAAAAGGACTCACTCAAAAAGAGAGAAAAACTTCTATGAATGAAAATTTGAGATGCACTTTCCTAGAGAGTGTGATTAAAACAAAAAACAAAATGCAACAGTAATCTGTATGAGAGGTTTAGCATAATAAGTATTTCAAATTAACAATAATCTACAGGGTGACAAACATACCTCGTGCTCTGGTATGTAAACAATGATTGGTTGACGGCATAATTTTGAAAGCACCTGATTCATTGCAGCTGTCAGTTGTCAGCAAATAATGTTTTGACAGAATGGCAAAGAGGAACAAAACACAAATGCCCTCACACCCTTATGGAAATGAAAGGAGAGAACAACATGAGCCACACTTCAATTACTTCCTAATACATATTGACAATATTTGAATTGCCAAGGCTCTAACCAAATATCAAAATGTAAATAATGTTCCTCTGCCCCCCTCTTTGATGTAATCACGAAAGAAAGTTTTGAAGATCTTCTGATTTTATCTTTTCCTATCAAAATTCAGCTTTTCTTATGAATTTTTATGTAACTTGTTATTTAAGAAATGCAAACTTTGAGTAATTTATCAAGAAATTTTTACTTTCACTAGCAAATTTCTCATTGTTGGCTTCCCATTCTAATTATCAGGATTTCCGTATACAAAACAAGAAACAAGAAAAGTCCTATCAATATCCATGTAACTTCTAAGGTTCAATAAATAGAATCCAAATCCTTAAGAAGGCACATTTGCCTAGTAAAAATTCCTCCAGCAACCTTATTTACAGTTCACATCAATTCTGCAGCCTGCACATACTTTTGTCATTATCATAAGCCCTAAGTTCACTTCCTGACCCGAACTTCTGTAAATCTCAAACTTAGAACCTACCAGTGACTTGATTCCTCAATTAAAATATCATTAGTATGGAATAATTCTCGGCCTGTCTTACCCTACTACTAGCTACCAGAGTTGAAATGTAGAATAATCTAGAAAATAGAAATTATAGGCAATTCAAATTTTCATTTCCATTTCAATGCAAAAGCAAATAAAACATTCAATAAATTAGGTAATGTTATTGATATCCAGCATAAACATGACATCACCTTGACTAGTACTGATGAGATAGTGGCTAATATTTGGAGAGTACTCCAAGGGAACTAGGGAAGGGTAGATTTGTAAGAAGGTAAACTGGCTGCCTAAAGTTGACCATGTCCGTCAATATCCCCTTTAAAGGACAAATTTTAACACCTTAGGCATTGGCATTTGCAAACTTGTAATTCTTCTCCTTCACAGTGAAAAAAAATAGTTGGCTCATTGGAAGTGAGCAAATTAATGGACCGAATAAAACTATCTATATTTTGCTTCACCCTCTGTCTTTCACATCCATTCTTAGATCTATAAGTGTCGTGTCTAAAAATTATTAACAGAAACGCAGTACGGTCCAGATATGACATTTATATATATATATATTTTTTTCTAGTGGCTAATGCACTCACAAATTGACTGAAACATTCATTGAAAAGTGCAATAATTAGAAAATTAGGATCCAAGTAAAAGGTGCATCAAGAACAGCACTAACCAACAGCTCGGACTCTCCTCCCCAAAAATCAGGACGCCCAATGCGTTGACAGTAACTGTGGAAGGACATTAGCAAACATGTTGGCATAGATTTGCATCAAACACAACAAAAGCATACAATGGAACACCTAACTGGAAGATGCCCATACTATTTCGAACACTCACCGTTTCAAGGACTCATCAACAGTAATAGCAATCAATGCTTCTTCATACTGCCGACGTTCTTTTTCACCGCTACACAGAACCTCTTTCACAGCCATTCGTAGGTCATCTGATTTTTTTTTTTTTTAGCAACAAATGCGGAGTAAAGTTACTCTCATAGCTTAAATCAATATAATTGACTAATCTCTTCCATAAAACCAGTACATACCACTTGCAAGCTTAAGCATTGCTATCAACATTCAACAGCATATAATTTCAAAAAAATTTAAACAAAATTGCACTTAAAAGCTTAAATTTACTCGAAAATACCTGCATCATCCCTTTCTTCACGAGGATTGAGCGAGATACCTTTATTAAAAGCCATTCCTTTAACCTAATTTCATGAAAAACTAAAATGTTACAAGCGAAGGCACGACATTATTGTTATCAAATTACCGAGGTAAGAAAACGATACCAGAGCACGAAACAGACACCGGCCGTCGCCGATAACTTTCTGAACTGAATACTTCTCTATTTTCTTCGTAGCCGGCGATACACTACCTCTGAACAACACAAACAAACACACAGAACCAATTTATTAACACATATAACCACACAAAGTATTGGGAATATTAATAGAAACTCACAGCGAGGGTCCAATTCTAGCAAAGAAGCGATGGCTGTTGCATGCGAAGGAAGGCGCGGGACATGAGAAGGATTTCGAAGTGGAGATGGAAGGAACCGGCGAAGAGACAAGCTCGAA
Organism: Mallotus nudiflorus; assembly: GCA_947683625.1. Lineage (NCBI taxonomy): Eukaryota > Viridiplantae > Streptophyta > Magnoliopsida > Malpighiales > Euphorbiaceae > Mallotus > Mallotus nudiflorus. Next base: position 948,275 of record CANTUR010000213.1, on the reverse strand, counting down.
TTGCGCAAATCCATGTCTTAGTTGCTCCAGGATATTGTTCTCTGCATATAATGGCAGCTCGTGAGTGAAAAATAGTTACATGGAATTTTATGATGAGTAGGACACACAAAACCGATTTCTGTACCGTTCACAGGCTTTTCCGCCATGGGTATGTAGTGGAAGTGGAGGAAAAGAGTGGATGGTGAAGACTGGAGCGGAGTGCAGAAGAGTAGCAGGAAAAACTTGAAATTAGAAGTTAGACATTAGAGAAGAAAAACCGTCAATCCGTTGTAGTCTAGTCGGTTAGGATATTCGGCTCTCACCCGAAAAACCCCGGTTCGATTCCCGGAAACGGAAATTTTGGAATTTTTTTTGAAATATCTGTAATTTTCCGGATGAATAAAAGTTAAATCAAAATTTGATGGGGGCAGATTACCTAACTCAACAAATGCTTTCGACAATATTTTTCTTTTTGTTTTTTTGTCCAACAAATGAATTTAATTAAATTAATTTATAGTACCACCAACGCATACATGTATTCGTAGTGTAATGTCGTTGAAGTCACAATTCACTCGCTTAACTTATTTTCAAAGTGTAATTTTTTTCTAAATTTAACTTTTTTTTAATTTTTAATTTTTTATTTTAACTAAGTTGATATAGTTTATGATTACTTTATTTTTTATAAAGTAACTCTTACTTTATTAATAATCATCATTAGATGATTTAATACACTTTCATCCAATAATGATAAGAATAAAGTAAAAATAAAGTAAATAAAAATCAAAGTCACCTTAAAATTTTCTAAGTTAACCTAAATTTTTTAAATAAAGTAAAAAAATTCATTTTAATCTTTAATTTTAATATTTTTCTCTATTTCCTTCTTATTCTATCACCTGCATTTTTATTAAATTGAATGCTTTAAAAATGTGATAATATGAGAGCTAGTAAAATATTTTTTTTATCAGAACAAAGAATCAAATAGTGTAAAAACAAATAATAAAAATAACAACTTTCAAAAAAAAATTAAAATAACAAAATATAACTATAGAGTACAATAAGAAAAACCCAACATTGTCATCGTCTTCATCATTTCAGAGTTGTCCGACACTGCACTATTATCTTATCCAATCATGCTTGAAGTTTGTAAGCTCGAGTAAAAATATGGTGTAAAATTCCTATTTCAATTAAAATATATATAGTTAATTTTTTAAAAGTTTATTTGCAATCCAAATTTTGAGTTATTGAGTTTTATTTTATTTATTCTTCAAAATTTTAGTTTTGTGATAGTCTATGTGAAAATGACTATTAAAATCTCTTGACACGCATTATTTTCAACAAGTAAAGTCCAACTCCACTAAGTTGTCAATATCTTTAACTTTCTTATTATTTTTAGTTTTTGCATTTCTTAAAGTAGAACCAACTAAATAAATCATAAAATGGAAAAATCAATATTGGTTTGAAAAGTTGATATAATTAGTTTAAAAACTTGACTTTAAAACAAATTATATTTTAAGAATGAGTTCAAGGAGAGAAGTATTACTTCAACCATCAAATATAGTTAAAATATTACATTAATCAAACATAATTATCATCTTCTTTTGCATCATTACAAAGTTAATATGACTAATTTTATACTTCCAATCCCAAATTTAAGTACTTCTTAAAACAAATGCTAACAGTAATAATTAAGTGTTCTCTCTTTCTAAGAGTAGAACAAGTCAGTGTTCTCTTCTTGTACAAGTAGATCTATTCTTACAGATATTAACAATCTTCCCTTAGTATCCTCATAACCTTCTTTTTAGCCACTGACCTTCTTATTAACTCTAGTTTTTTAAACGCTTCTAAAATGAGCATTGTGTCTTGGAATTATCAGGGATTAGGAAACCCTTCACAATTAAAGCCCTTAAGAACATCATTTGCAAATATAAACCAAAACTAATCTTCCTAATATAATCCAAACAACAAACCCCTTACATGGAAACATTAAAATCTCGGCTGGAATTTAGTTAAGGATTTTATGTAGATCCAAAAGATAATTTAAGTGGCTTTGCCCTTTAGTGGATTGATAAGTGGGGAATCCAAATCTAGCATTTATCCAACCACTAAATTGATGCCTTAATCAAACATGAAGGTACTTGGCATTTCATTGGAGTTTATGAGAGTCCAAGAAGAGAAGAAAGATCTCATATGTAGGAGGAGATTCAACATATGGATCTCAAATCTAATTTACCATGGCTTTTGATAGGTGATTTCAACTCTTACATCTTCCCTTATGAAAAGAAAGGAGGGCATTTGCTTACCCTTAGTCAACTTAATCCTTTCACAAAAATTTTGGATGATTATAACTTAGTAGATCTTAGATTTATCTGAGATCCTTTCACTTGGAAGAATAAATAAATTGGATCTAAAAATATCAAAGCCAGACTTGATAGAGCAATTGCTAATGTTGAATGGAGGCTTCTATTTTATTATGCTCACATCGTCCATGAATCTTTTCTTAGCTCTAATCACAAACCTTTGGTGGTGAACTTATACGTTAATCTCCTAGGAAGAAAAGAAACTTTAAATGTAAAGCTAAATGGGACTTGTAGCCCCAATTGAAGGACTTTATTTTTAATTTTTGGATAAAGACAATCAGCTTTAAGGCCAGATAATTACTTTTGCTTAAAAGCAATCTTACCTCCGTTTTGTACTAAGCAAATAGGTAAAAGAGAAAGGAGATAACAGCCTTCACAAAATTAAAACATTAGAGGCTTAGCTAGAAGTCATTATGACTAGTGATTTTAATGAGCAGAAGCAAGTGATTAGAAGTAGCTCGTGGCAGAAATTAAAAGATTGTATCACCAAGAAGAGGTTAATTGGCAACAAAGAGCCCATTCAATGGCTAAAAGACGAAGACAAGAACTTAACATTTTTCCATCTAATGACTATTCAAAGAAGGCAAATGAACCAGCTAAGGTGGATAAAAAACAAAGATAGACATTGGGTTTCTGATTAAGATCAAATAAGTAAGATGGCAATTGACTTTTTTAAGTCTGTCTATGGCAAGGAAACTCCTCCTAACATGGATAAAGTCTGTCTATGGTAAGGGAACTCCTCACAACATGGATAAAGTCTTACAATAGGTGCCAAATTTGGTTATTAGTGAAATGAATAACTCTCTCACTCAAGTGGTCTCAATTAAGGAAATTCAAGAAGCTGTCTTTTCAATAAGCAAACTAAAATATTAGCGACCTGACAATTTTCTAAGGATTTTTTATCAAAATCATTAGGAAACCTTAAAGGATGATGTTATCAAAATGGTCTAGAGCTTTTTTGAGCCAAACTGTCTACCTTCGAGTTTAAATCGAACCTCCATAACTTTGGTTTCTAAAACCAAGCTTCCCCAAACATTCAATGAATTTAGTCTAATTAGTTGCTACAATTATAACCATAAGATATTCTCAAAGATTCTTGCCAACAAACTTAAACCTTGGCTTCCAAAAGTCATTACTCAAAACTAAACTACTTTTTTCAAAGGCCAAAATATTTAGGACAATATAGTCATTAATTATGAAGTTATGCATACATTAAGGAGTTGATTCAATAGTACATTATGTTGTTTTGTATTAAAAAATGATTTTACAAAGGCTTTTGACATAGTGCAATAGAGCTTTTTTACAGTTATGATGACGGGTTCGTAACACTTAGATCAAGTGGATTATGGAATGTGTGGCTTCTATTGAATTTTATATAATGATCAATAGTACAAGTATAGGCTATTTCTCGCCTTAGCGAGGACTTCATCAAGGAAACCCCTTGTCTCCCTTTTTGTTTATTATTAGAGCTTATTCTTTATTTAGAATGCTTCTTGGACATTTGAATAATGGTAACTTCAAAGGTATCAAGCTATCTAAACACTATCCTAGAATTTCCCACTCATTCTTTGCAGATGACTCGACTCTTTTTAGAGAAATAAACCTTAGGAAATTCAAATTATAAAGCAAATCCTTAACGACTACTTGGAAGCTTCAGGATAGAAGATCAACCTCCACAAGTTTGAGATATTCTATACCAGGAATACATTAATGGAACAAAGGGATCTAATATGCAATTTCTTCCAAATCCAAGAATTAAAATACTTAACAAGATATCTAGGATTTCCAATTGATTGGGCAAAATCTAAGAGCATGATATGTAATTATCTTATCTTTTGAACAAAAGATATGGTACAAGCTTGGAAGAGTTGTTTCCTATCATAAGTAGGAAGGGAGATAATTATTCAAGCCTTACCTACTTTCATTATATCAGTGGTTAAACGTCTAACTAGAATTACTAATGAAATTGAAAAGATCATTAGAAGCTTATAGTGGTCTCAACAAATTAAAGACCAAAAGATCCATTAGTTAGATAAAGTGAATTGACTAAAATAAAGAAATCTAGTGATATGAGGTTTAGAGAGCTTAACTTTTTTAATACTACTCTTCTCACAAAAATGGGATAGAGGTTATTTCAATTTTCAGATTCATTATGTGCAAACACTTTTAAAGGTCTTTACTACCCTTATTCAAATTTTTTAACGCCAATCGAGGTTCCAAACCCTCTTGGGTTTGGTCAAGTATCCTACAAGGAAAGGAAGTAATTAAGTCTAAGTGTAAATGGAATGTTGTGTCAGGCTCTACTATCAACATCTGGAGTGATCCCTAGATTCCTTCCTTACCTAATTTTTTTCTTGCATCTCATAAGCTTGATGAGAGCAACTGCTATCTAATTAAATACCTTATTGACCAAAGATCTGGTAAGTGGGATTCAGTAAAGTTATGATCTTTATTCTTTGTAAAAAAGCAAAATGTTATATAATGCATTCCAATTTTAACAACCAGAGGTTATGATAGAATAGTTTGACACTATGAGAAAAATGGAATATACACTATTAAATCAGGATATAAATCCCTCAAATACATATAATAAACAAGTTCACATGTTCTTGTTACATCTACTTCAGCTAGTAAACTTTTCGATGTTTGAAAGTCCATTTATAACCTTAGTGCTCCTACAAAGATTAAAAATTTTATATGGAGCTGCACCAAAAATATTATCCCACAAAAGAGGCACTAAATTCAAGATGCAAACACATTAATGCAGAATGCCCTCACTATAAAAAACTATTATCGTATTTATTTAGCATGCTTTTCCTCTTGGTTATTCTTCAAATGTAGTTGGTTTTGGTAGCTTCACTGATTGGTGGAAGAACACCAACCAAATGATTAAAAATGCTAATGGTCCCGAATTGCTATCACATATAGCAGGTGTATACTGGCACATTTGGAATGCAAGGAACTAGGGCTGGCAATTTATGACACAACCCGTTTAAATGACACAAGACGGAGTTAAACGGGTTTAAATTTAGTGTAAACAGGTTTGGGTCAACCCATTTAAAACATGAACAAAGCTGTGTCTAAATGGGTTAAACCCACTTAACTCATTTAAACACATATAAACATGTTTAGTAAACTGGTTACACGATTAACATGCAACCCGTTTAAACACGTATTAACACGTTTCATAATATTTAGTCTTGATAAATTGCATTGTATACCCATGATAAAATTATATATCTTTTAAACTTTAGTGTAAATTAGTATTGCCAATTACATATTGTATTAATAATATACGGTCTTCACATATATATAGTCTTCATATTATTGCATATAATATAATTATATATCTTTAGTGTAAGATAGTATTATTACATATAATAGAATTATATATTTTTAGTGTAAGATAATATTGTCAATTATGATGATATAAATCCTTATATAATTTTGGTGAATTATTATTATCTATAAACATTTATGCTATTGCTAGCAATGTTAATTGAATTGTATATCCAATGATAAAACTACATATCTTTAAACCTTAGTATAAATTAGTGTTGTCAATTGTATATTATATTAATAACTTATAGTCTTGGTATTATTACATATAATAGAATTTGTTTCATCAATTATATTAATAGAAATTTTGATATATGCTAATATTGTTATTTATATTATGTATTTACTATTTATACTAATTAAAGATAATTTAAATACTAAATGAATGCTATATACATTATGTAATTTAATATTAAGCAAATACAATGAAAATACTAAAATTATATAACTTTAGTATCAACTAATATTAATGACAAAAAATTTCATAAATTTAGTGAATTATTAACCGTGTTGATAGAAATTCATATACATTTTTTGTGAATTATTATTATCTATAAATATTTACGCTGGTATTATCAATTGCATTATATATCCATAATATAATTATGTATCTATAAATTTAAAAATTATTATTTAGGATTTGTATGTTTAATTTTTTTTAATATTTGTAATTTGATGTTAAAACATGCTAAATGTGTTAAAACGTGTTAAACGTGTCTTTATCGTGTTTGTAACGTGTCTAAACACATTTAGACCTGTATAGGTTAAACAGGTTACATGGGTTGTATCATGTAACATGTTACTTAAACGTATATGTGTTTGAGTTTATAGGTTTAACATGATTAATTAAATGGGTCATGTTTGGATTGGCCATATCTGTGTTAATATCGTGTCTTAACATAACCCATTAACATGAATTGTCAACTTTATAAGGAACTCTGCAATCTTCAAAGGAAAGCCCGAGGACCCTAATGTAATTGTGGTTAAAATTTTCGAGTGGTGGAGCCTCATGCAACTCAATAAAAAGCAGCATAAACCTCCTAACCTCACAAACACTCCTGCCAATCCCATCAGGTCATAATACTCAGTAGACTATCCCTTTACCCGGCCAATGGAAGCTCAATTATGATGCCTCTTTCAACCATAAAACTCTTAACAGTCAATGGGCCTACTTTTGTAGAGATCATAAAGGCAGTATCATCCATCTTGCATAAAGGAAAACAAGATGCCACTCAGCCCTATAAGCAAAAGCATATGCCTTTCGGGAAGCACTGAAATTCACTGATAATCACCCCTCTTAAACTTTCATCCATCATTAAAATAGATTGTCCAGAGGTTATACAATTTCTAACTAGCAGTAGGGAGTTAATCCCATGGGATGCTAAAGTCATCTTCCAAGATATAACTAACAAATTGCAAGCTAGACAAAATATCTCACACAGGTTTATCCCCATGTCTGTAAATAGAGCAATGGATTGGCTCATTGAAAATAGTTATTGCCTTATCATATGGGAGAATCTCTTTAATGTCCACTAAGACTTTTTAAATATATTGTATATGGACTCTTATTGTAATTTTCTTTGATTTGCTATAATATTTTTAGTGTTTAAAAACAAAATCCCAAATCTAAGTTATGTTTTTTCGTAAATTTAGGAATGGAAATACCGACAATGATGAGCACTTAATCTTTTTTCATGAGTGGCAACTCCATGATCTCCTAATCCTTTTGTTATGTTTTAATGTCAAGTTTATTTTTTTATAAGATGGTTTTCTCTTATCTTTTTGTTCAAAATGTCCTTTTAACATATAGGTTTTTTTTAGAAATATGTTTTCATTATAAAAATAAAATGGACATAACTCTATTCCAAACTGCTAGATTATCATTTCTAGATTTAGTGAACGAGAAAAAATAAACACCATGAATACTATTACAATAGTTTGTCTTCAATACTATAAAATCATTCATAATAGGCATAATACATTTGTAGCTCCTTGTATTTGTTACCTTTTATCATTTTGACATCTTAACTTATAGTTTTGTCATTTCAACACCTAATCTTACTTAAAATGTAATTTGGAAAATCCTATTAGCACACATGGCATAAAATAGCGAATCAACACTTGTCATATCTTAAGAGTTTGATTGACCAAAAACTGCAAGTAAAGGCGTCAAAATAATAAAAAAATGACAAGTAAAAGGGGGTGTCAAGTGTATTGTATAATTACATTAGTGCATTTTAGGTGCGTTTAAGTGTTGAAATGGAAAAACTATAAGCTGAGATGTCAAATTAACAAATTGAGCCAAGTATAGGGGTTCACTGATGTAGTATGCCTTCATAATAAATCTATAACTATAATTAATAGTATCATAAGTAATATTAACACACTCACTTAGAAAATACAATTCATATCCTAACTTTAATAGAGCAAGCAAAAAGATAAAATTTTGTCGAATATCAAAAGCATAAGACATTATGTAGGTATAAGATTCGACCTTCTTGCAAATCTAATTTACAATTGCCAATTTTTTTAACTTCAGCTCTCACATTATTGCCTACATAAATTCACTTAGTTCCACTTGGAATTTAATAAAATTTCATAAATTTTTTTCCATCTCAAACCACTTGCTTCGTGGCTCCTGAGTCTACATTCCACATAGGATGAGTTTCAATGAGTATACAGTATTGAAAATAAAATTTTCAAAAACATAGATCCTTTTGGAATAAATTAGATAAAACGATACCTTTTTAGGCTCAGTGAATTCATGAGAAAAATGACTTAAGTTACCACAATTGTAACAAGTCACTTTAGTTTTATCTTTACTTCCATCATGCTTTTCTCTTTTGTATTTAAATTGCTTATTTCCTTTCTTGGTCCATGTCTAGTTTCACTCATCTTGCCTTTGTCTTTTCAAATTATTGCTAAACCTTATGCACTTAAAACCAGAAGCCTTATTGGAATTTGACTCAGCCATATATGCATGAGCATTTGGCTTAGTAGTATCAAAGAGATCATCTTCCAATTTCAAGTGGCATGCAATGCCAGCAAAGTTGTAATATTTTCATTGTAAGTCATATTCATCTTTATATATTCCTAACTATTAAAGAGAGATAGGGTAACAACTTGAACTTGTTGTTCATCAGTGAGGTTATGTCTAGCTGCTTTGAGTTCATTGATCATGTTTAACATATCCATTAAGTGTTATTTCATAAACTTATTAAGGATCTTTTTGTAATATCCCGTGTTTTTAAAATATTTTTACACTGTACCGGGATATACAGTGTTAATAATTTTTGAATATATATTACGATATTTTCACGAGTTGATATGTATTTAAAACCTATTTTAATTATTGTGTCTTATTTACAGTGCTTTACGTAAAATTTTCCCGGGACTTGCATTTTCGGGGAAATTTTCACATAAATATTTTATCATTAATTATTTTAAATATATTTTCGGACTTGCATGAACTCATACGTATTTTTAAATTATTAAACACCGTGTATGTGTGCGATATTTATTTAAATAGGGTTTAATATATATTACCCTAATATTTTATTATTTATTTATTAATTTATTGTTATTTAATTATTTTATTTATTATTAAATTATTAAAATTATTTATTTATTTTATTTATTTTTCTTTTATTTTTATTTTTCTTTTTCTTTCTTTTTCTTCTTTTTCTTTTCTTTCTTTTTTTTTTTCTTTTTTTTCTTCTTCTTCTTCCTTCTCCCGTGCGCCCGACCACCCATCCCTCACCGCTGCAACTCCCGATTCCCGATCGTCGGTGTGCTGCCAGGAGCTCCGCCTTCCCCAGCCAGCCACTCCGTCGCCCCCAGCTCCTTCCCCGGCGCCGGTTAGCCCCCGTTTTCCCTTTTGGCCGAAACTTCTTCCCTTTGCCGTTTCTTCCTCTTTCGGCCACCATTTTCGACATCGCCGATCTCTTTCTTCTCCTTGAGCTCCGGTGAGTGTGATTCTAGCTTTGGTTTGAGCTTAAATGGTCTAGAATTGCTTAGGTTTCGATTTTTCCAATTAGGTCACATTAGGGTTTTTTATTTTTTTTGAGCTTCTAATTGATTGATTCATGAAAACTCCCTTCACAAATGTTGATACTAGTAGCTTAATCTACATTTTTGAATTTTTGTGGAATTTTTGGAGATTTTTTGGATTTTTGGGTATTTTTGAATATTTAATATTATTTTCTAATTTTCCGAAATTAATTATTTAAATTATGAAATTTTGTTTTATGGTTAAATTAGGTGTTTAAATGAATTATAGGAATTTTTTTGGAATTTTTATGAATTTCTAAGTATTTATTTTGAACTATTGAAGTTTATGTAATTTGGGAAATTAGGGTTAATTGTGTTTTTAATTGAAATTAATTGGATAATTGAGTTTAATTATTGATATTATTGATAAATATGTTGAGAAAATTAATTTTGGATAATTGAATAATTTTTGGTGAATTTTTGAAGTAATTATAGTATATTTATATATATAAGGGCATTTTGGTAATTTTACCCTAAATTGGCTAAAAATGTAATTTAATTGGTTTTAATAGTTATTTAAGGTATAAAAATGATTTCTATAAATTATTTATTATTTTTAACTAATTAAAACTATTTTTCGTGAATTAATTTCAATTATATATATAATATACGGTTTTTCAAATAAAATGAGTTTTTATCGGTTTTTAATGTGTTTAAAGGTTAATTATGTAATTTTTACTTATAAAATGAATTTCTATGTTATAAGGGTATTTTTGGTATTTTCAGAATTGTTCTGTGTTTGTGGACCCCGGTCGGTAGACTGTAGTTTGGAGTCCGACCGAGGGGTTATGGATTTGTGTTGAGCCTATTTTTTTCGAAGTGTATTTCTTTGCAAGGTCGGCTCTACTCTTTTGAGTAGAGAGATGTCCGTTTTACAGGGGAGGTTCTGCCGGATTTTCGGTAGAATTCTCATAAAACATGATATCCGGTCGAACCCTAATTTCTAATTCTGTGTTTAATACTCTAGATCGAATTCTAGGATTTCTGTTAGGTTTATTCTAATGTCTGTCGTTATTTGTTTGTTTAGTTACGCCGAGACCGAGGGCTAGTGGACCAGGCCCGTCGGACCCGTCTCGTGGAGCGCACTAGGTGAGTTACTATACTATATATATATGCTTAGGATGCACGATTTAGAAATATATGTTTTATTTTGATTAAATATGCATAAATAATGTGATTTGTATTTAAGTATATTTTTGGTTTATTTTTAGTTTATTTTTGGTATATATTAAATTATATGCATGTTTTGTAAATAAAATATATTTAAAATGTTTTTAAATATATTTTCAATTTAATTTATAATTTGATTGAATTCATTTGACAATTATATACTCGAAATATACCTGGTTTACTTTTGGTATATTTCTAGTATATATATGGTTTATATTGTTATTTCAATTAAATTCATGCATCATTTAATTGTGAATGAATGTTTTATATTTATTAATGAAGGATATCGATAGAACGTGCTACCTAGTGGGCAGCACTAGGACCGAGTACGTACCGGTACGCCTATAGTATTTAGGCTATAATACTAATTTATTTGTGGATATTGATTGATTATAATTATTGATATGTGAGATATGGTTTGGAGGTGTGATTGCTGGAGCTCGGTTGACCAAGTGTCTCGAGGCCAATCACACTGGCAGTCAGACTGCTGAAGCTCGGTTGACTTAGTGTCTCGGGGCCAGTCTACTGTCTAAATGGATTAAGTGGATATATTTGGAATAAGTGAGCCTGTGTGGCTAGAGTGTTGTTTAACACTATTTCCGAGGTTGCGATATCTTAGGGTTCTATTTGATCCTTCATAAACTGTGATTTTCAATAGAAATATATAAAATGATTTTTATTGCATCTGTGTGTAATTTCCTGTATATATATATTAGATATATACTGTTGACTGTATGCATTATCATTTAGTGTGTATGTATATATATTATAGTAATTCACTCAGTGAGGTCTGACTCCCCTCCGTTGACTATTTTTCAGGAGAGTCAACATCTTCAGACCTCAGTAGCAGGTCGATACGCCGGATTTCTTCCGCCCCGGCTTCTTTGTGTAAATTACTTACTTGAGTCTTATTTTTATAATCTAGACACTGCAGTAGTTGTGAATTAAAGTGTGGGATTTCATGTATTTTATTTAAAGAGATGTATTATATTGAAACTGGATTTGTACTGAAAGATTTTATATATATGCAAAGAGATGAGATTTGATTTAAATCCAGTGACGAAAATGTTATTATTATATTTATGATTTTTATTTTTGCTGCATATAATATTATTATTGTTATTATTGCATGATTTATTTTATTTTTAGGCTTGCTACGGGTTCCGGATTCGAAAGAATTCCCGTTCCCTAGCGCCGGTCATGGCCCCTATTTTGGGTCGTGACACTTTTTATAAGTGTTAAATTTAATGGTCAACTACCCTAGTTTGGAGACAGTTATTCCTATAAACTTCTCCTTTAAAGTGGCCCATTTTACATTTATAGTTAGATATATTCATATGCCAAGTCATCATTCATGGGACTTATAAGAATTATTCTAGTAGTGGAACCCTTCTTTTTCCAAGCATTGAAAGCAGCCACATCACGCCTATGTTGCACATTGTTCACATTTCTCTCACTAGCTTTAGGCTCCTCTATAACATTATTAATAGCCTCCAAAGCTTTTTGCTCCTTTAGAACATATTGTATTTTCAAGTGCTATATATTGTAATTATCACCATTCAATTTTTTTCACCCTTATTTAGTCCAACTATGATATTCTTAGATGCCATAATTAGTCATAAACTACAATAGACATTATAAATGTAATCACGTATACACATCACTAAGTCACAATTTCAACTTAAATTATTAAATATGTTCATAAAATTAAATGAGAAATTTCACTAAGTTTCCAATTATCATTCAATCTCAAATGTTAAAATTTTGTAATTTAATTTAATTTGCACCAATGATAATTCTAATGAATTCTACCAATCATAGAATGCCCATATTATGAAGTAATAACAAAACTTTCATATAATTAAACAATACTTCATTATATGTATAGTACATGAATAAGGAAAAATGATTTCATAAACATAAAATAACAATATATACAAAAACAATTTACATGATTCTAGTTTAATGAATTATACTTAATCCTCCTTGAAATTGAATTATCAAAACTTTTTCTAATCTATAATACTTGTGACCATTTTGTTGAACCAAGAAAAATTAAATTTGTAACCTTTTGAAGTTCTAAGGTTTGAACTAATAACAAGTTTGAAGATCTAATTTAAATTCTTTCAAGTATTTTCCTCTAAAAAATAAGTATATTAGTGTCTCATGAGACAATAATTAATAGTTAAATTCTCATAATCTTTAGCATCACATGTAAACCAAAAACTCCTTTTAACCTAAGATTTATGAGGCTTTGTTGATACTCTAAAGGCAATGCATACAATGAAGAATGATACTTATTATCATCACTTAATATTTAGCCCTTATGAGTTATTTCTTCAATCATGTGGTTGAAGATTTTACATGTTCAATCAAGGGATACTCAAGCTTTATTTTGTATCTAGTGAGTTTCACTATCAACCGTCTAAGTCTTTTTTTTTTTTACAATTCTATGGACTATAAGAGCATAAACCGGACGAGTCTAATTGGGATGGAGTTTATTTCTTCTAAACTCTCTATAGTCTCTAAGTCGCTACATTTTTTTCAAGTGCGACATGTTCCTCAAATATATTAAGGAAAGAACAAAAAAATAATATTAGATAGTTAATAAATCTCAAGCTAATACACATAACATAAATACACATAAGTCCAAACATGAACTAAATATACAATCATATTAATATTATGCATAGGAGTTCTCCTTAAATTTAGAAAATTTTCAAGACTGGAATTATAATTTTCAGATAACTACACAATTTATTTTGAATTTTTCAATTAAAATTGTATTTTAATTATTAAAATATCAAAAATTAATTTTCATAATTATAAAACTTAATTTTCGCCCACTATACCTAAACCCCTTCAATCACACTTTGTAGAAAACTATTAATATTTTTCAGAATTGTTCTCACATTAAATAATTTTATTTTTCTCAAAAATGAAATTAAAAAATAAATTAATGAATATTGAAAAATAATTTTAATATATAGAAAAATTCTGCAAAAAAAATTGAAATCCAATATTATTGAAATTCACCACTTGAAGACACTTCATGCGCCAGCAACGCATGTGGAGCTAACTTTGATTGTTTTAGCTAGTTGTAAATAGTAGCTAGCCCTTACCAACTCTCAGGCACAGTGCATGTAATACATGCGCCACTATAAGGCATAATTCCATTTTTTAAAATTTTTCTACTCCCTTATTTTTAACTGTTCTGAGTTCAATGGTGTAATTAGATTTTATTTTGGAGTCCTGTAAATGTGTTTAAATTTAAAACTCTCAATTTATATGTATAAAACTCACTTCATCTTTACCTTCTAAATTTTTCTAAGACTAAAACTATATAAAATTCAGTTTTTTAAGAGGCCAACTTTTATCATTCATAACTTTGTGAATTCTTAACCAAATTTAATGTACTATAAATAAATTTAAAGTTTGCATTATAAACTATAAATACATGTAAAAATCATAGCATGAAACTCATTATATAATTTAGAAAATAAGCACAAAGTTGCTACCTCAACCATATGTATAAATTGTAATACCCTACATTTTAATTGAATAAAGTAATTTTGAATTTGAATTTTTAATAAATACTTTTAGATTATATTATATAATTGTTAATTATTTTGCTATCTAATGGAGATATTTTTATGTTATATCATTTGAGGATTTTTAATTCATATGAGTGTTATTTCCTCATTATTTAAAAATGACATATATTATTATTATTATTATTATTATTATTTTAAAAACTACATGAAATTCATGGTTGTTTTATGTGTGTTACTAGGTACATATATGTATATATATATATGTGTGTGTGTGTGTGTGTGTGTACATGTGTATGTATATAAGTAGGGTTTAATTACTAATTTATATGTGTGTGTGTGTGTGCCAAATTATTTTGGTGTATATACATATAAATACATATGTGTTATTAGGATTTATAATAAGTATAAGATTATTGTAATAGTATATGTATATGTATATATATATATATATATATATATATTTGTATTATGATGATGGGTGTGCATGTATATTAGTAGGTTGTATAATACATATGTATATATATATATATATATATATATATATATATATATGCCCATCAAACACCAAAAAACCCGAAACCACCCTCCCTCCGTCCTTCTTCCCGTCACCATCTCTACCTCTCCTTTCCCTGTGCTGCTCCATCACTATCAGAAAACCTTCATCATTGTTGTGCCAGAGGTTCCAGGAGTGGTGCTGCTGCTGCTGTTCTTCTTCTTCTTCTTCTTCGCCTGGCAGCTTCCCTTCACTGCGTGACAGCCCTGTCTTGGTCCGCCTGCCAGCTTCATTCCTCTGCCAGCTGCTGCCTCCTGCTTCGCCTGAGCCACTCCTTCTTCCCCATTTTTCTCCGATGGCAGCAAGCTCTTCCTCCCCTTCCCTCTTGTTCAGTTGACAGTGAATAACACTCACTTGATCCCTTCTTTCTTCCTTCGATTTTTGCTTGTCCTTGGTAGATCCTAGGTTGGTTAGGGTTGTTTAGTATGTATTGAAGTTGGTTTTAATTTTTGGAAATTTTTGGTGAATTAATTGATTTTCCAAAACTTTATTTGATATTTATTTGATGTTTATTTGGGTTTAATTAGTAATTAGGGTGGTTGTTGTTAATTATTTTTGGGTGTATTAATTTTATTGAAATTTTTAGGAATTATTGTGAATTTGGTAAAATTTTTGAATATTTTAGTAATATTTTGTTTATATCCGAAATTATTTGTAAAAATTATAAAATTTTGATAATTGAGGTTATTATTAAATGTTATTAATTTTAGAACTTGAATTATAGTTTTTGTGATTTTTAAATTATTTTTATAAATATTTTTAGGTTTATGTCAAATGTGAATTATGAGGTTAATTTATATTTTTAGAGGAAATTAGTAGTCATTTATAAGTTTAATTGATGTTAAGTTGATTAAGGTAGAGAAAATGATTTTTAGATATTTAAATAATTTTAAGGAATTTTTTTTTAGTACTAATAATACATTATGTAATTTATGTATTTAGGGGTAAAACTGTAATTTTTACGCTAATTATAGTTAAACATATATTTTAGTAGTTTTATTAATATTTAAGAGGTTAGAGGAGTTTTATAAATTAATTAATATTTTTAATTAAGTAATGCTAATTTTGAATATTAATTCCAAATATTATATATATATATATATGTATAATGCATTATTTTGGTAACAAAAAAAATTGAATATAAGGTTGTATTTAGCATTTTTGGTATAATGGTTTTAATTTAGATTATAATTATACTTTGATAATGAAATACAAATTGAGTTATTTAATTTTTGAATAATTTGGGATTATATATATATATATTTAGTATATATGTTTGTGTAATATGTATTTCTGGAGAAAATAAATGATTTAAATTGTGTGATGTTTTGTTGGATTGTGATCTCGGTTGGGGTTAAGTGTAGTTCTAGAAGCCCGACTAGACTGTCAATGTCTGTGAATATTAGAAGTGCGTTTTCTATGCAGGTTTGGCTCTACCGATGGTAGAAAGATGTCCGTTTTATAGAGAAGACTCTGTCAAAATTTCGATAGATTTTCTCGTAAAACGTGATATTCATAATAAATTTCTACTGTCAATTAGGCTTTGTCCTGTCTATCGAATCTTGTCCAGTTTTCCTCGAGTCAGCTGGAATTTCACTGTTTTGTTGATTTTCGATTTTTATTTCATAGTCATGTTTTAAAATCGATATGTTAATTTCTTTTATAGAGTATATCGGAGCGGAAGTCGTGAGATCGAGGCAGACGCGCGACCGTCAGCCTTCTCATTTATCTTGTAAGTCAATAAAATGATCTATGCGTGAGTTTTATTTAAAGATGCGTGTGCTTATATTTTTAATGTTTATTATATGATTTATTTAATTAAATGCTGCTATTTAAGGTTTAAACAAATTTTTTTTATGTATTTATTTAAAACCAGTTTTGAGAAATTTTGGTAGAACGGACTACCTGGTGGGTTTTACCAGGACCGTGTGCACATGGTAGAGATTGAGAGATGAATCCGACTTATATATGACTGGTGGATATTAAACTGGGATGGGTGCCTCAGTGGAAGCCTATGCTTTCGGGGACCGCCAGTGATTGGAAAGTTAATAATGGACTAAGATGGGTGCCTCGGTTGATGCCCTAGCTCTCGAGGACCGCTAGTGCTATATATTTAGATTAAGTGAACGACTGCAACTTGGTGCCTTAGTTGATGCCTTTACTTTTGGGGACTGACAGTCTAGCTGGAATAAGTGGGTTCGGTTGGCCAATTAGAACTTTGGGTTTAGGGTTCAACTGAGATTTTTCAAAAGCTATACCTATACATTATAAATTATTTTCATTATAAATATATAGTTTTCAAAAGGGTTTTCAAACCGTACAGTTATTATTATTGACTTACTCAGTGAGGTTTGATTCCCCTCAATTTATTTTTTTTAGGAGCTTGGGAGTTCGACCTCAGATTGCCTCCACGCCGGATTTCTTCATCACCGGCCATTTTATGTAGGTCATTGTTAGCTGTACTGTTATAGTGTTATAGTAAGCTGCAGTAGTAAATGTATTATGAATTGTATGACTTAAGTATATTTGTGTATTTTATTTATATGCATCACATTCATGTATAATAATTTAAGTTTGATCTATATATGTGACGCTGAAAATATTTTAATTATGTATTCAATTATGTTTAAATTTTAGAAAAATCAGTTTGATAATGTGTTCCATTTTAAAATAAAGTTTTAAAATTATAAGGTTTTGTTTAGCTTTTCTTTAAGGCTTACTACGGATTTCGGGGACCTTATACCTTCTCATTCCCTAGTACCGGTCATGTGCCTTCAGGTTCGAGTCGTGATATAAATACAAAGATTCAACAATTTTAAGCCCCAAAAACGAATTTAATTCACTATCAACATAAGAATTATCAATCAAGCTCTATACCAATGTTATATAATAGAATTCCATAATAAGAAGATTGAAAATCACTGCTTTTTAATATTCATCACACCAAAAAGGGAAATATTACATTTTCCGCAACCTTTTTTTACTATTGTTGTTGCCTATTAGTAGAGAGAATTTTCAGAGAATTAAATGTTTTTTTTTTCTCATGTTATTTGGTTTTCTTTTTATGTTTTTTTCTTTTGTACAAGAGTTAATTGCAGTAGCAGTTGTACTTCATTTAACTTTGAAGGCAACTGTCTCCTGACAATTGCATTTTTTCACTTTTTCATTTGAATTTATTGGATCGAATGAACCTGTTATGGGCAAACTGAACCCAAAATTTAACAAAATTTTATCCAAATATTTTAATTTTGGTTAAAAATGTTCTGATTTCGTTTTATCGAGAGTTTTATTACAAATAGACATTTAACAAAAATATATATAGTAGATATTGAAATAACATCTATATATAAAAATTGACCCTGTATCTTGTAACTTTTATAAAGATATACTGGTACAAAAAATTAAAATATTTGCGACAAATAATTATGAATTATATTGATTTCAAAAAAATGATTATGAAATAATTAATAATTCAAATTATTTAAAGTAATATTTTTATATTTAAAATACATTTAATTTTTAAAATTATTATAATAACAATTATTTATGAATTTAACAATTTATTAATAATAAATCTAATCATTTTTATTATTGTGTCTGTTTTTATTTAATTTTAAAGAAATAATTATTTGTATTACAATTAATTAAATAAATTTAAAAGTTAAGATAAAATTGTCAAAAATTTTAGAAGTTTGAATTTTATACCATTAGACCATTATGAATTTAGCAATTTAAAAAAGAAAAAAAAAGATAATCAATAAGGTGAAATATCAATATTTTTATTTAATTTTTTATGTTAAAATTATTAAATATTTGCTAAATCAGAATATTTTTATCCAAATTAAAAAATTGAAATAAAATTGCAAAAGGTCATAGAAAATTTGAATTTTTTTTCTTTTTTGATTTAAAATTTTAAAAAGTTAAGTAAGTGAATTTTTTTTGAAGAGTTTTTTTTTATATAAATATTTATATATACAAGAAATTAACACTATTAGATCAATTCTTATTTAATTATAGTTATTGATATATATTGTAGATACAGATACACGAGATTAATCAATAACTATAATTATAAAAATTAATTTTATAATTTTAATTTTATTCGTATACATATTTTCAAAAAAACAAGAATATCATGAAAATTGAAAAGATAAAACATTGAGGATAAAAAGTATTTTTTATTATAAATTTATACTTTACCAAAAGAAAATTAAGACTTGGTTTGTTCGTAGAAAATATATTTTTTTTTTTAAAATTCTAAAAAAATATTTTTCAGAAAAATATATTTCAAGAAAAATATTTTCTGATGTTTGGTTACAATAAAAGACAATAAATAGGGAAAGAAGTTATTGAAAAATAAAAGAGAATGCAATTAATGATAAGAGAATACATTGAAAAAAGTATTAGAAAATGATTTCTCATTCTTAAGCTCTTTTTGTTTGTGGAAAATATTTTTCTGAAAAATATTTTTTCTTATTTTTCAAAGTTTAAGAAAATAAATCAAAGGAAAATAACTTAAAAGAAAAAAAGAAACTGATTTTCTATTCTAAAGATAAGAAATCATTTTTCAATGTTTTATCTTTTCATTTATTGTTTTTTTTTTCTTTTTTAATATTTTCTCTCGTTATTTATGATTTTTTAGTGTTACAATCAAACATCAAAAAAAATTTTCTTTGAAAAATATTTTCTCTAGAGAAAATATTTTTCAAAAATAAAATATTTTCAGCAAACAAAAGGAGCCAACTAATAATTTATCTTCTTTTGTTTTGAAGTTATTTTTTTTAACTAACAATTTATTTTTCTTTAACTTATCTTCTTTAATAATTAAAAAAATAAAAAATATGAGAATATATTTTTCGGAAGAATATTTTTAGTGAACAAACGGAGGCTTATACACTGAAAATAAACTCAAAATGTTGCAAATATATTTTTTAAAAACAAAAGGGATCAGCTAGCATATTTGAACTACCACACAAGGGTTTTAGTGATCTCAATCTCAAATGTCACCAGTTGGCAATACGAGTGTTCCAGTCGCAGACGCAGCAGCAAGACGAACCCAAAGGCGAAACACATCGAAACGATCGAGCCAATCACACTACACAACACAACACTTAAAAGACACGTGCCAGTGGCAGTGCCATCCCATGATTCGAAGTTATTTAACGGCCGAACCGAAAAATGCTGGCTCATTATAAACGCCAGCATCACCAGTCACCCAAGAGCCACCCCACCCCCTCTATTTCGCATAAGAAGTATCGAAAAAAACTAAGCTTTTTAAGAAATAAAATAAAACCAAACAGCGCCTCTCTCGTCTCGTCGCGACGATCTCCCCGATGCTTCACCTCTCTCTCATTTTTGCTTAAATTATTATTCTTTTTCTTCTTCCTCATTTTTTTCTGCTCTCTTTCTTTCTTTCCATAACTCCTTCTTCTTCCCCTGATAATTAGATCCCAGTATCGTCTCTCGATTTCTGGTAATTTTGACACTAGTTGTTTTACGCAATTACTGTTTCTTTAGTTTGTTCTTGCATGGTGAATCTCATTATACAATTTCTGGATTCTTTTTTTTTATTTGATTTTTTTTGTTTGGTTCCTGAGAAAATGGAAGAAGAAAATTTTGTTGGTTTAATTAAAAATGTGGAAGCTTAATTCAGCTCAGTTTAGCTAACCCTGTTTAGTACTAAAAAGTGAAAGTCTTTTTTTTTGTTTGCAGATTCTTGAAGCTAAATTTGGAAGCTTTAAAGATCTAATTAGCAGGTTTCATTGATCAGTTTGGAGATAATAATTGTGGGATAAATTAGGAGAATGGCTTCGATATCACATTCTCCGGTTTCGTTTATTGGAACTTCCGCTTCTGCTTCGGATCTTCTTCGGAGCTCCAGTAATGGAGTTAGTGGAATCCCTTTGCGAACAATGGGGAGAGCTCGGTTCAGCTCGAAGAAAACAGGGGATTTTCGAGTGGTTGCTAAGATTAGGAAAGTGAAGAAGCAAGAATACCCGTGGCCCGATAATCCGGATCCGAATGTGCCTGGAGGAATACTCTCTCATCTTTCTTCTTTCAAGCCTTTGAAAGAGAAGCCGAAACCCGTGACTTTGGATTTTGAGAAACCGCTTGTTGATTTAGAGAAGAAGATCATTGATGTAAAAACAAACTAAAAAAATCTGTTTCTTGTTTTTGGTTGTTTTGATTATTGAGTTTTGAGAGTGTTTTTCTTTCTGCATTAATTGCTTACTCTTTTTTTTTTTTGGTTGTCTGCAGGTGAGGAAGATGGCACAAGAAACTGGTTTAGATTTCAGCGATCAAATTATCTCACTAGAGAGTAAATATCAACAGGTATATCATTAATTACAGGCTTGTAAATTGTCGATGTCTACTCAGTTGATATAAAACATTAAGAAATATTCTCTGCTATGCTTTGGTGTGTTGTCCACTATACAGAAATTTGTGCACTAGTTATGTATGCCTTTGGGCTATAAATGTAGCACCAACTACAGTATTGAGTGTTCTGGTTTGGATGCAAGATGCACTCCCTCCTGCTGGTCAAATTGGTTCATGGTGGAACTTGTATTGCTCAATGTATAAAACCCTACGTTCTTTTTAATGAATGTTTAAACCCAGTATCAGCATATTCCTTTGTAAATTCACGGATTTAAAATTCTTCACAGCTCATGCACTGATTGATAGAATGGTTGACCTTTCTTTCACTTATAATCTCAGCTTTTATTTCAAATGAATTTTATCATATTGGCAAGTATAACAGATATTGGGCAAACTTGAAAAAAATCTGAAATTTTGAATTCTTGCTTGTGATATTTAGAAGGGGACATGTCTTTTAGTGAACACCAAATTGCTCCTTTTTTTTCTTTTTGGCTTGAAAAACATGAATGTAGATGTGAAAAACTATATAAGAAAAGTAGAATAATAAGAGAATGAACATTTTTATTGCATTTCAACAATAGATAGCACCTCATTCATGAAACATAGACACTTCCTTTAGGAACTGGAAAAAAATGCGTAATCTACATCATAATTATTGTTGTTCAATATCTATTCATTAGTGAGTATTTTCATGATCTTTTTTTTTTTTTATCTACAGGCTCTAAAGGATTTGTATACACATTTGACCCCCATACAACGTGTAAATATTGCACGACACCCTAATAGGCCTACTTTCCTTGATCATGTATTTAGCATTACTGAAAAGGTATACTGCTTATGAGCTCTTTAGCTCCTTGATTTGAGTAGACATGTATTTTATTTGTTCAGATCCTCTGTTTTCGTCTTGATGGATATTTGGAACTTAATATGTCCGCTCCTGAATATTTCCAGTTTGTTGAGCTTCATGGAGATCGAGCAGGTTATGATGATCCTGCTATTGTTACTGGTATAGGAACCATAGACGGCAGAAGATACATGTTTATGGGTCACCAAAAAGGTAGAAACACAAAAGAGAACATCATGCGTAATTTTGGGATGCCTACTCCTCATGGGTATGTTAATTAGTTATCCAATTTTCATCTGCTTTGAAATGAGAGAATGACTTATGTTTAACTTGTTAGTTTATTTTTATTAACCCGAATGTTAATACGTAGAGCATCTTAAATGTCCTTGTAAAATTTATTGTGGAACAGATACCGGAAAGCTCTACGCATGATGTATTATGCAGATCATCATGGGTTTCCTATAGTTACTTTTATTGATACACCTGGTGCATATGCAGACCTCAAGTCTGAAGAACTAGGCCAGGTGTGTAAACAATTGTACTGTGAAACTTCCAATTTTTCGAATGCTGGATCTACTGATATCTTTGCTATATATACACACAGGGTGAAGCCATTGCCCATAATTTGAGGACAATGTTTGGTCTAAAGGTACCAATTATCTCTATCGTTATTGGTGAAGGTGGTTCTGGCGGTGCTCTGGCCATTGGCTGTGCAAATAAATTGTTAATGCTTGAAAATGCAGTTTTCTATGTTGCCAGGTAATTTGAGTTTTCCCACTGCATTTTTCTGAATGCCCATAATCTAAACAAAATATGTAGCAGTTTTTTATGTTGCCTTAGTTTTATAGCACTCCCCATCTTGTTGAATATGTATATTTTTTTATTCATTATTAAGTGGCCTGTGCATATATCCTCAGAGATATGATTTAGATTCTTTGGGGACAGAAGAGGGTTTTGGGCCATGCAATTCATTGAGGTCCTCTAGCTTCACACATTAGTTAAGGGATATGGCAAATTAGCAATAGCTAGAGCTCTTCTATGTGCACGTTCTCTTGTTGTGCTAAGTGTTGATTGCTCATTTATTCTTGTCGTTGTGTAACTTTGTTTCTTATTGTACTTTCAATTTGCTGCAAGATATAAGTCTATTAGTGGTAATACATATATGTACAATCTTTTGCAAGATGACCTGGTGTATTTGGTTCTTTTCTTAATAGCAGTTCATTTTATAATATTGACTTGGATCTAGAGTTGTTAGGTTAAGCTAAATGAGGCTACTAGCTATATTTCTGTTTTCTAGTGTCCCTGCCTGTTGTCTTTTTCTTTGGTTATAAGTTTGTTTTTGGTTTTTAAGTTTATTTGAATAGATTATTTTTATTATCATAAACCTTTTCTGCTCTTTTCATTTTCTTTACTTTTGTTCCTTTTGTTGTCATATAGTCCTGAAGCTTGTGCAGCAATTCTATGGAAGAGTGCCAAAGCTTCTCCAAAGGTTTATGCACAGCCTATTTGTTTTTCTGTCTTTCAATTAGGGGACTTTTAACTGACTACAGAAGACTTTTTTTTTTCCTAACACAGGCAGCTGAAAAGCTGAAGATTACTGCTGCTGAATTGTGCAAATTGCAAATTGCAGATGGCATCATCCCTGTAATGATCTCCACTGACATATCTTCAGCAATCTTGCCTTTTTCCTTTATTCTTGCTTTTTGTCTCCTATGATTTTCAGTTCGAAATATTTTGGCTACCATGATATATTCATGTTCTGCAAACAACTACTGGATCTATATATGGTGCTGGGCACAGACTTATTAAACCAGAAGATAAATTAGTTAGCGACTCACCTTATTCTCACCCCCTTCAGTGTCACCATGACACTGCTACTTTGATTTAGTTTACCTTTCAGATTTTATGTGATTATGTTAGTTTCTTGACATCTTAACAGTTTTCTTTCTCTATTTTGACAGGAGCCACTTGGTGGTGCACATGCAGACCCATCATGGACCTCACAACAGATAAAGAATGTTATTAATGAATCTATGGATGTAAGTACCACTTGTGCTGTTTATTCTTTTGACTAACAAATTTTTTCAATCATATTCATCTATTGATTCTCCATAGATATAGACCAAAAACTGGGTACAATCGAGCAGTCTATGTAGCAAATTAATATCAGGGCTTAGTTTAGTTGTGCTTAAAGTTAATATCGGTACTGGTTTTACAGGAGCTCAATAAGATGAACACAGAAGAGCTTCTAAAACATCGTATGCTGAAGTTCCGAAAAATAGGTGGCTTTCAAGAGGGAATCCCAATTGATCCTAAGAGAAAAGTCAACATGAAAAAGAAAGAAGAATTGGTTGCAGGAAAGACTCCCATGGTGGAATTGGAGGGTGAGGTTGAAAAACTGAAACAGCAAATTTCAAAAGCCAAGGTGTCATCTAGCAAGCCCCCAGAGCCGGCACTGAATGAGATGATTGAAAAACTGAAAAAGGAGGTTGATCTTGAATTTTCTGAAGCTGTTAAAGCCATGGGCTTTCAGGACAGGTTTGCAAACTTGCGTGAAGAGTTTCTGAAAGCAAATTCACAGGACCAACTTATGCATCCGATTCTGATGGACAAGATTGAGAAACTTAAGGATGAGTTTACTCAGAGCCTATCAGCAGCCCCAAACTATGCAAGTCTGAAGTATAGGCTTGATATGTTGAAGGAGTTTTCTAAAGCCAAGAGCATCTCAGATAGGAACAATAAAGGTCTGGCATTGAAGCAGGAAATCAATAACAAACTTAAAGAGGTCATGGATCGGCCTGATATAAAGGAGAAGATGGAAGAATTAAAGGCTCAAATTCACAAGTCAGAAGCCTACAATGAAGGAGAATTAGATGAAGAAACAAAGGAAAGCATTGTGACAATGAGAAAAGAGATGGAGCTTGAACTGGCAAATATTTTTAAGTCCTTGGGCTTGGATGTTGAGATTTTGAGGTCAAAAGCAAAAGAACTGAGTGAGCAGGCTCCATTCCCAGATTTCAAGGCTAAGGTGGACAGTTTGAAGGAACAAACTAATAAGAAAATTGAAGATTTAATAAAATCATCAGATCTTAAAAACTTGATTGATTTGCTGAAATTGGAGGTTGCAAAGGCAGGAAATAAACCCGATGCAACAAGAAAAAATAAAATTGAGGCTTTAGAACAACAAATAAAGAACAAGCTCTCCGCAGCTATCAGCTCATCAGAATTAAAGGAAATACATGAAGAGCTGATGGCGCAGGTTTCTGAAGCCATAGACTTGGATGGAAATCTGAAAGCTAATGATCCAGAGGATGGGGGTGCTAAAAATGATGAGTCAAGAGTAGAGATAAATATGGGTGTAAACCGCAGCTTTGCTTAGAGTAAGTTTCTTTCTTTTTGATTTTTTTATTACTTTCTGATGGTACAAACAATCAGATATAAATCTTTCTGTTTCAAGTTTTGATTTAAAGCTACAGCTTTTCAATGTCATAATCTTAACAGCATCCGCTCTTCTCTTTGGACTTATATTTCTTGGAGTGATCTCAGTTCCATTGCATAGCCACTTGTCAACTATATAATTGAAAAAAGAAAAAAAAAAAGATTAATTATTCCCAGTTCATCATTATATAGCAAGTTTATAATTTCATCTTGATACTTTATAACAAGCCTCTCTTGACATTTTTGCATATTGGTTTGTTATTATGCAGCATCTCTTCTGTAGGTATGCTACCAATGAAGCTGGCGTAGTAACAGATAGCGGCCTATAATTAAAGCAGTCCGCATTGCATCAGTTTGTCTAGTCAGAACATAATTCGACTACTGCCTTCACACTGCCGCCAAAAATATCCTGTCGTTGCGACCTCCTGCCAGGGTGAACAAGGTTTTGCTTCTATGGAACATGAGAATGACATAGCATTACTTTTTTCTTTTAAAGTTAGTTGGAACATTTCCATTTTGAAGTTAGCTTTATTAATTTATCAATTTCCACCTTGCTTAAGTTTTGTGATAGAATGTGTTTCTATTCTATTTATAAACAGAACAATGTGTAAATTATGTTTGTGCCAACGGAAACTAATAATACCTTCACGCGTCTGGAATAATACTTGTGCTTTCGTTGTGATTCCTTCCCTTCCCAACCAAAAAGTAAATAAATTAACAAATTTTTGCTTGACACCCAATGTCGTACTTCTCAATGCTTCGTGCTGCACCATGCTTACAACAGACATGGCATGGTAAGCTCTGCCTTACAATAACTTGAATCAGTTAAGGTCGTGAGATTGCTAGAGCAAAAATAAAGTTAGCGGTTATAATAACCAGTCGACAAAAGCAGGTGATTTTAGTTCAATGAATAATGCTTTGAAAATGGTATTTCAATTTGCAGTCTCAGCCTTTTCCAGGAAACTGATATATATTGATGCCCCTAAGCTTTCCCTTCAGAGACAATGCTTTCTCTTCAGATTTACGGTGGTAGCCGATGCAAATGTTAAACCAAACTGGGTGTAGTTGTTTCATTGTACAGAGTCAGTGACCGATGCAAATGTTGAAACTGGGTTTAGTTCTTTCATTATTCGCAGCAAGTGGAAAGGAGCTGTGGGTTCTACGAAATAACAGCCAATTGAAAGCCTGATCCTTATGATCAGCAATTTCCTTTACACAGGTAAATTAACAACAGAGGTACAAGACATTTCATTTCCATAAACAACATTATTAATAAATTAGATTTAGTACAAGAAAGGGATGACAGCTTTTCTACCTCTGGGATAATCTTCTCCAAACTTGTCTAGATACCACTTATGGTTTGCAAGTGCCCTGGGAACCAAGTTTGCGCATGTATAGAGGAGAAACCCAAACCCAACCCAGGACCATGTCATCACAGTCCACCCAAACCACTCCACGATCTCACCAAAGTAGTTGGGGCAGCTCACCAGCTCAAACAACCCTCCTCTTGGCACCTTATACCCACCGCCTTCTCTCTTTAAGCCAACCAGAACTCTGTCCGACCATATATTAATCCACATGCCCCACACAAACACCACTAGCCCACACAGATACCTCCACCAGAACCACACATCAGTGTCATAATCCTCTTTGTAATGAGATACCCACCTGGCCTGCAAATAGGCATTTAATAAGTTAAACCCAAATGCCATCAGGGCTATGAACACAGGAAAACCTCTAGTGGTTTTGGTATTCTGCTGACTGGTACTCAAGTAAAGGCGAAGAGGGTAGAGACAGGTGCGGTGAAAATAGTGGATGAGATAAGGGAGCATAAGAATGACCGCTTTGGGATTGGCAGCATGTTGGCCAAAAGGGAATAACAGCAGGGTGAGCCAGAGAGTGGGGCTCTCCATGAGGAACCAGGCCAAAGGTGGGGAGATGGTGGGGCCCCAACCAGGGCGGTTGTGCTTGCCATACGGTGCTTGAAGGAACCTGAGGGAGATGTAGGAGGGTGGTCCTATGAGGTAGAAGGCTAGGAGGCTGTTATAGAAGAGGCTTTGATCTGAAAAGGCCATTGCTTGTGAAAATCTATTGTGATTTGTATTAAAAATTCTGTTGTGCAGTTTGAGCGTAATAATTCAGGTCAAGGCTGAAGTGATGGGAATGATCCCGTTGTCAACAAGGAGAACAGAGTTAGATTATGCTCTCCCATACTTTGACACTTCCAGTTGGATGATTGGATCTTGAATGTTAACCTTGACAATTTATTAGATCTGAAAAATAAAATAAAATAAATCACTTTCTGGGAGAGGACAGTAATAAAAAGGAAGCACGTTATCAATAAAAGCTCAACTGCACAAATGCAACTTTTCCAGCACCTATCATTGTTGTTACTTCATTATGTATACATGACAAGTGAAGAAAGAACAACAGTATTTCAAAAATGAACAAATATTGCAACTGTAGAAGTAAAATGACAGAATGTATAAAGAAAAGAAATTCCATTTCCTTAAGAATATGCGGAGTATTTGCATTCAGAAATTGCTAAGTTAAATGAAAGAGACATCTCCATAATGGACAGGCTACTACTGACAACGAGAGGGGTGAAATGTGATTGTCTCCAAAATTGAAGCCCAAAATACTTTAGACAAAGACAAACACTTTTATTGTTCTGCCTTTTCAAATTTTGAGGAATAACCATAATGCCAGGAAAAAGAACTAGAGATCATTGTCTTTATGAGAAAACCAATCATCAAAAATTATATCCTCAAGATATGAATGACACGATGGTCAGAATTGACATTTGAAAGTCACCATCAAGTCAAAATATTATATGCATGGATCCTTCTAAAAAAGCCATATATTTTGAATAAGTTTTGCATAATTGAATATGAAAACAGTCATCAGGATGAACCAAGAAATTGACAGGCATGTATCATAAAATCAGTATTATTCGTAGACCAAAAGCATAAACAACAATTATCATACACACACACAAAAGAAAAAGGAAAATATTATTGGCACTACCATTTATGTTGTTGGTTCCTACTTTCATTAAAAATTTAAAATTGCCCATTGTATTTTTTCCATTTTCCCATATGCATTTGATATAATTGTTATAAAGTAAGAGCAAACTGAGTTCTCATATTGCACTAATATATCAATTCCCTTATCATTAAGCATGCTGGAATATGCTCATGAATATTAAGTTAACAGAAAAGGAATCTAGTAAGTAGTAACCAAATCAAAAAGGTTAGCCTAGTCAGCATAAAATTACAAGCCTGCATAATCAATGAACAGAGAGCATTTATATTTTGGAAAGCTCAGGATGTACATTCTTTTATGCTTCATCAGCAATAAAGCAAATATCTATTTAATTAGACATATCCCCATCAATTTCAGTTTGCTATTCAAAGTGGAGCTGTTATTTAAGAAGTTTTTAAAAAAAAAAAAACAAGCACATGAGCAAACCAAAATGGTTCAGGAGAAACAAATGCAATCTCATCACTTTAGTTTTATATGAACAATGAAAGAGTCAAGTAAGATGAACCTTTGATTCTTTGAATCAGCATACAAGAGGAACACTAAGAACAACAATGATTGTGCTCTGTTCCAAAAACAAAGACATACACATGTCTCAGTGACATGGCAAAACAAAGCATGGGTTCTTTTGCATCATAAGTACACATTACTCTGCCCTTATAATCTGCATCCACTGCATCAATTTTTCTTTCAACATTTCCAAGAACCCCAAGTAACACAACTGGGTGCATCTGAGTGGTCCGTTTGAAAAATTCCACAATACTCAAACCAAATTTTAATCAAAACAGTATCTCAACCCACTGACGAAGAAAATAGTAGTAACAATCACTGCCATATACTGATCATATACTAATTCCCCCATATACACAAAGATCAGATATGGAATTTCATAAGGGTCCACGAGTTTTTCTAGTCGAAAGAGACTCACACGGGGAGTTGGCTTCTTAATTTATACACTTGAGTTCAATTCACAAGTCTATTTCTTAAATTCAAAATGCAAATATGCAAAATCACAACAAAAATACACCCAAAACCTTAAAATTCATATCATAGCAACAGAATGACTAGAGAATCAAATGATCAGATTCATTATTCACTTATACTACTGATGTAAAACCCATGACCACGTCACGCCCAAACATATCACATAACACCGGAATTTAAGAGCCTAGGCAAAAACAGCTTCCGAATAAAATTTCATTCATTTACAATACAAAAACAATCATTTCCGCATATAGCCACAGAGACAAAAATGGGGGAAAAATTGATGGACTTTATATATCTAAAAGAATAAATAAAATGACCCAGTTCCTAGTTTCAACTACCCAAAAGAGAAATCACCGCAAAACTGTAAAAGCATAAAGAGATGATAGAAAACGAAGGACTCAAGATTCTAAAAATTACCTTCAAAACTGAACCAGATTCTATTCTGTATGGTTTGATTCAGCCGCAAACTGCTACTTACAAAATCTCGCAGCTTGTTGCTTATGTTTCTTTTCAATCTTCATCAAAATCAATTTCTAATACCTGGCTTGGTTTAGTTTCTTTTCTCAAAAAATCAATATTTTACTAAAAAAAAAAACAGTTACCAAAATTAAATTCAATTTATTGAAATAGAAAAATTATGATCTGCCTCATTAATTTTTTTTTCTTTTGATTATTAAAAAATTAATAATTAAAAGAAAATTCTTTATTTTAAAAGACTGTTTTATGAGTTTAGCCAGATTATTCAGAACTTTTACAGCTGTAAAATATTAAATAAAAAAAAATAATTATAATAACAGTTGGGTAAAATTATTTTGAATATATATATTAGAATTAAAAATTATTGTAATTTGTTATTAAACGTAAGAAAGTTTAAAATTTGTTTGATTTTCAAAGAAATGGGATTTTCAAAGAAATGGGTAAGGTTCAATATTTTTCTTTTAATAATTAAGCCAAGCTAGTTTTATAAAACTCTATTCCAAAAGCTAGTTTCAACTAATTAACTTACATACATAATAGATTATCATAGCAAGTAAATCAATCAATCAATCATTTGTGATTTTCCTCATAAAAGCTCCTAAAAATTACCTGCATATTAATTGATAATGATGTATATAAATTTTTTATGATTAAAATTTAGAACAACAAATTAAATTTAGTATACATAAATTTGTAACTTACCTGAAGACCCTTCAATCTTGATGAATGACTATCTAAATTCTTCTCTTCAATTTTATTAAAGTTAGTTGTCTTTTTTTTACTGACATCATCCTATTTATATATCAAGAGACTAGAATATGCTAATAGACACATGGATTTTAAGAGATTAGTCATCATATTAGAAGCGTTTTGGACTCATGTTATACTCCTCTTTTTCTTTTTATATGGTCAATTATTTATTTGGATTTATTTTGATGAGCATTCCTTCTACACTAGAGATGATCATTCCTTCCATTTTGATGATGATCATTCCTTCTACACCGGTGATGTGGAGGCTTCTATTTTCTTGAAGAATGAGAGCATCTGTTGGACCAAGGTTGTTGTGTTCTTTCCTGAACATGGAATGAAGAAGAAGGTGGTGCAGGTGGGTCTTTTTTTAGTGTCTGTAACCATAGATCAAAGTGGAGCTGAAGTTATCATTGCTGAGAAGGTATCAGGTGGGTTCTCTTCGTGCTGAAGATGAAGTCGCGTAATGATGAGATGCATGTGGGATATCGGTGGGGGCTGGAATCGTGGTGTAATGGGTTGGGACACTTCCGCAATTCGTGATGTGAGTGTCGTTCGTTAAAGTTGGAAGAGGGAAAGCCGAGTTGGGACATGGTTGAGCAGGTGAGTGATTGTTATTGGTGTGGGTTAGAATTTCGGGAAGTTGTGGACTTGGTGGGTGGGCGGCCGGCTTGGCGTTGAGTGTTGTTGGATATGATTTGCGGTGTGGTAGGAATTGGGTTTGCTAATTGGTGGGCAGGATGGATGGGCATGCTCTTCCATTTTGTTTGTACTTTTTTTTTTTTTGAAGAAAATCTTCTGTTTATGTTTGGTTTGTTATCATTCGGATTTACTGCATTTAACATCTTTACTTTGGTAATAATCTTAACTACGATTCCAATAGTGATTGTTGTGATTGTGGTGGTCAGTTGTTCTTGTTGTTGTGACTATAGTTATTTTAGAAAATTGGGCAAATTTGCTTATAATGGAGGAGTGTTGGAGGTTGAAGATGGTGTAATTGAAACCAAAGTTTTAAACTTTATTTATTTTAGTCCTTATTTTTATACACTTTATTTATTTTAGTCCTTATATATATATTTTTATCCGGATACACATCATCCTGTTTTGAT
Source organism: Mallotus nudiflorus (assembly GCA_947683625.1). NCBI lineage: Eukaryota > Viridiplantae > Streptophyta > Magnoliopsida > Malpighiales > Euphorbiaceae > Mallotus > Mallotus nudiflorus. The sequence goes on along the minus strand of CANTUR010000213.1, from coordinate 916,251 downwards.
CAATTTACGTGCCCAAAGGAAACTAAAATCACGCGCTAGTCCATCCTGACAATGGTTGAGTTATATAGAACTTAAAAAAATTTACATAGGTGAAATAGGTTCTAAATTGAAGTTTTGATGTCTCATTGGTTGTCAAATGGATAAAGCTTTAGGTGTGGAATAGAGCATTTGGCTATTTTGTGTTTCATTGGATAGATCTAACTACAAAACTACCAAAAATTCATATCATTAATAAAATTAGATTTAAAATTTTGGTAGAAAACACTCCGGAAAAACTTAAAAAAGGAATACTACTCGAAATAAATCTCACTAAAGAAGCACAAAAGACACAAAACAATTGAAGAAAACATTAGGTCTATAAATTAGAAGTTTATTTATTAGACTTTAAATTAAAAAACAAAGGAATTATTATCGGCCAAAAGTGGCCAGCAACACCTCTTGAAAAGAACATTAAATTAGTAGCAAAAGAGACAGAGAGAGAGAAGAAGGAAAGAGAATTATCAAAGTTGAGCGGCAATAAAAATAACACCCTAACGAAGCATAGATAATAACTTTTTTAGTTCTATGAGTTTAATAAATTTCACAAATTAGTTTTATAAAAAAAAAAATTCTTTATAATCAGAGTTTTAATAGTTTTTAAATATATTACCATTAAATTTCGTTTGTCAATTCACACAGAAATGCATGACATGAACTAAACGACATCACTTCACTTCAAACTTCACTGTCACCTCAACACAGCCTTTGCAATGTCCTATTCTCTTCCATGCAATATTTTATCTTTTTTTTTTTTTCTCTCATTTTTATATACTCTTCTTCTTCTCCTTTGTTTCTTCACTTTTTCTCCTTATTTTTCTGTTATAATTTCACCTTCATTTCGTTCTTTTCTCTTCTCTAAACCCTCAACTAATCATTGTGCCTCAATGCTTTCTATCATTTCAATTTAACCAACGGTTGCTTTTGCTTTTATTTATCTAGCTGGATTGTATTGTTTTAGTTTTGTTAGTTTCGGAGAAGAAAGGAAAAAAAAAAGTGTGAAAATTGCTTTATTTTCAATTTTATTGGAGACACTAAGAAGACCTAATTATCGTATTTGGGATGTCCTGACTGAGCTGCCTATGTTTATGGTTCCTTTGTGGATTGCTATTCTAGTCAGGGTTGTAACACCTTGTATCTTTACTTTATAAATACCCCAAATCTTTATTTAGTATATTAATACAACTAATTCATGATTAAATAAAGTTAACATATTATTTTAACGCATAAAAAGATCATAACATTTACATTCGTATAATACATATAAGTTATATTTACATAAATAAAATTATATATCACTCTATCTAAGTGCATGCTTATGATATAAGGAGAAAGAGAATAAGGATTCGGGTGATAACCTTTGCTCGATACTCTATTTTTAATACTATATGCTTCAAAATGGTCACACCTCAAACTTCACTAACTAGAAAAAATAATTGCGATTTGGAGAGTTGCGACTCAATGAAAATAAATATCAATTAAATTTTAAAGGTACAAAAAGCAAATAAATGATATCAAACATAATACAAGTATGATTTATTCAAATGCAATTGCTAATGAATTATTCATTAATTTTGTTCTGGCCTAGCAAGATAAATATTGCTTCCGAGATTCATATGAAACAATTGCCATTTGATTTTGCTGGCCAGCATATTACATATGAATCGTGTGATTTTCTTTGATCATTTGCATTTACCATGTAATTTGTAAATATTTGTCAAGCCGATCACAACATCTTTTTATATCCTTATGCAAGTGCTCACTTATAAATTTGCATAACAAATAGTCGTTAGGATCATAATATTTGCAATTGACTTGTAAACACTTGTGTATAAATATAACTAATCATTAAGCAAACTATATACCTTTAAGTAATCAAAAAGCAAGTCACTACAAAATCTCATAAAATACACATTGTCAATCAAATTATAACTCATCCATCATATGTTCACACCCATCTCAATCACACAATTTCACCCAAGAATTCAATCGATACTTGTACTCACCTTTTAGTTATTAATCAATCTATAGACAACTTGTATCACCTTCTTGAGCTTCACCAATTTTTTAAGATCCTAAAATATGACATATATTTGATAAAAAAAAAAAAAAAACTTGCAATGAGTGTTTATGCTTAGTATACAATTAGGATATGTTTTGTATATGTAAGCTTAACATTTATGTGTATTTCTTTCTTATTGGACATCTTGGCTTTGCTAAACCTAAAAGTGAATAACTCTGACCACACAATTTCAAATTACTTGATTTTTTTTTTCTACAAAACTAGACACACAGGGCTATAACATATCCAAAAAAACTTTGTATAATTAATGGTGAAATTTTAAATTCAGACATGTATTCTATACAAAAATAGTTTGAGCATGTCTCATTCAATTTAGAATTTCTCAAGTTATACAAGTCTAATTGCAAAACCCTATTTCAGGTACTTCATTAACATATAATGGAACAACTTTCATGTTTTATATTTCATTTAATTTAGCATCTAAGGCCCTCATATTATCTGGGAAAGACTATACTGTCTGCAGACATAACAAGCAGTACCATCCCCACTCCGAGGACAATTTTGCATTACATACACATTTTTTCACCAAACTACATCAAAGGTTTCAAATAACATATAAATGAACAAAATCATGTTTAACAATTTGCTTGATTTAGCCTCTAAGGGTATCATATTTATTAGGCAAAAGAAGCAACCTGCAGTAGATACAATCTAACCAATCCCAATCAAAGAAAAATTTTTCATCACACACACCAAATCTCATAAAACAACTTTATAAGCATGTAGATAAGACATAAATCTATAAGTTTTATGTTGTGTATTTCTCTTAATTCTTCTTGTATAGCTATGAAAATAGGGGTGCAAAATTATGCTCTAAAATAGAATTTAGAGGCTATAGAATCATTTTCACACCATCACCACATAATTTCAAATATAATTTAGAAGGAAAATAATGAACTTACCCAATTCAATAGCTGAAATCATCAATATTCAAAGTTAGGAACTAAGGAGAAAAAGAAAGGAATTAGATATATATATATATATATATATATATATATATATATATATATATATATATATATATATATATATATATATTATGGCAAGAGAACTATGGCTTAAGGTGAAGAAGAAGGAGTGGAGTTTTCTAGTGTTTTCCTACAAGACAAAGACAACTCTATAAATATCCACTATCATATATTTTTATTATTTTTATTATTCTTATATTTTAATCAAGAAGACAAATCTATAAGTTTTATATTCTATATTTTTCTTAATTCTTCTTCTATAGCTATGAAAATAGAGGTGCAAAATTCTACTTTGAAATAGAATTTGGAGGCTATGAAATCATTTTCTCACCATTACCACATAAATTCAAATATAATTTAGAAGGAAAATAATTAACTTACCCAATTCAATAGCTGAAATCATCAAGATTTAAGGTTAGGAACTTGAGAGAAAAAGAAAGGAATTAAATATTATTTATTTATTTATTTTATGGCAAGAGAACTATGGCTTAAGGTGGAGAAGAAGAAGAGGAATTTTCTAGTGTTTTCCTACAAGACAAAGATAACTCCATAAATATCCACTATCATATATTTTATTGTTATTATTATTATATTTTAATCAATAATCTAATAAAAATTCAAATCAATCAATGTAAACAAGTCAACTAGATTTAATTCTTTACATATTTATTTATTGACTAAACTTTAAATTCTATAATACCTCAAATACATTCCATATTACACATATTCAAGTATACTATTAAAGTGCACTTTGACAAATACAAAACAATGAAAGGATGTGAAATTCATAGAGTCAAATGGATATCAATACATGCGTTAAAAATTTTATTAGCATTATATTATCCATTAAAGTTTAAATACATGAATATAAATTTAATATATATATTAATACTTTTTAACTTCTTATAAATACTAATATACACATAGACATATATTAAATATCATTAATATAAAAAATGATTTGTTCTATCTTAAGATTTAGATGAATTATCAATTAAATCCTATTTTAAAAATTATTTTAATTTGCTCCTTCAACTTTACAAAATGTGTCTATTCTATCCAATTTTATTTAAAAGATTTAATTATATTTTTAAAAATTACTTTTAGATCCATGTAAAATAAATTTGATAGCTCTTCAAAATTTTCTTCTCTTTTAAGAAAAAATAAAAATTTAAATTTTTTTTCAAGTTTTAATCTAACCACTTTTGAAATAAATTTAAAATTTAATTATTAAATTTTTACATGAAATTTTAACTTTTTATGTATCAATAATAATAATAATAATAATAATAATAATAATAATAATAATAATAATAAAAGGTGAATTTTTGAATGAATTTGTTGAATAGACTAACATTAATAAACATAAAAAATAATGTAAGCACTTTTAACTATCACTGTAAATAATAATAATTTTTAATCTTTTCATATTTTTCAAAAAAATTAATTTTTTTTACATTTTTTACTATTATTTTTAGTGTTTCAAAATTCTCATACTTTTTAATTCAAATTGTTTTGTTTTCAATTTCTTTTATCTTAATGAACCTTTGTTCCTATTTAATTCAGATGGAGGAGACGACTGCTGCGTTTTGCTCAACATCGCCGAATAGAGACTTGAAAATATTGGAGGGAGTAGAAACAAAAGGCGTCGTTCTGGGAGGCAGCACCGAGTTTCTTGGGTTTCTCCCGTTAGCTTCAATGATCTTCCTGATAATGTTAAAATTGAGACTCGTATTGAATTGGAGAAGGTGTGTTGGTGGCCAGAGGAGTGGTAGTGAAGCAGGATGATGAGGAGATGAGAGGGTGGTGGCAGTACTGTTGGGCAACTGAAGAGAGTTGAAAAGTAAAGAATGAAAAAGAAAAAAAAAAGTTAAGGTTAAAATTTAGTTTTTTTTTTAATATTTAATTAATAAATGATAGCCACCCAAGTTTTGTTTTTTAATTTAGTACTTTAAGTTTTCTACGTCAGAGCAAGTGCGATGAAATGGATCTAAAATTAAAATTTAAAGATTTAATAGGTTAAATTAAAAGTTGAAGAGTGTTATAGAGTAAAAGAATAACATTTAGGGGTAAAAGTGACTATTTAACTAATAAAATTATATAAAATTAACATAATTGATAAAGTTAAAAAAATAAATTATTATAATTTTTAAAATAGAATTTAACTGATAACTTACTTAAAGTTACTTATAAAAGTAATAGTTTTCTCTACTATTCATCATTATTAATTATGTGAATATATTTCATTTTTGAATTAATTTGTCAATTAAATTAATATATTTTAGTATATATGTATATATATATATATTCAAGAATTTTATATTTAAATGATAAATAGCTTAAATACTATAATTAAATATTGATAATTTTACATATTTAATAACAAAATACAATATATTTTAAAAAATAAAATATTTATGACAAAAATATGAATTTAAAATATATTTACTACAAATTGGAGGTTTGGTCTTTTTACATAAATATGAAATTAATGTACAGTATAGCCGTGTCCATAATGCCATCTAGGATGTCATGGTAGCACTGTCACTTAATTTTTGTCCAAATTCAATTGTGGACTGTAATTGTCACATATTTGCTAATTGGGATATTTATATCAAAATTGTAAATGTGTGTTAAATTGCAATAAGTCAAAAAAGTTAAATTTTTAGACCATTAAGCCCTCTAATTTATATATATTAACCATTTACATCCTTATATTCTCATTTTAATTATATGTTTTGAATTTTCTTAGTTTTTATTGATATAATTTTTTAGTTATTATACTGTATGTGATATTTTCAAAAAATCAAATAAAAAAAAATTAAATTATTGTATACATTTTATAAATTTTATTTTGTTAAGATAGGTAACTGATATATTGTTTTATATAAAGATAATCGTTAGACATTGTAGGATGATTAAATAAATTGCATTATCTCTATTTGTATGATGTAGCATGTGTAAATGTCTATTATTATTATTATGGACATATTAACAAATAAATAAAGACTTTATTTTTTCTATAATTTAATCATTTTATTTCAATTATCATTTTCAACAACTTCAACAGCAATAATTCAAACTTTCGATAAAATAAAAAAATTCATGCAAATTCACTTCTCTTAAATGGTGGCGTTAATACTTTTAGATTTTAATTTCTTTAATAAAAAATTATTTTTCTTTATTTTTTATACAAAAATATTATCCGATTTCAATTTTTTATTATAGCATCACACAACCAATTTCCGGCTAGACAGCCTGTCCCCTTTTTATAATCTATACAACTGTAAAATATAATTTTAATGGAGCTCTGGAAAATTGGTATCAGAGCCTTGTTTTTGCATAAGGTGGAATTGTTATAATTCATATGAAGATTGAAAGAGAAGAAATTCTTGAACATGACAGAACCAGAAAGCTCTTCTGTTCCTTCTTCTACTCCCTCTGTAATATGTGATTATAAGTATGTGCCAACTAAGTCTGTTGCCGTAACCCTATCACCCCCCATCAACCAAACCACCCAGAAAAAGACCGACTATTTATATGAATTTACCTACCTTCCTGAAGATCAAAAGATTGAAGAATCAAAATTCCCCCTGTTGAACCCTTATGAAGCCTTTTCAAAATCCAAAATAAACTGGAAGCAATCTTTTAAAGCTCTTGTAAACCGACCCACCTCCTCTATAAAAGAATATGTACAAGCCTCCAGCTTTGATCAACACCAAATACCAGCCTCTCAGACAGAACAATTTGTGACCTTAGAAATTCCTCCAGAATTTCTAAGAACTTGGCTAAACCAGGGATACACTCATATCCACTTTGGAGCAATAAGGTTAGGACTCTCCTACCATGGCAGAGCAGGGCAACCTGTTTTCTCTAGGATCGCTCTTTTGGATTCTAGATATAAACAGTATCAACATGCTGTAATTGGGACCGTAGAAACATCTTTAAATGCTGGCTTAGTATTCTTTACATTTTTCCCAAATTATAATTTGGCCCTTTCTGATCCCCATGCCTTGACAGCTTTAAAAGTCCAACTCCAAATCCTTGGTGCTGAACAAATTTCCACAGCCAAAGTAGCCACCCTTCACTACCAAATTGTCTACCGTCTCCAAAACCATGCTATCAACTTGTCACTACCATGTGTCCAAAATGATGCTTTGTTCATAAAAGCAGACTCTCATAATACTCCCACGTGCATTCACACACCCAAACAACTTTCTAGGAATGATTTGTTAAAATTATTCCCAGAAAAGTGGATCACCAATTATGAGAAGTTGCATGAGACAGTGGAGCCAATTCAAGGTACAGACCCTGTGCATATCAAAAGATCTGATGGATCAGTTGATACGATCTTTAGGAGAAAACAAGAGACTCCTACAATTTTTAATACACAGTTCATGATCAATCCTTAGGATCCAGAAGATAACATCCCTGTAGCCTCTTTTGATAATTCTGGAAGACCAGTCTATGCTTTTAAGCGTAATGGTCACTGTTATTTTGATTATTGTGATTGTGATGATTGTTATGCTGCATCCTACTTTGATGATGATAAAAAGAAAAAGAAGAAGTCTCCAGGAAAAAATAGTGAAAAGGAATTCAGAAGAAGATATGAAGATGGAGATTCGAGCATCTGCACTCTGGGACAACCTTCAGGAAAATATGATTATCTTGTATCATATTCTCCTCCTGCTTGGTACAAACCACCAGCTACTCAAAATATTCCTCCTGAACCTTGCAAACCTCAAATACCTCCTTCCCAGCCAAAACCTAAGACAACTCCTCTCCCATGTTACAAAAAAGCTTTGAAATGGATAAGAAAAGAAAACTCAACTGAGATTCAAAAGCCAAAGTCTTTACCCCAAATCTGTATGTTCCAACCCACAGATTTTCCTCCTTTAGCCAAAGAAACAAAAAACCAAATTACCATGCAACCTTTTATCCTGGAATCAAATATTGTTGATGCAGATGGCAGACCTAGACAAACAACTCCGGCTGAAGCAGTAGTCAACTGGCAGACACAAAATGCTTGTGCTCAAAATCAAAAATTAAAGCTTATTGAAGAAAAGATTGATGGAGTTGCTGAACATATGAATTTGGCAGAAAAAAAGTTCCAGGCCTTTGAAAAACGAATGACAGCCGTTCATACAGAATTACAAAGGCAGATAGAGATGAAGCACCAGGAACTTATGCGAATTATCAGCAACAAAGGCACATTGAATAGCATTTCAATGAAAGAAACAGAAATTTTAAACTTGAAAGCCTAGGTTGACCAACTTGAAAAGGATCTTAAAAGAAAGAAAGAAGAGTTGTCCTCACAAACCTCTTCAAAATCCTTCTCTCCAGATCCTTTGGGTCTTTTGTACAGCCCTTATTCAATTCCCAGTTCACCATACACAGCCTCTTCCACCCAATCTTTATTTCCTGTACCAACAGCCCCCTTGAATATTCCTTCAAATTTTCAAGGATTCAAATCCTCATCAAAAATCCCCTCTCCAACACAGTCCTCTGATGAAACAACAGCAAAGAAAGGAAAAACAGTCCATTTCTCTCAAACTGAGAAACCTAAAACAACACCTTCTGAATCATTACCAAAAAATACCTCACCAACCTCATCACCAAAAGAGCCAGAACACCCTCTAATGATGGTGAACCCTATCTCTTCCTTTTTAGAAAAATGTGCTGAAAATGTCATGCCCAGCTTTTCAATTGAATCTGATTCAAAAGAAAGTCTATCTTCTGAATCTTCAGAAAGTGACTCTGATTCGGATTATGAAATACCCTACCAATTGATGGCTGATGATGCTACATCTTCTAGAGGACCTCAAGTTGAAGAAGTTGATGATCCAGAAGAAGAATATGAACAGCCCAGGACACCGCAGCCAAATCCGCAGACAAATTTCAAAAAAAATACTGGAAATTACTTCACCCTGGATGATATTCCTCCTTCACAATACAGGAATAGATTTCTGAAATTTAGAGCATGGATAGCTGGACAAATGCTTATTCCTGGAGCAGAAATCAGGGTTGTTATTGAAACATTTCTTGCAAAAATGGTGGGAAAGCTAGCAAACTGGTATGCTTCTCTCAATGCTTATGCTAGAACTCAGTTGATGGATGCCACATCACCGGAAGATTTCCTAGGACTCTTGCATTATGAGTTCTTAGGAAAATGGGATGATGATCTTGAAGTTGCACGAAAAGAGTATTACCAGATGAAATGTTGTTCACTACAAAGAAAAGATCTAGAAAGACATTTCCAAAATATGTCTACTAGATTTTACCTGTTAGGAGGCACTGCTAATCCTGATTTAAAACAAGCCTTTTTGGCTTCTATTCCTGAGATCCTTGCCTCTCGAATGTTTTTAATCCTTCAACAATCAAATTACAAAGTTGGAGATGTGCCAATGGGACATTTGTATCAGATCATGATTCAGGCTCATACACAGTTATGTGATCAAAGGAAGATGATTAAACTGTATCTGGGCAGTAAGAAGAATCCTTTAGGAAGACTTTCATGTGATAGGCCTGATTTGCAGATCAAATGCAAAGATATTGATGTTTGTGTTTGTCCATCAAAGAAGAAGAAACATTTCTTCAAACTGAAGAAGAAAGGGAAAAGATCCAAGTTTAAGAAGTGGAAGTATTACAAAAAGAAAAAGTTTCGTGGCAAAGAAAAAACTGACAGATGCTACATCTGTGGGAAAAAGGGTCATTTTGCAAAAAGCTGCCCTTCAAAAACAAAGAAGACTGAGCAAATGATTCAACAAATTCAGCAGATCACTAAAGTAGATTTGAATGATGTTGATCTTGAGTCTCTCTTTTCAGAAGAAGAAGAAGCTTCACCAGAATGTGTTTTTGCTATAGGCCAAGAGACAGACTCAGAAATTTCCAGCTCTGAAACAGAGTCCTGGAATGACCAGTTCTTAATTGGTGATGATAACAGAGACATGATAGCCCTAACTCATGAAAAACATCCAATACCTTTGTTCCTTATCCAAATTTACCCAACCAGCTATTCCAAACCCATAAAACTTGTGGCCTTGATTGACACTGGAGCCAAAACTACCATTCTCAACCCAAAAGCCTTGCCTAAAGAATGTTGGAAACATCATTCTGAGTATTTCTCTACAGCTAATGGAGAATTACTTGAAACTAGCCTTAAAACCAGACACCCAATAAAGATCCAATTCTTTCCAAATTGTTACACCTGGACCCATGTTCTTGGATCCTCTTTACCTGGAAAAGATATTGTCATTGGCTTTGATGTCTATTGGAAGATGAAAGACTTGAGAATTCTTCCAAATGGACTCAAGTTCAAGAAATACTTTCAACCATTCACCAATATTTCATCTATCCTTTTTGTTGACCAAACCATTTCTCAACCAAACCTTCAAACTATTCATGAGTTCTTATTGAAAGAATGCAGTGCTCAGTCTCATACAGAGTTTCTTCAAAAATGCTCATCACCATTGTGGAAAAATGAGGAGTTCTTCATCTCCTTACCTTTCAAACAAAATGAAGACGTCAACCCAACAAAGGCAACTCATCCAGGAATGACTCCCTCTGATCTTAAATTGGCAATTGAAGAATGCAACCAATTGGAAGACCAAGGCCTAGTTACTCCCACAAAATCAGAATGGGCATGCCAAGCTTTTTATGTAAACAAAAGATCAGAACAAGTTCATGGGAAGAAAAGATTGGTGATCGACTATCAGCCTTTGAATTTCTTCCTCAGGGATGATAAATTCCCTTTGCCAGGTATTGGTCTTAATATCAACGGGGGATATCAAGGACCGACATGCATGCCAGATCTCTCTTAAAGTAGTAAAGCATATAAATAACATTTCTAGGTATAAAGGTCTAGCCCAATCTTCAATACCCCAAAGGGCTTCAAAAGTTTAGGCCTGGGCTTTTATAGATATAAATTTCTCATGGTAATAAGTATAGAAATAACATTTCTAAGTATAAAGGTCTAGTTTAATTTTTATTGGCCAAAGTGGGCTTCAAAAGTATGGGCCTAGGCTTTTATAGATAAAAATACCTCATGGCAAAAATCATACAAGCAATTTGGGTAGATCTTAGGGGAAGTAACTAAGGCATTATATGTGGTTAGGGTTCGATGAAAAGTCAAGGTTCCCTTAGCAAGATGCCCTCTTTTAAGACTTGAGTTACAAGCCAAGGTCAAAGGGGCCCAGCAACCTTTGCAAACTCAAAAAAAGACTACCCCTTTTAGGACTTGGGTTACAAACTCTAGTCAGATGAGCCTAGTAATCTCTCTTGAATCGAGTTAAGGCTAAGAGTGATGGTTAGCCAATTTACAACTCTATGAAGCTAGTGGAATCATGGAATCATAAACCAACATCATCGGTTTAATAGGGACATGCAGAATGAATGTAAGAATAAAATAATAATAAATAAAATAACTCTAAAGAACACAAGTAGAATCAGTATCTCTTATCCCTAGTGGAGTTCTTATTGTAGACGACGAGATTTAGCGCGTGCCCAAAATTTTAGAAATTACGACACTATTTACGCTTAAGACCCTAGGGAACACACTACTATGTCACAGAGGCATAGCGTGGACATAAGGAGTCGCCACCTAGGGTAATAACTGGGACAAATCGAAAGGTGGTACCCGATTCTCTAAAAAAAAGCTAGCACCACAACAAGGAGATTCTAGGAACAGAATACTAACTTCTCTTAGTCTCATATTCATTTAGAATTACTTTATAAATTACTATCTTATTCTCTAATTACATGCAATTTTATTTAAACCCAAATTAAACATCCATCTAACCCAAAAAAGGCAACAGGTCATAAAATTACATGTAAAAAATGCATACAAAAGGTAGCGTCCTTAAGTCTAAACTAGGTTAATTTTTAAAAGTTAGCTAATTCTACATATTTTTATTTACAAGTGAATTGGACTAGAGATGGGCTTACATTTTAATTAAATTAGTGAGCCTAAATCTACTTGTTTTAATTAACTAAGGGAATAGGCTTATTGTTTACAAATTTTAAAGAAGAAATTATATTATTAAGTGGGCCTAAGTCAAATTTAATTTTAACTCAAATAAAAATGGAGCCTAAGTCTATTTATTTTAAAAGAAATGAAATTAATGGGCTGAGCTAAATCTAAATTAATTTTAATTACTATAAATGAGCCTAAAGTCTAATTAATTTTTTAAAAAAAGAAATAAAATAAATTAGTGGGCTAAAGTATAAGTTAATTTTATTAATTAAAAGTAGGCCTAAATCTAATTTAACCTAAATGGGCCCAAATTAATTTTAAATTAATTAAAACCTAAAAATTATTTAAAAATCCTATTTATTAAATGAGTTAAAACCTAACGTGAGCATGAGGCCTAAAGAGAACAAAAACATGCAAACAAGCTTAAATAACAAATTAAAGCAAATAATGAATAAAAAACATACATTCAGTGATTTCTAACCTAATTTTAATTTCATGCAACCTAAATTAATCTACACCCATCATTGATTTTATTTGATTTTTACCCAATTGAACCTAAATTACTAATCAATTTTAGTGCAGAGAATATAAAATTCTACTATTTCTCATTATTGGGGCTATTACAAACTACTATACAGAAATTAAAATCAAATTAATTACAACCCAAAACAAAAGCAAATTAAAAGAATGCAGAAATCATAAATCTTAAATCCTATGGAGGTTTTATAAATCTTAATTCATAGCTTTCCATGGATTCTTCAATGTAATCACTATCAAAATCTTATTTCACCAACCTCACCTCCAGAGCACCATAAAAAATCAATAAAAAAAAAATTAATTAGTAACTACTCAATCAAGAAATAAAAAAAAAAAAAGAGTAGAAGATGTTTTGTAAATGTTGTTTAAATGCCCTTCAGATTGAGATTGTCACCGTTTTGAGATGTTTTTTCTTAATCTTCTGGACTTTTAAAAGCAAAGAACGTTTTTTTTTACAGTAGCTAATTAGGATTTTTTTTCTCTCTGATTTTTTCGCAACCCCTCCCCATTGCTTCTCTCAATTTTTTTTCACAAACTCTCCCCTATCTCTCTAGCTACCTTTTGGCTTTTAAAGCCAAACCCAACAACCTCCTACCCCTGCAATCATACAAGGAAGTTGCGTTGGATTTTCAATTTGAATTTTCAAAATTAAGAAAAAAAGATGAGTGATGGAGGTTTTTTTTAAATCAAAGACTCACACACATAACACATGGTGTCCTGGACTAATGAAAAATTAAAAAAAAGATAAAATCATCATAAAAAAAATCACTTTTTAGTAAAAATCGGTATTCCAGAATGCCAATTTTTATCCCGTAATGTCGACTAGCATTGCCTAATGCTGATTGGCATTACCTAGCATTACGTAATGTCGGCTGGCATTACATAATGTCAATCAGCATTACACAATGCCGGCTGACCAATTTTCATTTTTTTAAATTAAATTATAAAAAAAGTCCTTGAAAGTTTATAATTTTAGCAATCACATCCCTAAGAAACCAATTTTACAATTAAATCCACAAAACGTTGCAATTTAGTCCTTCAAATCGCAAAACTCGACACTAGAGATCAATTCTCAATTAGATTTTCATCATAGGGGCTTTCATCACACATGTGCATAATTGCATCCTGAAATTGGGTGCTTATACCCACATAATAAGTTTTTATTAATTATTAACTCAAACAGACCTTAAATTTCATAAAAATACCGATAAATAAAATATTATTAAAAAAACCCTTAACCTTAGATCAACCATTTTCAGAAAAAAAAATTCAAACATCAAACTTTTTTAAACACATAACATCAAAATATAAAAAAACTTTTATATAGAAAAAATTAAAAAAAAAATTTATAAACACTGCTTCCACCAGAATATAAAACTTATTAGTAATACAATTACAAATTATATCGATCAATCATGGGTTATATAAACCCAACTAGAAGAATAAAAGCTTCCACCTTTTAGATCGTTGATTCTTTATACCAATCAAAGCTTCCACCATTTAGATTTTCAATTCAAATGGTGAAAAACCTGCATGGAAACACATCAGAAGACAAAAAGTCTTAAAACACACTTGCATGCAACCATATCGGAAATAGAATCAACATATTCAATGTTAAATCAAAACTAACCTACCAAAAAAAATCAAGATCTATAAATTTGGTTACCCTTTCTTGTTTTTAACATGAAAATAAGAAACTCAAGTGAAGATCAATGGACATTAAGGAGTAGTAGACTAAAACCAACCAGTGTTTGGGATTTTTTTAACAATCAAAGGACAATGAGGATAAGAGCTTCAATGTTTAGGTTTATAAAAGGTATGAGAGGGTTGAATTTATAGTTAGAAAAAAAGAATTTGGGGGAAGAAGTGAGGAGAACCACAGAAACTCAAGGTTTTTATTAAATGAAACAACAACCAAGTTTGTTGTTTTAACTATATATATATATATATATATATTATTTAATCGAAAGTTCAAGCAGGTCAGGGATTGAATTGCCTCGCTTGCCCCGCAAACAGACATCTGAATTTCCCAACCCTCATGGGCCGAGCCGCCAACCGTCCACCGAATTAGGCCAAGTCGACGTACAATCTCAGTTTGGGTTTGGGTCAGTTTTCAGATTCAACCGGGTCTTGCACAAGCCTATTTATGTGTTAAATTATTAAAATTTATAATATTTTTTTATAAAAAAATGTAAAAAATCTTAATTTATCATGCACATGTTTTATTCTATAGAAAACATTTTAATTCCTTTTCATCAAAAATTATATTTTTTATTCTAACTAAAACATTTTTAACTATTTTTTATTTTTTATTTTTTTATTCAATTATTATTATTACTATAGATGTCAAAAATTTATATGTACTCGTAATAAAAATAATAAAATAAAATTATTATAAGAACTTTTCTTATTTTTATATTTAATTGAATTATATTTTTAATTTACTAAAATTATTTAATTTTTTATTTTAAAATATTTATATCATTTACATTCTCACAACTAGTTTTGACTAATTCGAAAAGAAATTGTGAATCATGCCAAAATAAATATGATTGAATACTCTAAATGGAATATGAAGTATATTCCAATTCAACAGAACATAATTGCAATTGTTTAAGATTTATTTAATATGGAAATAGTAAATTAAATGATCATATTATTTAAAGAAAATTAGATTTATTTGAATAAATTTGTAATTTTTTATTGATTGAATGAATTTGTTTTTTTTCATTACCTTTTTTTAAAATTTTTTACTGCACCTATATTTGTATCTCAATAATATTTTTCTTTTTTTGATATGTGATTAATGCACGACATTTATGTAAACTTTTTAAATAATTGAGTGGTTAATAGTAAATGTTAATAACTAAATTTATTTAAAGACATTAAAAAATTTTACTCCACATCATTAATCAATAGGACCTTCCATCCATGTCATTAAAATTTTTTAGAAACATTTAATAAATGTAGGAGTAATATTTTATAAGGGAAAAGGTGCAAATTGGACCTCCACTTTTGCCCTAGTTTCACATTGGGCACTTTGATTTTTTTGATTCACTATTTTGAAAATTTATACCATATTAGACCTTTGTTGAGCACAATTATAAGTTCTGTAACTATTATTTAATAAAATTAAGTACTATAGATTAATAAAAAAATTAATTTTAATGGATACTAGCAAATAAAATTGATAAAGATTTTAGAATATATATATAACATAATTATAAAATTTTAAAAGTTTTTAAACCTATAAAAAAATTTCCTAAATTTTTAAAAATATTACAATTAAGTGATATAAATTTCAAAAAAAATGACCAAATTTATTCGTTAATATAAATAGCGAATTGATAATTAACCTAAAATTTGATTAATGGTTGAATAAAAAAATTAAAATTTAAAAATTTATTTATCAGTGTAAATTTTTAAACCTACACAATAATTGATGAATAAAAATTTTTATTCAACAATTAAAATCAAATTTTAGGTCAATTATCATTTCACTATTTATATTATCAAATACTTTTGGTGTTGATTGTAAAATTTTAAAAAATTTAAGAAAATTTTTAAAAATTATTTTATAGGTTTAAAAGCTTTTAAAATTATATATATATATATATATATATATATATATATATATATATATATATATATTATTAATTTTATTTATTATTATCCATTAAAATTAATTTTTTATTAATTTATAAAATTTAATTGTACTAAAAAAAGTTATAGGACTTGATTGTACTCAACAAATGTCCAATATGGTCTAAATTTCCAAAATAAAACTTCCAATTTGGCTTAAAAAATCAAAAGGTCCAATATGAAATTAGAGCAAAATGTGAGGGTTCAATTTGTACCGTTTCCCTATTTTATAATAATATATTTACGTGTTAGAATAAGGTAATATAATAGTATTATATACTTATTTTTGTGATATTTATTAAATTTTATTTAAGAAAATTTATTATATATAATAGTCTAGGCAAATTATAAAAAAATAATTCATCAACTTTAGCGCTTTTGGCAAAGTTGACATGTCTTGTTAATTGTGGCAATGTCATTTATTAACTTTTTAATTTTTACAATGCTATGCACCAGTTAAAAATTCGATAAAACCCTACTGATGTGGCCATTGAGTCGACAATATCAAAACACATAGTTTTGACTATTTGCAAAAATATACACTCACTTAGATATTTTTTACAATATAATTATGACCTATTAAATTTGACAAATTAAAATGTAATTTTTTATTTAATTTATATTTTTTCAATTAATGCATGTACAACAAATATTTAAATAATGAGAATCAAAAATTGATTTTTCTAATTAAATAAAATATAAATTTAATTGTTTATTTTTATGTAATAAACATGTAATTGATACATTCAAATTGATATGTATTGAGTTAATTTAGATTAAATTAATATTTTGAAATATTTAAAATTTAAATTAAACTATTTTTAAAACATACATATTAACTAAATTTTCTAATTAAATTATGCATGAAGTAATTAATGATTCATATATTTTCATTGAAATTAAATCTTACTTTTTTTTTATATATGAATTGATAGTAATGAACTAATTTTTTAATTAATAACTGTATTATTATATTTTATATGAATAAATAGTAAACTTTTTTAAAATATATTTTGTTTGCAGTTTTATGTATGATACAAATGTTTAAAATATTCAAATTAAATTGCTGAAATATTTAAATATTTTCTTTTTCATATTTGATTAAATCAAATTATTTTCAAAATAAAATTTAACTCAACTAACAAAAATATGCACATGTTAATTTGAATGTATCAAATAAATTTTCATTAAGAAATAAAAATAATAATTTATTTAATTAGAAAAATTAATTTTAATTTCTCATTACTCATATATTTGTTTTACATGCTTCAATTGAAAAATATAAATTAAGTAAGAAATAAAAATATGTATTACTTGTTGTAAATACTCAATTTCGGGATGATAAAGTATGGATGCAACAGAGGATTTGGATGATGAAAATGTTATAAATAGGTTTTCAATGCTTGAAGTTTGAAACCTCAAAAGTCTAAATATATTTTCAAAAGAGTTTAATTAGTTTTTTAAAAGACTTTATTATAATTTTTAGGACTTAATTGAAAATTTTAAATTCTTTTAGGATTTTTTTGTAATTAAAAGTAAAAAAAGATCGAAATTCTATAATTCTAACTAGAATTACACAATTTCGATCGGAATTATACGTTTTCCATCCGTTTTTCGTATTTTTACAGAAAATAAAAAATATGTTTCCTCAATTTTGATTGCTTAAAAATTTTCTTAAATTCCTTTTTAAGATTTATCTAGATTTTCAGGAAATAAAATCCTTTTAAAATTGAAACTCTTTCAGCACGTGACCTAGGGTTTTTCTATAAAACCTAGCTAAAGCTCTTTTAGAGGGGGCTCCCTCTTTTCTTGGAAACTTTTCTTTTTCTAGGCAGTACACAAAAATACTTTTATGTAACTTATTCTGTTTTAAAGCAAGGAGCAATAGATTTTTGAGAAAAAGAAAAATAAGTTTTTTAAAGATCTATTTAATAAATAACGGTGATCTTACTAGTCTAAGGGGTGAACCCACGTTGCATCCATAATCATCATCTCCTTCTTTACTTTCTATTTTTTATTTTATTATTTTGCTTCTATTGAATTTTAGCTTTACTCAATTTTTATTTTTATTTTGTTTATTCACTAACCATTGTTTATTTTTGTGTTGTTGATTATGAAGGGGATTAAATGATGATCCTACTTGGAGAGCGAAACCCATGAAGGTTCATAGAATATTATGAATTGAACCTTATAGCTAAATATAGTTTCTAGGTTTTTTTATTTAGTTGTTTATTATTTTTTTTATTATCTTTGGGATTGTATTAATTTTTTTCTTTTCTTGTTATTTTCAATATATCATTGTAATAGCCCCAATAGTGGGAATAATGAAATCATGTGTGTGTGATTGGGTGTTTTATTTAATTAATCGGTTAGTAAAATTATGGTTTTAATCAGGTAATTAATTAAAATTAATGGCTGTAGAAATCATTAGGTTGTTTAATTAAAATTGGATTGGATTTAAGTGGTTATAATTAGGGTTGCTTGTTAACTATTTATTTGTTGTTCATGGTCATTTTAATTAAATTATTTTTTAGAAGAAATAAATTTGATTAATTGTTTGATCTTTTATTTGATTGTTTTGATGTATTTTTATTGTTTTTGAGCTTGTTTGTTTATGTGTTTTGGGCCTTAAGCCCATGATAGGCTCTAATCCATTTAAATAAATTTAGGTTTAGATTTTAATTAATTGAAATACATTTTAGACCCATAATTAATTGGAAATTAGGTTAGAAATAACTTAGGCTCATTTAGTTAATTAGACATATGACTACCTAATTTAATTAATTTAGTTAGCCTATTTAATTTAAGTCTTTTCCATTATTTGTAGACTTAATATCACTTTAGAATTAAAATAAATAGACTTAGGTTCACTTAAATAAAATTGAATAGGAATTAGGCCCATTAGTCCTTAGGCTCACTTGTAAATTAAAATATGTAGATTTAGCCCATTTAATTAAAATCAATGTAGATTAGACTGACTAAGGGATTGTTGATTCAAATGAGTGCATTATGTATGTGTATTTTTCATGACTAGTATGCCTAGAGTTTTATACAAAATTGCATGTAAATAGAGAATAAGATAGTAATTCATAAAGTAATTCTAAAAGAACACAAGAATGAAAGAAGTTGGTATTCTGTATCTAGAATATCCTCGTTGTGGTGTTGGCTTTCTTTTAGAGAATCGAGTACCACCATTTTTTGATTTGTCCCAATTATTACCCTAGATGGCGACTCCTCATCTCCACGTCATGTCTTTGTGACAATAGTTAGTATGTTCTCTAGAGCGTTAAACTCAAACAGTGTCGCAGTTGCTAAGATCTTGGGTGCGCGCTATACCCCGCCGTCTACAATTGGTGAAATTTAATAAGTCGTGGTGAAATTGTAAAAAAATATCAAAGGTCATGTTTTTCTTTTGCAAATAGTCAAAATGATATATTTTGACGTGAGACTTATGTGAATCGACTCAAATTTTTCTAGTAACCATGTCGACAAAGTTTTAGCTGGTGTATGAAATCACAAAAAAAAAATAAAAAGATAATAAATAACATTGTTAAAATTAAAAAGATATGTAAAATTTGCCAAAAAAACTAAAGCTCATGCATTTTTTTTAATTTGCCCTAATAGTAAAACGTATCACAATAAACTATTGTTAATGTTGCAATATATGAATAACAACAAATTATGAAAATATTATTTTAATAAATAGTTACATTTAATTCAGTAACATTTAAGCAACATTTATAAAAATTGTAGGTATGAATTTATGATATTTTTTGGCTTATTGTGTGTATATATATATATATATATATATATATATATATATATAAGTAATTTTGAATTTGTGAACATTATATATTAATTATGTGTTATATTTTTATTAATTAAGTAACGTATCTTTCTTAAATACATGAAGTGGTGTTGAATTACCTTTAAGAATCATAGAATGAGAAGTTTCACATTCAAACTCAAATTTCAAATTCGATCTCAATTGATGTTCTAAGTTTTTAGACTATATTTTCTTATCAATTTTTAATCAAGACAACATTGTTTTATTTAAACTTGAATTTACAATTTTAACATAGCCAATGCTATTAGCTTAAAAATTAGGTTCTCTCCTCAACTTTATCTAGAAAAATTTTAAATTCTTTGTAAAAAATTAACTCATGTTAGAATATTTCTAATTACAACCACAGTTAACAATATTTATTGTTCTTTTATTCCAAAAAGAACATTAAATAAACGTATTATATCTATGTCCAAACGAAATTAGTTTTTTTTTTTTTTAATTTAAATTGATCTTTTCTTAGGAAAATGATATTGTTATGCAATATCCTTCACAATAAATTTGTACAAAATCATAATATATTATCCAATTAAGAAACTATAACGCAAATATTGACCTACAAATCATATTTTGAATTCTATTACCCTGTTGCTATATATATATATATATATATATATATATATATATATATAAGAGGAAGATTACCCACGTTGCGCCACGGGTAGTACAAATGATTTTTATTTAAATAATGTTATTTTCCTTAAAAATAACAAAATATATAATAATTTCATAATAAATTTATTATTAAACATAATAATTATTAAATTCACACATGCAAATACCCAAAAAAAACCACAGATCAAACAATTCATAATGAGTACATTATAAAATAAAAAGTGCATAAGATTAGTTAATTGTTCAAAAAACAAAAGGGAATAGCATCAGTTTGCGGAAGAGTCATGAACTCTAAAAAAAAAGGTAATTTTAAAAATAATGCTATGCAACAATTAGAATGGACATATAATTTTTTTTCAAAGAATAACCTGTTGCACGCCTTCTTGACGGTCGATTCATCTAGAAACACACCGACTTGCGAGTACCTATTGAGATTGAAGTCATTGAAACCTCTAAGAGCATATCAAGTCAAAAAATGGAAGGCACAAAACAGGTACATTTAATATATACATGGGCCAACAAACTAAAGGTGGGAAACAATATGCAAGAATTAAAAGAACAAAAGCAAAGTAAAAACAGATGGTGTGATGGCATTAATGACAAACAAACTATATTTATAGGCGGTATAAACGAAAAATGTAACTTTAGTTAAGTAATCCCTAATTAAGCATCAATAGGGAGCTATGAGTGTAGACTAATCTATTTTAGAGATGCATTTAATGCAATCTTAGAAAGCATATCCAAATCATATCACAACATACTAGAGGCACATTAATTTCTCTCCATTCTCCAATAAAAGCAATGATGACATGACATCAGATATCTTAAATAAAATAATGACACATCAGCAAACCATAAAATAATAAGAGCTGGCAAAGTCTTTGCCCCAAAAGAATGGCATATTTTTAGGGATGATTGTTATTTATCCCATGTATTTTGGCCTATTATATTATTTCATCTCAAATATTTGAAAAAATATTTATGTATTCTTGATATTTACAACAGTCAACACTCATCAGTCCTTCTTTAAGAATAACATAGTATACGATTGTGCAAATGTTAGAGATAAATAAATATTTTTCAAATGTCAGGGATGAAGTAGTGTAATAAGCCAAAACACAAAGGGCAAATAGAAATTCTCCCTTTTTTTTATCCAAAAAATTCCCAATAATGAAATAGCTATATATTTTATGACAGGACCCGGGTTTGCTAAAAGCATAGCATTTAATGTTCACCTTAAATTCCAATGTAGTTCTAAAGAAATTCAATCTAAACAAAGAAAAGTGAGCAAACTATTTAAATATTTGGTTCCCAAGTAAAACAAAGGCTACAACTAAAATAACTACAAAAGCAATCCATAAAAAATCAAATAGAAAATATAAAATCTGGTTTCCATGAGGCCAAATTGGCCTATGTTTTTGTTCTTTTTTTTTTTTAAAAAAAAAGAAAAATATACTATGGATCAATTAATGTTTCATTACAATGGAACAGTGCAATAATGATTTTTGTTTAAAAAAAAATGCTTACCCCTTGATTTTCTCAAAACCATTCATGTGACAGACTAGATCCAACCCAAGTATTTTTCAAAAAAACCCAAACCACATAGCCAAACAATGAGGTGGAAAACAAACATGAACTTGACTATAATTCAGAGATGGACATATAGTAATAAAACAACCAAAGATGCACATGGCAAGGGACATGCAAGGGAATAAAGGCAAAAAAAAACATATTGAAGCAAAATCGAACATGTAAGGGATTCAAGAGGCGGCTGAAGTTTGCCCAAGCAGATAGAAGTAAAAAATAATTTATAAAGACAAAATCTCCATAATGAACATGCAATCAAAAGCACATCATGAATAAAGATAAAATACATGCAAAGAAAGAAGCACATCATAGAACACAATAAAAAATAATAAAATGTAATAACCCGAGTTTTTAAATATTTTTATATTTTATCGGGATATGCAGTGTTAATAAATTTTTAATATATATTTGATTATTTAGTTATTTTATTAATAATTAATGTTATTTTAAGTTTATTTAAAGTTTTTCACGTAAATTTTTCCTGAAACCTATTATTTTGGAAAATAATATTTTATTGATTAATGTTATTTTATTTTATTTTATTAAATTGCATGGTTTCATGCATGATTAATATTTTGTATATTAATATATATTCATATACATGCATATATATATTATTATAATTATTAGGGTTATTTTATTTATATGTGTGTATATATATATATATATATATATATATATATATATATATATATATATATAATGTGTGGTGTGTGTTAAGGTGTATATATATATTATTATTTGATTAAATTATTAAAGTTAAAGTTAAGTTTTAATATATATATATATATATATATATATATATATATATGCATACAAAATAAAAATAAAACCTATCTTCTTCCTCTCACCCCCGACGACCCCCCCTTACCTCTGCAATGTCGATCAGAGGCCGTCAGAGTGCCTCCCGACGTGCCACCATCATCTTCAGCAGCTCTGCCGTCTCTATCATCTTCTCCGACGCCGTTTGCAACCTGTGAAGTTGAAAATTACCGAAACCGTCCTCTGCGCCCTTCACCAACTTTTCAACCACCAAATTCGGTGATTCCGGTGCCATTGAGCTCCTCGAACTCCATAGAAGCCAATTCCAAGCTTCCTTTAGCTTGAAACTTGATTTGGTAAAGATTTGAGCTTGATTTCAATTTCGACCTCTTTTGTTTCTTGATTTTTTTGAACTTCGATTTTTGATATTCAAGCTTAATTCCTTCACAAAATTTGTTTCTACTAGCTCAATCTACACTCTAGAATTTTTGTAGAATTTTTGAAATTTATTTTGATTTTTATGAATTTTTTTATTATTTTCTAATTTTCGCAAATTAATTAAAATTAATTATAGAATTATAGAATTGTGGAATTGTGGAATTGTGATTTTTAGTATTTATGGTGGTTGAAAATAATTATAGAATTTAATTTATAATTTTTTGTGATTTTTGTGTAATTAATATAATTTTATTTAGTTTATGTGAATTTTGGAAATATAGGTTGTATGTGTATTTTGTTAAAATTAATTGGTTAATTGAGTATAATTGTTGATTTTATTGAATTATATGTTGATAAAATAATTTTAGAGTAATTATACAATTTTTAGTGAATATTTGAGTAATTATAGTATATTATGTGAATTTTTATATATTAGGGGTATTTTGGTAATTTGATAGTAATGTTAGCTAAATGTTAAATTTAATTGGTTTTAATAATTATTTGAAGAATAAAAATGATTTTTATAAATGATTTTTTATTTTTAACTAAGTAAAACTATTTTTGAAAATTATTTTCAAATTATATATAATATACTATTTTTGTAAATAAATGGGTTTTTAGTAATTTTTAATATGTTTTTGGACTAATTATGTAAATTTGGATTTATAAAATGAATTTCTATTAATATTGGTGTATTTATCATGAAATAACGGTTTGTAATAATATTATATTAATATTAGGGTTTTTAACTAAATATCAGTGAAATAATTATTTTTAATATTTAAACATGTAGATTTCTATATTTTGGTATAAAACGGTATTTTTGGTATTTATGAAATTTTAATGTATTTTGTGTATATCTTGTGAATTATGAACCTCGGTCGGTGGGAATTGTAGTTTGAGATCTGACCGAGGGGTTATGAGAATATTCTGTTTCGAAGTGTGTTTTCTTGCAGGACCGGCTCTACTTTCTGAGTAAAGAGATGTCTATTTTACAGAGGAGGTTCTGCCGAATTTTCAGTAGATTTCTCATAAAACGTGACATCAGGTCTGATTTTGTATCTGTCTATGTCTAGAATTCTAGATCGAGTCTCTAGAAGTTAAGTTAGATTTGTTTTGATTTCGTGTTATGATTTGATTATTTAGTTGCGCTGAGACCGAGACCTAGTGGACCAGGCCGTTGGACCCGTCTCGTGGAGCACACAACTGTGAGTTGCTATTTTATATATGTTTGTATTTAGATTGCATGTTTTAGAAATATATGTTTTAATTGCATGATTTATGCATAAATTGTTTTAATAAATGATTAGTATATTTTAGGTATATTTTTAGTATTTTTTTGGTATACTTTGAAATAAATGCATGTTTTACTCTTGATTTATACCTAAATTATTTATTTGTATAAATATGGTTTATTTTTTATTTATTTTATAATTGAACTGAATTTATCTGACATATATATACTCAAAATATACTTAGTTTATTTTTGATATATTTCTAGTATATATATGGTTTATATTGCCATTTAATTTGATATCATGCATTATTTATTTTTTGAATGTATGAGTATATTTTAATGAAGGATATCGATAGAACGTGCTTCCTAATGGGCAGCACTAGGATCGAGTACGTACCGGTACGATGATAGAATTTAGGTTAAATTACTAACCTATTTGTGGATTATGACTTGATTGATTTGATTTGATTAACGTGAGATGAGATTTGAGAGTGTGATTGCTGGAGCTCAGTTGACCAAGTGTCTCGGGGCCAATCACACTGACAGTCAGACCGCTGGAGCTCAGTTGACTTAGTGTCTCAGGGCCAGTCTATTGTTCAAATGGAATAAGTGAATTTATTTGAAATAAGTAAACCTGTATGGCTAGAGTGTTATCTATTACGATTTGAGATTGTGATCATTTATGGTTCTATTTGATCCTTCATAAACTGATATTTTTCAGTATTATATATAAAGTGATTTCAACATCTGTGTGTATTTGCCTGTATATATATTTATTATATATTTTATTGAGTGTCTGAATTTGACATTTAGTTATGCATGTATATATATTATAACAATTCACTCAGTGAGGTCTGACTCCCCTATGTTGATATTTTTTCCAGGAGAGTCTTTGTCTTCAGACCTCAACAGTAGACCTGTCCGTCGGATTTCTTTCACTTTGGCCTTATTATGTAAACTGCTTACTTGAGTTTATTTTATACTTTAGACACTACAGTAGTTGTTGTACTTTAATCTGTTATGAGTTGTATTTATAATTATATACGTATGAGATTTAAATTTCAGAATGTTAAATTGAAAATTGTACTGAAAGATGTTATTATATATAAGGATGGATTTTTTTTTCTATGTTATTAAGTGAGCTGTGAAATTATTATTTTATATTCAAAATTTAATTTCCGCAGCACAAATATTTTATTTATTTTATTATATTGCATGCTTTTATTTTTTTAGGCTTACTACGGGTTCCGGATTTGGAAAAATTCCTGTTCCCTAGCGTCGGTCATGGTCCCCTATTTTGGGTCGTGACATAAAAACATAAAATGAAACACACAAAGAAAAATGGTAAAAAAATGTAGCACTAAAATTAAAGTGTTCAGCAATCTTCCTTACTCCCTCTTTTGAAAAAATCATGAAGAATTTTTAAATGCATGTTGAACCACACCAAACAATTTTGCCCAATTTTTTGCAAAATATAGAGGAAGAAGCCAAAACCACCTAAAAACAAAAATAGCAAAATGTAATCAACTATAAATCAAGATGCATTTCACTCTATTAGAAAAAAAATGAAATGTAGTAGAAAAAGTAGCAAAGTAGAGGTATTGCCATACAAACATAAGAGAAAAAAGAGAAAGGATGGCTGGAAGATGAAGAGAAGAGCCAGGGGGTTAAAGCGACTATGAGATAGAGAAAGATGAAAAGGGCTATGTCAAAGCCAAAAGAAGGAGAGAGCTGTTGAAAATAGAAGAGCAAGAGGTGTCCAAAAAATTCATTTTAACCTTAAAACTCGCATGTTGATCATTATAGCACTTGAAACTTCTCCTTCTCCAATCACTGGCCAAACGACTCCATTTGCCATAAAATTTTAACCAAAAATCCTTCTTAACCTCCTCTACATCTCAATAATTTTTATTTTATGAAAATTGACCCAGATTTATTAAGTGAAACCTCTGAAATTTGACCTAATATTTTGGCATTTAAACCACTATTTTTTATGTCTTTCAGTGGCTGTAATCATTACCATTGGACTCATCTTGCTGTTAGGAATTTTTAGAGACCAACCACGCATCCGGGTGTTACCGTTTGATGTTTCACCAGAGCTTAATTAGTAAATTTCTATGTTTGAACCAATCTATTAATTCAACTATTGATTTAAGTGGTTGTGCATGTTTTTAGCTTCCCTTTAGTGCTGTGAACATATAGATATATATGCTTTGTGTAAAATACATTTTGGTGAGAAATGGTGACCAGCTTGGAAAATTATGATTTTATTTTTAATAAATAGCATAAATTATGAGGATTAATTTTTGTAACTATAGTTAGGTTTGATTCCTCATGAATTTTGAGATAAAAATCCCGAAAGCGTTTAGGTGGAAATTTCCCAATTTCCATTTAAATTGTCTTAACTTATCAAAATTAATTATTTCAGCCTCAAATGTCATATTTAGGGTGTTTTCAAATCAATTTTATTAATTCCTTAATTTTAGTAATCTTTCTAGGGTTTTTGTGAATTTATTTGTTATATATATGCATATATTTTAAATAAATATTATTTATTATAGAGAATATCGAAGTGAGAATATTAGAGATTAGGTGAATGAGGACACGTCAGCCGGCTAGCTCCACTTATAAGTTAATATTTTGAAGTGTATATTAATTTCAGTATTTAGTAAATGTTGAATTTGATATATTATTTATGTTTTGAATATTATTAAGGTTATAATGTTGTTACTATTGTTTGTATGATGATTTTTGGTAAAGATATTATTGTGGAGAATAAACACGAATATTTTTATTTTTATTTTATGACACTCTTTAAAATTTGTTGCATATTATTTATACAAAGAGTTTTTAAAAAATATTGGTAGAACGAGTTGTCTGATGGGTGTCATCAGGACTGTGTGTACACGGGTATTGATCTTTGAGTTGGGCTTTTATTGGATATGTGAAAAGTTCGGTTAATGCGTAGCTCTTGGGCATATTATGTGAAAAGACTGTATTGATGCATAACTCTCAGGCGTATTGTGATCAAAGGCTTGGTTAATATATAGCTCTCGAAAATCGCCAGTAAATATTAGAATAAATGACTGACTACGATTGGTATCTCGGTGGATGCTTAGCTCTCAGGAATCGTCATTCATTGGATTAAAAGAGCAAAATGGTTATTAGGTTTGTGGTTAGGGTTCTACAATAATTTTCCAATTAGTTATTTTTCTTTATGTTGGACTTATTCTTCAGCGGCTACTTTATGTAGGTCATTGTAACGTTATTAATATTGTGGAATAATTTTAGCTAATCTAGACACCAAAGTAGATTGGAAGAATTGTTGTTATTGGTTTTGTATTAGTATTATATTTCATGATAATATGTACTTTAATATACTTAAGTTGAGATGTTTATGAATATGGTGACATTGGAGTAGTAGTGATTGATATGTATTATTAAAAGTTCCATTTGCATTTTACAGGTTTTGGTTTATTCCTGGTACAGAGGAAACTTTGCCAGATTTGTTAAAAATTTAAAGTGAGTTAATTTTATTATAATAAATCTTTTAGGCTTACTACAAGTTTTAGAATCTTTATGCTTTCCCATTCCCTAGTGTCGATTATAAGCCCATGGGGTTAGGTTTGTGGTAGTTTTCTTGAATTGGCTTTTATTTTTTCAAACTAGCTTTAATTAATGGTGGCACATTCTGTAATTATATGCAAAATCGATAGGCAATTTTTTTTTCAACCTGGGTTCAAATAATGGTGGTATATCCTATAATTAAATGTAAAATTGATGCCTTTAAATTACACTGTAAATGAACAATGTAATTTTTGTTTCACCTTTATATATATTAATAGATTCTTAACTTTAAATCATTACCATAAAAAACTAATATCTTTAGGCCTTAATTAATATAAGCCATTAGATTTATAAAATTATCCTTTACATGCATGTGTATCTATATTATTGAAGTTTAATCAATTTCCAATTAATGGTTTGAGGGGCTAAAGTTCCCTCTATTTTCCATGCAGCCACTAGAGTCTCATCCGCCATCTGCAATCGATCGTCCTACCTCTCATCTCCTTAGTGATGATTGTGTTGCTCATTCTATGCTATTCTCTCCTTATTGTTTTCTTTAGAATAATTCCTATGCACCTGCGCATGACGTGATCCTTTCCACTACCTCACAACCCAAGACTTTACATCAGTGGTTGCTGGCAGTTTTGCAGACCCTCTTCCAATGCCTTCTATCCCTAAACAGGGAGCATTCCAAACAATAAAGGTCAATTCTATAGCATATCAGAAATGACTTGAACTTTGCCAACACCCATAAATTACCCGCGTTGTACGTAATAAAGGAGAGACTCTATGGACTCTCCTTCAGCTATAGGAAAATTTTTTAGATATCTAGAATTTATAGGAAAAATAATGACTAATTTCTTTAAGTTGTGGTTTTCATTAAGTTCTCCTACAATCCATCAAAGCCAAAGATATTGTCTGGAATTGGGGAACAATTTTGCTTAAGCCTGGTATATTACGTATTCAACAATGGACTCCAAGTTTTGACCTATACAAGGAAAAATCCACTTCAACATAGCTATAGATTCAGTTTTATCATCTTCCTTGGGAGTTTTAGGATCCCCATATCTTAGTTAACATAGCCCATAATATTGGATCTCCAATTAGAATTGACAAAGATATTATTGATGGGGACTTTGGGCATTTTGCTTGAATTTAGTTGATGTTGACCTTGCAAAATAGCTATAGAATTTATTGATTTTTTACTATAATAGAACTTTGTTTGACATTGATGTTATGTATGAAAATCTCTCGGCTTTTTTCCATTCATGTAATTCTATAGGACATGTTGCTTCATCATCTCGTTTAACCAAACACCAGGATAATTCATAGGTTTTGCAATTTCAATTAGGCAAATGAGAGGTTTCACGAGGTTTATCACGTACTAGGCAAGTGGGGCATTTGAAATGAAATTTTAATACTCCAGTTAGCAAACCTCTTAATAATGTATACAAGTCCCTTGTGCATGAAAATTCTATTCTACTAAACCCTAGGCACATTCTATAATTAAATGATGTAGTTAATGATAATACTATGATAAGACCTCTTTTACTTGAGGCTTTAGCTGATAATTTGGTGAAAGTTATCACTCATGGTGGTATGGCAGATGGAAGTAAAGTGGATGCACTCTTAGAGGTAGAATTTAGTTCAAATACTTCTTTTAACAAATAATTAGCTTCTCAGGAGATGAATGTAGTCACATGCAAATTTTAGGTAGACTTAGCGAATAAAGAGGAAAATTAGGAAATTGCCACTGCCAAGAAGAAGAAGCGAGGAAAAAAGGAACTGCTTCCTAGTAATAGACCTCAAACGAGGTCAGTCTCCTAATCTTCCCCTTGAATGTTTTTTATTGGAATTATAGAGGGTTGGGCAACCATACTACACATCATATTTCATTTAATTATTATTGATCCCTTCATCCTATTTTTGTTTGTTTGACTGAACCTAAGGTGGTGTTTGATTCCATTAGTAGTAGTTATTAGAAATCTCTAAATTTATCTTTTGTTACTACAATTACTTCTACTTTACCAAACATGTGGATTCTTATATCCAATGATGTAGGGGTAGTAACAATGATGTTCTTTCTAGTTCTAAGCAGCATATCATTATTCAATGCTGTTTATATAATTGACTTCAGACTATTACTTGTGTTTATGTAAACATTTTGACTTCTATTCTTCATCAGTTATAATCAGAATTAGATTATATCTCTATTTTAATTTCCTCTAGTTGGTTTATTCTAGGAGATTTTAATTCTTGTTTTAGGGCTAATGAAAAGTTGGGTCACCCTTCTAATGCTCGTTCTTGCCAGGATTTTATTTCTACTATGGCTAAGTGTTCCCTCACTAATCTTAACACAAAAGGTCCTCTCTTTACTTGGATGAATAAATGACAAGGAGCTAATCAAGTTGACATTTGGCTTAATCGGGTTTTTTGTTCTAATATTTCTTTTTTGAATTGGAGATCCATTAAGTGTCATGCTCTTGTACGCCATTGCTCTTATCATAATCCTATATACTTGACCTGTCGTCAGCTTGACTTAAGACCTCGGCCTTTTTGCTTTCTTTCTATGTGGACTTCTCATGATAGTTTTATACATTTGGTCAAGGTTTTTAGGACCTCCATTTCTTATTCAGGTCATTCAATGTATTCCATGATGCACAAATTAAAGCTTTTAAGATCCTTTTTATGTCAATGGAATAGGAATGTTTTTGGGAATTTAGATCATCTCATTACTCAAGCTAAGCATTCTTTACTCAATATTTTGCATGAAATTGAAGTTAAGGGTTTTTCTAATATTCTTCATAGTAGAGAACTTATTGTGCATAAAAAGCTCTCTCTACAGCTTTCCAGGTAAGAAGCTTTATTAAAAGATAAGTGTTGTATCCGTTAAGTAAAAAATGGTGATAGAAACTCAAAGTTCTATCATAGTTTATTGGCTCATCGTCGTACTTAATCTTTAGGCTCTTCTTTATTTTTTTTAGGAAAATAGGCTCTTCTTTATTAGTTGCTGGTGTTTTAGAGATAAATAATGTTGTTATTAATGAGCATATTGTTTAGTTTTACTATTCCTTGGTTGCTTCACACCGTACTCTCATGGATTTATTAGGCATTAAGGAGGTCATTCCTCTGCTTGTTACAGAGGCAAATAATCTAGCTCTTACGTTGATGCCCTCTCATGAGCAAATTCAATTAGTGGTTTTTAAGATGAACAATCATAGTGCTCCTGGCCCTAATGGCTTTACAAGTCATTTTTCTTGTTCTTACTGGGATATTATTGGACTGGACCTTTGTAATGTTATCCGCTTTTTCTTCTTTTTAGGTTCTTTGTGCCCTGGTATTAACTCTAATCTCATAGTGCTAATTCCAAAAGTTCATCGTGCTAATTCTAAAAGTTCCTGGTGCTAATTCTAAAATTTCCTAGTGCTTTATATTTAAGGTTATTACAAAAATTTTGGCAGATCGTCTTGCTACTATTGCCTTTAAAATTATTTTTGATTAGTAATTTAGGTTTATTAAGGGTAGACATATTGAGGATGGCATTATTGTTGCTTTAAAATATTTTAATATCATGAATGGAAATTTTTAGGGAGGTAACATGGCCATGAAGATTGATATTAAAAAAGCTTTTGATTTTAGGGAGTGAGACTTCATTCATGCGTTCTTACTTAATTTTGGTTTTTCTTCTAAGTTTTGTAATTAGATTTAGACTACTTTTTACTCAGCTAGGTTATCTATTCTAATTAATGGCAGTCAGCCTAGTTATTTTTCTATTTCTTGTGGTGTGCATCAGGGTGATCCCCTCTCTCCTTTGCTCTTTTGTCTTGCGGAGGAATTTTTAAGTAGAAAGCTTTCTTTTTTACTACATTCTGATTGCTTAATCCTACGTTCAGTAATGGTAATATTGTTTACCCAACTCATTTACTTTATGTTGATGATGTTCTTATTTTTTATAAAGCCACTCGCTCCATTATTGATTTGTTGACTAATATTTTTAAGGAGTATGGTTTTTTATCTAGCCAAAAAGTAAATTAGGATAAATCTGAGATGTTTTTGAGTAGTGGTATTTCTACTAGTCGTGCGATCTCTCTTCGTTCCTGAGTTGGCATACGTGCTGGTAATTTCCCTTTTACTTACCTGGGTATTCCTATATTTGTTGGTGCTCCGAAGCCTCATTGGCTTAAGCTAATTACTGATAGAATTATTCTTAAAATGGATTCTTGGAAAGGTCACTCTCTTTTTATGTCAGGTCATTTAGCTCTTATCAAGTCCACCATTTTATGGGTTGTTGTTACATAATTTTATTATTTATAAATGGCCAAGTTCAATTCTTAAAGTGTTAGAAAAAGCAATTTAGAATTTCTTATGGACTGGCTCCATTCATGATAAAAAAGCTAGTTTATGTTGCTTAGGATAAGTGTTGTTCTCCTTTTAAAGACATTGGAATTGGTTTAAAGCACCTTTATTATTTTAATAAGGCACTTCTTAATAAGGTTGCTTGGAAGCTCTCCTCTAGTTCTAATTTTGTTTATAATTTTTTGAGGTTGAGATTTCTTATATTTGGTTCCTTAAGGGCCTCCTTCATTTGTTCTTCTACGTGACCTTCTATTAAGGACATTTATAATGATTTATAGAATACTTCTCAATGGTTGCCATATACTGCTTCCACTTTTAATTTTTGGACTTCTCATTTCATGGGTTATTCTATTGCGAATAAGGTAGGAATCCTTTTGTCTATTCATAAAAAGCTTATAGCCTCTATTTTGGATTTTTATTAGAAGGGTTCTTAGCATTTTTATGAGGATTTTACTATTTTTTATCCTGATGTGGTAGACAATCTAAACCAGGTTATTTTTTTTGCCACTCAAAAAGATTTATTTGTTTAGCAATTTTCTTCTAATGGTGTTTTTGCTAGCAAGTGGGCTTATGATTTCTATCGGACCTCTAGTCCCAAGGTTGCTTAAGGAAATGAATTATGGAGGCAATTTATTCCTCCTTCATATTCTTTCTCATATTGATGGGCATTCCACCATTTTTTGCAATCGGATGATAGGCTTCAATGCAAAAGATTTCATGTAGTTTCATATTATCGATTATGCTTTAGTGCACTTGAAATAATTGCCCATGTTTTGGTTTCATGCCCTTATGCTTCTGCTCTTTGGTAATCCTTGTAAGATATATTTCAAGTCTGTTTTTTAGTTTTTGGCTCTCCAAATGATCTTTATAAGTTCACTATGTTTGTCTCTTTTTCGACTTAAATAATAACTCTTTGGTGGGTAGGCATGCTCTTATCTTTTAGATTCTTTGGCATGCACACAATTAGATTACTTTTAAAGGTTACTTTCTTCCCATTCACACTTCCATTCATTATCTTTGCAAATTTATTAAAGAAATAGAGGTGTTTAAGGTTGACTATATGCATAACACCCAAAATGACTTTTTGATCGTTCAGTGTCTTTAGGTTAATGGAATAGTAAAGTTTGCCCCTATTCTTCATGAAGTTTATTAGGTCTCTCCTCCATACTACTGGTTTAAAGTTAACATCGATGGAGCTGCCAAAGGCTGCCCAGCCCTTGCCTGTGCTGGTGGCATTTTCTTGGCTTTGGAATGGTTTAGTTCTTAGTTCATTTGATGTGCCATTAGGTTTTAAATTTGCTTTTGAAGCAGAGCTTTCTGCTATCATGTTAGCTGTAAAGTTTGCGGTTTAATTTAGCTTCTTTCCATTATGGATAGAGTTTGATTCCAATTACGTTGTTCATATGGTCTAAACGAGCTGCTTTGACATTCCCTAGCATTTGCGCAATAAATGGCATTAGTGCCTTGCCTCCCCTTGGTTATTACATTTTTACATCAGCCATGTTTACCATGAAGCTAATTCCATTGCTGATTAGTTATCAAATATTGTTGTTTTTTTAGACAGTGATACTTGGTGGTCCACTTACCCAAACTGCTGTGATGATCTGATTCGCAAGGATGCCATAGGTGTTATTTCATATAGATTTTGTTAATTTTATTTTATTTCTTTTTCCCTTGAGGTTGTAAGTACTTGCATTTGTAATTCTTTTTTCATTAATAAATTTCTTAGGCTTGGTATATGTCATGACCCAAACCAGAGAGTCATGACCGGCACTAGGGAACAAGAATTCTTTAGAATCCAAAACCCGTAGCAAGCTTTAAAAAATAAAAACACATGAATTAATAATATAAAAATTCACCAAAATTAAAAATTTACTTAATATGAAAGAAAATCTTATATATATCATATCATAATAAAAATATTTCATACAATATTCGGATACAAAATCTCAAACCAATACAAGACACTTCTATCACAATAACACTACTACTGTAGTTTCTAGAATATAAATAAGAGTTCAGATAAAAAATTTACATAATCTAGCTAGGGCTAAAGAAGACCTGCGTATAGTACTACTGGGGAGGTCTAAAGATGAAGAAGATCCTGTAAAAAAAATAATATTGAGGGGAGTCAGACCTCACTGAATAAATTATTATAATATATATACATGCAACCTAAAGTTATTGACCTTAGCAATAATAAATCTTAATTTTGATCTTAACAAACTTAATTTTGAGCATTTAGTTTTTTTGTTTAAGTGTGTATAAGTTATGACTCCATTGGAAGTGAAAATGAAGTACGATTATCTTGGGTTGATTTGACCTCTGAGATTCAAGAAGGCTTTTGACATTCTTAGAGCTTTATAATGAGAAAGTTATCTTCTTCACATTTGAAGTAGACATTTTAAAATTTCTTAATTGTGCTTGCTTGTCAAAATCATATTTCAATTGGGTATACAAATGTTAAGTCGAAATCCACATATGCAGTTGCCATTTTAGATTGCACAGCTCTTAGTATTTTAGACATATCTTGAGCTACAGAAGTCCAATTGAAGTGATTAAAAATTATATGGAAATATAAGTAAAATATCTAAAACTTTCATGAAAAAAGTATGGGCAAATTCAAACTTATTTAATATAAAATCATGACTTCAACTTGTGTATAGCTGTCTAACAGTAGTCTGCATTTCAGATTGCACAATTCTTAGTATTTTGGATATATCTTGAGCTATAGAAGTTCAATATAGGTCATTCAAAATGATATGGAAAGATAATTCAAATATCTATAGCTTTTATGAAGAAAGTATAGGCAAATTCAAACGTATTAAGTAGTTAATCATGGTTTCAATCCATGAATAGCTGTCTAACAGCATCACTTTCAATGATTCAAAATATAGATGTTGGACACATTATTTGCACCTCTAACAGCTATATTTTTTAGTTTTTGTCTATATAACACCTCTAGAGTTGAATGAAAGTTAATAAAAACTTATTTCATCATTCATTCTTTCTTAAGCATCATTGAGCTCTCAAATTCTCTTAAATAATTCTTTATTTGTATAACTCTTGTGAGAGTTGGTTGTGTGTTAGAAATAGAATTTATCTTCAATTTAAATCTTGAGTTAGATTAGAAGGGAAGCGAGATTTATTTCTAAAGGAATTGGTTTAAGTGTTTTCCATTGAAACACTTTTGGTTTTTTGAATGACCCTTGAAAACTCAAGTTGTAAGGTTATAAGAATGAGCCATAAAACTCTTGTGTAATCTCAATCTTATGAATAAGATTATGGATGATTGAAAATCCTAACTTGGGGATAAGTTAGGTAGAGACATAGGATTATTGTTGAATATAAACTCCTTAAATTTTTGTGTTCTTTATTCTTCCTTCTCAACTTCCATTCAATTCTTGCAAAGAATTCTTTTATTTCTCATTTTTATTTCATAGTCCTATTCCCCCCCCCCTCTAGGACTCTTTTCAATTGGTATTGGAGCTTAAATTCTAGGTACTCTATTGCTAGAATACAAGATCATGGGGAGTGAATCATAAAACATCTCTTCTTTTAGATCATTCTTTAATGGTAGTGACTATCCACATTGGAAATTCTAAATGGAATTATATCTTGATTGTGATTCCATCAAACTTTGGGACATTGTCCTAAGAGGTTGGGAACCACCTACAACTATCATTGATGGTGTGGTAACTACTCTTGCAAGAAGCCAATGGAGTATTGATAAAAAGAAGAAAATCACAAAAATAAAAAAAAGCTATGATTATTCTAGTCTCTTCAATGACAAGAGAAGAAGGACGTAAGCCTCAACATTGTATGTTTGCTAAAGAAATATGGGAGACCTTAGAAAACCACTATGAAGGCAACATTTAAGTAAGAAGCAAGAAGGTTCAACTTCATATGTATGAATATAAACTCTTTAAAATGAAGCCTCATGAATCAATCATAGAGATGACAAACCATCTCAATGCTCTCCTCATAACCCTCAAGAAACTTGGAAAACATTTCTGCAAAGAATAGGTAAACAATAAGATTCTAAGAATCCTACCTAAAAAGGATTGAGAATCTCGTGTTACTTCAATTGAGGAAGCTCAAGACCTCTCCACTCTATCAACCAATGTGCTCATTGGTAAGCTCTTAACACATGAGCTCACTATCAAGCAAAGAGGTGAAGAACAAAAAGAGAAAGAAGAAAAGAAAAAGAGCATTGCTCTAAAAACTCTTCAAGAAGATAATAAAGAGAAAAGCATAAAAATTATAGTGATGAAGATGGTGACATTATCATGCTCACTAGGAACTTTAATAAGTTTTTTAGAAAGAAAAACTTCTCAAGAATAAGAGACTTTAACAAGAAGTTCGAAGGAGATGGGAAGAAGAAAACTAAGGAGGTTACTTACTATAAATGTAAAAAATTGGGACATATTAGAAGTGAGTGTCCTAAACTCAAATTCAAGATCAAGGGAGCAAAAGACAAGACGAAGGCATTCAAAGCTAATAGGATGATTCCTCCGTATCTAAAGAGGAAGAGAAATAATAAGAAGTACTCAATCTTTGCTTCATGGCCCTTGAAAATAAAAATGAGGTACCATCTACTTCTTATTCTTCCTTTGATGATTGTAATAATTATTATAATGATGATTATGATGAGAGCTCTAATATGAGCAAATTACTTGTTAAATGCAAAAGTTTATTATCTAAGAAGAATTATTATAAGCATGAATTAGGTAGCTTAAATAAAGAATTAGAAAACTTAAAAATTAATTTTACTAAACTTGTTGAATTAAAAGAAAAACTTGTTATTGATGCAAAATCTTCTAATTATTTGGAAGATTAACTTTAAAAGGCAAATGACGAAAATCATAAGCTTTCTAAGGAGGTCTTAGAATTAAAGAATTGCATTATTAAATTTAAGGGAGAAAAAGAAACTTTAGATAGTATTTTTGACTCTCAAAAATTTCATGGAGATACCTATGGAGTTGGATATAAGAATGGATTATCTTCATCATCTTCATCAAATATTAATTTTGTAAAAGCTTCACATGATTCCACTCCTTCAACCTCTAAATCAAATGAGACTTAAGCTTTCAAAGCTAAAAGATCTCATGTGTTAAATAGCAAGGGAAAGTCTCATAAGATTCATCCTTCATTAACACAAAGAGGTAAGGCTCAAACTAAAGCACCTCAACTTAAGCATGCTTATGTGTACATTAGACACAATTATAATAGGCATGCTACATAATACAATACACATAAACATGTTGCTCAAAATTATTGAAATGCACATCACCATTGCCAATGCAGACATAAAATAATAAGAGATACATATAACACCAAAGGCATGTTGCACACACTAGGAAAGCATTTCATCCTAAGAGGAATAAATTCAAAAATATTGTATGTTCTTATTGTATGATCAAAGGACATACTAACAATGTGTGCTTCTATAAAAGACTACATATAAATTTGCTTCCTACAAATTATCTTGAAACTAACCAACCTAGACTAAGAAAGGTTTAAGTTCAAAAGAGCATTTAAATTGTCTTGTGTAAATGTGCTTGAAATCCATAAGAACAAAAAGCAAGTGGTATCTTGATAATGGATGTTTAAAACATATGATAAGAGATAAAAAGCAATTCAACAAACTTAATGCTAAGGATGGAGGACACGTTATTTTTGGAGATAATGCAAAAGGAAAAATTATTGGCATTGGAGAAATAAGTAATCCTTAATCCTTATCTATACATCATGTGTTATTTGTTGATGGTATTAAACATAATTTGCTTACTATAAGTCAATTATATGATATGGGAAATAAAGTAACTTTCTATCCTTAAAATTGCTTTGTTAATGGTCTTGATGAAAATAAAATTATTTTTAATGGTGAAAGAGTAGATAATGTTTATGTCATTAATTTGAATAAAATTGATAACAAAGACATAAAATGCTTAGTGTCTATCTCCTATGACACATGGACATGGCATAGAAGGTTATGACATGCAAATTTTGAGCTTTTAAATGATCTTTATAAACATGAACTTGTGATTGGTTTACCTAAGATTGAATTCACTAAGGATAAACCTTTTGATGCTTGCCAAAAGGGAAAACAATCCAAATCCTCTTTTAAGCTAAAAAATGTAGTGTCCACCTCTAGGCCACTTGAACTTATATATATAGATTTATTTGGACCAACTAGAGTTACAAATCTTAGTAGAATGCACTATGCATATGTATTAATTAATGATTACTCTAGATTTACATAGGTATGTTTCCTTGCTTATAAGAATGATGCATTCAAAGCTTTTAAAAAGTTTGCAAAAAGAGTTCAAAAAGAAAAAGGTTTTTGTATTTCTTCTATTAAAAGTGATTATGGAACCGAGTTTGAAAATGAGTTTTTCAAAACGTTTTATGATGAAAATGGTATTTCACATTCTTCTCCCAGAACTCCTCAACAAAATAGGGTAATTGAAAGGAAAAATAGAACT
The DNA here is from genome assembly GCA_947683625.1 of Mallotus nudiflorus. Classification (NCBI taxonomy): domain Eukaryota; kingdom Viridiplantae; phylum Streptophyta; class Magnoliopsida; order Malpighiales; family Euphorbiaceae; genus Mallotus; species Mallotus nudiflorus. The sequence goes on along the minus strand of CANTUR010000213.1, from coordinate 877,120 downwards.
CTTGTGGAAATGGCTAGAACAATGCTTCATGAGTATAATTTGCCTTTATACTTTTAGGCAGAAATCGTTAACACGTCTTGCTACATTTCAAATAGAGTTTTTAAAAGACCAATTTTAAATAAAACATCTTATAAGTTATAGAACAATAGAAAACCTAAAATCTCATATCTAAAAGTATTTGGATGCAAGTGCTTTATATTGAACACCAAGAACAATCTTAGAAAATTTTATTCTAAAGCCGATGAAGGAATTTTCCTAGGCTATTCTATTTCTAATAAAGCATATAGGGTCTTTAATAAGAGAACTCTAGTAGTTGAAGAGTCAATGCATGTGGTATTTGATGAATCAAACTCACTTGATCCTAAAAAGGATGTTTGTAGTGTTGATGGTCTTATGAGTGACAATAAGATTGTGGAAACACAAGAAGAAAATGCTAGTAAGCCTTTAGAAGTTAAAGATCCAAGCAAGGAGGAAAATAGGGAGACATCTCAACCTACCTTAAAGGATGAACTTTCAAAGGATTGGCAATTCAAGAAAGCTCACCCTCAAGACCTCATTATAGGTGACACTACAAAAGGGGTAACTACTAGATCTCAATTAAAGTCTATTATTAATTTAGCCTTCATTTCTCAAATTGAACCCAAAAATATTAATGATGCTTTATGTGATGAATTTTGGGTCCTTGCTATGCAAGAAAAGTTAAATCAATTTAAGAGAAATAAGGTTTGGACCTTGGTTCCTAAACCTAACCATCATCCTATTATAGGCACCCAATGGGTGTTTATAAATAAGATGAATGAACAATGTGTCATAACTAGGAATAACGCTATACTAGTAGCTAAAGGTTATAATCAAGAGGAAGGCATTAATTGTGATGAAACCTTTGCCCCCATTGCTAGCTTAGAAGCTATTAGGATGCTACTTGTATTTGCATCATTCATGGATTTCAAACTTTATCAAATGGATGTTAAAAGTGCATTTTTAAATGGGTTTATTGAACAAAAGGTGTATGTTAAACAACCTCCAGGTTTTGAAAGCTTTGATTTTCCAAATCATGTATTCAAACTTTCTAAGGCATTATGTGGATTAAAATAAGCTCCTAGAGCTTTGTATGAAAGATTAAACAACTTCTTATTAGAGAAAGGTTTCTCTAAAGGAAAAGTTTATACAACTCTTTTCATAAAGAAATCCAAGCATGATTTATTATTATTCAAATATATATTGATGACATTATATTCGGTGCTACTAACCATTGCTTGTGTGAGGAATTCTCTAATTTAATGCAAGGAGAATTTGAGATGAGTATAATGCGTGAACTTAAATTCTTTCTTAGACTACAAATCAAGCAATGCAAAAATAGGATTTTCATTAATCAGACCAAGTATACAAGAGACATTCTTAAGAAATTTGGTATGGATGGAGCTAAGATAAGTAAAACTCTAATCGGCACCACAACCAATCTTAATAAAGATGAGAATGGAAAACCAATTGATGAAAAGTGATTTAGAGGTATGATCGGATCCCTTCTTTATTTAACTGCTAGTAGACCTGATATTATGTTTGTTACTTGCTTGTGTGCTAGATTTCAATCTAGTCCTAGAGAGTCTCATTTGAATGCTATCAAAAGAATTTTTAAATATCTTTATGGTATAATGCATTTAGGACTTTGGTATCTTAGGAGTTCATCCTTTAATTTGATTAGTTATTCTGATGCAGATTTTGCTGGTAGTTTACTAGATAGAAAAAGCACTTTCGAAACTTGTCAATTTTTAGGACGATGTTTAGTTTCTTGGTTTAGCAAAAAATAAGTTTCAGTTGCCTTGTCCACTACTAAAGCTGAATATATCGCAACAAGTCGTTGTTGTTCACAAGTTTTATGGTAAAAACAACAGTTGTTAGAATATGATGTAAAACTTAATCACATTCCAATCAAATGTGACAATACAAGTGCTATCAACCTTAGCAAAAATCTCATTCAACATTCTAGAACTAAACATATAGACATTAGACATCATTTTTTGAGTGATCATGTTCAAATTGGTGATATCTCAATTGAATTTATTGATACAAATAATCAACTTGCAGATATCTTCACCAAACCTCTCAATGAAGAGAGATTAAATTTCATTAAGCATGAACTTGGCATGATTGATGGTTTTAGTTTATCTTAATTTTATGTTTAATTGGTGGTTGAACTATTTTCATGTGAAATCAAATTGTACTTATTAATTACTTTGATTGATAAATATTTTGGTTTTGATCTTAAAATTTTTTTTAGTCATCAGTTTATATTTGTTTTTATCTTTTTAAATTTCCTTTTGCATTTTATCAAAGGAGAAGAAATCATTTGAGTTTGCATGTGTACCTAATTAATTTTTTTTAACATATGTATTTCTCTTTAATTTTAAAACTCCCTTAAAAAATGAGTTTATGTTAGTGACATATTATATTTTTGTTTGATATAGGGGGAGAAAATTAGTTTAAATTTTTTTCATGTGTATTAACATTATAAGTATGACTAATTTTATCATATATCATATGTGACAAAAGACCTTATTTTGCTTACTTTGTTTATGTATGACACAGATTTTATAAAGATTTTATGTATCTTTATTTTCATTTTCCCTTTATATCTCTCTTTTTTCTTTTTGCTTTTGATAAAGGGGGAGAAATATATTAGAGTTTGTTATTTGTTACTATACATGTGTATAATATTTTATTATTGTGTTTATACATGCATAATTCATGTATAAAATCTTCTTAGAAATTGTTTTAATCTTTGATAAGACATGAATACCTTATTAGGAATTGTTTTGATCTTTGTATAAATCACGTGTAAAATCTTCTTAGGAATTATTTTAATTTTTAATAAGGCATGAATATTTTTACAAAGATTTGGTGTATCTTTACTTTGTTCCTATAGGAATTTTGATCCTTTTAGGTTCATTTTTCCTTGTCTCTCTCTTTTGCTTTTGCCTTTATACAAAGAGAGGAAAATATATTATGAATAATTTGTGTTTGTTTTTATGCTAAGTGTTACATGATTGATTAGCCAACTAAGTTCTATATGATCATATGATAATTAAGCATGTCTAGCATCAATATTATTATTATATGTACTATTTTTGGGATGCATTTTAATGGCACTATATGCATACATATTTGAAATTATTTCCTCATGTTGCCTAATATTTATTTAAATGATCATGTATCATATTTTATGTTTTTTAATACATTTGTTACAAGAATGCCATGTTTTTATTCCTTTTGCTATATTTTACGTTTTTTTTTATTTTTTTTCCTAGGGGAATAATTTATAAATTTATATTTTTTATCATGTCCATATTTGTAGGGGAGAAATAAAGAAATATATTTTATTTCATTTGGTATCATTATTATCATAAATATTATCACACACTTTACTTTGTATTAAACTCAAAATAAGTTTCTCAAAATAAAAAAGGGGGAGATTGTTGACCTTAGTAATAATCAATCTTAATTTTTATCTTAACAAACTTAATTTGTGCAATTAATTTATTTGTTTAAGTGTGTATAAGTTAGGACTTCATTGGAAGTTAAAATGCAGTATGATTATCTTGAGCTGATTTGACCTCTGAGATTTAAGGAGACTTTTGACATCCTTAGAGCTTTATAATGAGAAAGTTATCTTCTTCAAATTTAAAGTAGAAATTTTGAGCTTTCTGAATTAGGCTTGCTTTTCAAAATCTAAGTTCATTTGGGTATGCAAATATTAAGTCAAAATTCATGTATATAGCTGTCATTTTAGATTGCACAACTCTTAGTATTTTAGATATATCTTGAGCTACAAAAATCCAATTAAAGTGGTTAAAAATGATATGGAAAGATAAGTCAAATATCTATAACTTTAATGAAGAAATTATGGGCAAATTGAAACTTCTTCAATAGTAAATCATGACTTCAACTTGTATATAGCTATTTAACAGTAGTCTGCATTTAAGATTGCACAACTCTTAGTATTTTGGACATATCTTGATAAATAAGTCCAATTGAGGTAATTCAAAATGATATGGAAAGATAAGTCAAATATCTACAACTTTCATGAAGAAATTATAGGCAAATTCAAACTTCTTTAATAGCAAATCATGACATCAACTTGGGTATAGCTGTTTGACAGTAGTCTGCATTTTAGATTTCACAATTCTTAGTATTTTGGACATATCTTGAGCTAAAGAAGTCCAATTTAGGTGATTTAAAATGATATAGAAAGCTAATTCAAATATCTACAGATTTCATAAAGAAAGTATGGGTAAACTCAAACGTCTTGAGTAGCTAATCACAGCTTTAATTGATGAATAGTTGTATGACAACATCACTTTCAATGATTCAAAATATAGAAATTAGACACATTATTTACACCTCCAACAACTATATTTTTGAGTGTTTGTCTATATAAACACCTCTAGAGCTGAATGAAAGTTAAGAAAAACTTGTTTTATCATTCATTCTTTCTTAAGCATTCATTGAGCTCTCAAATTCTCTTAAACAATTCTTTGTTTGTATAACTCTTGTGAGAGTTGGTTGTGTGTTAGAAATAGAATTTCTCTTCATTTTAAATCTTAGGTTAGATTAGAAGGAAAGTGAGATTTATTTCTAAAGGAATTAGTTTAAATGTTGTCCATTGAAACACTTGGGTTTTAATTTTTTGAGTGAGCCTTACAAACTCAAGTTATAAGGTTGTAAGAGTGAGCCATAAAACTCTTGTGTAATTTCAATCTTGTGAATAAGATTGTGGATGATTGAAAATCCTAACTTACGGATAAGTTAGGTGGAGACGTAGAATTATTGTTGAATCCGAACTCCTTAAATTTTTGTATTCTTCATTCTTCCTTCTCAACTTCCATTCAATTATTGCAAAGAATTCTTTTATTTCTCATTTTTATTTGATAGTCTTATTCACCCCCCCTATAGGACTCTTTTTAAAAATCATATATAGTCAAGCATCAGTATAATAATATACATATATATGCATTTCACATAGATGCTAAAATCCACTTTTATATAATAATAGATGCAGAAAAAGTTTATTTAAGTAAAGGATCAAATAGAACCCTAAAATATAATGCATCCTCAGTTAATAAATCTCACTAGCCAATAGGCTTACTTAATTCCAAAATAATTCTTTTTTTCATTTTTGGATAGTATACTAGTCCCGAGACACTAAGTCAACCGAGCTCGCACAGTCTTATTGTCAGTGTGATTAACCTTGAGACACTTGGTTAACCAAGCTCCCGTAATCACACTATACTCTCACCATAATTCTTAATAATCGAATAATCAAATTTCACATCAAATGATTTCATAATCTCAACCTTAAAATCTAATGCACTGGTACATACATTGTCCTAGTGCAGCCCACTAGATAGCACGTTCTACTGATATCCTTCAAATAGATCATATGAATGTTAGAGATAATAAAATGCATAATTAAAATATAATGGCATTAATTTTAAAAGAATATACCACTTATATACTAAACATATACCATACATATACTGGAAACATACCAATTGTATACCAGAAATATACCGAATATATAATAAAAATATTTCAAATATATATGCCACATATATACCAAAATATACCCCAAGTATACAAAAAATATACTAAATATATGTGTCACATCTATACCAAAATATACTAAACGTATACCGAATATACACATAATCATTTAATCAAATAATTCATGTTTAAATACATTATGAAAACATGGATGCTTATAATTATGTATTCTACATGTAATGCATATATAAAATAATAACTCATAGTTGTGCGCTCCTCTAAACAGACTCGACTGGTCTGGTCTAGTAGACCTCGGTCTTAATGCAATTATAGAAAAATATAATAATACTAATAATATTATAATCGAATACCTAATTTATACTTCTAGGAATTCTAAAGAGTGACTCGATCTAAAATAAAAAAACTTAGGATCGACCCGACATCACATTTTATGAAAATTCTATCAAAAATTCAGCAATCTCCTCTGTAAAACAGACGTCTCTCTATTGAAAGTAGAGCTGGTCCTGCAAGCAAACACACTTCAAATACACAAAAGCACAACACCTCAGGTCGAGACCCTGAACTACTCAATTCCCCAACTGAGAAACACAATTCTCAAAAAATAAATATTTAATAATAATAATATAATAAAATCATTAAAATATATAAACATCAAGAATAAACTACAATACAATTTATTTAAATAAAAAACATTGAAGCTAATTATTTTTTCAAATTAGTTAATAAAAATCTCAAATAAATTATTTAATATTAATAAAAATCCATTTTTTGATTATTCAAAATTAAATAGTAAAATTCACAATTAATTATTTAAATAGTTCAAATATGTAATAAAAATAGTTAAAAATTCATTTAATCACAAAAATAGTAAATAAATTTATTATTTGAATATATTTTCAAAAATTATTATTAATTAGTTAAAAATAGTAATAATTCGTAAAAATTATTTTAATACTATTTATTATTCCAAAATTATTCAAAACATACTAATTAACCATAATTTCAATCAAAACACCAAATTCACTAATTTATATTAATTTTTCCAAAAATTAATTTTTCACATAAACTTTCGAAAATTCATAGCAAATAATCAGGACACAATCTCAACATACTTCCTTCATAAACTATACTCCAAATATTATGAACAATTTATTAAAAATACAAAGATTTTTCGGTGAGAGTCACCAGAACAATGACTCATCGGAAAACTTGAAACCTAAAAATCAAAATAATTCCAAAAAATCCAACAAAAATATATTTGAATAGATTAAGTTATACACAATAACTTCTCTAAAGACATTAAGCTTAAATCACAAGAAATTAAGCTCAAAAAAATAAAAACAAAATAGACCTAAATTAAAACTTGAAGAAAACTTACAATATAGACGATCTAAGCTAAAACCAAGATAAAAACTAGCTTGCCTGGACCTAGAGGATTCAAACGAGCCTTGCAACATGAGTTGGAGCCACCGAAAATAGTCACCGATGACGCCTTGTAAGCTGCTGCTGCTGTGCTCTGTGTCATGTTGGAAACTAGGGAATGGAGGGGTTTTCTAACATTAGAAGGAAGAAGGGAAGGAGGGGAGGTGATGGCGAGCTTCGTTGGTGGCAGACAGTGGCTAGCTGGGTGGTGTGTGGTGGTCTATAGAATACGGGAAAAGAAGAAGAAGAAGAAAAAGAAAAAGAAAAAGAAAAAAGGAAAGAAAAGAAAAAGGAAAAGGAGGAGAGAGAAAGTCCCGAAAATAATTTATGCCCTGTTTTTTTTATATATAAAAATAAGAAAAGACAAAAATTATTCACACCCACATATATAAAATAATAATAATAATAATAATAATGACAATAACAATAATGATAATAATAATAATAATGACAATAACAATAACAACAACAACAATAATAATAATAATACTAACATTAATATTTTTAAAAAATAATAACTTCTGAATAAATTCCTCTAAGTAATAAAATATTTAAAATAAAATAAATAAATACAATTCGCAACAATAACGATAATAATATTAATAAATGAATAAATAATCATATACATACTAAAATTAAATTTCACACAAATAATTATAATATATAAAAATTTAAAATATTATTAACACTGCATATCTCAAATTAAATTTTAATAATTTAAAATATCAGGTTATAATAGTTATAATAATTTTCACTCACATAACGAAGTATGGTAGGAGAAATTTTTAGTGCAAGAACTAATTGGTGGTGTTTTTTCACCTAGAACTCAGAAACTATAATTGAATGGTTTTTCCAATGTATTGAATAACAATATTAAGTATAACATGTATAGGATACAGTGATAAGTTCTGTGATAATAGAAGGAAATACAACATAACTAATATAACAAATAATATAACAAACATATCTGAAATAGTAAGTTGTAGTTATCTTCAATACCCCCTGTCAAGATGAAGGTGGAACATGGTGTAACTAAAGATTGCTAAAGATGAAATGAAATGGTTATTTGGTCAATAGTTTAGTGAGCACATCAGCTAATTGATCCCGAGAAGAAATAGAATCAACTGTTATACGTTTGGATTGAATCAATTCATGCACAAAATGAAAATTGCACTCTACATTATAAGTTCTAGCACTGAAAACCAAATTTGAGGAAAGAAAAACAAAACTCAAATTATCACACCATATATGTGGAACTCAGTTAGAATGAACACCAAGATCTTGAAGTAGTACAAGTAGCCATTTAATATCGGAAGTTGCATTGGCAATAGCTCAAAATTTTGGTTTTGTAGAAGATCGATCTACTATATTTTATTTTTTAAAAGACCTTCCAATTAAATTATAGTTAAGAAAAATAAGAGAACCACTTGCAAAATGTCTGCCATCTAGATGCCCCGCCAATCAGCATTCATGAAAATAGATAACTCAGTAAAGGCAAACCGAGAGAGAAGAAGACCATATTAAATTGTACCTTAAAGATACCTTAGTAAGTGCTTTATTACTTTAAAGTGATCCGATGTAGGACTTTGCATAAATTGAGTTAATTGATTCATGATAAAAATTATATTTGGTCTTGTCATTGTAATATATTGCAATGACCCACAACATTGGTGAAACTTAGTAGCCTTTTGAGATGATAATGGTTCTCCATCAGACTTTTTTAGAACAAGATCGGATTGTATAGGTATGGAGAGTGGTCGGCTATTTTGCATTCCCATCTGTTTCAGAATAGAGCGAATATAAACTTGTTGATGGAATATCAAGCCTTTCGAATGATGGATTGCCTCTAAGCCAAGAAAATATTTCAAGTGCCCCAAGTCATGTAGTGAAAATTTTGCATTTAACTTGCTAATGATTCCTTAAACAAAGTTGGTATCACTATTCATAAGAATGATGTCATCTACATACACTAATAAGAAATAAAAAAACTAAATTGTTAGAGTAAATAAATAATGAACAATCGGTATTGGACCCCTAAAAGCTAAAGGACAAAAGAGAGGTACTCAATTTTTATAACCATAATCTCAAGGCTTGCTTGAGCCTATATAAGGATTTTCAAAGTTGATAAACATAATGAGGAAATTTTTTATTAATAAATCCTTATGGTTATTTCATAAAAACCTCCTTTTTAAGTCTCTATACAATAATGCATTACTGACATCTAATTGTCAAATCAACTATCCCCTGGATATTAAAAATGAAAGCATTGTTCTTATTGTCAAATGGTTTAATTACTCAACTAAAGGTATTCGTATAATTAAGACCATACTCTTGGGTGTAACTCTTAGCAACCAATCATGCTTTGTAGCACTCAATAGAACCATTCGCATGTCTTTTAATCTTATAGACCCATCGATTGCCAATAATATTTGCATTAGGAGGTGACGAAACAAGATCCCATATATTAGTTTTATAAAGAGCTTGCATTTCAATGTGCATAGCATCTCTCTATTATGGTTAAAGAACAACTTTAGAATAAGAAGTGGGTTCAATTTCAATGGGTGAGGCGAAACAAGTAGATAGGTTGACATGTTTAGATGATTTTGCCAGGGTGGAGGGATATAGTTCCATAGGATGGGTTCAATTTAAAGGTTAAAGAGCATGGGAAGTTTGAGTTGATAAGGGTAAATCAATAAATAAACTAATGCCTTTAGGATTAAAAACATTAATTTTTTGTGTTTGAGTTGTAACGAAATTGGTAGAGTTGGATGTTGGGTTGTTGGGTGGAGAAGATACAGTAAGTGTTTTGGTTTGAGGGGTGGAAGGTTGAGATAAGGAGAGAGATATTTAAAATAAAGTAAAATTAGGTATAGAAAGAGGTGTTGATAAATTAGAAGTGTTACCTAATTTTGGTGGAGAAGGAATCGATGATAATGGATAAGACAATTGCAGCCAAGGAGTTGAAGTTAGAGTAGGAGATAGTGCATTAATAACCAAATTTATTTTTTAAAAAGGAAATTTTGACTCATTAAATGTTATATGACATGCAAAATAAATTTTTCCAATGTCTTGATCTAGACATCGATAACCTAGATGATGAGGAGAATATCCTAGGAAAACACATTTTTTGCTACAATATGAGAATTTATATTATTAAATGGACGTAGTAAAAGGTAGACAACACTTCCAATAATTTTAAAAAGGAATAATCCAGTTGTTAATTGAATAATAATTGAAAATTAATGGCATTGGAGAAGGATTTAGTAGGCATACGATTCATAAGAAAAACTATTGTGTTAAAAGCAAATTGCTAATACTTAAAGGGAGCACTGTAATGACCAAGTAAAGAAAGACCAATGTCCATAATATGTTTTATATTTTCTTTCTGCTATTCCATTTTGTTCATGAGTATGTGGACATGTTATACGATGATGAATACCAATTTTTTTTAAAAAATTATGTAATAAGCAATGTTCACCGCCCTAGTCAGAATTAAAAGCTTTTGTAGTGGTATTAAATTGCCTTTCAACTAAAGGTTAAAATTGTTGAAAAACAACAAAAACATCACTTTTAGGTTTTAGAAGATAGAACCATATAAATAATGAATAATCATCAATAAAAATAACAAAATATTTATGACCTAAAGAAGAAAGCATAGGTGTTAGCCCCCAAACATAATAATGATACAAATCAAAGGGGCAGAATTATGATTGTAAGTCGTAGGCAAAGACAAATAATGAAGTTTTCCTACACAACATGCCTTATATTTATTTGAAGGAATAGAAAAACTAGAACAAAGTAATTGAAATTTATGAATGAGTTGCTTAACAGCTGGAAAATTATGATGGCCTAATCGCGCATGCTATTATTGGAGTTGGCGAGATACACATAAAAAGAAGGACTCAAAGATTGCAGCTTGTATAATCCATTATCACTGATCCCTAGAAGTTGGATTTGCTTAGTGGTTTTGTCCTTCACAAAACAAGATTCATCATTAAATTCAAAAGAACAATGATTATCTTTGCAAAAAAAATTTACAAAAAGTAATGGCTTAGTTATAGATGGGACATAAGTACATCATTTAAAATAAAGGAACAGTGAGAATTGGATATGTTACTCTTACCAACATAGGCAATGGGAAGGCCTTACATGTTTCTAACTATAAGTTTGTCATTACCATAGTAATCATCATGGATACTCAAAGATGCAAGGTCAGGGGTGACATGATGTCTTACACTTATGTTAGGAAACCAATCAACAGATGGAGTAAAAAAATTCTCCACATGACTAAGATTTACTTGAGGAGCCAAAAAGGGGTGAGGTGATCTATGGGAGGACTATCTCGATGTAAAACTAGCAAAACAGGCAAAATTTTCATCAAATCGTCATCTAAAATTAAAGGCCATATGATTCTGATAGTTATAGATTTGGCATTGAACTGAATTGGATCTGTTTTGGTTTTGACATATGTTGTGGTTGAAATTTGATTGAGACCAGTGGTTGGAACCATTATTTGGAGAAGATGAATAATCAAAGGACTTGAGGATGAGGAATGTTGCACCATATGGGCCATAAGAACCGATGTTTGTTGTGCTTTCAATAATAATTCGTAGGAGACCAATTGTCCATAAAGATCATGGAATGATGGTGGATCAGTTATTTATTGCAAACCTCCAATAACTCCATTAAAATTAGATCCAAGATTACGAAAAACAATGGCATTAAACTTTACCATATAAATTGGTTGTCTAGCAAGGGCTAGGCTATCTGTAATATTTTTAGCCTTGAAGAGATACTCAGAGACGGACATGTCATTTTTTTGAAAGATTGTGAAGTTCAATATAAAGTTGGGTTCTCTATGCATTATTTACCATACTATATGCAGACGACAATGCTTGCCAAACGGACGAGGTTGAGTTGAGTCCGATCAAGTGAGGATAAACTCCCTCAGAAATTGAGGAGAGAAGCCATGAAAATAAAACTTTGTCTTTTTTAAACCAGATATTATAGGTGGGATTCAATTCTTATTTTTGTGTAGTGGCATTAAGAATAGTTTTTGGTGGAGGTGGCTCAGTTCCATACAATATGACATGTAAATTGTAAAAATTAAGCAATGGCTAGAACTGTAACTTTCAGGGAATAAAGTTCTTTAAATTTAGTTTTATGAAAAACATTTGTTAAATATTGGTAGGGGTAGTGGGAGAGAAAACTGTTAGTAATAGCAGCAATGAGTTTGTTTGGGTTAAAGAAAATGAAGAAGACATATCTATGGTAGAAGAGAGGTTGCGAAAGGGTTGGTTTGGGTTGCCATGTTTTACTCTGATACCAACTTAGAAATAGTAATTGAATGGTTTTTCTAATATATTGAATAACAATATTGAGTACAACATATATAGAATACAATGATGAGTTACGTGATAATACAAGGAAATACAACGTAACCAATATAACAAATAATATAATAAACATATCTTAAATAGTAAGTTATAGTTATCTTCAATACTAGAGATGAAAATAAAAGGTATTCAATCACAAAGTTTAAAAAAGCATACAAATGGATAACGACAAAGGGAGTTTGGCAATAGAGAAGTATTGTCATTATAAAAGAAGAAAATATAATCACTATATAAAAGAAAAATGTAACATGTTCCAAACATATAATAGTTATCGTAGTTTGATTAACTTACTTTAAATTTATCTAATAACTATTCTAGTTTCTTTTCAAAAAAAAAAAAACTATTATGGTTTGATTAGGTTTTTTTTTTTTTTGCAACATCATATAATTGTAAAAGTAAATAAAATATATTATAAAAGAAAGATATTTAAGAGTATTTACTATTCAAAATGAGAAATAAAACATTTTAATCTAGAAAACTTGTTAGATATATAATTTTAAACAATATTTGTCAATTCTAACGTGCAATTATAAAAAAATATTAGTTCAAACACCAAATTGCGAAATATTAAAAAGTTGAGATAGCATCTATACATCCCTATATCTAAAAAATTTATTATAATAAGCAACAACTATTAATTGTGTTATTTAAAATTTCGTTTTGTAAACATTTTAATGCAATTTTGATTTAATTTGATTATGATCTTATAATTGCTTATGGACAATTTTATAAGATAGAATATACAAGGGTTTGAATTATTGAAGTCCAATTGAACATGCAGTTTTAATAATTATCATGCTACCAACGAGTTCAATAACCACTATTGGTTGATTTAAAATTTTCCTACAAAGAAAAATGGAGATTTGAAGGTTATGAACTAATCATTAATGTAGTCATTGATATTCACTTCCTATTGTCATTTAAAGATGTATAAAGATATAATGTGTTAAATCAATTGATTTTGTTATTGTATATCAAAATTATATACTGACAAATCAATGATGCAATCACAGTAACGTTTGATGCACAACCGATAAATATGAGAGTTAAAAATTTTGTGTAAATTTCAAGCACACATCTTAATATATCATATTTGCGTCAAGTAATCAATGAAAACTCTTATTATTTATTTAAAAAATGATATCTTACTTTAATTGTTCTCACATAAGGCTATGATTGGATGGAAGGAAGGAGAATATGGTAGAAAATATAAAGGAAAATAAGTTTATTTTCTTTCTTTTATTTTCTCTTATATTATTTGGATTGGGGGATTGAATTAAAAGAAAATAGATAGTTAATAAATTATTGTTTTAATAACTTTGTTTGAAAATTTTGAATTTGAATTTAAATTATAATTACTTTTAACCTTTTTTTTTCTCTTTCTACTTTCTCTCTAAATTAGATATAAAATATTTGAAGGACCTCCCTTATTGTCCATCATCTTTCCAAACATGAAAAAGTTATTTTCTCTCCTTATTGTTCTCCTTTCCAAACATACCCTAAGCAAAAATGGTACTTTTCAATTATTGTCTTTTACTCAAATTGTGGTATGGGCATTGCTAATCCAATGAACTTATATCATTTGGTGTTTTCACATATTGCTAAATCATATTATTTTTTTGTGTAAATTATTCATTGTTTGTTGTCTATGCCTCCTGCCTCTTCTTCTCTTCCAACACTAATATGGACACTTCATCTTAATAGACGAGTGGGTTAGAACTATTTTTTGGTGACAGTAGGCTTCATTCAAATTTGATTATCCATTACATATGTAGGACTTTAAACTTTAAACTTTAAACTTTATTTTTTTATTCATGATAATGGTTGATTTTACCATCAACTTTGCTATTTTTAGCGTGTGATTATGCACGTAGCCAATAAACTATATATATATATATATACACACACACACACTAATATGATATTTTCATCCATTAATATAATTGTTGACACGGAATTTAGAAAAATGATATTAAAGCTTTCTATCCTTAACTTCACTTGTTTTCATAAATGCATTATCAACTTTTTCACAATAATTTTCAATTTTACAAATTTTAAAAATTTTATTCAATTTTAGAATTATTACAAAAATATTTATTAATCAAAATTATAAATAAAACTAGATAAAAATTTATCAGTAAAAATAGTTACAATTAATAATGAAATATGAATTTAATCCACTGCAAATTTGAAATGTTTATCATTTGGATAATTATATATTATATATAATATTTGAAGAAAAATATCATTAATTTTAATTTTTTATTTTAAAAAATGTACTAATTTATTCCATAAATTATATATGTTTTTTTTTTCAATTTCATCCAATTTAAAAATTATATCTAGATATCTATAGAGTATTATTATGCAATCAAATGGTCATGTTAAAATTTAATGGGATTACTATAATCAAACTAAAAATAATTAAGTATAATTTATTCATTTATTTTTATAGTCAAAAATTGAAATTATTATCTAATGTCCTTCAAATATTATACAAAAATAATTAGTCGAAAGGTAAACATTTCTAATGTATGTGATGTAACTTCATAAAATCATAAATATCATCAATTCATGAATTACCTTATATTTTCATTTTGAAATTTAAAATTTGATTCATGAAATGTTTTTGTAATAATGTTAAAATTAAACAAAATTCAAATAATTTAAAAAATTAAAAAGTGAAGTTAAGATAGAAAAATTATTATTTTATTCCACTTATTTCTCCTAATGCCACCTCATTATTGGCACACTCCATTAGAAGTGAGCATCAGTTTGTTCGGTTTGATTCAATGTGGAAAATATACTAAAATTGATGTTGTGGAATTTATCATTGAACCGAACTGATTGTAGAAAAAAACCAAGATGAACCAAACCAAATTTTTCAGTTCAAATTGGTTAAGTCGATTATGGGCTTTACTAAAATATTTCAATTTGAGACCTGAATTATAATCAGGTCGAAATGGGCTTCATTTTTCCTAGCTAAATTTACAATTAAATGTAAATCACAAACTAAATATAACATCACAAATGTTTATATTGATAAATCAACAATATCTTCACAAATTCATAAGCCAATAATATATGCAACCTATAGGCTATAACAAGTTAAAGAAAAATGAAACAACCATAATAAAAAATTTATGCACAATTTACAACTTCAAAACCATGTCCATAGTTCACACACATCACAACTACAAAAAAAATCCATAAATTCACCTAGAGTTTTATTACAAATTTTACAAATAAAACACCAAATATTAATAAAACTAACATCCTATTACACAATAACATCTGTTGGCAGATTGTCCACATAAAGTAATCTGAAAACTTGATAAAACTGCATAAAAAAAACTCAAAAATAGCAAAAAAAACAAACATCATTAGCATATAGCAGAAACAACCACAACAAATTAACATTAGAAACAACACCTGCATAAGACACTAGCAGCAGTGCAACAAAATAAATTTAGTAAAAGCATCAAAATATTATAACAAATAAAAGAAACTTGAAAACTGAAATTAAAGATAACAACAAATCAACAACATGAAAAAAAATTGAACAACGATTGATAACAATATTAAAACACCTAAAAATTGAAATTATTACTCAGAACTTAGGTGTTTGACATTGTTGGCGTAATTTCAATGTTCAATAATTCAAAAAAATGGATATTAAATGAAATATTAGTATAAAAAAAATATTAGCAAAATACCAAAAAGATGAATGAAGTGCATACCTTTCTTAAAATTTTTAAGATCATCAATTTGTTCTTCAACATAAAGAGATTGATGAGATGTTCGAAATCAACTTTGTGCAAATACTAAAGACTCAACAACTTTAGGAGTCAAAGAACTCTTAAATGCATTATGACCTTGTCCACCCATACTAAAGGCTAACTCCAAAGCTATGATTGAAATTGGAATTGCCAATACATCTCGAGTCATTTTTTAGAAAACTAGAAATCTCTCAAAATTCATCTTCCACCATTTTAAAATGTTAAAAATCTTGCTTGTCATCTATAATAGCTTTATTGAGATAAACTTTCATTTCACTTCTCTTAAATCCACCTCTATTACTCTCCATTTTTTATTTTTTTAAATAAGTCTTTCAAACATAAATAGGTTTTTTCATTGACCTCTCATTATCTTGTGTACTTAAATAACCACTTTTAGTAAATGGCTCATTAGATAATACAACTGTATACTCAGTAAATAACTCTTCAAGATTTATCCTTACATCTTTAAATAATTATTTCTCATTCACATTGCCATACATCTCATAAAATGCATGTTCCATATACTCAAATTTGTCGAGAGGGTCAAGAATATTAGCAAAAAAAATAAAATTAACCTATTCATTTTACTTGGATCCCCCTTTGTTAAATTTATTTTTCATTTTTCACCTAAACTTTTCAACTCATAATCATCACTAGACATCCATTCATTTAAGAGGCAACATAAATCACTAATTTCATTAAAAATATATATATTTAATGTGACATATAAAGAGCCAAAAATGTGTAACGTAATCTCATAAAAATGTTACAACAAATTAGCCATTTTTCTTATACATGACTAATCAAAAAAAGAAGGCACCTTATCATCACCCAAATCAACCTATACAATGATTCTTGAACCTCAAACCTCTTAAAAGCTCTTTTAAACTTCTCGACAATTTTTAACATTAACTAGGTATAATTCCACTAAGTCAAAACATCTAAACACAAATTAGACTTACTTTGAATGCCCTCCCAATAAACATACTCTTTAAGTTTGTTTAATCTTGTAAAGGAATTCCTAACATATCTTATGGCATTTCTAACTCGCCTAATCGAATGGTTTACATCCTTTAAGTCATTAATAACCACTAAATTAGTTACATGTGCAATGCATTTTATATGAAGATATTTGCATTTTAAAATAATCCCACCCTAATTAGGCATGCTCTTTTTTAGCAAGTTCAAGGCTGCATCATTTGAGCTCACATTATCAACTATAATTGTGAATTCATTGTTTATTCTCCATTCAAGTAAACAATTTTCCAATGCTTTATCAATATATTTACCTCTATGGTTACTAATTGGACAAATTTACAATTTTTTTCTGTAGCTTCCAATCATCATCAATGAAGTGAGCTGTGATGCACATGTAATTAATTTTTTGTAAAAAAGTCTATATATCAGTTGTAAGACTAATTCTTTAATAATTTTTCTTTATAAAAGACTTTAATTTCACCCTCTCATCTAAATGCAACTAAAAATAGTCCTACAAAATTGTTCAATATAATGGAATCCTAAATCTAGAATATGCACAAGCATTAAATTTTATAAACCCTCACCTTCCGCAATTAAATGGAAGTTCATCCACAATATCATTAGTACATGTGTCTCTCTAATTGCATCTTGATCAAACTTTTAAATACTAAGTGTGTCTACTCGATCACTATCTCCATTTTTAGAATCCAAATCAGGTTATAAAGACAATAATTTTATATATATAATCTTCTGAAAGTGATCCCACCCATTGGACTTTTCATTCTTTTTCTTTCTTGTCATTGTTGATCCACTATTGATGTCATTATTAGGCTATGCACTAGAAATTGAAAGTTGAGATTAATCGCTGCTAGCATTTATCTTTGGCTCTTGCAAAGTTGACATCTAAAGAGAATACAAAATAAAATTTTAGAATGCAGCTATACGATATTAAAATTTCAGAATTTAGAAACACAATAAGGGAACATTAAAATTTTAGTAATTCTATGAATAATTTTAGCATTACTCTAAATTATTTTAGAATTTAGGCTGCATGGTAAATAGTCTAAATCATAATAATTAAAAACCCAACCAATTAAGTAAAAAACATCATAACAACATAACAAAATAACAGCAAAATAACATGCTCAACAAATTTAGAGATTAAGCATTGACCACCTTTTAAGGTAGTGTTTCTATAATATTTTGCTTCGCAAAATACTAAAACAAATAAGTTGCACATGTTATCATTTTTTACTAAAGTGTCATATCATAAGTCTAAGGTATGTTTCTGTGTAGTTTAGTTAGTTTTATAATTAAATTAATGTAGCCATTTATTGACTTTTTTTATGTGGAGATTTGTTGTATGCCCTGCCTAATGCAACAGAGCTTACCGTGGATGGATAATTAATTCAAGACAGGAGTACAACTTTAATATACAATAAAATATGATCCACTTTCTTTTTTAATTGTTTATAAGATTGCATACATTTTGTTTTTTTAATGCATATAAAAGAAATAAGTAATAATTTATTTATGTGGGTTTTCATAACATTCTTTGATATAATTTTATGTATTATTTTATGAAATATATATAAATCAAAAGTTTCTAAATGCAAGTCAATAGGAATAAAAAGGGAATTTTTATTAATTAATACAATACACCTCTAAAAAATTAATTAATTAATAACTAATGAACGTTTATTACTTTTGATTAATTAACAAAGGAATTTTATTAATTAATACAAAGGAATTAATAACAAATGAATTCTAAAAAAATTAATACAATATAATAAGCTAAGATAAAGAGTTGAAGGAATGTTTAGAAGTTGCACAAAGAGTTTAAGATAAAATGGAATGTAGAAAAAAAATAATCTAAGACCCAACCTGTAATATCCCGCGTTTTTAAATATTTTTATACTGCATCGGGATATGCAGTGTTAATAATTCTTGTATATAATATTGATATTTTATGAGTTTGTTATTTAATTAAAGCTAATTTTAATTGTTTTATATTATTTTAAGTACTTTACGTAAAATTTTCCCGGGACTTGCATTTTCGGGGAAATCGATACGTAAATTGTTTATTATTAATTATTTTAAATAGATTTCCTCATTTGCATGAACTCGTATATATTTTTAAAGTACTAAATAAAGTGTATATGTGTGTGTATTTATTTAAATTAAACTAGGGTTTAATTAATTACCATAATTTTTATTATTTATTATTTAGTTTTAATATTATTTAATTATTTTTAGGTGTATAAAATTGTTAAAATATTAAATTATGTGTGTGGAGTATATTTAATGTGTGTGGAATTTATATTATTATAATATATAGTGTAATAATACATATACATATTATAGTGTTAAAATAAAAAAATTTTGCCAAATTACAATTCTGCCCCTCCCTCCTTCTTCTTCTCTCCCGACGTCCTACCCTCACTGCGCCTCCCGTTCTGGCACGCCGGACTGCCCTTCGCTACCATCAGCTACCGCCAACCTCCTCCCCCTTCCTCCCTCTTCCTCTCTGACGTGACCAGGTCCCCGGAAGCTCGCTGGAACGCCTGGAATTTGCAATGGCAGCGAGTGAAGCTCTTCGTCGTCGATCGTGATTCCTGCCACCATTTCATGCACCACCGGTCTTCATCGACTCCTTGAGCTCTGGTGGTTACTATTCTAAGCTCCTTTTGGCTGAAAAACAAGTGGTTGATAAGGTTTGAGCTAAATCTTCAATTTGGCCATTTTAGCTTTTTGATTTTTTTTGAGCTTCAATTGATCGATTCATGAAAAATCCCTTAACAAATGTTGATCCTAGTAGCTTAATATTCATGTGTGAATTTTTGTAGAATTTTTGGAATTTATTTTAATTTTTGGGTATTTTTGATTATTTTATTATTATTTTCTAATTTTTGAAAATTAATTAATTAAATCATGAAATTGTGTTTATTGGTGATTATAGGTGTTGAAATGAATTATAGAAATTTATTTGGAATTTTTGTGTATTTTTATGTATTTATTTTGAATTTAATTAGTTTATGTAATTTTGAGAAAATAGGGTTAATTGTGTTTTTAGTTGAAATTAATTAGTTAATTGAGTTTATTTATTGATATTATAGATAAATATGTTGAGAAAATTAATTTTGTGCAATTATATTATTTTTGGTGAATTTTTGGATTAATTTTAGTATATTTATATATATAGGGGTATTTTGGTAATTTTACCCTAAATTGGCTAAAAATGTAATTAAATTGGTTTTAATAGTTATTTCGGGTATAAAAATGATTTCTACAAATTATTTAGTATTTTTAACTAATTAAAACTATTTTTCGTAAATTATTTTTAATTATATATATAATATACGATTTTTCTAATAAAATGAGTTTTTATCGGTTTTTACTGTGCTTTAGGGTTAATTACGTAATTTCTACTTATTAAATGTATTTCTATGATATAAGGGTATTTTTGGTATTTCTATATTATTTTGGAATTGTGGACCTCGGTCGGTAAACTGTAGTTTGGAGTCCGACCGAGGGGTTGTGATTGTGATTCTGTGTCTATTTTTCGAAGTGTGTTTCTTTACAGGGCCGGCTCTACTCTTTGAGTAGAGAGATATCCATTTTACAGGGGAGGTTCTATCAGATTTTCGATAGAATTCTCGTAAAATGTGATGTCCGGTCGAACTCTAATTCTGATTTTATGTCTAGTAATCTAGATCGAGTTTTTAGGAGTTTCCATTAGATTTATTCTGATTCCTGTCGTTATTTGTTTGTTTAGTTGCGCCAAGACCGAGGCCTAGTGGACCAGGCCCATCGGACCCATCTTATGGAGCGCAATAATTGTGAGTTACTATTTTATATATATATGCTCTAAGGTGCATGATTTTAGAAATATATGTTTTATTTTGATTAAATATGCATAATAATTTAATTAGTACTTAAGTTTATTTTTTGTTTATTTTTGATATATTTTAAATTATATGCATGCTTTATTAAACATTCATATTTAAAATGTTTTTAAATATATATTTAGTTTATTTTACAATTATATTGGATTTATTTGACGTATATATATTCAAAATATACCTGGTTTATTTTTGGTATATTTCTAGTATATATATATAGTTTATGTTGCTATTTTATTCAATTCATGCATCATTTATTTTTATGAATATGTGCTTTATATTTTAATGAAGGATATTAATAGAACGTGCTACCTAGTGGGCAGCACTAGGACCGAGTACATACCGGTACGCTTATAGCATTTAGGCTATATTACTAACCTGTTTGAGGATATTAATTGGATTTGATTATTTGATGTGTGAGAAATGATTTGGGAGTGTGATTGTTGGAGCTCGGTTGACCAAGTATCTCAGGACCAATCACACTGACAGTCAGACTGCTGGAGCTCGGTTGACTTAGTGTCTCGGGGCCAGTCTACTGTTCAAATGGATCAAGTGAATGTATTTGGAATAAGTGAGCCTGTATGGCTAGAGTGTTGTCTAACACTATTTTGAGGTTGTGATATTTTAGGGTTCTATTTGATCCTTCATAAATAGTGATTTTCAATAAAAATATATAAAATGATTTTATTGCATCTGTGTGTATTTGCTTGTATATATACATATTATATATACTTTTGATTGTGTGCATTGGCATTTAGTATGCATGTATATATACTATAGTAATTCACTCAGTGAGGTCTGACTCCCCTCTGTTGACTATTTTTCAGAAGAGTCATCTTCATCAGACCTCAGTAGCAGGCCTATACGCCGGATTTCTTCCGCCCCAGCTTTACTATGTAAACTGCTCACTTGAGTTTTATTTTATTAATCTAGACACTACAGTAGTCATAAAATTGTTAAAAGATGTTGTATTATATAGACACTGGATTTGTATTAAAATTTTATTTATATATATGAGACGAGGATTTGATTTAATTTCATTTGGTGTAAATATTATTTTGATATTTATGATTTTATTCCACTGTAAATTATGTTATTATTATTGCATGTTTTATTTTATTTTAAGACTTGCAACGGGTTCCGGATTCAAAAGAATTCTCATTCCCTAGCGCCGGTCATGGCCGCTGTTTTGGGTCGTGACACAACCATATCACACTGTGAATGTGAAACTAAATAATAACTAATAAGGGAGAAATTACTTAAATACCTAAGTAAATAATGATAATATGGTTAAGTAAAAATTAAATTCCTCAAATACCTAATAGAACTTGAGTCTGTAAAGAGAAATCAACCATTGCTTAGTAGGGTGAGCAAAGAGTGTGCAATGATATGATTAAATATAAAAAGATGATGATATTTGATGAGTAAAGAGTATTGTATTGTTGTTGATAGTTAAAGTTGAAGAGTGGGTTTTATTCTTGAGGCGATCTAATAAAAGAGAAAAAGAATATGATAATCGATGGTGAAGGCAACAATTTTGTGAGGAATAAGGTTTTATGAGAAGAAGGAGGATAGATCAAGGTGGGAAAGAGGGAGAAGATTGTTGAATGGATGGGTAAAAAACTTAGGGTTAGGAAGTAGGAATTAGGACTTAAAAGTTAAAACCTCATTCCTTAAATAGTACTGTATTACATAAAATGCATAATACTAATTATATCGATTGGTTTAATTTTTTCGATTTTCTCTTTTTAAAATCAAAATTGTATTAATTAACTAACTAACTTCTATGCTATCTATAACCACGACTGAACCGACCTTGTAGATATTCGAACTGAATCGATCAATTAGACTTAGTTTGGTTAAACAGTTTTACCTAAATTTTGCACACCCATACACTCCATTTTGATGGTGGATAGAATTGTAATAACCTAAAAAGTACATAGGTCAAATTGCCATACTTTAAAAGTTAGAATATATTAGTGAAAAAAGGTAAAGTTTATGGTTGGAACATGCATTAACCCTTTTAATTCCAACAAATTGTAAACTGTTAATATCAATTGTCTTTGATTTGCATTAGTAAATGTTCATTTCCATTTTCTTACAATGCAACACGTCAATTTTACATTAAAATTTTTAGCTATTTTTTTACTGTTTTTATTCAATTTTTTGGTACTGTAAGAAATTTTACAAAAATTGATGTTAAAAATCATCATATAATATTCAGTTTTCGTCACTAAAGAATTTGGTGACACTATATTTATTGTCATATGGACCATCACCGTATGTGTGTAGTAAAAGTTATATATGACAAATTTTTGTATCATCATTAAATATTCTATTTATGGAAGCAATAAGTGTCACGGTCACTATAAATAATTACTTTTTATGATGTCAAAATCATCATAATTTATATAATAATGTTGTCATCTTATACTATACATTGTCCTTAAATGTTAATATATTCCATGACAAAATCACATTTTCATCATAAAAATTTATTATTTTAGTGACCAAACATCTTATACTACCAAAATCATTTAATTTTATTGATGTCAACCTTTGTCATGTTTAAGTTAATCTTTTATCACCTAAGTTTGGTTATCTTCATTAATAAAATAATATCAATGACGATAAAAAATGCGTCACAAAATAATTTTTTTTAATATGACAATATGTGACTATCATGTAATAGTTAAGTAATATTACAAAGTATTTCATCACAAAACAATCACTTTTAGTTACAAATTGGTTATTATCCTATTTGAATATATATGATGACAACTTGTTTCGTCATGATAGAGTTATAATTAGTGACAAATTTGCTATCACTAGATGCTTATAAATGGTGACAAAATAATTCATCATGAAAATAGTAATTTAGTGACACAACCATTCATCACTGAGACATGATTTATAATGAAAAAAATATTTTTTTTATCATGAAGTGATTAAATTTATAGCTTATTATTATTATTATAAAAGCAACTTGCATTTATAATATAATTAAATACATTATAAGATAAATATAATATATCAAATACTAAAAGTCCAAAATATCTAATTTGAAAATGTTAAAATGCCCATAACTAGATCCTGAAATTTGACCAAATTAAAACTTTCAACTTATTATTCTTGATCTTCTAGACAACCTCTAATCTGTCATTCTTGATCTCCATATAAAAAAAAAACTTGTAAATTTATCAAAACAATTAAATGTTAATAAAAATAATATAATTTTTAATTTTTAATTAAAAGTGTAAAAACAACAATTTAATAAAAAGCTCATAGTTTAATTTAACATATTAAAACCATGTAAAAGTGCCCGTACAACAATGAAAAATGAAGAACAAATATTTTTCATGAAGAACAATCATGTGATTGACATATAGTAAGAGCTTCTATGAATAAGTAAGATGCTAGAAAATAAATACAGCAGCTGAAAGAGAAATTATACCAAATATTTAAATAGCCTAATCAATACTCATGATCTATATAAATAAATTTCGTAAACTAAAACACAAAGGAAAAAAATAAATTAATGTTTGTGTTGTGGATGAAAGTAACTGTTTGTTGTGTAAAGAACCATATAAAAGATGGGAAAATGAGTTATGTCAATATATTAACAACGTAACGTAAATAATCAAAAAGGAACTAGCAGGAATTAAGAAAGGAAGAAGTCATGTCCACAATTAATTTCTTTAAGACAAAAGCTATGTTCTACAAATCTAATTTACCACTTTATTGTTACATTATATTTGTGCCACAAATATGAAACTTCAATGTAAAATTTGAGAAACTAATTGTCATAACATGGCCAAAAAAATTAGATTTAATTATATTCCGTGGATAAACTATGAAATGAAAATGGGTAGTTAACTTAAACTCATTAAGGCCTTATGTATAGTTTGATCAAGATACCATCCATATATTTTGGGACAAGACTAGGAGAGTGCATAGTTGGAAAACATATAATTAGTACAAATAATATAATGCAAAGGCAACTCCAGTTAAAACATATGATTTAATAATGTATTATAAGAAATTAGCAAATAAACAACTATAACGATTAACAAACTATTATAATTGAAGAAAAAAAAGTTAGTACTTACATTAAATTGAACAACTATAGCTTCACCCCATTAACCGCTATAAGTACCATAAGTTTCTTAATGCTTTCATCTTCTTGATTCAACTAATTCTTCAAACTAGTTACTTCAGTTTCAAATTTAGTCACTTGTGTCTTAAGCTTACTAACTTAGGATTCTGACATCTAAAATTTTGTTGTTTCTTGAAGTTCATTTTAAAGTTTTTGAGTAGCCAAGTCATAGGATACAATGTGTTTGCTTAGAGGTTTTGGACTATATCTGAGGCCTTTTATGTAACTAGCACCATGCCAAAGACTTCAAAAAATATCTCATCTAAAGTCTTTTGAGTTCCTTCTTCATTATATTGATCTTATTTTTCTTTCATCAAATCCTATTTGGACATATTGATGTAAAGAGAAATAATTAGCATCATTACCATTAAAATTTATTTGTTATTTCCTCCACAACATAAAATTTGTTTACTACATAGATATGTAGGTAAACTATCTAGTTTTCTTTTACTTCTTTAGATGACTAACCCTTTTTATCGGAATAATGTGTACGTCTATACAGTTTAATCTTATCATAAGGTTCTCTATTAAGCTCCTTTTGAGACTAGTATAAAAAAAAAGTTAAAAAATACAATTAAGCAGTAGCACCATTTCAAATTTTATATTTTGAATATAAAATTATTACAACACTCACAATTTTATATTGTTGAACAATAAATGGCTTTCTACTTGAAAATGTTGTGCTTTTCCTATTTCCACCATTCATAAAATATGTGTGCTACTAGAAAAAAAGATAATGATATTCCTATGTAAGTTATAAACTAATGCTATTAAAAAAATGAGTTTCAACATTTGAAGATAATATTATAAATTGGAAATGATTACCTTGAATTTAGATGTTGCCCAATCACACAATGCTTCTTAATTTTTTTTATTGTGACAAAAGGATGTTATATTATTCTTTGCCTCTTCCAATATGCCAAACTTTTTATAATGCATATGCAACTTGTAATACTTTTGTTAGAAATTACCTTTTAGCTTATTTATTAAACAACTTTTTACACCTGGATCGTCTATATTAATATTCATCTGAATCTACATAAGGTATAAGTAACTGTCAAAATGCAAGAAAACTAAAGTGAAATTAATAAACAAGTGGCATATTATTTTGATATATACATTTAAGTGATCAAAATTTGGTTTCAAAATTTTTTCTGCTTCATCTTCATTAATATCTTGACTTTACATATCTTTCTATTTTTTAAGCATTGAAAGGACATTTCAAATTATTACACTAATCTGACTTGCAAGCTTGGCGGATCCCTTTCCATTTATAGGCCTCCCTATCAATGGATCCATAATAATCTTCATTTTATTTCCAAAAGCGGCAAATGCCTTCATAAGGCACTTACTCATTGTTTGACCACAACCCTTTTTTTTAGAGTCGAATGTTGTAAAAAAATTATATAATCATCATAATAGTGTATTTTTCATGCATACAAGTGATCTATATTAAGATATAATATAAAGAATATAGAGGATAATAACCTATATCATGACTTGTTTAAGTTAATGGAATTTCATAACTTTTAGTTAATGGAACCTCAATACTTTGAGTTAATGGAACTTCATGAGTTTGAGATGATAGTAGCTCTATGTTGTCACTTCCTAAATTTCAATTTATTGTACCTTTATCATTATCTTTAGATGAGTCATTTAGTAATGCATCATTCTCTACATTTGAGTTCCTATTATCAATTGCAACATTTACTTGAACAAAGAAATCCTTAATACCATTTTGAGTTATTGCCGAATCAGTTACATTATGCTTAGAAGAATGATTTGTGAGACTTTGTTATAGCTTGTTTAGGCTAATAAATCTTGGTTTCATTTTCGTACACCTCTAGGTGCCATTTTTCAATCTTTTATAAAAACCATAAGATACTCATGTCCAAGTTATCATAATAGGATGAACAATAATAAGCAACGATAATAAAAAAATAAAAAAATAATTTAAAAATATATGTTAGAGGTTATTTAATCTAAATTAATAAAATACAATTAAGTTCAAATATTGAAGGTAGCAACGGACTCAAGCAAGGGTTTTTTCAATCTGTTGCCTCTAATGTAAGGAACTCACTTAACGTGCATCTATAGATATATTAATGTTGTACTCCAAAAGATTAAAAACAAAATTTGCCATTAAGTATAATGGGAGTAGCATTAGAATAAAAGACAAATACATTATAAACAAAGGTGAAATCTAAAGTGTTTTTTCTAGAATGATTCCTGGCAATTGAGATATTGGAGATTAACATTTACCTTGTTAGAAAAACACATGTGCATGCATACCACTTTTGCACTACTTCAAATGGTGATACTAGTTGCTACATGTTCATAATCATAGAATCACGTTACTGGGTTGTGTTGAACGATATCAACCTGTAGTGTATATTGACCGACACCGCTATTTCTAAATACAAGCTAACAAATTAATTTTAAAAAAATGATTTTACAAAATATGTGCTTTTCTTATATTTCTAATAACCTTATGATAGCCAAACACCTAAAAAAGAGAATAGTAGTAACTTATTGGGTAAAACTTTTGAAGCAGACTTTTTAATTGAGCATGCCAATTTTTTTAACGTTAAAAATTAATTTTTTAGGGCTAAAGCAAAAGAAATGGAGTAAAATAAGTCTTTTTATTGCTGTTGTAGGTGAGAATAAGGTTGTCAACAAAAAAAGATAAAAAAGTCGTTGTCTTATAAGTACATTATAATAGCTTATACGGTCATTATTGTTAGTGATACACACTACATTAATCATGTATGAGCATGTTTTGACTTTATTATGTTATTAATAAAGAGACATTTTTCATTATCATTTTATGTTATGATAATTACTTGAATAGTCAATTTTTACTAAGGTCATTAAGTATGTGACTTGATAGTAAAACCTTTAGATTAAATATGAGTTCTATTCAAATTATTCTTAGTCATAACAATGTATTAAGGCTAGTATGATGTTGATTGATGATTATGTTTTACTAATTATGAATATGAGATATTCAGTTAACTCATAGGTACTTATTTGAGAAATAAAGTATTGGATTGACCCATCATGAGAATACTATATAGATAATTGTCATAAGTAATTCTCATCACTGTAATATTGGCTAAGTCCTTTGACTTTGAAATCATCATAGATTTCTACATAACTATTTTATATTTTGACATTATCTTACATTATCTTTAATCTGATGATAAAATAGGTTGTTGTTGGGTATGAAATGAGTTATGTGAGGAATGTGAGTGATTGAGAAGGAATTCGTCCCTCATTTAATCTGAGTAAGATATCTATGGGTCCCTTGACAATATAGACTGAGGAAAATGCATGACCATACTAATGTAAATTAATAAAGAGTTATCATTCTCAGTCTACTTAGAATCAAGGAATAATATGATTAAATTATATAAAGATGACATAATCTATGTCTTATATTCAATCAAGATATCATGTGACAAAGGAACTAGAATATTCACTATATATTAGGTTATGTCGTATTATTGACTTCACATGACTTAGGTAGTCATAATATCTTGCTAGAGGCCACTTATGACTTGTAGGCCTAAATAGAGATTTAAGGCCCACTACTAATGTCATATGAACCTATAAAGTTCCATGCTTTGAATAAGCTTAAAATGAATATAGGTTTAACAAGGCTAAATAAGATCTGTGGAAATAAATAAATAAAATATTTATTTGTTTATTTATTTAAGGTAAAGATTATCTTAAATAAAAAGAAAATTATTTATGATTTAATTTTAAATTAAATCAGAATAAGAATAAGTGAAAAATTACCAAAAGGTCATTTGGTAAGTGAAACACTAATTTAGAGGTCTATAAATGTGTTATATTCTCTAGAGTTTCACTCACTCATTATTCTGCGATCAAATTCATTTTTCTCTCTTTTAGAAAACAAAACACGTAGTTTTTTTCATTCTTGATTTGTGAGAAATCAAGAGAAGGTGCTAGCACACAAACATTCATTTTCAATCAAGGGCTGTTTGTGTAGACACTTGTGGAGGATGGATTCTTTTGGAGATGTCTTAATCCGAATTGCCAAATTAAAAGCTCAAGGTAGGGTGTTATCGGAGTGAACCTCCTCTTTTTTTTTTCAAAAATCTTGCCCTTTCTGTGTTTGTGGTAAGATTTTTAAAAACCCTACATTTAATCAATTAATCGAATTACTTGGATCCAAGTTTGAGTTTATGATTAAAATTTAATTTTTTCACTACGTATAGAATCACAAAACTCAACAATTATGTTATAGACATATGAGAACATGACGCTATTATCACTTAAAATTATCAAGTTATACTATTATCAATCCAAAGTCACAATCCTATATGGCCTAATCCCTCATTTGCTCGATATAGTTATACATCCAGCTATTGTTTCTATGACTAAATAAATCACCTATGACCCAACCAAAAAGCAAGATGAGAAAACAGTTAGCTTTAAAAGGAAGAGTTCCCACAAAAACAAAATTATATGTACCCCACCAATAACTGATTACTAGATTTACAAAAATAAAAATAAAAAGTGAATGAAGGAAGTAGAATAACATTACTAGTATCAATTCTTCTCCTCACAAATTTTTTTGGTGTAAGACAATAGATAGAAAATAGGCGTGGAAGAGATAATTTTGACATATTGTTAACCTAATTTTCAGTAATAAATGAGAGCAAAATAGAAAGAGAGAGAGAGAGAGATGTGGAGAGTTATGATTCATCTTCCTTAATTAAAATTGAAAAAGAGCCAAATGAAAATTTCTACCAATTTTTTTTACTAATTTACTTAATTATATTAGAAATTAAGTTTAATAGAAATTTACTTTTGTGATGTTACGAGATGCAATGAAATACAAGTATGATGTCTATTGTTTTATTTTCAATTCATATAGAAATTAAAAAAAATTAAATTTCTCAAACAAAAAAAATGGGAAATTAGAAATAAGTTTTCAATTCATACAACTCTAGTGGCAAGTAATTGAATCTTCTTTCTTCAGTTGTGCTCTATTCAAAAACTAAAGTTTTAATGGCTGAGCTTCATGGGATTTTCTTGATTAAAAAGAAATTATTAGATTTGATATGTACTGTATTGTGAAAGCTATTTTTTATTTAAGAATTTGTAAAGAAAAAGGACAGGAAGCTAGATATGTAGGAAATGAATAAATAACAAATAAAATGGTCTAATTAGCAAAGACAAGGGCTAGTGGAGAGAGGGAACTTACGGCTAGGGGTGTACATTAGATTGGTTCGGTTGGTTTTAGGCTATTTTTTTATCGAATCGAACTAAACTAAAATTGAAAAACTAAATTGAAAATAACCAAATTTTTTTAAATATCAAATTTTTTATTAATATTTAAAAATTTAAAAATATTAAATATTAAAATTCAGTTAACCGAATTTTTTGTAATAAAACTAAACCAAATCAAATTTTTGGTTCAAAAAATTAAAAATTTTACTCAAGCAAACCGAACTAAACTAGGTCGGTTGGGTTAATTTGAAAGGCTTGCATACCCTTACTTATGGCCAAGTGTAGAAGTTGGTTGTTGAAGACAAATAAAAATTTTAAATGGAAATTTGATTTTTATATACACACATACATGAAGAGGAATATATAAAATTACAAAAAAGTTTATTATCTAAAAATTGAATAATTAGTCATTTAGTAATAAAAATTAAATTAAAATAATTAAAATGTAATTTTAATTTAATTAAAAATATATTTTTTATTTTAATTAGATTAACTTTTGTTTTATCTTCATACCTATAATCATATTTTTAAAAATAGAGTATATAATTTGGTTAAAAGTGATTTATGTACTTTTGTAAGGAAAGTAGTACAATTATAATTTTTAGATATTTTTATAAAATTTAATAAAAATATTAAATTAAATTAATTAATTTTTATTATTAAATTACTAGCTGAAATTAAAAAATTACATGAGTAAATAAAAGTATTAATATTAAAAATATTAAAAAAATAAAGTATCGCTACTCAAATAATTTTTTTTAAATTATAATAAATTATAATTTTAATAAGGTTGTAATATTTAATTTGTTATATAAATAAAATATAATTTTTTTTTAAATTTTTATTAAAAAATAACTAATAATTTTTTTATTATTTTATGGTTAATTACGACCATTATATTTTTATATAATATTAATTTTAGAATTGAAAATTTTATTTTTATAGCTATTTAAATAAAATTTTTATTAAAATTACAATAAATTATAACTATATTAGTTAATGGCAATAAAAAAAATAACATTTTTATTATTTTTAAATTTTTTATTTAATAATAATAATATCAAAATACTTTTTTTTTTTTTTTTTCTGTTGACCTGCTTTACTGTAGAATATATAATTGCACTTCAGTTCCTAACTCCCAATTCGTGGATTTCCCCCGCTCTCTCTCACTCTCGCGACATAAAATAATAATTAAATAAAACAAAACCTTTACTTGCTTCTCTTAAAAAAAAAAAAAAACTGCTTCTCTCTCTCTAGGGTTTCAAATACAGACTTTTTCAACTGTCATAATTGATAGGTTTTCGAAGCTTAAACACACTGTAATTACAAGAAAGTAGCTCTCTGTCAATGGTCTTTTGATCGCTCAAGCGCTGTCTCAATTTCAAGCTTCTGCTGCTGCTGCTTCTTCTTCTTCTGCTACTCAGGCAACGGGTAAGTTCTCGTTCTTAATTTTGAATTTTTTTTTTATTTTTTTCCATTTTCGCCTTTGATTTCGTTGTCAAAAATGCGAGTTTTTTTTTTTTTAAAAAACTTGTTCTTTTTCTTGATTTCTTTCTTTTGTTTGATGCGCTTCTTGTTAGGGTTTGGGTTTTATGTTTCATCTTCTGCTAGTTTTTTTTGCCCTAGAAAATGTGAGGAATTTAAGTGTATGTTTGATTTACAATTGTTGGTGAATATTTGAAATGAAGCATTTTTGCAACCACTTGGAAGTGTAGGTCTGTAGCTCGGCTAGTTTTATTTGGTTTTGTTTGGAGTAGTAGTATCATGTATAGGAGTTGAATTGAATTGAATTGAATCAAATTCTTGCATAATCATTTCACTTGTGCAATGTTTTCATTTCTTTCAAGATGCCCTTACTTCTTTTTTTCTTTTTAGGCGCAAGGAATTGAATTCTAGCAACTATGAACATTTCAAGCGCCAGAGGTTGATTAATTGGAATTCATTTGAGTTAAATTCTTGCATTTTTGGATTTTTTTAAACACAATCTTAAAGTGTCCCATAAAGATACATTTTTTAAAAAAGTTTAGAAATTGCGATTCCAATATTTTCCTTGCCTTTTTCTTTTTTTTTTTCCTTTTCACTGTTGCCCCTTAGGTTAAACTGCTATATCTGGTTTGTTGGTGTAGGCTAACACATTATGTGATTTGGCGACTGCTAGTACTATAAGGGGAGACTGAAGGTACATTTAAGATTTTCATGTTGGTAAATGTTGAATGGTTGTTACCATGGACTTGAATGTTTCACCGTTACCTGAAGACGATGAAGAGAATTTAGAAGAATACAGTGCTGCTCAAGAACGCTATGAATCTGCTGTTGAAACTGCTCGCCGGGTACCTTATAATTCCTTCCTTTTTCTGGTTATATTCCTTGAGCAATTTGCTATTGAATAATGTATTTTCTAGTCTGAATTTATTCATTTACTTGGATAAATCAATGGAATGAGAGAGGTTATTCTTGAGTTTTTGGACTTCACTGTTACAGTTGTAAGGATCTTCCTTTGAGATTCACTGAAATAAGCTACCCATTTTTCTTGCTTTTTTTTTTCTTTGGTAAAAATAACTTATTTCTGTAAAGTAATTTTAGAAAAACATAAAGAATTTTTTTTTTTTTCTGTGTTGTGATGCTGATAATCAACAGAATTTTTTTTTATAACATTTGGACATTGGAAAGAAAACCTTGTCCAATTTAACAACTTATGAGAGTGTTTGCATCTATAATGTTTCCATATGCTTACTCATTTTCTTCTTCATTATTAATTTTGCTTTAATAGAAGTAGACATTCCCAGGACCAGGAGAAAGGTAATTATGGTGGTTGATGATAACTAGCGGCCTTGACACTGATCAGCAACTAATATACCTGTTTAGATTAACTTTCTTTGGTATATTCTTTATCTTTTTTAACATTTTATAGAATCTTGAAACAAATTAAGTACCCAATTTGACAACTGAATGTCAATTTCTTTGGAATTAGTCATTTTTCCTTTTGACTTGTAAAATACGCTCCATGAGAAAATCTTTTGCGCTGCAGGTACTTGAAATTATGGAAATGTTGTCATGTGAATAAAACATGATTTTGTGAAATGTTGCAAATGGAGCTTTATAATGTGCTACTTTTTCTATTTTTAATTGTAAACTCTTGAAATTTTCAACTGATTGGATTGAAAACTTTTCTAAGCAATCAATTTATCATTGAATTTATTTGATAAATTAACAAATACAAACACCTATGTTAAAAAGTGGAGAACTTAGCTTCATTATGGAGGTTATAGGTGCTTAAAATTTGAGAGTTGGACTAACTGTGTAAAGTTCCATGAAAGACTCTAGGTGAGCAGATCTCCCATAGGGGATATGGAAACTAAATCTAGAATTATAGTGCATAATATACCTACATTTGTTATCTTTACATAGCTGTGCAAGTGTCCACCATGAAATTGTGGCAATTCACAATTGAGACTTGGCTTAGTTTGACCAAGATTGGATATATGAGTGATATCACACTTATCTTTTCAAATGGCCTGTGCATGAACACTTTTGATTTATCTTTCCAAATGGCCTGTGCATGAACACTTTTGATTTATCTTTTCAAATGGCCTGCACTTGAACACTTTTGATTGTTAACTGTCCAATACAACGAAATTGTTTATGAGATGATAGTTTGCTCTCTCTCTTTCCTTGGTGATAGTAGCTCATTTTTTTATTCTCTTCTTCTTAGTTTCTTGTTTCCAAAAGTTGTTATTGTGCTTGAATGTCTGTTTGCGGTAAGTGACATATTATCATGTGTGCATATAGTTAGACTCATGTATGGTTATCTATCTTGTTTATGTCTTGGTTAGGAGCGTGAAGAAAGACGCAAGCGTTTGAGAAATGAACGTTCAGATGACAGACCTGTCCACTTGTCTCGGCAGCCAGTGTATGATCAGCAGTTCCCAACTAAACATTTTAAAGCTTACGATAAAACTAAGCTTCCTCCTGGTAAATTTTTTTTGGTCTAATTTCATTTATTGGAAGTACAATTGCTTGCGCTATTATATTCACATTGTTTTTCTTTTTATGGGTGGAAAATCTACAATTTGTCTTTTTAAGGGATTGAGTGTAGAATAGTCATTTTTTTTGTTATCACTACATTTCTAATTTTAATGCACTATTTGATTTTTATGGTCAAGTTTGTGATTTGGTGATGTTCCATGCTGGAAACTAGGTTGCATGGATACTTTAAAATGTTCACGTTTCTATTTTCTACAAATGATTAAAATTAGAAAACATGTACTCATACCAAAAACGCGTTTCTCTTAGATTTTTTGTAGAAAAAAATATTAATCCCAATAAAAATAAAATAAAAGGATGATCAAATCAAAGAGAAAAAAATTACAGAGAAAAATTAAAAAAATTCAAATAAAAAAGGAAAATGTAAAAATATCTAAATAAAAATAGTTGCTACTATTATTATTATTATTAGAAAATTAAATTCTCTAAGAAATAATCCAAATAGTTAAATGTTCATTACTAGTAATATTTACTTAAGTAAATAAGTTTTTTAATTTTTTATATAAAATTAGGAATTATAACAAAGTTTATATTTCTAATACTTATATATATATATATATATATATATATATATATATATATCTTTATATTTTTAATACTTATACATTTCCCCATGTTTCTATGCCCTATATTTTGAAAAATAACGTTTTTCCGTGTCTGCTTCTGCATATCAGTGTCTGTGCAATTTAGGCTGGGAAAAATTCCAGTTTTCTTTTATTCATTATGACTGCCTTTTCTTTCCTTCTCCTTTTTTTTAAGGATTCAAATTGTATAGTTTTATTGGAAATGTTGGCTGGGAATCTGTGAGAAGTATCAATTTTTTCTTAATTTTATAATGATGTGATTGTGAACCCTACAATCTTTGACATGTCAATGTGATGGGCCAGACTGAGAAGCATAGAGCATATCACCAGATAACGATTTTGTCCTGTTGAGGTATCATGCCGTTATGATTGTATTAGCTAGAGTTATGGTGAATATTCTTTTTTGGAAATTTCATGAATTGACTTTAATTAATATTCAAACAAGATTTAACTTATATGAACTTGTCTTGTGGATCTAAAATTATACAGTTAAAATCAAGTAATGGCCAACTGGCTAAAAGAGATGGAGAAAAATGCAGAACTTTGTAGGCATCCTTACAGATGAGAAAATCATGTGTTTTTAGGTCAACATAAGATTGCTGGTATGAAAGAATTGCAATTTTGGGTCTTTCCTGCACCAGCAGTTGCAGTGACCATCCTTATGTAACAGCATGTTGGGTTTTATTGGCCCATAAAGCTTGTATTTTGCAGTACAATTGCAAATGCAAATTTTGTCCTGTTCTATGCTGGTATCATAAAATTTCGTCTCAGATGTATTCTCAGTTGGAAATCTAAAATGTGGAGATAGGATATCGAATTAGGGTACTTGTTACTTATTTTTAGATTCACATAAATTGAGGCTATAGAGTTCCAAGCACATATGCATACCAGTGGGTGCAAAATTAGGGCAATTGCCTGAGAACCAGTTAATCTTTTCTTTCTTACTTAGTGGATGAGCATTTCCCATTATTCAACAATCACTCTGTTTAGACTGTTTTTAGAAAACACCAACTCATATTGTAATGTGATATTTTCATATAAATCTGAGCATTTTATATGATATTTTCATTTTGTTTCCATGACCTGAGGACATTGTGATCATTTCATCTCAGTTATCATATTTATGTACAGTATTTGCTTTTTAACTGTTGCTCAGCCAAGTTGCTTTAAAAAATTTAGGCTGGTTGGACTGCCCTGCATCTGGTCAGGAAATCTTCGGTATTATTCCTTCCAAGGTTCCACTTGGTGAAGCCTACAATGACTGCATCCCTCCTGGAAAAAGATACTCATTTAAACAAGTAATTCATCAACAGAGAGTATTAGGGAGAAAAGTAAGTATTATGAACTTAAAAGTCTGTTTGAAGCTTTTCTATAATTCATACACATGCTTATATTTGCAGTGAGGGGAAATGTAGCATCACATCTATTTCTGTTGAACAGAAACTTTTATTAGGGGTTGATAATTAATTTTGATTCACTGATTTTTCAGCTTGGTTTGGTGATTGATTTGACGAATACTACCCGTTACTATACAACAGCAGATTTGAAAAAAGAGGGTATTAAGCATGTTAAGGTGAGTTGCAATATTATTTTGGGTTTTTTTTGCTGGTGTCTTGGATGATAATGCACTTTGATTAAGATTTAATTTGGAATATGTTTGCTTAGATTCAATGCAAAGGGCGAGATTCTGTACCTGATAATGCATCTGTAAATAGCTTTGTTTATGAGGTATGCTTCTTCTACAATACCTTTCTTTACTCTAGTGATCTCTCTGTTTGCATGTGCACTTTCTCCTTAGAATTTCTACCTCTCCTCTTACCTTTTGGTGTTTCTGCAACGTGTGTCTTGCCTGGTTGTTGTGTCAAATATTCTTGATTTTTCTTTACCATTTGGTGACGTGAATGTCAACTGGATGGTGCATTATATAGGGAGCAAGAATGCATGTGTGCCATTTTGTGCATGCTTATAATGTGTACTGATTTAATATTTCAGGTCACTCAATTTCTAGCCCGCCAAAAATCTAAAAAGTATGTTCTTGTTCATTGCACACATGGTCATAATCGTACAGGATATATGATTGTCCATTACATTATGCGATCAATGCCAATGTCTGTTACACAGGTTTGTTTATGATTGTTGTTTCATGTTGCTAAGTAGGTCTTATGCTATTTCGTTTGTAACTTCTTTCTTAATGCTTGTGCAGGCAATAAAATTATTTGCTGAAGCACGACCTCCTGGAATCTACAAATCAGATTATATCAAGTCCTTGTATGATTTTTATCATGAAACTAAGCCAGACATGGTTGTTTGCCCTCAAACTCCAGAATGGAAGAGGTCTTCTGATCTGGATCTTAATGGTGAAGCAGTGCCAGATGATGATGATGATGGAGGTCCCGCTGTTTCTTTGCAAGTAAGTATTGTCTTTGAAGTAAATCAACTTCTAGCTAATGAAATTCTTCTTCTTGGCACTTACAAGTGGTAGATGAACTGTTTTTGTTTGGTTTTGCTCATATATTAGAGATGAAGAGTTAATCTACTGGAACTATATCTTCTGATGGAACTTGCCTGATTTCCAAGCAAAAAATGTTATTTCTGTATATGTCAGTTTGTGGCCCATCTTCTGCTAAATGATCTTTGTTGGCATTCATAATAAGATTTTGCTGAGGTGCAGTTTTTGTTCTCTTGTTCTTCCTCTGAAGGCATTTTTCTTTTCTGGATGCATGCTCTGAATGCATGGGCCAGCATAGTAAATTAGATGAATTTTTTTCTTATTAGTTAGAACAAACTGATAGGTTTTATGCTTTAGTTAAAAAAAATAGGTTTTGAGCTGCTTTTTGTTTCTACATTTGAATTATCATTGGCATGCAGGAGAAACTTGTTTTGTAACCAACATAATCTAAGAAACTGGGTGCCACGATGAATAAATTTGCAAATTTACCAACCAAACAAGATCAAAAGCCAGTAAGTTTGGCTGCCTTCTGGAGGTCGTACCTGGAATCTGTTTTTGAGTCTGTCTCTAACTTCTTTTGCTGGAGAATTGATTTAAAAGGAATGCAGTTAAAAATTAAAAAAAGGTGTTTGACGATGAAGAGCATTAGAGTTGTGGATGGAGCTCTTTTCAGAATGGGGATGCTGGACATATTATACAATTGTTTTGAGGTGGTGAAGAGGGAATCTCGCAATTTAATCAAGAGGTTGTAGACAGGCTATTTTTGGGAATAATTTTAGATGTAGTATATGTAGAGTTTAGGATGTCACATTGACCTGATTTTGCTGTTATTTATTATATGTACAAGGATGCATGAAATTGTCACTGGTGCAGAATAATTTTCTTTGATTCATATGGGTCTTTGGTGACCCCATCTATGGTCAATTTCTGTAATATGGTGTTGTATAGTCGTCTTTGATTTTACTGTCACTCTTATCACATCTCTCTCAATATATTAACATTCTCTTTTCCATAAAACAAAAATTTAAATGGGAAGTTGTTTCTTCTTATTGGTTTTCTGGTTTATTTCATGTGGAAAGATTCTGTACATGTGTTGGGTTCAAGTCTTTTGAAGGATGTGAGAGTTTAAAAGGGCTATCTGCTGCACCAAGTGTTCCCTGGCTAGTGTGTGGGTGGGGGAAGGGTAGGTGTACATGTATGCAGCCCACCTGTGGTCATTGAACAATTTAACAGATGGTGCCTTCATTTATAGGTGTAATATTAGAAGTTTGGTTGTCTTATGCGATCCTTTGATGCCCATGGAATTAGGACTAAGCATAAGGATTTCTAATGTCTGGTCTTGCCAATATCCATCTGCATAGCAGATGTTGGGTGATGCTTTCTTAAATGAGCATGTGTGTTGGTGTGCTAGTGTCTATTATTTATTGTCATATAGCTGAACTAGCACATAATGCTGTACTCTCCCTTGCAGGGTGCGGGGGGGGGGGGTTAACTGCTGCTATTCTGTTTGCAAATGGGAGTAATGACTCCAAAAATAGAAAAAAAGTTTGTTTTTCTTGATTATTGCAGAATAAAATAACAGTTGCTGATCTCATATGGGAGTTCTTATTATAGATTTTATTGTTATGTGATAGCTTTTCATGGGCTTGAAAAAATTAACTCAAGTTTTGATGCTAACACGTATACAAAAACTTATATTCTTTTTGCATTAATGGATTTGTATATGCATATACTTTTATTTGACTCTAAATGTTACTTCTGTTTTAGCATGAATTCTCTTGTTAGAATATTTTTTTGTCTCTTGCATAACATATATTGTTTATTCACTACCAAAAGAGAAACCTTAGAATGCTTCATATTGTTTCAGGACAATCACGAGACAGATGCCATAATGACAAATGATGATGTTCTTGGTGATGAAGTACCTAGTGATCAGCGTGATGCTTTACGAACGTCCTGCTACCAATTGCTTAAGCTGAATTTTCCTGTATGAATGCTTCTTTGGCCTGTAATCTTACTTTAGCCTTTGCAGTAGGGGTTTCTTTCTTTTGTTCTTTTTCTTTTTTTTTTTTTTGAATCATCCCTCCATTTATATGTACTCATTCTTGTAGAACATATTACACATTATTGCAGATTGCATTTTTCTGATGTTGCTTCTACTTGGAATATGTCTCTCGATCTTATTTTTCATTATCTGTTTGTATAAATGGTGTATTTCTAGTTATGGTGTCTTTTGTCGGATGGTTTCCAAAACTCATTGACTGTGTCTGAATGGGGGATTGATTTGTGATAATTTCAGCTCTTTACCCTTCTACTCATTATGTCCATTTCTATCTTGGTTGGATCTGATCTTATACTTTTTCCACATTTCAGGTAAGAGCAAATCCACAATTCCCAGGATCACATCCAGTATCTCTCAGCAGGTCTGGTCTACATTTTCTTTTTGTACACAAATCTCTTTACTGCTTTTGCCGTACTCATCTCATCTTTGTACATTTAAATCACTTGAGTAAAAGTCATTTGGCTTTTTGACTTTAATTATACTATGTTCTTGAGTACCTTGTTTTTATATGTTAGCTTGTGGTACTTTCTCTTGTTGAAGTATGTCTTATCAGCTTTGGAATAGAATGAACTATAGATCCAGGCTTCCAGCTTTAACCTGTCATTTAGTTATTCAGGTATTTAAAAGAAAATTGGTACTGCATGCAGCTACAGTTAATAGCTATTTGTTGAAGTTATCAATTGTAAACATCACAGTTAATTGCTATTTGTTAAAGTTATCAAGTGTAAATCCCAGACAAAGGGAGATGGAAGTATAAGGAGAAAGAAAGAGTTCTTTCATGTCAGTCAAATAATTACAGGGTTTTTATGTATTATTTTATTTGAAATGTAAGCATGGGAAATATACATTCAACTTCCATTTGAATGTGTATTGATATTCTTATCAGCCATTGTCATACATTATATCTGTCTTTTATTACCAATAGTGCTGTTGTAGTGCCACATAAAATGCCAGCGGGGGATATAAGCTGTGAACTTTCATATGAATGTGTATTAATATATTCATCAGGCATTTTTCTACACTTCATACTTAAAATAAATTTATCTTTTGTTTATATTGATCATTATTGTGATGCCATGAATCATTGATAAGTGTTGGAATATTTTTTTTTCTTATTTTGAATAAAAAGAGAGATAAATAACCCATTAGCATGCTGGGAAGGATGAATTCCATTCTCGAAAGAATTTGGAAAATATATGCTTATGAAGGAACATAAAAAGCCAATAATTATTAGGAAAAGTTATGGTAGTTTGTTATATTTGTATTCGGTAAATGATGTGATGCATAGTCTTAGATATGTCCTTAGATTTTCATTCAGATAGGATGCTTTGAAACAGGTGCTAGACTAGAATTGATAAATGAGATATAACCACATTATTTCTTTTTAAGACTATGCAATAAGTCATTCACCAAGATCACTCTTTTATGTTACTTAATTCTACTGCATGTGTGAAAGTGCATATTTTACATTTTATGAAGAAAGGGATGGGATCCTTGTTAGATTCTCTCTCTTTTTGGAAGTTGATCAACCCCTTTTCTTGATGAGCTGATGTTGGGACTGCAAGGAGGTTTATTTTGTGGCTGTGGCATAAGATTTGGATGTATGGCAGACCTGATTATTCAATTGATGCATCTCTTCTTTTCCTTATAGCTGAAGAAGTTGATTGATATTATTGGTTTGCCACTTTTTGCTTTTTCCAAATTATGCTGGAACGCTGACATAGTTGGTGGCTAATTTTTTATCCAACATTTCTCCCAGTCTGGTTTTGTAGGAACAAAAATTCATTTTTTGTGCAATTTTCCATTTTGTGGTGTGCAGAGACAATCTACAGCTATTAAGGCAGCGGTATTATTATGCAACATGGAAAGCTGATGGAACACGATACTTGATGCTGATTATGATGGATGGCTGTTATTTGATAGATAGGGGTTTTAATTTTAGAAGGGTCCAAATGAGGTTTCCTTGCAGAGGCACGGGCGAAGTATGTATCTAAGCATTTGCCATTCAAGGATGGTTTCTGATTTTAAGAGCTTATTAGTTGCAGCTTCTTGTATAGATGATTGTTAACATGATTTCCTTTTTTTTTTTTTTTTTTTTCTCTAAGGCTGTAGCTGATAAGACGCACCACTGCACCTTACTTGATGGGGAAATGATAATTGATACTATGCCAGACTCACAGAAGCAGGAGAGAAGATACCTAATTTATGATGTTATTGCAATAAACCACATTTCTGTTATAGAGGTTAGATTTAAAATTTTGTGTGATATAATGCCATGTTTATTTTGTTTTTTGCTGAATAATGAATGTGGGGGCCTGGGGGGGCCCTTCTTTCTTCTTGGAGTTCTTATTATAGTTTATAAGCCAAGCGTATTTCACTAATTTACCCTTTCAAATATGGTCCATGAATCCTGTCTCTCCTTTCAAGTATTTCATTTAGTTTTTGGATTGTAGCTCCATGGTTGAATTCATCATTTTTTTTTTGTTATTTTGAATCGTAATGTGGAATTCAATCTAGCATAAAGAGATCTCTCAGTCACATCACATTGTGGGTATCTATTATTTAAATTTCCTAATACTAATTTAAATAATGGTTATTCATCGTTGAAGCTTTTCAAAAAGATATATTGCATTTGTAATTAAGTATTTTGAGCATGTTAGTATTACTATTTCTTGTATATAAATTTCATCAACTGAGTCAATTTTATTAAATAGAGCTAAATTCATCAATGTCGATTTTAGACATGTTTGGATTTTATTGTGAGATTATGATTAGTTTTAAATTTATGTAGATATGTATGTGTTTAATTGAGGAACATTGCACATATTGATAATTTTTGTTGGCCCCTTGTAAAAAGGTTATGGCATTGTCTTTGCTTTTACACGTGTTTTTCCTTTCATGACAGTTTACCTGCAATTGTGCTTCCATTCTCTGATCAATATTGTGAAACACAAAGTGCATTGTGTG
Organism: Mallotus nudiflorus; assembly: GCA_947683625.1. Lineage (NCBI taxonomy): Eukaryota > Viridiplantae > Streptophyta > Magnoliopsida > Malpighiales > Euphorbiaceae > Mallotus > Mallotus nudiflorus. The sequence continues at coordinate 834,557 of CANTUR010000213.1, read as the reverse complement.
ACATTGGTGGAACAGCTTAATGAACCAAACTCAATCATCTAACAAAAATATAGATCAATTCATCTCTCCTATTTAAGGATATTTTAAAACATGTCATATTCTGTTGTTTATTGGCTGTACATTGGTTATGACTGCCAAAGGTTGGCTGAATATTCACTAATCTTAAACATTCTGAGATCTATAAGTTTGAGGCCATTTACATTTGTATGTGTAGGATGTGTCTTCTTTTATTGGCTAGCTTCTTCAACTTATCACGGCTGTCTTCAATTATTGGCCAATGACTAGTGCTAGTCAGTGGCTGAAGGTTATTGGATATGACTGGCGGTGGTCGATGATATACTTAATGTAGCTTTTTACAAGCTGAATTTGTAAATCATGGAAAAATATTTTTTCTTTTTCTTTGACAAGGAAACTATTTTACACTGACCAATTTTCATGGGTCAAACATTTCAAAACAGAAAGTCTTAGCCAATCAAGTCATGTTCTGTCAAATGCATTTGCAACCGCTCTCAATGATTATATAATTGGTTTTGAACTCCATACAATTTAAATTGTAGAATTGCATATAATTTCTTATTGGGTTCTAAACCTTGCAGATCTGGGAGTTGCAATGCAAGTATTTACTACAGAATTATATGTTGAAAGCATGTCAAGCATAGAAGTACAAATTGATTTCTTCTACATTTTATTGAATTCTTTAGTTGTAAAGTCTACTATGTAAACGTATTAGAGAGGAGAAATTGACTATGGTGGTTGCATCATTATTCTTAATAAAACTTATCTGTAGAAACATTAGGAGTTAGGACCAAACTGGAGGTGGGGCCACATATGAAGCTTTTCTTGCAGGCTGGCTGTTGGAATAATAAATAATGGCTGTTATAATGAGTTTAATTTTGATAAAACTTTTCCAATCTTTTTTTGGGGCATTGGAAGTTGGGGGGAATGTCTATGTTGAAAATGTGTTTCCTTAACAGGGTATTTGTGCAGAGAGATGGCTGGCATGATATCCCCCAGATGGAATGGATGGGATCAGCCTTCAGGGGTACTGTTACCAACATATCAACAGGATTTGCTGAATGCCTTAATAACACATTCGATGTGAAAATGTGTCGAAAGATTTAGTTGATTATATATTTTAGATTCCTCAGGTGATTGGAAGCAGACTAGAGAACTGACATACAGGTGCCCCTATGAACTTTTAACCAGTTCATGCAAAGTGAGTTGACATTTGGGGCTAGCATTATTTTCTTACTAACTATTTGAACTTAATGACAACAATTGAATTAAAAAACACATATGTTACAGTTTACTTTGTCACTTGACAAATAGAGGGAGAGAACCTTGCTCAGATTTTTTTTATCCCATTTATTTATCCTATCAGGAGTTCTATTTTTTTGCATATATAAATATTATTTTGGTGATTGGAATGGGCCAGTTGATGAAAATTGTTTATGATTTTGGTCTGACAATTGTGCATTGTCTTTGGTTACCAAAAGCTCACAGCACAGATGATTTTTCTTTTTAATGCTTCGCAGTCTACTAATGGTTGACATGGTTTAAAATTGCTGCAGAGGCCTTTCCATGAACGATGGAAGATGCTTGAAAAAGAAGTGATAGAACCTCGGAACTACGAACGGCACCAGATTTACCAGAGCAGGAATCCTTATTACAGATATGACTTAGAACCATTCAGGGTATGTAATTGAAAACTACTTAGTGTGTCATCTGCAGTCTCTCTGATCCTTTGCTTTAGCTTATGCGATTATACTAAAGATTTGTTTTAAAGTGTTTTCCAGGTCAGGAGAAAGGATTTCTGGTTGCTTTCTACTGTTACCAAGCTTTTGAAGGAATTCATTCCGAAGCTTTCACATGATGCTGATGGTCTTATTTTTCAGGTGATTAGGATCAATACTAGTATGCTTGAAGATAGGACAGAAAGATACTATTTTGAGAAGGATCCAACTTGAAGATGCCTTGCACTATGTGTGGGGGAATATTCTTTTATTTTTCTTGTAGGAAACTTATGCATTTATTTATCTTTGCCCTGAGTCAAGTCATTTAGTAATGATATAGCTAGTGGTAATATCTTGCTATAGAATATTTTTTCTTTCTCTTTGTACACATTCAGTAGTTCTGCATGTTCTGCTCAGTACATGATGACCGTGTTGCTATTTGTGAGCTGTGTTTTGTTAAAAGATGAATTATAATTGCACATTGTCTTACATGCCAGGGATGGGATGATCCCTATGTTCCTCGCACCCATGAAGGACTCCTGAAGTGGAAATATCCTGAAATGAATTCAGTTGACTTCCTTTTCGAGGTTCTTTTTTTCAACTTGACCACAAACTTGGGTGTAGCCTTGGGCGCCTTTTCCCTCTCTGTCCCTTGCCTTGTTAAGCCTCAGTTCTCATTGAAATTTTTCCCTGATGCAAAATTAAATGCATGGACAGGTGGATGGTGATGATCGTCAGTTAATGTATCTGAATGAGAGAGGGAAAAAGAAGCTGATGGATGGGAACACTGTTGTATTCAGAGGTTGATATAATTTTCCATCTTGATTTGCATAACAATTTGTCATGCAAATGATGTTTTTGAATATGAATTTCATGCTTTATGCAAAACTTACATGAGGTTAGGAAATTTTGAAGTTTTGGTTATCATTTTGGCATTCTTTGATGCTCCTTATTACTGTCATTTGTCTTGCTGGCATAAAATATTGTAAGGGAGTTGTCTGTCAGGTTTCTGGGTGTGGAATTCGCCACTTAGTTTATTCATGGCTGCATCTCTTGTGAACGCAAGTAATTTTGTGCATGTTGATTGCATTCTACTGTATCTTGAGCATGTGTCAAGAAAATCTTTTTACCATTTTAATTGGATAAATAATTTTTAACAAATGATTTATATTCATACTGAATAAATGTTTTTTAAAAATTCTAGATTATTGTCTCATGGTTTAATTCTGTCTACATGATCTGGCTAATGTTGTGTGCTTTTCAGTTACTCCAGGTTTTCTAAACGTAGTTTGTATTTACGGCCCTGTTTTAAGTCCAATTCCAAATCCTAAATTTGCAGATGGTTCAGATCCATCGTCACACACTGGTAAAATCATTGAATGTTCCTGGGACCAAGAGGAGCAGGTATGGGTTTTTATGCGGGTTCGGACAGATAAATCTACCCCCAACGATTTCAATACCTTCAGGAAGGTTCGTCACAATTGTATTTTGCTTTGTAAATGTGTTAGTTGGATTAACTGTTGTGGACTAATTTGAGCTGCTTACTGAATAAAAAATAGGTAATGCGAAGTATCAGGGACAACATAACAGAGGACGTCTTATTGAATGAGATTTATGAGATCATTCGCCTGCCCATGTATGCTGATAGGATAAGAAATGAGAGCAAAGCTCATCAGCATACAGCTTCTGCACGACGTAGGTGATGCATGTCCATGGTTTTCGATTTTGGTTTAGGCCACTGGTTGAAGTGGTTACAATATGAAGCGATGGCTCAAGCATATGCTGGTGCTTAGTGGTCCACTTGGCTGAGGCTGGGTGAGCATATCATTTAGAGGGCCACTGTGATGTTCTGTAATTAGCTACAGCTTTGTTATAACCTCATAGCGTGTACTATGCTGGTGAGTTCTGTGATCCGGTTGGTACACTCAGAATAGTTTTCTACATCAAACGCAAAATTATGTCTAAATGATAGTTGTTCAGGTCAAAGAGAATTAGGAATAGGATCACCATGTATATTATTATTTCCGCCCTCTATGTAGTGATTCTGTAAGTTTTTTTTTTTTTAAGTTAGTCAATTTTTAGAGTTAGTGCCAAGCTTTTGGAATATGTTTTTTTTTTTTTTTTTCAATGTGAGTATCATTTTTGGAAATCGTCATTTGGACTGCGTGTATCTGTACGCTTTAAGTTCCCCCATGTCCGTATGTGTCCCCCCACCCCCCACCCCCCACCCCCCGTTCAGGCAGCAGTTGTCATTTGGTCTGTGTATGTTCAGGCAGCGGTTCCTTTTTGGTCTTCTATCCTCGGCAACTCAAAACAATCATAGTGAACGAGAAGAACCAAATCCACTCACTTGTTCACCAAATTTAGCTTGCTCGAAACGATATATTATATATAGCCATGGCTAAATCTAATATTAGCTAAACTGAAATAGGACAAGCGACTTGAACAGGTACAGCGCTGGGTTTGTACATTTGTTTAACTTGAGCTTCACCCAGACAGATAATTGGGAAGTTAACACTTCAATACTGAATTTTACTTTCGGAGCTCAAACAACTTGATATAATGGGGGCAAACTAGAATAAACTTAAACAGTCGAATGATAAACACATTCAAAGATTCATGAACAAAATCGTAAATAATAAAATGTTACGAAGTTTAACATTATAATAATATTTTTTTAATCCAACCATAAAAATAAATCACTCTTGTTTAAATTATTCAATTTTGAAAGAACTCATAATAAAGCTCTTGAATTTTAACACTTTATTTTATTTAGCCACTCAATTTTTATTTAATTTTATTAAACTCTTAATCTTATATTTTTGTATAAATTAAACTGAAATAATAAAATTATAAAATAAATTCTATTTACCCTATCATAATTGTATAGTCAATAGTAAATTTTAACGGTGAAAATGTCGTTAAAATTATCAATTTAACTCAATAACCACCTTTATGGACATTTTTTCTCAAGGGGAAATTACATATATCATGTAATTTTATCCTTTTGCTGTCATCATGAGCATCAGTTAATTTTTTTTTCAACACTTTTGTACCATGTAATTTTTTTGTTTAACTTTTTATTTATTTATTTTGAGATGTATGACAGATTCCATCGCATACGCACATACAGAGTGAGCCACAACAAGAGAAAAGCCCCGTCGTCGAAAGGGTTATTTCTGCATTATACTAATAACGGCTTAATTAAATTATAAAATTCACGAAATCATCTTCTTCTTCTTCTTCTTCTTCTTGTTGCTGTGGTAGCTAACTAGAGATAAAGATCGCATGAGTTCCTTAGCGAAAACCGCTTCTATTTTCTTGATTTATTTGCTCTTTTCATATTGTGTTCATGGTGATGAATCCTCCAAGAATAAATTTCGAGAGCGAGAGGCAAGCGACGACGCTCTCGGTTATCCTGAAATGTGAGTGCCTCAGTTCATTTTTTAATCGATTTGACTTCAATTTATTGAAATTTATGTTAATTTAGATAGATTATTAGTTGTGATTTGACTGCTGATCAGTTATTTTTGTGGTATGTAGAGACGAGGATTCATTGTTGAATACGCAGTGCCCTAAAAATTTGGAGCTCAGATGGCAAACTGAAGTTAGCTCTAGCATTTATGCTTCTCCTTTGATTGCTGATATTAATAGGTAGGTTTCTTTTTTAATGATTTCTGTATTTCTCGATTTTTTTTTTAATCTTTTCCTCTTGTGAAATTGTCTTTTAATTGTAAACTTTTGTGTTTTTTTTTTCAGTGATGGAAAGCTTGATATAGTAATTCCTTCTTTTGTTCATTATCTTGAAGTTCTTGAAGGTTCTGATGGTGATAAAATGCCAGGTAAACATTTTTTTGTTCCTTTTTTCCGTTGTTCTGATTATTGGCTTTGTTTAATTGAATTGAATTTAAATGGATAATTTACTGAGTGATGAATTTCAGTTGGGAGTTTGCTAACTTGTTGGATTTATGAAAAATAAAAGCTTTAAGCCTTGTTTTGGATGCCAAAATGTTTTCAAGTAAATTAAATTCTTTCAAAATTATGTATTTTTTTTTTTTCAAAGAAAATGTTTTTCACAAGTTGAAGGAGTTGAATTCTAGCAACTACGGGCTTCGTGAACACAAAAATCGACAAAATAGAATTCATTTCACTTGAATTTTAACTTCTCAAACACACTCCTAGGCGAATGCTTGTGTAGATTTTAAAATTCCAAGCAAAACTCAAACTCCTATATATGCTTGATCATTATATTATCAGGTTGGCCTGCTTTCCATCAGTCAACGGTGCATTCCAGTCCTCTTCTATATGATATTGACAAGGATGGTGTGAGAGAAATTGCTTTGGCTACATACAATGGTGAAGTTCTCTTTTTCAGGTACTTTCCAAGAATAATTGCTGTTATTTGGGTATTCTGGAACTTTGATGTTTATTGGAGTTACTGACTGCTGATCCCATCTTAATAATGTTAGGGTGTCAGGTTACATGATGACAGAGAAACTGGTGGTGCCTCGTAGGAGAGTCAGAAAAGATTGGCATGCGGGTTTGAATCCTGATCCTGTGGATCGCTCTCATCCTGATGTCCGTGATGACCAAATTATCTTGGAGGCTGTTGAAAAGAAATCAGAGTCTCGTAAGTTTAGATTGCTTCTCAATTCAAGCTGTTTTCTGCTTCTCATTGGTGCTGCTAATTTTATTTTCTTATTTTAGTTTTCATCTTTTTCTTGACACTGTGTTAGCTGGCTATAGCCTTAGTCCTCTTTATCATTTGAAGCTATATTCAATGGGTTAAATGTTGTGTTTTCCTTATCTCTTCAAAGACTCTTGCACGGAATGATAACCCTTAACAATTGCAATGATTGATTTTGGAACAATAACTAGACTGCTATCTTTTTCTTCTTCTTATTTTTCAAAATTTTGGACATAAGACCTGGCAATCACCATAGTTATATGGTTTGGTAGTAGCTGTTTTAGCCCAGAGTTCGGGCATTGATGGGTGTTTCGTCCTTTTGTCAGTGTTGTTTATTTACTCTATAAGTCTAAAGGGAGTTTTGAACATCTGGTGTATATACTGGGTTTTTGTGATATTAAATGCAGCCTCTCTACAGAAGTGACAATATTGTTAAATATTGGTTATTTTTCAGATGCAACTGGAAGCACACCAGAAAAGAACAATTCAGTTTCTGCTTCAACTGAAAGTCATGGAAGTACTCCAGAAAAGAACAAGTCAGTTTCTGCGTCAACTGAAAGTAACGTTACTGTTCCTGTGAATGAGAAGCAAACTGAGCACATCATCAAATTGCCCTCACATGGGGATAATTCTTCTGAAAATGCTGGTTCAGTTGGGCTAAATTATCCTCAAAATGGTGCATCAATTGGAACCAATAGCACTGAGAAGGGAACAAACACCGGGAGACGACTCCTGCAAGATGACAACACCAAAGGTTCCCAGGAAGGTAGTTCAGAATCCAAAGAGAATAACAATGAGGACGTTCATGTAGCAACTGTGGAAAACGAAGAAGGGTTGGAAGCAGATGCAGACTCTTCTTTTGACTTATTCCGTGACACTGATGAACTGGCTGATGAGTATAGTTATGATTATGATGATTATGTTGATGATACCATGTGGGGAGATGAGGAGTGGACTGAAGATAAGCATGAAAAATTGGAGGATTATGTCAATATTGATTCGCATATCTTATGCACTCCAGTAAGTATGGTTTTTAATTACTTCAAAATATTTTTCATAGATGAACCTTTCTTGGTGGACACAAGTAAGATGTAATTATGGCACTGAAATGCAATTTGGTTCACTTTTTTTCTTCAGGTCATAGCAGACATTGATAATGATGGAGTATCAGAAATGATTGTTGCAGTTTCATACTTCTTTGATCATGAGTGAGTTTTATTTTTCAATTGTTTGCTATATGTGTATGGGTGCATGCACTTTATTTCTCTCTACTAAATGGTTTTAATTATTATTTTTTTAAATGAACTGCAGTATGAAATATGTTATACATTAGAATTCAGGTTCAGAATCACAGCATGTTTGTTTGTCATTTTAAGTGAACGTATAATGGTTTTGTATGCTTGGCAGGTATTATGACAATCCAGAGCATTTGAAAGAATTGGGTAACATCGATATCGGAAAATATGTTGCTGGTTCTGTTGTTGTATTTAACCTTGATACAAAGCAAGTTAAATGGACTAAAGAATTGGATCTAAGTACGGATTCTTCAACTTTCCGTGCATATATATATTCATCCCCCACAGTGGTTGACTTGGATGGAGATGGGAATTTGGACATTCTTGTGGGAACTTCATTTGGCTTGTTCTATGTACTGGATCATCACGGTAAAGTCTTAGGAATGCTTTCTGCTTCTTTATCCTTGCTCAGTTGCTCTTTTAAATTTGTTTCTTTGCCATGTTCAGAACCACGATAAAAAATTTAAAAAGATGATACTGTCTTAAAAATATGCCTTTTATCTCCTATTCTTCTTCATTGAACTGACTTATGAATCATCTTGGTTTTGAAATTTCACGTGAAAGTTTCTGGAATTTCATATGGTGATCAAGATACCATGTTCCTGTATCATGCCTTGCAGCCATTCTGCACAAGTACAAACATTGCAACTTAACCCCTTTATGCCACTATTATCAAAGCATTCTATAGTCTCACTGCTACTTCATCTGTTGTCTGTCTTCATATTTGCGTTTCCTGATTTGGGGCTTGACCCCTTTTCTTTTTTTTATTTGTTTTTTCTTCTTTCGTAGTTTTGTGGACCAACTAGTGAATGCTTTCCTTGTTTGTAGTGGTCTGGGAGTATTTGTAGTTGGAAGATGATGAAGTAAACTAATTGGCACTTACCCACAATACTTGGCCTGGCCTAGTTTGGGATGCATGCTCTTTAGTTTGGATGGCATTCCTATATTGATGATTTTGAAATTGGAATTTCACTTATAGTTTCTTTTTCTTCTTTATTTTTGGACGCTCTAAATGTCTAGCTCTTGGTCTGAATGGATAGTGCCACCTTTTGGTGCCTTTGTTAATATTGTTTTGTTAAGTTACCAAAAAAAAAAAAAAAGGACAGGGAAAAAAAAAAAGAAAACTGAATCCTTCTATGAAGCATATACACATATAGTCTAAAGATTTATTATGCATAGAACACTGAGAAATGCAGATGTTTGTGTCTGGCAAGGATAAAGTGGACTAATGTCAGGAACAATTTTTCTTAATTAAACTATTTCTGTTAGTTTAAGAAAGGGACCTAGTGATCTTAGATAGCACTAAACTGGATGGAATTGAGGAAAAGAATTCATAAAGCTGATATAATCTAGTTAGGATTTAGGTGTCGTTGAGTTAAAGTGTTTCTAATTTTGCAATCTACTTTATTACAGCTCTCCAGAGAATTTTGGATCTAAATTTATTCTGTCATTCAGGAAATATTAGAGAAAAATTTCCTCTTGAAATGGCTGAAATTCAAGGCGCTGTAGTTGCAGCAGACATCAACGATGATGGCAAAATAGAACTGGTTACTACAGATACACATGGAAATGTTGCTGCTTGGACCTCACAAGGAAAGGAAATTTGGGAAAGGCATCTAAAGAGTCTTGTTTCCCAGGTCAGTTGGAATCTCAAATTTCTTTAAATATTTTAACTTCTCTGGGAACAAATTATGACTTTCATCAATAATGTGTAACTGCTAATTGAATGTGCCAGAAATTTCTTTGTTATAGATGCACAAAAAGTGTCATGCCTTCTTTCATATCTAAATCTTTGCACATTTTTCAAACCACTAGGAATTCATTTCCTAATTCTGTTGACATAAGTTTGGGTATCAATTTATGAACTGCTTGTGATTAAAGCAATCATTCTTATTTAGAAACACAAGGTTTGGATTATATATTCCTACTACACTTGTGAAGTTTATTGAGGGATTGGGTGGCTGAAACTGGTGACTTTTGGTTCCATCTTTATCTTTGTTGTTATGAATGTTCCTTTGTTCTGGTGATTGGAGAGGTTAATTGAATATTTCCTGGAAAATAGGATAAATTATTTTTTCAGAAGTTTGTAGCACACATTTGGGAATGACGAATTATCCACAACTTTTTTCTGTGAACAAATGCAGTTAGTTTATTATTTTGACCAGTTATAGGGTGGTTATATCTGTATGCCAACTGTGCGAATGTGATTGCCTGTGCCTTCTAGAATTCTGTTTTCTACGTCTGTGCTGGATTGCTCATGATAACTTTCAAATTTTGTATTGAAGTAGTGTGACCTGACACCTAGATATGCTTACTGAATTTACATTCTCGTTGAAAAACATGTGTAGATATATTTAACAGACATCGTCAAATTTCTCAGGGTCCAACTGTAGGCGATGTTGATGGGGATGGCCGGACTGATGTTGTGGTTCCAACCATATCTGGGAACATATATGTTCTGAGTGGCAAGGATGGTTCAGATGTTCAGCCGTACCCATATAGAACCCATGGGAGAGTGATGAATCAAGTTCTTCTTGTTGATTTAAGTAAGCGTGGAGAGAAAAGCAAGGGACTCAGTCTTGTGACAACATCATTTGATGGATACCTGTACCTTATAGATGGGCCCACATCTTGTGCTGATGTCGTTGATATTGGCGAAACTTCGTAAGCTATACCTGTATTCGTTGATGTCACAATCCTTTTATTCCTGCCATACTGCAATTTATCCAATATTGTGTCTCTTTGCTACAGATATAGCATGGTCTTGGCAGACAATGTTGATGGCGGAGATGACCTTGACCTTGTTGTCACAACAATGAATGGGAATGTCTTTTGCTTCTCGACACCTGTTCCTCATCATCCCCTCAAGGTAAGATGCATTGGAACCTTATCCATGTCCTACATTCGTTGCACTCTCCTATTATTTCTAATTTACCTTTGTGCATTTTCAGGCTTGGAGATCAGCTAATCAAGGAAGAAACAATGTTGCAAACCGCTACAATCATGAAGGGATCTACATTACACCTTCATCAAGAGCCTTCCGTGACGAGGAGGGAAAGAACTTCTGGGTGGAGATTGAGATTATAGATAAATACAGATATCCTTCTGGGTCTCAGGCACCTTATAAAGTCTCTGTAAGTTGCTCCTTCTCATGCATGTTACAGTTTTCCAATGGTGACCTCAGTAAAAGTTTCGCAAGTCTAAATTTTTAATTTCATCAATGCAGACAACCTTATTAGTTCCAGGTAATTACCAAGGTGAAAGAAGGATAAAGCAAAATCAAACCTTTGATCGTCCTAGAAAATATCGCATAAAACTTCCAACAGTTGGAGTACGGACTACAGGGACTGTATTAGTGGAGATGGTTGATAAGAATGGACTTTATTTCTCAGATGAGTTCTCTCTCACATTCCATATGTATTATTATAAACTGTTGAAATGGCTTCTAGTCCTCCCAATGTTAGGGATGTTTGGCTTGCTAGTCATTCTTCGTCCGCAAGAAGCCATGCCTTTACCATCATTTTCACGAAACACTGACCTGTGAATAATACCATCCTGAGTCAGCCTGTTATGTATGCCAAATTTGACTGAAGGTGAGTAGCTGATCGCAGCTGAACTAAGATCAGGAGCTTCAGGTGGTTAAACAACTGGACCTCGAGAGGAGCCTGGCTTCAAGTGATCAGTTTGATTTTTGGATAGTGTAAGATTGGAACTTGTAACGTACTTGAAATTGAGATGAGCAGGTGGGATTGATATTCTTATACCAAAACAGGGGAACAGATGCTAATTTTGTTCCAAAATCAGATTTTACATCCAAAGTTCACTCATAATCTATGACACTAGAATAGGAAACAGATATATTTGTGAGTCTTTGAATTCCCCAGCCCCAAATATCTCACCATGACTATATCTTCAGCTGACTATTTGCAGTGCCTCGGGTGATCACATTCTATGTTTTGGTGGTTGATTTTACCCTCTCTCTGTAATCAGCAAGTTAATTATATTATTGAACTTCAATTTATATTCAACTTAGATTTTCGTATTTAAGCATACATATGTATGCACGTTGCACTGGTATATATATATATAAACACGATTTGTAATTGAAATGCTAACAGTTTATGCGGCATATCAATTAAAATTACAATATTTCCATAAGTGTGTTCGAAGCCAGGCATCCACCTCCTGGCCATCAAGTGATGTTTTTGCCCATAGGTCAAAAACTTAGTAAGCCATCCAACCATTTGCTTGAGAGTTTTGTTCAAATTTAAGTAGAACTTTGTGCAGTGAAAACAATGAAAGCTTTTTTTTTAATTGTACAAAATGCACACTAGTCAGGGAAACGTTAAAAGCTAAACAAAAATGAAATTATTGCTAAAAAAAAAAAAGGGGCTTCAAGTTGTGAAATAAAGATTGAATTTTTTAGTTTGTTATAGAACTAAACTTGAATTTAGTAGTATTTAATTAGAAGAAAAATATTTTATAGTAGCATAATTTTAAGAGAATATAGAGAGAGTTTGAAGAGAATTTGAAGAATTATAACATTGAAAGAATTTAGAGAGTAATCTATCATTTTCTTAACATACTCATTTAATGAATTTCAATCTCTTTATATAGAGATTTTCTTTTCACTATTTGAAAACTATTTTCTCACAAGCAATATATTGTTCATTCACATTCATAATACTCCCCCTTGAATAACAATATTTTTCAACTGCCTCATTAAAACCTTACTAAATAAAATCCAGTGGGAAAAACTTTAGCTTAAGGAAAAAGAGTACAGTGCATGATTTTCTCCCTCTCAAGTTGATATGTATAATCTTCCTTCACATAGTATGCTGATGTCGCATTTCAATATCGTGAACGTGCCTTCTAAAGATTATAGTTGGAAGCGTCTTTGTGAAAAGATCAGCTGAATTCTTGCTAGACTGAATATATTTGATATCTATATGATTGTCTTTTATTAGCTCTTAAGTGTATGAAAAGAACCTTGGAGGTATATGTTTGGTTCTATCACTTTTGATATATCCTTCCTTTAACTGTGCAATGCATGTTGCATTATCTTCATACAAAATTGTTGGACTTTTGTTGATTGGAAAACTACAAGATTCTTCAATATGATGTGTCATTGATCTAATCCATACACACTCTCTACTTGCTTCATGTAGTGCAATAATCTCAGAATAATTTGAAGAAGTAGTGACAAGCGTTTGATTCTGGGAACGCTAAGAAATTGCAATTCCGTTATTTGTGAACATATAACTTGTTTGAGATTTCACTTTATGAGGATCAGATAAATGCACTGCATTTGCATAACCAATCAATTCTTATTTTGAATTGTTAGAATAAAATAAACCCAAATCAACATTTCCTCGAAGGTATCGAAGTATATGTTTGATCCCTTTCCAATGCCTTTTTGTTGGAGCTGAACTGAACCTTGCTAATAAATTTACTGCAAAAGAAATGTCAGGTCTAGTACAATTAGCAAGATAGATAAAAGCTCCAATGACACTGAGATATGGAAATTTAGAACCAAGAATTTCTTCATTTTCTTTACAGAGTCAAAATGGATCAGTCTCAATATTGAGTGATTTGACGACCATTGGAGTACTTAAAGGATTTGCTTTATCCATATTAAAGCGTTTCAAGATCTTTTCTGTGTAATTTGATTGATGCACGAATATCTCATTGTGCATTTGCTCAATTTGTAAACCAAGGCAATACTTGGTTTTTCCAAGATCTTTCATTTCAAATTATTCCTTTAAGTATACTATTACTTCTTGGATCTTATTTTCTATTCCAATGATATTTAAATCATCAACATATACAGCTATAATCATAAATCCGGATATTGTTTTCTTAATAAAAACACATGGGCAGATAATATTACTCACATATCCTTTATTAATCAAATAATCGCTTAAACGATTATACCACATATGCCCAGACTGTTTTAACCCATATAAAGATCTCTGGAGCTTGATCGAATACATTTCTTTAGATTTTGTACTTAATGCTTCAGGCATTTTAAATCCTTTAGGGATTTTCATATAAATGTCACTATCAAGTGATCCGTACAAATAAGCAGTCACAACATTTATAAGACGCATTTCTAATTTCTTAGAAACTACTAGGCTAATCAGATACCTGAACGTAATTGCATCTATAACAGGAGAATATGTTTCATCATAATCAATTCCCGGCCTTTGTGAAAAACCTTGAGCTACAAGTCTAACTTTGTACCTTATTATTTCATTTTTCTCATTTCTCTTTCGTATAAAGACCCACTTGTATCCTATAGGTTTCACAATTTTAGGCATAGGAATAATTAGCCCAAAAACATTTCGCTTGTTTAGTGAGTCCAATTCAGCCTGCATAGCATCTTTCCATTTTATCCAATCATGCCTATTTTGACATTCCATGACTGATTTTGGTTTAGGATCATCTTTGTCATTTATGATTTCATATGCAACAGTATATGAAAATGTTTTATGAATTTCTTTATTTTCTATTTCTTCAGGGATATTTTCCTCGCTATCAATATGATTATCTACTCCTTTTCTCTTTCAAGGATTTTTATCCTTAGAACCAATTAGTCTTCCATGCTTCTGGCGTGTTTTAGACTCATAAGTGTCTTTACTCTTAGGTTTTATTTCTGGAATTTCAATACGAGCAGGAGCATTGGCTACTAGTATGTATGATTTAGTCACTCTTTTTGTATCAGTAAATGCATCTGGCAATTGATTTGCAATTCTTGTAAGTGCACAATCTTTTGCACTTCTAATTCACAATATTTTATGTGAGGATCCAGATGAAATAATGATGGTTCATTCCATGAAATATCCCTTTTCCCTTCTTTCTCCCCTTTTCTTAATGTTGGGAAAATAACCTCATTAAATTGGCAATCAGCAAAACGTGCTGTAAAAACATTACCAGTTAAAGGTTCAAGATATCTAATAATCGAGGGTGTTTCAAACCCAACATAAATTCCCAATCTTCGTTGAGGACCCATTTTTGTGCGCTGAGGTGGCACAATGGGTACATATACTGCACAACCAAAAATTTTGAGATGGGAAATATTTGGCTCTTAACCAAATGCCAATTGTAGTGGGGAGTATTTGTGATATGCACTTGGTCTGATGCAAAGTAATGAAGCAGCATGTAGGATTACATGACCCCAAACTGAAATGGGAAGCTTTATTCTCATTATCAATGGTCTAGCAATAAGCTGAAGGCGTTTAATCAATGATTCAGCTAAACCATTTTGAGTATATACATGGGCAATAAGATGCTCAACAATGATCCTAGTAAACATACAATAATCATTGAATGCTTGAGATGTAAATTCACCAGCATTATCAAGTCTTACCCTTTTGATTATATAATCAGGGAATTGTGCTCGTAATTTAATAATTTCAGCTAGCAACCTTGCAAATGCAACATTACGAGTTGACAATAGATAAACATATGACCATCTACTAGATGCATCAATTAATACCATAAAATATCTGAATGGTCCACATGGTGGGTGAATTGGCCCACATATATCACTTTGAATTCTTTCAGGAAACATAGGTGATTCATTCTGAATTTTATATGGTAAAGGCCTCAAGATTAATTTTCTGAGAGAACAAGCTATACATGACATTTCATTTGATTGAGGAATTCTTTGCCCCTTCAATGGATGCCCATGTGAATTCTCAATTATCCTTCGCATCATTACTGATCCAGGATGACCTAATTTGTCATGCCATAAATTTATTGTTGAAGGATCATAAGATTTTTCTTTTATTGCCATATTTGATTCAATTACATGTATATACATGTAATGCAATCCAGTAGGGAGTTTTGGCAGTCTTTCCAATACTTGTATTTTTCCTGATTCATAGGAAACTATATTTAAATATTTGTTACCATTTATAGTAATGGATTGGGTATCACACCCATTTCGATATATATCATTAAAACTCAACAAATTTCTTGTTGATTTTGGTGAAAACAAAGTTTCATCAATTATAAACTTTGTTCCTTTTGGTAACATAAATTTAGCTTTGCCAATTCCTTCAATCAGATCTACAGGACCTGCTATTATTTTTACAACTGCCTTTGTAGGCTTTATTTCAGAGAAATAATCTCTATTTTTCAAGATAGTATGTGTAGTACCACTATCTAGTACGCAGAGATCTCCACTATTGTCTTTATGTTGAGTACTATCCATATTAAACTTTAAAATAGATAAACACATAATTAATCAATTAAGGTAAAAACATAAAATAATTGTAAAGTAGGACATTTTATTTAATTTGAAAATAACATACATAACAATGACATATTCTTCAGAATTGAAAATAAAATAGGTAATAACAACATACTTAAAAATCATAGATGTCTCAATTGCCATTGTCTGTAAAGTCATCAGTAAAATCAGAAACATCTATATGAGTTGTATCATTAATAGGAGTATGATGCTCATTGAAGTTTATTTCCTTTTCTTTGCCTTTTAATGATGCATTATAAAGTTGGCAAAGATGTGGTGGTGCACGACAAACTCGTGACCAGTGTCCTTTACTACCATATCTGAAACACACAATTTCAAAATTATGTTGAGACCTTTCTTGAACACCACTGATGACTGATTTTAACTTATTTTGAGGTTGAGTTTGAGTCTGTTGTGGAGTATTATTATATTTATTTCCACGACCACGACCAAAGAATTGACCTCTTCCACATCCACGACCTCTACCTCTCCCACGTCCATGGCTATTGTAATTTTTATATCTAGAATAACTTGTAGCATTTGCTTTTGGAAATGCTATTGAGCGAGTGGGACATGACTAATGATTTTTCATCAAGAGTTTATTATTTTTCTCAGATACCAGTAGGCATGAAATTAGTTCAGAATATTTTTTAAATCTCTGCACCCTGTATTATTGTTGCATTGTAACATTTGATGCATGAAATGTGGAGTAAGTTTTCTCTAGCATATCCTCGTCTGTAATTGTTTGTTTATAAAATTTTAATTGTGATACTATTCTGAACATTGCAGAATTATAGTCACTCACTTTTTTAAAATCTTAAAAGCGTAAAACTCTCTATTCATCAGTGACTACTAGTAGTATACATCTCTTTGATGATCATATCTATCTTTTAGATCCTTCCAAAGAACACTTGGATCTTTGACAGTCAAATATTCACATTTTAATCCTTCATCAAGATGACGATAGAGAAAAATTATAGACTTGACTTTATCTTGCAATGAGGTGTTATTATTTTCTTTTATGGTATCAATTAACCCCATTGATTGAAGATGCATTTCTACATCTAGAATCCAAGACATATAATTTTTTCCCGTGATGTCAAGAGCAACAAACTCAAGGTTTGCTAGATTTGTCATTATGATAACTAATAAAAAAAATATAACTCAATTAGAATTTATAAATTTGATGACTACTAAAAAAAATCAAACATAATTAGAATTTACTAATTAATTATATCATGAATGAATATTGCAAGAAATAATAGCGATACAAAAAATGATACAATAATACTTAAAATTATATCAAATAGATTATCATCTTCCATATGAATTATTCCTAAAACTATTATAATAGTCATGATCAAAACACAAATATAAATATACCAAATCATGTTTACAATTTAGAGTAAAGAGAGAAAGAGAAAATGTATGAATTTGTGTGAATAAATAAAATTTATAGCTTGTCTATTTATAATGAAAAACATAACTGTTAGTTACCGTTATGTTACCGTTGATAATATATAGCCGTTAGATTTTTTTTTAAATATAATATATTGAGAAATAAATTATATAAAGTAAAATTAATAAATAATGTTGATATGATTATTTATAGTAAATGAGTTAACATAATGATATGTATAAATATGGGGCAAAACCGTCCATCAATATAAAATAGGGTATAGCCTTCCATTAACATAAAAAATAAAAAAATAAATATGCATAAATATAAATTGGTAGGAGGCATAACCATCCATGAGATTAGAACCATTTATAGCAATTTTTGCATCAATGGTGTAGTTAGTAAAGCAAAATAAAAATAACAATTAATATAAAGTTAGATTGAAGAAATAAATATAAATATGAATATATATAAATTAGTAGGAGGCATAGTCATCCATGATAATAT
Organism: Mallotus nudiflorus; assembly: GCA_947683625.1. Lineage (NCBI taxonomy): Eukaryota > Viridiplantae > Streptophyta > Magnoliopsida > Malpighiales > Euphorbiaceae > Mallotus > Mallotus nudiflorus. The sequence goes on along the minus strand of CANTUR010000213.1, from coordinate 816,679 downwards.
ATAATCAAATAATATATTTATAAATATTAAATATTAAGAAATATGTACCTTATTTTTTTTATCGAGAGTTTTTAGTGCTGATAACGTGTTGTGAAATAAAGATTGAATTTCTTAGTTTGTTATAGAACTAAACTTGAATTTAATAGTATTTAATTAGAAGAAAAATATTTTTGTCACGACCCAAACTAGAAGTCATGACTGGCACTAGGGAACGAGAATTCTTTTAAATCCGTAACCCGTAGCAAGCCTTAGAAAATGAAATCATGCAATAAATAATTAAAAAGTATGACAAAATTAAAAATTTTCGAATCAATATATAAAATAAATACTCCAAATCCTTTCATAAATGAATACAGTTTCAAATACAATTTCTCAGAGTATTTAATATCAAAACAAAACAATACTCTTTCGATCCAATAACACTACTACTACAGTTTCTAGAATACAAATCAGAGTTCAAAATATACATTTGCAAAAAATAGCCGGGACTGAAGAACACCGGCGAGGAACTCTACAACTAAGGTCTGACGATATGGGATCTCCTGAAAAAAAATAATTGAGGGGGGTCAGACCTCACTGAGGAAGTTATTATACTATATATACATGCAATCTAAAACATATCCACTCATGCATTCACATATATGTATATATATTCACGCATTCCACACATATGCCAATTCTGCTTGTATAAATATACTAAATGCAGAACATGTTTAATTTAATTCATAAAGGATCCATAGAACCCTAATAATAGCAACCTCAATCAATCCCAACATCGCTCTAGCCATACAGGCTCACTTGATTCCAAATAGAACACTTATTCTAATCTGGACAACAGACTGGCCCCGAGACACTAAGTCGATCGAGCTCCAGCAGTTTGGCTGTCAGTGTGATTAGCCCCGAGACACTTGGTCAATCGAGCTCCAGCAATCACACTATCTATTACCTCATATCTCAATCAACCCAATAGATCATTCATTCCACTATGGACAGTAGACTGGCCTCGAGACACTAAGTCAATTGAGCTCCAGCAGTCTGACTGTCAGTGTGATTGACCCCGTAATCACACTATCTATCATACCATTAATCTCAGTCAAATCAATCTAATCAATTGTAATCACCCAAAATTAATTCTCACTCAACCCTTATCTATCGCACCGGTACGTACACGGTCCTAGTGCTGCCCACTAGGAAGCACGTTTTATTGATATCTTTCGTTTAAAATAAATATTCATTCAGAAAGTAATTAATGTAGAACAATATTCATAATAATAAAATCAATTATATATATATATATATATATACATACCAAAAATATACCCAGTATTTTTTGGATATATATATATATATCAAATAAAATATGAAATATACTAAAAGTAAACCATTAATATAGTTAAAAACAATTAAGTGTGTATCAATAATACAATATGCATTTACTTAAAAATGTACCTAAATATACAAAGAATATATCCTAAGCACACAAATTACTTAATAAAACAATTATGCATAATTATTCATTTAAATATGTGTCTAGGTTTGACATATATTCACAATATACCAAAGTGACCTAATTTTCTAGCATCCATAAATTCCAATTAAACCCTAAGTATACCACTAATGTTTTAGGTGTAAATTAATAACAAAACATGTATTTACTTGGAAATATATTAAAAATATACCAAAAATAACCTTAAAAACAATTTAAGTGTAGGTTCATAATATATCATGCAATTATTTAAGAATAAACCAAAAATATAGTGAAACTATACCTAAAGTATTCTAATCATTCAATAAAATAATTATAACTAAATGTACATTTTAAACATGTATATATTACTAAAATGTATTAAACCTAAACCTAATTGTTTAATGTGCATATATCAGAATAACATGCATAATTATTTAATATGCATATATACCAAAAATACAACCCTAGGTATACCAAAAATATTATCATTTAAAATCACTTTAAAAAAATACATATAATGAAAATGAAAAACCCTAAGTGATGCATCTTATATGCAATACATATATATACAGTATAATAACTCACTAGTGTGCGCTCCTCGAGACAGACTCGGCGGGTTTGGTTCATTAGTCCTCGGTCTCGTGCAGCTAGAAAAATAAAAATAAAATAATAATAACCGTCAGAATAAACTTCTAACTCTATACTTCTAGGATTACTATAGACAGATTCAATCAAGATTTCAGAATCAGACTCGGACCGATTGTCACATTTTATGAGAAATTTATTAAAATTTTGGCAGAGTCTCCTCTGTAAAATGGACATCTCCCTATAAAAGTAGGGCCGATCCTGCACAGAAAACACACTTCGAAAATACACAACCACAACCCCTCGGTCGAACTCCCAAACTACAATTTCACTGACCGAGGTTCACAATTCACGAGATAATTACAGAATACATTAAAATGCCAAAAATACCAAAAATACCCTTAAGTAATCAAAACATAGCAAATCAGGTTTTTAAAACACTGAAAATAATTATTTTACCGATAAATACATAAAAACCCTAATTTTAAATAACATATTATTAAAAATCGATAATTCTTTATAAATTCATAAATATTAGCCAAAATACATTTTATAAATCCAAATTACACAATTAACCCTAAAACATATTAAAAACCGATAAAAACTCATTTATTTAGAAAAATAGTATATTCTTTATAATTTAAAAATAATTTACGAAAAATAGTTTTAATTAGTAAAAAAAATACTAAATAATTTGTAGAAATCATTTTTATGCCTCAAATAACTATTAAAACCAATTTAATTATATTTTTAGCCAATTTAGTATCAAATTACCAAAATACCCCTACTATATATAAATTCACTATAATTATTAAAAAATTCATTAAAAATAATATAATTACTCAAAAATTAATTTCTCAACATGTAATTCAATAATATCAATAAATATACTCAATTAACCAATTAATTTCAATAAAACACATAATTAACCTAATTTTCCAAAAATCACATAAACTAAATAAATTCAAAGTAATTATATAAAAATCACAAAAATTACAAATAAATTTCTAAAATTAATTTTAACACCTATAAACACCATAAATCACAATTTCATAATTTAATTAATTAATTTTTGAAAATTAGAAAATATTAATAAAATAATAAAAAATTCACAAAAATCAAAATAATTCCCAAAAATTCACAGAGCTAGATTAAGCTAATAGGATCAATGTTTGTAAAGGAGATTGCATGAATCATTGAAATTGAAGCTAAAAAAAATCAAAAACTTAAAGTGGCCGAAATGAATATCAAGCTTAAATCCTTACCAAATCGAGTTTTCAAGTTACAAGGAGCTTAGAATCGACTTCTATGGAGTTGTAGGAGGAAAACCACACCGGAACAATAAAAAACGATGGCCGAAATATGCTTGATCGGAGCTAGCTTCAAGTTTCGGTCTCCTTAGCTTTTCATGGCCAAAACTCGCTAGAAAAGGGAAGAGAGGGTGGCAGAGGAAGATTGGGAAGGTGGTGGTTGGATGGGAGGCACTCTGCCGGCGTGAAATCAAGATTTGCAACGGTGAGGGAGGAAGAATGGCGTTGGGCAGCATGAGGAAGAAGATGATGGCATTTCGATAATTTTAATGAACTTTTGTTTTGGGTTTATATATTATATGTGTATATGTATATATATATCTTATCTTATATAATTCTAATATATAATATAATATACACAATAAATATGCATCACACACTTATTTTAATAATATATATACACACATATACATATATACACATTTAATTAATATTAAAACTATATAATATAATATAATTTAATTAAAATAACCCTAATTTAATTTAAATGCATGTACGTATATATATTTTATTTGACACTTTAAAATCATGCATGAACTCATGCAAATTCATTAAACCACTTAAAATAATTAATATTTAATTTTTTACGTTTTAATTTCCCCGAATATAAAATTTTCAAAAAAATTTTACGTAAAAGACTTAAAAATAATTAAAGATAATTAAAAATAATTTAAATGACTTTAATAGATAATAAACTAATTAAATAATAAAAAAATATATGAAAATTATTAACACTGCATATCTCGATACAGTTTAAAATTATTTTAAAACTCGGGATATTACAGTCTTTCCCCCTTACAAGAATTCGTACCCGAATTCCAGAAAAAGAACAAATATAATCAAGAAGGGAAGAGATACGGGTAAGAAGCTCGTATCTCAACTTCAGTCTCCCAGATAAGCTCTTTCACGTTGTTGACCACAACATCCTGATCATTTGAATCTGGTTCGAACATAACTATCGAGCTTGATAATTTACAATCATAATTGATTCCTTCCTGAACTTCAGATCTTCATTCAGTTCTATATTGTTCGACTGCAACATGTGCGAAGTGTCCAAAATACACTCTCTCAACATTGACATATAGCCAACCAATATACAATCTTACCAAGTATCATCACACCATTTTTTGGAGACATCTTCAAAATTACAGTCTTCGACCTAAAACTCCATATCTCTATGTCTAGGATCCGCATTGCTCTTCTAATCACAACAATTTTCTCCGTTGTATTCTAAACCATCTCATATCTAGTTAAGACTTCTTTCCATGAAAGCCTCATATGGTGTCATTCCAATACTGCTATGATAGCTGTTATTATAAGCGAATTCTACAAGTAGCATATAATCAACTTAGCTACCTTCCAGATCCAAAACACACATCTTCAACATATCATCTAGTGTCTGGATCGTCCTCTTAGACTGGCATTTGTCTGAGGATGAAAAGCAGTATTGAAATCCAACCAAGTGCTTATTACTTTCCGTAATTCTTACCAAAATCGAGAAGCAAACACTGTACCTTTACCATATGCAATGGATACAGGTATTCCATGCAGACACACAATATGCTTCATATGTAGCTTAGTCAACTTAGCTACTGAATAAGTGGCTTTCACTGGCCAAAAATTAGCTGACTTGGTCAATTCATCTACAGTTACCCAGATGGAATTATATTCACCCTTCGAACGAGGTAACCAACCATAAAATTATAACAATTCTCTCTCATTTCCACCCAAAGTTCAAAAGAGATCGAAACTTCCCAGAAGACTTCTGATGTTCAATTTTCACCGGCTGGCAATTACACATTTAGAAATATAATCAGTCATATCCTTCTTTAATCTAACCTATTAGTACTGATCCTGAATACTATGATACTTTTTGGTAATATCTGGACGTACATTGTAAGTTCATTCCGCAACTCATATAAAATCCCTTCCTCAAATTGCAACATCAACCCTATACAATTAGCTTGTGCATCTCTTCTCAGCATATCATTCTATAGTGAAATGTCATGATGACATTCTATGATGAATGTTATAATGAAATGCTGGAATGAAATGTCATGATGAAATGTTATAATGAGATGCTATGATGATATGATAAAATGCTATAATGATATCTGGTTTTATCCTCTAAAGTTCATGTAATCCTTAGATCAACGATCTTCTTCAGCACTTGGAAACTGTTCTAACAAACATCTATTCACTCAAACTTCACATTCTTCTGAGTTATGCGGGCCATAAGAGCTGTAATTCTAGAAAATTCTGTTCAGATTTCCTATGATACCCAGTTAAACCCAGAAAATTACAAATCTCAATAGATCTAGTCAGTCTGGGCCACTCGGGTACTGCTTCGATCTTTTGTGGAGTAACTTGAATACTATCCTTAAACACCATACTTTTAAGAAAAATAACACTCTCTACCCAATGATCACACTTCCTGAATTCAATATAAAGTTGACATTCTCTTAGTGTCTATAGTATAATCCTCAAGTGATATACGTGCCCTTTTCATTCACTTCGAATACGCTAGCATATCATTAATGAAGACTACTACAACTGATCCACACTAATGATAACCCGACTTCAAATCAATCTTAGAAAAGAACTGTGCACTCTAATAAGAAACACAAGGTCTGGCAAAACTCTGGTCATACAGATCTTGTAATTACTTCTCAGCTCGACAAGTGCCATTCTATAGGGCTACATTAAAATAGGAGTTATATTAGGAACCACATCGATACAGAATTCAATCTCTATTAGGTGGTAAACCTGACAACTCATCAGGAAAACATCAGAATCTCATAGGCAATTGAAACATCTGAGAGAGATAACTTCTCCACTGAAGTATATTCGTCTAGAGCCAGATATTTCTGACAACCCTTTCACATCTCATCAAGATCAATTACACCCAAAAGACTGAATTCATAATAATCCTTTGAATCTCAATTCTCGGTTCAGATACCCATATATTAAACTTAGTCTTGTAACACATAATTCTACCAGTCTTCTCTTACTCTAGGCAATAATAGCCACAATTAATTATCTCTCCTTAAAGGTGGGTGGAAGTACCTTAGAAATCCCTTTTTAACTCAAATTATGTGTTGCAGTCAGAACTGACAGCTTGCCATAAAGAGTACAAAAGTGTTTCGTCTTCATTAGACATTTTCCTAATTCCTTCTTCAAAGCAATATTCAAACAACTGTCAAACTTGGCTAAATGCTATCAAGCTCTTAACAATCTTGGCTATCCTAGCCACAATTGCTGCAAGTTCAAATTCAAAAGGAATGCTTGTACTACTTACAATGACTACCTTAACCCTTAAGTTACAGTTGCCTCTAACCTACCCCTATACTAGATAGGTGTAGTAGGGTTGAAACTATAGCCACAACTTGAGCCTGAAAAGACTGATTATCAATATTGTCTCTGCAGAAGAAATAATTCACATTCACCATGTTGAAAAGATATGGAAACTCAACAGGATTCAGAATATGGAATATATGCAAAATTAACATATCTCGAGTTCTTAACTGAAAGAGAAATTACATCTACAATATGATCGAAGGTATCGACACTGCACTCTACGAATTTTATATTGCAGAAGCAACATCATCGTAATGCTAAGCCACCAGCTCCTCATTCAGTTGTTCCCACTATCAACAGCGATCATCAGGCCTTCTAAGTCCATCTCTACCCCTACGCCTAATAGGCTGCACAGGGGGTAGAACCTCATGCTCAGAAGATTAACTATCATCAATCTTATCGATCGATGGAGCGACTCACGCTCGAGGCAATCAGCAAGGAGCAAAAATAAACAAATAGTTCAAATAATCACAGCATCAACAGACACCCTAATGGTTATGCAAAATTTCTAATACAAGGAAGACTTTTCAAAGACATGACCAAACCTAACTTAACTGCAGTAGTTCCAATGAAAACACGACTTGACAACCTAGGTGCACATCTTTAAACCTAAGCTCTGATACCAACTTTGTCACGACCCAAATTAGGAGTCATGACCGGCGCTAGGGAATGAGAATTCTTTCGAATCCGGAACTCGTAGCAAGCCTTAGAAAATGAAATCATGAGATAAATAATTAAAAAGTACAACATAATTAAAAATTTTCAAATCAATATATAAAATAAATACTCCAAATCCTTTCATAAATGAATACAGTTTCAAATACAATTTCTCAGAGTATTTAATATAAAAAAAAAATAATACTCTTCTGATACAATAACACTACTACTGTAGTTTTTAAAATAAAAATCAGAGTTCAAAATATACATTTGCATAAAATAGCCGGGACTGAAGAATACCTACAAAGAACTCTACAACTAAGGTTTGACGATATGGGATCTCCTAAAAAAAATAATTGAGGGGGGTCTGACCTCACTGAGTGAATTATTATGCTATATATACATGCAATGTAAAACATATCCACTTATGCATTCACATATATGTATATATATTCATGCATTCCACACATATGCCGATTCTACTTGTATAAATATACTAAATGCAGAAAATGTTTAATTTAATTCATGAAGGATCCATAGAACCCTAAAAATAGCAACCTCAATCAATCCCAACATCGCTCTAGCCATACAGGCTCACTTGATTCTAAATAGAACACTTATTCCAATCTAGACAGCAGACTGGCCCCGAGACACTAAGTCGATCGAGCTCCAGTAGTCCGGCTGTCAATGTGATTGGCCCCGAGACACTTAATCAACCGAGCTCCAGCAATCACACTATCTATTACCTCACATCTCAATCAACCCAATAGATCATTCATTCCACTATGGACAGTAGACTGGCCCCGAGACACTAAGTCAATCAAGCTCCAGCAGTCTGATTGTCAGTGTGATTGGCCCCGCAATCACACTATCTATCATACCATTAGTCTCAGTCAAATCAATCTAATCAATTGTAATCACCCAAAACTAATTCTCACTCAACCCTTATCTGTCGCACCGGTACCTACATGGTCCTAGTGCTGCCCACTAGGAAGCACATTCTATTGATATCCTTCATTTAAAATAAATATTCATTCAGAAAGTAATTAATGTAGAACAATATTCATAATAATAAAATCAACCATATATATATATATATATATATATACACACCAAAAATATACCTAAAATATACCCAGTATTTTTCGGGTATATATATATATCAAATAAAATATGAAATATACTAAAGGTAAACCATTAATATAGTTAAAAACAATTAAGTGTGTATCAATAATACAATATGCATTTACTTAAAAATGTACCTAAATATACAAAGAATATATCCTAAGCACACAAATTACTTAATAAAACAATTATGCATAATTATTCATTTAAATATGTGTCTAGGTTTGACATATATTCACAATATACCAAAGTGACCTAATTTTCTAGCATACATATATTCCAATTAAACCCTAAGTATACCACTAATGTTTTAGGTGTAAATTAATAATAAAACATGTATTTACTTGGAAATATATTAAAAATATACCAAAAATAACCTTAAAAACAATTTAAGTGTAGGTTCATAATATAGCACACAATTATTTAAGAATAAATCTAAAATATAGTGAAACTATACCTAAAGTATTCTAATCATTCAATAAAATAATTATAACTAAATGTACATTTAAAACATCTATATATCACTAAAATGTATTAAACTTAAACCTAATTGTTTAATGTGCATATATCAGAATAACATGCATAATTATTTAATATGCATATATACCAAAAATACAACCCTAGGTATACCAAAAATATTATCATTTAAAATCACTTTTAAAAAATACATATAATGAAAATGAAAAACCCTAAGTGATGCATCATATATGCAATACATATATATACAGTATAATAACTCACTGGTGTTCGCTCCTCAAGACAGACTCGACGGGTCTGGTTCATTAGACCTCGGTCTCGGCGCAACTAAAAAAATAAAAATAAAATAATAATAACCGTCAGAATAAACTTTTAACACTATACTTCTAGGATTACTATAGACAGATTCAATCAAGATTTCAGAATCAGACTCGGACCGATTGTCACATTTTATGAGAAATCTACCAAAATTTTGGCAGAGTCTCCTCTGTAAAACGGACATCTCCCAACAAAAGTAGGGCCGATCCTGCACAGAAAATACACTTCGGAAATACACAATCACAACCCTTCGGTCGAACTCCCAAATTACCATTTCACCGACCGAAGTTCACAATTCACGAGATAATTACAGAATACATTAAAATGCCAAAAATACCCTTAAGTAATCAAAACATAGCAAATCAGGTATTTAAAACACTGAAAATAATTATTTTACCGATAAATACATAAAAACCCTAATTTTAAATAACATATTATTAAAAATCGATAATTCTTTATAAATTCATAAATATTAATCAAAATATATTTTATAAATCCAAATTACACAATTAACCCTAAAACATATTAAAAACCGATAAAAACTCATTTATTTAGAAAAATATTATATTATTTATAATTTAAAAATAATTTATGAAAATTAATTTTAATTAGTAAAAAAAAATACTAAATAATTTGTAGAAATCATTTTTATGCCTCAAATAACTATTAAAATCAATTTAATTATATTTTTAGCCAATTTAGTATCAAATTACCAAAATACCCCTACTATATATAAATTCACTATAATTATTAAAAAATTCATTAAAAATAATATAATTACTCAAAAATTAATTTCTCAAAATATAATTCAATAATATCAATAAATATACTCAATTAACCAATTAATTTCAATAAAACACATAATTAACCTAATTTTCCAAAAATCACATAAACTAAATAAATTCAAAATAATTATATAAAAATAACAAAAATTAAAAATTAATTTATAAAATTAATTTTAACACCTATAAACACCACAAATCACAATTTCATAATTTAATTAATTAATTTTTGAAAATTAGAAAATATTAATAAAATAATAAAAAAATTCACAAAAATAAAAATAATTCCCAAAAATTCTACAAAAACTCACAGAGCTATATTAAGCTACTAGTATCAATGTTTGTGAAGGAAGATTTCATGAATCATTGAAATTGAAGCTCAAAAAAATAAAAAACTCAAAGTGGTCGAAATGAATATCAAGCTTAAATCCTTACCAATTTGAGTTTTCAAGCTACAAGGAGCTTAAAATCGAATTCTATGGAGTTCTAGGAGTAAAACCACACCGGAACAATAAAAAACGGTGGCCGAAATATGCTTGATCGAAGCTAGCTTCAAGTTTCGGTCTCCTTGGCTTTTCACGGCCAAAACTCTCCCGAAATGGGAAGAGAGGGTGGCGGAGGAAGCTTGGGAAGGTGGTGGTTGGATGGGAGGCACTCTGCCGGCGTGAAATCAAGATTTGTAGCGATGAGGGAGGAAGAATGGCATTGGGTAGCATGAGGAAGAAGATGATGGCATTTCGGTAATTTTAATGAACTTTTGTTTTTGGTTTATATATATATGTATCTTATATAATTCTAATATATAATATAATATACACAATAAATATGCACCACACACTTATTTTAATAATATATATACACACATATACATATATACACACATTTAATTAAATATTAAAACTATATAATTTAATTTAATTAATTTAATTAAAATAACCCTAATTTAATTTGAATACATGTGTGTATATATATTTATTTGACACTTTAAAATCATGCATGAACTCATGTAAATTCATTAAACCACTTAAAATAATTAATATTTAATTATTTACATTTTAATTTTCCCAAATATAAAATTTCTAAAAAAATTTTACATAAAAGACTTAAAAATAATTAAAGATAATTAAAAATAATTAAAATGACTTTAATAGATAATAAACTAATTAAATAATCAAAATATATATGAAAATTATTAACACTGCATATCCCGATACAATTTAAAATTATTTAAAAATTCAGGATATTACAATTTTATAGTAGAATAATTTTAAGAGAATATAGAGAGAGTTTGGAGAGAATTTAGAAAACTATAATATTGAAAGAATTTGGAGAGTAATCTATCTTTTTCTTAACAAACTCATTTAACGAATTTCAATCTCTTTATATAAAGATTTTCTTTTTATTGTTTGAGAATTATTTTCTCACAAGTAATATATTATTCATTCATAAGTAATATATTGTTTATTCACATTTATAATACTTCAAATATTATAAGGAAAATTTTACTTTTTGCTGCCTTACTTTCATTGGATTGGCACATGTGATCAAATTTAAGATTCTCGAGGATATGTAGTTTGGATGGTAAAATACCTAACATATTGAAGCCTCTGTCTCAAAACTAGATGTTATGGGTTTAAATCCTACGAATGTCAAGTGGGGGTATTATCAAGGGAATTTGTGAGTTGAAGATTTGTATAATTAAGCTAATCTGGGATTCTTTATTGCAAGCCTTGTTGCAGTAATTGTATTTTCTAAATATTATTTTCGAAAAAAAAAAACTCATGGAGATTAAAAAAAAAAAAGGCGAAGGTAGTTTATTTGTAGATTAATGTTCAAATGTCCAGTGTCATAATTATTAACATATAAAAAATAAAAGATTTTATCATAGTTGTTTAATGATAATTTATGCTAATTAATGATAGAATTCAATTTATTTATTAAAGTGAACAAAACAAAGAGTTTATGGCGATTTTTAAAAAAAAAAAAGACTTAGAAAAGAGAAGACTAAAACGATTAATTTTTTTTTTTGTTAGGTTAATTTCATATTGGAAGATTACAACAATTTCAATACTATTAAATTGACTATCACAATCTATTACAAAGCCATCAAATTACTTATCATAAGTGCAACAGCTAATTATTAAATTACTATTTAATAGTGTATATATATTTTTTAATTGAAGAAAGATTTAAGAGGCACAATAACAATAGTTTAGGTAATACACACAAAGAAGTTGAAATTTTAGAGCTCCATAGGGTAAGATATTTTTTTTCTAAACTAAGTAAATGTTTTCATTTAATTTAAGTGCGAACTATAGGATCCTTTTTACTAGATGAGTAGGGTGTTAAAATGGGTAAGCACGTGTCAATACAATTTGGCTAATAGGTAAAATTAATGTTGAGATTAAATGCATTCGTGTTAAAATTTGGTTAACTTTTTTATAATACGATTTAGTCAAATTATATTGCAGTTTAACACGTAAATTCGTTTATATCATTTAATTATACACATTGTGTTGGGACACTAACCACTAAAAATTTATATAATTTGTTCTGATTTTAAATAGTAAATTTATCATTTATTATAAATTTTTATATAAAATAATATTTTTATAATTATATTATGCAAATTGCTATACAGGTTAAATAGTATTTTTATATATTATGAATGTTATATATATTAAATGGATAATATTAAATTTATATACATATATCTTATTATAATAATATAGGGTTGTTATCACAAATAACCTAAAAAAATTTTAAAAATATCTAAACGTGAGTTGACTTTTTTCTTCTTTCAAAACTGACTTTACCAAACAAAAATTCTTTCAATTTTTGTCTTCTTTCTCATGTCTTCTTCTCCTTTCACCATTTTTTCACGTCTTCTTAATTCTCCTTCTTCAAATGCTCACTCTCTTCCTTTTCTCGTTGAATTTTTTTTCAATCGATCAAAATCTTCATCCTTTTCTACAACTATTCTTGACACCGGTAACTAGTTTCTCTTTTTTCTATTTTTTTTTCTTTTTGAGTTTTTTTTTTTATAATATGAGCATCATCAAGTTCATTGTTAAAATGGCAGTAGCAACAACAACTATGGATCTCTCCTTTCTCTGCTTTTTTTGAGTTTTTTGTATGATTTTTTTCTAGGCTAATTAAAAAAATGAGCTAGTTGAAATTATTGTGTCTTCCAATTCTATAATTTTTCAATTTCTTATTAATAATGCTCATTCTCTATATGTTTGAAAAAAATGTAAAAAAAAAAAAAATTTGAAATAACAAAAAAAATTGAAAATGACAAAAAAACAACAATTGAAAAAACAACAAACATCTAAACATTTCTCTATAATTTAGGAATTTTAATTTTTCATATTCATAACTAAAAATCACAAAGAAGAAACAAGAGGTAAATGTTGAAAGTTGAAAACACAGAGAGTCAACAATAATATTTGACTCTTTTTGTTAACAAAAATCTAAATATTTTATACAATTTTACATAAAATCAACAATAATAAATAGTTTTAGAATCGCATTTTCATTAATAGACAATATTACATAATTCTAAAATTATTTATGCTTATAATTATAAAATTGTTTACGCTTAGTTTAAACAAATCAATATAGTTTTCAAAAGTTAAACACAACAATTTGATTACAACAAATAGAAAACAACAACTGAAAATAACAAAACAACAATCTAAAAACGAAAAAAATAAAAACAAATGCATAAACAACAAACAACAACTGAAAAATAACCAAAAACAACAAAAAATTATGTAATATATCAAAAATATTTCTTATTTTTATTATTAATACTAATAAAAGAAAAGATTTTATTTAATAAAAATTAGACTAGTTTTAAACAGTTCATTCAAAATTTTTAATAATTCTATAAGAAATTAAACTAATAAAACTAAAAATTTAAATTATTTAGAATATAAAAATTAAATAAATACATATAAGCAACTTCAATTAAGAGAAGATTAAAAAAAAAACCAAATAGGTAACAAAAAAAAAGTTATAGAGAAGATTACATAGCTAACAAAAAAAAGCTAAAAATGAAGGAAAAAACAAAAACATAAAACGGAAAAGAAGTTCAAAAATGAAAAAAAAAAAAATACGGAGTAAAAAATGAAAATATATGGGTCAAATGATTCATCTACTGAAATTTTATATATATATATATATACTTAATTCATTTACAAATTCAACATATATCAGAAAAAAGAACTGCTATTGTTTTACATCCTAAAGCATTTGGAGATTGTTCCAATTGAGGTCGTGGAGTGGCGCACATGTCTCCTAACGATGCCTGCTCATATTGCCATAGGGCAAACATGGTGCATAGTGGGGATAAGGAGTCGAGTCCTATCCTGTCCTGTCTAGCCATGACATTGCCATGTATGTAACCTAAAAGGAAAAATAACATAGGACTTAAATCGAGTCACACTACAACACTATATTAAAAATAGGCTTTTTGGAAAGCACCTCTAACATATAGTCCTTTTGTGTAAGTGATTTTTCATTGTGTTTTTACGTAATGAATAATAGGAAGTTTTTTTTTTTGGTTTTTTTTATCCAGAACTTTTTCCGTTAAATCAATTGGTTTAAGTGCATAAAAAAAAAGTCCAATACTGATATTTTAGAAAAATTATTTTATTGGTAAATATTAAAGTTGAAATTTATGAAAAATTATATTTTTTAAGCATAATAAATTGGCGGCCCCTTTAATTACTAGTTTTTGTTAATTTGACATATATACTTATAATTTTGTCAATTGTCATTTCAACAATTGAATTCTCTTATAATGTAATTTTTAAATTCATATCAAGATATGTGGTATGAAATAGTGAATAAACATATGATATATTTTAAGGGCTTGATTGATCAAAATCCACTAAGTACATGTGTCAAACTAATAAAAAATGGTAAACATAGGGGTAATAAATATATTATGTCATTAAATTTTTAGATGAGTTTAAGTATTCAAATTATAAAATCATAAGTTAAAATATTAACTTACAAATTATAACAAATATATGCCTATTTTTTTTTAATAAAGTATTCATTAAAAAACAGCAACAGAAGAGCAAAACCTAATCATTATGGTTTATTTATAACAAACTAAAATTTTTGTTTCAGATAACAAACCAAAATTTTTGAGTAAGATTATAATCAAATCAAGTTGAGATACTACTAAATTCAAACTCCATTCAGCTGTAAAATTTGGAACTAGAAATTTGATTCAAGCTCTATCAATTTTTGTTTTTACAACTCAAACTTAATTCGATAGAATAATTTCTATACTTGAACTGTGACATAAATCAATTCCATTAATTATATTAAAATATTTAAACTTTACTCTATTTGAGAAGATATTTATTAAAAATTTTATCTATTAAAATAAAAAAAAAAGTAAAATAATAAACATATGTAAAATTCAATTCGGTTCATGAACTTATAAAAGTAAATGTTATAGAGTTTGAGCTCAATTTATAGCCAATTCGAGTTCAATACAATAAATTATAAAATTTATTTCAAATTTATTTTTAATCCATTTAAATAGTTTGTGTGTTGGTGTCATGATCCAATTTGAGAGCCATAATCGACACTAAAAAATGAAAATTACTATAAACCTGAATCTGTAGCAAGTTTTAAAAAAAATAATCGCAAGTGGAGATATAATATAAGGGTATC
The DNA here is from genome assembly GCA_947683625.1 of Mallotus nudiflorus. Taxonomy (NCBI): domain Eukaryota; kingdom Viridiplantae; phylum Streptophyta; class Magnoliopsida; order Malpighiales; family Euphorbiaceae; genus Mallotus; species Mallotus nudiflorus. The sequence goes on along the minus strand of CANTUR010000213.1, from coordinate 800,903 downwards.
AAAAAATTTAAAACTTAAAATAATATTAAAGAAATTCTCATAGCATATATTAAAATATAACATACATAATTCTTCAAACACAATTCTTAGTTATAAACCAATGTTAAAACTATATCGCTCAAATACTACTACTGCAGCTGTTAGAGAATAAATAAAAGTTTATATATAAAAATTACATAAAACAACCGGGATTGAAGAAGATCGGCGAAGGAGTTTACTACTGAGGTATGACGAAATAGAATATCCTGAAAAAAATATTGAGGGTCAGATCTCATTAAATGAATTATTATTATTATTATTATTATTATTATTATTATATATATACGTGCACTATAAAATATAGGCATTTAGGCATCAATGTGGTAATGTATTTATATTTATATAATATGATATACATGCATTTTATATACATGTCAAAAATCACTTTTTCAATGTAATAATAAATATAGAAAAATTATTTTAGGTGGAGGATTGAAGTAGAACCCTAAATAATCTGCAACCTCGATCACATAACCAATAGCCAACCGGCTTATCCATAACACCAAATATTTATTTATTCAACTCAAGGTAGTAGACTAACTCTAAGTACACTAGGTCAACCGAGGATTCGCAATCTCACTACCGGTATAACTGATGCCGAGTACACTAGGTCAACCGAAGATCTGCAACCACTCTTTCTAATAACCATTAATCTCAATATTTAATTTCATAATTAAATAATTAGATTCTCAACTTAAAATCTACCATACTGTCGAGCAACAATTCTAGTGTAGCCCACTATGTGGCACGTTTTACAACTATTTTTCAAATCATACTTATAATTATTAAAAATAATGAAATACATAATTTAAACATGGTGGCATCCATTTTCAAGGCAATATATAAATATATACCAATTATATACTAAAACATAAATATAAACATTTAATAAAATAAATCATACTTATATTTACATTATTAAAATATGGATGCTCACAAATGTTTATTCTATGTGCAATGCATATATATAATAATAACTCATAGGTTAAGTGCGCTCCACAAGAATGACCCAACTGGCCTACTCCTGAAGGCTTCGGTTTTAACGCAGCTAGAATTTTAATTTAATAATAATAATAATAATAATACTTATTAGAAATAATTTTCTAATTTAATAATTCTAGAATTTTAAAAATAACTTGATCTAGACATGACTCGGGCAAAATTTCAAAACTAGACTCGGACTATTTGTCACGTTTCATGAGAAATCTATCAAAAATTTGACAGAATTTTCCCTGTAAAATGAACGTCTTTTTACTAAAAGTAGAGCCGATCCTGCACAGAAAAATTCACTTCTAAATAATCTAATTTACAATTAAATAATATTAATAAATCAATTATTCAAATTTTTAAAATTAATTAGCATAAAATACCAATTGTTATTTAAAATACTCAATTATATAATAAAAATACCTAAAAACTCATTTAAGCTTAAAAATAATTATTAAAATAATTATTCGAATATATTTTCAAAAGTTAACATTCATTAGCTAAAAAAAATATTTAATTTATAAAATTTATTTTAATGCAAAATTATCACTCAAAAACTACCCAAAAACTATTAATTATCTATAATTTCAATTAAAACATAAAAATTACTTATTTATATTAATTTCTCCAAAATTCTATTTTTTACATAATCGTTCAAAAATTTGTAATAAAAATTTGGTGCGTAATTTAAATAAACTTTCTTCATGAAACTTGATTTAAATAATATATAGAATTTAATAAAAATAAAAAAAAATTTGGATCCGAAACTGTGTGAACAGTTAATATGAACCCTAAAAGGGAATATTTCAAGTCAAAATTAACAAGTCAAAGTCAAAATCAAATAGTCAACAAGTCAAAGTAAAAGGTTAATGGTCAACATATGACATGGCATATGACATAGCATGCTGCAATGCTTAGTTGTCATTTTTTTTAGTTGTCATGAATTGTAATGAGTTGTCAATTTTGACTTTTCATAGATGAGTTGTCATTAGTTGTCTTATTTTGAAGAAAATCTCCTTAATTAAGGATTTTCCTATATAGACATCTTTGGGAATAAGGAAGAAAACCTTTTCCTTTAAGGGTTAGGTTGTTATATATTTAAAAATATTTTAAATATAAATGTTTAATAAAGCATGCATATAATTTAAAATATACCAAAAATAAACTAAAAATAAACTTAAGTACTGATTAAATTATTTATGCATATTTAATCAAAATAAAACATACATTTCTAAATCATGCACGCTAAACACATGTATTTATAAAATAGTAACTCACACTTAGTGCGCTCCTCGAGATGGGTCCGACAGGCCTCGGTCTCGGCACAACTAAACATACAAAAATAATAGACATCAGAATAAACCTAACAGAAAATCCTAGAAACTCGATCTAGAATATTAGACATAGAATCAGAATTAGGGTTCGACCGAATATCACGTTTTACGAGAATTTTACCAAAAATTCGGCAGAACCTCCCCTGTAAAATGGACATCTCTCTACTCAAAGAGTATAGCCGGCCCTGCAAAGAAACACACTTTGAAAAATAGACACAGAATCACAATCACAACCCCTCGATCGGACTCCAAACTACAGTTTACCGACCGAGGTCCACAATTCACAGAACAATATAGAAATATCAAAAATACCCTTATATCATAGAAATACATTTAATAAGTAGAAAATACGTAATTAACCCTAAAACACATTAAAAACCGACAAAACTCATTTATTTAGAAAAATCATATATTATATATATAATTGAAAATAATTTACGAAAAATAGTTTTAATTAGTTAAAAATATAAAATAATTTTTAGAAATCATTTTTATACCTTAAATAACTATTAAAACCAATTTAATTATATTTTTAGCCAATTTAGTGTAAAATTACCAAAATACCCCTATATATATAAATATACTAAAATTACTCCAAAAATTCACCAAAAATAATATAATTGCTAAAAATTAATTTTCTCAACATATTTATCAATAATTAAACTCAATTAAATAATTAATTTCAATTAAACATACAATTAACCCTATTTTTCAAAAATTACATAAACTAATTAAATTCAAAATAAATACATAGAAATTCATAAAAATTCAAAATAAATTTATATAATTAATTTCAACACCTATATTTATCATATAATACAATTTCACAATTTAATTAATTAATTTTCGAAAATTAGAAAATAATAATAAAATATTCAAAAATACCCAAAAATCAAAAAAATTCCCAAAAATTCTAAAAAAATTCACACATGAATATTAAGCTAAGGGGAACAACATTTGTGAAGGAATTTTTCATGAATCAATCAATTCAAAGTTCAAAAAAAATCAAGAACCCTAAAATGACCGAATTGCAAAAATCGAAACCTAGACAAATCTAAACCATTTTAAGTGAAAAAAAGCTTGGAATCACACTCACCGGAGCTCAAGGAGAAGATAGAGACCGGCGGTATAAAAAACGGTGGCCGAAATCGGCTTGATCGACGTTAGCTCTAAATTTCTACTTCTCGGGTTATTGCAGCGTTCACCGACGCCGGAGAGGGTGGAAGGAGGGCCTGAGCAACTGGAGGAAGGCGGTAGACGTCTGGCAAGCACTATGAATGGTGGTGAACAGAGTCGTACAGTGAGGAAAGAGGAGAAGGGCGTCGGGGAAGAAGAAGGAGAAGGGAGGGGCAGAAATGGTAATTTTGAAATAAATTTTGATTTTTCAACTATATATATGTATATATGTATATTTATATATATCACACTATATATTATAATAATATAAACTCACACACATTAAATATACACCACACACATATAATTTAATATTTTTAATAATTTATACACTAAAAAAATAATTAAATAATATTAAAACTAATAATAAATAATAAAAATATTAGGGTAATTAATTAAACCCTAGTTTAATTTAAATATACACACATATACACTCTATCTAGTACTTTTAAAAATATATATGAGTTCATGCAAATGCGGAAATCTATTTAAAATAATTAATATTAAATTATTTGCGTGTTAATTTCCCTGAAAATGTAAGTTCCGAGAAAATTTTACGTAAAGTACTTAAAATAACATAAAATAATTAAATAAGCGTTAATTAAATAACAAACTCATAAAATATCAATATTATATACAAAAATTATTAACACTGCATATCCCGATGCAGTATTAAAATATTTAAAAACACGGGATATTACAGCAGTCATAATCCTTCAGGAGTTCCAACCATCTCCTCTGTCTCAAGTTTAGATTCCTCTGCTGAAAATGTACTTCAGGCTCTTGTGATATGTGAAGATCTCATAAGTTACTATATATAAGTAGTGTCTTCAGATCTTGAGAGCAAATATCACTATTGCCATCTTTAGGTCCTAAGTAGGATAATTCTGTTCATGCTTCTTTAACTACCTGAAAGCATATGCAACTACCCTACCATTCTGCATTAACACACAACCTAGACCAACTTTAAAGGCAACACAATAAATAGTGAACTTGTCTTTTCCATTTTTCAAATTCAACATTGGATCTGTGGTCAACTTCTCGTTTAATAGTTGAAAATTATTCTCACAAGCATCTGCCTACTTAAATTTCACATTCTTTTGAGTTAGGCGAGTCATAGGTGCTGCAATTCTTGAGAAATCTTGAAAGAATCTCCTATAATACCCAACCAAACCTAGAAAACTCTGAATATTAATGATTGTCGTCGGTATGGGCCACTCAGATACTGCTTCAATCTTCTATGGATTAACTTGGATACCATATTTAGTCACCACATGACCAAGAAATACTACACTTTCAGTTCAGAAATCGCACTTTGAGAATTTAGCATAAAGCTAATGTTCTCTCAATATTTATAGTACTGTCCTTAAGTGATATACATGTTCTTCCATACTCTTTAAATATACTAGTATATCATCAATGAAGACTACCATAAACTGATCCACATATGGTCTGAATATCCTGTTCATCATATCCATAAAAGCAGTTGGGGCATTAGTCAATCCAAATAACATCACCAAAAACTCGTAGTGGCCATATCTAGTATGGAATGTCATTTTAGGAACATTAGCTTCTCTAATCCGTAACTGATGATAGCTTAAGCTCAAATTAATTGTGGAGAAGAACTGTACACTTTGAAGTTAATCAAAAAAATCATCTACTCTCAGAAGAGGATACCTATTCTTAATTGTCACCTTATTTAGCTCTCTATAATTGATGCATAATATGAGTGTACCGTCCTTCTTCTTTACAAATAAGACTAGTGCACCCCAAGGAAAAGTGCTGGGTTTGATAAAACCCTTGTCCAACAATTCTTACAACTGCTCTTTTAACTGCTTTAACTATGTAGGAACCATTCTATAAGTCGACATTGAAATAGAAGTTGTGTTGGGAACCACATTGATATAGAATTCAATCTCTCAATGAGGTGGTAAACTTGACAACTCATCAAAAAAGATATTTAGAAACTCACAAGTTGCAGGGACATATGAAACAGAAGTCTTATCTGCTGTAGTTTCTTTAACCACTACTAAATATCCATGACAACCCTTCCTCAACATCTTCCTAATAGTGATAGCGAAGATAAGATTCTGAGGTGTGAAACTCTTATCACCTACAAACTTAAATTTTTCATCAATAGGAATTCTGAAAATCATCTATTTACTCCAACAATCAACCATTGCATAGTACTGAGATAACCAATCCATTCCTAGAATTATATCAAATTCTATCACATTAAGTAACACCAAGTCTTCTATCAGTTCTCTACCTTTCACTAAAACAAGACACCCATGAAGAAAAATATCAGCATATAATGAATCACTTAGAGGTATGGTAATGGACAAAGGAACTGCCAACCTCGAAGCTTGCCAATAAGACTTAGAAGAAAAAATAGGAGACATAAATGAGTGGGTAGCACCAGAATCAAACATAACTCTAGCATCAGGGAAACAAAATAGAAGTATACCTGCTACCATAGCATTAGATGCTTGAGCATCCTACTAAGTGAGGGTGAAAACTTTGGTTGTGTTGCCTCCTTATTAGTTAGTAGAAGCCTAACTAAAGCCTCTATCACTACCTTTGCATCCTCTACCATGCCCCTGCTAGGAAATAATCTGAGAAGTACTCTAATACTGAGTTGGCAGTAGTTGGAGCTGCACTGGCAATAAACTACTATAGAAACTGCTATTACTGATAACCAGAATATGGGCATGATCTGGCGAAATGCCCTATCTGTACGTATTAAAAACATGTTAGTGGTGCTATATAGCAAGGTCCTTGATGGACTCTACCATAAGTTTAAAAGGCACTAGCTGCTGATCCCAAGTTGCTATAACCAAAACTCTAACCACTACTGCTGCTAGTGGCACCTAACCCAAATCTCACTGGCCTGTTAGCTCCACTATGGCTATGTCTCCTACTACCATGATATCTCAGTTATTGCCTTTGACCCTGTTATATTGAGCCTCTATATTGACTACTAGACCCAATATGAAAAGTCAAGTACAAAGTGCTTTAAAATCCTCTTGACTATAGGCCTCCTATCTGATAAAAGTTTGGCATAGCTCCTGCCTAACCAATCTCAGCTCTATCTCATTAGCCAACTTGATCATAGACTTAAGAGTTAGGCTAGAAGTGGGCATCCCAGCAAATGCAAACCCTAATCTGGTGACATACGTCGTAATTGCAAAGTAAGTGTCCCTCATCAAATCCTCAGCATACTGACCCAACTTAAGAAACTTCCTAGTATACTCCTCAACAGATCTATCTCCTCTGGTAATGCTGGTTAATTTGAGTCTATAGCTCATCTGTAGTGGCTTAGGATAGAATCTCCTCATAAATCTCTCTCTAAATTGTGCCTAGGTCATCATCGTCATATGCGGCTATATCACCTGGATAAACCTATCCAGGGATGGTCCCTCAACAGACAACTCGATGATCATAATCCTTTAGTACTCGATGTGAGCAGTCTAAGTCCTAGTAGTAATAACATGCAGAAAGTCCAACGAGTCTGAAGCCCTATCAAAGGCTATCCAGCCAACTCTAATGTAGAACAAGGTTGCCTCTAGGTCAAATATACCTTGCTGATGCATAGGATGCATCAGCGGCACAGTTGGAGGAATGACAGCTGCACCCTACTAAACTCCTAGTGTAAAGGCATCATCCCCAAATTCCTGTTCTATAGGTTCCTGGTCTTATATCTCTTGATGTCTATGGCATCCTGCTACTCTTTGAGGTCTACCTCTACCTCTACCTCTGAGCTTCACTGGTGGCATAAGGTCTTGAGCCTCATCCTAAAAAGACTCATCATCTACAACCTTAATGACTGGTGGAGCGACACGTGCTCGCCTCCTCATTTTGAAAAGACAAAACCAACCAAGATTCAAACAAATAGACAATAACCAGACAATAAATAGACACCCTAATGGTTACACGAAATTGTAAAAATAATGAAGACTTATCAAAGACATGATAGAACCTAATTTGCTGTAGTAGTTTAAAAAAAACACAAGTCTAACAACCTAGGTCATATAACACTATATCTAGGCTCTAATATCAACTTTATCACGACCCAACCTGGGAGCCATGACCGACATTAAGAAATGGGAATTACTATAAACTTAAACCCGTAGCAAGCCTTAAAAAAAATAAAAGCGTGCTGAAATATAATATAAAAGTATCAAAGAATTTAAAACTTAAAATAATATTAAAGGAATTCTTATAACACATATTAAAATATAATATATATAATTATTCAAACACAAATCTCAGTTATAAAACAATGTTAAACACTACATCACTTAAATACTACTACTGCAGCTGCTAGAGTACAAATAAGAGTGTCACGACCTGAACCCGAGGGCACGTGACTGGCACTAGGGAATGTATAGGCATAAGGCCCCCAAAACCCGTAGTAAGCCTTAAAGAAAAGAAAAATAAAGCCTTAATTTAAAACTTTATTTTATATCAGAACACATTATCAAACTGATTTTTCTGAAATTAAACATAATTGAATGCATAAATAAAATATTCTCCTGTGTCACATATCATAAATCATTGTACATAAGCACAGTTCATTGAAATAAAATACATAAGTATACTTAAGTCATACAAATTCTTAGTATAGTCACTACTGCAGTTTTTCTAAAGTTACTACTATAGTACAACTTACAATGACCTACATAGTATAGCCGGTGATGAAGAAATCCGACGTGGAGGCGGTCTGAGGTCGAACTCCCAATCTTTTGAAAAAAAATAGATTGAGGGGAATCATACCTTATTAAGTAAGTCAATAAAAAGAGCTGTACGATTTGGAAACCTTTTGAAAACCATATATTTATAGTGAAAATAATTTTATAATGTATATATATATATCTTTTGAAAAATCTCGCTAGAACCGTAATCCCATATTTCTAACTAGCCTACTGGGCCCACTTATTCCAACTGGACTGCCGGTCCCCTAGAGCAAAGGCATCAATTGAGGCACCAAGCCATAGTCATCCACTTAATCCAAATACATGACACTGGTGGTCCCCGAGAGCTAAGGCATTAATTGAGGTACCCATCCCAGTCCATTATTAACTTTTCAATCATTGGCGGTCCTCGAGAGCAAAGGCTTCCACCGAGGCATCTTTCCCAGTTTACATCCACAAGTTATATATATATCGGATCTATCTCTCAATCTTTACCATGTGCACATGGTTCTGGTGAAACCCACCAAGTAGCCCATTCTACCAAAATTTCTCAAAAATCGATTTTTAAATAAATAAAATGCGTTTAAACCATAAATAGCAACATTAAGTTAAATAAATCATATAATAAATATTAAAAATATGAGCGCACGCAGTCTTTAAATAAAACACACGCACATATCATTTTATTAATTTACAAGATGAACGAGAAGGCTGACGACCGCGCGTCTGCCTCAATCCAAAAGCTCCCACTCCAGAACTCTCTAAAAATAAATAACAAACCTCTTTTAAAAACATGTCTATGGAATTGAAATCGAAAATCAATAGAAATAGTGAAATTCTAGACTGACTCGAGGAAGACCGGATAAGATTCTATATATAGGAAAAAACCTAATTAATGGTAGAAATTTACTGAAGATATCACATTTTACGAGAAAATCTATCAAAATTTCGACAGAGTCTCCTCTGTAAAACGGACATCTCTCTACCATAGGTAGAGTCATTCCTGCATGGAAAATGCACTTCTAAAAATTCGCACACAGTCTACACTCGGGTCGGCTCTCCAACACAGTATTGGCCCGCCCAAGTTCACAACTTAACAAAACATCACAACTTAATTCTAACTAATAAATTCATGAAAATTTTACTTTCATAAATAAACATTAAAATCATATATAAAATATAACATCACACTTAATTAAATTTAATTAGACATAAATATATAAAAACCCATAATTTCCAATAATATACATTATTCTTAAAATATGCATATATATAATTCATAATTAATATAAATATGAACAAATAAAACCATTATACCAAATATGCTAAATATAACCATATATACATTTTTTGTTACCAAAATAATATATTATACATATATATAATATTTGGAAACAATATTCAAAATTAACATTGCTTAATTAAAAATACCAATTAATTTATAAAAAATCCTCTAAACCTCTTAAATATTAATAAAACCAACTAAAATATAAATTTAACTATAATTAGCATAAAATTACATATTTATCCATATAATACAAAATATACATAATATACTATTATTACTCAAAAAAATTCCCTAAAAATTTTATAAATGCCTAAAAATTATTTTCTCAACATATATATTATTAATATTAACTAAAACACATAATTAAACTAATATTCCAACAAAAATCCAACTCTAACCTAATTATTCAATTTTGACATAAACTACAAAAATTCCTAAAAATTATATAATATTCTCAAAAATTATTTTATTTACTCTAAAATTAATATTAACTCATAATAACACCAAAAATACAAAATTTATAATTTTAATAATTAATTTACGAAAATTCATAAAATAATAATAAAATATTCAAAAATTCGCAAAAATTAAAATAAATTCAAAAAATTACACAAAAATTCATAGAAGTAGATTAAGCTTCCAGAAACAACTTTTGTGAAGAAAGTTTACAAGATTCATCAAGATTAAGCTTAAAAAAAATTCAAAACCCTAAAGCTCCAAAAACAAAAATTCAACAAAACTCAAGAAAATGAAGTTTTAAGCTTAAACTAATCTTAGATTCATGCTCACCGGAACTAGGGGAGTTGATAGACACCAGAAGGTTGAGAAACAGTGGCCGGAAAAGCGAGGTTGGTCGGAAATGGAGGTTTTCGGTTTCCTTTCAAAAATGGACTCCACCGGCACCGGGGAAGAGAAGGGAAGATGGCAAGGGGAGGGAGAAGGCGATGGAGGCAGAAGGCTGAGAGGCACAATGAGGGTGGTGGTTTGGCTTGTGCGACGGGAAGAGGAAAGAGATAAAAATGTTTCTGTGTTTGTTTGTTATGTATTATGCATATGTGTATATGTTTGGGTGTTTGTGCACGTGAATGTGTGTTTATGCATATATTTATTGTATGTATGGGTTGTTGTATGTATGCATGTGTGTGTTTATTTTGTATGCATGTGTCTGTGTGTATATATCTATCTATCTATCTATCTATCTATCTATATATGTATGTATGTATATAATATTACATAATAAAGTATTATTAAAATAATGTGGTTAACTTTATATAAAAATATCCACCACACAATATATATATATATATATATATATATATATATATATATATATATATATATATATATATATATTCTCACGTATAATAATAATACACATACACACAACACAAACCCAAGTTAATATATATATAATACAAAAAATAACAATCCAATTAATAAAATAATTTTATTAACAAAATAAGTAGTGACATTTAATAAAACGATAATAGAAATAATAATGTCAAAATATCCACACAAATTAAACGACCAAAAAATAATATTTTTATGTAGAAAATTTAATTAAATATAAAATAACAGAAATCAATCACAAATAATGAAAATAAATTAATAAAATCTTCAAATTTTATTAATATTGTATATCTCATTTTAAAATAAAATAATTTTAAAAAATAGGGTCATAACAAAGAGTTTAAATATAAAAATTACATAAAACAACCGGGGTTAAATAAAATCAGTTAAGGGGTCTACAACTGAGGTCTGACAAAATAAAATGTCCTAAAAAAATATTAAAGGGGATCAAACCTCACTGAGTAAATTATTATTATTATTATTATTATTATTATTATTATATATACATGCACTATAAAATATAGGCATCAATATAGTAATATATTTATATTTATATAATATGATATATATGCATTTGATACATATGCCAAAAATCACTTTTTCAATGCAATAATAAATATAGGAAAAATTTTTTAGGTGGTGGATTGGAGCAGAACTCTAAATAGTCCGCAACCTTGATCACATAACCAATAGCCAACCGGTTTATCCATAACTCCAAATATTTATTTATCTAACTCAAGGTAGTAGACTGGTCCTAAGAACACTAGGTCAACTAAGGATGTGCAATCTCACTACCAGCATAGCCCCGAGTACACTAGATGAACCGAGGATCCGTAGCCACCCTTTCTAATAACCATTAATCTCAATATTCAATTTCATAGTTAGATTCTCAGCCTAAAATCTACCATATTGTCGCGCGACAGTCCTAGCGTAGCTCACTAGATGACATATTCTACAACTATCCTCCAAATCATACTTATAATTATTAAAAATAATGAAATGCATAATTTAAATATGGTAGCAACCATTTTCAAGGCAATATATAAAATATATACCAATTATCTACTAAAACATAAATATAAACATTTAATAAAATAAATCATACTTATATTTACATTATTAAAATATGGATGCTCACAAATGTTTATTCTACATGCAATGCATATATATAATGATAACTCACAAGTTGAGTGTGTTCCATGAGAGTAACCTGACTAGTATGGTCCTGAAAGCCTCAGTCTCGGTGCAGCTAAAAAAAAAATAATACTTATTATAAATAAATTTCTAATTTAATAATTATAGAATTCTAAGATTAACTCGATCTAGACACGACTCGGGTAAAATTTCAAAACTAGACTCGGACTGTTGTCATATTTTATGAGAAATCTATCAAAAATTTAGTAAAGTTTCTCTTGTAAAATAGACGTCTCTCTACTAAAAGTAGAACCGATCTTGCACAGAAAAATTCACTTCTAAATAATCCAATTTACAATTAAATAATATTAATAAACCAATTATTCAAATTTTTAAAATTAATTAGCATAAATTACCAATTATTATTTAAAATACTCAATTATATAATAAAAATACCTAAAAACTTATTTAAGCTTAAAAATAATAATTAAAATTATTATTCGAATATATATTCAAAAATTATCATTAATTAGCTACAAAAATAGTAATTAATTTATAAAAATTATTTTAATGCCAATTATCACTCAAAAACTATCCAAAACCTATTAACTATCAATAATTTCAATTAAAACATAAAAATTACTTATTTATATTAATTTCTCCAAAATTCTATTTTTTACATAATCATTCAAAAATTCGTAATAAAAATATGGTATGTAATTTAAATAAACTTTCTTCATGAAACTTGCTCTAAATAATATATAGAATTTAATAAAAATAAGAAAATTTTCAAACCCGAGATTGTGTAAACAGTAGCTGAATCTGAATATACGTATTTTTAAATAATTTCAAAAAAATAAATAAAAATAATATTTTAGTAGATCTTAGCTCAAATCACAACTAATCTAAAGACCACAACTTCAAATAAAATTACTTTCAATAAGAAAAATCAAATTAAACATATTAAAATAAATATAAAATCAAATTTTCGGAATCCTTACCGGTCGATTCACTCGAAACTAACTATATATTATTAAAGCTCGTAGTGTGAGTTTCGAAACAAGTCCAACCTCAATTGGTTTTCTTATCAGATACCGGATTGCACTGTTCACGTATAGTGTTGTCTTCCACTACTATTGGTGTTGTTGTTGCTGCTCGGACTGTGACAGCCTGGCATTGCAAATGGTGACAATTCGATGAGCTGAGGTGGTGGCATGGTGGTTCGGTTTTGCTATGGTAGTGTGTTTTGGTCTTTAACGCATGAAGAAGGAAAACAACAGTAGGAAAAAGAAAGAAAAAAAAGAAAAAAAAATGGTGAAGAATGGTGAAATGTACTAATGCCCGATATTTTTTTTAACTTAAATTTTTTTATAATAATACTAATAATAATATAATGATATAATATAATATAATATAGTATAATATCTAAACTCCTAAATTAAATCTCTACCCACATATATAAGTATACAATTAATATTAATAATACTAAATAATATCACAATAAAATTTAACTTAAATTTTTAATTTAACAATTATTACCAATTAATAATAAAATAAATAATAACTTTCAAAATAAAATTTAATCTCATCAATAACCAAATGCTATAATTTACTAAAATAAATAATTAGAATAATAATGAAATAAAAATATTAAAATAATTAATAAAAATATTTATTAACACTGCATATTTTATAATTTAATTTTATAATTAATATGAAAATTTTTGGATCATAACATTCGGTTTCACTTCACTACATTCCTACTTTGGGGTTCCTGATTGTCTTAACAATCCCAATAGGAGGAATATACAATTTCACCCCTAAACTCTACTCAATTATTCTATATCACATCTTAACTTTTATTTTGTTCAATTTCACTCATAATTTCTATTTTTCACCTATTTAGCCTACATAACTTCTATTTTTCACTAATTTAACCTCTTTAATTTCTATTTTTTATCTATTTAATCTCAGTGCAAGTTAAATACACACATTTATATAGTGTGCAAGAAGAATTAAATAAGTGAAAAATAAAAATTAATGGGTGAAATTGAACAAAATGTAAATCGAGATGAAACATATAATAATTGAGTAAAGTTTACGAGTAAAATTGTATATTTGGTCAATCCCAACATATTGTTGACAAACAAGATTTAGAATATCAAAGATTAAACCATGAACTTCTATGCTCATTTTATCCCTCATCAATAGTTAAATAACAAAAAGTATGAATATTATATTAGAAAGAGTAGGATTTGAACCCTCACCCCTCTCTTCCTTTTGTTATGATAGAAATTAACCATTTTTATTAGGATTTTTTTTTATATATAAAAAAGTAACTTTTATGCTCATCTTACCAGCTTCATCCTTGAATTTTCCATAAATATAACATATATTCAATATCTTTTAAAATAAATAATTTTTAGTTAAATAGTTACTTTTGAAAACAAAAATAATATTTGTTTATAAATTTATTATTTTTTATCTTATTTTCTCTTCAATTCTCCGATTGAACTATGCTTAACGTTAATTTGTTTTTCTTTATAATTTTCTTTTAAAATCCTTCAAATTTAAATTTTAGTTATTATTCTAACCCAAACAAACAAAAAAAGTTATTTATTTTGACAAAAGTTTAAAAAGTTGTCACTCTTTATATATATATATATATATATATATATATATATATATATATATATATATTAGGAACATAGCAAAAATAAAGCTAATACTTTGTCATGAGTCTTATGTATAGATAATGAGAAAATTTTATTTCTCTTATAGAGTCCATGAGCTAGATTCATATTAGTCAAAATTCTTATAATTATTGAATACTGCACATAATAACTGAAAAAATGTAAAATTTCCTGTCATCTTCATTTCCAATTTTTAATTGCAAGTTTTTAATTACAAAAGTCCACTGATTGATATCAACCTGCAAAGCATAATTAATGCTAATTGCAAATATCATATGCACTCAAAGCATATGCTCAACCTAAAGGTTAGTTGTGAAATTAGCTCACCATTTGCAAGACAACACAACACAAATAATATAATTTTGTTTAATTTCTCTTTTTGTTATATTTTTTTAGTTCAATAACAGGAAGACTGATACTGATGGCAAAGCAAATATATAGCTGAACTATCTAAATCTCCATCTCCTCAAACAAACCCTTGTAATTTGTCACATTCTAACCATCTTTTAGTTGCAAATTGACCTAAAAAGAAACCAAACCATACTCTTTTTTTTTTTTTTTAATCAGGCTGACATGCTAGTCTCCATCTGTAATTCCTTTTGATTCTATATACTGAATTCTATGCAACAAATGAACTAAATAGCCAAATGACAAAAACTCCTTCAAACCTTAAAAAGGTCAAGAATTCAATTCCTAACTATGTAAAAAAAAGAAAAATTATATCCAAAAAATCCTATATCAATTTGTGTCATTCAAGAATCAATCCTTAACTTGAAAAATAAATAATAAACAAGTTTAGATATCAACATAGAAATGGACAGGCAAAGGTCACTAACAACGTAAGTTTTAAGGATGAAATTCAATTGAAGCATCTTGATTTTGTTTCATGTAGGTTTTATTTCATGGGCAAAACATAAAAATCTGCTTACATAAAATTAAAAAAGACTAAAACCCTTGCAGTACAGGCCTCTTTCCAAGCCTTTTCATCTCTCTATCCATTTGGCCACTTAGCATCAATCCAAACATCTTAAAATGACATAAAAGAGACCAAAATGGATGACCAAAAGTTGCAGGAACATTTCTTTCCACAAAGAAATGGCTGTACCAAGCAAAACCATACCCAAACAGAGGCACACAGAACAAAAACCACCAATTGAAAAACATTGAATACAGCAAACAGATAATACTTGCTAGTGTACCCACAAAATGCCACCTCCTTGTTGCTGGTTTTGAATGTTGCATCATGTAAAAGGGCCAGAATTCTTCGAAGTTCCTGAAATTCATATCTGCTACAGCAACCTTATCTTATCAAACCCAGATCAAGAAAATCTTCAAAATCTGAACTTGAAAACAAACCTGAGCTATAATTCTATTTGGGTCTGATTTGAATTGCAAGAAAGATAGGATTTTGAGACTTCCCAAATTGTGGCTAGGCTTCAAATCTTTAAAAATAGTTAAATTCTCAATAATTTGCAAAGACATAAAAAAAACCAGAGGCTTTGACTCTGAATTCCTGAAAGCGAGAAAATTTTTTATAAAAAAAATTGAGTGGATTGCTTCCAGCAGCTCTTCACCAACAGGTTTTGATGTTAACTGAGGATCAAATAAAGATTAAAAACATAATAAGGTGAGAGATTTTTGATGGGTGAACAATAGTTGTCTCAGTTTACAGCGGAAATTATGAAAATAGGTTTTGGGTCTCCCCTGCTTTACTGCTGGTCTTATTATATATTCAGCCATTATTTTCTTGGCCTTTTTGTGGTATATGATGGGTTAGGACTTTTATTTATTATCATTATTATTTATTTAAGAAGAAAGTCCATGTGGGCAGTATCTGCCTAATTCTTCATTCATAGGTAAGAATACTTTAAATTTTGTATACATTATGCGTTTATTTTTTAATTTATAAAATAATTACTTTAATATAATTTTTTTGAAAATATAATTTATAAGTATATTTTAATTAGTTTAGATGTTAAAACAACAATTTATGAAATATTATTTTTATTTTTAATAATTAAAATATTTAAATAGTTTGTTTATGAGCTGAGAAATAGATAAAAATGTTAAAATTGAAAACTATAGGATGTATTATTTTTATTTTTAATTAATTTATTTAATTTTAATGAGTCTAAAGGTATACTTGAATCGAATTATAACTTTTTTTTTTAAATTAACCATAAGAATTAAATTTTACACAATAAAAAAATCCATCTACACTTGTGATAATCATTTCATTGGGTAAATTATGGTATATTCTATGATATAAATGGCAGGAAATAAATGGGATATAACCGAGACAAAACAGGCAAGGCTTTTTTTTTTTTCCTATCATATGAATGGGTGGAGTGTTGCTATCGATCCCAATATGCCACGTCAATCATTCCAATTGATCAAATAATGTTTTGACGGGGTTTGATTTTCTTTAGCTGGTTGTTAACCCCACCAGAAGGGGAAGAGTTAAAAGGGTGGATTTGAATTTAAAAAATAAAATTTAGAGGATAAAAGATAAATTATAAAGGATATACTTTTTTATATTATTTAAGAAAGGATTACACCACTTACATATACAAATAAAAATCATAATAATAATCTAATTAAGAATAAAATAATATCTTAAATAAAATAAAAATTTTATTCCTAATTGTATATAAATATTTACTTTCTAATATATACAATAAAAATATTTACTTTATTAACACTCACTCTCAAGTTGGTGAATGTATGTTAATCATTTCCAACTTGTCAAATGAGTTGTAGAACATTTTTCCGGATACAGCCTTTATGAGGATGTCAACTAGTTAAGTTTGAGAAAAAACAAATGGAAGATCAATTGTTTCTTAGTTCAGATGATCTTTTATGAATGTCTGTCAACCTCTACATGCTTAGTCTGATCGTGTTGAACTGGATTGTTTGCAATTGCTATGGCTGCCTTATTATCACAATGTAATAACATAGGCTTTAGATGTTTTAATCCCAGATCCTGAACAATTTACCTTACCTAGAGCAACTCACATACTCCATGAGCTATTCATCTAAACTTATCTTCAGCACTTGACCTTGCTACAACTTTCTGTTTCTTACTTCTCCAAGTGACTAAATTATTTCCAATAAACGTAAAGTACTCGGATGTTGATTTTTGATCAGTTCGATATTTAGCCCAATCAACATCAGTATAGCTAGTAATTTCATAATCTTTATTCCTCCCAAAGAATAACCCTTTACTCGAAGAAGACTTTAGATATCTTAATACTCGATATACTGCATCCATATGTTCTTTACTCAGAGAATGCATGAACTGACTTACAACACTTACTGCATAGCAATGTCTGGCCGAGTATGAGATAGGTAAATCAACCTTCCCACCAACCTTTGATACCGATCTTTATCAGTTGGAATTTGATCTCTTAAGACTAAAAGTCCATGGTTGACTTTAATCGGAGTCTTGACTGGCTTACAATCAAACATGCATGTTTCTATCAGTAGGTCCATTACATACTTTCATTGGCAGAGGGAAATTCCTTGAGCTGATCTTGCAACTTTAATTACTAAAAAATACTTTAAGTTACCTAAATCCTTAAGTTCAAACTTGGATGCTAACTGTCTTTGCAAGATTGTTGTCTCACTTGGATCATTTTCAGTGACCACCATATCATCAACATATACAATTAGCACGGTGACTTTACCTAACTTCTGTTTGATGAATAGTGTGTAATTAGCATCACTTTGCTTATATCCGAGCTTTCTTATGAAAGTTGAGAGTCGTCCAAACCATGCTCGAAGTGATTGCTTAAGTCCATACAATGCCCTTTTTAGTTTGCACACTCGGTTTGTACATTTACTTCTGGGTGGTGGATCTATATACACTTCTTCATTTATGGTTCCATTCAAAAATGCATTCTTCACATCAAATTGTCGCAGCGGCCTGTGCAGGTTGACAGCTTAGGAAATAAGACTCGGATGGTGTTCATTTTTGCTACTGGGGCAAATGTATCTTCATAGTCAATTCCATACTTCTAAGTATACCCCTTTGTTACCAACCGAGATTTATACCGATATATGCTTCTATCTGAATTGAGTTTGATAGTGAATATCCACCTACACCCCACCGTTTTCTTTCCTTCAGGAAGAGGAACAAGATCCCATGTCTGGTTCTTTTGTAATACCTCCATTTCATCATTCATGGCTCTCTTCCAATCCGGATCATCTAAGGCTTCCTGCACATTACTCAAAATAGATACAGTAGATAATTGATTTACAGTAAATGCATGTGAGTTAGACAAACAATTGGTTGATATGAAGTTATTGATAGGGTATTTAGCTTTGGTATGAAGGTCCAGATCATATTTTTTTTGGAACCCCTCTATTGATTCTAAAAGGATAAGGAGGCTCAGTATTTAGAGTTACTAAAGGAGACAAGTTTACCTTATTATCCACATCCGCATCTGGAGTTTCTTCAACTTCTAGTATGGGTTAGGAAGATTTACTATCTTGATTACTCAAATTTTCTTCAATTATCTATCCAGGTGAGATGCTCAGACTCAAAACATCAGATGTCTATGAGATGCTCGAAACATTTGGGAGACTTAGACTCAGAACACTTGGAATGCTATCTTCAACATTCAAACCACTCGAAATGCTATCTTCAAATTCAAAGAGTGTCACGACCCAAAACAGGGGGCCATGACCGGTGCTAGGGAACGGGAATTCTTTCGAATCCGGAACCCGTAGTAAGCCTTAA
Organism: Mallotus nudiflorus; assembly: GCA_947683625.1. Classification (NCBI taxonomy): domain Eukaryota; kingdom Viridiplantae; phylum Streptophyta; class Magnoliopsida; order Malpighiales; family Euphorbiaceae; genus Mallotus; species Mallotus nudiflorus. Next base: position 781,467 of record CANTUR010000213.1, on the reverse strand, counting down.
AAATAAAAGCATGCAATATAATAAAATAAATAAAATAATTGTGCAGGAGAAATTAAATCTCGAATATAAAATAATAATTTCTCAGCTCACTTTAACAACATAAATCACATCTGATATATAATAAAATCTTTTAAGTACAAATATTTCAGAGTAACACTCTGAATTTAAAATCTCATACAATTATAAATATAAATGCAGCTCACAACATATTAAAGTACAACCACTACTGCAATGTCTAGAATACAAGATAAATCTCAAGTAAGTAGTTTGCATAATAAGGCCGGAGCGGAAGAAATCCGGCGGATAGGTCTACTACTGAGGTCTAAAGAAAAAGACTCTCCTGAAAAATATCAACAGAGGGGAGTTAGACCTCACTGAGTGAATTATTATAATATATACATGCATAACTAAATGTCAAATGCAGACACTCAATAGTATATATAATAAATATATATACAGGCAAATACACACAGATGCAGTAAAAATCATTTTATAATGAAAATCATTGGTTTATAAAGGATCAAATAGAACCTTATATTTTTGCAATCTCAAATATCAATAGAACTCACTTAAGCCATATAGGCCTACTTAGTTCCAAATAATTCACTTAGTCCAATCGGACAGTAGATTGGCCCCGAGACACTAAGTCAACCGAGCTTCAGCAGTCTGACTGTCAGTGTGATTGGCCTTGAGACACTTGGTCAACCGAGCTCCAATAATCACACTCTCAATGACATCAATCTCAATCATATCAATAAAATCAATCAACAAGTCATAATCCACCAATAGGTTAGTAATTTAACCTAAAATCTATTATCGTACCGTTACATACTCGGTCCTAGTGTTGCCCACTAGGAAGCACGTTCTATCGATATCCTTCATTTTAATATAAAACATACATTCAAGAAAATAAAGGATGCATAATGGTATTTAAAATAAACAAATATACCATATATATACTAGAAATATACCTAAAATAATATAAGTATATTTCAGGTATATATACATATAATCAACTTAAATAAATCACAAAATATTTTAAATTCAATCAATAAGATATTTATAAACATGCCATATTTAATTAGAAAAAGAAAACATGCATATATTTCATAATGTACCAAAAATATACTAAAAGTATACCTAAAATATACTTAAATATTCAAATAAGCAATTATGCAAAAACTTATGTTTACAACATAGAATTTCTAAAACATGCACCCTAAGCAATTCATATATATCATAATAACTCATAGTTGTGCGCTCCGCGAGACAAGTCCGACAGGCCTGGTCTACTAGGTCTCGGTCTCGGCACAACTAACAATAAATAAATAACACGAAATTAGAATAAATATAACTTAATTCTAGAAACTCGATCTAGAATTCTAGACACAGACAAAGAATAGGAATTTGACCAAATGTCACGTTTTACAAGAATTCTACCAAAAATTCGACAGAACTTCCTCTGTAAAACAAACATCTCTCTACTTAAAAAGTAGAGCCGATCTTGCAGGAAAACACACTTCGAATAGATTTTACAACACAATCTCACAATCCTCGATGGGAATCCTGAATTGCAAATTCCATCGATCGAGGTCCATAATTTACAAAATATATTAAAATTCTATAAATATCAAAAATACCCTTTTATACCAAAATATAGCAAATTAAATATTTAAACACGAAAAATAATTGTTTCATCGATATTTAGTTAAAAACCCTAATATTAATATAATATTATTAAAAATCAATAATTCTCGATAAATTCACAAATATTAATAGAAATTCATTTTATAAATCCAAATTACTCATTTAGTCCAAAAACATACTAAAATTTACTAAAAACCCATTTATTTACAAAAATAGTATATTATATATAATTTGAAAATAATTTTCAAAAAATAGTTTTAATTAGTTAAAAATAGAAAATAATTTATAAAAATCATTTTTATTCTTAAAATAATTATTAAAACCAATTTAACTTAATATTCAACTAAAATTACTACCAAATTACCAAAATACCCCTAATATATTAAAATTCACATAATATACTAAAATACCCAAAAATTCCATAAAATTATATAAATACTCTAAAATTATTTTCTCAACATATAATTCAATAAAATCAACAATTATACTCAATTAACCAATTAATTTTAACAAAACACATATAAAACCTATATTTCCAAAATTCACATACACTAAATAAAATTATATTAATTACAAAAAAATCACAAAAATTATAAATTAAATTCTACAATTAGTTTCAACCTCCATAAACACTAAAAATCATAATTTCACAATTTATTTAATTAATTTACGAAAATTAGAAAATAATAATAAAAAATTTACAAAAATCAAAATAAATCCAAAAATTCCACAAAAATTCCAGAGTGTAGATTGAGCTAAAGGAAACAACATTTGTAAAATAATTAAGCTTGAATCTTAAAGATAGAAGTTCATAAAAATTGAGAAACAAAAAGGCCGAAAATGAAATCAAGCTCAAATCCTTACCAAATCGAGTTTTCAAGCTACAAGGAGCTTGGAATCGGCTTTTATGGAGTTCTAGGAGCTCAACGGCATTGGAATCACCGGATTTGGTTGCCGAAAAGTCGATGAACGGAGGAGAGTTGATTTTCGGCAATTCCGGCTTCCATAGGTACAGACGGCGTCGGAGAAGACGATGGGAGGTGGCAGAGCAGCTGGAGAGGAAGGTGGCACTTCGGGAGGTACACCGATGGCTTGTGATTGGCGTTGCAGTGTGAGGTGAGGATGCTTTTCTTTATATATATATATATTTTAAATTTAACTTATAATAATATAAATTAAATAATACATATACACACTAAACACACGCCACACAATATATTACATACATATTTATATATATACACACACACATATATGTATATATAACACATGCATGAAAATAACCTTAAGTATATATATATATATACACACACACAATTTCGAAATAATTTTTACGTAGAAAACAATAAATAAACATAAAATAACGTTAATTATTCAAAAAATAATTAAATAATCAAATATATTTAAAAAAATTATTAATACTGCATATCTCAATACAATATAAAAATATTTAAAAACTCGGGTTATAACAAAGAGGTTTGGATTTTTCTCCCCTTGAAGAGAGCACTTATAGTGGGAGAAAAAAGGAGAATTTTCATGAAACCAAACATCTTGAGTGACATATATCTTCTTTGCATTCAGATCATAACATCGATATACTTTTTGTAGATCCCCATAGTCAACAAAGATACATTGGATAGCTCAAAGGTCTAATTTACTGAGTGTCTGATGAACATATGTTGAGCATCCAAAGACTCGAGGCTCCAGATTATTAAGGGGTGGAGATATAAAAAGTTCCTGAAGTTTCTAAAAAGGTGTTTTGAAATTGAGTACTCTTGATGGTGTCCGATTTATGAGGTACGTAGCGGATTGAACAACCTCTCCCCAGTATTCTTAAGGAACATTCATGTCAAATAATAATGCTTGGAAAACTTCCAATAACTATCAGTTCTTGCGTTTAGCTATACCATTCTGTTGAAGAGTGCCGACATAGGATGTTTATGGCAAATTCCCTTCTTATGGCAGAAATCATTTAGAATTGAGTTAACATACTCCCCCCATTATTAGACTACAAAACTCGAATTTTACTTTGATATTGTGTAGCCACCATTTTGTACAAGTCTCGAAACTTGGAGCACACATCTCCCTTATTTAAAAGTAGTGATACCCAAGTCATCTGGGTACATTCATCAATAAACGTTACAATATATCAAGCACTAGATAGAGTTGGAATCCGAGCAGGTCCCCATACATCAGAATGAATGGTCATAAATGGAAATGAATTTTTATTATAACTAGATACATAAGAAATTCAGTGGCCTTTTGCCAATTCATAAATATCACACTTGAATTCTAAGTCTGTAGTATTCAAAAATAAATCTGGTTTTATTTGTCTAAGATAATGAAAAAAAAGATGACCAAGACGACGATGCCATAAGATTACTTGGTCTTTACTTGAGCAACTTCCACTAACCCTATTAACTTGACTTGACTTCTGACTTAAATCATCATGTAATTTAACATAATATAACTTTCCATGTTTAATACCAGAGCCAATAATTCAGTGCATTATAATTTCCTTAAATACATAATGATTAGGCTAAAATTTGATAATGCAATTCAAGGTTTCAGTGATTTGGCCAATAAATAGTAGATTACAATAAAAAGATGGAACATCAAGAACAATATATAAATTAAGAGAGTCGGAGTTAGAAACTGATCCTTCATAAGTAACTGGTGTTATGCCTCCATTAGCAATTAGAATATTTTGCTAGGTTAATGAGCAAATGGATGTAGGATGGTGAGTGGAGTTTGTCATATGATCAGTAGCATATGTATCAATAATCCATGTATTATTTCGAGTAAGATTTGTCATCCTGATGTTGCATCAAGATCACCACTTGGTTTAATAACACCAGAGGTGGCAATTGCAGCCTTTTTGAGCTTATTACGAGGCTTTCTATTGAAATCCCACCATTCCGGATATCCCATAATTTCATAGCATTGTTCCTTTGAGTGTCTAACTTTGTAACAATGAGTATAGGTGTATGTGATGGACTTACTCGGTATTTTTCCTTTGAACTGGGGACGAGTCTGAGCTGCTATAAGTATAGAATGATCTAGCAGTATCTTTGACTTTGTGATTCCTCCATACAGTTGCATAACTAGACTCGAGATCAAGAGGTTGATCCTTCCGGAGTATTTCACTCTGAGCATTATTAAATTCTGAATCAAGCTTAGCTAGGAAAATATGTTTTCAAAGTCGGGTAATATGTTTGTGGAGTAATACTATTCCATTAACATCCTCCCCTTGTGCACACTTCTAGATATTGATTTCCTAAAATATTCCAATCAGTTCATTATAGTATGCAAGTAATGGCTTACCATTCTGACATGTTGTGAATGATTTCTGGTTTAATTCAAATAATTGAGTTTCGTTAGATCCATCATAGAAGGTTTTGAGATAGCATCCCATATCTCCTTTGCTGTTGGAAGACGTATGAATCTCTGCATCAATGTGGACTCATTGAGTCAATTAACTAACTTTTGACTTGATTATAATCAAGGAGTCAAGTCTCTAACGCTTTATCTCCTACTAGTGGCTTTGGCTTAGTGCCATTAAAAAAGCCATATTTATTTCTAGCTCCAATCTGCATCTCCATGATTTGTGACCATATAGTTTGTGTCATCAAGAATAATTCCTGTGGGAAAGGGAGAATTATCTTGAAGGGTTTGAATAAAATTGGATGTTCCATGGGATACGATGGATGTATTTTCAGTGGTCATGATTTTAAAGATTCAAAGGATTCAAAGGAAGAAAGAAAAAATACGACTCCAAGAATTCAATAAAAAATTCAATTTCAATGGGTATGCTCTGATACCATGAAGAATAAAATTCAGAGAAAAAAAGAGAAATTTCAGGAAAAATATTTTTTCATGGTATTCAAAGAAGGGTTATACCCCTTATTGTGATTTGGAGAGATTGATAGAACTGAATAAGATGATATTATTAACAAGGGAATGTCCTTTATATATACATGAGCAGCTATAAAAAGGTTTCTTATATGTTCCTACAAGTTAAGAACTGATTAGTGCCTAAAAAATACAAAAGGAAAGTTACAGCTATACAAATCAATCTATTTACAAATATAGAAGATATGCTAGATTTATTTTCCTAACACTCCCCCTCAAGTTAGAGAGTGAATATCTTGCACTCCCAACTTGCGAATCATTGGAACAAAAAAATCTTTCCCCAACAGCTTAGTAAACACATCAACTAGTTGATGAGTTGAGCTAACATATCTTGTGACCACATATCCATTCAGAATCTTATCTCTAATGTAATGACAATCCATCTCAATATGTCTAGTTCTCTCATGGAATACAAGGTTAGTTGCAATGTGTAAGGCTGCCTTATTATCACAAAATAATGAGGTTGGTTCAAAAAGTACTAGATTTAGATCTTTAAACAAATATCACAACCAAGTTAACTCACAACATGTCCCTATTATAGCATGGTATTCTGCTTCTGCTAAAGACAAAGAAACTATTTTTTAGAGCTTAGATTTCTAGGAAATTAATGATGGTCTAAGAAAAACATAATATCCAGTTATGGATCTTCTAGTTACAGGATACCCTACCCAATCAAAATCATAATATGCCTTTAATTTCAAATCATTAACTAAAGAAAAAAATAAACCTTTTCTAAGAGCTCCTTTCAGATAGCGCACAATTCTTAACACTGCATCCCAATGAAGTTTCCTAGGTTGATTTATAAATCTACTCAAAACATGGACTGCATAAGTAATGTCAGGGTGAGAAACAGTTAAGTAGATAAGTCTGCCAATCAATCTCCTAAACTTTCCTAGATCTTTGAGTAAATCACTTTGGTCAGATAACTTTAGACCTTTTTCCATGGGAGTATCAACTGGTGCAACTACTAGTAAACCTATATCTTCAATAATTTCCAGAGCATACTTATGTTGACAAATATAAATCCCATGTTTAGAGGTAAAGACCTTAATACTAAGAAAGTATTTTAAGTTTCCAAGATCTTTAAGATGAAATTGACTATGTAAGAACTGTTAAGAGAATCAATGGCCTTTATATCATTCCCAGTAATCAAAATATCATCAACATAGATTAAAAGTATAGTAAATGAATTTCCATCCTTTCTAGTGAACAACGAGTAATCAACTTTAGACTACACATACCCAGTTAATCGGATAGCATCAAAAAACTTCACAAACCACTGTCGTGAGGCTTGTTTCAAACCGTATAAAGACTTATATAGATGGCATACAAGATGTTCCTCCCCTTGTCACCAAAGACCCGGTGGAGGCAACATATAAGTCTCCTCAGATAAATCCCCATGAAGAAAGGCATTGTTAACATCCAATTGATGCAAATGTCAACCATGAGTTGCAACCAATGCTAACAAACAACGAAAAATAATAATTTTAGCAGTGGGAGAAAAAGTTTCCTGATAATCCACCCATTCCAATTAAGTGAAGCCCTTGGCAACCAAGCATGCCTTATACCGCTCAATGGAACTGTCAGATTTATGCTTTACCTTATAGACCCAGTGACAATCAATGGGAATTTTACCAGGTGGGAGAGGAGTCAAAGTCTAAGTGCCATTTGCCTGAAGAGCCCGTAATTCAGAATCCATTGTCGACCGCCATTCTGGATGCAAAGCAGCCTCAGAGTAAGAACAAGGCTCATAAACTTAGGCAAGCTGAGATAGGAAAGCATGATGACAAGGGTGATACCAATGGTAGGAGAGATAAGCAACCAAAGGATGGCGAGTGCCCTTCACCAGACCTAGCAATAGGGAAGAAGATTGGGCGGAGCCAATATGATTACAGTGATAATCAGTGTAACGGACTGGGGGAATAGAGTGACGGCTAGAGCGACAGGGAAGAAAAGGGGTGGGGTTCAAAGGTTCAGGTATGGGTAAGTAGACAGGAGGATTAGGGGATAAAGGGGTGGAGGAGGAAGAAGGAGGCGAGGCATGTGGCGATTCGGGGTGTAGAGCGGGTAATGGGTGAGGCGGTGGTGAGTCGAGTTGGAGATCGGGTGATGGGTGAGTCAATGATGGGTTAGGTTGAGTAGTGGTGAGTTTGGGATGACGGGAGTATATGCGAAGAGAAGTGGGCAGAGGAGATGATGGCGAAGGTAAGGTGGAAGTGGTCATTTTGTGAGGAGAAGATGCAGGGGAAGAGAAAGATTCAAAAGAAAGATCAGAAAGAGAAAAACATGGAACTAGGCCGGATTGGGGAATGGATTGGGTGGGAGCAAGTGGGCCTGAGTGGGGAATGGATTGGGTGGGAGCATATGGAAAGATATTTTCATGGAATTTAACATCCCAACTAGTAAAAACTTGTCGAGTGGATAAATTGTACAATTTGTAAGTTTTTTGTCCAATTGGATAGCCTAGAAAAATAAAGCGAACAGCCCTAGAGTCAAGTTTATGGGTAGGATGTACATTGGTGGCATAAGCTAAGCACCCAAACATGCGAAGATGGGAAAAAGAAGGCGATTTTGAATAGAGAAGTTCAAATGGTGATTTGTAGGAAAGAATTGGGGAAGGGAGGCGATTAATTATATGAATGGCTGTAAGAGCACACTCCCCCCAGAAGTGATGAGCTTGGAATTTTAGAGCCCGTGCGACCTGAAGAATATGGCGATGCTTGCTGTAATATCCCAAGTTTTTAAATAATTTTAAACTGCATCGGGATATGCAGTGTTAATAATTTATATATATATATATATATATATATATATTTATTTATTTATTTATTTATGATTATTTGATGAGTTTGTTATTTATTAAAGACATTTTTAATTATTCTTAATTATTTTGAGTCCTTTACATAAAATTTTCCCGAGAGTTCTATTTTCAAGGAAATTAAAACGTAGATAAATAAATATTAATTATTTTAGACGATTTTGTGAATTTGCATGAGTCTATGCATGATTTTTAAGTGTCGAATAAAAATATACACATATACATGTATATATGTACATTTAAATAAAATTAGGGTTATTTTAATTAAATTTATATTGTATATTTTTAATAAATAATGTGTGTTATATATGTATATGTGTGTAAATATTATTATTTTAATATGTGGTGTGTATTAATTTGAATATATATATATATATATAATATAATATAATATAATATAAAATATAGTTATATATATACAAATATATACATATATATTTACCTAAAAACTAAAGTTCTCTTTATTTACAATATTGCCATTGTCAGCATCTCCTCCTTCCCGATCGTCTTCCTCAAGAATTCGGCTACTGCAACTCCTTCTTCTTCCCGTCGGTGTGCCTCCCGGCATGCCACCTCCCTTGTCAGCCATTTTCGCCGCCCTAAGCTCCCTTCTTCGGCGTGTTTTGACCGGATTTTCCAAGAGAAGCCGAAAATCACTTCCATTGCTGATTGTCGACTTTCCGGCCACCATTTTGAATACCACTGGTCTCTATCTTCTCCTTGAGCTCCGGTGAGTTCATTTCCAAGCTTTGTTTCACTTGAAATGGTCTAGATTTCCTTAGGTTTCGATTTTACATTTTCTACCATTTAGGGTTTCCAATTTTTTTTAGATTCTATTTGAATGATTCATGCAATCTTACTTCACAAACATTGATCCTAGTAGCTTAATATTTCTCTGTGAATTTTTTTAGAATTTTTGGAAATTATTTTGATTTTTGTGAATTTTTTATTATTTTATTAATATTTTCTAATTTTTGAAAATTAATTAATTAAATTATGAAATTGTGTTTTATGGTGTTTATAGGTGTTAAAATGAATTTTAGAAATTTATTTTTAATTTTTTTGAATTTTATATAATTATTTGAAATTTATTTAGTTTATGTAATTTTGGGAAAATTAAGTTAATTATGTGTTTTATTGATATTTATTGGTTAATTGAGTATATTTATTGATATTATTGAATTATATGTTGAGAAATTTAATTTTGATTAATTATACTATTTTTGGTGAATTTTTGATTAATTTTAGGGAATTTATGTAACTAGGGTTATTTTGGTAATTTGACATTAAATTGGCTAAAAATGTAATTAAAGTGGTTTTAATAGTTATTTTCGGTATAAAAATAATTTCTACAAATTATTTAGTATTTTTAACTAATTAAAACTATTTTTCGTAAATCATTTTCAAATTATATATAATATACGATTTTTCTAAATAAATGAGTTTTTATCGATTTTTTGTAAGTTTTAGGGTTAATTATGTAATGTGGATTTATAAAATGTATTTTGGTCAATATTTATGAATTTATTGAGAATTACTGATTTTTAATAATATTTTATTAAAATTAGGGTTTTTATATATTTATTGGTTAGATAAATATTTTTAGCGTTTAAATATCTAAATTTGCTATATTTTGAGTATTGAAGGGCATTTTGGTATTTTTCAATATTTTTGTAATTATTTTGTGAATTGTGAACCTCGGTCGGTGAATTGTAATTTGAAGTCTAACCGAGGGATTTTCTGGCTGTATATTTTCGAAGTATGTTTTCTTGTAGAACAAGCTCTACTCTTTGAGTAGAGAGATGTCTGTTTTACAGGGGAGGTTCTATCGAATTTTTGGTAGATTCTTGTAAAACGTGATGTCCGATCAAATTCCTATTCTAATTATGTGTCTAAGATTCTAGATCGAGTCTTTAGAATTTCTGCTAGAATTATTTTGATTTTTTGTTATCATTTATTTATTTAGTTGCGCCGAAACTGAGGCCTAGTGGACCAGACCCGTCAAATCTGTCTTGAGGAGTGCAATAATAGTGCATTATTATTTTATATATACATATTTTAGGGTGCATGTTTTAGAAATATATGTTTTATCTTATAAAATATGCATACATGATTTAATAATTACTTAGGTTTATTTTTGTATATTTTAAACTATATGCATGTTTAATTAATAAATTATTCTTAAAATGTTTTTAGGTATATTCATGGTTTATTTCTAGTTTATTTTGTAAATAAATTGAGTTTATGCGACATGTATATACTTGAAATATACCTGATTTATTTTTGGTATATTTCTAGTATATATATGGTTTATGTTGCTATTTTATTTAAATATCATGCATCATTTATTTTATGAATGTATGTTTTATATTTAAATGAAGGATATCAATAGAACGTGCTACCTAGTTGACAACGTTAGGACTGAGTACGTACCGGTACACTGATAGCATTTAGGCTATATTGCTAACCTATTTGTGGATTATGATTGGATTGATTGATTTGATGTGTGATGTGATTTGAGAGTGTGATTGCTGGAGCTCGGTTGACCAAGTGTCTCGGGGCCAATCACACTCACAGTCAGATTGCTGGAGCTCGGTTGACTTAATGTCTCGGAGCTAGTCTATTGTCCAGATGGAACAAGTGAATATATTTGGAATAAGTGAGCCTGTATGGCTAGAGTGTTGTTTAACACTGTATGAGGTTACGATTTTCTAGGATTCTATTTGATCCTTCATAAATGGATGTTATTTTCAGTATATATATAAAATGATTTTGCTACATCTGTGTGATTTTTCCTGTATATATATTTATTATATATATTATTGAATGTGTGCATTGTCATTTAGCTATGCATGTATATATATTATAACAATTCACTCAGTGAGGTCTGACTCCCCTCCGTTGACTATTTTTCAGGAGAGTCATCAACTTCAGAACTCAGTAGCAGACCCATACGTTGGATTTCTTCTGCTTCGGCTTCACTATGTAAACTGCTTACCTAAGTTTATTTTATAATCTAGACACTGCAGTAGTTATAGCCGTTTATGAAATTTATGTATCATATTTAAATGAGATTGTATTTTAAATATTTGAACTGGAATTTGTATTTAAGGATTATTTATATAAATGAGAATGAGCTTGTTTATTTAAACGAGTTTAATGGAACATTACTTTATTTTATTTATGAAAATTATTTCCGTTGAAAATTATTTTATTTATATTATTATTATTATTGCATATTTTTATTTATTTTAAGGCTTGCTATGGGTTCTGGATTAGAAAGAATTCCCATTTTCTAGCGCCGGTCATGGTCCCTGTTTTGGGTTATGACACTTGCGTTCCACAACCCCATTTTGTTAGGGCGTGTAAACACAAGAATGATGAAAAATGACACCATTATTAAGAAAAAATGAGCGAAGATAGACAAACTCACTACCATTGTCACTATGAAAAATTTTAATGCGAGAGTCAAATTGAGTGAGAGCATAAGAAAAAAATGTTTCAAGATTGGTTGAGTCTCATCTTTATGACGCATTAAAAAAATCCAAGTGAAACGAGAGTAATCATCTAAAATAGTAAGAAAGTAGTGAGCTCCAGAAAGAGAAGGGTGACTATATCGACCCTACATATCATAATGAATAAGTTCAAAAGGGCGAGTAGAAGAAATTGTACTAGAACTGAAAGGTAATCTGCTTTGTTTTGCCAATGGATATATGTGACAAACATTATTAAGTTTAATGGAAAAGTCTAAAAAATTCTTTACTATGAAATCTAAACAAGATGAGGACACATGGCCAAGACGATTGTGCCAAAGGTCAGTAGAGGAACTGAGAGTATGATTGAAAACAACTTGTCTTGCAGATGTAGAATAGTTGGTAATTGGTTTTGTTGATGGTTTGTTTGTTGCCAATGCCGTCAAGAAGTATAGTCCGTTACATTGTTTACCCAAACCAATCATCTTCCTCGTAGCCATATCCTGTAAAATACACCAATAAGGAAAAAAAGTTATTGAGCATCTTAAGCCTTTTGTTAAATGGTTTACTGATAGTAAATCTACTTTGAACTGTGGCACAGATAACACATCATGTAGGAAAAAAATAATATTAAGTGGAAAAGACCCTTTAGCAGCTACATCAACCTTATCTCCACTAGGCAATAAAATTGGTGACAGAGAATGATTTTAAGTGGAATTGAATAAAGAAGATGAAGTAATGTGATTCGTTGCCCTGCTATCAATGATCTAATTACGAGAAACAACCTTGGACAAACCTAGTTTTGTGATTGAATTTGCAGTTGGGTTTTCATTCTAATTAGGCTTCGGAATTCGATCATTGAGAAGAGCCATGAACTGGTTAAATTGAGTCTCAAATAAAGTAACATTAGGCCCACATGTTTCTTTTAATATCTCAAAGACTTGATTGGCAGAAGGTATTCTTTATCTATTCTGTTGATTTCCAAAATCCACACCAGAGTTTCATTTTGCTTTTGGATGGCTAAGCGGATAACCAATAATTTTGAAATAAGTTTGGACCCAATGTCCTACTTCTCCACAGTGTGTACACTATGGCTGTCCTTGACTTGTGCCTCAACGACGCTCTGAATCAAAACAACAGAGTTCTTGTGAATGGATGTTGCGATATGGGCAAGAGATTTATCGATTAGATTTTTCCAATCGTCCCCCTCTTCCTGAATATGGGTAGGATATGGTGTTTTGTCGTACTACCATGGATGCACTTGAGTTTGATTCGAGTAGAGGCTGAGAGACATTGAGAGAGCACTGCTTTTCTTCTTGGGAAACTACAAAGTAAGCTTGACAAATTGTAGGTAGCGGATGCATCAAAAGGATCTGTCCGCGAATTGCACGATAAGTTTCATTCAATCCCATTAAAAATTGCATTAGCTTTTGTTGGTCAGATTGTGGTGTCTCTTAATATGAAGCCAATTCATCCCAAAGAGACTTCAGTTTGGTATAGTATCCTAAGATTGATTGTTGTTCTTGTCGAAGACAGGCAATTACTCGCTGAATTTCAAAGATGCGTAGGGCATTGCCCTGAAACAATCGTTCACGAAGATCTTCCCATACCTTGTAAGCAGTGGGATAATATATGATGCTGTCTGCAATCTCTGAATTGACGGTATTGACAATCCAAGAGTGTACCATGTCATTGCACCGTGACCAAATAGCATAGCCTTCTAGATCTTCTGTAATTGATGGAGATTTAATGGAGCCGTCGACAAAACGGAGTTTATTCTTGGAGTTCAAGGCCAAAGTCATTGGTCTCTTCTACCTAGAATAATTATCCCCATTCAAAGGTTTGAAAACGAGAATCAGCCTTGGGTGGTCTGAGTGATGGATAAAATATGGATTTGATGCATTTGACAGGAATTTATCTGATTTGGATTGTTTAGAATTGACATTTGAAATGCCGAATTTTTTTGCCAAGGATGAATCAACATCTCTGTCCATGGTGACGAGGAAGAAGTGCTACATGAGAGAATGAATATTACAGGAGCAAGATTTAAACCTGCTCTGATACCATGTGATTTGGAGAGATTGATAGAACAGAATAGGATGATATTATTAACAAGGGAATGTCCCCTATATATATATGAGCAGCTATAAAAAGGTTTCCTATATGTTTTTACAAGTCAGGAATTGATTAGTGCCTAAAAATTACAAAAGAAAAGTTACAGCTATACAAATCAATCTATTTACAAATATAGAAGATATGACAAATTTATTTTCCTAACATTTATATATACACATAAGAATCCTAATTACAACCTAATTAGAAATATAATAACATTCTAAATAAAATAAAATTTTTATTCCTAATTGTATGTAAATATTTACTTCATAATATATATAATAAAAATACTTACTTCCTCTCTACATTTATATGTTTATATTTTTCATTTATATGTTTATAATTTTCACCGTTTGATTTATTCATAAATACTGAATTTGCTTTTAGATAAGCTAATCTTTTAAAAAAAAATCAATGCAAGTAAAGCTAATAAATAGTATATAAGTCTAGTGTTTTATACAGACACGCCAAACACCTTCATTGTTAAAAATTATATTATTTTTGACAAAAGAAAAATACATTAGAGAACTTCACAAAAAATTTTCAAATGCTTCACTCGTATTTCATTTGCTAGCTTAAGTCTGGTGACTATTGTCTCATATTCAGCAATATTTTGTGACTTTGAACATGTTTCGAACAGGATATTGAATTTTGATTTTATCGGATCCGACTAATATTATTCTTGCACCTGATTCTTGTGCATTAACTGCTCCATCAACTAAAATTCCCACACGGAGTAAACTTGGTCGGTTTTATTACTGACCATCATCTTGAATGAAGTGGAAAGTACCTGGACTTTGATCTGTTATATGGATTCATAAGAGATGTCATGCTCTTCTAGTTGTTTCGACCATTGAACCAGTCGACTTAATGTCTCGGCTCTTTGCAACACTTTCCTGAGTGGGAGGTTAGTTCGGATGATAATAGAGTGTCTGAACTTGCGAGCCATATAAAATGTTGTTAAAGCTAATTTATCAAGTTTCAGCTATCGAACTGTAGATTTCCTGACAACTTTGCTTACATAGTGAATTGGACTTTATTCGCTTTTGTCTTCACTAACCAGTACGGAGGTTAGGGACTCATACTCAGCTGAAAGATATAAATAGAGAGAGCACTTCACTGGGTACAGGTCTACTAATCGAAAAAAAAGAAGGATAAATTTTTTTTATGTTTTCAGTAGCCTCTTTGATAATTTTTATTCCGCTTGAACTTCTTTGCATTTTAACAACGAACTTTTTTGAACTATTTGTAATACAATATAGTCATGAATAATTTTATCCAATAAATTACACTTTAACTTTTTTAGTATTTAGTTTGGTGGTTGATCTTTTTATTTTTTTTTTTATTAGATAATAACTTTTGGTTGACTTTATTAAATTTTAAAATATAGTTGGATAAATAAGTATAAATAGTAGTATAATAAAAAAGTGTCAATATAAAACTTTACTTAAATTATAAAATTTCTAGTCATCATATTCCAGTCGTGTTAATAGAATTCCTTCATAGCTTGATTATTTGTATATTCTATTCAATAGTTTTAATTAGTTGTAAACCAATTTTATAATTTTAAATGAGTTAAAAGACAGAAAAATAAAAAAAATTTACAATTAACCGTTGAAATTTCATGAATAAATTAAGAGAGATGTTTACAATTCATAAGGATAGCCACTAAAATTTTATAAAGAGTATTAAAATTTAAATTTTTGTTAAAAAAATAAACAAATAAGATGTATATTTATTTAATGCAAATAATTATAACAAAGCAAATAAAATAAAAAAATAAATAAATAATCATTGCGGCTTTAAGAAAAGATTAATGGTGGTCAAATTTTTATTTTATTTTATGAATAATAAAAAAGAGGCAACTAGATTTTTTAAAAAGGTATTTTTTTTAATTAAATTCTCGAGAACTTTTGACTAATGATCCATTTTAAACTTTTAAAATTATACTCACCAAAATAAAACTTTCTAAAATTATTGCAATATCATCTTCTCGTGAATAAACTACTAATCTACTGACAAACTATCTGTTTAGTGCCACACTAATTAAATTTTTTTTTTTTGAAAGGCTAATTAAAAATATTTTAAGAAACTATGAAAAAGAATAATACTTTGAGGATCGTATTTGAAAAGTCCAAAGTAAAATATAGAAAAGTCTAAAGTATTTTGTTAACGATGCCAATTTTTTTTACTTATTTATTTTCGCCAATGGTGCCTTTATGATTGAAAATTCCGTTACTACTTTATTAATAGTTTATTGATGAAGAATTGATATTGCAACAGATTTTACGGATTATGGTTGATGGTAAAAAAAATTGTTAAGAGTTTTAATTAAAATTAGACAATAAAGATAGTCATTTTCTAGTAAAAATTAAATTCTATATTTTAAGATTTACATTTTAGTTATGATTGATTATTTTCTCATAATAACATTTAGCTATTTACAATGTGATGTATGTTGAAATTAGAGAGTAATTGACACAAGTTGACTCTCAAACTACTCATATCGACTCAAAAAAATTTTGAAATTGATTCAATTACTATCAAGTTAAACTCGAATTCCAGTTATTCGAATAGTCTATCAAATCGAGGTCAAACTTCTTAATATTTGACTTGATTGACTCCTGAACTCAATCGATTCAAATTAAATTTGTAAATATTTATTATTTTATCATTTTAATTTAATATGATTATTTAAATATCTTATCGAATCAAGTTAAGTTTAAACTCGAATCTATTTTTGAAAAAACTCATAATGGGAGAGGTAAGGATCGAATCTTTAACTTATATATGTTTTGAAGGGAGTTACACCACTAGACTATTCAACCTTCAGTGAACTCGAGCCGAATTTTAATATTTTAATTTTTATATAATTAATTGGATCGAGTAAAATCAAATTTGAGTTTATAACTTATTTAATTGTTTCAAACTTCAATAAAAAGAAACTCGATTGAGTTTGAATCAAATTTTGAATTTCAAATTTAAAAATCGAGTTAAGCTTGAACTTAATATTATATCGGCTCGAATCGAGATAATTACACTCCTAATCTAAATATTTGACATTCACTAATAAAAATTATAACATGTGTTAAATTTTGCTATAAATTCAATGGTTTTAAAATCCGTAGCTCATTCTACATGATGATCCAATCCATAAACTTCCATCTGCAAACTTTGTTGGCATGAACATGCAATGAAATGAACCTTGCTCATATCAAAGTGAAAATTAGACAAGTCTGTGAAAAACACAGAGACAAGTAATAATTGCATACTATATTTTTCTCACATCAGTTTATATATAAATGTTTTTTTTTTCTTTTACAAGTTCACTACATAGCAATAAACAAAGACATGCATAATGCACCTATTACCAGACACTTCTGCCAGTGGTGCATTAAGAACAAAAGAATAACCTGTACATGAGTTACCAACTTTCTTCAGTCTAATACTAATCTTTATATGCCTGTAATGATTAGGCTCAAAATTTTCAACCTCCTCAAAAGATCAATCTTCATTCTCGCAGCTTTGCGACCACTAGAAGATGATTTTTGGTTCGATTTAATCTAGAAAACCCGCTCCCCTGTAGCAAACATAATCCAAAATATTGTTGCAATGAAATAGATTCCTGCTGTCACTGTCAGGAATGCCTGAAAGGATCCTAGCCATTGAACAAAGTAACCTGTTCCAATTGTGCTGATTATTGCTGCTAATGTACCGGCTGAATTTGCAATTCCTACATGTACAGGTCATTCCATTTATCAATGACTGACTTCTTCTTTTTGCTAATTGAAATTTTTAAATGAATGAAGTCCAGGAAACCGTGAACTTACCATGGAGGAATCCTGCGTACTGAGGTGCTATTTCCTGATTGAATAAAAACATTGAAAAATCAATCAATCAATTCGGGGTGTGGTCTAACGGCAAAAGGATGCATATGTAGCTAAAGAATGATGTTATTACAGAATGGATGGACTTACTTGCATATTGAGAAGGAATCCAGCTTGGCTGAAAGAGCTCAGACTCAGGGCTGTTGTGATCGATATAGCAGCAGTTACTGGTGTCTTGGCATAATTTAAGCAGAGCAGTGACACTCCAGGTCCAATGAAGCCAATAGACTGCAACATATTTAATAACAGGTCAGAAAATCTTAACTTCAATATCAATTATCTTGAAGAAAATAAACTTCCAGTCATCTGATTGGATATATATATAGTTACATTTTTAATAAAATTTCAATTCCAGTCAAGGTTATTAACCAATTAAAGCATAATAAATGACCATGACAAATATATAGAACTCTGGAAGGAAACCACACCTGCATAATCTTTCGAACTAATGTCAATGAGAAGCCTGACTTGATCAGGAAATCTGATGCAGCTCCTGCAATGTAACCGCAAACTGCCATTGTCCCCCATGGAACAGCACTAAACCAAGCCGCCTGCTTCAAGTTCACATCAAACATCTGCATTCAAATAACGCATGTAATCAACAAATCAAATTGTTTAGTTATTAGATGTTATTATTATATTGACAACTTGAATATTCTATCGACATCATGCTAAAGAAACTAATATAAATCATTCGTCATGAACTATGATACATAAAGATAAAAAAAAAAAAAACTTACAGTTTTGAAATAGATAGGCATCCAGGAGAGCAGAACGAAGTAACCCTGTAAGTAAAAGATGAACAAGATTGTTAGATGCCATACTAAAAAGCATTTTGGCAATGGGATTTTCAGGATCCTTAAACTTATAAAAAAAAAAAACCTTACCCAGTTATTAGTCATATTAGCAAAGATAATAGCCCATGTAGGTAGTTTTGAAAACAGCAGGCGTAGTGGGGGAAGCTGCCCTTTGTTTGATGTGGAATCAGTTTTACCAGCTTGGATCAGTCGCAACTCAGATTTGCTAACAAAAGGGCTATCTCGTGGATGACATGTGATTCCATTTGTCCATGTTGATACCCATAGTAATCCGAGGGATGAGAAGAGTACAAAAGGCCCTGAAATTCCAATTGTGGATAACATAACTGGAGTTAAAAGCAAGCCAGCAACATTGCCAAGATGAAATCCAGCCATTGATAATCCAATTGCACTTGCTCGTTCATTGGTTGGAAACCACCTGATCAAAGGTTACAGATTAAAATAGTTCATCAATCACAAAACTAATTTGCTTTAAGTTTCTACTAATCCTATCAAAGATAATTAACAAAATACATCCGCGGCTTCTTTAGAACACTTCAACTTACTAAAAATATGACATAAAAACACTTTCCAGTTAGTTTAGCTGTCTAAATAGTTTCATTTTATTTTTAAAAAAATCATTCAAACATCTAAATTGTGCTAAAAAGTGTTGAGAAATCTTATTTTTAACAAGCTGGGATGTCTAAATAGTTTAATCGTAAATTAAGAAAGCAAATTGATAAAAAAAAATGCTACGTTCAGGAGAAAACGGATGCATTAAGAGTGACATAAAAATACTTGTAATATACTATAATAAGGGCTTGAAAAAAGCAAATTACCTTGAGAGGAGGGTGGTCATAGAAGGTAAAGCTACACCTTCAGCAAGTCCAAAGAAAGCGCGAACAGCCAAAAGGCCAGCAGTGGAGTGGTTGGCAGCCCATGGAGTAAGAAGAGTTGCCAAAGACCACAGCCCCACACCCCATGCCAACACCCTTTTTCCTCCGTATTTGTCTACTAAGGCTCCTCCTACTACTGATGAGAATATGTATCCCCATAGAAACGATGACTTCACCAAAGTAATAACACCACCATGTTATTTTTAATCACAGTGTCAAAACTAATCAATTAAAATCTAAACTCAATTTATTATTTATTTTATATTTTTTTACCATTATTAATGATTTTTATTTTATTAATGTGAATTTTCTAATTCTTTTATTTTTTTTGCATAGTATTATTATACATTTTTATAATTTTACTGTAATAGAATAAAATTAAATAAACACATAATACAAAAAAATGTATTTATTTATATATAAAACATATTATTTATTTATTTATTTATACCAAAAATATAAATTGAATAATAAACACTCCATTAACACAAATAATTATAACGTTGATATAATAAAAAAATAGTCATAAATTCACATCCATAACAAAATAATGAAAAAAAATATAAATTAATTTATAAAAATTAAATTAAATAATAGAAATCCAACTTAATCTTTCAAAACTCAGCATCACTAAATTAGTCAAATACCAACTTAAATTTTCTTGTCAATTGGAAAACCCTAAGGGATTTGCTTACGTTAGAGGACTTCAACACCAAATTATGTTAACATTTTGCAAATTGGTGTGAGGCATCATGCACCTATTTTCATTTCTTTGGACTTTTGCGTTAATGGAAAAACTTCAATTCTATATCTCAAATGTAGGTTGGTATATTTATAAAAAACTATAAATTAAAAAAAATATACTTTTATTTAATTATGTGAAATTTCATTCATTTTATTTCTCTCATAAAATAAAATATAGATTATATATTTAGTAAGTAAATGAAAAATTGTAACATTAATTTATATTTTTAAATTTAGAAAGAAAATTTCACTGTTGTGTAGTCAGTTCATAGTATTTGATAGCTATATGGACCTTAATTAGTTTTTAGGTCAGGTCGAAAAGATTTTATAAAAGAAAAAAAAAACCATTAAAAGAGATTTTACTTAAAAGAAAAATGTAGACATTTTACCAAGAACATTAAATTAATAAATTTAATACCATTAAAAGAAATAGTTACTATTTCACAATCCCACCATCCATCGATAATTTGTATCTTTTTAAGGTAGGACTTTCGTGTGAAAGGAAGGTCACAAAAGCACTCAGCCTTTAAGGGAAAGTTTTAGGACACAAAAAGTTCGGTGTGTGAATTAAATTTGTATTGTGCACTGACCTTCTTTGGAGGTTATCCGGATCCCTTGTTGGACCAGATTGGATGGGACCATTATCCATGCACCTTTTATTTTTCCTCTAATATTTTTTCCCAAAAATAATAACTAAAATGTGAATTTTCATTTAAAATTAATAAAAGGTAAAATTACAGAAAAAATAAAAATTTAAAATTTTATCAGCATTAATTATTTAATTATTTTGATATTTCATATTTTATGAATTTATATATTTATAAGAAATTATATTTCTTTCAAAAAATTATTTTGTTAAAATTAATTAAGCTTTAACCCGTCAAAAATTACATTTTCTGTTAATTTATTTTTTAAAATGCAAATTGCCAAAAATTAAAAAATTGTATAAAAAACTTGAGGGAAACCACTTTTTAATTTATCATTAAATCTAAAATTTGACGAGTGTCATTTTTCATAATTCAACATTCATTTCTAAAAAATTATATGTTAAGTTATTAAAATTCATAATAATTTTTTTAAAAAAATATTAATAATCTTATTTTAAAATACACATATTTTGTTCTATATAAAACACTCTAATTCTATTAGATCTAAAATATTACTTTTCATTTCTATCAATAATTACATCCTTTATTCTAAGTAAAACATCTATCTTTTAGATCATTTTCTATTATTTTTTTTATTTTAATTTCTTAATTATTATTATTGTAAATATTAAAATATATATGTACTTTTAATAAAAGAATAATAAAGCATAATTATTGCAATAACTTTTTGAATTATCAATTTTATGTTTAATTAAATTACAGTTTTAATTTAAAAATATTATTCAAGACTAGTTACTATCTAATTAAAGAACTTAAATCCCACTTCTTAAAAATGGTTAAAATTAAACGGATTTAATTAACATTTAATGAATTGTAAATGCTGATAATTTAAAAAAAAACATAAAATTAAAAAAAAAATTTAAATTTTACTAAATATATACGAAGATTCAACATATGTTATCGATAAGAATAAGACAATGAAAGCTCCGCCTCATTCGTAGAAAAACTGATGACAGGTGTAGTGCTTATCTATATTTATTTTCCTTTTGAATCGTTGGTACGATATTTATTATTAGTTTTGAGGCAGGAAATGCAGATCTGAACTTTAGATGGAAACATAGTACGTAACGCCTGTTCATATATGAATATGACAATGGCTATACGAGTGAGTATGAGTTGGCTGTTGCTAGGGTTTTATCGTATTTACTGCTACACGCAAAAGGTTAGGCCTTAGGCGGCGAACCATCGCAGTACGATACGAGTCTTCATTATTTTCGTTTTTTTTTTTCCCTCGACAACCACCGACCCACGCACGCCCTTTGTATTTTTCCTTCCTTTTTTTCTCGTCTTGTTTTGCACATGAACAAACACGACACCAATTGCTATTCAACTCTAGCACTCAACTCAAGCATCCCGACCCCCCACCCCCCAAAAAAAAAAAAAATTTAAAAATACAATACAAGTTGCCGAACTTTTTTTTTTTTTTTTTTAAACTGTTCAATGAGTTGCGATTATACTTATAATTCTACTTACGTTGAAAAAACTCAATTAGAATTCACTCTGTATATCAGTAATTCGCACAAAAAAATAATCATTTTTATTATTTATCATAAAAAATAATAAATTTTTATTAGTGCTAGTCAACAATAATTGTGACGAAAAAATAAATATAAATTTTTATCTAAAGTTAATATATAATAATAAAAATTATTAAATTAAATATAATGTAGTTAAATTAATTCTTCTTATGATCTTAGTCTGTTTGAATGTATTTATTAAAGTTATTAAAGTTCAACAGACAAAAAAAATTGTAAAAGTTAATTTTATATTTAATGTCAAAATAACTTTGTATATAACTCTAAAATTAATTACTTTTCTTAGTGTCTTTTAGTTTAATTTCCAAATCTTGGCTTTATAAATTTATAGTTAGTCTTATATATGAGAGAAGCTTTTTTTTTTTTGGTCAAAGAGGGAAGCTATTTTATATATTTATAGTGAGTCTTAATATCCAGATTATAATTCAAGTTTTTTGAGATAAAGTTTAACTGTAATAAACCAAATAAAATCAAATCATAATGCTAAAAAAAAAAATAATCAAATAAAGATACGAACATGAGACGTAAGTTTGATATTTATCTACTTATTATTTTTATTTATTCTATTTAATAAATTAATTTCCAATATATTATTTTTTATTCAAGTAGTAAATTAGTGATAGTATTTACTCAAAAAAAAAAAAAAAAAAAAGCAATAGCAAAAAACCAAGAGATAAGTTGCCAACAAAAAAAATAATATATATTTTTTTACCTGGACGATGCCAAGGAAAGAACTGGACCAGCCGTATTTAGCAGCAAGAGGAACAACGGCGACAGACATAACAACACGGTCAGCATTGCAAAGGCACATAACACACGCCGTTAATGCCACCACCTTATATCTTTCCGGTATACTTATCGCCGCCGCATCTCCGCCTCCCATCAACATTCCTCTTTCTATTCCTTCCGCAGTGCACCTTACCATGCATCCTCCTTTTCTCTCCTTCCAGTGCTCCCCTGTTTTTGATATTCTGATCGAGCACTGATGATTCTTGAAGGCCGTTTTAGGCTCAAATCTCAACTGGGTTCTTTTAAAACAAATAAAATTTGATTGAGTGTTCAAGAAATGAGTAGAATTCGGAGAAGAAGAATTCAGCAGAGACTTAGCCGCCATTTTAGGCCAGGAAAAAGAAAAGGAAAGAAAAGAAGAAGAGCAGTGTGCTAAAGAGTTGCTTTTATGAGCATTAATGGACGAAGAACGCCAAATGTAGGCTATTTGAATGAAAAATAAATAAACGAATCAGGTAACGTTTGGTGGGACGAGGAGGCTGGAACAGGACCCCCTTGAAGAGAAGAGGAGGTGGTGAGTTTGGTTGGTTGTTATTTAAATAGGAGAAAAATGTGCGAAGTTGTTGTTACCTTACCAGTTTTTTGTTTTAGTGGTTGGTGAGAATAGAGATGCCTGAGAATTGGTCTGCTTATTAATTAAAATTAAAAAAAAAAATTGCCCCAAAAGCTTACTTTACCGAGTACCTACTCCTTTTTTAGTCAATGTTCAATTTAGCTCAATGCTAATTGTTCCACCATTTTAACACGTAACTCAGCAAGTTTTAAACTAAATAATCATATTAAAAATTGGATTATTAATAAAATGGTTAGAGATCTCCAATCTACTTTTTATTTTACTTAAATTTTTTATTGAAAAAGTGATGGCAAAAAATAAGACTTCAATCTGCTTTTTAAATTTAAATTATAAATTAAAAAGTAAGTAGAAAGTTAAAATTCACCTCTATATAAATATTAATTAATACATGTCTATTTTTTATATTTATCTTTATTTTTTATTGACTTATTTTTTAAAAAAAATTAAAATTAAATACTTATAAAATAAAGTAAAATAATTTTTTCACTATTATGAAATTATTTTCAGTTTTAATAGTATTATTTAATCAAAAATAAAAAATAAAAAATTATTAAATCTAAATAATTTCAAGAAAGCTATGTTGTTGCCTTCTTGCTATTGTTGTCAAGCGGGAAGTTGGTCGTGGCAATGAATTAACAAGTGATAATGGTTGTTGCGAAATTTGGTGGAGAAGCGAGTGGTTCCTTGCCCACTAATGGAGCATACAAATTGGAGGAGATAAAGATTTAATTGCATATAGAAACAAAAGCATGTTTGCTTTAATGCTTCAAATTCAAATATTTTTCACTTTTTTTATTGAATAGAGATTTAATGTATTCATTTCTTTGTCGAATAAAAAAGAACAAAAAAAAAGTAGTGCTTGAACACTTTTTCTTATAATTAAAAAGAAAATGTGAATTAAATTTTTATATTTTTAACATAATTTTATTTAGAAATTAATTTTTTTTAAAAAATTTATTATAATTACCATTATTTTGATATTAAAATTAGTATTTAATAATACCAATAAAGAAATAATTAAGTGATAACTTTTCTTCGAAGGTTTTTTGAAGTGCATTATTTGAATTACTTTCAATTGAAAAAAAAAAAAAAACTATCCGTATTGAATTCAACTTGTCTCTATTTATCAATAATTTAGATAAAAAAAAAAAAAGCTGAAAAGTTGAAATTGTGCTAAATTGGACATCAACACAAAGTTCAGCGACCAAAATGGGCTATAGCTTTTATTTTTAATTTTTGAGGTTTTTTTTAGAAATATTATTTTTTGAGGTTTGGAGCATCATTAAGTCATAAAAATTTAGTAGTGTCGCCCCAAGGCACAAGAGTCAAGAGTCATACGTGGAAGTACGCGTGACCTATCTCACACTCTTTATGTATATGATTAAAATATGACATTACCTACCTCCCCCAAGCGATGCTGGCCAACAACTACATCTGAATACTGGTTACCGGCTTATCCAGTTGCCTGCAACAATTATGTTGAGCCGTGTGGTAGGAGTCAGTCACCATTATCCCATTAATCCAACTCAAATTAATTGGATTATTAAAATTTAAAATTTATTAATTCAACTGAATTGGAATGAAATCTAATTAAAATTTTTTGAACTAAATTACTCTAGTTATGTTTGCTTCAATTAATCAGTTTTGCAATTTTTCTAAATTTTATTTTTAATATTAATTTATTAGTAATATAAATATTTAATAATATACAAAACAATTTATTAATGAAAATTTAAAATTAGTTTAGTTCCATTAAAATAAAATTTAATGAATTAAACCTACTTTATTCTAATTTAAAAATTTTTAACCTTCACGTTAATTGAACTTTAATTCGATTTCAACCCATTTGATGCTCACTTACTTCCAACAGTAGTTATATTGTCATACATTAAATAATTTAATCGAGTTTCAACTTTGTTAAAAAAAAAAAGAATTTCAACTTAATTTATTTATTATCGAATATTATTGTACTATTTATAATAATTAAATCTAAATAAATTTATATTAATATGAGTGTGGAAGTAGGAGAAAATATAATAGGTGATTTTTAATTTTTAATTTTAATAAAAAGTAACTAATAGTTTATTTCAATAAATTAAAATAATTAAAATAAATTTATAAAGTTTACAATTTTATTTTACTAAAACAAGTTCAAATATATATTATAGAATGTACTTTAACAAAAATTAAATCATGTATATCTCCAATATAAAATTAATTTTTTTTTTATTTTATAAGCTATATATATATTTTTTAACTTAGAATGCAGGGATAAAGATGGAATCCTTAATTATAAATACCTTAAATGGAAATTTACTACGTTGAACATATTATAAGCTAATTTACACATTTGTAGATGGTCCGCTTTACAAGTTTAACAACTTATTTTTTTAATCTAATTTAGATTTAACTCGATCATTAAAAAAAAAAATCAATCAATAAAATAAAGTCAATTTTTTTTGGAAAGAATGTTGCTCATAAACTTATCCACCACCTTATGTAATACAAGTATGAATGCATGATTACATAAGAGCTAAAAAAATCTTCTCCCTTTTGAACACAAAAAAGAGTACATTATTTCAGTTTGGTAATCAAATGTAATTTGTGATATTATTATTTTAATAAAATTAAATGGTACACTTTACAAACAATAAGTTAAGTTAATTTAATATTTAATTGATTTCAATTATTTTATTTTTTTATGAAAATATAGAGATTATAGCACTAGAAGTGCACTGGGGTATCCTAACTATGTTGGCATACCCTTAGCACAAACATTATACGCTATAAAACATCCCTCATTAAAATAAATAAATAGAATAGTGTCAATACAACCCATAAAAGGCAAAAGAAAAACAAACAAACTATCGAAATTGATATGTCTACATGCTAATAGCATAATGAATCATTAAGTTGTGATAATAAGGTGGATTAGAATTCCACTAGTGACATTGCTGCAAAGCAAGACCCGTAGACCCCAACTTGTCTATAACCTGATTTCCTTCTCGGTAAGTATGACTAGCATGAAATTGAAGCTAACTCAACTGATTAATGCATTTTTGTCAAGAAGATTGTATTCGCCAAAGGACTACAACACTCCTTGCTTAAAGCAGCTGAACAACAATTAAAGAATCTAACTCAATCCAGATTGGAGAAATCTTGAGTTCAAATGCCTTATTAATCGCAATGGCCACAACTAATAATTTAGCCTCAAATGCAAACTTTATACTCATTGTCTCGAAGAAAAAGAGCAAAACCCTTATTGTCCCGAAGAACACCACCACCACCAGCAGTTCCAGACGCTCCAAGCCTTGTCGTAATTTACCTTACCCCAGCCAAGAGGGGGGGGGGGTGTAACCAAACCACTGGAATAACAACTGGAAGATGTTGGCAGATTCCAACAATCCGAAGCTGACATAGAATGAGAAGGTTATATTGGAATTTCTCATATGTCCAAACCTAAAATATTTCACTTCCTTTATACGACATTAAATAAAACAAATAAAACTCGAAATAGAGATAAAAGAATCCTTAAACAACAAACTATTTCTAGCATGCCAAATACTCCAAATTGTAGTATTAATCCTAACTTGCCATAGAGTCAAAATTTGAGAAGAGAAACAAGTTGTAGTAGTAGCCTTAAAGAGATTATTGAAACCATATGAAAGCTCAAATAAGGAATCAAACATGCTCCTAAGAGCATATTAAGCAGTAGTAGCATAGGAACACTGCATAAAAACATGATCTAAAGAATCCTTAGCTTGACAACAAAGGCAACACTGAGAAGCCAATTGAAGACCCTTAAGAAGAAGTAACTCCATGGTTGGTAATTTACCATGTAATGCACGCTAAGTGAGAAAAGAATGAAAATGAGGGAGGTAATGTCTCCAAACATCCCTAATCCATGTCACTTTTGGTAAGGCATTTCTGAATTAATGATAAGCACTTTTGTAAGTCAAAGAACCCGTTGAGGAGAAACGAAAAACATAAGAGTCTTCAGGCAATGAAAAGAAAATCATATTTTTAATATCAGCTGCAATAGTGGGATAAGAATTGGAAAAAAAATTTAGAAGATGCCATGAATCTTCATAAAATACATAAGAGATTGAACCATAAAACAACTTATGAAGAGAAGAATGAATCATTATTTTATCCACAATGCAATACCCAAGCCAATTGTTAAACCAAAAACTAAGAGAAGAATTATTGTGAATAACCCATTGGTAATTCTCTTGCATTTCTAAATAATAATGTCTTATAAAAGACCAAATGGATGACAAAGCCATATTGAGCTAAGGCTTCTTAAAAGAATTAAGGAATCGACCTCTCAAAAAAGAGAAAAAAAACTATTATCACTAGCCACCCGCTAAGCTAACTTAGTTAATAAAGCTTTATTAAGCCAAAAAAGCTTCTTAAGTCCAATACCACCTTCATCAAGAGGAGGAAAACACTGATTCCAATTAACCATAACATTCTTTTTAAACTTGACATTCCCAATCCAAAAAAAATTTCGGATACATTTCTCCATATACTTAAGTAACTGAGTTGGCCATCTATATACTATGAAAGAATGGAGAAATGAACTATAAATAACAAAGTTAATCAGAACCAAACGACTTGCCATAAACAAAGTGCTTCCTTTCCATTTATTAAAATTAGAAAGAATTCTATCCGCAATACATTGTAACCATTTATGCTTAGGTGCACCAATGAACAAGGGGATACCAAGGTAAGTGAACAGAATAGATCCATGCTGAAAACCAATAATAGAACATAAAGAATTCATACGTGAGCTAGTAACATATTTGCTAAAAAATATTTCAGATTTATTCTAATTGACACTTTGACTAAAAATACTACTATAATCATAAAAAATTTGAATTAGATGCTAGATATTATTAACAGAAGTTCAGTAAAAAATTAACACATCAACTGCATGAAGCAAATGAGAAGGGCAATTAATTTTATTTGGAGCATGCATAGTAACCAAATACTTTGTATTGAAAGAATGATCCAACCATCGATTTAAGAAATACTTGGCAATGTAAAAAAGAAAGGGTGGCAATGGATCCCCCTGCCTCACACCACAAGAACAAATGAAACACTCTTTATGAGATCCATTGATGAGAATATAAATCCTTATTGACTAAAAAAATTAAAAATCCAATTCCAGAAAGTGGTTGAGAAACCAATATTCTCCAAAATAGACAGAATAAAACCTTAATCCATTGTGTTTAATGCTTTATGAATATCAATATTAATGGTCATATTTCCACCCAAGCATCGAGAATTAAGTAAATTAACTGCTTCCGAAGCTGCTGCAATGCAATTCTCAATATTATGACCCTTGATAAAACCAAACTAGTGAGGGTCAACAATTTTGCTAGCAATATGAGCTAGTCTATCTACTAAAATCTTAGTGATAATTTTAAAAACAAAATTACCCAACATAATAGGTCAAAATTTATCAACAGAGTCAACTCCATGAATTTTGGGAATCAAAATCATAAAATTAGAATTCAGACCATTAGTTATCGAACCCATAACAAAGAAATGTCAAACTACAGCACAAACATCTCGACTAATAAAATCCCAACACTTTTTAAAAATAAATAACTTTATAAAACCATCAGGGTTGGGGCACTATTCGGATCCATAGAAAAAACCACATCTTTGATTTCAATGTCAAGAGGAACCCGAAGAAGCAAATTATTTTCTTCGATGGAAACCAAAGAAGGGATAACTTCATGAACAAAAGAATAATCTCTTTGAACTGAAGAATTAGAAAAGAGATCGAAAAAATAATCAATCACATGATCACTAATTATTTTGTCATAAGTAATAAGAGAGTTGTTAATAACTAGACTATGCATACTAGATTGGGGCCAACGCCGAATGAGGAGGTTGTGAAAAAATCGAGAATTCCTGTCCCTAGAATGCAACCATTTAATATGATTTTGATCCTTAAGCATGCAATACTTATGATCAAGAAAAGATTCAAGACGTTGTTGGGCATCAATTTCCTTACTATGAAGATCTTCAGAGAAGCCATGCACATCAATTTCATCTTGGATATCAATGAGACTTTGCTTAGCCAATGAGATATTAACATCAACATGACCAAAGACATTCTTATTCCTGCTACGAAGATAAACCCGAAGTAATTTGAGTTTTCGCATTAACACAAGCATGGGTTTCTACTAAAAGATAAAGAAGTTCAATATGCTTTAACATCTCAAAAAAAAAAAAATCTAAATGATCCACCCACATAGAATGAAAACGAAATGGCTTGGGGCTAAAATCATTCATTTGATGACAATTAAAAAGAATGGGGTGATGATTCGAATGATGATGCACAAGAGAATAACACTCAATAAATCTCTAAAAGCCAAAAGCCTTACTGTTGCAAAAAGCCCTATCAAAACGAATGGCAATATGCTGATCACCAGACCTGTTGTTAGTCCAAGTATAAAATGATCCCCTTGTATTTAAATAAGAAAGATCATAAGTGTTCATGGCAGAAATAAATTTAGTACAAGATTGAGAAGAAGGAGGACATCCACCAGACTTTTCATGAGCCCAAAATATGAATTAAAATCTCGCAAGACATACCAATTACCATCACAAAGAGAAGCTAGCTGATTAAGATTATTCCAAAGAAGCCTGTGCCTAGTAGACAACACATCAGCATAAATAGCACAAGGAACCGGAAAATGGATTTCAATTATGCAATTAAAGAACTCACATAACGTACCAGTCGCATACAAAACAAATTAAACAACATCTAAGTGCAAAATTAATCTTGTCAAAAAAAGTGCGAAATGAATAATTATGTAAAAAAAATGAACTTTTATTGTTTATTTTCATTGACAGAATCATAGAATCTTTCATCTATAATCATAAAATAAAACATTTTAAATAAATAAGTTGACCGTAAATAAGTTCAACAAATATAAAATCAATCATGTTGTTTGAATAATGCTTGGTGCTTTTATTATTTTTAACATTTCAATAGCTTATTTTATATATATGGCAAGTTGACTTTCATAAAATTTAACAAAATCTATGAACAAATTGTTAATAATCTTTTAATAAATTATATTAATGAAATAAAAATATTGCCGCATAAAATTTCTCATAGTTAAATCTCACCAAAAAAAAAAAAAAAAAAACTAGTAAAATAAAAACAATTAAATGAAGACAAAAAAGAAATAATATTAGTTAATTTTTTTGAAGGAATAATATCAGTTAATTTAGGAATAGGAAAAGAAATGAAATGAAAAGTTATTTTTTTTATATCTTGAAGTTTTAAATAAAAAAAAAAAATATTAGTATAATTTTAATATTAATAAAGGGATAACTCTTTATCTTTTTAATTTCATAAGAAAGTGAAATTAAAGGAATATTTAGAGTCTATTTGGTTAAACTGTTGTTGATAGCTGATAGTTATTGCTGGTAGTTGATAGCTTATAGCTGGTGATCGGTAGCTGATAACTAACTAATATTAAGTGTTTGGTAAAATTATATTAATGGTTGCTGATAGTATATTTAATTACATATATAGACACTATATGTATAGTGTATTATATAAATATGAGGAAATTTCAGAAAAATGGCTTGTTTGATCAGACATCTTTCTTTAATAGTCCGACCCTTTTTATTTTTTCATAACTAATTTTTGCATTTTCAATTTTGGCCTCCATTCTTTTATCTTTTAAAAATAAATTTCACGAAAAACATTGATATAATGGTGAAACAAGGCAGAGGTTTAAGGCCTGTAAGTCCAATAAGTTTTCCGTGTTACCTATGTTCTTGAGTCATTGACTTTCCTACTTCTTTATAACAAAAAGGAAAAAAATGTCTTCTCAACACAAACCCTAACAATTGTAATTCACAAAATTTCACTCTTGCCTGAAATGGACTATCTTACAAATGAACCACTGCCTCCCAACCTTACGCAATCTGGTTCACTGGATTCTTTCTCACCGTCGCTTTCCAATTCTCCCACCAACAATTCCTTATCTCCTATTATGATTCCTCTACCACATCATCTCTTTAATAATCTCTTTTACCACGCCACTTCATTGCTTCCTATCCCTAAACCATTGACTTTTTGTAGAAATATTGAGCAAGCAGCGGTTATAGGGAGCTATAATCCGACTAAATCATTACTCGGTGTGTCTTCACCGATGACGTCATCTTCGAGTAGGATTGGTGATGGAGATGGAGATAGAGAGTTATAGAATAGTGATGTTGTTAAAAGATTACGCGACACATGAATTCAATGTGTTTCTTTGGATTTCTCTTATTGCTATAACTGCTCTTTTGCTTGAAAAAGTTTTTAAATTGTTTAGGTTATGGTTTAATACTCGATTAATCACTGCTCCTCCTCCTTCTTCTTTTGTTGGTCATAGTAACTTCAATTCCCATGGTAATTTCCTCAATATGTTAAATATTTCCTTTTATATTTTTTGATTTCATGTATTTGATTTTAATTCTATTGATTTTGTAATTGTTTAGAAAAATTAATTGTTGATTTTTTTCCCTTTGTAGTTTGATGTTAGTTTCTATTGTTTTTAAGTTGAAAGAATTGAATTCCTAAAATTTTAGCCTTCACAAGCATGAGATTTGATTAAATAAATTGGAATCGAATTGAATTTTGTGTTGATGGTCTTGGATTTTGGAAGTGATGTGATAATGATTTTTTTTTCAATAGTAATATGTTTGGAGGATGATTAATTTGATGGTGTTATTTGGCTTTTGGTTATTAAACCTGTTGTTAGAGTTACAAGATAAATATGGATCTGCTTTCAAGTTATGGTTAGGACCAACTCAGCTTTTGGTGTCTGTAAGAGATCTAATGCTTGTCAAAGAGATGCTTTTAAAGGCTAAGGATAACTTTCCTTTTACTGGAAAGGCTTTTTGTTTAGCATTTGGTTGATATAATCTCTTCTTTTGCTCCTACAATGAGGTATTAATTCTTGCTTGTTTTTGTTTCATGTTTACTGTGTATTATCTATTTTTTTAAATAAATGATGTGTTTCTTTATTATAAGTAATTGTAACGGCATAAACAAAGAAAAGAGTTTTTGCTTGTGGGAGATAGTTGATGTTAGATTTTTCCCATTTTAGATCATTCATGATGGTAGAGTTTCATTTGAGTCCAACTTAATTAAAAAAAATTATCTTTTTCAATGCTTTAGTAGTTAACCTCATAATTTCTCTATCAATTGTATATTCACTCTAAAACTGTTATTAGGTGAATAAGTAAGTCATGAACAATCGGTAATATAGGTTTCTACCTCAATCTATAGACTTAAAATTTTTTAACAGATTTTTATCTATGCAGGCCAATGAACTCTATCAATTGGCATTAGCGACATTCTGCTTGCTCGTTGCATGGGTTATTCTAATTTTCTTATTCTTCTTCTATTGTTGCTCACACTTCCAATGCAATCTATTGATGTGAGTCAAAATTAATACCCTAGTCTCCAAGACTAAGTATGGAGTAAGTAGGGTGTCGAACACTAGGGAATTTGGAGCAAATTTTATATTAACCAAATAGATACTTAGATGTATAGGCAAATAATATAAAAGAAGATGTTAAAATGTACTAACTATTCTAACATTACTAAAAATTATAAATTACTCTAATTAAACTAAATGTACTATAACAAATTTAGGTGATGTATATTAGAATTACAATTGAGGATTAATGAAGAACTGTATTCATTAATAAACACATAGATACATGAAATGATTGGAGAATTTAGCCAATTTCCTTAAAAGTAATGCTCATTATCAATTGAGGGTGTTTTCATTTAAAGTCTATAAGCACTCTCATGATATTATAGAGATAAACAAAAACCATTAAGTTCCATGTTAATGTTTTAACCCTTTAAAGTGGATTTCTTGTCTCTAAGTACTTTCCTAACCTATAAGTAAATTCAATTGCATTTCCACCAAAATGCCCTAACTCTTATTGCAAACATTTGATTAACAAGTTATATATGGTGATTAAATATACATAACACATTCTAAAACTCAATTAAAATTAAATCATTCATGCATTGTAAAAGATAAAAATGTAGTTTATAGATTAATTCATTTTTGCAATT
Source organism: Mallotus nudiflorus (assembly GCA_947683625.1). Lineage (NCBI taxonomy): Eukaryota > Viridiplantae > Streptophyta > Magnoliopsida > Malpighiales > Euphorbiaceae > Mallotus > Mallotus nudiflorus. The sequence goes on along the minus strand of CANTUR010000213.1, from coordinate 747,495 downwards.
CTAATAACAAGGATTTAGCCAAAATATATAATATTAAAAATCAAAGAACAATAAGAAAGTAATTTAAACATCCAGCAACTAAATAAAAAAAAGAGAAAAAGATTGTGTTGATGAACTCTTCAACGCTCTCTAGGAAGTTACTTGATATTGAATGGTCCTCTTGATGTCTTCCTTAAATTTTTTAATATATCTTTGAACACTTGATACTTCCGCTTCCCTTCAATAATAAAACTAATAATACTAATTACTTATAATACAAAACTAAGGTTTTTTTACATAAAAAAAGTTAAATTCATGTACTTATGGGCCTTTAAACATCCCAATTCGTGCCTCTTTGAAATGGATGTATATGTGAAAGGGTGTAATAAAGGGGTGTTAAAACCACTCGGCACCACTATACCAAGTTAAGTTGGAGTCGACACTAGAAGGCTTTGTTATGACTCGGCACTAGTGTGTCGAGTTGGCACTCTTCTTTACTGGAAAAAGTTTTAATACCTAGAATGAGTCGACACACTTCTCTACGACCTTCTTCTGACTTTTTTGAACATCAATCTTCACTCCAATGCATTCAAATGCACCCCCAAGTAAGAAAAGAACCTATAAATCACATGATTGACATAAAAGTACAATAATAACAATAATAATGTAATAATTAAACATAATGCAAATGCAAAGTCAAGAAAAGTTAACAATATTATCCTAAATGACTATATTACTTTGCATATTATCAAATTTCCTCATACTTAGAACTTACTTACCCTAAAGTAAGAAACAAATATTTAAGTAAAAGAAATAATAAAAATGTTATCCTCTCCAAAATAAATGTAGTTATCTAAATAAGTTATCTTAACCATGAAATAAATTTTAAGAAAAAGATAGTTAATAACTAAACTTTCAATATCAACAATGGTAGGGAAAAAAAGTTTCATAGCATAAGCAATAAGTTTAACCAATTATCTAAATTTATTAAGAATGAAATCAAGAATACAAAGTCAAGGTGCTAACTAAGCTATCTAGCCAAAATGTTCATTCTTTAAACTTAGGAGTTCTAAGAACAAAAATAGTCTTTAGGACAAAGATTAAGCACACGCACTAACTCACATTTCTTATGGCATTTTTAGACATTTTTTTTTTCTGGATGCATTCTTTCTGAATGAATGTAATTGAGGAGCATACTCACTTACACACAACTTACTTGAAACACACCAACTTATGACATCATACATTCTTTCTAAATGAATCTAATTAAGGAGCATTCTCACTTACACATAACTTACTCAAAATGCATCACGTCAATAAGCATTGATTTTATTTTTCTTATATTTTTTTACTTGTCTCAAAATTGTATCCTTATCCATTATTGAAAAGCTAGTTACTCATATTATGACTATAGTTTCCCTAAGGCTACTTCAATCCTTAAAACCTAAACCTAAATCCTTACCATCTTAGCTTTAAGCATAATTAGAAAGTTGACTAAACATTCTCTAGATTTTGAAAATAATAATAAAAAATGAAAAAAAAAAACTTAAAACTTATGCTAAATGAACTTTAAAATTCTACTAATTGATTATAAAAAGGTAATTATTAACATAATATTAAAATATAACCTCAATCAAAGTCAAAATGAACTTAGAAAAGAAACTACTTATGAATATAGAGAAGATAAAATTATGCAAAATATGGCATAGAAACATATGCATGCATAATAGCCCCTCCTATATACTTAAAAATTCATATTGCCCTCAATATGAATCTCAAATATAAAAGAAAGGAAAAGAGAAACTCCCTCAATCCTCTGAAGGAGATGGTGGAGGAGACTCAATTGTGTAACCGGACCATGAAAGAATTGATTCATCTTATACTCTATCTTCCTTTACTGATGATCAAGTTGTCGGTTCCATGTCTCCATTCCACTCAATTAACGTTGCATCTCTTTTTGATTCTCTAAAATTTGCTCATATATATATGATTCTTTGCTTGAAGAGGCACTAGCACCACCTTGCATTGGTGAGGAGAGGAGAGGGACATTATCGTGTGGCTCCTTTTCTTAAGATTCCTCTTCATCTTGCTTCTCTTTAACTTGTTCTTCTTCAAACAGTGGAGGATGTGCCAACCCTCTCCAACATGACCTAAACCTTACCGGAAGCAAGTGAAAGGAAGCATCCACGTCTTCACCTTTTACAAAGGCTTGCTTCGTGAAATAAGAACACTCAACAACATAGGTAAAATCATCAAGATTGACATTAAAAGATTTAGCAATAATTATAACGACATGACCATGAGTAAGTGGAGCATCCTTATGTGCAACATAGGTTAAAAGTTAATTAAAAATCAATAGGTCCAACACACTTGTTGTTTTAGTATGAATACACCACATCAAAAATAGTTCTTAAGCAAAAATTCTATTAAATTCATATTTATGGAAAACAGCACAAGCAAGAACTTTATGCTATAACCAGAACTTAATGTCTTTCATGAACATTGCCTTACCCTTCTTTGGTTGAAATAGTGATTACAAATCATTCAAAAAGGTCTAAAACTCATTAACATGAAGGTCTTAGGAACATCACATATACCATCCTTTTTAAAACTAAAAACCTTTGCATGAAAACATAGGTAAGTTGGTGTTTCTTTCCTAGCATCCTAAATTCAAGAATATGGGAATCATTTGGGTTGACTTCTAAAGATGTATAAAATTTAGTGATTAACTCAATATATGTGTGTTCTTGCATAGACATAAATTTATTAAGCCCATAAGTAGTCAACAACTGATTAAAAGAGTCATGCATTCCTACATCATTAAGAAGAGATGTAGGAATATACTTATAACTAATAATTTTCCTAAACCTAAGAGTGGTAAATCTAGCACCTTCCTCATGTGAAAGAATGGGGAACTTAGCTTTGTATGTGGGTGCCAAATCCTCCTCCTCATGTTCTTTTTAAGGCCTTTTTGATGTAGAGCCTTTAGTCTTACCCATTTGTAAAAGAAAATGATGAATAGAAAATAGAGAAGAGTCAGCTAGGGTGGAAGTGTAGAGAAGAAAAGAAAAATAAGTAGAGAAATAAAGAAAAAGAAAATAAGGAGAAGAAGAGAATATATAGATCGGTTGTGGGGGAAAGAAAATGGAGAGAAAAAGTTAATAAGGTGGTGAATAAGAAATAAAACTTAAAAATTAAAAAATGAAGAAGAGAAGATAAGTAGAAAAGGGAATAAGAAACATATGGGATGTATATAGGTAGAGTGTGAGAATAGAGAAAGGAGTAAAAAGAGAATAAAAAAAATTGAGTCAAATGTGTTATGAGTAGTTATATAAACTAAGGTGTAGGAAAGGTTGAAAGGTCATGACCTTTATTGGGAAGCGACATGAATTATCACTTTGATTCATATTTTTACGAGTTGTTATGGCAAAAAGACAAAAGAAAAAAGAGGGAAAAGTTAAGAAATAGAAGTGTAAAATGAAAAATATTAAAGAACAAATAAGTAGTTTTTTTTTGTTTTAAAATCTATAGGAATGAGGATGGCACAAGTCGGAACCCGGTGACGATTCGGCACCTTAGCTTGTTTCAATGAGTCGGAACCTGGTGATGATTCGACAAGCTTTGCCTTTGTAACGAGTCGGCACTTAGGTGATGACTCAGTAAGTCTCTTTATATATATATATATATATATATATATATATATATATATATATATATATATATATATATATATATATATATATATATGTATGTATGTATGTATGTATGTATTTGATTAAATAAAGAAAGAGAAGAAAAAATTAGTAGAAATAAAATAAACTTAAAGAAAAATGGTGTGTATATGTGCAAATAAACTACAAAAACATAAAACAAAACAATATTTTATAAAGGACAAGTATAAGAAAAGATTAACATAAATTTAAATAAGTAAAATAAAAGAAATACTAATAAAACTATAAATGTTACTAATGCTAAAATGTGGTTCAAATAAATTCAAAGATAATAAAATGACATAAAATATTAAAATAAATAAAATGTGTAAATATTGCCTTGCTAAATTTAATGGTCTATAGCTTGACCTTACCTTTACTAATTAAGGTGTAAAGAGAGAGATAGATCTTACTTGATCAATAGCTTCGCCAATCAAATTGGGTTTGAGACGATGGCCATTAACTTTGAAAACCTCCCCTTTGTCACTAGCAATTTCAATTGCTCCATAGGGATGTATCTTCACAACCTTAAAAGGACCTAACCATCTTGACTTCAATTTTTTGAGAAACAATTTCAGTCTTGAATTTTAAGTAGAACAAACTCTCCCTCATGAAATTGCTTCTTAAATAAATGCTTATCATGCCACAACTTAGTACAATCTTTATACAATTTTGTGTTTTCATAAGCATTCATTCTCAACTCCTCTAATTCATTAAGTTGAAGCAACCTTCTCTAACCTGCCTTCTTTAAATCAAAATTCAAAGCCCTTTTTACCTAATATGCCTTATACTCATGTTCAACGGGTAAGTGATAAGACTTCTTATATATCAATTGGTAAGGTGTAAGGCTAATTAGGGTTTTAAAGGTTGTCCTATATACCCACAAGGCATCATCTAGTTTTAATGCTCAATTTTTCCTTAAATAAGATACAATTTTCTTAAGAATCCACTTGATCTATTTCTTACCTCAACTTGCCCACTTATTTATGAGTGATATGGAGTAACAACCTTATGTGTTACTCCATATTTCTTCAAAAGAGAATCTATCTCATGATTATAAAAAATGTGACCCTCAATCACTAATCAATGCTCTAGGACTACCAAACCTTAGAAAGATTACTTTCTTGAGCATCTTCTTGACAACTTTAGCATCATTAGTAATGGTTGGTATTGCTTTTACCCATTTTGAGACATGGTCGACCATGACCAGGATATACTTGTAACCTAAAAAACTAGAAAATGAACCCATGAAATCTATGCCCCAAACATCAAAAAGCTCAACTTAAAGAATTCCACTCAAAGGCATCTCATGTTTCATAAAAATATTACCCATTCTTTGACATCTGTCACATGTAAGCACAAAATTCCTAGCATCTTTAAATAATGTAGGCCACCAAATTCTATATTGAAGTACCTTAAATGTTGTTTTTGATACACCAAAGTGTCCACCTACATCCAAGGAGTGACAATGTCTCAAAACATCATGAGGAATGCACCTTCCAATTAAACCATCTCCACATCTCCTATAAAGCAATGGTTCCTCCCAGTAGTAGAATTTATTATCATGCAAGAATTTCTTCCTTTGATGATAATCCAACCCATAAGGAGGAACACCACTTATAAGATAATTTTTAAACCATGGAATTTCCCTTAATGCTAAACTAAGAAGATGTTCGCCATGAAATGTCCATGAAATGTCTCGTTAATTGGCACACCATCATCATTCCTCTTTAACCTATCTTGATAAAGCCTTGATAGATGATCCATAATAAGGTTCTTATTTCCTTTCTTATCTCTAACTTCTTAATTAAACTCTTATAGCATTAAAATCCACCTAAAGAGCCTAGGCTTTGCATCCTTCTTACTTAGAAGATATTTAAAGGCAGCATGATCTGAATAAACAATTGCTTTTTGCCCTCCAAGATATGCTCTAAATTTTTTAAATGCATAAAAAATAATAAGCAACTCTTTCTCAATAGTGGTGTAATTGATTTGAGCATCATCAAGTAGTTTGCTAGTGTAGTAGATCATATAAGTCTTGCCTTTTGCCTTTATTCCAAAACAGCCTCCACTGTAAAATTACTTGCATCACACGTAATTTCAAATGGTTACTCCTAATTAGGTAGTTGCAAAATAGTTGCTAAAATAAGAGCTCTCTTCAATGTTTCAAATGCATCAAGACATGCCTCATAAAACTCAAAATTAGCATCCTTAACAAGTAATTTGCATAATGGTTTTGCTATCTTAGAAAAATCCTTAACAAATCTTCTATAAAACTCGTATAACGAAGAAAGCTCCTTATATCCTTAACACACTTTGGTGGTGGCAAATTAGTAATCACTTCTATCATTACTCTATCAACTTTAATACTTCTTCTTGATACTGAGTGCACAAGAACAATTCCTTTTTGTGCTATGAAGTGGCATTTTTTCCTAATTGAGTACTAATCCATGCTCTATGCACCTGTCAAGAACTTTAGAAAGATTTCTAAACAATTTTCAAATTTAGATCCATAAACACTAAAATCATACATGAAAACCTCTACACATTCATCAATCAAATCATTGAATATTGAAAACATGCATCTTTGAAAAGTTATGGGAGCATTACATAAACCAAAAGGCATACGCTGAAAAGTGAAAGTACTATATGGGCATGTAAAAGTAGGCTTAGCTTGGACCTCAGGATGAATGGGAATTTGATAAAAACCACTAAGCCTATCAAGATAACAAAAATATGAGAAATTAGCTAATCTCCCAAGAACTTGATCAATGAAAGGTAATGGAAAATTATCTTTCTTAGTCTTTATTTAATTTTCTATAGTCAATACACATATGTCATCTTGTGATAGTTCTTATAGGTATTAAATCATTAGACTTATTTTTAACAACGATTAAGCCTCCCTTTTTTAAAACAACTTGAATGGGGCTTACCCATTTACTATCACTAATGGAATATATGATTCCATTGTCAAGCAACTTAGTTACCTCTTTTCTCACCACTTCCTTAAAAGTAGGATTTAATTGCCTTTGACCTTCAATGGAAGGCTTGGCATCATCCTCTAAAAGGATTCTATGCATACACACATTGGAGCTAATACCTTTTAAATAATTTATAGAATAGCCAATGGCACTTTTATTACTAAGTAACACATCATATAAAGCATCAACATAATTGATAGGCAAAGATGAATTCATAATGAAAGGAAATTTAAATGTAGAGTCAAGAAATGTATATATTAGATTTGATGGTAAAGGCTTAAGCTCTAGCTTCACTTCCTCACTTGATAAAGTGGACTTGGAATCATCATGCCTCCTTAAAAGTTCAAAACTTGAAAAACTATAAGGAGGAAAATATGAAGTTGTCTCCAAGAGATTCACATTAGCTTTTTGCACCTTATATGGCTCAATAGGGTCTTGTCTTAGACATTTTTATATCACTTCATCAATGCATTCATTAATAACATCAATAGAGTCAATTCTACTCACCACTTCCATTAGTGAAGAATTCATCATCTTGAATACATCGAATTCTAAATATTTATTATTCACTTCTAATATAATATTGTCTCTCTTCATGTCAATGATTGCTCTTGCCATTATAAAAAATGGTCTCCCAAATAATATTAGGATTTCAAGATCTTCTTCCATGTCTAAAATAATAAAGTCGGTAGGTATGATAAATTTACCCACTTTAGTTGGCATATTTTCAAGAATACCAAGTGGATAAGTAACAGACTTGTTTACCATTGAAAGACACATATTTATTGGCTTAAGCTCTCCCAAGTCAAGCCTCTTATAGATGGAATAAGGCATAAGACTAACACTAGCACCTATATCACACAAAGCTTTATCAAAATGAGTACATTCAATTACATAAGGAATATAAAACAACTTAGATCTTTAAGTTTTAGTGGAGATTTAGATTATATGGCCTTGGATTCTTCAACAAGAGAAACCAACCCATACTCCCCAAGCTTGCTCTTATGGTTAATGATTTCCTTAAAAAATTTACCCTATATTGGTATATCTTTAATGACATCTATAAATGGTATAGTGATAATGATTTCCTTGAGATAGTTAAGGAATTTGCTAAATTGCTGATCCAAATTACATCTTATGAACCTTTGAGGAAAAGTTAATGTTTTAAAATCTACCTTAGGTTCATCTTCTTTAGGTGGTATGGCATATTCTTTTTTACCCTTCTTTACAACTTCATCATCTCCCTTTTTAGCTTCAATTTTTGCCTTATCATCATCATGAATCACTCTCTTACTCTTACTAGCAACTTTTTCAATCTCCTTACCACTCCTCAAAGTAATTTCTTGGCAAGTTTCTTTTAGTGCAAACTCCGATTGGCAAGGAATCTTTCCCAATGGAATAGAGTTGGAGGAAGAAGTTTGTTGAGCAATTTGAGTTTCAAGGATACGGTTATAAGTTACAAGTTATTCTAGTTTATAATTAATTTTTTTAAATTGCTCCTTATTTTATTTATTGGTGGTCATTTGTTGGTTAATGAATTGCTCCATAAGAGTTTCAAGGTTGGACTTAGGTTGGCTAGAGTTAAAAGCTTATTGTTTCATGGGAAATCCTAGTGGGTTTTATGGTTTGATGTTTGGGTTAAATGGGGGGTTCAATTGTGAGAATGGATTTGACCATGAAAATTCATGGTGATTTCTCCACTAAGGGTTATAAGAATTTAAGTTCAGTCCCCCTCTTTGGTTGAAAACTCCTTGCATATAACTCACACCCTTATCAGAATTCAAATTACACAGAGAATATAAATGAGATCCTCCATATATTTCACAATCAACATTAGCACTCTTTACAGAATTAATCTAAGACTTGCTTATTCATTTGGCGAGAGCATCTACCTGTGCATTCAATAAGTTGATGGTGTTAAGCTCCAAAATTCCTTTTTTTTGCCATTATTGTCTCATCACCCATTTATCCGTAAGATGCACGTTCTTCAAGCAAATTAACAGCCCCTAGCCATTTTATCCATCCATTTTCCACTAAAGGCTATATTGATAATATTCATATTCTCATCAGTCAGTCTATGGTAGAAAATTTAAGGGACCATCCAATCTGGCAAACCATGATGTGGGCATTGCCTTTGAAGATCCTTAAATCTATCCCAAGCTGCATAGATTGTCCCACTTGCATTTTGCTTAAAAATAGTGATCTCATTATAAAACTTAGCAATCTTGTGTGGTGGAAAATATTTATGGAGAAATGCTTGATTTAATTAGTCCCAAGTTATGATTGATTCACTAGGTAAACTAGCAAGCCAAAATTATGCCTTCTTCTTAACTGAAAATGGGAAAAGCCTAAGCCTTATTACATTATCTATCACTCTATTGATCATGAAGGTTGCACACACGTTAAAGAAAAGTCAATATGTAAGCATATAGATCCTCACCTTGTAAAACTCAAAAATGATTATTTTGCACCATTTGAATGATGCTTGGTTTGATTTCAAAGTTATTGTTAGTAATAGATGGAGTCATAATCCCTCCAAAACTGCCCATTATGTCGGGCATAGCAAAATTGCCTAATCTTCTTCTTTCTGGATCAACCATATTATTCAAATTCCATTGATTCACTCTTCTATGCCTTTATTCCCTGTGTAAAACACGTAAAGTTAATTCAATTTCAGGATCAAAGTATAGAGTATTATTACTAACACTTTTAATAATCATCATTAAGAGTAAAATCAAAATCAAACAATCATGAATAAATAAATAAATAATTATAAAAACTAATTAAAATGAAGGCCTAAAATAACTTTTCTCTACCCTAAGTTAATAAAAATTTCTAAACAAATTCCCTGACAATGGCGCCAAAATTTGATGTGAGTCAAAATTAATACCCTAGTTTCCAAGACTAAGTATAGAGTAAGTAGGGTGTTGAACACTAAGGAATTTGGAGCAAATTTCATATTAACCAAATAAATACTTAGATGGATAGGCAAATAATATAAAAGAAGATGTTAAAATATCCTAACTATTCTAACATTACTAAAAATTATAAATTACTCTAATTAAACTAAATGCACTATAACAAATTTAGGTGATGTCTATTAGAATTATAATTGAGGATTAATCAAAAACTATATTTGTTAATAAACACATAGATACATAAAATAATTAGAGAATTTAGCCAATTTTCCTTAAAAGGAACTCTCATTGTTAATTAAGGGTGTTTTCATTTAGAGTCTATAAGGACTCTCATGACATTCTAGAGATAAATAAAAATCATTAAGTTTCATGCCAATTCTTTAAGCCATTAAAGTGGATTTCTTGCCTTTAAGTACTTTCCTAACCCATTAGTAAATTCAATTACATTTCCACCAAAATGCCCTAACTCTCATTTTAAACATTTGATTAGCAAGTTATATATAGTGATTAAACATATATAACACATTCCAAAACTTAATTGAAATTAAATCATTCATGCATTATAATAGATAAAAATGTATTTCATAGATTAATCCACCTGTGCAATTCTAATATTAAGGACTTAACCAAAATACATAATATTTAAAATCAAAGAACAAAAAGAAAGTAATTTAAATATCCAGCAACTAAATAGAAAAAGAGAAAAAGATTGTGTTGATGAACTCTTTAAGCTCTCCAGGAACTTACTTGATATTGAATGATCCTCTTGATGTCTTCCTTGAATTTTTTAATATATCTTTGAACACTTGATACTTCCACTTCCCTTCAATAATAAAACTAATAATAATAATTACTTCTAATACAACACTAAGTGTTTTTTTACATAAACAAAGTTAAATTCATGTATTTATGGGCCTATAAACATCCCAATTCATGCCTCTTTGAAATGGATGTAAATGTAAATGGGTGCAATGAAGGGGTGTTGAAACCACTTAACACCACTATGCTGAGTTAAACTGGAGTTGGCACTAGACGGCTTTGTCATGACTCAGCACCAGTATGCCGAGTCAACACTATTTTCTACTGGAATGAGTCTTTTTGCTTGGAACGAGTCGACACACTTCTCTGTAACCTTTTTTTTTAACTTTTTTTGAACACCAATCTTCACTCTAATGCATTCATATGCACCCCCAAGCAAGAAAAGAACCTACAAATCACATGAATGACATAAAAGTACAAAAATAACAACAATAATGCAATAATTAAACATAATGCAAATGCAAACTAAAGAAAAGTTAATAATATGATCCTAAATGACTATGCTACTTTGCATATTATTGTCTATTTTATGTGAGAAATAAAGTAGATTTATTTGTTTTTCTATTTGTATTTATGTGTGCATATATGCATATGGTCATGCAAATGATGAATTGATTTTGCCTTTTAGTGTAGTGATAAACTAGGTCTGAGCCTTGAATTGAGATCTGTTATTGTTGGTGTTATGATATCAACAACTGGTCTTGTTCAACATACACTTGAACAAGTAAGTTTTTCATGAATCTATTTCTAAAGCAAGTCGCATTTATCTACATTACATGGCTATAAAGCTTTGTGCCACAACTTATAGTACTGAAGAGCAAGCTCAAGCACAGAAGAATCAAACAACATTTCTGATGAACCTTGCTGCTAAAACCACACCAAAAGGCCTTCACTACATATATATGCAGCTGATAGCTGAATACTTTGCCCCGTTTCCAAAGAAAAGGCAGTTCTTATACCAACAAAGAATAAATGGTCTAGATGTCCATCATTATGTTGTTTTCTTTGACAATATATCTAACAATATTTTTTTTTGTATGAGATCTCAAATTTTGGCTCAAAGAAGACATATTTTTATTGTTTTTATTGTCTTTTAGTTTTTTTTTTAAAATTTTTTTAGTTGTTGTTTTTTGTTGTTTTCCAATTGTTGCTTTTTTTTTGCTTGTTGTTACTTTTTGTTGCTTGTTATTGCTTTTTGTTGCTTCTTTTTTTTAGTGTTGTTACTTTTTATTTTTCAGTATTGTTGCTTTTTGTTAATTGTCATTTTTTAGTGTTGTTGCTTTTTGTTAATTGTCGTTTTTTAGTGTTGTTGCTTTTTATTTTTCAATATTGCTGCTTTTTGTTGCTTGTTATTGTTTTTTATTGCTTTTTGTTGCCTGTTGTTGCTTTTTTTTTTCAGTGTTGTAGTTTTTTGTTGCTTTTGTTGTTTTTCAATTTTTTTTGTGGAAATTACAAATATGCCATTAAAATTTTTAGTTAAATTTTTTGTTAAATACGCCAAATAAGCTTTGTTTTAGTTAATTTTTTTTGTTAAATATTTTTACTTTTAACTTATGATATCTTTGAAAACAACAAGTTTGCATTCATATAAAAAAGGATAAGAGAATTATGTTTTACATGATACATATTTACTCCCTGCATGAAATTTATTTGATGTAATTGTATTAAAGATGTGTAACGTATTTACTCGAACTCTCATTTTGGAATATGCATAAACATAGTTTTTCCATTTTATTGGCTAATTAATAGACTACAGGGACTCAAGGCTCCATAATGATGTAAGAATAATAAACCGTATGAATTAACAGATGAATAGAACCAAAAGTTAGTGAACATATCAGACATAATAAAACCAAAAGTACTATGACTAATTGAGATGTATAATTGGGAAACAAAAAAAAAAAAACTCACTCCCTGTAATGCATGTGCCAAACTTTCATAAGCTGGCAAATGAATAAACCTTTTTAAGAAAATGAACCCCACAAACAACTTGGTTATTTATATGTTAGGCCTAGGTTGAGTACACTAATATTTTGACATGAATAATTTTCAGATATATTATGAAGAGTTTAAGGCAATGAGCAGTGACATTTGCACCAGAAAATGTAGGAGAGGTAGCGTTGGAGAGCTGAAGAGGACTCCTTGTTACGTGCATATGTTAAACAATATGTAACAACACTGAGAAAAATGTTAAGCAAAAAATAAAATAAAATAATTGAGAAAAAATAAAATGTTAAGAGTTCTTTAAAAATAGAAAAAATATTGAGCATAAAAAACATTGAGAAAAAAATATTAAGTACAAAAAAATATTGATAAAAAACAGTCCTTAAAAATAGAAAAAAACGTTTAGCAAAACAATGTTGAGAAAAAAAAAGAAGAAAGTAGAAAAAATGTTGATAAAAAATCATTAAGGAAAAAAAGAAGACAACATCCTAAAAATAAGGGAGGAAAGGAACGTGGTCCATATTTAAAAGAAAAAAATTAGGAAAAGTTGGTTTTTGAAAATACTTTTTGTCAATGTAACTTTTAATATTATTTTTTGTTTTTTGGCTATTTATGAAAAAATCCCTATAAATATTATCAATAGTATGTATGGTAAAAAATTATTTAATGCTTATAATAAAAAATATTATAGATAGTTTTATTTATATAATTTCAAAAAATGAATATATCTATTTTTATTAGACAATCTATTTTAAACAAAATACTATTATTAACATTAGAAATAATGAGTTAGTAATTTTTTTTATTAAGTCAAATTTTTTTTTTGTTAACATAATTATGAATATTTTTAATCACTATATTTTGTGAACATTTTTAATAATTATCCAAATTATAATTTAGTAAATAATGATAGTTATTTAAAGTTAAAAAGATAAAGATAAAATAGTAATAAAGAGCTATTGGTGAAAAGATTCCAAATTAGAACTTATATTAATTGATATTATTTAGATATCTGACAGTTATTAGCTCATTTTCAAAAAAATTAACCAAATGATTTTTTTAACTTTTGAAAACTAAACAGCTACTAGTTGCATCCCAACTGTTAAAATAAACTTTTCCTTAATTCCTTTAATTCCTTCTATCACACCTCAAATAATGTACTCATTAAAGTTAGTTTCTTATACTTATTTATCCCTCATATTATTAGTATTTATAATTTCATTCAAGTCAGTATATATTAATTAAAATTTAATAAGTGTTAAACATCAATGCTTACATTAAAAAAATTATGATGTAATCGTTAGTGTCAGTAAAAAAAAAATAACATCACAATTAATACCATAATAATAGTAGTAGTTTTGATTTTTATTAACAACCATTCATCATTTTGCATATTGTGTAACAAATAAAAGCTCCATTTACTAAAACATCTTGAATTTTATATAAAAAAATAAAATCATGATTTTTTAATCGAAAAATAATTTTATTAATTTAAACTAGTAATACATTAATTGAAACACATATATAAATTTGTTAAAAATCATAAATGATGAAATAACACCCAAATTAATAGTATAATAAATTGGCTCAAAGCTTGTAAATTTGATAATACTATATTAACTAGAATATCTATAACTTTAGTTCTGCATTATATTGATGATTATAATTTGATTTGTTGTCTCTATTTGATTGAATATGGTTTGTTCGTTTGAATTGCCCATCCACAAATAAAAAATTGCAACAAGACGATAAAAAATAAAACGGCGTAACAAGACTACGGAAAACAAAACACCGCAACAAGATAAAAAAAAAACACTGTAACAAAATGATAAAATTACAAAAAAAAAAAAAAATTCAAATTTATATGAAATAACTACTTTTTTTTAAGAAATAAAATGATTTTGGTAATACTTTGCCCTATGATTTATTTTTTAACATAAGAGGCGAGTTTTATTTTCACAATAATTAAAATTTTAATTTAATACTATAAAAACTTTATTATTAAACTATTCAATTTTAGACATTTTATAATTTAGTTAGATTTTATGATTTTGGTCTCATAAATTGAAACTAATTTATTTTTTTGGCAGTCAATAGTCAAGCAGGCAGAAAGGGTTTTTGGTGGCCTCCATTTAATGATTATTATTATAAATGTAATTTTTATGCTTTTGGATCCGTTACATATGTTTTTATACAACCACTTTGAATGGCTAATCTTTTAATTTAAACAACTATTTTGGATGGCTAATCTTTTTAATTGAAATGGAAGAGTTAAAAAATTGGAATCGAAATCTAATCTCAATTAAATATTTTAATATTGTAATGTAATATTTCAATTTATTTTACATATTTGTTCCATACGTTTGCTACCACCAAATCAACTGATTGGAATCAAATATTATTATTATATTTAATTATAGTTTTTAAATATAAATGACTTTATACAAAGGCTAAGTTTTCCATTAAATCTAAATTATTGATAAACTAATTAATATAATAATTATGACGTTCAGCGAAATGTATTGTTTTGATTATAATAATTATAAAAACATTTCTTATTTTATTTATTTAATTAAAAAACAGTTAAATAAAATTATTGTAATAACTTTTTAATTTTTATATTTAATTAGTTTGTAATTTTTAACTTATTAAAATTAATTAATTAATAATTTTATATTTTATATTATTTACAGTCAGCGTGAATTAATGAGTGATTTTTTTAATTAAAGTTGAGCTCAAATCTAACTATTATTTTAAAAAAAATTATCTACTTCAACCACGGAATAATTATGTTTGTAATATACGTCTAAACATCCCAATGAAAAAAATGACCAGTTAGTTAAAATAAGAAAAAAAGATAAAGAGTTTGACTTTGACTCTTGGTCGTTGAATTTCAATTTTTAATATATTATGTTTGATAGAAACGTAAAATACTGAATTATTTTTATTATTTATTTTTAAGATCATCATATAGATGCACAGTAAAATTTTTAGGATTTTTTATATCCCATATTAACCTAGAGTGTTGTATTTTTGCAAGGATTTCAATAACATATTGCAGATGCAAGTGACTTTTTTTAATAAATTTGCTTATTGCTAAATTAAATTTTTAAAATTTTTAATGCATTCATTTCATACAAAATTTTCATTTAAATTAAATATATTTAAATAAATTTTATTTAAAAATAAAATAAAATTTTTTAATAGAATAGAATTAAATGACGGATCACTTATTTTTCTTCGTAAAATATAAACTCAAAAACTAAGTAAAAATGATAGATTTTGAATTTTAGATAGCCCTCAAAGGCTAGTAATTGTTTTTTTTATTTAACGTTGATTTCTCTAATTTTGGAAATGCAGTAAATAACAAGTTAATTCACTATTTGAACATCTGAAGAAAAAAAAAATTGAAGAACCAAAAATATGCAATGAATCCATAATAAATTCTAATGGACTAAAATAGAAAGAAAAAGTATGAATAAGTTGTAATTAATTTAAAATCATTATTTTACATCGCCAAAGTCATCACAGACATTGTGAAACAAATATTTATATCATAGCAATAATCCTTAAAAAAAGAAAAATTACATTGAAGTTTAGATGTTACTTTATCCGTCTACATCAAAGTCTGCCTTCATATTTATCACAATTATTTTTAAAATGGAAAAATATATATATGGGGGAAATTCTTTAATTCTGGTCTTTCCAAAAACAACTCCATTACCTTATATTCTATTGCTGTTGTTAAATCTTTAAATTTCAGGAGTGAACTCCACGACCACAATGTGGAAATTAAAATTCTTATGATTTTAATCCTCCTCTCACCTGCAATCAAGTTGTTAAAAAATTTGACAAAAAAAAGGACATTTGAGCTCATAAAAGGTTGAAAATACATCAATGTCAGGCAAAGTGACTAAATATCTAATTACAATTGCTGCAATCTTATCGGTTCATGTATATAAGAAGACATTTTACATTTACCATTCCCTGAATTTAATATTTATAATTTTTAAATTAACTATTTTAATATTTTAATTTATTATAAATATGATTTATAAATATTTTTTAACTAATTTAAGTATTTATATAATTTAATTTTAATTTATAAAAAATTAATTATATTACTCAAATAATGCTTAAACTTATGTATAAGTTTTGTTTTTAACAAATTGAAATATATAAATAATTGTTTTGGTCTAAATTACCAATATTTAATTTGTATGCTGAGATTAATTGTGCTGTTAATTAACGTTAGGTAATTGACATTTGACAAGAGCATGATCTCACCTCCCACGTACTATATATGATAATGTGTTGTTAATTAACATTAGCTAATCGACATTTGACAAGAGCATGATCTCAGCAGGAGCCTCAAAATTTTCAATCAATCAATAAAAGGGGTCGTCCTCAAGGGTTGGTGTGTGCAGATTATGAAAATGGTTCATGATCATGTGTTGATATATATTTAAGCAACTAGCTAGCAGCCATATCACTTGCAACATTTGAAAAAAAAAAATTAAATTAAATTAAATTAAAGGGCATATGCTAAGTGAGGATAATGGATGAAAAAGTTGTCAAACCTACCAAAAAGGGCTTATAATTTTTTTTATTTTTTCGATCTTCTACAACAAAATAATCAATCTGTTTCGTGCAAGGAATTGATAACATAAAATAATAATTTCAATATAGCATGATTAATGATAATATTTACCTCATAATTTAACAGGTTATGTGTCTGATTTTCATTTTTTTTTTAAAAATTATATTTATAAATTTTCAATAATAAAAATATAACAATACATTTAAAATGAAAACAAACTTAACAAAAATAATTAATTTAACAATATAAAATGAAAAATACAATTTTTTTTCCCATTGTGTTGCTTCGAAAATTATCAAAGAAAGAGGCTCGGTTCAATCAGGTTTCTAATTTAACAAAAGCAAATTAGAGAATTAAGAAAAAAAAAAAATCATAGATCATTTATTACCAAAATTATAACCATCCATTTAAATGAAATGAAATTTAATAAGAATAGTTATGTTCAATGATGTTTGGCTAATAGTTCTCTCTTTTAATTTAACAATGACAAAATTTGAATTAACACTTTCTCACACTTTTAGCGAGAAGTTATTACTTGATTATTCTCTTTTATGTAATGCTAAACGGCACAAATTGATATATTAGAAATTTTACTTTCATTTTTAAAGATGTTATTGTAATTTTAATATATAAAAACTCTTTTAAGTAACAAATGTACCCTCACAAATATTTAAAATTTTTAAAATTAATTACTATTTTTATATATTAAACACGGAAACTATATCTTGAAATTCATTAATTTTTACAGGGTTGACTTAAAAGTATTTTCATCAATACATAAAAATAGTTCCACATCAAATATTTATATTTATTAATTAATCTATTATTATTATTTTTTATAAAATTGTCATGGCTAGGAATCATAAGATGCACTCAGGCATCCCAGCTATACTGGCACCCCCTTAACACCCACATCATACACCTATACCATAACTTTTATTAATAATAAAAAAGAACGTTACAAATCAACCTAAAAGGCAACAACAACTGATCAAGAGAACCTAAAATTCTCCAGACCCATTGCATCCTGAGCTAGAAGAGCATTACAATTAGGAGGATAAGAATCCCACCAAGTAGCTACACTAAGAGAAACAACCATGGAAGACAGTTTGTCAGCTATGGCATTACCTTCCCTAAATACATGCAACTGCATATTATCTAAATAATGCAAATAACATTCCCATTAATTCCGCACACACTAAGGGACTAAAGAGCTTCTGGATTGAAGGAGGTGGACAATGTAAAGAGAATCATTTTTCAAATACTTGCCTATCGAGAAGATGTGCCTCGGACTTCTATTCCCAGTCAAAAAGCTCAGGCATACCAACTCAAACTCTCCTTTCAGCTTAACTTCATCGAGAATGTATTCGGGGAACCACACCGGACTCAAATGCATTTGCCAAGCTTTCTTAATGGTAAAAATGATAGCAAATAACTCAGCCTTATGAGAAAATTTTGGACCGAGAGAAACAACAAAAGAGGATATAGCCGAACCATCTAATAAATGAAAAATCCCACCTGCCCCAATTGGACTAGGAGAACCTTTAGTTGCACCATCCGTATTGATTTTCACCCATCCAAAAAGCAGAGGAACCCAAATAATAGAATAGATACGTTGAACCGGCTTGAAATTCCAGAAATTCCAAGGCGTTTTAAAGTAAGCAAGTCATATTGTGAATTTTCCATGAACCCAAATTTGAACACACCTGCTTCTTTAATGCTAAGACAAAGCTTGAGAATTGCAATAATAATAGGATAAAAGACATTATCAAAAGTAGTTGAATTTTGCACCTACTAAATAAGCTAGAAACATGAGATGACACCCATAATCCATAAAGCTTTCAGTTTATAAGAGAAAGGAACTTTCATCGCCTCTTGAAAAAGATCCACAAGATTATCACTTAAGTTAAAGCGAACTGAAAATAGATTTATTAAAGTTGATCACATCGCAGCTACATAAGGGAAAGCTACAAAAACATGGTTGATAAAATCAATGCCATGATGACACAACCTATAATAAGAAACAAAAATCATACCCTTTCGTTGCAAGATATAGTTTGTAGGCAAAGCACTAAACATCCGATGCCAAGTTACAAAAGAAAGAGATGTTGGAAGAAATGTCACCATAAATCCTTACCCCACGCCACCTTAAAGCTTTTGTTATAATAAAAATTACAGGCTATTTGCATGAAAACTCATGCGAAGGAGAATCACTCCAAAGAAATTCATCAGCCTTGCTAAAAACCACACTATTGATCTCCAAAACTATTTCAAGATAAGAATTAACAAAAGCATTTGAAAAATGCCGCTTGCCATTCCAAAAAAATATGAAATAAAGGTATGAAGATGGTTCCAAAAAGCAGCAAGAATGTTAATTTTATCAGCAATAGGCAAGCCTGATAAATTGTAATTCGAAAAATTTAGATTAGAAGAATTTGAAAGGAACCATACTGAATGAGTTCGAAAATCCCCATAAATATGCTTAATGGATGGCCAAATGGAAGAGTAAATATGAGAAGGCCCAGTAAACTTAGAGGGAGACAAATAACGTGCATGAAGAAAAGACTAAATAAAATCATCATTTGCATAAAAACACTAAGCAATTTTACTCAAAGGAGCTTTATTAAGAGAGTGCAATCTTTTTAAGCCAACACCAACTTCATTTAAAGGCATACAACATTGATCCCATTTAATGGTAACCAATTTCTTTTGAAAAATTTATCATGTCCAAAGAAAATTATGGATTACTTTCTCCAAATTTTTTAGAAGAGCCATTTATAGATCATAAAAGAATGTAAGAAGGAACCATAAACCATAGAATTGATTAAGGCCAACCTATTCACCATAGAGAGAGTACTACCCTTCCAAGTGTCAAACTTTGAAAGAATATGATCCACAATAGGCTTAAGCCAACATGCTTTAGGAGCACCATAAAAAATAGGAACTCCTAAATAATCAAAAGGCACCATCCTACTTCAAACACCTATGTATGAGCGGATGTTCATGGCATGATTAGAAGAAATAGAATTACCCATAAACAAATATAATTTATCCCAATTTACCCGTTGGCTAAATAAATCACCATAATGAGAAAAAACCTTGGAAAGTAAGGTAATATTAGACTTAGTTGCTTTGCAAAAAAAAAAGGACATCATCAATGTATAACAGATAAGTTAAGCAAGATACACGACTGCCTCCATACATCGAGACTAAGGCATTCGAAATAAAAAGAGAAGCCAAAGTTCTATTAAGATATTCCTTTGCCAAACAAAATAGAAAAGGAAAGAGTGGGTTGTTAGTGATATGCACTAGGTTAATAATATATGACCATGTTTTGAATTTATCATTTTATTAATAAAGAGGCATTTTCATTATTATTTTTTGTTATGATAATTACTTGAATAGTCAATTCTTCCTAAGGTCATCAAGTATGTGACTTAATAGTAAAACCCTTAGATTAAATATGAGTTCTATTCAAATTATCCCTATTCATTATTATGTATGAAGGCTAGTATGGTTTTGACTGATGATTATATTTTACTAATAATGAATATGAGAAATTAAGTCAACTCGTAGGTACTTATTTGAGAAATAATGTACTATATTGACCCATCATTAGAATACTATATAGATAATTGTTGTAAGTAATTCTCATCACAGTAATATTAATTTAGTCCTCTGACCTTGAAATCACCATGGATTTCTATATAACTATTTTGTATTTTGACACAATCTAACATTATCTTTAACCGAATGATAAAAATATTGTTATTGGATATGAAATAAGTTATATGAGGAATGTGAGTGATTGAGAAGGAATTTGTCCCTCATTTAATTTGAGTAAGATATTTATGAGCCCTTTAATAAGATAGACCGAGAAAAATGCATGGTCATGCTAAAATGAATTGATAAAGAGTTATCATTCTCAGTCTACTTGGAATCAATAAAAATATAATTGAATTGTATAATAATGACAAAAAATATGCCTTATATTCAATCAAGATATCATGTGACAAAAGGACTACAATATTCACTGTAAATTAGGTTATGTTAGATTATCAACCTTCACATGACTTGGG
The DNA here is from genome assembly GCA_947683625.1 of Mallotus nudiflorus. Lineage (NCBI taxonomy): Eukaryota > Viridiplantae > Streptophyta > Magnoliopsida > Malpighiales > Euphorbiaceae > Mallotus > Mallotus nudiflorus. Next base: position 726,465 of record CANTUR010000213.1, on the reverse strand, counting down.
TAGTCAAAATGTCATGCTAGAGGCCACTTATGACTTGTAGGCCTAAAAGGGATTTCAGGCCTACTACTAATGTCATGTGTACCTATAGGGTCACACACTTAGAATAGGTCCAAAACGAATATGGGTTCACCAAGCCTAATAAAGCTCTGTGGAAATAAATAAATAAATAAATAAATAAATAAATAAATAAATATATATATATATATATATATATATATATATATATATATATATATATATATATATATATATATATATATATATATATAAGAAACTATAAATAGATAAGTGGAATATACCAAAAAATATTTTGGTAAATAAGAAATTACCAAAAATTTATTTTAGTAAATGAAACCATAATTGAGAGGTCTATAAATATGATATATTCTTTAGGGTTTTATATATCTTTTTTATTTTCTGCCACCTAAATTCATTTTCTCTCCCTTTGAGAAAATAAAAAAAACACAAAGTTCTTTAGTTCTTAAGTTGTGAGATAATCAAGAAAAGGGTGCTAGCATACACATTCATTTTGATTCAAAGGCTGTTCGTGTGGATGCTTTTGGAGGACATATCCATTTGGAGACGTCTTAATTTGACTTAGATAATCAAAAGCTTGAGGTAGGGTGTCATCGAAGTGAACCCTCTCTATCTTCCAGCAATATTGCCTCTTTATGTTTATGGTAATGTTTTTGGAAACCCTATATCAATTGGTTAATTGAATTATATGGATCCTGGTTCAGGTTTGTGATTAAATTTTTAAATTTTCGCTGCGTTTTGAATCATATATCCCAACAGTGGTATCAGAACCATTTGTAATTTGATTAATTTGATTTTATATATATGTGATATATATGTGTTTGAGTGATTCATTTTTGAAAAGGAGTTTTTGAAAATTTTATCAATATTTTGTTTTGTGACGATCCTTATAATCTGTTTGAAAAACAGTATTAAACATTACTTTGATTAATGTTAATAATCGTTTAATATGATTAAACAGTAATCAAAATTTTGATTTTATGATTTATGTATATTGCTTTTATGAAAACAACACATGTATTCTGTTTTATTAATATTATTTAAAAAAATAGTGTTTCTATTTTTCGAAAACTTATCACTTTTATATTTATATCTGTTTAATGTTAAAACATAAATATTTGTAATTATACATAATTTATAAATAACTTTTTTGTTTAAGTGTTAAACAAAAATAATATGTTTCAAACTGATTGATTATTTTATAATATGGCTATTAGTAAATTAGGGTTTTTATTGGCGGCTGTTTAATTATTAGCAAAAAACTATTTATTTTGAACATAACAATCATACTGTAATTTTATTACAAAAATTATTAGTATTTTAGTGTTTTGGCCACAATTCATTTAAAGAGTTTAGGTAACCGAATCCCTGCAAAGGAGCATTGCCCCTTTGACCCCTACCCGCTAACTGACATCACCGCTTGGGGCGCTGCCCCTTGACCCTAGATGGATTTGTCACATAATTTGTTTTTGAACATAATAATTAAATTAATTTGTAAATTGAATTATTATGCAATATGAGTTTATTGTTAAATGCATGGTGTATAGCATGACCCTTAAACCAATATAATTGGATTTTACTATTTAATTATTTTATTGGGTTGTAATTTTTAATTATGGCCTACGAGTTATTTTTATTTGTTGTAATTATTTTATTTTTATTAGATAGTAATAGAATAGTCTTAATTACAACAAGTTATGTAAATTAAGATCCAAAGGTGAAAATTCAAGTTAAGGGCCTAGGATGGAGATCCAAGGTGGGAGCCCAAGAAGGAGGTCCAAAGGAAGATGGAGATCCAAATTGAAGGCCTAATGTTGTATTTGTAATATCACCTAGGTTTGACTGTTGATCTGCATATTGGCTTATGAAGATCAACTTAAATATGGGTCATGCTATGTCACGTTTATTTTATTATGTTAGTATGTTATGCATGTGATGCCCTGTATGTGATGCAATACAACAATAAATAAATAAGATAAAACTAACTAAACCCTCATTTAATATTAAGTCATTAAAATGCCTCCCATTAATAAACACTTATCAAGATTTGGATTGCTATATATAGGTTATGCCAAGGCATTATATATAAAGCTATCTAAATAAAATAAGATAGATAATAGTGATGTCCATAAGTTTGAGTTGGTTAGACTTAACTAGGTTATCAAAATGGTTTTGGACCTAGGGCATTTAATAAGATATCCTAATACATGTGATGTCAATATCTTATAATTATCCAAGAATTACATGAGATTTAATTGGTAAAGTGTTACCTACCTAAATAGCCACACTTTAAGTGATAAGCCAAAGCTTACTTTAAGTAGGGTTATATATGGATCTTGGCCAACTAAGAAATTTCAATTGTTAAAATCATTTTGAGGGTTTTATAATTTAAGAAAAATTAGTGGGAGTTTTCTTATGCCTAATTTATATATAATAAAAATTGAATGTACTTTGTATATATTTGTTGTGGATAAAGACATTAAACATTGCACTTATCATGTCATGACCCAAACTTGGGAGTCATGACCAGCACTAGGGGATGAGAATTTGTGAGAATCTGTAACCTGTAGCAAGTCTTAAAATAAAAACTCAATAAAACATAAATATAAATATTGCTCAGAATTAAAAACTTTTTAAATCAAAAGGAAATCTCTATATATATATAATATAATAAAATATTTTACAATATTTAAAATACAACCATAAAAAATAACAATCATAAAATACACAAATATGTAATACTACTGCAGTGTCTAGCAATACAAGAAAAGAATAATTTAAAATGTACATAGATTAGTCAGAGAGGAAAAGGTTTGGCAAAGAAAACTAGTATGGGAGGTCTGATGGGAGGAATCCTGAAAAAATATTTAAGGGGGTCAAACCTCACTGAGTGAATCTTTAATATATATATGCATGCAACCTAAGGATGCAGACATTCAAGTATCAGTATAATAATATTTACATATTTATACATATTTTAATTTATATATGCATCAAAACCCTAAAATATTCCGTAACCTCGATAATTAAACCTCACTAGCCAATAAGATCACTTAATTCCAAAAATATTTCTTTTCTCAATTTTTGATAGTAGACTAGCCCTGAGACACTAAGTCAACCGAGCTCCCGCAGTCTCAATACTGGCATAATTGGCCCCGATACACAAGGTCAATCGAGCTCCCGTAATCACACTAGTCTCTCACTACAAATCTTAATAATTAATTAATTATATCTCAAATCAATAAATTTACGGCTTAGCATCTAACGTACTGTTGTACAATAGCCTTAGTGTAATACGCTAGGTGGCACGTTTTACAACTATCCTCTAAAATAACATTTTATAAATAAAATAATAAAATAATATATTAAATATGAACAACATCCAATTTTATATAAATAAATATTCAATTTAATATATATGAAAATATAGCATAATGAAATTCATATTTATTAAAAAGTGTGGATGCCAAAATATTTCTACATGTAATGCATACATATAATAATAACTCATAGTTCGAGTGCGCTCTTCTATTCTAGTTTGGCTGGCCCGATCCAATAGACCTAGCTCGCAGTGCAACTAAGGAAAAAATGATATTAGAATTAAATTCCTAATTTTATACATATAGAATTTCTAAAGAACAACTCGATCTAGGACGCAAGTTGACTAAAACTAACAACTTAGGACCAACCCGATGTCATATTTTACGAGAAATCTATCAAAAATTTGACAGAGTCTCCTTTATAAAATGGACATCCCTCAACAAAAGGAGTGTCAATCCTGCATGCAAATACACTTCAAAATATCCACAAAATTCAACTTCTTGGGTTAGGCCCCTGAACTATAATTATTGCTCAACCGAGAACCAACACAATCCATAATAATAAAATAATATAAATTCCAATAATTCACAGAAATCATAAAAATTCATTTAAATATCACAAATCAATTTATTTACGTAATAAAAGTATAAAAGATATTTATTTTCAAGATAAATAATAAATTTCTAGTTTGTAACTAAATTATATTAATAAAAATAACTAAAAACTTATTTAAACTTAAAAATAATAAATAAAATCATTATTCATATATTTTTCCAAAAATTACTAATAATTAGTTAAAAATAGGAAATAAATTATAAAAATTATTTTAATGCTATTTATTACTCAAAAATATCTAAAACATAATAATTAATAATAATTTTAACTAAAATATAAAAATCACTAATTTTTTCAAAAATTCATTTTTCACGCAAACATTCAAAAATTCATAATAAAAATTATACACATAATTTTGATAAACTTCCTTAACGATACTTGCTCAAAATAATCAGTATAATTTATTAAAAATATAATCTTCTTGAGTTCAGAATAATGTTGGAACAGTAACTCCGAGCATGGAATAGTGTCATTTCGAAAAAATAATTCAAAATTAAATTTAAACACATATTTAGAAAGTTCATAAACTCTACAATACTAATCTAAGATCAATTTAACATAAATCAACTGAATTTAAACTTAATGTCACAAAATACCCAAAATTAGCTTAAAGACAATTTCACAAAATCGAGAGACTTACTGGAGTTGAAAACCAAAATTGATCGAGGGCTTAAGAAGCCAAGATGATGAGCTTCTATTTAAGACCAGTGTTAGCTCTCGTCATCGCTAAAAACGTCTTCGGTAAGGGGAAGAAGATCCAAGAATGTGAGGAAAGAGGGAGATGAGGAAGGAGGTGGCGCCGACGTTTGACAGTGATTGGTGGTGGCAAAGTGGTTGAATAGGTGGTGGTGGCGAGTGGTGTCAGGGGTACAGGGGAAAGAAGGGAAAAGAAGAAAGAAGGGAAGAAAAAGAGAAAGAAGGAAAGAAAGAAAAAAATTGCTTTTATTAATATTTATTTTATTAATAATATAATATAAAATAATAATAACTTTTAAATTAAAAAATAATATTCTAATATTTTAAAAATATAAATATCCTTAAATTAATTATACATTAATAATTAATCAATAGTTTAAATAAAACTATATAAATAATAAAAATCCCATATATAATTAATTGATAATTAACATCAAATAATCTCAAACTTAAATTAATAATTAATAAAAATTCGGGTTATAACAATCTTTCCCCTTACAAAAATTCTTTCTCGAATTTTAAATAAAAAGAACTGAATACAAGAATTCATCGAGGAAAAAGGTAAGGGTAAGCCACCCGCATCTCAGCTTCGGTCTCCCACGTGTGCTCCTTTATGTTGTTTCTCCTCCACAAGACTTTGGCCATTGAAATCTGTTTTGAATGCAACTGGCAAACTTAATAGTCAATGATAGCCACTGGTTCTTTCTCGTACATCAAATATTCATTTACTTCCATACTCTTACGTTGCAAAATGTGCAAAGGGTTTGAAATGTACTTCTTGAGCATCGAGACATGGAACACTGGATGCACTTGGGACAAATTAGGAGCAAAGCCAACCAATAGGCAACCATGCCAACTCTCTCTAAAATTTTAAGAGGTCCTATGTATCTCAGTGTCAATTTTTCTTTCTTGCCAAATCTCATAACACCCTTTGTAGGCGACACCATTAAAAATACGTAATCTCCAACTTGAAATTCCACATCCTTGTGCTTTGGATCTATATAACTCTTATGTTTGCTAGCTATTGTTTCTAATCTCTTTTTTTTTTTTTTATCAAAATGACTTCTTCGGATGCGTCTTGGATAATTTCTGGTCTGGTCAATTCTCTTTCCCTGACTTTATTCCAATACATAGGAGATCTACATTTCCTTCTTTATAATGCTTCATATAGTGTCATCTTAATACTGCTATGGTAGATGTTATTATAAGCAAACTCTACTAATGGTAGATAATCATCCCAACTATCTCTAAGATCCATCACATACATCCTCAACATATCTTTAAGTGTTTGGATCATTGTCTCAAACTGACCATCTGTCTGAGGATGAAAAGTAGTATTAAAATCAAGCTTGGTACCCATTGCTTCTTGTAAATTCTACCAAAATTAAGAGGTAAACACTGAACCTCTATTAGAAATAATGGAGACAGGCACCCTATGAAGACACATAATATTCTTGATTTATAGCTTAGTTAACTTGGCCACTGAAAAAAAAGCTTTTACCGGTAGAAAATGAGCTAACTTGGTCAACCTATCAATTATCACCCAGATGGAATCGTATCCATCCTTAGAATGACGCAATCCTATCATAAAATCCATAGTGACTCTCTCCTATTTCCACTTAGGAATAGGAAGAGTTTGAAGCTTCTCAAAAGGCTTTTAATGTTCTGCTTTCACTTGCTAATAGGTTAAGCATTTAGAAACAAATTCAATTACATCCTTCTTCATTCCATTCCACCAGTAAAGATCTTTAATATTATGGTACATCTTAGTAGAACTAGGATGTACACTATAGGCTGCAAAATGAGCTTATTCCAATATCTCCTCTCTCAAATTATCCACATTAGGAACACATAATCTTCCACTGATCCAAAGAACACTTTTATCATTAAGGTTGAAATTAGTGGATTTCCTTTCACTAATCTTCTCCATAAGCTCTACTATAACAAGATCTCGGCTTTGAGCTGCTTTGATCATATCCCTCAATACTGATTTAACTCTAAATTGAGCTAACAATCCTCTTGACCTGGTTATCTTCATCATCAACCCTTGGTCCACCAACTTATGCATCTCTTAGATTAACGGTCTCCTCTCCACACTGATGTGAGCAAGAGTACCTGAGGACATCCTACTCAAAGCATCTGCTACCACATTAGCCTTGCTTAGATCATATAGGATATCACAGTCATAATCCTTTAAAAGTTATAACCATCTTTTTTGCCTCAAGTTCATATCTCTTTGTTGAAAAATGTACTTCAAGCTCTTGTGATTAGTGAAAATCTCACAAGTCACCCCGTACAAATAAGTCTCTAAATCTTAATAGCAAAGATCACTACAATCATCTCTAAGTCACGAGAAAGATAGTTCTAGTCATGCTTCTTCAATTGCCTGGAAGCATAAGCCACTAGCCTTCCATTCTGCATCAATACATAACCTAGGCTAACTTTGAAAGCATCACAATACACAGTGAACTTATCTACTCCATTAGGCAAAGTCAACACTGGAGCTATAGTCAACTTCTCCTTCAATAGTTGGAAACTATCCTCACATGCATTTGCCCATATAAAATTCACATTCTTCTGAGTTAAGCAGGTCATAGGTGCTATAATTCTCAAAAAATCTTATATAAATCTCCTATCGTACCCAGCCAAACCTAAGAAACTCCAAATCTCAATAACTATGGTTGGTTTAAGCCACTTAGATACTACTTCAATCTTCTGTGGATCAACCTGAATGCCATCATTAGATATTACATGCCCAAGGAATACTACACTCTCTAACCAGAAATCCTACTTCGAGAATTTAGCATAAAGCTGATGTTCTCTCAATGTTTGTAGCACTATTCTCAAGTGATATATGTTCTATACTCTTTGAATACACCAATATATCAATGAAAACCACTACAAACTGATCCATAACTGGTTTAAACACCCTATTCATTAGATCCATAAAGGCTACTAGTGCATCCATAACTGGATATTACTAAAAACTCATAGTGGCCATATCTAATACGGAATGCTGTTTTAGGAATATTGGCTTCATTGATCTGTAACTGATGATAACTCAATCTCAAGTTAATCTTAAAAAAGAATTGTGCACCCTGAAGCTGATTGAACAAATCATCTATCCTTAGAAGAGGATACTTATTCTTAATAGTCACCTTACTCAACTCTTTGTAATCAATGCATAGTCTTAGATTACCATCTTTCTTCTTCACAAATAGGACTGATGCACCCCCAAGAGAAATACTAGGTCTTATGAAACCCTTGTCTAGAAAATCTTGCAACTACTCCTTTAATTATTTCAACTCTACAAGATCCATCCTATAAGGTGGTATAGAGATAAAAGTTGTGTTTAAAAACACATCAATATATAATTCAATCTCCCTGTGAGGTGGTAAACCTAGTAATTTATTAGGGAAGACATTTAGAAACTCACATGCTACAGGAACATCTAAAATGGATGTCGATTCTACTGAAGTATCCCTGACTAATGTCAAGTATCCCTGATACCCTTTTCTTAGCATCTTCCTAGTTATGATGGTGAAGATAAGATTCTAAGATGTAGAACTCTTATTATCCACAAACTTGAATTCCTCAACATTTAGAATTCTAAAAATCACCTCTTTACTCTAACAATTAACTATGGCATAGTGTTGAGATAATTAATCCATTCAAAGGATCACATCAAAATCTATAACATCTAGCAACACTAAATCCACAGACAATTCTCTTCCTTCCACTAACACTGGACACCCAAGAATAATGACATCGATGTCCATTAAATCACTTAGAGGCATGGCAACCAATAAAGGAATTGCCATCCTCGCGGCTTGCTAATTGGATTTTAAAGCAAAAATAAGGGACATAAATGAATGAGTAGCACCCGGATCAATCAAAACTTTAGCATCAATGAAACATACCAGGAGTGTACCTACTACCATTGCATTGGATGCCTAAGCATCTTGTTGAGTGAGAGTGAAGACTCTGGCATATCCTCTGCCTCTCTACTAGTTATTGGATGCCTGACCAAAGTCTCTCGAACTACCTTTGCCTCTTCTGCCTCGCCATTGATGGGCCACAAACTGTAAAGTACTAGGGTACTGGGCTGGCAATAGCTAATAAGGAGCTCGAGCTATACTGGCAATAGAATGTTGCAGAAACTACTGTTGATAACCAGAATAGGGATATGCTCTAGCAAATTATCCTGTCTATCTATATCTAAAACATGCTCCTGGAGCCATGTAGCATAGTCCCTAATGAACTCTCCTACACATCTAACAAGCACTGGCTGCTGATCCCATATTGCCATAACTGAAACTCTAGCCACTGCTACTGCTAATAGAACCTGAACTGAATCTAACAGGTCTGTGTGGTACATTACAGCCATATTTGCTGCTCCTGTGGACTCTATGTTGAGGTCTATAGCCCTCCTGAATGGATTCTCTTTACTAACTGCTAAAGCCAATTTGAAATGTAGTGTACTGGGTGCTCTAAGATCCTCATACCTGGACACCTCCCAACTGATAATAATTAGGCATAACTCTATGCCCGACCAATATGAGCCCTATCTTCTTGGCCAACTCTATCACAGACTCAAGAGTCAGGCCTGTAATAGGCATCCTAGTGAATGCAGAACCCAATCCAGTGATGTATGTAGTAATTATAAAGTACTGGTCTCATTAAGTCCTCTACATACTAACCTAGTATGAGGAACTCTCTAGTGTACTCCTCTACTGACCTGTCACCTCTAGTAATATTGGTCAACTAGAGTATATAGCTCATATGCATTGACTCTGGGTAGAAACATCACATAAATCTCTCCCAAAACTGAGCCCATGTCATAGTAGTCATGTCGGGTTAGATGACCTAAATAAACCAATTTAGGGCAGGCCACTCAATTGACAACTCAATAATCATGATCCTCTAGTACTCGGTGTGAGCAGTCCGAGCCCTCGTCTCTATCACATGCAAGACATTGAAAGGATATGAAGTCCTATCAAATGCCATACTACTAATTCTAGCATAGAATAAGGCTACCTTTGGGTTAGATACCCTATTGATACATAGGCTGCCTCTACGGGATGGCCGAAGGTATCGTCACTTCATCTTGCTAAACCCCTGTTGCAAAAGCATCACCTTTAAAATCCTAGTATGTAGGTTCCTCATCTTGCAGCTCTTGCTGTCTACAGTGACCTGCCACTCATCTGGGTGTATCTTTAACTCTACCCCTACACCTAATTGATAGCTCAGAAGGTAGAATCTCATCCTGGAAGGACCCCATATCCTCAACCTCATCAGCCTGTGGAGCAGTTTGTGCTCTCTTCCTCGTTCTGAAAGAATAAACATAAACATAATTTAGACAAAATAGACATTCTATTAGTTACATGGAATTATAAAGCAAGGAAGACTTTTAAAGACTTAATCGAACCTAATTTTCTATAGTAGTTTCAAAGAAAAATCAAACTCTAACAACCTATGTCCGACCATATTAAACCTAGGCTTTAATACTAACTTTATCATGACCCAAACCCGGGAATCATGACCGGCGCTATGGAACAGGAATTTGTGAGAATCCGGAACCCGTAGTAAGCCTTAAAATAAAAACTCAATAAAACATAAATATAAATATTACTCAAAATTTTAAAAAAATTAAATCAAAAGGGAATCTCCATATATATAACATAATAAAATATTTTACAATATTCAAAATATAACCATAAAAAATAGCAATCATAAAATACATTAAGTATGTAATACTACTATAGCGTCTAGCAATACAAGGAAAAGAAAATTTAAAATTTATATAGATCAGTCAGAGAGGAAAGGGTTCGGTGAAGAGAACTAGTATAATAGGTTTGATGGGAAGAATCCTGAAAAAATATTTGAGGGGGGTTCGACCTCACTGAGTGAATCATTATTATATATATGCATGCAACCTATAGTATAGACATTCAAGCATTAGTATAATAATATTTATATATTTATATTTATTTTAATTTATACATGAATTTTATACAGATGCTCGAAATCATATTTTTGATAAACAAATAAATGCAATAATAATTAGGTGGAGGATCAGAGTAGTCTCCTAAAATATTCTGCAACCTCAATCATAGAACCTCACTAGTCAAAAAGCTCACTTAATTCCAAAAATATTTTTCTTCTCAATTTTTGATAGTAGACTGGCCCTGAGACACTCCCGCAATCTCAATACTGACATGATTGGCCTTGAGACACTAAGTCAACCGAACTCTTGCAATCACACCACCTCTCACCATGAATCTTAATAATCAATTAATCATATCTCAAATTAATAAATTTATGGCTTAGCATCTAATGTACTATTATACAACAGCCCTAATGTAACACAATAGGTGGCATGTTCTACAACTATCCTCTAAATAATATTTTATAAATAAAATAATAAAATAATATATCAAATATGAACAACATTCAATTTTATACAAATAAATATTCAATTTAATATAAATGCAAACATAGCATAAAGAAATTCATATTTATCAAAATGTTTTTACATGCAATGCATACATATAATAATAACTCACAGTTCGAGTGCGCTCCTCTATTCTGGTTTGGCTAGCCCAGTCCGGTAGGCCTGGCTCACGATGCAACTAAGGAAAAATAATAATGATAATGATATTAGAATTAAATTCCTAATTTTTATAGATCTAGAATTTCTAAAGAAAAACTTGATTTGGGACACGACTTGACTAAAACTTAAAATTTAGGATAATCCCAATGTCACATTTATGAGAAATCTATCAAAAATTTGATAGAGTCTCCTTTGTAAAATTGAAATCCCTTTACAAAAGTAAAGTTGACTATACACACAAACACACTTTAAAATATTCACAAAGTTCAATTTCTTAGGTTAGGCCCCTAAACTACAATTATTGCCCAACCGAGAACCTACACAATCCATAATAATAAAATAATATAAATTCCAATAATTAAAAAAATAAAAAAATCATTTAAATATCATAAATCAATTTATTTACATAATAAAAGTATAAAAGATATTTATTTCCAAAATAAATAATAAATTTCTAATTTGTAACTAAATTATATTAATAAAATCCATTCTTTTAATAGGCCATCTCAAAGAAATGTTCTAAGAGAAAGCCAAAATCGAAAGGTTCAATACCATTAGGGTATTGCTCTCCGACAAGTTGACTACTAGGGGGTCTGTCAATCCTCATGTTCTTAAGATGAAGGGTCATCTTGAACACTTGGACCAACTTGGTCTCAAGACTGAACAAGAATTGGCTATTGATATCATTCTCTAATCTTTGCCTAAAGCTTATAATGGTTTCATCATGAATTTCAATATGTATAGTATGGACAAAACTATTTTAAAGTTGCATGGGATGCTTAAAACTACTAAAAAGAATATCAAGAATACCACAAAGGATGTTCTAATAGTTGATAAGGGAAAGGGTATGCAAAAGGTTGGAAAGGGCAAGCCCAAGGCTCTTAAAGGCTTTTAGAAGCCAAAGCCCAAGTCTAAAGCTGAAACCCAAGCCAAGCCACAAAAGGAGGGAATATCCTTTTTTTTCAATAAGCTAAATCATTGGAAAAGAAATTGCAAGCTATATATGAATGATCTGAATAAGAATAAGGGTAGTATGACTACCTCTTCAGGTATTCATATTATAGAAATTAATTTATCTACTTCTGATTCTTGGGTATTAGATTCTGGGTTAGGATCTCACATTTATACTAATGTGTAAGGTTTAAAAAGGAGTAAATCATTGGCTAGAGGTGAAGTGGACCTATGAGTTGACAATGGAGCAAAAATTACTGCTTTAGCTATAAGGAATTATGAGTTAACTTTGTCTAGTGGACTTATTTGAAATTTGAAAATTTATTATTATGTGCCTACTATGTGTAGGAATATTATTTATGTTTCTTATTTCGACACGAAAGGTTTGAATTTATTAGCAGGAATAATAAATGCAATATTTATCATGATAACATTTTCTATGTATATGTTCCACTCACTAATGGTCTCTAATGAAAGGTCAATCTATAACATTGATACAAAGAAGTTTAAATCTAATGATCTAAACATTACCTATCTTTGGCATTGTCGTTTAGGCCACATAAATGAGAAATGCATTTCAAAGTTACACCAATATGGGCTTTTAAATTTATTTGATTATGAATTATTTGAAACATGTGAATCTTGTTTACTATGAAAAATGACTAAAACACTTTTTATTGAATAAAGTGAGAGGGCTAATGACTTATAGGGCCTTATACATTTAAATGTATATGGACCATTAAGCTTAACTACTAGAGGAGGTTTCCAATACTTCATCACTTTTGCAGATGATTTCAATAGATATTGCTATGTCTATCTAATAAAATATAAATCTGAATTTTTTAAAAAGTTCAAAATTTTTAAGAATAAAGTACAAAATCAACTTAGTAAAAATATTAAAACACTAAGATTTGATTGAGGTGGTGAATATTTAAGCTAAGAATTTATAGATCATCTTAGAGATTATAGGATCATTTTCAATTAACTCCTCTAGGCACATCCTAATGGAATAATGTGTCCGAATGGAGAAACCAGACTTTATTGGATATGGTTTGATCAATGATGAGTCAGTTTGATCTTCCAATCTCTTTTTAGGGATATGCTTTAGAAACTATTGCATTCATTTTGAATAGAGTTCCATCAAAGGTAGTTGAAAAGACACCATATGAGATGTGGACCGAAAAAACTCTAATTTATCTTTTCTTAAGATTTAGGGATGTGAAGCTTATGTCAACCATCAAATCTCAGATAAACTAGTACCTAAATCTAATAAATGCCCTTTATGGGATATCCAAAAGAAACTAAAAGATATTACTTCTACATTGCTTTTGAGAACAACGTGTTTGTTGCTCAGAATGTGTATTTTTGGAAAGAGAATTTATTTTTAAAAGAACTAGTATGAGCATAGTGTAACTTAAAGAAATTCCATACCCACAAAATAGGATTATACTAAGTATGGAACTGCAGCTGGATCAACAAGTAATTGTTAAACCTACAAAAGTACTAGAAGGCCCAAGGAGGTTTGATAGGACATGTCAAATCCCTATAAGATATGGATTTCTCATAACTAATGATAATGATGTGTTGATTATGGATCAAAGTGAGCCCACATCTTATCAAGAGGCCATAAATAGTCCGACCTCTAAGAAATGGTTGGAAGCCATAAAATCAAAAATATAATCCATGTATAATAATCAAGTATAGACCTTGATTGACCCAACTGATGGCTTAAAAAATATTGGATGCAAATGGGTTTTTAAAAAGAAAATTGACATGAATGGCAATATGCATACCTTTAAGGCAAGACTTATTTCAAAGGGTTTCAAATAAACAAATGGTACAGACTATGATGAAACTTTTTCACTAGTTGCTATACTGAAAACTATTTGTATTCTCCTTACTGTAGATGCATACTATGATTATGAGATATGGAAAATGGATGTCAAAACAACATTTCTTAATGGAAACTTACTTAAGGATGTGTACATGACATAACCATGGGGTTTTGTCAATCCTGAGAATTTTGAAAAGGAATACAAGCTTCAAAGGTCCATTTATGGATTAAAGCAAGCATCTTAGTATTGGAATCTTCATTTTAATGAAGCAATTAAATCATTTGGCTTCATTAAGAATAAAAATGAACCTTATGTCTATAAGAAGGTTAATGGAAGCGCAATTATGTTTTTAGTTCTGTATGTTGATGACATACTACTCATTAGAAATAATATTCCTATTTTACAAAATGTTAAATCTAAAAGGCTAATTAGCCTAAGTCAGAGCACTTATATTGATAAGGTATTAAACTAGTTCAACATGCAAGACTTTAAGAGAGGATTCTTGCCAATGTCATATGGCATTAATCTCAGCAAGACTCAGTGCCCTATAACACAAGATGAGTGAGATCGCATGAGTAAGATTCCATATGTTTTCGCGATTGGATCTATCATGTATGCAATGTTATGTACTCGACCTGATGTCTCATATGCCTTAAGAACAATAAGCAGATTTAGTCAAACCCAGGTAAATGTCATTAGATAGCAGTTAAAAATATCCTTAAGTACTTAAGAATAACTAAAGATAAATTTTTACTATATGGTGGTAAGGAAGATAAGGTAGTTATAAATGGTTACACGAGTGCCAGTTTTCAAACTGACAAGGATGATTTTTTTATCATAGTTAGGTTATGTGTTTTGTTTGAATGGAGGTGCAGTGAGCTAGAGCATTATAAGCAAGACTCTGTTACTGATTCTACAGCAAAAGTTGAGTATATAGCTGCTTCAGAAGTAGCTAAGGAGGCTATTTGGATTAAGAAGTTCATAACTGGACTGGGTGTTGTTCCTATTATATATGATCCAGTGAACTTGTATTATGACAATAATGGAGCTATAGCTCAAGCTAAAGAGCCCAAATCACTTCAGAGATCCAAACACATACTCAGGCATTATCATCTCATTCGAGAAATCATTGAGAGAGGAGACATGAAGATATACAGAGTACCTATAAATGATAATTTTGCTGATCCACAACCTAAGCATGAGAGTCGTACTAAGTCCATAGGTATTAGTTTTAATATAGATTGGGCCTAGTGCAAGTGGGAGATTGTTAGCGATATACACTAGTTCAATCATGTATGAACATGTTTTAACTTTATCATTTTATTAATTAAGAGGCATTTTTATTTTTATTTTTATTTTTTATTGTGATAATTACTTGAATAGTCAATTCTTCTTAAGGTCATCAAGTATGTGACTTGATAAAAAAACCCTTAAATTAAATATGAGTTCTATTCAAATTATCCCTAATCATTATAATATATGAAGGCTAGAATGACATTGATTGATGATTATGTTTTACTAATAATGAATATAAGATATTAAGTCAACTCATATGTACTTATTTGAAAAGTAATATATTGGATTGGCCCATCATGAGAATACTATATAGATAATTGTCGTAAGTAATTCTCATCATAGTAATATTAATTTGGACCTCTAACCTTAAAATTACCATGGATTTCTACATAACTATTTTGTATTTTGACACAATCTAACATTATCTTTAACCGGATGATAAAATAGATTGTTTTTGGATATAAAATAAGTTATGTGAGGAATGTGAGTGATTGAGAAAGAATTTATCTGTCATTTAATTTGAGTAAGATATCTATGAGCCTTTTAATAAGATAAACTGAGCAAAATGTATGGACATTCGAAAAAGAATTGATAAACAGTTATCATTTTTAGTCTACTTTGGTTGAAAAACTAAAAGATAACATAACAGAATGAATAAAACCCCACTCCATGGAATCAAAGGCTTTGTGGATGTCAACCTTAAGAGCCATTTTCCCTCTAAAACATTTGAAATTAAGAAGATTAAAACACTCAGAAGCTGCCACTATACAATCCTTAATATGTCTCCCCTTGATAAAGCCAAATTGAGAAGGGAAAAGAAGCTTAAGAGCCAATAAAGAAAGACAATTAGCAATAATCTTCATAATAACTTTAAAGAGAAAATTACTTAAAGTTATTGGACAAAATAAATATAAATTAGTTAACATGAAATATTTATAAAGTATATTTAGTACTTATGCACCAAGGTTAAGTAATTTAATGATTTCACTCTTTTCAAGGCATGTATAAGAATGAAAGATTTATTTGTGTCAAACTAATAAATAAATATTAAAAATAATTAAAAATAAAGTTTTTTCCATAAAATATGTAGAGAAAAAGTTAGCACAAAACGTATTAGTATAAGACAAATAATGTGTATTTGGCTGAACCGACTTATCTAGAGCAATATCTAGGACTGGTTTGTTTAATCAACAACTTGAGGCTGCATGGCCAATGGAATGGCAAGAATTACAAAATAGCGAAAGGTTTTCGAAGACAACATCAATATCAAAGACAGACTCATTACAATCAACCAAAATACATCAACCAAAATTCTTGCAAAGTGTCCAAAGTCTCCCTCAATTTTCACTTTGTCAATACAAATTGAAGTTCCTATTTGATGAGCAATGTCACTTAGAATCTATGTATCCTACAATTCCCAAGGAAGACAATATAGTCGAATCCATAACTGAGTAGTAGTGGTCTTTTCTTTAAAAGTATCAAAACCTGGCACCCACTTTTGAAGACGTAGAATTCCAGGTTTAAGAAGAAGCGAACCTCTTCCCCAAATCACATCTCTGTCAGAAGCAGAAGAAAGCAATATATGATAATAACCACACCCTAGCGAAATCAATCGCCAATGAGATTTTGAACTACAGATGATGCCAACCTTTCCTTCAGCTTAATCAGTTGCCAAGGAGTTTCGCCTCTAAACAAAACAATCTGTCCAATCAAGGAAAATTGACACATAGCTAAGCGCCACTGATAAATGTCGTTATTGATTTTTATTGCATGGTAGGAACCTGGTTTATGAATGTTCTGAGGAGTAACGTATGTAGAAGGTTCATTCGCAACAACAGATGCAAAAAATTTTGATAAGGCTGGGCGTGAACTAGTTTCCTAACTGAAAACCTCCTTTACAGGCAATTCAGGATGTACTTGTGGAATAAGAAAATCCTTAGTAGAAAAAAGAGCAGAACGCCTTATGTAAATGTCCGTCAGAGTAGATGAACGACGACAATTATGATCGTCGGAGTCGGAGGTTTTGTCAGGTGGCATGGAGCCGCAGAGAGAAAACCTTAAAAAATCATTATATTTATTTTTATTCATAAATATTTGATAGTTATGTGAATATCGGCCATGTTAATGTTCATGTACCACACCGTATAATATGATAATCATATTCATAAACATAATTTGATCATCGCTATGCATGAGAAATAATATAAAATTTTTAGAGATTTCACTTAAAAAGTTATATGAAAATAATTAAATCATAAATATTAAAATGATAATTGCATTATAAAAATAATAGTAACATCATAATAAGAGTGAAGCAACACACTAGATAAAATTTTAGTATAGTAAAAATATATAAGTAGTCTAGCACAATCAACTAAATTACAATTCCAAAATAGTTAGAGGTGATCATATCAATTTTTATATTTCGCACGATTTTAAAATATTTTTCAACAGACATTTAAATTTAAATTTTTATTAATCATAAAAATTTAAAAGATGAAAAATATAAATATTATAAATAATCATAAAGGAAATTTTTGTTCATACTAAAAATACTTATTTTATATATTATTTTTTAATTCACATATAAGCTAAATATTTTAATTTAATTTTTAAATTAATTTCATTACAAATAATATTTATTACAAATTTATAAATTTATTTTAATTAAATTATAAATAAATAATATTACCCTTCCAAATACAATATTATTTTTTATACTATTCTATAATGATATTATATGTTTACTTTTTCCATATAGGGATCCTTATTATAAATATGTGAATATGTTAAAATAATTATTCTTATATTAGTATTCATTTTTATAGTAACTCTTAAAATATAATATATGTTGTATATGAATTATTATTAATATTACATATTATTTTGTATTGATAATTTATTCTATTCATATTATAATAATTTGTATATTTTATAATTAAAAAATTAAAAAAATTATATATTTAATAAGTATTTTAACCATGTGTATTACACTAGTAAAATTTGAAAGAATGATAAAAGTTTGTCTGAACTATATACAAGAGAAAACTAATAAATGCGTCAGTGATATAGAAAAAAGGTAAACGATAGATACAGTATTATTTAAAAGGTTAATTTTACGTATAAAATATGAAAATAAAATAATTATTTCAAATAAAATTATTAATACAATGTTTAAAACATTAATAAGTTCATGAAGATAAATAAAGGGTTCAATGAAAACATTATTATTTTCATTGTATATTAATATATATAGATATATATTATTATAAATAACTAAAACGATATAATTTTGTTCAAAATTACGTTATTTTAATTAAATAAGAGATCTCAAATCAAATCGATATATTATAAAAAATTTCATATCAAATGGTAATTTTACAAATAAAAACAAGGGAAATTAAGTCATTTTTATTATAAACATAGTTAGATTTTTAATTAATTAATTAATTAAATTATAATTTTGTTGCATAACTATTTTTAATTAAAAGATAGTATTTTTTTAATTTCACAAATTTTAATTTTTTTTTATGATTGATTAATTTTTAATGTTTAAATTATTTTTCAATAATGATGAAATATTTATAATTTTTTACTGTTAATATTATTTCAAAAAATTAATTCTTACATTAGTACTATTGAAAACCTAATTCACATTACTTTTCAAAATCAGGCAAGCTTATATATATAAATACATACACACACATATGAGGATAATATTTTTGTTTAGAAATAAAAACTTCTCGTTTTTTGTTTTACGAATAAATGTTTTTTTTTTTTTTTTGCCAATTATAAAAACCAAAATAGGAAGCAAGCATGCATAGGTTCATGCAAAATTTATTGTTGAATATAAAATCCAACATATTTGAGTATTATTTTATTCATATTGTAAATACTTGAATTATTAATTATTAATATTAAATATGAATTATTAAGTTTAAATATTATTTTATTTAATTAGTGTTAATTAAGTAATTTATAAGTGTTTTAATAAATTATTAACATTTAGGAGTGTTTTAATAAAAAAAATTGATTATTAGAGTATTTTATATATATATTATATCTTATGAAGAGAGTAGATAATTTTATTTAAAAATAATAAAAGTTATATTTTATATTTTATATTTTTTTGAAAAAGTCAGGATCAATTTTTTTTGTCCCCACTCTTTCTTTTCTTCTTCTCTTTCTTTTCTTTCCTTTTCTTCTTTCTTTCTCTCTCTTCTTCCTACACCACCCACCACCACCACTATCGGCATCAACCGCTGCCACCTTAGCCTCACCGTCGCCATGCCAAACTGCTGGCATCCTCTCTCTCTTCCTTCCATCGTCGACCACCACCTCTCTCTCCCCCTCTTGGTCTCATTGTTGTCGATGAGGAGAAGAGCACACCGACACTGCCTCCAACCACCCCAAGGCTCGCTGTCGGTCTCAAATTGATCCTCATCCTCTAGGCTTCAAAAGCCCTCCATCAGTTTTGGTTTCCAACTCCGGTAAGCCCTTCAATTTTAAGTAATTCAAACTTAGATCATTTTAGTTTAAGGTAAATTACAATTGCCCCATGTGGTTTGGCCAAACTAACTACTTCATCTATACATTTGTAAAAGTTAATTAAATACCCCCTGACATTTGATTATGTCACCTATTTCCCTCATTCATTAAAATTTTTAAGAATATTCTGTCAGTCAAAAGCATAAATAATGATGAAAATGTCAATATTTATATAAATGGGCAAAAAAGTCATTTCAACTCTACTTAACAGTGTCTTTTGAAGAAATCTAATGGAGGGGGCAAATAGTTCATGGTGTCAAATGTTAGGGAGTATTTAATTGACTTTTACAAAAGTATGGACGAAATAGTTAGTTTGACCAAACCTGAGGGGGGTAATATTAATTTACCCTTTAGTTTATTTGTTAAATTGAGCTTCAATTAGGTTGATTCAGGTATAATTGAGTTTATATTATTGAAATTGAGGTTGGGAGCTTTCTTTTAATATATGGTTTGCAATTTTTCGAGAAGGTTGAAGTTTGGGTCACTATTCCAGGTCTCAATTACTGTTCATGGCACTGTTTCAAACCCGGGATGTGTATATATTTTTATTAAATTCTATAAATTATGTAGATTAAACCTTGTGAAGGAAGTTTTGTGAGATTAGTTTTAAAATTTAAGATATAAATTTTTAAAGTTTATGTATTACTATGTATTTTTGGAAAATTATTAGAAATTGGTGAATTGTTTAATTTTAATTGGATTTATTGTTAATTATTCTATTTTAGATAGATATTTAAATAATAAAATTATAAAAATAATTTTTATAATTCATTTTCAATTATTAATTAACTAGTAATAATTTTAGAAAAATAAATAAATAATGAATTTATTTATTATTTTAAAACTTAAATGAATCATTCATTATAATTTTTATGAATTATTTAAGTAATTTAAATAGCTATTTATAATTTGTGCTAACTTAGTAGTAAAAATGGAAAATAGATTTCATTAACGAGATTTTGTTATAAATTAGAAATTTTATTAATTACTTGAAAATAAATTTCCCTTATATTTTTATTTTATATAAATAAATTAATTTGCATTAGTTAACTAAATTCTTATGAATTATTAGTAATTTGAGATAAATTATATATATATATATTGTGAATTGTGGTTCTCGGTTGGGCTTAAGTGTAATATGGTGCCCAACTTGAGTTGTTGAGTTGTGAGACTTTTAGGAGTGCTATTTTTACGCAGGAACAACTCTACTTCGGTAGAGAGATGTCCGTTTTACAGAGGAGACTTTACCAAATTTTAAGTAGATTTTTTGTAAAACGTGACATCGGTATGTGTTAATTCTGAGTCTGTATAGCATTGTGTCTTAGATCGAGTCAACCTCATCATCTCATAATTTTATTAAATTTTGACAATTTTATCAATTTATTTATATTAGCATATTTTAAATAAATAGTATTTATTTTAGAGAATTCTAGGACCAGAGCTATAGCATTTGGATAGCAAAGGGCGCGTCGCCTAACACACTCAACCTGTGAGTTGATTTTATAGAATATGTGTTGCGATAATTTTGATTATATTTTCATATGATTTCAATAATAACCAAATGATTATATGAATTATTTATGAATTTATTTATATTGCTACATGCATGATTATTTCTTTATTTATCATGAATAGTAATTGAAGAATGCTTTTATGAAATTTATTTTATTCCGCTTTATTTGTTTATTTTATTTTATTTTATTTATTATGATTTAAATAATTTAAAAATAATGGTGGAACGTGCTATCTGGTGGGTGTCATTAGGACTACGTGCACATCAGTAATAATTATTTATATGACCATTGATTAATTTGTGAGCCCTGATTAAGCTTTGCTCTCTGGGCAAGATTTGTGAAAATGTGAGCCCTTGTTGAGTTTTGTTTTCTAGGGAGATTTGTGGTTATTGTTGAGCTTACTCTATGGGCAGAGGTATGATACTGGTTAGATCTTGGTCAAGCATGCTCTTTGAGCGCCAGTGATCATTTAGAATAACAGACCAACTGTGGCTAGACTTTTGTCGAGCTTGCTCTTTGAAACCGACAGTCAATTGGAATAAATGAGTCAAGTGATTATTAGAATTTGATGATCCAGGTGTTCTACCATATTTGCCGCTAAAATAATAAATTTATATGATTTTATACTAGAGTTTTATATTAAAGTAAATGATTTTTAGTATTTATATTTATATTTGTTTTATCTCATTTTATTTTTATTTTCAATATAAATATAAATATAAATACTAAAAATCATTTACTTTAATATAAAACTCTAGTACAAAATCATATAAATTTATTATTTTAGCGGCAAATTTGGTAGAACTGTTTTTAAATCAACATACATTTTATAAAATTGATTCACTCAGTGAGGTCTGATTCCCCTCAATTTATTTTTTTAGGACCTCACAATCTACCTAGTCTTGGTCGTTGTTTACGCCGGATTTCTTCTTCATCGGCTACATTATGTATGTCTATTTTATTTGAACACTATGTAATCGAATTTTAGATACCTAAGTAGTTAATTATGAAACTTGTGCTATTGATGTTATGGATTTGTATTGTATTGAAATATTGTTGTAATAGAGTAATGACTTATATATTTGATATTAATGATTTTATTCTTGGTATTATTATTAAGTGATTGTTATTTATTTGCGAAAATTTTTAAAATTTATTACGGGTTTTGATTACATTTTTTCACTTTTCATTTCTTAGTGTCAGTTACGTACCTTTGAATTTAGGTCATGACATATATATTGTATTATTTTATATTTTATTTATGGTAATACATACTAATAAAAATTTTGATAAAATTGTAGATAAAATTTAGGAAACAAGAATGTTGTACTAAAATTCTCAGTTTTTAAAATTTTTTTTGATCTAATATGTTAAAGGATATAACATTTAACATTAATTAATATGTGCCTAATATTTTTGGCACAGTTTGTGCCAAAAAGATTTTCTCTTCTCTTAATGGCTATGATCTACTTATTGTTTAACAAAATTCAAATTTTATTAGATTCTCATTAATACAATTTGTTTATTGTCTTCATGGCTCTGATCTACTTATTGTTTAACAAAATTCAAAATTCAAATTTTATTAGATTCTCACTAAATCTAAACAGAAGCATAAATTCGATAAAAATGTGATATCTTTAATAAAGGGTAATAAAAATGTAGATAGTGATAAAGATTCGCCTGTCCTCTATCGTCCCTACTGCATCTCTTTTTTCTCTCTCTTTTGCATTTTCCTTGGTGTATTTGCATTTATACTTGTTTTTATGATTTTATTTCTAAATAAAAATACATTTGAGTTTTTTTTTCCATTCAATTATTGAATATTTTATGTTTTTGTAGTTGCTTTTTTTTCTTCTTCTATAGCTTTTGATCTAATTAAGGATTTTTAGTTTTGATGGACTTTTTTTTTTTTTTAAATAGCTATTTAGAATTTGTTCATAAATGATAATGACAGAAGACAATAGTTATTGTTTAACAACAAAGTAAATATTAGTTATATTGAAAATAAAGTACATAAATTAATGTATAATTGTTGGAATCAACTGGTATAGAGTAGTTATTATTTAAATTACATTTTGCATTGAAATTTTAGTGTATATAATTGTATTTAATCAGTGGTTGAGAGATTTTTGTCATTCTTGTGATCCTATTTAGATTGAACTGGGTTAAATAGAGTTTAGTAAATTTTTATACTGGTAATTTTTACCAAAAAAAGCAGAAGTACATAAGTTTGTAAAGAAGTAACTAATTGATCATTTCTTTTTAAAGATGTTTTAAAATGGAGGATTCGAAATTCTATTGTTGTCAACTTATAAAATTTATTTTCATTTGATTTTAAAAATAATTATCTTTTACAGTAAAATTCATCAAAATTTAAATTATATAAAATAAAGTACAAAATTTAAATTGTATTGTTGTTGAATCCATCAGTAGGTAGGTCAACCAAATAAAGAAAAAAAAATTCTCTAATGATTAATTTAAAATTATCTAAACACTTTAACCAAAAACCTATTTAAACATTTTCAAATTTAATTTTCTTTTTTAGTAAATTGGGAGGTCATATGATTTTAGTATCAATGAATACACAACAGGGGGCAACTCTCTCCTTTTAAATCGATGCTGGCACGAATCGAACTTTACATCTTATAATGCCTTTAGAGAGAAATTACTACGTAACTACTTTTTCGCCATTTTAAAATTTAATTTTAACTTTAGAAAAGAGATAAAAAGTTACATATACTTTAACCACTCCTATAAATAAATATATAAGATTATAGTACAGAAGATGAAATAAAAATTCAAATTGAATCTATAAAAGGAACATGATAACTTATTTCTGGAACTCCTAAGATGGCAACCTTGCAAATGATTAATGAAGGGCAAGGTGAGAGGTGAGGAGGATCCCCATAAACCCTCTGATGTCTAAGTTATAGACTATAAAGAAAGAGTCTTAGAAAGATAAAGAGAGCAAGGAGTGTGAGATAATAGAATAAATAAGAATGAGGGATATGAGGTCCTATTATAGGGCTAGTGATGCTCAAACCTGAGAAAAATAGGATTCCTCTTTGATGAGAGTCCTATGCATACTGGAAGAGTGTTTCTTCCTATCTAGGAGTCTCCTTAATTAAGAATATTTTTCTATTATTTTAGGTGTCCTTCTACAAACAACCCTATTTAGGAAAATAAAAATCTTAGTTAAATAGGAATATGTATATAGGGTATCAAGAGTCCCCCCGAAAGTATGTTCGGATATGTATATCTAATGTATCTATGTCTGTAAGCATTGAAACATCATTCTTTTATCTAGAGAGATACTGCTTGAATCATTGCATCTAATATGGAAGTGTGAGTTGAGGTGGCCAACCTCAGTCATAGGAAAAGATGAAGCTCAGTGCCGAGTCTTAAAATCATTGTATAAGAACATCGTTGAAGTGTCAGTTGGAGTTGAGAGTAAATAACCTATAATAAAAATGCTTGGTGTAAGGGATTAACCCACCAGTGTGGAGACAACTTGGCAGAACCAGTTGTCATGAGATTTTTAATGCTCAGTGCATTAAAAGCGTGGCCCAAGTGTCGTATAGTCTCGGTGCATTAAAAACGCCACCTGAGTGTCAAACCTTAATACTATTGAAGCAACCTGAGGGTGCTAGCTTTAGTCACTAGACTTGGAAGCTCGAGATTTAGATGCTTAGTACTATGACTCGAGGCTCACATGCTTAGAAACTCAGTACTATCGAAGCGAACTGAGGGTGCCAATTTCAGTCAGTAGACTTAAATGCTCAAGACTTAAATGCTCGATGCTATGACTCGAGGCTTACATGCTTGGAACCTTAGTACTATTAAAGTGACCTGACGGTGCCAACTTTAGTCACTGGACTTAGATGCTCGAGGCTTAGATTTTTGGTACTGTGACTCAAGGCTTACATGCTCGGAACCTCAATATTATCGAAGTAACCTGAGGGTGCTAGCTTCAGTCACTGGAATAAGAATCTCAGTACATTAGAAGCGTAGCCTAAGTGTTAGTGGAGGAGATAGCTGGTAGCGAGAGGAGCAGGATTATCAACCGCCCTATCTTTTCATTTTCTTTTGAATTTTAAATTATGTAACTATCACGTTTGTTCGCGTGTTAAAAAATAAGATGGTTTCAGCTGCCATAATAATAATTGCTTGATTAGTGGGCTTTTCTCTCACCTATAATTACCTTTGTTGCTATGAGAGAGATAAAAATGTTTATGAGGGCAATGATGGTCATTCCAGAACCTTCCGATGTGCTTTAAATAAATCAAAACCATTTGTTTGTTACACTTTTTTCTTTTCTTACTGTCTTCTTTTCTTGCTAAGTTTTCTCTCGCGTGTTCTAGAGCCTTCTTCAGTAAACTTGCATCCTTCTTTTCCAGGTGAAAATTCTTCTCTCCTTCATATTCTTTTTTTTATTGAATAAGATCCATGGCTTCATGAAGGCAAGTTAGCTATGACTTGTTTGCCTCTAGGATAAATGAGGATTTGCTAAAATGGTACCAGAGATATTTAGCATTCCATCAAACTTCGCTCTGCACACTATGGATAAGAACTTTAAAGCCCATACCCCCATATTGGATTTTGATAGATTAGTTGTATACTTTGATTAATTAAAGAGGGGATTGAAGTTCCCCTTAAATCCCTTTGTTAGGAGTTTTCTTAATAGATACAACATAGCTCCTGGGCAACTCCATCCTAATAGCTACCAGATCTTAATCGATTTTATAGAATTGATGCACGAGGAAGGTAGAGAGCTGAATCTAAATGTCCTACAATATCTATATAGCCTGAATAAGAAAAAGGGAGAGCTGATGTTCTTTCTATCAGCTATTTCGAATAATAGCCTCTTCGTAAAGCTTCCAAAGCTCTATAAGAAGTGGAGGCATAGATTTTCCATTGTTAAAAATTTATTGGACTTCGTCCACATCCAGTGGATATGGTCTGATGACTGCCATAAGGTGAAGCATCCCTTAAGGCTATCCGATAAGGATACAGAGATGGTCATAAGG
Source organism: Mallotus nudiflorus (assembly GCA_947683625.1). NCBI lineage: Eukaryota > Viridiplantae > Streptophyta > Magnoliopsida > Malpighiales > Euphorbiaceae > Mallotus > Mallotus nudiflorus. The sequence continues at coordinate 700,013 of CANTUR010000213.1, read as the reverse complement.
CTTTATCTTCATGGTGCAGTTGACACAAAATCTATCGATAATTTATCTAAGAGATAACTTCAAAGAGTTTGTCTTGATCGCATACAACTCAGTGGTAAGTTCTAAGATTTGGAAGGTATCACTCTGACTTCTATTTTTTCTTCTTTATTTGTATATGGCTGACTTTTTTTACCTTTACGAACGAGATTTAACTTGTAGATGACAAGCTACTAACTTAGGAGGATGTGCTGATCTTTTCTCTTATATCTAAGCCTTTTGATCTCGAGGTCCCACCTAAAGTTGCACCCAGCCAGAAAGGAAAATTTATGGCTAAATCTTCTCAAGTGGAGAAGTCTGAAGGTTAAAGGAAATAACCTTGAATGAGGACTTAAGAGTTATGCGAGGAGGTATTCATAAAGTGCCTAAAGCTATTAAATGGGCCCTAAACAAGGACTTGGATGTTGAAGAGTTATGTAAGGAGGTATTCTTAAAGCGCCCAAAGCTAATCGGGTGTCCGAACATAAGGTCTTAGATCTTGAAAAAGATAAAGCCTCTGACTATCCTAAATTCTTAAGTGAAAGACTAATATATCGAGTCTCTATAGCTTCCTAAAGATATATAATGTTGGATGGATATGGATAAAGAGGAGTTATATAACTCCCTGATCGGGCACTTGCTAAAGGAAATTTTTTTCCACTTTTCTCACTTTGTGCTTATGTGTACCCAAGTTGATAATGTTTTTCTTTCCTTTCAGATGACTCAAGCTTTAATGCTGGCAAAGGATAACTATTATTACCTTAAGAGTCAGTATATCCTGAAGGAGATAAAGGTTGGCACCATAGCTATCGATTTTAAGAAGAAACTGGAGAAGGCAAAGGCAATACTGAACTTTGCCAAACCAAGCATACTGAGGCGAGATCTGAAGCTAAGGTAAGCCAGTAGAGGGTGGAGGAGTTAAAGCACAATCAAGTTTAACTTACAATAAAAATTAAAAGGCAGGATTCCAAAATTGCGACTTTGGAGAAGAAACTTGCTAAAGCTGAGAAATCCCGTGAGAATGATAAGAGAAGCTACTAGAACATGGTCGTGGGGTTTCTTAAAGCTTACAAGTCTGAATGTTAAAGAGTCTTACTCACCCAACATCTAAATTTGGACTTCACAGACTTGGATAAAATAACTCTTACTGATCTAGCTAGGATTGCTATCGAAGAAGATGCTCAGAGTAAGACTTCTACCAAGCAGTCAAAGAATCATAAGAAATCAACCAGGTCTACAACTGATAAATAATCTTCTAAGCAACTAAAGGATTTGAGACCTGCCAGGGAGATTTCTACTAGTGTTGTCTTCGTTGGACCCGATCCAACCTTTATGTCTGAGTCTCCTTATGTGAGTCTTCCTTCCTCTGAATCTCCCAATACTCAATTGTAAACTACTTTAGTCGATATTTTTCTTTTTATTTTATGGAATACTATGTAATACAACATTTTTAATGATAAATAAAGTATTTATTTTTCAGAACTTCTGAGTACATCTATTGATAATATTTTCGGAGGTTATTTAAGTTCCAATATTGTTGTAACTTTTTTCCCGGTCTATCCTTGATCTTGTACAGCCCTTTAGTTATTTTCTTAGTGACTTGATAAGGACCTTCCTAATTAGGTCTGAGTTTGCCTATGTCAGAGTTACCCTTGCCAATGTCAGCCTTTCTAAGTACCCAGTCTCCAACTTTAAAGTATTTTAGCTAGATGTGTTGATTGTGATATTTTATGATCCTTTATTTTTAAGCTTTTACTATAATGGATGCCTGCTCTCTCCTCTTTTTAAGTAAGTCTAGACATATCTGAGCATTGATGTTGTTGACTTCTTGATCTAAATTCTCAGTGACCTGGTAACTTATTGATTTAATCTCCACTGGGATTATAGCATGCATCCCATAATTTATTCTGAAGGAGGTCTCTATAATGGAAGTTCTAGGTGTAGTTCTATAGGCCCAGACAATGATGTTGAGTTCATTGACCTAGTTCCCCTTCTTCTCATCTAGTCTTTTCTTTAGCCCTTATGTGATGATCCTGTTGGTGACTTCCATCTGGCCATTTATTTATGGTTGAGCTACTAAGGTAAACTTAAGTTTTATTCTGAGATCTAAACAGAATTTTCTAAATTTCTCATTATTAAACTACTTCCTATTAACTATTATTAAGGTGGGTGGTATTCTAAATCTATAAATGACTTCTTTCATGAAAAAGTGTTGGATTCAGGCCTCAGTGATGGTTGGTGCAACTTCAACTTTTATCCATTTGGTGAAATGGTCTATGGCCATGATCAAGAACTTTTTTTAGGAGGTTGAGGTAGGAAATGAACCCAGGATGTCCATCCCCCATACTACAAAAGGCCAAGGACTCCCTATTGGATGATAAGAATCTAAGGCGGGTAAATTGTTAACATTTGTGGCATTCTTGAGTTAGTTTTTTAGCATCTCAAGACATGGTAGACTAATAATATCCCTAGAGCAATGCCTTTTTTATTAATGAATGGTGAGATTTATATGCTCTACATATTCCTTCATGGATTTCCCTAATCACGTAGTTTCCTTCTTCTAGTGATACACATTTAAACCATAGGTGTGAGAGGGACCTTATGTAGAGTTCTCCACGGTGAATGGATTAATGAGTGGCTTTTATTTTTAACTTTTAAACTTTTAACTTATCTTGCAGAAGTACCTTATGTTTGAGATATTGAACGATCAATTTCATCCATTTTGCTACTTCTTGAATGTCCATCATCTCTACTTCCTTGGTGCTTAGTTTTATTAATGCCTCAGTGAGCTTGAGTTCTTTAAATGTCTAATTATCTTCGGTTGCTAATTTGGCTAGCAAATCTACTTTTGATTTTTTGCTTTTGGGGATTTGGATGATTTTTTATTATCCCCTATCTTGCTCGAGCTTCTTTAGGAGTTATTTAACTTTCTTGACATATTTGGCAATTGTAAGCACCTAATTCAGGATGCAATTGTGTACAATTGAGACGTAAGCCCCTATGATGAAATTTATTCAAAAATTGAACTTGGTTGTCGATTTTCTAGACTTTAGGGACTAAATTGCAACATCTTTTTAAGATTTGATTACAAAGAAGTCAATTTTTCAGGGGTCTTTTGGTAATTAAAAAATTTAAGGTCGGCATTTAATGTCGATCGGCATTGCACAATGCTAATGCATAAAAGTCCTATTTTTTTATTTTTCATGTAATTTTTTTATTTTTTTATTGATTTTTTAAATGTTTTGATTGGTTGAAAATTCAATTTTATCTTTATTATTATCTGATAAGGTTTTTTTACGCGTTCAAAATGCGTAAGTTTTTGAAATAAAAAATAAACGCTATCATCATATGTATTCTGTTCCTCCAAAGGAGGAAGTCAGTACACAGGTAGACTCTACATTTAAAAGCAGAGTCTGCATGCATGTGTAAAGGGAGGATTTTGGAGACTCACAAAGAGATGGAGAGAAACTCACACGCAGAAAGAAAAAAACCAAAAACCCTAAAAATTTAGACGTGAAGAACACCTCGCTTGTCTTTCAAAAACCTTAATTTTGGATGTTGCCAATGTCTTTGAACGCAATCAAATCCCAGTCCAGAATCAACAACAATTCAATTTCAACGGTGAAAATCCTATTATGAGGGGCTAAAAAAGGCATTTGCACAGCATCATCACAGTGTTCTTTTTTTTATTCTTTTTTTCTTAATATTTTTTTTATTTTATTTTTGTTATTGATTTGAGTATTAAATTTCACTAATCTAATTTTTTGTTTTTTTTGTTTTGATGCTCAATTATGGATTGAGGAGGATACTGCTTGTGTTTAAATGAATAGAAGATCCATGGAATGCCATGAAATAATTTGTTCTGTTTTCTAGTAGTTATTAGGGTTTTAATTTTCATTTTGCCTTTATGTGTTCTGTGTAGTTATTTTAATTCATAAGTGTATAATTGTTTAATTTTAATTTTTATACGTAGTTTGTAATAGCCCCAGTAGTAGAAATAGTAAAAGATTTAATTTTTCACATTTAAAATCAATTAGTAATTAGGTTCAATTGGGTAAAAATTAATTAAAATTAATGGTGGCAGTAGCTTAAATTAGGATTTGCATGTAATTAATTTAGGATTTCTAGAAAATCACTATAATGTTTTTTTGATCCATTTTGTGTGTTTTATTTGTTTTGGGCTTATTTTTTTTATGTTTTTTTTATCCTTTTGGGTCCCAAGCCCACTTTTAGGTCTAACCCGCTTAATAAATAGGCTTAAAAATGATTTAGGGCTTTAAATAATTAAAATTAATTTAGGCCCATTAGGTTAATTAGATTTTAGGCCCGCTTAGTTAATTAAAACTTGTTTAGACTTAGCTCAGCCCACTTAATTTTATTTCTTTTAAAATAAATAGACCTAGACCCACATTTCACTTAAAATAAAACTAGGTTAGACTTAGGGCCACTAATTTAACTTTCCTTTAAAATTGAATAGACTTAAGCCCATTTCTTAGATAGACTTAAATAAATAGATCTAGGCTCACTAATTAATAAAAAATGTAGGCCCACCTTTAGTCCCTTTCTCACTTGTAAATAAAATGTAAATCTAGCTAACTTTTTAATAAAATTAACATAGTTTAGACTTAGGGACAACGCGATCTTGAGTGAATTTTTATGTGTAATTTTATTGGCTAAATTCCTAAGGTTAAATGGATGTCAAAATAGGGTTTAATAAAATTGCATGTAATTAGAGGATGAAATAATCATTTATAAAACTATTCTAAATAAACATGAGACTAAGAGAAGTTAGTATTCCATATCCAGAATCTCTTGGTTATGGTGCTAGCTTTCTTTTAGGAAATCGAGTACCACCTTTTCAATTTGTCCTAGTTATTACCCTAGGTGGTAACTCCTCATCTCCACGCCATGTCTTTATAATAGTGGTTAGTGTGTTCTCTAAGGCCCTGAGCCTAAACAGTGTCGCGGTTGCTAAAATCTTAGACGCGTGCTAAACGCCGCTGTCTACAACGATGCTTGGGTCTTTGATATGGAATGCTCCCGTGACTTGATTTACCACTATTTTTTAGTCAAAGTATATCTTAAAAAGCTTGGCTTTGACCTCAATGGCTAACTTCAAGCCTATGATGAGTGCATCATACTCAGCTACATTGTTAATGGCATTGTACTTTATCTAAACTGCATATCTGATAGTGACTTTATGTGGCCCTTTGAGAATGATTCCAACACTAGATCCTTGGATGGATAAGGCTTCATAAATATATAGCTTCCATTTTGGACATTCAGAAGGAGAAAAATCTTCTGCTATCATCTCTTGTATAAAGTCTGTCAGGGCCTGAGCCTTTATTTATTGCTAAGGTTCATAACTAATGTCGAATTCTTCGAGCAATATTGACCATTGAACTAGTCTTTCAGATGTTTTAAGTCTTTGTAAGATTTTTCTTAGAAGGAAGTTGGATCTTACAATGATTGAATGAGCTTGAAAATAATGCAAAGTTTCTAGGATGTGTGGACGACGACCATAGCTAACTTATCTAGTTTAGAATGCAAGATTTATGAACCTGTAAGTATTTTACTGATGTAGTTACTGAATTTTATTGATTTCCTTCTTCTTTTACTAGTATCGAGCAAATTGACTCCTAACCAATAAAGAGGTACAAGTACAGTGTTTCTTTGAGGATAGGCCTGTTGAGTAGAGGCGATGAGGATAAAAAAATTTTGATGCCTTCAAAAGTTGTTTGGCATTCTTCATTATGTACAAACTTTTTAGAACTTTTTAAGGCTCGGAATAGTGGTAGGCTTCGCTTAGCTGAGCATGAGATAAAATGCCTTAAGGCTGTTATTCTACCATTTAGCTTCTATAGCTCATTGATTGATGTCGGAGATTTCATTTTAAGAATGGCCTCTATCTTCTCCAGATTAGCTTTAATTCCTCTGTGGGATATCATAAATCCTAAGAATTTGCCTACTTTTACTTTGAAACTGCATTTCTCTAGATTTAGCTTGATCCATTATTAGTTCAGTATTCAAAGGATTTGGTCGAGGTCAGCAAAATGTTATTCTATATGTTGGCTCTTGACAATGATGTCATCCACATATACCTCTATGTTCTTTCTAATTTGATTTTGGAACACATAATTCATCAGCCTTTGATGAGTTACTCTTGCACTCTTCAGCCTAAAGGGCATAACTTTATAGCAATAAAGACCTTCATGGATGATGAATGACATAGTTTCCTGATCTTCTTTCTCATTGGTATCCAATGGTACCCTTATGCAGCATCCACAAAGCTATACAAATAGTAACTGGTAGTGAAGTCTACCAGTTGATGTATCATTGGCAATGAATAACTATCTTTAGGGCATATTTGGTTAAGGTTGGTATAATCCACACACATCTTGTATTTACCATTAGAATTTTTTACCAGCACCACGTTAGCTACCCATTCTAGGTGTGTTACTTCTTTAATGAATCCAGCTTCCAATAGCTTTTATGTTTCTTCAGTGATTACCTTTTGTATTTTATACGTGAAGGTCCTCTTTTTTTGAACAACTGTCTTTACTCCAAGTTTGATATTCATACTATATGAGGCAATTTAGGGATCTACTATAATGATCTCAGATGCTTGAGAAGCAAAGCTATATGAGTGTTTAATGAGGACCTTGCTTATTCCATGTTTAACTTCGCTATCAAGCTCATTACTGATCTAAACTGTCTTTCCTTCGACATTCTGTAAGGTCTAAACCTAGTCAACTGGCTTAGGTTTGGCTCTTTATTTCTCCATTTCTTAGGATTCTAGAGGGAATGCCTCCATCTGAGGTTTGACTGTCATCTAGTAGCATTGCCTGGTTATGTGCTGATCTTCATGAATTATTAAGATTTAACCTTCAATAGGAATCTTCATGGTCATATGCCAAATACTCATGACTGCATTAATCTTATCAAGTATTGGTCAGCCTTAATCGCTTTCACTTCTCTAGTATCTCAATCTCTAAATTCTAGACTCAGCTCTATTAATCTCATTGACTATATGGTTTCTCCATAAAAACTTGTAATGGGATTATGAATAGCTTTTAAATCAATAATAAAACCTCTCATTGCTTTGTAGGCATTCTAAGAGAGTGCATTGATAGCACTTCCATCATCAATCAATAATCTTTTCACTAGGTAATTATTAATGAAAGTGCTTACTATGAGTGCATCATTGTGAAGGTGTTGAACATGTTTTCCATCTTTTGGACTAAACATGATAGTCTACCTTTTTTCATAAGCAGACCTTTTTTCTCTGTGAGATCTCTTAGGCATCTTCTCCATGACTTCTCCTCCAATAATCATGTTAATAATGCTTATTGATTCATTTTGAGCTTTCTTTAGTTCTGGCTTATCCCTATATTAACCATATAGATCTTTGCTCCTTCTAGCTGTGTCAATGAAGTTGCCAAGTTTATTATTTTGTATTAATCTTTCTATGGTAATCTTTAATTCTTGGCATGCCTCAGTTTCATGCTTGTAATGCCAGTGGTATTGGCAATAGTACCTCCTATCTTGTATGACTCTCTTGGTTGGGCTTTGTCTTTTAGCTGGGGTTATGCCTACACCATTTTTTCTTACCCACATAAGGATCTTAGATCTGAAGGTGTTTAGTGACATATACCTTTTAGCTTCCCTTTCAAATCCTTCTACTAGATTTTTAAAGTTGGTTCACTGAAAGCTCGACATTCTGGGTCCTGACCTTTCATCTTTCCTTACTGGCATTTTCTCGTCATCCCGGCGCATCCTCCTATCTTCATCCATCTTTATCATCTTTATTACTATAGCCATTACCTCAACAAAGGTGTTGGGTTCCTTTATCATTATCTTATCTTTAAGCTTCCCCGGTCAGGTCCCATTCTTCAAGGCCTCTATGGCTACCTTGTCTACCAAATTTTTTATTTGTATAGCTACTTTATTGAATTGATCCAAATAACTTCTTAGTGATTCAGTGACCTCCTATCGACACATCCAAAGATCATTGATGTTTTAGCTGAAGAGACATTAATGATGAACCGAGTCTAAAATTTCTTAGCTAATTCTTCAAAAAAGGAGATGAAATTCTTAGGAAGCCGATGGAACCACTTTTGAGCATTTTTTATGAGTGTACTATGAAAGACTCTACACATGATTCCATCATTCACATTCTAGAGTAACATCCTAGTCCTAAAAAAGGATATATGGTTAATTGGATCTCTGATTCCATCAAATTAATCTAACTATGGCATTCTAAATTTAGTTGGAATCTCTATCCAGATTATTCTGCTGATAAAGGGTGTCTTTCCTTTCATAACGCATTCATCTTCTTTCCTTGGCCCAGTACGAGATTTATACATGACTTCTTCAACTTTTTAGGCTATTTTTGAATCATTTAGGGTTGGGGTTATAGAGCTGGATTATCCTTCTAGAGCTTTATGTTTTCCTTAATTTCCTATGTGTATTGCTCTAGGATTACCACTTTGAATCAAGGCATTTAGTTATTATTGCATTATGGTCATCTAGGTTTGAATATTTTGAATCATCGCTTCTTTGCTCATTGGGGATAGGTTGAGTGTCTGGACTACTGTGTTTAGGTTAGGTGTGTTTATGGCAGGTATTTCTGATACGCTTGAAAAAGGTACATAAGGTATAGGTCTATTATGATGTTAAAGAGGAGCATAGTAAGGGAGGTTGGTGCCAAGAACTGGCCACCCCTGAGTATTGCCAGGTGGAATGTATGTATCAGTCAAAGCCTGAGATGAGGATCTAATATATTGAAAGGGGGTCGATGGAATTATCATTTTAATAGTTGTTGACAAGTTGATTAGAGGAATGGGAACATATGGATTGATATATGTGTCAGGAGTTTAGAGTGATGGTGGACTGGAAGTCATGATACCAAGGTCTCAGTTGGTAAATGCTTAAATGACTTTTGACTTGAGAGTTCCCACAAACAGCGCCACTTAATAACTTGTTTCTGGAACTTTTGAGTTGGTAACCCTATAAGTGATCAACGAAGGGCAAGGTGAGAGGCGAGGAGGATCCCCATAAATCCTTTGATGCCTAAGTCAGAGAATATAAAGAGAGTTTTAGAGAGATAAAAAGAGCAAGGAGTGTGAGAGAATATAATGAATGAGAATGAGAGATATATGATCTTATTTATAGGGATAGTGATGCTCAAACCTAAGAGGAATAAGATTCCTCTTTAATGAGAGCCCTATGTATACTAGGAGAGTATTTTTTTTCCTATCTGGGAATCTCCTTAATTAAGAATTTTTTTTCTATTTATTTTAGGTGCCCTTTTGCAAGCAATTTTGTACAAGAAAATAAAAACTTTAATTAAATAGGAGTACATATATGGGATATCAGAACATATCCAAAATAAATAAAAAGGTAAAATAGATAAAAACAACAACAATAAAAATAACAGAAAAAAAAAGAAATAGAGAAAAAAAAGTACGTAAATAATATCATAAAAAAGAGAAAAAAAATACCAAAATAATATCATAAAAAAATAAGTATTTAGGTTTATGGCCAAAAACCACCAAACGAGCCAGAATAAGGGCTTGTAAAAGGAGAAAGGAACACGACAAAATCAGTTGGACTCCATAAAAATATGTTTCTTAAATTTCTCTCTCGAAGATATTCTTTTATTAGAGTCGAAACAGTTTGAAAGCTGTTGATTTACAAAATTAACTTTTATTCAATTTTAAAAAAGTAAATTATTTTATTGTATAATTTATAAATATTTCTATCATCAAACTTTAGTTTATTTATCAAAAATAAAAATTATTTTTTTTAAATACAATATGAGTTCAATACTATTGGATGGGGAAAAAACTAACTTTTGAATAAAATTTTCACTGATAAATTATTTTTAGACAACATTATACATTGTGGCTAAAGACAGTGGTTGATTGTTACATAATAAGCCTTTATTTTTTATTAATAAGGAGGTTGTATGGTGTAAATTTTAATGGAGAGAACAATTTACTTTTTTAAAAAAATTAATAATAGTAAAAATTAAATTTTATATCTCAAAATATTTAAAAAAAAAGTTACCACTTAGCTCCTTATTGTCATAAAAATTTATTTTCTACAAGGAAATTTTGTCCATAACGGAGAAGGCACTTTGATGAGGGACATTTGTTTTTGGTAAATTAAAAGGTCATATAATTTTAGTATAATAAGAAATACTCTTCCCCCTTTAGTATCGATAAACTACACAACATGGGTATCCTTCCGCCTTTAAATTGATGATGACAATCTTGCATCTTACAATACCCTGAAAGAGAAATTATCACATAACTATTTATTCACTAACTTTATTAAGAGACATTATAGTATCAGGCTGTGAGTAGCAATATCACTATTAGCTTGGTATATCTTTTCCCTTATTTAAAAGGGAAAAGGTCCATTAAAAAAAAAACCCTTGAACTTTTATAGTAAGAGTATTTAGCATCATAAAGTAAAACAGTACATTAAAATCCATAAATTTTTACAAATGGTTCAAATACATCCCTTTTTTAACTTTTACTTAATAGATGTTAACTTTTAACTTTTGGGACTACAAAAGGTACAAAAAATTCCTTAATCTTTAATTGTAGTATAATTAAATCTTAAATATTTTTAAAAAATTAATTTATTTTTAAAAATTTATTAATTAACATTTTATTTTAAAAAATTATTTTAGAGAGTAAAATTATTTTTAAAAATTAATTTATTCTTAAAAGTTATTTATTTTGAACCATATGTAACTTATTTTCTTAAAAATAAATTTACACTAAAATTGAAAAAAATTATTAAAAAGCTTAAGAATTATCATTAAAAATTATTAAACTATATTTATTCTTAAAAAAATAATTATTATTTAAGAATATTTTTATTTTTAAGAATAAAAATATTTTTATTCATGAAGGCATACCATTTCACAATAATTTTCATGAATAAAAATAGTTTTCTGCATAAAAGCATACTACTCCACAATAATTTTTATGAATAAAAATATTTTTATTCATAAAAGCAGTCTATTTCATAATAATTTTCATAAATAAAATATTTTTATTCTTCAAAATAAAAATATTCTTAAAAATTGTTATCTTTTAAAAATAAAAATATATATAGTTTAGAATAATTTAAATCAATAATTTTTAATAATATTTTATACACTTTTAAATAATTTTGCCAATTTTAGAGTGTAAATTTAATTTTAAGAAAATAAGTGACATATGTTTTAAAATAAATAATTTTTAAGAATAGATTAATCTTTAAAATAATTAATTTTTCATATACTTTTACCCTCTAAAATGAAATGTTAATGAATAAAAAATAAATAAATATTTTAAATTTTAAATTATTTAGGTTTTAATTGTACTAAAATTAGATATTAAGGGCTTTTTTATACTTTTTATAGCCCCAAAAGTTACAAGTTAACATTTGTTAAGTAAAAGTTAAAAAAAGGTCTATTTGAACTATTTTTAAAAGTTTATGGATGATATATTTTTTTTAGCTTATGGTGCTAATTGTTCTTGTCATCAAAGTTCAAGGGTTTTTTTATTTTTACTTTTGCCTGTTTTTTTTTTTTTTTTTAAAAAAGAAGAATGAATGAAAGTGTAGTTCAAATATGTGTCTTTCTAGCAATAATATAGTAGAGATCTGTGGTGCTAATTAGGCTTAGACACAGACCGGTTCAGATTTTAAACCAAAATCAAAATTGGTTTAGTCAAAATTGGATAGGAATCAGTCAAATTTAAAATCAGATTGAATCGGTCCAAAACTGTGGAGAAGATCTGTTTCTCCCTATATGAAATTGTGGATCAACGGTTCTAAATCGGCATTTTCAATAAATAAATAATATATATATATATATATATATATATATATATATATATATATATATATATATTCATTTAATTCTCTTTGAATTTTTTAATTTCAAATCACAGTTCATTATAATTTTTAATTTATTTTTATAATTTAATTTTTAATTTAAATTCATTAAAATTTTTTCAAGCTATGTGTATATATTTTAGTATATATATTTTAAGCTATGTATATATATATTTTAAATTTATATATATATTATTACTTATTAAAAAAAGACAATTTTATCTAAAATAACAACTATATTAGGGGAATATTTTAGGAAGTTCAAAAAATTATTTTTGGTGTGTATAAATAGTATTGAGGGGTAGTCATTTTTCCTCACTAAAATTTTTTTCTCAATTCTCTAATTCTCTCAATATTCTCTTAATACTCTCTCAATATTCTCTTTATATTTTCTTAAAATATTTAATATATATTATTTATTCCATTATAATCTAATATATTATTTATTCAATTATTATCTTATTCTCTTAATTATTTTTTTGTTAAGTTAACTCTCAATGTTTTTATTCACTTCTCAAAAAAAAAAAAAATTTATCAAAAATGGCAAGTGGAGGTGGAGGTGGAAGATCATCAAGATCACAATTTTTTGTTGAATCACAATCAAATATTGTTGATTTAGATAATATTATGGATAATTTGCAAAATGATTTTCCAACACAAGAGAGTCAAGGAGCTTTTGTGCAAGAACTTGCAACAAAGTCAAGAAGACAAATTAATTTATTATTGTAACATTTTTTTTGTTTCAACCAATATTATATAAAAAAAAAACATAAAATAATTTTATTTCTATATTTTTTATTTTTTTTAATCTAAAATTAACTAGTTAATTTATTTTAAGTTAACTAGTCAAAGTAAAGTATATTTTTTTATTTTTTATTTTTTATTTTTAACTAAAAAAATAACTTATTAAAATATCATAATAAATTTTTATTTCAACTTTATGATTTAAAAAAATTATATCAAATCGAACCGATTCAAAATTGAAACCGACTGATTTGAACTGGCCCTGTACCTAATTCCAGTTAGGTCCACTAACCCTGGAACTGGTGATTCATGAACCATGTGCAGGCCTAGTGCTAAGTTTGTTTGATAATGGAGTATATGGTGCAAGGACTCACATATATAATGTTAAAAAGGGGATAATAATTATTTCCTCTTGTGTTTTGGCCTATTACACTACTTTATCCTTGACATTTGAAAAAATATTTATTTATTCCTGACATTTGCTATAGTTAACACTCATTAGTCTTTATGTAAGGATGAAATAGTACACAAATTTATAAATATATAGGATGAATAAATATTTTTTCAAATATTAGAGATGAAGTAGTGTAATAGAACAAAATATAGGAGAAATAACAATTCTCATCATCTCTCACCATCCTCTTCTTTGATCTCTTGCAAAGTTCCAGCTCAAGAGTTCCGGAAACAAGTTATCAAGTGGCGCTGTCTGTGGGAAACTCTTAAGTTAAAAGTCATTCAAGCATCTACCAATTGAGACCTTGGCATCATGACTTCCAGTCCACTACCAATCTCAACTTTTAACGCACATATCAACCTATATGCTCTTATTCCTCCAATTAACTTGTTAACACCTACTCAAATAATAATTCCATCAGCTCCCTTTTAACATGTTGGACCCTCATCTTAGATCCCAAATGGTACATATATACCACCGGGCAATACTCAAGGATGGCCAGTTCTTGGCACCGACCTCCCTTCCTATACCCCTTTTCAATATTATAACATATCCATACCTTCTGTACCTTTTTTGAACCTATCAAAAACACCTACCATAAACACACATAACCTAAATATAGTAACCCAAACACTCAACCTATCCCCAATAAGCAAAGAAGCGATGATTCAAAATATTCAAACTCAAATGACCTTAGTGCAATAATAGTTAAATGCTTTAATTCAAAGCAACAATCCCAAAACAATCCACTCGGGAAATAATATGATGCCACCAGCATTGGCACCAAAGATATTTAGAGGAAATAGAGAAAAACACAAAGCTAAGGAAGGAGAATCCAGTTCGATAATCCCGGCCCTCGATGATTCAAAGATAGCCTAAAAGGTTTAAAAGGTCATGCATAGAGCTTGTACTGGGCCAAGAAAAGAAGATGGATCCGTTATGGAAGGGAAAAAACCATTTGTAAGCAGAATAATCCGAACAAAAATTCTAACCAAATTCAAAATGTCGTAGTTAGATCAGTTTGATGGAACCAAAGATCCAATTAACCACATATCCTCATTTAGAACTATAATGTTACTCTATAATGTGAATGATAGAATTATGTGTAAAGTTTTTCCAAGTACACTTACTAAGAATGCTCAGAAGTGGTTCTAATGACTCCTTGAGAACTCTATCTCTTCCTTTAAAGAGTTAGCTGAGAAATTCCAGACTCAGTTCATCACCAATGTCCCTCTAGCCAAAAATATCAATGATCTCTAAATAAGCAGACATGAGGTCATTGAATCACTGTGAAGCTAGTTGGATCGCTTTAATAAATTAGCCATGCAGATTGAAAATTTGGCTGATGAGGTAGCCATTAAGGCTTTGAAGAATAGGACTCCACTTAGAAAGCTCAAAAATAAGATAATGACAAAAGAACCCGACACCTTTGCTAAGGTAATGACAGTGGTAATAAAGATGATAAAGATGGACAAAGACAGGAGGATGCAAAGGGATGACAAGAAAGCATATGCCAAGAGAGATGAAAGGTCAATACCTCAAAGGTCGAGCTTCCTGTGGTTAAACTTTAGAAACCCAGTATAAGGTTTTGAGAAGGAGGTTAAGAAATATACACCACTAAACACCTCCTGATCCAGGATCCTCATGTGGGTTAGGCAAAATGGTATGGGCATTACTCCAGCTAGAAGACTGAGTCTGACTAGGTTAATTGAGGCATGCCATGTAGGAAAAAAGTACTACTGTCAATATCACCAGGATTATAGGCATGAAATTGAGGCATGCCAAGAATTAAAGAATGCCATAAAAAGATTAATACATAATGGTAAACTTGAAAATTGCACCAGCACATCTAGAGGGAGCAGAGATCCGAACGGTTAAGATAGGGATAGGCTAGAACCAAAGAAATCCCAAAATGAACCAACTGGTGTTATTAACATGATTGTTGAAGGAGAAGTCATGGAGAAGAGGCCTAAGAGATTCCACAGAGAATAAGGGTTCACCCTTGAGGAAAAGCAAACTATTATATATGGTTTGGAAGATAGGAAACATGTTCAACACCCTCACAATAATGCACTAGTAGTAAGCACTTTCATCAACAATTACCTGGTGCAAAAATTGTTAATCGATGATGGGATGTCATCAATGCACTCTTTTGGAATGCCTATAAAGCAATGGGAAGTTCTATTACTAATTTGAAAGCTATTCAGAATCCCATTAGAAGCTTCTACGGAGGAACTACACGACCAATGGGATTAGTATAACTGAGTCTAGAATTCAAAGACCAAGATACTAGAGAAATGAAAGTGGTTAAAACTCAGTTCAATGTAGTGGATCTCCTGCTCGCATATAATGGCATCATAGGCCAACCAGTACTTTACAAGATTAATGCAATCATAAGTATCTGGTGTCTAACCAAGAAGATTCCCATTGAAGGTTAAGTCTTAACAATTTATAGGGATCAGTACATGGCCAGGCAATGCTACCAAATGGCAATCAAACCTGAGATTGAGGCATTCCCTCTAAAATCTTGGGAAATGGAGAAATAAGGAGCCAATTTTAAGCCAGTTGACAAGGTTCAAACATTATAGATTGCTGATGGAAAGACGGTAAGGATCAGCAATGAGCTTGATAGCAAAGTTAAGCATAGAATAAGTAAGGTCCTTATTAATCACTCAGGCAAATTTGCCTCTCAAGCATTTGAAAACACTAAAGTAGATCCTCGGATTGCCTCACATAGTATAAACATCAAACTAGGAGTAAAACCAATCATTTCAAAAAAGAGGACCTTCACGTGTGAAAGATAGAAGATAATTACTAAAGAAATAAAGAAGTTACTAGAAGTTGAATTTATCAAAGAAGTCACACCTTAACCACCCAATTTCGGGATGTAATTATGCACAATTGCGACGTAAGCCCTTATGATGAAATTTATTCAAAAATTGAACTTGGTTGTTGATTTTTTGGACTTTAGGGACTAAATTGTAACATTTTTTTAGGATTTAATTGCAAATAAGTCATTTTTTTGGGGGTCTTTTGATAATTAAAAGTTAAAAAAAAATTTAGATCGACATTGGTGTAATGTCGACTGGCATTACACAATGCCAACCGACATTGTGTAATGCCGATCGGCATTACACAATGTTGATCGGCATTAGACAATGTCGATCAACATTGCATAAGTATCGATGCGCAATAATTTTATTTTTTTATTTTTTCGCATTTTTTTCCTTATTTTTATTGATTTTTTCAGTGTTTTAATTGGTTAAAAATTTAAATTTTATCCTTGATTATCTGATAAAGTTTTTTTAAAACGCAGAAGGCTTTTTTTTTAAATTAAAACCAACACTATCTGATCATCAGTCCGTTCCTCCTTTGGAGGAAGTTCAGTACGCACAGACTCTGCTTTTACTCTGCATTTAAAAGCAGAGTCTGCATGCGTGTGTGAGGGAGGAAGATTTTTTTGGAGAGGTTTTGCTGGGGAACTTCTTTTTTTCTTCTAGTTTTCGAAAGGATTTTTCTTTATGGAGAGCTTTTACATAAAAAAAATGCAGAAATCCTAAAAAATACTGCCAGTGTCCTTAAACACAATTAAGTCTGAGTCCAAAATCTAAAAACAATTTAATTTCAATGGTGAAAATCCTAATCTGAGGGGCCAAAAAATAGCATATGCACAACATCTAAATCTCCAGTGATATTTTTCTATTTCATTTTCACTCTTTTCTATTGTTTTCTTTTTGTGATTTTTCTTTTATTCTGTTATTCTTTTTGATTGTTTAATTTCATTACTAATCTGATTACTTGTTTTTTTTTATTTTGATGTGTGCATATGGATTGAGGAGGATACCGCCTATATTTAAATTGAACAGAAGGTCCATGGAATGCCATGGATGAACCTGTATTATTTTCTTAGGATTTTTATTATTATTTTTTCCATTTTTGGTGTTCTGTATAGTTATTTTAATTTTGGGTGTATAATTTTAATTTTGTACGTAGTTTATAATAGCCCCAGTAGTGGGAATAGTAAATTTTCATTTTCTGTATTTTAAAATTGATTAGTAATTAGGTTCAATTGGGTAAAAAAAATCAATTAAAATTAATGGTAGCAGTAGCTTAAATTAGGGTTTCTATGTAATTAAATTAGGTTTTTTTTTAGAAAATCACTGTAATATTTGTTTGATCTTTTTTTGTGTTTTATTTATTTTTGGGCTTTTTTTTTACATGTTTTTTATGTTTTTGGGCCCCAAGCCCACGTTTAGGTCTAACCCACTAACTAAATAGGTTTAAAATGGTTTAAGACTTTAAATAATTAAAATCAACTTAGGCCCATTAGGTTAATTAGATTTTAGGCCTGCTTAGTTAATTAAAATTGTCTGGACTTAGCTCAGCCCATTGAATTGCATTTTTTTTAAAATAAATAGACCTAGGCTCACATTTCATTTAAAATAAAACCAAGTTAGACTTAGGCCCACTAATTTAATTTCTTCTTTAAAATTGAATAGACTTAAGCCCATATCTTAGAAAGACTAAAAAATATAGATTTAGGCTCATTAATTAATAAAATGTAGGCCTACTTTTATTCTATTTCACCTGTAAATAAAATGTAGATTTAGCTAACTTATTTAAATAAAATTAACATAGTTTAGACTTAGAGACAACGTGATCTTGAGTGCATTTTTTCTTGTAATTTTATTGACTTATTGCCTTTTTGGGTAGATGGATGTTAATTAGGGTTTAATAAAATTGCATGTAATTAGAGGATGAAATAATTATTTATAAAATTATTCTAAATGAACACGAGACTAAGAGAAGTTAGTATTCCGTATCCAAAATCTCCTGGTTGTGGTGCTAATTTTCTTTTAGAGAATCGAGTACCACCAATCAAATTGTCCCAGTTATTACCCTGGGTGGCGACTCCTTATCTCCACGCCATGTCTTTATGACAATGGTTAGTGTGTTCTCTAAGGCCCTGAGTCTAAACAGTGTCGCGGTTGCTAAAATCTTGGACGCGAGCTAAACCCCGCCGTCTACACACACACCTAGAATGGGTGGCTAATGTGGTGTTGGTAAAGAAATCTAATGGCAAATATAGGATGTGTGTGGATTATACTGACCTCAACAGAGCATGCCCCAAAGATAGTTATCTGTTACCAATAATAGATCAATTGGTAGACTCTACTACTGGTCATTGCTTATATAGCTTTGTGATGTTGCACAAGGGTACCATCAAATACTAATGAAAAAATAAGATAAGGAAAAGATGTCATTCATCACCTATGAAGGTCTTTATTATTATAAAGTTATGCCCTTTGGGCTCAAGAATGCCAAAGCAACATATTAAAGGCCAATGAACCATGTGTTTCAGGATTAAATTGGAAAGAACATGGAGGTATATATGGATGACATCATTATTAAGAGCCAATATGCAGAGCAGTGTTTTGATGACCTCAACCAAACCCTTCAAACATTGAACCAATACCAGATCAAGTTAAATCTAGAGAAGTGTGTTTTTGGAGTAAAGGCAAGCAAATTCTTGGGATTCATGATATCTCATAAGGGAATTAAAGCTAACCCAGAGAAAATAGAGGCCATTCTTAGAATGAAAGCTCCAATAATAATCAATGAGCTATAGAAGGTAACTAGTAGAATAATAGCCTTAGGGCGTTTCATCTCTTATTCAACCAAGCAGTGTTTACCACTTTTTTGAGGCTTGAAAAATTCTAAGAAGTTTATGTGGAATGAAGAATGTCAGGTTGCTTTTAAAGACATCAAAAAATTCTTGTCCTCACTACTTTTACTCAATAGGCCAACTTCTGGAGAAACATTGTACCTATACCTCTATATTGGTCAGGAGTCAATCACTTCGGTACTAATGAAGGAAGAACGAAGTCAATAAAGTCTAGTATACTACATCAGCAAGATACTCAAAAGTTCAGAAATCTAGTATCCCAAATTGAATAAGTTAGCTATGGTCATCGTCCACACATCTCGCAAACTCTAGCACTATTTTTATGCTTATTTAATCATTGTAAGATCCATTTTTCCTTTAAAGAAAATTGTACAATGACTTGAAATATCCAACAGACTAGTTCAATGGTCAATATTGCTAAAAGAATTCAATATCAGATATAAACCTCGACAATAGATAAAAGCTTAAACCTTAGCAGACTTCGTACAAGAGATGACAGTGGGAGATCCCACTCCTTCTTAATGTCCCAAATGGAAGCTCTATGTTGATGGAACTTCATCCATTAAAGGATCCAGTACTGGAATCATTCTTAAAGAGCCATACAAAGTCACTATTAGATATGCAGTCCAAATAAACTACAATGCCACTAATAATGCAGTCAAGCATGAAGCACTCATCACAGGGTTAAAGTTAGCTACTAAGGTGCCGAGCATCTCAGAATATACTTGAATTCACAACTGGGTCTTTTTTCTTTAATCTTTAAATAAAGTTTTTTTATTTTTTATATTTATATAAAGTAAACATATTATTAAACATATATATATATATATATATATATATATATATATATATATATATATGGTAAACCAAGTTAAAGGGACATTCCAGATTAAGGACCTTAGTATCGCCAAGTATATTGAGAAAGTTAGACAGCTCTTAAAGAAGCTCAAGTAGAAGGGGGGAATGAGAGATCATCCAAATCCCCATAAGCAAAAATTCTAAAGTTGATATATTGGCCAAATTAGTGACCAAAGATAGTCAGACATTTAAAGAACTCGAGCTCATAGAAGCGCTAATAAAGCTAAGCACTGAGGACATAGAGATCATGGACATACACAAAGTAGCAAAATGGATGAAATCGATCATGTAGTATCTTAAACATAGGGTACTTCCATAAGACAAGTTGAAAGCTCAGAAATTGAAAATAAAGGCTGCACATTACTCCATCCACCATAGGGAACTCTATAGAAGGTCTCTCTCACACCCATGGTCTAAATATGTATCACCAAAAGAAGGAAATTACATGCTTAGGGAAATCCACAAAGGAATTTATGAATCATATGAATCTCATCATTCATTAATCAGAAAGGCGTTACTACAGGGATATTATTAGCCTACCATATCTCAATATGCTTAGAAACTAACTCAAGAATGCCATAAATGTCAGCAATTTACCTACCTCAGCCATAAGCATTTTAATCCTTAATATTTGATTGGGCGCCTTTGGCCTTTCACGGTATAGGGGATGGATATCCTGGGTCCCTTTCCTACCTCAACCTCCTAAAAGAAGTTCCTAATCATGACTATAAACCACTTTACTAAATGGATAGAAGTTGAAGCTACACCAACCATCACTGAAGCCATAATCCAACACATTTTCTAGAAAGAAATCATCTGTAGATTTGAAATACCACATACCTTGATAACAGATAATAGAAAGCAGTTCGACAATGAGAAGTTTAGAAATTTTTGTTCAGATCTCAGAATAAAGCTTTGTTTTACCTCAGAAGCTTATCCACAAACAAACGGACAGACAGATGTCACTAACAGAATCATCATATAAGGGCTAAAGAAAAGACTTAATGAAAAGAAGGGGAACTAGGTCTACAAACTTAGCAACATTGTCTAGGCCTATAGAACTACACCTATAACCTCCACTAGTGAAACGCCCTTCAGACTAATTTATGGGATGGAAGCAGTAATCCCAGTGGAGATTGGATCAACAGGTTACCAGATTAATAAGAATCTAGATCAAAAAGTTAATAATATCAATGCTCGAATATGTATGGACTTATATGAAGAGAGGAGAGAGTGGGCATCTATTGTCATAAAAGCCCAAAGGTAGAGGGTCAACAAATATCATAATCAGTACATCCAACCAAAACACTTTAAAGTCAAATATTGAGTACTTAAAAGAGCTGACATTGGCAAGGGTAACTCCAGCATAGGCAAGCTCGGACCTAACTAGGAAGGTCCTTATCAAGTCACTGAGAAAATAACCAAAGGGGTGTACAAGATCAAAGATAGATAGGGAAAAGAGTTATGGTGATATTAGAACTCAGATAGTCTCTAAAGATATTATCAATAAATATACTTAGAATTTCAAGAAATGCTTCATTTATTAATGGAAATGTTGTATTACAGAGTATTTCAAAAGTGAAAGAAAAATTATTAACTAAGTAATTTACAATTAAGTATCGAGAAGCTTAGAAGATGGGAGACTCGTATCACAATACTTGGACACAGAGGTTGGATCGTGTCTAGTAGAGACAGCACTGGCAAACCTATTTCCAACAAGCCTTCAATCCTTTGGTTGCTTAATTGATGATTTATTGGTGGTAGTCTTGGTTGATTTCTTAGGATCCTTAGACCGATTGGAAGAAACCTTGCTTCAAGCATCCTCTTCGACAACTATCCTAGCCAGATCGACAGATGTTATTTTATCCAGGTCTATGAATTCCAGATTCAGGTTTTAGGTGAGCAAGACTCTTCGACATTTGAACTTGTAGGCTCTAAGAAACCCTACAACCATGTTATAGTAGCTTCTTTTATCATCCGCCTGAGATTGCTTAGCTTTAATTAGCTTCTCCTCTAAAGCCGTAATCTAGGAATCTTGCCCTTTAATTTTGGTTGAAAGTTGAGCTTAGTTGTGCTCCAACTCCTCCACTCTCTTCTGGCTTACCTCAACCTCAAATCTCACATCTGCATACTTCATTTAGCAGAGCTCTAATGCCACCTTTGCCTTCTCCAATTTCTTTTTAAAATTAATGGCTATGTTGCCAACTTTCGTCTTCTTCAAGTTATACTTGCTCTTGAGATATTAATAGTTATGCTTTGCCAGTAACAAAGACTGAGTCATCTGGAAAAAAAAGAGAGAGATGAGAATCATCAACTTAAGAACTCATAAATACAAATTAAATGGAATGGAAGATGGTTACCTCCAGTGAGTTCCCGATCATGGCATTGAATAGCTCCTCCTTATCCACATCCATCCAGTGCTGGATGTCTTCAGAAAGCCTTAGAGACTCGACATACTGATCCCTCACTTGTGCATTTAGGATACTTGAAGGCTTCATCTTTTTTAGGATCCAGTACCTCATATTTGGACACCCAATTAGCTTTGGTTACTTAACGAATACCTCCTCGCATAACTCTTTAGCAACCGAGTCTTCATTTAGGGCTCGCTTCTTTTAACCTTTAGGTTTCTCCACTTAAGAACTTTCTGCCATAATTTTTCCTTTTCAACTAGGCGCAGCCTCAGAGGAGACTTTTAGAGTAAGAGGCTTGGAAATAGAAGAAGATAATTACACATCTTTTTGAGTCTTTAGCTCATCATTTACAAGTTGAATCTCATCTATAAAGGCAAAAAAGTCAGCCATTTATAAATAAAAAAGGTAAAAATAAAAGTTAGAATGATACTTTCTGAATCTTAAAACTTACCACTAAGATGTATATGGTCCAGACAGACTCTCCCAAGGTATAGATAGATTTTCGGTAGATCTTATGTTAGCTATACTGTGAAGATAAAGCCTCATAACAATTTATGTATCCTTATCAAATAGCCTCGAATGATGCTTCACCTTGTGGTAGTCATCAAACCACATCCGCCAAACATTTACGAAGTCTGAATGGTGTTCAACAATAAAAAACCTATGCCTTCAGTTCTTATGGAGGTGTGAAAACTTAACGAAGAGACTATGGTTCAGAATAACTGATAGAGAGAACAACAACTCTCCTTTTTTCTTATTCAAGTTATAAAGATATCTCAGGACATCCAAGTTTGGCTCTCTACCCTCCTTGTGCATTAATTCTATAAAACCGATTAAGATCTGGTAGCTATTAGGATGGAGTTACCTAGGAGCTATATTGTACCTATTTAGAAAGCTCCTAACGAAAGGGTCTAAGGGGAACTTCAATCCCCCACTCCAATTGATCAAGGTATACCACTAATCTATTAAGACCTAGCATAGGAGTAAGGGCTTTGAATTTCTTATATATGGTGTACAAAGTAAGTCTACAAGAAAGCTAGAACATCTCTGGTACCATTTTAGTATTTCCTCATCAATCTTAAAAAAAATAAATCAAAACTAATTTGCTCTCGAGGAGCCATGGATCCTATTAAGAAACTATGAAGAAGAAGTATTAAGGAGAAAAGAAGCTTCACTTAGGAAGTAGAGTGCAAGCTTGCTAAAAAAGGCTCTGAAGACAAAGAACACGCACAAACAAACTTGGAAAGGGAAGAAGATAGCAAGAAAGCTAAAGTGCAATAAAAAAATGGGTCTGATATATTTATAGCACAATAGAAGGTTCTGGAACAACTATTATTGCCCTTATAAACATTTTCATCTCTCTCATAGCATTAAGGGCAATTCCAAAAAAGAGAAAGGCCTACTAATCGAGCAATTATTATTATGGTAGCTAAAATGTCTCATCTTCTAACACACGAACAAACATGATGATTACACAATTCAAAATTCAAAGGAAAATGAAAAGACATGGTAATTGCTAATACCGCTCCTCTCGCTGCCAGCTATCTCCTCTACTAACACTCAAATCATACTTCTAATGCACCAAGATTCTAAGTCCAGCGACTGAAGCTAGTACCCTTAGGCTGCTTGTATAGTATTGAGGTTCTGAGCATATAAGCCTCAAGTCCTAGCACTGAGCATTTAAGCCTCAATTATCTAAATCCAGTGACTGAAGCTAACACCCTCATATCACTTTAATAGTACTAAGGTTCGGGACTCAGGCCACGCTTTTAATGCACCGATCATCAAAACTCCAACGATAGTTGGTTCCGCCATGTTGTCCTAATACAGGTGGGTTAATCCCTTACACCAAGCCTTTCTATTACATGTCACTCAAGTCCAGCTAGCACTTTAACGATGTTCTTATATGATGATCTTAAGACTCAGTATCGAGCTTCATTTTTTTCCTGTGACTAAGGCTGGCCACCTCAATTCACCATTCCATGTCAAATGCAGTGATGTTTTTCCGTACCTTACAAACCCGGACACATCGAATATAAATGTTCAAAACATACTTTTTGTGGGGGGGACTCTTGATACCCACATGCATATTCCTATTTAATTAAGGTCTTTATTTTCCTATACAAGGTTACTTATAGGAGAATGATACCCAATATAAATAGAAAAAAATTTCCAATTAAGGAGACTCCCATATAGGAAGAAACGCTCTCCTAGTAGGCATAGGACTTTTATCAAAGATGACTCCTATTCCTCTCAAGTTTGAGCATCTCTATCCCTATAAATAGGACCCCATATCCCTCATTCTCATTCATTTCATTCTCTCATACCCATTGCTCTTTTTATCTCTCCAAACTCTATCTTTATATATTTTCAAACTTAGGTATTTAAGGGTTTGTGGGTGTAATATTCTGAGTTTTTAAATAATTTTAAACTGCATCGGGATATGCAATGTTAATAATTTTTATATATATTTATGATTATTTGATGAGTTTTTTATTTAATAAAGTCATTTTTAATTATTTTTTTAAGTCATTTACGTGAAATTTTCCCGGTAATTTTATTTTCGAAGAAATTAAGACGTAAATAATTAAATATTAATTTTATTAAACGGTTTTATGAATTTGCATGAGCTCATGCATGATTTTAAAGTGTCAAATAAAATACATATATGTATATGCATTTAAATTAAATTAGGGTTTATTTAATTAAATTAAATTATATTATATAGTTTTAATATTAATTAATTAAATGTGTGTATATATGTATATGTGTATATATATTATTATTAAAGTGTGTGGTGGACATTTATTGTGTGTGTTAATTTATATATTAAAATAATAAAGTGAGATATATATATATATACATATATACATATATTATTATTAACAAAAATAAAGTTTACATTAATTACCATTTTACCATTTTCCTCTTCTTCCTCTTCCTGGTCGATTTCTTCCTCCTCCGGCCACTGCAACTTCTTCCTCTTCTTGTCGGTGTGCCCTCCGGTGTCCCACCACCATTTCCAGCAGCTCAGCCACCCTTTTCCATCCTCTCCGGCGTCGGTGAACGCTGTAAAAGTTCGAGAAGCCGAAATTCACATTCAACTCCGATCGACGTGATTCTGGTCACCATTTCAAGCCCCACTAGTCTCTATCTCTTCCTTGAGCTCCGATGAGAGCATTTCCAAGCTTTCTTTCACTTAAAATGGTCTAGATTTCCCTAAGTTTCAATTTTACAATTTCGGCCATTTAGGGTTTCTGAATTTTTTGAGCTTCGATTGGGTTGATTCATGCAAACTTCCTTCACAAACATTGATCCTAGTAGCTTAATCTACCTCTAAGAATTTTTTTGGAATTTTTCGGAATTATTTTGATTTTTGTGAATTTTTTATTATTTTATTAATATTTTCTAATTTTTAAAAATTAATTAATTAAATTATGAAATTGTGTTTTATGGTGTTTATAGGTGTTTAAATGCATTTTATAAATTTATTTGTAATTTTTGAGAATTTTATATATTTATTTTGAATTTATTTAGTTTATGTAATTTTTGGAAAATTAGGTTAATTATGTGTTTTATTGAAATTAATTGGTTAATTGAGTATATTTATTGATATTATTGAATTATATGTTGAGAAATTTAATTTTGAGTAATTATACTATTTTTGGTGAATTTTTTATTAATTTTAGTGAATTTACGAAAATAGGGGTATTTTGGTAATTTGACACTAAATTGGCTAAAATATAATTAAATTGGTTTTACTGGTTATTTGAGGTATAAAAATGATTTCTACAAATTATTTAGTATTTTTTAACTAATTAAAACTATTTTTCATAAATTATTTTCAAATTATATATAATATATGATTTTTCTAAATAAATGAGTTTTTATTGATTTTTAATAGGTTTTAGGGTTAATTATGTAATTTAGATTTATAAATGTAATTTGGTCAATATTTATGAATTTATTGAGAATTACCGATTTTTTAATAATATTTTATTAAAATTAGGGTTTTTATGCATTTATCGGTAAAATAAATATTTTTAGCGTTTGAATAACTAAATTGCTATGTTTTGTGTGTTAAAGGGCATTTTTGGTATTTTTGTAATTATTCTGTGAATTATGGACCTCGGTCGGTGAAATTGTAGTTTGGAGTCCGACCGAGGGATTGTGTTCTGTGCATATTCAAAGTGTATTTCTTTGTAGGACCGGCTCTACTCTTTGAGTAGAGAGATGTCCGTTTTATAGAGGAGGTTCTGCTGGATTTTTGGTAGAATTCTCGTAAAACATGATGTCCAGTCGAAATTCCTATTATGATTATGTGTCTAAAATTCTAAATCGAGTCTTTAAAATTTTCGTTAGAATTATTCCGATTTCCTATTGTCATTTGTTTGTTTAGTTACGCCGAGACCGAGGCCTAATGGACTAGGCCCTTCGGACCCGTCTCGTGGAACACAATAACTGTGAGTTGTTATTTTATATATACGTGTTCTAGGATGCATGTTTTTAGAAATGTATGATTTATTTTAGTAAATTATGCATAAATGATTTAATTATTGCTTAGGTATATTATTGGCATATTTTAAACTATATGCATGGTTTATAAATAAATTATTCTTAAAATGTTTTTAGGTATATTCATGGTTTATTTCTAGTTTATTTTGTAAATAAATTGAATTTAGTTAACGTGTATATACCTGAAATATACCTAGTTTATTTTTGGTATATTTCTAGTATATATATGGTTTATATTGTTATTTTATTTAATGTCATGCATCATTTATTTTGTGAATGTATGTTTTATATATAAATGAAGGATATTAATAGAACGTGCTACCTAGTGGGCAGCACTAGGACTGAGTACGTAACGGTTCGCCGATAGCTTTAGGCTTAATTACTAACCTATCCGTGGATTATGATCGGATTGATTTATTTGATGTGAGATGTGATTTGAAAGTGTGATTGCTGGAGCTCGGTTGACTAAGTGTCTCGGGGCCAATCACACTGACAGTCAGACTGTTGAAACTCGGTTGACTTAATGTCTCGAGGCCAGTCTACAGTCCAAATGGAACAAGTGAATTTATTTGGAATAAGTGAGCCTGTATGGCTAGAGTGTTGTCTAACACTATTTTGAGGTTGCGATTTTCTAAGGTTCTATTTGATCCTTCATATACGGATGTATTTCTTAATATTTATATAAAATGATTTTGTTGCATTTGTGTGATTTTTCCTATACATATATTTATTATATACACTATTGAATGTGTGCATTTGTCATTTAGCTATGCATGTATATATATTATAACAATTCACTCAGTGAGGTCTAACTCCCCTCCGTTGACTATTTTTCAGAAGAGTTTACGTCTTCAGACCTCAGTAGCAGACCCATACGCCGGATTTTTTCTGCCCCGGCTTCACTATGTAAACTGCTTACTTGATTTTATTTTATAATCTAGACACTGCAGTAGTTATAGTCATTTGTGAAATTTATGTATCATATTTAAATAAGATTGTATTTTAAATATTTGAACTGGAATTTGTATTAAAAGATTATTTATATATATGTGATGAGGATGATCATTTAATTCCATTGGCAAATTACTATTTTATTTTATTTATGAAAATTATTTCCGCTGCACAATATTTTAATTATGTTATTATTATTATTGCACATTTTATTTTATTTTTAAGGCTTGCTACGGGTTCCGGATTCGAAAGAATTTTCGTTCCCTATCGCCGGTCATGGCCCCTGTTTTGGGTCATGATAGTGGGGATCCTTTTTACCTCTTACCTTACTCTTCTTTGATCCCTTGTAGAGTTCTAGCTTAAGAGTTCCGAAACAAGATGATGATGATGATGATGATGATGATGATGATGATGATGATGATGATGGTGATGATGGTGATGATGATGATGATGATGATGATTATTATTATTATTATTATTATTATTATTATTATTATTATTATTATTATTATTATTATTATTATTATTATTATTATTATATAATAAAGAGAAAAAGGAACTATGCATATGTGTCATTGAATAAAGAAGGAAAGAGGTATGCAATGGAGAAGAAAAAGGGAGATCAGGTGGTTGAATCTATTTTGGGTGAAAAACTTCATTTTAGTATCAAAATTTTTCTTTATCTTTGTTAGCCATCCAAATCACCTCCGATTGTCACCAAATTTGAACCATAGCTTCTCCTCATCTTCCTTTACACTTTGGTAGCTTTTGTTTCATGAGAATCGAGTTAGACATATGTAGCTTTGGCCAAAACTAGTTGGCTTATCCACCCTTATTCAACACTGTTCCAGTGACTTTCAGACTTTACAATCACCGCCAACGTGTTTTTATCATCACCAGAAATCCATAGCCATGAACAACGCATCCAATCTAGTCCGTTTGAATTTTTTACAAGTTTTTTCGGTAATTTTTATTTAATTTTCCAAATTGTAAATTCTCTGCATATTTTGGTGCATTTGAGGTTTTAGATGTATTTTACTAATTATTATGAATGTGTTGATATATTCAGTTTAGTTGGGGATACATTTTCGGTGAAAAATTCAACAAGTCTCACCCGAACTCTGATGAGTAAACAATACCAATCTGAGAAGAGTTATGAAACTTTTTTTATAAAATAGAATAAATTGTGGTGATCAATGTCCATAGAATAGAGTTTAATCTAATTTCTTAAGGATTTTGAGAATAATTCTCAAAAATGTTGTAGTAGAAATTATTTAATTTTCATTTAAATTACTTTAAAAAAAAAACTAAAATGCTAATCAAATTTTTGTAAACTTCTTACTTACAAAATAGACAAAAAGCAAAAGAAAAAAGGGCAAAAAAAATAAAGTGAAATCATCAAACCTCCTACCAATCATGTGGCAATTTTGCTCTAACCATTTTTTAATTTTTGTAATTTTCATTTCATAAAATATTAATGAGCATTAGTTTTTTATATTTTATGACTTTTTATATTTTTAATTTATTTTAATTTTAAAATTTATATTTTGAATTTTTTACTGTTTCACGGGCTAACTTTGCATCTATTGCAATTCTACTTCGTTGTATTTTTTTTAATTTTTGTTTGTTTTATCTTTATTTCATAAATTTTACCTCTAATTTACACATTTTTAATTGTCTTGACAAACTAAAAAGTCTCTATTTTTAAATTATTTTAAAAATTTAAAGAGTTATGAATCATAATCTTATTTTATTATTATTTCGTTTCATAAAGTTTAATTCTAACTTACATCTTTTCAATTGTCTTAAAAAATTAAAAGGTTTCCATCTTTTAAATGATTTTAAAAATTTAAAGAGTTTTGAATCATTAATTGTTATGATTAATTTTTATTTTTCTCTTAATTAAATTATATACAATTTTTTAACCTTTCATATATTTTCTTATATATTTATAAATACTTTTATATTTAAACATATCACAAACGAAGTGAGTTGAAAATAATCATTTTTACTTTTCTCTCTTAACTTATAAAGAATAGATATGAGGATGATTTTGAAATTTTGATTTTTTTATTATGCTGCTCTTATTATATAGATAAAGACTCTTATTATTTTTTTGTTTGTTTTATGTTAAAATTTAATTAGCAATTTTATTGATGCATGTAAATTTTATATTAAATTATAATTTTGAATTTTTTGAATTTTTATATTTCTTTTTCATATTTTATATGGACCGAGTTTAAAATGATTATTTTGACTTCACACCTATAGTTTATAAAAAGTAATCATAGATATGGTAAATTATTTTGAAATTTTGATTTTTCTTTATTAAATTGCTATGAATTTTTTATTTTTCCATGTACAATATTTTTTATTTTATGTTTTTATTTGAATTTGTAAATCAGTATTTTTATTAATTATATTTTTAATTTAATAATTTATTTGCATTAAATATTATCTTAGTGAGTCATTATTTTATATTTTGTGATCCTTTTGCGCAGGTGCTAAACTTGTTTCCAATAATATCGATAGAAGTGAATAGTGGAGACCTCCCCATCATCCTCGTTAATTTTATACTTTTTGTAGCAGTGTTGATCTCAGCACCAAAAACTGCAGAACCTCTCTAAAGCTTAATCAACAATGGCTAAACAACATGTTGCCGTCCTAGCATTCCCCTTCACCTGTCATCCAAGAGTTCTCTTTGACTTGGTACTGTACTTAGCAGCTTCTGCTCCAAGAACCCACTTTTCGTTCTTTAACACTGCAAAATCCAACAACTCTACCTTGTTGACTTTTTCTGATCAAAGTTCCGGTCAAACATACAAAATGCACGATGGTTGTGTACCTGAAGGTTCTGATATGATCATTGAGTTCAAATTTTTCATGTATGCGTTCCCTAAAAACTTTATTGCAAGTATGGATGTAGCTCAAATGGAGACTGGGAAGAGGATCACCTGTGTCATTTCTGATGGTTTGTCCTCTTTAGTGGTCAGTAAAATAGCCCAACAGATGAATGTTCCTTGGATAGCTTTTTGGGTACTTGCGCCCAGTGCTCTTCTTGTTTATATTAATCTTGAACTTATTGAGCAGCTCTACAATGTTAATAAAGCTCAGGGTCACTAACCAGGAGATCTGATGCTAGATATTTTTCCAGGATTGTCACCAATGAACTATTTGGATTTCCCTTGTAGAGATTTTATTGAACCAGATCATCCCTTGTTTCATCCAGCACCAGAAATTCGGTCTACATTTATGATTAAAACTATATCTGAAGCATCTGTTGTAGTCATGAATTCTTGTAAGGAAATTAATCCTACTGTCCTTGTAGATTATCTGAAATCCAAGTTTAAGACTTTACTGTTTCTGGGTAGTTTTAAACTTTCGGAATCATCACCTGATGAAGAAGATGATGATGATTCAGCGTGCTTGTAATGGATTGATGGGCAAAAACCTGCATCTGTTGTATATATATGCCTTGGGACAGGTACACAGTTGCCTGAAGAGGAGTTAGCAGCATTGGCTGAAGCTCTTGAAGCTAATGGGTATCCATTTCTTTGGTCTATTAAGGATGAATTCAAGGTTCATTTACCAAGTGAATTTATTGAAAGGATGAAAATGAAAGGAAAAATAGTTGCTTGGGCACCGCAAAAGCAAGTACTAAAACATTCTTCAGTTGGTGTATATGTAACGCATTGTGGGTATAATTCTGTTCTGGAAAGCACATTAGGCGAAGTGCCGATGATTTGTAGGTCAGTGTGGGCAGATAATCACATGAATGCAAAGATGGTTGAGGAGGTGTGGGGAATTGGTGTTAGAGTTGAAGGTAGGAAATTCACAAAGAGCGGAACGATGAAGAGCTTGGAGATAATTTTTCAAGCCAATAAAGGGAAGCAAATTAGAGAAAGCATCCAAAATCTGAAGAAAGTTTTAATTAAGGCAGCTGGCCTAGATGGTGTTGCTGCTCGAGACTTTAAGACTTTGGTACATATGATCTCTTCTGAAGAGTGATGTTTGCTCCAAAAAATAGCATGCTTGATTTCATAGTCATTTTTCAAGTGACTATATGCTAGTAATGTATTTGTTTTTCTTAGTTTCACTTGTAAGCATGAATCGTTTTTGGAAATAAATCGGTATATGTATACTTTTCTTGCTTCTTGTAAACCAATTTAATTCTGAAGTGTTATAAAAAAGAATGGCTTAGCATCTTAATTTAAAATGGAAGAAAAAAACTAAACTATATACACTTTCTCTGACATGTGCAAATCAGATTTACATATTTTAATTACATGATAAAATGTCTTACGATTCAGTTTAGATAGATTAGAATCCTTTACATATTTGCTTTGCGCACTTGCTACCACCAAATCAGTTGATCGTAACCAACTATTATTATATTAAATTTAATTATAGTTTTTTTAAACATAAATGAGTTTATACAGAGGCTAAATTTTCCATTAAATCTAAATTATAGATAAACTAATTATTATAATAATTATGACGTTTAACGAAATCTATTGTTTTATTATTTGTTTCATAAAGTAAATTATTTTTGAATATTTTATATTTTTATAAATAAAAAAACATATAAATTATATGTTCCTAGTTGAATTTAGAGTTTTTATTTATATTTTTACAATTAAGTTAACATACAAATTTAACCAATTAAGTTTTAATTAACAACCAAAACCTGTAAAATATTTAATGTTATGACTAGATGATTTTGTTATTATCTTTAAAATATTTAACGTCCAGTAAACCTCTTTTAACTTTCTTATTATGGTCATGGGAATAACTTGTTAGCATGTGTCTAAACTTGTCATAAGATTAAGATGATTTTGTTAGTCAATTGAAGACATACTGAATTTTTAAAAGGTCACTAAAAAACTATGTGCTTTATGATTTTTTTTTTTCTGCTGCTACAAATGATATGATTAGAACAGGAAGCATGTGCGATTGTATGTTGTGGAAAAATTTTAATAACTATTCATAGAGTAGTTTAGCTTACATCTCTTCTGTGCCACTTGAGAAGTTGTATTTTTGACCTTTGATCATTGCAGGAAGGCAAAGGTGTTGCTGCCGCTGCAGAGGAAGCTTGAGAAGCACAACCAAATAAAATTGATTGACAATTATGATTTAGACCTGTAAATGGAGCAAATGGCACGCTATATTTATTGGTTTTATAACTAACAGCAAATTACTTTTAATTAAACAAAAAATTAAACTTCAGTGAGCAATCTAGTTTTGTCTTGTTAATGGAAGGTGATTTAATTAGGAAATAAATTATTAATGGAAGAAATAATATTGTAAGAGGTGAATGTTTTAGGAATAGGAATCATTTCTTGCATAGATATTAAATTTAATATGGTAATATTTACTGAAAGTAATTATATATCTCAACCATTATATGTAATATAATTAATGGTTGAAATTTTCTGTAAAAAACATTAATTTTACACGTGTAAGTGGATCCCCACTCACTCTCTCTCTCTCTCTTTCTATATAGATATATAAAATGTTGAGTTACTGAGTTATTAAGTCTAAAATTTGACAAGTGTTTCTTTTCATAATTCAATATTTACCTATAAATACTTATATATTGAGTTATGAAAATTCACAATATTTTTCTATAATAAATATTGATACCATCTAGAATGTTCCCGCCTAATTAGGGGTCCCCTACCCCCTAAAAAGGGACACTTGGATTAACAAGAAGGTAGAACCGTCCGGAATGAGGACTACCCCAAAGTGGAGTTCTAAGCACAAAAGGAACACTCTCCTACCAAGATTATGATTCACTATTCCACACGGAATCTGACTTCTTCCAGGTTTAAGTATTACTATATATAGAGCCCTACATCCCTCACAGGGGATGACCTCATTCTCACACATTCAAGCTATCTTACATTCTCCTTGCTTCTATTCTCTAACTTAGGCATCAGAGTGTTCGTGGGGATCCTCCCCACCTCTCACCTTCCCCTTTGTTCGTGCTTTACAGGATGACCAGCCCAAGAGTTCCAGAAATCAGTTATCAAGTGGCGCCGTCTGTGGGGACTCCTTAGGAAAAGCCATTCATTTACTTGCTAAGCTAAAGACACTTTCACCATGACATTTAGTCCACCACCAGCCCAGATTCCTAAAGTCGGCACCAATCCTTGTGCATCTATCCTTTTAACCAACCTTTCAGACCCTCTCCCAGCAATAATACTACTACCCACCTTGCAGTATGCTAGAGCCTCATCCGGACATACACCTTCACTTCCGGAGAACACCCTAAGATACCCGTCCTTGGGCATAGATCTCTCGTACTACGCTCTGCTACAACACCATCGATCGATACCTTTAATACCTTTTCCAAGTCTACCAGAAACGCCAACGATAACCACTCCAAACCTAAACACCGTGACCCAAACACTCAGCCTTGGTCAAATCGGCAGGGAAGCTATGATAAAAAATATTCAGGCACAGATAGCTTTGATGCAACAATAGCTAAATGCTATAGTACAGAGCGGGCACGCTGATCCGGCTCAAAATGATGATAACACCATACCCCGACAAGCCCCAAGGATGAGCATAGGGAAGGGTAAAGCACTAGAAGGGGAGTGTAGTTCCACTATTCCGGCCCTTGATGATTCAAAATTAGCACAGAAGGTTGAGGAAGCAATGTGTAGAGCCCGGACCAAACCTAGAAAGGAAGAGGAATGGGTTATGGATAGTAGAACTCTGTTTGTCAGCAAGATAATTCAAACGGAGATTCCTAGTAAGTTCAGAATCCTGCAACTCGATCAGTACGATGGGACGGGAGACCCCATCAGTCATATATCAACGTTCTGAACAAAGATGCTGTTACAGAATGTAAACGACAGAATCATGTGCAGAGTCTTCCCAAGCACACTTGTAAAGAGCGCTCAAAAATGGTTTCACCGGCTCCCGGAGAATTCAATCGCTTCTTTTGAGGACCTAGCGGAGCAGTTCCGTATCAGATTTATCACCAATATTCCCCCCGCAAAAAACATTGATGAACTGCGGATATGTCGACAGGAAGCTGACGAATCTCTACAAAGTTACCTTGACCGTTTCAATAAAACAGCCATGCAGATTGAGCATCTTATTGATGAAGTCGCCATAGAAGTTTTGAAAAATGGTTCTAGACTCAGAAAGCTAAAAGATAAAATAATGACTAAGGAGCCGAGTACATTTTTAGAGGCGATGGCGATGGCGGTCCGGATGATAAAAATGGACGAAGACATGAGGATGTGTCGGGAAGAAGACAGACCATCGATTAAGGATGAATAGCCAAAACAGAGATAAGCAAGCTTCCTAAAGATGAATTTTTGAACTCCAACAGATATATTTGGCAAGGAAGCAGATAGATATACACCCCTGAATAGCTCTCGATCCAAAATCCTCATGTGGGTCAGGCAGAATGAAGTAGGGATCACACCGACCAAGAGAATCAGCCCAAATCGGAGATTTACTCGTGACAGAGGCCAGTACTGTGAGTACCACCGAGAATACAGACATGACACGGAGGGCTGTAGAGAACTGAAGAGCGCCATAGAAAGACTGGTGCAGCGGGGAAAGCTTGATAATTTCACGAACACTCTGGGGAGAAGCGAAAACTCAAAAACTCAAGAATGGGATAGAGCTGAAACAAAGAAAGCCAGGAAAGAGCCGATTGGGACGATCAACATGATTATTGGGGGAGAAAACACTGGGAAAAAATTAAAGCGTAGTATAGGAGAAAAATCGATACTTAGGAGCAGTGACATCATTTTGCACTCGGAAGATTATTTGTATATACATCACCCCCATAGTGATGCCCTAGTGATAACTGCAGACATAAATAAATATCGGGTTAAAAGGCTACTGGTGGATAATGGGAGTGCTATCAATGTTTTATCTTGGAATGCTTACAAAGCTATAGGCGGCTCCGTCACCAACCTGAAGGCCATCCAGAACCCCATCACTAGTTTCTGTGGGGGAACGGTGCAACCAATGGGGATTATCGATCTGGACCTATAATTTGGAAGCTAAGATAATGAGGAAACAAAAGTCGTCTGAACTCCATTCAACGTGGTAGACATACCACTAGCCTATAATGGGATTATAGGACGGCCATCACTTTATGAAGCAGATGCAATCACCAGCATCCGTCGTTTAACCATGAAAATTTCGATCAAGAATGGGACCCTTACTATCAAGGGAGATCAGTACATAGCCAGACAGTGCTATCAGATGGCCATGAAGCCTCTAGTGGAGGCTTTTCCTTTAGAGGCATGGGAGGTTGAAAAGCAAGGTGTTGACCCACAACCGGTGGAACATATAGAGACATTACGAATCATGGAAGGAAAGACTATGAAAATTGGCAACGCCCTCAGCCGAAACCTTAGAGACAAAATAAAGGAAGTCCTTACCAGACACTCAGAGGATTTCGCTTCTCAAGCCTCCGAAATCATCGGTGTGGACCCATGGGTTGCCTGTCACTGCCTAAACATCAAACCAGGAGCCAAGCCAATAGCATAGAAGAAAAGAACCTTTGCCTATGAAAGATAGAAGATCATTGTTGAGGAAACAATGAAGCTGTTAGCAACCGGGTTCATTAAAGAGGTTACTCACCTGGAATGGATAGCCAACGTGGTATTCATCAAAAAAGCAAATGGGAAGTACAAAATGTGTGTTGACTACACCGACCTCAATTGAGCATGCCCTAAAGATAGCTACCCGTTACCCACAATTGACCAGCTCATCAATTCCACTGTTGGTCATGGCTTATACAATTTCATCGACGCTGTATAAGGTTATCACCAAATTCTGATGAAGGAAGAGGATCAGGAAAAAACATCCTTTATTACTCATAAAGGGTTGTACTATTACAATGTGATGCCCTTCAGACTAAAAAATGTTGGAGCCACATACCAAAGAATGATGAACCAAGTCCTCTAAGACCAGATTGGAACAAGCATAGAAGTATATGTGGATGACATCATCATCAAGAGCAAGCACCCGGAGCATCACCCAGCAGACGTGGATCGGGTTCTCCAGCTACTGAGCAAATCCAAGATCAAGTTAAATCTTGATAAATGCATTTTCAGAGTCCATGCAGGCAAGTTCCTGGGGTTCATGATATCTCACCGATGCATTGAAGCCAACCCAAAAAAAATGGAAGCTATACTCAACATGAAGGCACCGAAGAACATCCATGATATATAAAAGTTAAATGGTAGAATCACAGCACTGGGCATTTTATTTCTTATTTGGTTAGGCGATGTCTACCATTGTTCTGAGCTCTTAAAAATTCTGAGAAGTTTTAGTGGTCCGCTGATTGCTAGGTGGCATTTGAAGAAATTAAGAGATTCTTGTCTTCACCACCTTTACTTAGCCGGCCAATACCGAATGAGACCTTGTATTTATACCTCTCTATTGGCCGAGAATGCATCACTTCAATACTAGTAAGGGAAGAAGGTAGTCAATAAAGCCTTGTCTATTATATCAGTAAGATACTCTGAGAACCTGAAGTTCGGTACCGCTTGCTGGACAAATTAGCAATTGTCGTGGTCCACGCTTCTCAAAAACTATGACATTACTTCCAAGCCCACCATATTATGGTCCGATCCCACTTCCCACTGTAAAAAATCTTATAAAGACTAAAGACTTCAGGCAGGCTAGTTCAATGGTCGGTCTTACTCGGTGAATTCGACATTGACTATGAGCCCCGGCAGCAGATGAAAGCCAAGCATTAGCAGATTTTGTGCAAGAAATGGCTTCGAAAGACATCACCTTGACCAAGGCACCAGGATGGAAGCTCTATGTTGATGAAGCATCCTCAGCTCAGGGTTTCGACGCAGGAATAATCCTCAGGGGGCAGCACAAAGTTCACATCTGGTATGCAGTCCGTATAGAGTATAATGCCACTAATAATGCAGCCGAGTACGAAGCGCTCATTACAGGTTTGAAGTTAACCATTGAAGTAAGGGTTGAACACCTCATCATACATTCAGATTCCCAACTAGTAGTCAACCAAGTCAACGGAGCATTTCAAGTCAAAGACACCTGCATTGCCAAATATATAGAAAAGGCCAAGCAACTTTTACAACACATCGAACGGGACGGAGGCCAGTGGATGATCCTCCAGATTCCCAGGGAAGACAACAGAGAGGCCAACTACCTTGCCAAATTTGCAGGCGAGAACAGTCAAGCATTTAGGGATATGAATTTCACCAAGTCGCTAACCAGCCCCAGCACAGAAGACATCGAAGTTTTTAAAACTCAGGTAGTCTCGGAATGGATGCAACCTATAATCCAATATCTTGAGCATGACACACTCCCAGAAGATAAGCTGCAAGCTCGGAAGCTCAAGACCAAAGCAGCCCACTATTCCGTCCATCGAGGGGAGCTCTACTAAAAATCCCTCTTGCACCTATGGTCGAAGTGCGTTTCCCTGGAGGAGGGAAATTACATACTTCGAGAAATCCATAAAGGAATCTGTGGAGCGCATGAGTCCCACCATTCGCTCATTAGAAAGGCACTACTCCAAGGGTACTACTGGCCCACCATGTCCAAGGATGCCCAACAGTTAACGCAATCATGTCCTCAGTGCCAGCACTATGCTCGACTTAGCCACAAATCTTCTCGGCCTCTATATCCCATCGGCAGTCCTTGGCCATTCACCATGTGGGAGATGGACATCCTTGGTCCTTTCCCTCCCTTTACCTCGTAGAAAAAAATTTTAATTATGGCCATTGACCATTTCACCAAATGGATAGAAGCAGAAGCGGTCCCAACCATCACAGAAGCCTGGACACATCACTTTTTCTGGAAGGAGATCATTTGCAGGTTCGGCATCCCCTATACTTTAATTATGGACAATGGCAAATAGTTTGATAACCATAAATTCAGAAGTTTCTGCTCGGACCTTGGTATAAAGCTGCGCTTCACCTCAGTAGCTCACCCACAAATGAACGAACAAACCGAGGTCACAAATAGAATCCTCATGCAAGGGTTGAAGACAAGACTCAATGACAAAAAGGGGAATTAGGTCGAAGAGCTAAACA
The DNA here is from genome assembly GCA_947683625.1 of Mallotus nudiflorus. Classification (NCBI taxonomy): domain Eukaryota; kingdom Viridiplantae; phylum Streptophyta; class Magnoliopsida; order Malpighiales; family Euphorbiaceae; genus Mallotus; species Mallotus nudiflorus. The sequence goes on along the minus strand of CANTUR010000213.1, from coordinate 661,430 downwards.
ACATAATTTGGGCCTACAGAACCACACCCCGATCATCCATTGGTGAAACGCCATTTAGACTAACTTCTAGCATGGACGCGGTAATTCCCGTGGAGGTTGGGTCCCCAAGTTACTGGGTAAGCCAATACCTCGATCATACCATCAACAATGCCGATGCCCGGATATGCCTTGACTTACTAGAGGAACGAAGAGAATAAGCAGGAGCCACAGCTGAGGCACATCAACAAAGAATAACTCAGTACCACCATCGATAAGATCGAACAGAGCAATTCAAGATAGGTGACTGGATACTCAAAAGAGTAGATATTGGCAAAGGCACCTCAGGAACCTGCAAGTTAGGTCCAAATTGGGAAGGTTCATACCAAATCTCAGAATGCATAACGAAGGGGGCGTACAAACTAAGGTTTTGGAACTCAGACTCTCTTAGGAAATATTATTAGTAAACTTGTACTTGAACGCCTAATATGATTCAATAATAAAGTGTCTTCATTGATAAGAATGTCTTCACATGTGATCGGTTATAAAAAAAAATCTATACATATCTACTCTACTATTTGTACACCCGGGTCCCCAGGCCCAGACACTGAAGGGAAAGTAGCATCAGCAATCTTTGGACGCTCAGCAAACCCAACAGCAACGGCCTCTTCAGACTCCCTCATAGGAATGGAACTGGCCTTTCGACGGGCATCTTCCTCTACTGTAAGCTTGGCAAGGTCTGCTGGAGTTCTTCAATCTAACGCCCCCAAGTCCAATCCTGAGTCTTAGGAGAGCAGGATCCTCTTACACTCAGCCCGGTACGCCTTGAGAAACCCCCCTACCATGCTTTGATACACCTTCTTATCATTTGCACGAGATTTCTCAAGCTCCGCCAGCCTCCCCTGGAGCTCAGCAATCTGAAGATCCTGCTCCTCGATCCTCCTCGTCAGTTGGGCCTGGCTATGTTCAAGCTCAAAAACCTTTTTTTGATTTGCCTCAGTATCAAATTTGGCCTTAGTGTATCTTTTTTGGCAATGCTCCAGAGCCGCCTTCGCTCTATCCAGCTTCTTCTCAAAATCTATCGTTATTGTCCCTACCTCAGTTTCTTTTAAGTTGTACTGGCTCTTCAAGTAAAAGTACTGATCCTTAGCCAACAGCAAGGCCTGAGTCATCTGCCAAAAATAACTGAACAACTTAGATAAGAAGTAAGTACAACAATGGTATCAAGTGGCAAAAACTAGCTTACCTCCAATGACTGGCCAATCATGAAATCCAATAACCTGTTCGGGCCCTCCTCCGACCAATGTTGCATGTCACTAGGTAACCACAGCGACTCAGCATATTGGTCTCGTACTTGGCTATTAGAGACGCTCAGGGACTTCATCCTCTTTAATATCTAACCCTTCATATCCTGACAACCAGATAATCGTGAGCGCTGGACATAGATCTCATCATCTAGCCCCTCCGTATCTAACCTCGAGTCGATCAACCACTTTTTTCTACACCTAACCTGCTCTGAACGATCACTCTCCACTAGGGCTTTGCCCTTGGGGTCGGCTGGAACAGCTTCTGGAGCAACAGGAGCCTCAAGTTCCAAAGAAGGAAAGACCCGAACCTCCTCCATTGCAACTGGCTCATCTACCAGGGAAATCCCGCCCGTAAAATCAAAAAAGTCAGCCATTTACAGATTGAAAAATAAGGCAAGTCAGAAGGATAGCTCAAAGCGAAATAAACATACTAGGGGAGTGGTCGTGACTCGGATAGACTCTCCATAGATACCTTCGGGATGCATCGTCCGCTGATCGAGTCCGTATCAAGATCAAAAAGTTTCACTGGACAAGTCACTTTATGACACTCGTCCGACCACATCCTCTGGACATCCAAGAAGTCTGATTGATGCTCCACAATGAAAAAATGGTGACTCCACTTCTTATGGAGATCCGAAAGCTTAATAAAAAGTGTATGGTTGGGTACAGCCGACAGGGAGAACATCAACTCTCCCTTCTTCCTAGTCAGCCTATACAAATACCGGAGGACATCTAGATTGGGATCCCTACCCTCTTCATGCATCAGTTGGATGAACCCAGTCAGTATTCTATAGCTATTCGGATAAAGCTAACCGAGCATAATGTTATTCCTATTAAGAAACTCTTTGACAAAGGGATCTAAGGGAAATTTCAGTCCCCCCCTCCAACTAGTCAAAATATACTACTAATCTACTTAGCCCCGATAAGGGGGTATGGGCCCTAAACCTCTTATCTATGGTGTGGAGGGCGCAATTGATGGGGATACAGAACCGCCACTGATACCACCCTAGCAACTCACTATCTACATTGGACATAAAGAGGTCAGAACTAATTTCTTCCCGGGGAGCCATAATAAAGAAAGGGAAAATGCAATAGCAGAAAAAGATAAAAAAAAAAGAGGAAGAAAAGATGAAAAGAATCACCTGGTCGCCACAAGCAAGAACTATGACAGGAAGAAGTGGAAATAGTAGGAGACAGTAGCAACGCAGTGAAAACAAAAGACAGAAAAGCAAAAGAAGCAAAATATGCCAATTAACAAGCACAACAATATTTATAGAGACATAGAAGGGACTTGGAAGCACGCCATTAATTGCCCTCATTATTGTTGCATTCCTCCCTAGGCCACTAAGGGCCCTTTGGGAATAAAATAGCCCATTGGATGAGGAGTCGTGATAACGGCAGCAGAAGCATTTTGTTTACTGACACACGAAATGACGTATCAATCACACGATTTTAAGAGTTGAACTGAAACCACCTTGTATGGGCCCGCCCACGTTTTTGACTAGGCCACTTCATCAAGCAACTCAAAAGGCATTTCAAACATCGCTTCCAGCCCATTCAGGGTATCCAAGCATCTATATCTCGCCCACCTAAGTCTAGTGATTGAAGCTAGCGCCCTCAGGTCACTTTCGCAGTACTGAGGTTCCGAGCATGTAAGCCTTGCGTCCGAGTATCCGAGCATCTAAGTCTCGCTCATCTAAGTCTAGTGACTTAAGCTGGCACCCTCAGGTCACTTCTGTAGTACTGAGGTTCCGAGCATGTAAGCCTCGCATCCCTGAACCGAGCATCTAAGTCTCGCGCATCTAAGTCCAGTGACTTAAGCTGGCACCCTCAGGTCGCTTTTATAGTACTGAGGTTCCGAGCATGTAAGCCTTGCGTCCCTGAACCGAGCATCTAAGTCTCATGCATCTAAGTCTAGTGACTGAAGCTGGCACCCTCAGGTCACTTCTGTAGTACTGAGGTTCCGAGCTCGTAAAGCCTTAGAATAATGCACCGAGCATCAAAAATCTAGTGACAACTGATTTCGTCATATCATTTCCAAACTGACGGGTTAATCTATTAAGTTGCTCATACACACTTGGCAGATAGCCCGGCTCTACAGATTACGATTCAATGACGACCATCCAGATACTCGGCATCGAGCTCTACTCGTGACTGAGGCTGGCCACCTCAGCTCACTTGCCTCTATTATCGTTTTATTCTCTTATAAGAGCATCAGTATCCTACCCGGACACAACGGACATAAATATCTGAATACCTCGGAGGGGACTCTTGATACCATCCAAAATGTTCCTGCCTAATTAGGGGTCCCTTACCCCTTAAAAAGGGACACTTGGATTAGTAAGAAGGCAGAACCGTCCGGAATGAGGACTACCCCAAAGTGGAGTCCTAAGCACAAAAGAAACACTCTCCTACCAAGATTATGATTCACTATTCCACACGAAATCTGACTCCTTCCAGGTTTAAGTATTACTATATATAGAGCTCTACATCCCTCACAGGGGATGATCTCATTCTCACGCATTCAAGCTATCTTACATTCTCCTTGCTTCTATTCTCTAACTTAGGCATCGAAGTGTTCGTGGGGATCCTCCCCACCTCTCACCTTACCCTCTGTTCGTGTTTTGCAGAACGACTAGCCCAAGAGTTCCAGAAATCAGTTATCAAATATAAAAAAATCCTATTTTATATTGCATATGTTCTATTCTATGTAAAACACTTCAATTCCATCACATGCAATACTCTTCCCTTTCATTAGAAATTTTATCTTTTATTCAAACTAAAATATTTTTTTTAACTATTTTCTATTTTTTTATTTTATTTCATCCATTATATATATATATATATATATAATCTTAAAAATAATAAAATAAAATTATTGTAATAACTTTTTAAGTTTTTATTAAACAGTATTTTTAATTTATTAAAATTATTTAATTATTTATTTTAAAAAATATATATTATTCACAATCTGTGCAAACTGCAAATTTACGACTAATATATATCAAATGTTGAGCTTAAAAGTCATTAAGTTTAAAACTTGACAAGTATATTTCTTCATAATTCAACATTTATTTCTAAAGGTTTTTATGTTGAATTATTAAAATTTATAATATTTTTCTATAAAAAATTTAAAATTTCTTATTTTAAAATACTTATGTTCTATTTTATTTAAAATATTATATTTTTTTTCCATCAAAAGTTATGTGTTTTACTCTAATTAAATATCTCTTTTACTTAATTAAAAACACATTTTCCTTAGCTATTTAGAATAAAAAGTAAAAAAACAAAATGTAACTTTCCAACCATATTCTATTTTTATTTTATTTAGTTAATTATTATTACTAAACATACTAAAAATATGTATGTACTCTTAATAAAACACAATCAAATTAAATTATTACAATAACTTTTTAATTTCTTACTTTTATAATTGATTAGTTTGCAATTTTTAATTTATTAAAATTAATTAATTAATTATTTTGAGATATGTATATTATTTACTGTCACTACCACTAATTTTTTGAATAAAAGTTGAGCTCAAATCTAACGGTTATTAAAAAAATAGTTGTTGACTTTGACTCTTGTAGTTTGCTAGAAACGTAAAATACTGAAATATCTTTTATTATTTATTTTTTAAGATCATATATATATAATTCTAGTGGAAGATCATCATATATACACTGTAATTTTTTTAGGATTTTTTTATATCCCGTATTAACCTAGAGTGTTGTATTGTTGCATAAAATAAATTTTATAAAATTTATTCACAAATTTTAGTAAATGTGTTTGGTTAAATTTTTTATTTTATAAAATTATTTATTATTAAATTAATTTTTTAAAATTTTCAACTGTATCGTGTAACCGGATTCATTGCAAGTCATTCAAACAATTCATAATCCTGATATTCATTGTATTTATAGTTTCAAAAACTATTTCAAAATGTGCATCTTAGATTTATTCATAGAATGACTAATAAAGCAGCCAATGATTGTGCTCAGGTAACTTTAGCTACGAATGGCATTAAGGAATGCTTTTCTCCTCCTTGTATTGCTCACATTTTAACACGTGAGAGTTTTGATTAATGAACTACTATATTTTCTCAAAATAAAAAAAATATTTAAAAATAAATTTTATTTAAAAATGAAATAAATTTTTAATAAAATTGAATTAAATAAGGGATTACTGTTTTTTTCTTAAAATATAAGCTCAAAAACTAAGTAAAAAATGATAGATTTTGAATTTTAGATAGCCCTCAAAGGCTACTAATTTTTTTTTTATTTAACGTTGATTCCTCTAATTTTGGAAGTGCAGTAAATAACAAGTTAATTCACTGAATTGAACATCTGAAGAAAAAAAAATTAAAGAACCGAAAATATGCAATGATCATAATTAAATTCTGATGGACCAAAACAGAAAGAAGAAATATGAATAAGTTGTACTTAATTTAAACAAGTTAAATCACTATATTGAACATCTAATAAAAAGATTAGGAAACCAAAAATATGCAATGAATCCATGAATCCATAATTAAATTCTGATGGACTAAAATAGAAAGGAAAAGTATGAATAAGTTGTAATTAATTTAAAATAATTTTTTACATCTTATCTAATGACTAAAGTCATCAAAGACATTGTGAAACAAATATTTATATCATAGCAATAGTAGTATACTTTCACATTTATAACAATTATTTTTTAAAAAATGAAAAAATATATATACGGGTGAAATTCTTTAATTTCTGGTCTGTCCAAAAACAACTCCATTACCTTATTATGTTGTATTGTTGTTATGTCATACTCATATCCTAATTCTCAGTACATTTATATTTATTATGCATCGTATTTATATATTGAGTTAATTTAAGTATAAGTTAGTATATATATATATATATAGTTATAGAGGAAAGGACTCAACACTTAGAAAAGAAAAAAAAAAAGGAAAAGATGGCTAATTCATTTTCTCTTATGGAAGTTGATCTTTCAACTGAAATTGAAGATTTAAAGTACAATTAAGGCTATAATCTTCATCCTAGAATACTATGGTGATTGATTTGACAAGTAATTTTAGTGTTTTGATCGATTTAATTTAAGGTTCTTAAGTTGCAGATTTCGTATTCTTAAAGTCTAGTTTATCAGTCTTTGTAATTTGATCATATATTGAGCTAAAAAGCTCCAAATTAAGTGTTATTTGATGATCTAGAAACTTTGAAGAATTATCTAAAATTTTTTCTCTTTGAGCTTGATCTGATTCAGTCTCTATATTAGAGTTTTCATTTTATTACTCAGTCTGTCAATTTCTTTAATCTGGTTATAATTTGTTCTATATAACTCTATTTGTGGGTGTCCAATTAGTGTGAAATTTTCATAGCATGTTCTAGACATATAGATCTATGATAGATTAAAATTTTAGCTCAAAATTTCTTTTTCTATAAATCCCAACAATTTTTCAAAGTCAACTATGAAAGCAGCCATTTTGATTATGTAAACTAGGTTTACAGAGTTCATGAGTTAAAACTAATCTAGATACTTTTAGTATATCTTGAGCTAGGAAACTCTAAATCAAGTTTAATTTTATTCTAAGAAAACTAAAACGAATTCTTTAAAACTTTATAGTTTTGATGAAAATCTAATTATATTTTAGTAGTGGTCTAACAGACACATACTTTTTATTGCTCAATCTATCTAAGTAATTGAGCTACTTGTAATGTGATCTTTATAATTTTATTTGTGGTTATCGAATGGAAATAAAATTTTTATTGAAAGTACTAGACACAAATTCCTAGGTCTGGTTAAAATTTGAGATTAAAATTCATTTTTTACAGGTTAAAACGATTTTTCTAATTTAGGCCTGAAAACAGATATTTTAGAGTCCATGAAGCTAATTTGTAAAATTGAGCTTAATTGCATTTTATGTATATCATTTGGGGGTTGCATGGTTAGAGTAGCATGTGGGATTATTATATTCAAAATTTATAAGTGAAATTGTATCTGTTAGATGCTGGAAAAGGCAAGGGAAGTGCAGATGCAAGTTAAGCAAATTCGGTGAACTAGATTTATGTGTTTATAGGTTGTTTTGATGAGTAGATGTTCAAGCTTTTTAAATATTTTTATAACAGCAAGAAAATGAGTTTTTAATGATGTTTTATGAATCTGAAATGAAGTGTAATAAATGTTTCAATTCAATTTAGTTACTACTTGAATTACTTGAAGTATTTAAGATTTGAAACAATAATAGTTTCAAGTGTGCAAGTTAAATGTATTATTAATACATGCTTTGATTTGTAACATGATTTGAAGTCATTTTATTTGCTTGATAATTTAAATAAATTTATGCTCTACATGGTTTCTCTCTTCTTTGAAATATGATGAAGATTGTTTGATTTTGAATGCTTATTAAATCATAAATGTGATAATATTATTTTGATTGATTATTTTATGAAAATGGTATTTGGATTTGAGTATTACCACCCTATATGAGTTGTGTAAATGTGTTGAGGTGATATATGCACATTTGAGATTGTGTTAGTTATTATTGTGCAATAAACAATAGGGCACTTGATTACAAGATGGTGAAAGGAGAAGGGTCCTTCTGTGCTAATGTAGTCAACGGGTTAGCCTTTAAGTGTGCATAGAGAGTGAGTTTATAATGACCTGTATGCTATGGTCGAGTTGTGATAATTATTATAGGGATGGTTAATACATGTGAAATGTTGTATTGATATTTAAAAAGGCATGTGTTTTACTTGGCTATGCTTTGCACAAGTTTGCAAGTGAGAAAAGATTTGATGTTTTAAGTGAATTATAATATGATTTCAAATACTTTATTATTATCATTTGAGAAGTTAAATGTATTTGGTTTAACCAAATTGTTTTCTACATGATATATCTATTCATTGAGTAATTTTATACTCATTTTACTCTATTTTATAAATATTTTTAGATAGCAGGGCCTAATAGTTGTGGACAAAGTTAAGTGAGTGTGAATAAAAGTTTCAAAATAAGGTTGGTTAACCTCCTCGTTAGAGAAGCCTTATTCCTTTCTTTTTTAAGCTTGTTATAGAAGTATTGTAAAAGAGTATATTTTTAAGTTTACATAATGGTGTCTAAGTTATATATAATATAACTATTTGGAAATGTGTTTTATATTATCTTAATATGTCTTCACTATTGTGATTTTAGTTCACAAAGATTATTATTAATCTAGTAAAAAAATAATGTAATTTTTATATTATCTGATTACTTTATACGTATTTTACTATTTATAAATTTGAATTTTACTATTCATAAATACATATTATTTTAAAAAATTCTTATTCTTTAAATGTAATATATGAACAAGATTAAACTTTTAAAAGAGATTAATTTAAATTATTTTGCAAATATAATGATATTTACAATATATTTAGACTAAATTAAATAGTTTGTTAATGGTTGGTTTTAAATATCCATCTCGGGCTATGTGAGATGAGGTGTGACAATTTTGGTATTATAACTTTGTTCAATGGTCCTTGAAACTATGCATTTGTTGTAGTTTGATGAAATATTGAAAATATTTTTTGTTATATTTATAGGATGCCACCGAGAAGAAATAATGGTCGGCCACCTAGAAGGAATTGTGGTAGTCCACCTAGACAAGGAAGAGTTGGCCAACGGGGTAGTGACAAGGCAGAGTTTAGGGGTAGTGTTAATCCTAATATAGTGTCTAAAGTTAGGACCTCTATTGTTGAGCAACCTTGCTTGATCCTAAAGTACTTACAAAGACTATTGTTGTTACTTTAACAGCCTAAAAACATAGGAGAAGGCTTGGTGATATAATTGAACATGCTAAGAAATGTGGGGCATTTAAATTTCATGGCTCTATTGATTCTCGTAAGGCAGATAAATGGTTAAGAGCTGTAGAGAAAGCCTTTAATACTCTTGCATTAATTGAAGTATAGAAAGTTAATAATGTGTATGGCCTTCTAACGATATGGCAGACGTTTGGTTTGCTCGGATTAGATTGTTGCATGGAGACCAGTTAACTTGGGATGTATTTAGGGCTAAGTTTGTAGGGAATACTTGACAAATGCATTCAAGACTGAAATGCAAAATGAGTTCATTGCCTTAAAATAATGGGTAATGTCAATGCGAGAATATGTGGATAAATTTGAAGAGTTATATAGATATGCTTAAGATATTTTCCCAACTCAAGCTCAGAAGTGTTACATGTTTAAATAAGGCCTGCAAACTATGTTGAAGAACGAATTATCACTTTATGAAGGCTAGAATTTTAGAGGCAAGGTTAAGAAGGCAATTGAGAAAGAGAAGCTAAGGGATGAGATAGAGTAAGAGGGCAAGTTCAAGGCTCTAGTTTGGGCAGGAAAGTAAAAGGAATTTAGTAAGGGAGCCTGTACATCTCAGTAAAGATCAGAGACATGAAGATTTAGAGGCAATAGAGGACCTTGGACTTGGTCAAGCACTTATAAACCATAGTCCTCTCAGTTCAGTCAAAGCTTTGTGAGACAACTTATGGCTAGTGCAGGTAGTTCATTCAAAAGGACCACACCCTGTACTACTTATGGCCGTGTTCATAAGGGAGGAGATTGTAGGAAGATGAATATTCAATATTTTTAATATGGTGAATTCAAACACATTAGGAGGGATTATCCTAATTTTGCACAGTTTGGTACCAATACTGGTAAAGGAGTCCTAAGCACAACTGGTAGAGAAGGTAGGACTTCTAGATTTAGTAGAGGTAGAGGATAAGCAGCCAGTGTTAGTCGAGAGGGTGGTGCATTCACTTTGACATAACCTACTCAGCTAGCATAAATAAGGAGACCTTTAGTGCAACCCAGGGTCTTTGAAATGACACAACAAGAGCCAGCATCATCATATGACACCATTTCTGGTAGGTTATCTATCGTTTGTGAAAATGCTTATGCTTTAATTGATCCAGGTGCAACTTATTCATTCATTCCATCATCTTTCACATTATGCATAAAGAAAAGAGTGTGATGGACTAGGGTTTGGTTGTAAATATGCCAGTGGGTGAATTAGTGGTTTGTAGACATGTTTATTGGGGTTATAAGCTAGAATTTAAGGGTAAAAAATTAGAAGTAGACTTAGTGCCATTACCATTATAGATGTTTGATGTGATTCTTGGTATGGATGTTCTAACTAAATATCAAGTACTAATTGATTGTTATAAGAAGAAAGTAGAGTTCCAAATGCTTACTAGTGGTAAAGTTATGTTCAAAGGTGAAAGAGGTTCAGAGCATTATAGCATGGTTTCTGTTAGTGATATGCACTAGGTCAATCATTTGTGATTATGTATTGATTTTCTTATTTTATTAATAAAGAGGTATTATATTATCATTTGATTTTATGATAATTACATGAATGGTTAATTCTTACTAAGGCCATCAAGTATGTGACTTGATAGTAAAACCCTTAGATTAAAATAAGAGTTCTATTCTAATTATCCCTAGCCATTTATTCATTATATGAATTTTAAAGTATTAAGGCTAGTATGATGTTGACTGATGGTTATGTTTTACTAATCATAAATATGAGATATTAAGTCAACTCATAGGTACATGATGAGAGATCATGTACTGGATTGACCCACTATGAGAATACTACATAGATTATTGTCATAAGTATTTCTTATCACAGTAATTTTATTTTGGTCCTTTGACCTTGAAATCATCATGGATTTCTACATAGCTATTTTATGTTTTGACACATTCTAACATTGTCTTTAACCGAATGATTAAAAGAATGTTGTTGGATATAAAATTAGTTATGTGAGGAATGTGAGTGATTTAGAAGGAATTTATCCCTCATTAATATGAGAAAGATATCTAAAGGCCCCTTGATGAGATAGACTGAATAAAATACATGGCCATGCTAAAATGAATTGATAAAGAGTTATCATTTTCAGTCTACTTGGAATCAAGTCATAATATTGAACTATATAAGGATGACATTCTATGCCTTATGTTCAATTAAGATATCATGTGATAAAGGGACAATAAAATTCACTATAATTAGGTTATGTCGGATTATTGACTTCACATGACTTGGGTAGTCATAATGTCTTGCTAGAGGCCACTTATGACTTGTAGGCCTAAATAGAGATTTAGGCCCACTGCCAATGTTATGTGAACCTACAGGGTCACACACTTAGAACAAGCCTAAAACGGATATGGGTTTAATAAGCCCAAAATAAACTCTGTAGAAATAAATAATTAAAGTATTTTATTTATTTATTTAAGATAAATGTTATTTTAAATAAATAAATAAGATATTATTATTTTTGATTTGTTTTTAAACAAAATCAGAATATAATAAATGGAAAATTACCAAAAGGTTATTGGTAAGTGAAACCCTAACTTGGAGTCCATAAATATGTTATATTCTCTAGGGTTTCACACACTTGTTTTTGCCTCCAAATTCATTTTCTTTCCTCTTAGAAAACAAAGACAGAGTTTTTCCTTTTGTTCTTGATTTGTGAGACAGTCAAGAGGTTGCTAGCACACACACTCAAATTCGTTTTGTGAAGGGCTGTTCGTGTGGATACCTATAGAGGACGCATCCTTTTGGAGACGTCTTGATCCGAACAACCAAGCCAAAAAGCTCGAGGTAAGGTGTCACCGGTGTGAACCTCCTCTCACCCTTCCAGAGAATCTTGCCTCTTCTGCATTTTGGTAAGATTATTAAAAACCCTAGATTTAATCAATTAGTCGAATTACATGGATCCTGGCTTGGGAACGTGACAAAATTTTAATTTTTCCGCTGCGTTTGCATCACGGATCCCAACAGTGGTATCAGAGCCACTTGTAATTCGATTAATTGATTCTGTGTATATGTGATATATGTTAGGGTTTAAGATTCGTTTTGAAAAGGGTTTCAAAATTATCAAAAGGGGTTTTGATTTGTTTTGTGACAATTCTGGGTAATCTATTTGAAAACGGAATTAAACATTAATTTGATTAATGTTTGTAATGGTTTAATGTGATTAAACTAAAAGCAGTTTTTGATTTTATGAATTAAGAATGTTGTTTCATGAAAAATGAATTTTGTATGATGTTTTTATGAAAAACGAATTAAGAATAATGTTTTGATTAATATGATTAATTGAAGCAGCATATTTGTTTCCTATTTTAATTAGAAAAATATTTTCTATTTGATTAGGAAAATCGTTTTTAATTAAATCTGAAACAGAAATTCTGTTTTCAAAAACCTAATCACTTAAGGATTTAAATATGTTATGTATTCTGTTTTAATTAATATGATTAATTGAAGCAGCTTATTTGTTTCCTATTTTAATTAGAAAAACGTTTTCTATTTGATTAGGAAAATCGTTTTTAATTAAATATGAAACAGAAATTTTATGATTATGCAGATTATGTGTTAAGGGCAATCTGTTTAAATGTTAAACAGATTATGCAGAATGGATATGTTTTCTATATATTCGTTCAAGCTGTAATTTTGATTACACAAATTAGGGTTTTCTTAATGGATGCGTCTGTTTTAATAAAAAAAAAATTTTGATCTGTTTTGAACAGATTTTTCAGACTGTAAAATGTTTACAAAAAGTGATGTTTTTAAGCAACAAACTGATTTAGTAATATGATTACGAAAATTGGTTAATTGCTTCCTTGACGCAAATAAGGGTTTTAAGGTGGCTGTTTTAATTAAGCGTTTTTGTCTATTTTGAACAAATTGATTTTATAGTAATTTGATTACGAAAATTCATTAATGTTCAGAAATTTGAAAGGCAACTCACCGAAGAGCTAAGGTAAAGTGTTTACCGTCGGACCCACTGACTGGCCAGCGGGACCGCCACCAAGGGCGCTGCCCCTTGGAACCCCACTAGGGGCGCTGCCCCTTGACCCCAAAAGAATTGTCACATTAGTTTATTTTAACATAATAATTGGATTTAATAACTAAATAGATTATTATGTTATACATGTTTGTTATTTTATGCATGGTGCATAGCATGGCCCTCAGACCAATGTGATTGGATTTTATTTTTATAGGTTGTAATTTAAATACGGCCTACGAGTCGTTTTTATTTTGTTGTATTTATTTTATTAGAAAAGTGTAGAACAAATTACAATAATTTTTTTAAATCAAGACCCATGGTGCAATTCAAGTTGGAGGCCCAGGATGGAGATCCAAGGTGGGAACCAAAAAGGGAGATCCATGGTAGAAGATGGAGATCCAAGTTGGATGCTCAATTTGTAATTGTAATATTACCTAGGTTTGACCATTGATCTTCATATTGGCTTATGAAGATCAACTTAGATTTGGGCCATGCTATGTCACATTTATTTATTTGTTGTTATGTATGCGATGCCATGTGATGCCATGTATGTGATGCCATGCAATACAACATAACAATAACTGAATACGATTAAATAAAGATAAACCCTCATTTAATATTAAGTCATTATAAATGCCTTCCATAAGTTCAACACTTGTCAAGCCTTAGATTATTATATATGAGCCTGCCAAAGCAGGGTGTATAAATTTATCTGGGGAAGGCAAGTTAGATAATGGTGCTATCCAAACGTTTGATATGGTTTGACTTAACTAGGTTATCAAAATGGTTTTAGACCTAGGGCATTAGATGGGATTTTTAGCCATGACATGTGATGTCAAATCCCATACCATCCAAGAGTTACATGAGATGTAATTGATAAGAGTTGTCTACCTAAATAACCATATTTTAGGTCATGAGCCAAAGCTCACTTAGAATATGGTGAAATATAGATCTTGGCCCACTAAAATTTCTAAAATTAACTTAGAGGGTTATTGATTTGAGTAAATTTAGTTGGAGTTTTTATTATGCCTTATAAATATTTAATAAAATACTGAATGGACTTTGCATATATTTGTTGTAGATAATGACTTCAAACACTACACCTACCATGTCACTGCGATCGATCCTTGAGAAGGATAAGCTCAATGGGACTAATTTTCTTGACTGGTACAGAAACCTAAGAATTGTTCTTAGGCATGAGAGAAAGGAATACATCCTTGATCAACCCATCCCTGAGGAACCAGTTGCCAATGCTCCTAGAGCACAAAGGGATGCTTATACCAAGCATCTAAATGATTCTACTGATGTCACTTGTGTCATGCTTGGATGTATGGAATCTGAGCTGCAAAAGCAACTGATGGAAATGGAGGCTTATACTATGATAGGCCATCTCAAGGAAATGTTCCAAGAGAAAGCCAGAATTGAAAGGTTCAATACCATCAGGGCATTGCTTTCCTGCAAGCTGACTACTGGCGGCTCTGTCAGTCCTCATGTTCTCAAGATGAAGGGTCATCTTGATCACTTGGACAAGCTTGGTCTCAATATTGAACAAGAACTGGCTATGGATATTATTCTCCAATCTTTGCCTGAAGCTTATAATAGCTTCATTATGAATTTCAATATGCATAGTATGGAGAAGACTGTTTCAGAGTTGCATGGGATGCTGAAAACTACTGAAAAGAACATCAAGAGTAACACCAAGGATGTTCTCATGGTCAATAAGGGAAAGGGGATGAAAAGGGTTGGAAAGGGAAAGGGCAAGGTCTTTAAAGGCTTTCAGAAGCCCAAGCCAAAGCCCAAGCCCAAATCCAAAGCTGAACCCAAAGCAAAGGAAGGAATCTGTTTTTTCTGTAATGAGCCAGGCCATTGGAAAAGAAATTGCAGGCTCTATTTGGATGATCTGAAGAAGAAAAAGGGTGGTGAGACTACCTCTTCAGGTATTCATGTTATAGAATTAAATTTATCTGCTTCTGCTTCTGATTCTTGGGTATTAGATACTGGATCAGGATCTCACATTTGTACAAATGTACAGGGTCTAAAAAGGAGTAGATCATTGGCAAGAGGCAAAGTGTACTTACGAGTTGGCAATGGAGCAAGAGTTGTTGCTTTAGCTGTAGGAACTTATGAGTTACCTTTGCCTAGTGGACTTATTTTATCTTTAGAAAGTTGTTATTATGTACCTACTTTGTGTAGGAATATTATTTCTGTTTCTTGTTTGGACAAGAAAGGATTTGAATTTATTATTAAGAATAATAAATGCAGTATTTATCAAGATAACATTTTCTATGGATATGCTCCATGCACTAGTGGACTTTATGTTTTAGATGCCGAAGACACTAATGAAATGCCAATCTATAACGTTGATACAAAGAAGTCTAAATCTAATGATTTAAACTTGACCTACCTCTGGCATTGTCATTTAGGCCATATAAATGAGAAACGCATTTCAAAGCTACACCAAAATGGGCTTTTAAATTCATTTGATTATGAATCATTTGATACATGTGAATCTTGTTTACTTAGAAAAATGACTAAAACACCTTTTACTGGACAAAGTGAGAGGGCTAATGACTTATTGGGCCTAATACATTCTGATGTATATGGACCATTAAGCTCAACTGCTAGAGGAGGTTTTCAATACTTCATAACTTTCACAGATGATTTTATTAGATATGGTTATCTCTATCTAATGAAACATAAATCTGAATCTTTTGAAAAGTTCAAAATTTTCAAGAATGAAGTACAAAATCAACTTGGTAAAAATATTAAAACACTAAGATCTGATCGAGGTGGTGAATATTTAAACCAAGAATTTACAGATCATCTTAGAGATTGTGGGATTATTTCACAATTGACTCCTCCAGGTACACCACAATGGAATGGTGTGTCTGAACGTAGAAATCGAACTCTATTGGATATGGTTCGATCTATGATGAGTCAATCTGATCTTCCAATCTCTTTTTGGGGATATGCTTTAGAAACTGCTGCATTCATTTTGAATAGAGTTCCATCAAAGGCAGTTGAAAAGACACCATATGAGAAATAGACTGGAAAAACTCCCAGTTTGTCTTTTCTTAAGATTTGGGGCTGTGATGCTTTTGTGAAATGTCAAATTTCAGATAAACTAGCACCCAAATCTAATAAATGCCTTTTTGTGGGATATCCTAAAGAAACTAAAGGATATTACTTCTACAATGCATCTGAGAACAAAGTGTTTGTGTCTCGGAATGGTGTATTTTTGGAAAAAGAGTTTATTTCCAAAGGAACCAGTGGGAGCATAGTGCAACTTGAAGAAATTCAAGGCCCACAAAATAGCATTGTACATGATATGGAACCGCAGCTGAATCAACAAGAAGTTGTTGAGCCTACACAAGTACCAGAAGGCCCAAGGAGGTCTAATAGGACACGTCAAATCCCCATGAGATATGGATTTCTCATAACTAGTGATTATGATGTGTTAATTGTGGATCAAAATGAGCCCACATCCTATCAGGAGGCCATAAATAGTCCTGACTCTGAGAAATGGCTTCAAGCCATGAGATCAGAAATGCAATCCATGTATGATAATCAAGTATGGACCTTGATTGACCTAAATGATGGTTTAAAAACTATTGGGTGCAAATGGGTTTTCAAAAAGAAAATCGACATGGATGGCAATGTGCATACCTTTAAGGCAAGACTGGTTGCAAAAGGTTTCAAACAAACACATGGTATAGACTATGATGAAACCTTTTTCACCAGTGGCTATGCTAAAATCTATTCGAATTCTCCTTGCCATAGCTGCATACTATGATTATGAAATATGGCAAATGGACGTCAAAACAGCATTTCTTAATGGAAATTTACTTGAGGATGTGTACATGACACAGCCAGAGGGTTTTGTTAGTCCTGAGAATTTTGGAAAGGTATGCAAGCTTCAAAGATCCATTTATGGATTGAAGCAAGCATCTCGGAGTTGGAATCTTCATTTTGATGGAGCAGTCAAAGAATTTGGCTTCATTAAAAATGATGATGAACCTTGTGTATACAAGAAAGTTAGTGGGAGTGCTATTGTGTTTTTAGTGTTGTATGTGGATGACATACTACTCATTGGAAATGATATCCCTATTTTACAAAATGTTAAATCATGGTTAGGGAATTTTTTCTCAATAAAAGACTTAGGTGAAGCTGCTTATATATTAGGCATCAAGATCTATAGAGATAGATCTAAAAGGCTTATTGCCCTAAGTCAAAGCACTTATATTGATAAGGTATTGAACAGGTTTAATATGCAAGATTCCAAGAGAGGATTCTTGCTAATGTCACATGGCATTAGTCTCAGCAAGACTCAGTGTCCTATGACACAAGATGAGCGAGACCGCATGAGTAAGATTCCATATGCTTCTGCTATTGGATCTATCATGTATGCAATGTTATGTACTCGACCTGATGTTTCATATGCCTTAAGCACAACGAGCAGATACCAATCAGACCCAGGTGAAAGTCACTGGACAGTAGTTAAAAATATCCTTAAGTACTTGAGAAGAACTAAGGATGCATTTTTACTGTATGGTGGTCAGGAAGATGAGCTAGTTGTAAATGGTTACACAGATGCCAGCTTCCAAACTGACAAGGATGATTTTCGATCACAGTCAGGATATGTGTTTTGTTTGAATGGAGGTGCAGTGAGCTTGAGGAGTTCCAAGCAAGCCACTGTTGCTGATTCTACAACAGAAGTTGAGTACATAGCTGCCTCAGAAGCAGCTAAGGAAGCTGTTTGGATTAAGAAGTTCATAACTGGACTAGGTGTTATTCCTAGTATATCAGATCCAGTGAACTTATATTGTGACAATAATGGAGCTATAGCCCAAGCTAAGGAGCCCAGATCACATCAGAGATCCAAACACATACTCAGGCGTTCTCATCTTATTCGAGAAATTATTGAGAGAGGAGACGTCAAGATATGCAGATTACCTACAAATGATAATGTTGCTGATCCACTGACTAAGCCTCTTCCACGGCCTAAACATGAGAGTCATACTAGGTCCATGGGTATACGATACGATGTTGATTGGGCCTAGTGCAAGTGGGAGATTGTTAGTGATATGCACTAGGTCAATCATTTGTGATTATGTATTGACTTTCTTATTTTATTAATAAAGAGGTATTATATTATCATTTAATTTTATGATAATTACATGAATGGTTAATTCTTACTAAGGCCATCAAGTATGTGACTTGATAGTAAAACCCTTAGATTAAAATAAGAGTTCTATTCTAATTATCCCTAGCCATTTATTCATTATATGAATTTTAAAGTATTAAGGCTAGTATGATGTTGACTGATGGTTATGTTTTACTAATCATAAATATGAGATATTAAGTCAACTCATAGGTACATGATGAGAGATCATGTATTGGATTGACCCACTATGAGAATACTACATAGATTATTGTCATAAGTATTTCTTATCACAGTAATTTTATTTTGGTCCTTTGACCTTGAAATCATCATGGATTTCTACATAGCTATTTTATGTTTTGACACATTCTAACATTGTCTTTAACCGAATGATTAAAAGAATGTTGTTGGATATAAAATTAGTTATGTGAGGAATGCGAGTGATTTAGAAGGAATTTATCCCTCATTAATATGAGAAAGATATCTAAAGGCCCTTTGATGAGATAGACTGAATAAAATGCATGGCCATGCTAAAATGAATTGATAAAGAGTTATCATTTTCAGTCTACTTGGAATCAAGTCATAATATTGAACTATATAAGGATGACATTCTATGCCTTATGTTCAATTAAGATATCATGTGATAAAGGGACAATAAAATTCACTATAATTAGGTTATGTCGGATTATTGACTTCACATGACTTGGGTAGTCATAATGTCTTGTTAGAGGCCACTTATGACTTGTAGGCCTAAATAGAGATTTAGGCCCACTGCCAATGTTATGTGAACCTACAGGGTCACACACTTAGAACAAGCCCAAAACGGATATGGGTTTAATAAGCCCAAAATAAACTCTGTAGAAATAAATAATTAAAGTGTTTTATTTATTTATTTATTTAAGATAAATGTTATTTTAAATAAATAAATAAGATATTATTATTTTTGATTTGTTTTTAAACAAAATCAGAATATAATAAATGGAAAATTACCAAAAAGTTATTGGTAAGTGAAACCCTAACTTGGAGTCCATAAATATGTTATATTCTCTAGGGTTTCACACACTTGTTTTTGCCTCCAAATTCGTTTTCTTTCCTCTTAGAAAACAAAGACAGAGTTTTTCCTTTTGTTCTTAATTTGTGAGACAGTCAAGAGGTTGCTAGCACACACACTCAAATTCGTTTTGTGAAGGGTTGTTCGTGTGGATACCTATAGAGGATGCATCCTTTTAGAGACGTCTTGATCCGAACAACCAAGCCAAAAAGCTCGAGGTAAGGTGTCACCGGTGTGAACCTCCTCTCACCCTTCCAGAGAATCTTGCCTCTTCTGCGTTTTGGTAAGATTATTAAAAACCCTAGATTTAATCAATTAGTCGAATTACATGGATCCTAGCTTGGGAACGTGACAAAATTTTAATTTTTCCACCGCGTTTGCATCACGGATCCCAACAGTTTCAACACTTATAGCTAGAAGAATGATGATAAAAGGGTGTGAATCATTCTTGGCATATGTCATTAACACTGAAAAAGAGGGGAAAAAGCTTAATAGATTTCATGTGGTAAATGGGTTTACAGATGTGTTTCTTGAAGATCTTCCAGGATTGCCATCTAATAGAGAGATTGAGTTCATTATTGATTTGAAACCAAGGATAACTCCTATTTCTCAAGCTTCATATAGAATGGCTCTAGTAGAATTGAAAGAATTAAAGGTGCAGTTGTAAGAATTACTTTATAAAGGCTACATTAGACCTAGTGTATCACCTTAGGGAGCACTAGTTTTTTTTATGAAAAAAAAGGATGTTACCATGAGATTATGCATTGATTAAAGACAGCTGAACAAGGTGACCATTTGCAAAAAGTATCCATTGCCACGAATTAATGACTTGTTTGATAAACTATAAGGAGCTAGAGTATTTTCAAAAATTTACTTAAGGTATGGGTATCACCTGCTAAAGATTAAGGTAGCAAATATGCCTAAAGCAGCATTTAGAACTTGATATGGACATTATGAATTTCTAGTAATGTCATTCAGGTTAACTAATGCTCTTACTGCATTCATGGATTTGATGAATAAAGTATTCAAACCTTATCTTAATAACTTTGTCATTGTGTTTATTGATGACATTTTGGTGTATTCACGATCAAAGGAAGAGCATGTTGAGCATTTAAGGATGTATTACAAACACTAAGGGATAAATTGTATGCTAAGTTTAGTAAATATGAATTCTTACTAAAAAAAAAGTGGTATTTCAGGGGCATGTCATCTCAGCTAAGGGAGTGTATGCTGATCTTAAGAAGATTGAAGTAATTCTCAATTGGAAACCACCTACTAATGTACACAAGGTATGTAGTTTTTTTGGGTTGGTAGGTTACTACAGAAGATTTATGCAAAACTTCTCCATCATTGCCTCACCTTTGACAAAACTGCTAAAAAAGAATGTGAAGTTTATCTAGAATAAAGAACGCTAAGATACTTTTGATGAATTAAAGGCATGTTTAACTTCAGCTCCAGTGTTGACACTCCCAATAATAGGGCTAAAATATGTTATATACAGTGATGCATCAAGAAATGGCTTGGGTTGTGTGCTGATGCAACAAGATAAAGTGATAACATATGTTTCTCGATAATTGAGGCCACATGAGCTGAACTATCCTGCATATGATTTAGAACTAGCAATAGTTATTTTTTCTTTAAAGATTTTGAGGCATTACTTATATGGTGAGAAGTGCCAAATTTTCACATATCATAAGAGCTTGAAGTACATAATAAGTCAGAAAGAGTTAAACTTAAGACAAAGAAGATGGATCAAGCTTCTAAAAGATTATGATTTCACTATTGAATATCACCCAAGGAAAGCTAATGTGGTAGTAGATGCACTTAGCAGGAAGTCCTCAAGTAACTTATCTTATATTCATTATATTCAAATTCCATTATTACTTAAGTTGAGGGCATTGAATGTAGGGTTAGCTCAGGGTGAGAAAGGAGCATTATTTGCTACTTTAAAAGTTCAGCCAGTGTTGATTGATAGAGTTAAGGAGGTATAAAGTCAGGATGAACAAATGGTGAAGATCAAAGAGCAAGTCCAATAAGGTAATAAGGTAGATTTTATGATTTTAGATGATGGTACTTTGCTTTATATAGGCAGATTATGTGTACCTAATGTTGAAATTCTGAAAAGAGAGATAATGGAGGAAGTACATAATTCAGCATATGTTATGCATCCTATAAGTACCAAAATGTACCATACTTTGAATGATAACTATTGGTGGTCAGGGATGAAGAAACACATTACAAAGTTTGTGGCTAGATGTTTGGTTTTCCAATAAGTTAAAGCAAAACATTAACACCCAGTGGAAACATTACAACCTCTTCCTATTCTTAAATGGAAGTGGGAGCATATTACGATGGATTTTATAATCAGATTGCCTAGAACTCAGTAGGGACATGATGTAGTTTGGGTGATTATCAATTGACTCACTAAATCAGCTCACTTCTTCCTTGTGAAAGTGAGTTACTCACTAGATAAACTTGCTAAAATCTATATCAAAGAAGTGGTCAGATTGCATGGTATTCCATTTTTTATTGTACCAAATCGAGATCCAATACTTACATCCAGATTTTGGCCAAGTTTGCAACATGCTTTAAGTACTGAGTTAAGGTTTACTACAACTTTTCATCCCCAGAAGCATGGCCAGTCAAAGAGGATAATTCAAATATTAGAAGATATGCTTCGAACTTGTGTGATGGAATTGCATGGTAGTTGGGATAAATATCTACTTTTGATGACATTTGCCTACAACAATACTTTTCATTCTAGCTTGGGGATGGCACCTTATAAAGCCCTATATGGTAAGAAGTGTAGACCACCAATCTGTTAGGATGAAGTTGGGGAAAAATAATTAGTTGGTCTAGAAATTGTACAAATGACTATAGAGAAGATTAAATTAATTCAGGATCGATTAAAGGAAGTCCAAAATAGGCAAAAGAGTTATACAAACTTAAAGAGGAAACCAATTGAATAGAATATGGGTGATAAGGTCTTCCTGAAAATTTTACCTTGGAAGTGAGTGTTATGATTTGGTAAAAAGGGGAAACTAAGCCCTAGGTATATTGGTCCATATGAGGTGATTGAGAGGGTTGGTCCATAAGCCTATAGGTTGGCTTTACCTCCAAAATTATCTCAAATTCATAATGTTTTTCATGTATCAATGTTGAGGAGGTATAGGAGTGATCCTAGCCACATTTTACAAGCCCAACCCATAGAATTAAAAGATAATTTATCTTATAAAGAAGAGCCAATTACAATTATTGTTAAGGAAACTAAGATGTTGAGAAATAAAATCATACTTTTGGTGAAAGTGTTATGGAAACACCATGGGAGTAAGGAAGCTACTTGGGAGTGAGAGGAAGACATGAAAAACAAATACCTTATTTGTTCTAACATAATTTCGAGGACGAAATTTCCTAAGGTGGGGAGAATTGTCACACTCGTACCCTAACTCCTAGTACATTTACATTCATTATGCATTGTATTTATATACATATTGATTTAATTTAAATATAAGTGAGTATATATATAGATATAGTTATAGAGGAAATGATTCAATTATAGCAAATGATTGTCCTTGATTGAACAATTGAAAGCTTGAGGATTTATAAGTAACTAAAGCATTTCATTAAGGACCAAAATGAGCATTTTACATATTATTTAATTATTTTTTTAGGTATAGCTTCTTCCATCATGATTTTAAGAGTAGCCATAGGAAGGGAAAAAGAGAAAGAAAAAAAACACTTAGAAAAGAAAAAAAAAAGGAAAAGAGAGCTAATTCATTTCCTCTTATAGAAGTTGATTTTTCAAGCGCAATTGAAGATCTAAAGTACAATTAAGGTTATAATCTTCATCCTAGAAGACTTTAGTGATTGATTTGGTAAGTAATTTTAGTGTTTTGGTTTATTTAATTCAAGGTTCTTAAGTTGCAGATTTCAAGTTCTTAAAGCCTGGTTTATCAGTCTCTGTAATTCAATCATTATTGAGCTAAAAAGCTCCAAATTATGTGTTATTTAATGATCTAGAAACTTTAAAGAATTATCTAAAATTTTTCCTATTTGAGCTTGATTTGATTCAATCTTAATGTTATGGTAATAAGAGAAAATTTTTTATTACTTAGTCTATTCATTTCTTTGATATGGTTATAATTCGTTGTATATAACTCTTTTTGTGGGTGTCCAATTAGTGTAAATTTTTATAGCATGTTCTAAATATATAGATCTATGATAGATTAAAATTTTAGCTTAAAATTCATTTTCTGTAAGTTCCAGTAATTTTTCAAAATCAGCTCTGAAAGTAGCCATTTTGATTATGTAAACCAGGTTTACAGAGTTCATGAGTTAGAACTAATCTAGATACTTTTAGCATATCTTGAGCTAGGAAACTCCAAATTGAGTTTAGTTTAATTTTAAGAAAACTAAAAAGAATTCTTTAAAACTTTATAGTTTTGATGAATATTTAATTATGTTTTAATAGTGGTCTAATAGACCTGTACTTTTTATTACTCAATTTATCTGAGTAATTGAGCTACTTGTAATGTGACCCTTATAATTTTATTTGTGGTTATCTAATGAAAGTGAAATTTTTGTTGAAAGTACTAGACACAAAGTCCTAGGGCTGGTTAAAATTTAAGGTTAAAATTCATTTTTTACAGGTCAAAGTGATTTTTCTAATTTAGGCCTGAAAATAACTATTTTAGAGTCCATGAAGTTTATTTGTAAAATTGAGCTTAATTGCATTTTATGTATATCATTTGGGGACTGCATGGTTAGAGTAGCATGTGAGATTATTATATTAATGATTTATAACTGAAATTGTATTTGTTAGGTGCTAGAAAAGGTAAAGGGAAGTGCAGATGCAAGTTAAGCAAATTCAGTGAACTAGATTTATGTGGTTATAGGCTATTTTGGTTAGTAGATGTTCAAGATTTTTAGATATTTTTATAACATCAAGAAAATACGTTTTTAATGATGTTTTGTGAACCTGAAATGATGTGTAATAAATGTTTCAATTCAGTTTGGTTACTACTTGAATTACTTAAAGTATTTAAGATTTGAAACAATAATGGTTTCAAGTGTGCAAGTTAAATATATTATTAATACATGCTTTGATTTGTAACCTAATTTGAAGTCATTTTATTTACTTGGTATTTCAATAAATTTATGCTCTACATGGTTTCTCTCTTCTTTGAAATATGATGAAGATTGTTTAATTTTGAATGCTCTTAAACCATAAATATGATAATATTATTTTGATTGATTATTTTGTGAAAATGCCATTTGGATTTGAGTATTACCACTTTATATTAGTTGTGTAAATGTACTGAGGTAATATATGCACATTTGAGATTGTGTTGGTTATTATTGCGCAATAAACAATAGGGCACTTAATTGCAGGATGGTGAAGGAAGAAGGGTTGTTCCGTGCTAATATAATCGAAGGGTTAGCCTTTACGTGTGCCTAGAGAGTGAGTTTGTGATGGCATGTATGTTATGGTCGAGTTGTGATACTTATTATAAGGATAATACATGCGAAATGTTGTATTGATATTTAAAAAGGCATGTGTTTTACTTGGCTATGTATTGCACAAGTTTGAAAGTGAGAAAGTATTTGATGGTTTAAGTGGATTATAATATGATTTCAAATACTCTATTATTATCATTTGAGAAGTTAAATGTATTTGGTTTAACCAAATTGTTTTCTACTTCATTGAGTATTTTTGTACTCATTTTACTCTATTTCATAAACGTTTTCAGATAGCATAGCTTAATAGTTGGTGGATCGAGTTAAGTGAGTGTGAATAAAAGTTTCAGAATAAAGTTAACCAACCTCCTCGTTAGAGAAGTCTTATTCCTTTGCTTTTCAAGCTTATTATAGAAGTATTATAAAAGAGTAGATTTTTAAATTTACATAATAGTGGCTAAGTTATATATAATATAACTGTTTGGAAATGTGTTTTATATTATATTAATGATATTTTCACTATTGTTATTTTAGCTTACAAAGATTATTATATTATTAATCTAGTAAAAAAAATAGTGTAATTTTTTATATTATCCTATTACTTTATGCATATTTTACTATTTTATAAATACAAGTTTTACTATTCATAAATAATATATGAATAAAATTAAATTTTTTAAAAAGATTAATTTAAATTATTTTTTAAATATAATGATATTTATAATTTATTTACAGTAAATTAAATAGTTTGTTTATAATTAATTTTAAATGTTTATCTCAAATTATGTGAAATGAGATGTTAATGTTAAGTTTTTAAATTTCAACGGTGAACTCAACGACTACAGTGTGGAAATTAAAATTCTTATGATTGTAATCCTCCTCTCACCTGTAATCAAGTTGTTAAAAAAAAAAAGGACATTTGAGCTCGTAAAAGGTTGAAAATACATCAAACGTAAGGCAAAGTGACTAAATATATAATTACTATTGCTGCAATCTTATTGGTTCATAAGAAGACATTTTACATTTACGATTCTCTGAATTTAATATTTTTAATATTTTTTTAATCAGTGTGTTCCTTTAAATTAACTATTTTAATATTTTAATTTATTAAAAATATGATTTATAAATATTTTAGTAAATTTAAATATTTAAATAATTTAATTTTAACTTATAAAATATTAATTATATGACTCGAATAATGTTTAAAATTATGTCTACGTTTTATTTTTAACAAATTATTGCTTTTATCAAAATTATTGATATTAAAAACCCATTAAATTCTAATTAATTTAGTTCTATATATTAATTTATATACAAACAATAAATTAAATTTGTATACTGAAAAAGAAAAACCGATAAAAATATTAATATATATATACACACACATTATATATGATAATGTGTTGTTAATTAACATTAGCTAATTGACATTTGACAAGAGCATGATCTCAGCAGGAGCCTCAAAACCTTCAATCAATCAATAAAAGGGGTCGTCCTCAAGGGTTGGTGAATGCAGATTATGAAAATGGCTTATAATCATGCGTTGTTATATGTTTAAGCAACTAGCTAGTAGCCATATCACTTGCAACATTTGAAAAAATAAAAAATAAAAAAAAGGTCATGTACTAAGGGAGGATAATGGATGAAAAAGTTGACAAACCTACCAAAAAGGGCTTATAATTTTTTATTTTTTCATCTTCTTCAACAAAATAATCAATCTGTTTCGTGCAAGAAATTGATAACATAAAATAAGAATTTCAATATAGCATAATTAATGATAATAATTACCTCATAATTTAACAGGTTAAGTGTCTGATTTTCAATAATAATAATAATAATTTGTTTACTTTATTTAAGTTTGTATTCCCA
Source organism: Mallotus nudiflorus (assembly GCA_947683625.1). Classification (NCBI taxonomy): domain Eukaryota; kingdom Viridiplantae; phylum Streptophyta; class Magnoliopsida; order Malpighiales; family Euphorbiaceae; genus Mallotus; species Mallotus nudiflorus. The sequence goes on along the minus strand of CANTUR010000213.1, from coordinate 634,797 downwards.
AAAATTACCTTTTGCAAAAATTCAAATATATATATATATATATATATATAGAAATAATTTTCATAGCAGCCTATCATATGAAGCGGGTCACAAAATTATCAAAAAATAAAATCACAAATCATATTATTCTCTACTTATGGGGCAATATTCGAATCTGAAACCCGTAGCAAGCTTTAAAAAAATAAAAGCATGCAATAAAATAAAATAAATGAATATAAATAAAGACAGAAATAAAATTATAAATCAACATGTAAAATAAATCCTTCTGTCATATCATATCATAAAATATTTACACAATATTTAAAGACAAGCCTCTGATAAAAGATACATGCAACTAATGCAAACTACAACCATTGCTGATACAAAATACGACTATTGCAGTTTTCTAGAGTACAATAAAGATCAAGTAAACAATTTACACAGGCTAGCCGAGGCGGAAGAAGTCCGGCGGATAGGCCTATTACTAAGGTTTGAGGAGGAAGATTCTCTTGAAAAATCAACAACTGAGAGGAGTTAGACCTCACTGAGTGAATTATTATAATATATATACATGCATCCTAATATCAAATGCAATTAGTCATCAGTGTATATAATAAATACATATACAGGCATATACACACAGATGCTGAAATACTTTATATATATGCAGAAAAATATTTAATTATTTATGAAGGATCAACAGAACCCTAATTAAATCGCAACCTCAATTAAAAATATATATCTAGCCATACAGGCTCACTTAATTCCAATTAAATCACTTATTCCATTTTGGACAGTAGACTGACCCCGGGATAGTAGATTGGCCCCGAGACACTAGGTCAACTGAGCTCCCGCAATTACACTCCTCAACCACATCAATCTCAATAAATAATCAATCAAATGACACCTCAAATAAGTTAGTAATTCAACCCTATAATCTATCGTACTGGTACGTACTCGGTTCTAGTGCTACCCACTAAATAGCACGTTCTGTCCATATTCTTCAATTAAAAATTATGTATATTCACGGAAAATCATATAATGCTCAATTAAAATAACATAGCATACAATATACAAGAATATACTAAAAATATACCGAAAGTATACTAAAAATGTATCAAATTATATAACACGCATATATCAAAATAAACTCTACATATGCCAAAGATATACTAAATGTATATTAAAAATATGCAAGCATATATATATCGAAATATACTAAAAATAAACCAAAAGTATACTAAATCATTTAATGAATTAAATTATTTAAAACATATATTAAAAATATAAAACCCTAAAATCATGCATTCTAATGCAAAGCATATATTTATAATATAATAACTCACAATGCTGCGATCCTCGAGACGGACTCGACTGGCCCGGTCCACTAGGCCTCGATCTTGGCGCAATTAGAAAATAAAATAACGATAACCAATCAGAATAAATCTAATTTATACTTCTAAAGAGACTCGATCTAGGAATATAAAAACTCAGATAAAAACATGGAATTTCATGATCGACCCGACGTCGCATTTTATGAGAATTCTATCAAAAATTCGACAGAAACTCCTTTGTAAAACGAACATCTCTCTAATAAAAAGTAGAGTCCGTCCTGCAAGAAAAACACACTTCAAAAACCAGAATATTCAACACCCTCGGTTGGGACCCCAAACTACACAATTTTTCAACCCGGGTTCACAAATCCACCAAAAACGCATTTAAAACAATACATATTTTAAAAATTAATAAATTCCACAAATATCCTCAAAATATCGAAATATAATATATTAAACAATAAAACACCAAAAATAATTATTTTCACAATAATTAATTAAAAATCTCAAATAATAATATAATATTATTAAAAATCAAATTTCCCAATAATTACACATAAAATAATAAAAATTCATTTTATAAATCCAAATAACTTAAATAACCCAAATAAATAATAAAAAAGTTATAAAAACCCATTTTACTACCAAAATAATAAATAATATATTATTTGAAAATTAGTATTAATTAGTTAAAAATAGTAAATAATTTGTAAAAATCATTTTAATACCTTAAATAATTCTAAAACCATTTAAAACATATTATTTAACTATAATTTTCACAAAATTACACAATTAACCCAATAATTCAAAATACACATAATGTATATAATATTCCACAAAAATTATATAAAATCATAAAAATTATTTTTATCAATGTAAGCACCCAATTTCGGGATGCAATTGTGCACAATTGTGACGTAAGCCCCTATGATAAAATTTATTCAAAAATTGAACGTGGTTGTTGATTTTCTGGACTTTAAGGACTAAATTGTAACATTTTTTTAGGATTTGATTGCAAATAAGTCATTTTTTCAAGGGTCTTTTAGTAATTAAAAGTTAAAAAAAAAATTAGGATCGGCATTGGTGTAATGCCGACTGGAATTACACAATGCTGATCGGCATTACACAATGTCGGTCGGTATTGCACAATACTAATGCACAATAATTCCATTTTTTATTTTTTCGCGTATTTTTTCTTATTTTTATCGATTTTTTCAGTGTTTTGATTGGTTGAAAAATTCAAATTTTATCTGATAAGGTTTTTTTTTAAAAAAAAAAACGTAGAAGATTTTTTTTTTTGAAATAAAAACAAACGCTATCTGTTCTGATCATATAGGTCTGTTCCTCCTTTGGAGGAAGCTGAGTATGCGCAGACTCTGCATTTAAAAGCAAAGCCTGCATGCGTGCTGGAGGAAGTTTTTTTTGGGAGGTTTTCCTTTGGTTGGGGAGGCTAAGGCAGAAGGTTTTTTTTTGGCGAGAGGATTTTTACAGATGGAAAAAAAAAAGGATTTGATTTTTCTGTTCTTTAAAAAACCCTAACTTTTGTCGTTCATTTAAGGAAGATGATACAGCAATTTTTAGTCTCAATCCATAATCAAATCAACACTGAGTCAATTTCATCGGTGAAAATCCTAATCTGAGGGGCCGAAAAATGGCATATGCACAGCATTCACTTTTTCTTTCTTCTCTTCTGTGATTTGTATTCATTTCCATAATTATTTTATTATTTAATTTCACTACTAATTTGATTGTTTTTTTTTTATTTTTTTGTGGATTGAGGAGGAGGATACCGCTTATGTTTAATTGAATAAAAGATCCATGGAATGCCATGGATGAGCCTGTACTATTTTAATAATAGTTCTTAGGATTTTAATTATTGTTCTGCATTTTTGTATCATGTGTAGTTTATTTTAATTTCTAGGTGTATAATTATTTAATTTTAATTCTGTACGTAGTTTGTAATTGCCCCAGTAGTGGGAATAGTGAAAGATTTAAATTTCTGTACTTTAAAATTGATTAGTAATTAGGTTCAATTGGGTAAAAATTAATTAAAATTAATGGTGGCTTTAGTTAAATTAGGGTTTGCATGTAATGAATTTAGGGTTTTTTTTTTAGAAAATCACTGTAATATTTGTTTGATCTATTTTTTGTGTTTTATTTATTTTGGACTTATTTTTTTATGTTTTGGGCCCCAAATCCATGTTTAGGTCTAACCTACTTAATAAATAGGCTTAAAAAATGATTTAGGTCTTTTAAATAATTAAAATCAACTTAGGCCCATTAGGTTAATTAGATTTTAGGTCCGCTTAGTTAATTAAAATTGTTTAGACTTAGCTCAGTTCATTTAATTGCATTTCTTTTAAAATAAATAGACCTAGGCCCACATTTCATTTAAAATAAAACCAGATTAAGACTTAGGCCCAATAATTTAATTTCTTCTTTAAAATTGAATAAACTTAAGCTCATATTTTAGAAAGACTAAAAAAACTATAGATTTAGGCTCATTAATTAATAAAATGTAGGCCCACTTTTATTCTATTTTCACTTGTAAATAAAATATAGATTTAGCTAACTTTCTTTAATAAAATTAACATAGTTTAGACTTAGGGACAACGCAATCTTGAGTGCATTTTTTACTTGTAATTTTATTGACTTGTTGCCTTTTTGGGTAGATGGATGTTAATTAGGGTTTAATAACATGTAATTAGAGGATGAAATAATTATTTATAAAATTATTCTAAATGACCATGAGACTAAGAGTAGCTAGTATTCATTATCCAGAATCTCCTAGTTGTGGTGCTAATTTTCTTTTAAAGAATCAAGTACCACCAATCAAATTGTCCCAGTTATTACCCTGGGTGGCGACTTCTCAGCTCTATGTCATGTCTTTGTGATAGTGGTTAGTGTGTTCTCTAATGCCGTGAGCCTAAACAGTGTCACGGTTACTAAAATCTTGGACGCGCGCTAAACCCCGCCGCCTACAATCAACAAATAATATTCTAATATCACCTAAAACATATAATTAAATATTTATTTCAACAAAAACTAAACTTTAACCTAATTTTCCAATATTTACATAATATAAAAAAATTCCTAAAAATTATATAAAATTCTCAAAAATTAATTTCTCAACATTAAAATTAATAAAAATTTATAATAAATAAACCAAAATCATAATTTAAATAATTAATTTACGAAAATTAAATAAATAATAATAAAATAATAAAAAATTAACAAAAATTCAAATAAATTCTAAAAATAAAAAAAATATATTTTCATATAGATTCAACATCTAGGAACAACATTTGTAAAGGAAGATTAACCGAATCATTCAAGATCAACCTAAAAAAAATTAGAAAACCCTAAAGCTTAAAACTAAAATTCAAGAAAACTTACAAATAAACAAGTTAGAGCTAAAACCAAGCTTAGATTCAAGATCATCAGAGTCAAAGGAGTTGATAGATGCCAGAAACGCGTGAAGAGGTGGTCGGAGGAGGAGGCGGCGACGGTGAGCGGAGGAGGAAGGCTTAGCTTCGGGTGGTTTTTTTCTTTTTTACAATGTGTGTGTGCAGTGCATGTGTTTATATGTTTATGTGTGTGTATGTGTTTATGGGTATATGTTTGTGTGTTTTTTTTTGTGTTTAAGTGTTTGTGTATATGTATATGTATGCACTTGTATGTTTTGATTTGTGTGTATGGGTTTGTGTGTTTTGTTTGTATGTGTGTGTTTTGTTTGTATGTGTGTGTATATATATATTATAATATTATAATATAAAGTTTCATTAAAAACATATGGTCAAAATGTAACTTAGTCAACATATATATAAAATACACTCTATATAATATATAATATACACACACACATATTTAACCATATATATATACACATATAAATAATTACACAAACCCTATTAATTTATCACAATAATACGTAAAATAACCTTGAAAAATAATGATAAAAATGATAAAAATAAACAATATTTATGGAATAATTAAATAATAAAAATAATACTCAAAATCATGTCAATTAATAAAATAATATTAGTACTTAAAATAATATCATTAAAATAATATTTTTCAAAAATAACATTAATAGTATAAACCCTAATATTAAATTAATAACTTCTAAAATACATATTTACATAAAATATATACTTTAAAATAAAATGACAATTAATAATCACAAATAGTGAAAATAAATAAATGAAATTTCTAAATTTTATTAACTCTGCATATCTCAAATAATATTTAATAATTTAAAAACACAGATTATAACAGTCTCCCCTCCTTAAAGAAATTTGTCCTCGAATTCAAGAAAAGAAAATTACAAGGATCAACAAAGAAAGAGATACAGGTAAGAAACTCGCATCTCTACTTCAGTCCCCCAGGTATGCTCTTCAAAGTTGTTGCTTTGCCACAACACATTGACCATTGGAATTTGCTTTGAACGCAACTGTCGAACTTGATAGTCTATAATCGCAATAGGTTCTTCCTCGAACGTCAGGTCTTTATTCACTTTGACACATTCAGGCTATAACACGTGTGAAAGGTTTGAAATATACTTTCTCAACATCGAGATATGGAACACTGGATGCACTTGAAACAAATTCGAAGGCAAAGCCAATCGATATGCATCCATGCCCACTCTCTCTAGAATCTCAAATGGTCCTATATATCTCGGTGCTAGCTTACCCTTCTTGCCAAATCTCATCACACCTTTCATCAGAGACACCTTCAGGATCACATAATCTCCAACTTGGAACTCCACATCTCTGCGTCTCGGATCCGTATAGCTCTTTTATTTGCTAAATGCAATCTCTAGTCTCCTCTTAATCACAGTAACCTTCTCTACAGTATCTTGAACCATCTCAAGTCCAGTCAATGCTCTCTCCCTAATCTTATCCTAACTCAAAGGGAATCTACACTTTCTTCATTATAAAGCCTCGTAAGGTGTCATCCCAATACTGCTATGGTAGCTGTTATTATATGCAAACTCTACGAGTGGAAAATGATCATCCCAGCTACCTCCTAGATCCAAAACATACATCCTCAACATATCTTCTAGTGTCTGGATCGTTCTCTCAAACTGACCATCTGTTTAAGGATGAAAAGCAGTACTGAAATTAAATTTAGCGCCCATTGCTTCCTACAACTTCTGCCAAAAATGAGAAGTAAAAACTAAACCTCTGTCTAACACAATGGACACAGGTACTCCGCGTAGGCACATAATATGCTTCACATACAGCTTCACCAACTTAGCTACAGAATAAGTGGCTTTCATAGGCAAGAAATGTGCAGACTTAGTCAACCTGTCCACAATCACCCAGATGGAATCGTATCCATCCTTAGAACGAGGTAAACCAACCACAAAATCTATAGCAATCCTTTCCCACTTCCACTTAGGAATAGGAAGAGACTGAAGCTTCCCAAAAGGCTTTTGATGTTTAACTTTCACCTGTTGACACATCAAGCACTTAGTAATATAATCAGCTACATCCTTCTTCAGTCCATCCCACCGGTCCAAGTCTCTGATACTGTGGTACATCTTAATGACACTTGGATATACGTTGCAAGTTGTAGAATATGCTTCCTCGAGGATCTCTTCTCTCAAATCATCAACATCAAGAACGCACAACCTACCATTGATCCACAAAATACCTTCATCATCAAGTGTGAAATCAGTGAACTTCCCTGCTCAAACATTCTCTGCTAGCTCTTCTAGAATAGGATCTCAGCCCTAAGCTGCCTTAATCCAATCTCTCAACATATATCAAACTCTGAACTGAGCTAAGAATCCACTAGATCTATTAATTTTTATCATTAAACTGTGATCCACTAACAGATGCAACTCTTGGATCAATGGTCTCCTCTCCACACTGATGTGAGCAAGACTACCTGAGGACTTCCTACTTAAGGCATCTGCTACTACATTAGCCTTGCCTAGATGATAAAGACTCTCATAATCATAGTTCTTCAGGAGTTCCAACCATCTCCTCTGCCTCAGATTCATATCTCTCTATTGAAAAATGTACTTAAGGCTCTTGTGATCAGTGAAAATCTCACAAGTCACCCCGTACAGATAGTGTCTCCAAATCTTGAGAGCAAATATCACTGCAACCATCTCTAGGTTATAAGTAGGATAATTCTGTTTATGTTTCTTCAACTATCTTGAAGTATAAGTTATTACCCTACCATTCTACACCAACACACAACCTATACCAACTTTAGAGGCATCACAATACACTATGAACTTGTCTACTCCATTAGGCAAAGCTAAGATTGGAGATGTGGTCAATTTCTTCTTCAGCAATTGAAAACTATTCTCACAAGCTTCTGACTACTCAAACCTCGCATTCTTCTGAGTCAAGCGAGTCTTAGGAGCTACAATTCTAGAAAAATCCTATATAAACCTCCTATAATACCCAGTTAAACCTAGAAAACTTTGAATCTCAATAACTATAGTCTGTCTAGGCCACTCAGACACTGCCTCAATCTTCTATGGATCAACCTGGATACCATCTCTAGACACCACATGTCTAATGAATGCAACACTCTCTAACCAGAAATCACACTTCAAGAATTTAGCATAAAGCTGGTGTTCTCTCAACGTCTGCAGTATTATCCTCAAGTGATATACGTGTTCTTCCATGCTCTTCGAATACACTAGTATATCAATAATGAAGACTACCATAAATGGTCTGAATACTCTGTTCATCAGATCCATAAAAGCTGTTGGTGCGTTAGTTAAACCAAATGACATAACTAAAAACTCATAGTGGCCATATCGAGTGCGGAATGTCATTTTAGGAACATCAGCTTCATTGATCCATAACTGATGATAACCCGACCTTAAGTCAATCTTAGAAAAGAACTGTACACCCTGAAGCTGATCAAATAAATTATCTATCCTTAGGAGAGGATACTTGTTCTTCACTGTCACCTTATTCAGCTCTCTAAAGTCAATGGATAATCTCAGTGTACTATCCTTCTTCTTCACAAATAGGACTAGTGCACCCTAAGGAGAAACACTGGATTTGACGAAACCCTTATCCAGCAATTCCTGCAACTGCTCCTTCAACTCTTTCAACTCTGTAAAAGCCATTTTATAGGGCGACATAGAAATAGGAGTTGTACCTAGAACCACATCTATATAGAATTCAATCTCTCTGTGAGGTGGTAAACCTGGTAACTCCTCAGAAAAAATATTAGGAAACTCACAGGCAATAGAAACATCTATGAGAGATAACTTCTCCACTAAAGTATCCCTGACTAGAGCCAAGTATCCTAGACAACCGCAGTGATAATGGAGATGAGATTCTGAGGTGTAGAACTCTTATCACCCACAAACTTAAATTCTCCTTTATCAGGAATTCTGAAAATCACCTCTTTTGTTCCAACAATCAACTATTGCATAGTATTGAGATAACCAATCCATTCTCAAAATCACATCAAGCCAATTACACCCAAAAGATTAAATCCATGAATAATTCTCTAAATTTCAATCCTCAACTCGGATGCCAATATATATCAAACTTAATCCTGTAACATACAGTTCTACTAGTCTCCTTTTATACTGTATCACATCTGTAGCATGATGTGATAAATTGAAGAGTTCACAGGTATTCTTCTCAACTAATTGCTCTTCTCTTACTTTGTGCAATAGTTGCCACAAGTAATTATCCCTCCTTGAAGGTGGGTGGAAGTATCTTATAAATCACTCTCTAGACTCTAACCATGTACTGCAGTTAGAACTGATAACTTCACCATAAAGAGTACAAAAGTGATTCGTCTTCATTAAATATCTTCCAATTCCTTCATTCAAGAATAATAAAAACCATTGTCATGCTTGGTTAAGTGCTATTAAGTTCTCATTAACCTTGGCTATCCTAGCCATAAATGTTGTAAGTTCAAGTTCAAAGGCTGCTTGTACCTTTTACAATGACTACTTCAGCCTTTGAGTTACTGTTGCCTCTAACCTACCCCTATACTAGATAGGTGTAGTAGGGCTGGAACTATAACCATAACTTCAAATTGAAAAGACTGCCTATCAATATATATACTTATTGTAGAAGAAGCAATTCACATTCACTCCACTTGAAAAGACATGGAACTGACACATCATGAGCTATCTGCTGAAACGAAGGTTGCATAGGTAGTACTATCTGAGATATAGCTGTTGCATCCTATCGAACTCTTGGTGCATGGGCAGCATCATTGAAATTCTAAGCCATAGGCTCCACGTTCCATTGTCCTGCTGTCTACGGTGATCATCTGGTCTTTTAGATCCACCTTTACCCCTACTCCTAACTGGTTGCACAGGGGGGTAGAACCTTATCCTTAAAAGACTTTCTATCATCGGTCTCATCGATCGATGGAGTGACTCATGCTCGCGACATCAGAAAAGAACAAAAATAAAATAAATAATTAAAACAATCACAGACAACCAGACATCCTAACGGATATGCAAAATTCCTAAAGCAATGAAGACTTTTCAAAGACATGATCGAACCTAATTTTTACTGCAGTAGTTCTAAAGAAAACATGACTCTGATAACCTAGGTCACAATATTAAACCTAGGCTCTGATACCAACTTTATCATAACCCAAACCGGGAATCATAATCGACGTTAGGGAACAAGAATTCTTTCGAATTCGGAACCTGTAGTAAGCCCTAAAAGAATAAAAGCATATAATGAAATAAAATAAATGAATATAAATAATGATAGAAATAAAATCGTAAATCAATATGTAAAATAAATCCTTCTGTCATATCATATAATAAAATATTTATATAATATTCAAAGACAAGCCTCTGATAAAAGATACATGCAACTGATGTAAACTATAACCACTGCTGATACAAAATATAACTATTGCAATTTTCTAGAGTACAATAAAGATCAAGTAAATAATTTACACAAGCTAGTCAGGGCGAAAGAAGTCCGGCGGATAGGCCTACTACTGAGGTTTAAGGAGGAAGATTCTCCTGAAAAATCAACAACTGAGGGGAGTCAGACCTCACTGAGTGAATTATTATAATATATATACATGCATCCTAATATCAAATGCAATTAGTTATTAGTATATATAATAAATACATATACAGGCATATACACACAAATGCTGAAATCACTTTATATATATGCAGAAAAACATTTAATTATTTATGAAGGATCAACAGAACCCTAATTAAATCGCAACCTCAATTAAAAATATATATCTAGCCATACAAGCTCACTTAATTCCAATTAAATCACTTATTCCATTTTGGATAGTAGACTGGCCCCGAGACACTAAGTCAACCGAGCTTCAGCAGTCTGACTGTCAGTGTGATTGGCCCCGAGACACTAGGTCAACTGAGCTCTCGCAATCACACTCCTCAACCACATCAATCTTAATAAATAATCAATCAAATGACACCGCAAATAAGTTAGTAATTCAACCCTATAATCTATCACACCGGTACGTACTCGGTCCTAGTGCTGCCCACTAGGTAGCACGTTCTATCGATATCCTTCAATTAAAAATTATGTATATTCATGAAAAATCATAAAATGCTCAATTAAAATAACATAGCATACAATATACAAGAATATACTAAAAATATACCGAAAGTATACTAAAAATGTATCAAATTATATAACACGCATATATCAAAATAAACTCTACATATGCCAAAGATATACTAAATGTATATTAAAAATATGCAAGCATATATATATCGAAATATACTAAAAATAAACCAAAAGTATACTAAATCATTTAATGAATTAAATTATTTAAAACATATATTAAAAATATAAAACCCTAAAATCATGCATTCTAATGCAAAGCATATATATATAATATAATAACTCACAATGCTGCAATCCTCGAGACTGGCTCGACTGGCCCAGTCCACTAGGCCTCGATTTTAGCGCAATTAAAAAATAAAATAATGATAACCAATCAGAATAAATCTAATTTATACTTCTAAAAAGACTCGATCTAGAAATATAAAAACTTAGACAAAAACATGGAATTTCAGGATCGACCTGACGTCTCGTTTTACGAGAATTCTACCAAAAATTCAACAGAACCTCCTTTGTAAAATGAACATCTCTCTAATAAAAAATAGAGTCCGTCCTGCAAGAAAAACACACTTCAAAAATCGGAATATTCAACACCCTCGGTTGGGATCCCAAACTACACAATTTTCCAACCAGGGTTCACAAATCCACCAAAAACGTATTTAAAACAATAAATATTTTAAATATTAATAAATTCCACAAATATCCTCAAAATATCGAAATATAATATATTAAACAATAAAACACCAAAAATAATTATTTTCACAATAATTAATTAAAAATCTCAAATAATAATATAATATTATTAAAAATCAAATTTTCCAATAATTACACATAAAATAATAAAAATTCATTTTATAAATCCAAATAACTTAAATAACCCAAATAAATAATAAAAAAGTTATAAAAACCCATTTTACTACCAAAATAATAAATAATATATTATTTGAAAATTAGTATTAATTAGTTAAAAATAGTAAATAATTTGTAAAAATCATTTTAATACCTTAAATAATTCTAAAACCATTTAAAACACATTATTTAACTATAATTTTCACAAAATTACACAATTAACCCAATAATTCAAAATACACATAGTATATATAATATTCCACAAAAATTATATAAAATCATAAAAATTATTTTTATCAACAAATAATGTTCTAATATCATCTAAAACATATAATTAAATATTTATTTCAACAAAAACTAAACTTTAACCTAATTTTCCAATATTTACATAATATAAAAATATTCTTAAAAATTATATAAAATTCTCAAAAATTAATTTCTCAGCACTAAAATTAATAAAAATTTATAATAACACTAATTTAACCAAAATCATAATTTAAATAATTAATTTATAAAAATTAAATAAATAATAATAAAATAATAAAAAAATTAGCAAAAATTCAAATAAATTCTAAAAATAAAAAAAATTCGCATAGATTCAACATCTAGGAACAACATTTGTGAAGGAAGATTAACCTAATCATTCAAGATCAATCTAAAAAAATTAGAAAACCCTAAAGTTTAAAACTAAAAATCAAGAAAACTTACAAATAAACAAGTTAAAGCTAAAACCAAGCTTAGATTCAAGATCATCAGAGCTAGAGGAGTTGATAGGCACCGGAAATGCGTGAAGAGGTGGCCGGAGGAGGAGGCGACAGTGAGCAGAGGAGGAAGGCTTGGCTTCGGGTGGTTTTTTTTTTTTTACAGTGTATGTGTTTATATGTTTATGTGTGTGTATGTGTTTATGGGTATATGTTTGTGTGTTTTGTTTTGTGTTTAAGTGTTTGTGTGTATGTATATGTGTGCACATGTATGTGTTGATTTGTGTGTATGGGTTTGTGTATTTTGTTTGTATGTGTGTATATATATATATATATATATATATATATTATAATATTATAATATAAAGTTTCATTAAAAACATATGGTCAAAATATAACTTAGTCAACATATATATAAAATACACTCTATATAATATATAATATACACACACATGTACAATTATACACACATATTTAACCATCTATATACACATATAAATAATTACACAAACCATATTAATTTATCACAATAATACGTAAAATAACCTTGAAAAATAATGATAAAAATAAACAATATTTATGGAATAATTAAATAATAAAAATAATACTCAAAATCATGTCAATTAATAAAATAATATTAGTACTTAAAATAATATCATTAAAATAATACTTTTCAAAAATAACATTAATAGTATAAACCCTAATATTAAATTAATAACTTCTAAAATACATATTTACATAAAATATATACTTTAACATAAAATGACAATTAATAATCACAAATAATGAAAATAAATAAATGAAATTTCTAAATTTTATTAACACTACATATCTCAAATAATATTTAATAATTTAAAAACACAGGTTATAACACAAGTCCAATTTGACAAGTGTCTATTTTTATATTTGATTATTCACTCCTAATACCTAATGTGCAATACTATTAAAATCCTATTATTTTAAAAAAATTAAAAATTAAAATTTACATAGTTTTTAATATTACTTTTTTTATCTAAAAGACTATATATATATATATATATATATAATTTACATTCCATGCAAAGTGTGGATGAACAACTAAATATTTTTTTAATTAAAATACTATTATATATATTCCAACAATAAATCTCAAAATGTAACCTTATTATGATTAAAAATTAATGACAATAAAAATTAAAAAATTAAATTAATGTGATATATTTTATTTTTAATTTATTTTATTATTATTTTATTTAAATTATTACTTAATTATTTTATTTTACAGTTCATGCTACTACCATTTTATCAATAGTAGAGCTAGACATCAATGTATAGTACTTTTCAAAAATTATTTTTTTAAAAAAAAAAAAACCTACGGTTACTTTTCTAATTTGTTTAATAAAAAAATTAAAATATTATTCGAACTTGTTAGATTTTAACTAATTCGATATATAATATAATTTGAATATAAATAATTTAAATATATATATGCAATACATATTATTTGTATTGAAATAAATCTAAATTTTAGATAAAAATTTAGATTATTTAAAATTTTAAAAATTAACTAAACAGAAAAAATTTTCTTTAACGCCTCCTAAAAATAATTTTTTTAATTGATTCTAATTTACTTTTTCAAAATAATTGAATTTTCTTCATCAGTTACTTGAGGAATCTTTAAATAGAAATATTATGAATAAGTCCTTTCTTTTTATCAATTCATTAAATGTTTTATTTTTATGGCCTTTCAATAATTACTTATTTTTGTATGTATTATAGATTGTACAAAATTGTATAAATAATAGAATATAAATTATAATTATAATTCATAGATAACATATAATGCACATTATATAAAAATATCTATAATTATTTGTACAAAAAGCTTATAATTATTTGAGAATTTATGTATTTTATATAGATTTAATGATAAACATAGTAAAAATTATTTTATTTTTTTGTTTAAGTCTATATAATTATACTCTCTTTTCATATTTTTTTTTTATTTTTTTATTTTTTATGAAAACTTTCTTTTCATACTTAATAACCATGATTTGTATTTATTATAAATATAATTTATATAATTTTATACTAACTATAATGCATATAAAGATTATTAAAGGAGGCTAAAAAGTTGTGAAGAATATATATATATAATAAATTATTGTTACTATCGGATTAGTATCCCGTGATTCACAATGAAATAAGGGTTTGTTTGTTTAATAAAAAAAAAAATAAGAGTACAATCAGAAACTGAGTTAGAATGGAAAATTTCAATTTTTAGTGTTTGGTTGACTAAATTTTAGTATGAAAATGGGACTATAATTTTTTCATGTCACGACCCAAAACAGGAGTCATGACCGGCGCTAGGGAACGGGAATTCTTTCGAATCCGGAACCCGTAGCAAGCCTAAAAATAAAATAAATATGCAATAATAACCATAAAAATATAATATGCAGCGGAAAATAAAATCATAAATATTACAATATCATCCATAACAACTGGATATAATTCAAAACTCATCACATCGCATATATAATCTCATAAATGTATAATCTTATACAAATCCAGTTTTAACATAATACATCTCTTTAAAATAAAGTACATAAAATCCAATACTGTAATTTACAGCTACTGCAGTGTCTAGATAAAATAAATAAGACTCAAGTAGACAATTTACATAAAGAAGCCGGGGCGGAAGAAATCCGGCGTATCGACCTGCTACTGAGGTCTGAGGAAGTTGACTCTCCTGAAAAATAGTCAACGGAGGGGAGTCAGACCTCACTGAGTGAATTACTATAGTATATATACATACACTCTAAGTGATAATGCAAACAGTCAACAGTATATGAGTAATATGTATATATACAGGCAAGTTCATACAGATGCAGAAAAATCATTTTATATATTTTGTCTGAAAATCAACTTTTATGAAGGATCACATAGAACCCTAGAATATCGCAACCTCAGAAAAATAGTGTTAAACAACACTCTAGCCATACAGGCTCACTAATTCCAAATATATCCACTTAATCCATATGGACAGTAGACTGGCCCCGAGACACTAAGTCAACCGAGCTCCAGCAGTCTGACTGCCAGTGTGATTGGCCCCGAGACACTTGGTCAACCGAGCTCCAGCAATCACACCCACAAACCACATCTCACACATCCAATAATCATAATCAAATCGATATCCACAAATAGTCAGTAATAAAGCCTAAATACTATAGGCGTACCGGTACGTACTCGGTCCTAGTGCTGCCCACTAGGTAGCACGTTCTATTGATATCCTTCAGTAATAAATAATAAAACATTCATTCACAAATACATGATGCATGAATTTAAATAAATCAACAATATAAACCATATATATACCGAAAATATACCAAACATAAACCAGGTATATTTTGAGTATATATACGTCAAATAAATTCAATCAAATCATGAATTAAACTAAAAATATATTTAAAAACATTTTAAATATATTTTATTAATAAAACATGTATATAATTTATTATATACCAAAAATATACCAAAAATATACTTGAATATAAATCATGTTATTTATGCATATTCAGTCAAAATAAAACATGCATTTTCTAAATCATGCGTCCTAAGCATATATATATAATATAGTAACTCACCTAATGCGCTCCACGAGACAGGTCCGACGGGCCTGGTCCACTAACCCTCGGTCTCGGCGCAACTAAACAAGAAATAATTAATCGACATCAGAATAACCCTAACAGAAATCCTAGAATTCAATCTAGAGTATTAAATACAGAATTGGAAATTAGGGTTCGACTGGATATCACGTTTTACGAGAATTCTACCGGAAATCCGGCAGAACCTCCCCTGTAAAACGGACATCTCTCTACTCAAAAGAGTAGAGCCGACCCTGCAAAGAAAATACACTTCGAAAATAAACACCACAATCACTCACAACCCCTCGGTCGGACTCCAGACTACAATCTGTCGACCGGGGTCCACAAACACAGAATATATATTCAAATATACCAAAAATATCCTTAAATCATAAAAATACATTTCATACGTAGAAATTACATAATAAATCTTGAAACACTGTAAAAATCGATTAAAACTCATTTTATTTGAAAAACCGTATATTATATATATAATTGAAAATAATTCCCGGAAAATAGTTTTAATTAGTTAAAAATACCAAATATTTTGTAGAAATCATTTTTATACCTTAAATAAATATTAAAACCAATTAAATTACATTTTTAGACAATTTAGGGTAAAATTACCAAAATACCCCTATATATATATATATACCTAATTTACTTCAAAAATTCACCAAAAATCATACAATTATCCAAAATTAATTTTCTCAACATATATATCAATAATATTAATAATTAAACTCAATTAACCAATTAAATTCAATTTAAAACACAATTAACTTAATTTCTCAAAATTACATAAACTCAATTAATTAACAATAAATACTTAGAAATTCATAAAAATTCCAAATAAATTCCTATAATTCATTTCAACACCTAATTCAACCATAAACTCCAATTTCATAATTTAAATAATTAATTTCCGAAAATTCGAAAATAATATTAAAATATTCAAAAATACCCAAAAATCCAAACAATCTCCAAAAATTCTACAAAAATTCATACATGAAGATTAAGCTACCAGGAACAACATTTGTGAAGGAAGTTTCCATGAATCATCCAAATTGAAGCTCAAAAAAATCGAAAACCAAAAGTGGCCGAAATATTCAACTCAAAACCTAAGCAATTCTAGACCATTTTAGCTCAAACAAAAGCTAGAATAACACTCACCGGAGCTCAAGGAGAAGATAGAGACCGGCGGTGTCGAAAACGGTGGCCGGAGGAGGGAGAAACCACGTGAGGAATAGTGGGTGGTCCGGCGGGTATCCACGGGAAAAGAAAGAAGAAGAAGAAGAAAAAGAAAAAGAAAGAAAAGGAAAGAGAAAAGAAAAGAAAAAGAAAGAAAAAGGAAAAGAAAAAGAAAAAAAAAAAAGAAAAAAGAAAAAAAATAATAAATTTTAATAATTTAATAATAAATAAAATAATCAAATAATAATAAATAAATAATAAAATATTAGGGTAATAATAAACCCTAGTTAAATATACACACACAGGCTTTATTTAATAATTTAAAAATATGTATGAGTTCATGCAAACCCATAAATACATTTAAAATAATTAATAGTACATTGTTTACGTGAAAATTTCCCCGAAAATGAAAGTCCCGGGAAAATTTTACGTAAAATACTGAAAATAATAGACAGTAATTAAAATAGGTTTAAAATACATATTAACTCATAAAAATATCATATAAAATACAAAAATCACTGACACTGCATATCCCGGTACAGTGTAAAAATATTTTAAAAACACGGGATATTACAGTCTTCCCCCCCTTACAAGAATTCGTCCCCGAATTCCAAAACAAGATTACAGAATCAGGAAGGAAAGAGATACGGGTAAGAAGCTCGCATCTCAGCTTCAGTCTCCCACGTATGTTCTTCAACTCTGTCGCTACGCCACAAAACCTTGACCATCGGAATCTGCTTCGATCTCAACTGTCGAACTTGAAAATCAACGATCGCCACAGGTTCTTCCACAAACGTCAAATCTTCACTCACTTCCACACTGTCAGGTTGCAACACATGTGAAGGATCTGAGATATACTTCCTCAACATCGAGATATGAAATACTGGATGCACCTGCGACATACTCGGAGGCAAATCCAACCGATATGCAACAGTGCCAATTCTCTCCAGAATCTCAAACGGTCCAATATATCTCGGTGCTAACTTACCCTTCCTACCAAATCTCATCACACCCTTCATCGGAGATACTTTCAGAAAAACGAAATCTCCAACCTGAAACTCCACATCTCTGCGCCTAGGATCCGCATAACTCTTCTGTCTGCTAACTGCGGTCTCTAACCTGCGCTTGATCACGGCGACTTTCTCTGCAGCATCCTGAATCATCTCTGGTCCAGTCAAAGCTCTCTCACCAATCTCATCCCAACTCAAAGGGGATCTACACTTCCTTCCATACAACGCCTCATATGGTGCCATGCCAATACTGCTATGGTAGCTGTTATTATATGCAAACTCAACAAGCGACAAATGATCATCCCAGCTACCTTCCAAATCCAAGACACACATCCTCAACATATCTTCCAGTGTCTGGATCGTCCTCTCAGACTGACCATCTGTCTGAGGATGAAAAGCAGTACTGAAATCCAACCTAGTGCCCATCGCTTCCTGCAACTTCTGCCAGAAACGAGAAGTAAACACTGAACCTCTATCTGACACAATGGACACAGGTACTCCATGAAGGCACACAATATGCTTCACATACAACTTCGCCAATCTAGCAACTGAATATGTGGCTTTCACAGGCAAGAAATGTGCAGACTTCGTCAATCTGTCTACAATCACCCAGATGGAATCGTATCCATCCTTCGAACGAGGTAAACCGACTACAAAATCCATAGCTATCCTTTCCCACTTCCACTCGGGAATAGGAAGAGGCTGAAGCTTCCCAGAAGGCTTCTGATGTTCGGCTTTCACTTGCTGACACGTCAAGCACTTAGCAACATAATCAGCAACATCCTTCTTCAATCCATCCCACCAGTATAGATCTCTGATACTGTGGTACATCTTAGTAACACCAGGATGAACGCTGTAGGCTGTAGAATGTGCTTCCTCTAAAATCTCTTCTCTCAAATCATCCACATCAGGAACACACAATCTACCACTGATCCACAACACACCATCATCATCGAGTGTGAAATCAGTGAACTTCCCTGCTCTGACATTCTCTGCAAGCTCTTCCAGAATAGGATCTCAGCTCTGAGCTGCTTTAATCCTATCCCTCAGTACAGATCGTACTTTAAACTGAGCTAACAGTCCACCTGATCTACTGATCTTCATCATCAGACCTTGATCCACCATTAGATGCAACTCCTGGATCAATGGTCTCCTCTCCACACCGATGTGAGCAAGACTACCTGAGGACTTCCTACTCAAGGCATCTGCTACCACATTAGCTTTACCCGGATGGTAAAGAATCTCGCAATCATAATCCTTCAACAATTCCAACCATCTTCTCTGCCTCAGATTCAGATCTCGCTGCTGGAAAATGTACTTAAGGCTCTTGTGATCAGTAAATATCTCACAAGTCACCCTGTACAAATAATGTCTCCAAATCTTCAAAGCAAAGATCACTGCAGCCATCTCAAGATCATGTGTGGGATAGTTCTGCTCATGCTTCTTCAACTGCCTCGAAGCATAGGCTATCACCCTTCCATTCTGCATCAACACACAACCAAGACCAATTCTAGAGGCATCACAGTAAACTGTGAACTTATCCACACTATTAGGCAAAGCTAATACTGGCGCTGTGGTCAACTTCTCCTTCAACAACTGAAAACTATTCTCACAAGCTTCTGACCACTCGAATCTAACATTCTTCTGAGTCAAGCGAGTCATAGGGGCTGCTATCTTGGAAAAATCCTGCACAAACCGCCTATAATACCCGGCTAAACCCAGAAAACTCCGAATCTCAGTAACTGAAGTAGGTCTAGGCCACTCAGATACTGCCTCAACCTTCTGTGGATCAACCTGAATACCTTCTTTAGACACTACGTGTCCAAGAAAAGAAACACTCTCCATCCAGAAATCACACTTCGAGAATTTAGCATAAAGCTGATGATCTCTCAGTGTCTGTAGTACAATCCTCAAGTGATATACATGCTCTTCCATACTCCTCGAATATACGAGTATATCATCAATGAAGACTACTACAAACTGATCCACATACGGTCGGAATACTCTGTTCATCAGGTCCATAAAAGCTGCTGGTGCATTAGTCAAACCAAAAGACATCACCAGAAATTCATAATGACCATATCGAGTGCGGAAAGTTGTCTTAGAAATATCAGCTTCACTGATCCGCAGCTGATGATAACCCGACCTCAAGTCAACCTTAGAAAAGAATTGTGCACCCTGGAGCTGATCAAACAAATCATCTATCCTCGGGAGAGGATACTTGTTCTTCACTGTCACCTTATTCAACTCTCTGTAGTCAATGCACAGTCTCAGGGTACCATCCTTCTTCTTCACAAACAGGACTGGTGCACCCCAAGGAGAAACACTAGGTCTGATAAAACCCTTCTCCAACAACTCTTGCAACTGCTCCTTCAACTCTCTCAACTCTGCAGGAGCCATACGATAGGGTGGCATAGATATAGGAGTAACACCTGGAACCACATCTATACAGAACTCAATCTCTCTATGAGGTGGTAAACCTGGCAACTCCTCGGGAAAAACATCAGGAAACTCACAAGCAACAGGAACATCTGTGAGTGACAACTTCTCCACTGACGTATCCCTAACCAATGCCAAAAACCCCTGACAACCTTTCCTCAACAACTTCCTAGCAGAAATAACAGAAATAAGATTCTGAGGTGCTGAACTCCTGTCACCAACAAACTTAAAATCTTCTTCAACAGGAATTCTAAAAGTCACCTCCTTATTCCTGCAATCAACCACGGTAAAGTGCTGAGACAACCAATCCATTCCCAAAATAACATCGAACTCCATCACATCCAACAAAATCAAATCAGCGGGTAATTCTCTATCTCCCACGAGAACTGGACAACCAGAAAGAACAATATCGGCGTCCAAAGAATCACTCAGAGGAGTGGCAACAGACAAAGGAAAAGCCATCCTCGAAGCTTGCCAACAAGATTTAGAAGCAAAAATAGGAGAAACAAACGAATGCGTGGCACCCGGATCAAACAAAACCAAAGCATCCAGGTAACAAACAGAAAGAATACCTGCCACGACTGCATTAGATGCCTGAGCATCCTGCTGAGTCAGATGAAAAACTCTGGCCTGGCCTCGACCTCCCTGCTGACTGGTAGAAGCCTGGCCAACACCTCGGGTACCTCCTCTCGTACCTCTACCACGACTCTGCTGTGGAACAAACTGAGTAGAACTCTGATGCTGAGCTGGTGGTAACTGAAATGGCATAGGTGCAGCACTAGCAATCGACTGCTGTGGGAATCGCGGAATCTGCTGCTGCTGATATCCAGGGTAAGGACACGATCTGGCAAAATGTCCTGTCTGCCCGCATCTGAAACATGTCAACGGTGTCAGATAACACGGTCCCTGATGGACTCTACCACAAGTCTGACAAACACTGGCCGCTGATCCATAACTACGACCACTGCTACTGCTCGAAGCACCTGACCCAAATCTGAATGATCTACGCTGACCTCCACGACCATGTCTACTGCTCCGATGCACTCGCTGCTGCTGTCTCTGACTCTGCTGAGTCGAACCTCGCTGCTGACTACTCGAACCAACATGAAAACTCGAATACAGAGTAGCCTGCAATCCACTCGACTGAACTCCCAACTGGTAATAATCAGGCATCGCTCCCTGCCTAACTAACCTCAGCTCGATCTCCTTAGCTAGCTCAATCACAGACTCGAGAGTAAGACCTGCTGTGGGCATACCAGCAAAAGCAGAACCCAATCCAGTAACATAGGTAGTAACAGCGAAATACTGATCTCGCATCAGATCCTCAGCATATCTACCCAGACGAAGAAACTCTCGGGTATACTCCTCTACTGATCGATCTCCACGAGAAATACTAGTCAAACGAAGACGATAACTCAAACGAAGAGGCTCTGGACAAAATCTCCTCATGAATCGCTCTCGAAACTGAGCCCATGTCATCGTCATCATATAAGGCTGGATCATCTGAATGAACCAATCCAAGGCTGGTCCCTCGACAGACAACTCAACAATCATGATCCTCTGGTACTCGGTATGAGCAGTCCGAGTCCTAGTCTCAATCGCATGCAGAAAATCTAAAGGATCAGAAGTACCATCAAAAGCAATCCTGCCAACTCTGGCATAGAACAAAGCTGCCTCAGGGTCAGACATACCCTGCTGATAGGCAGGCTGAACAGGCTGAACAACAGGAGGAACAGGAATATCAAAATCAGGCTCAACAGGCTCCTCGTCCTGTAACTCTCTCTGCCTACGGCGACCTGCCGCTCCTCGAGGTCTACCCCTGCCACGACCTCTACGTCTAACTGGCGGCTCAGGAGGTAAAACCTCATCCAGAAAAGACTCATCATCCTCGGCCTCAACGACCGGTGGAGCGACACGCGCTCGCCTCCTCATTCTGAAAAGACAAACGGAAAGATTCAGACAAAACAGACAACGGAGGAATAACGCTGAAAACTACAGCAAGGAATACTCATCAAGACATACTCGAACCTAATACACTGCAGTAGTCCAACAGAAAACACAACTTTAAAACTAGGGCCACAACTCACATAACTAAGCCCTGACACAGAACTCTATTCTGATACGAACCTCGCTCTGATACCAACTTTGTCACGACCCAAAACAGGAGTCATGACCGGCGCTAGGGAACGGGAATTCTTTCGAATCCGGAACCCGTAGCAAGCCTAAAAATAAAATAAATATGCAATAATAACCATAAAAATATAATATGCAGCGGAAAATAAAATCATAAATATTACAATATCATCCATAACAACTGGATATAATTCAAAACTCATCACATCGCATATATAATCTCATAAATGTATAATCTTATACAAATCCAGTTTTAACATAATACATCTCTTTAAAATAAAGTACATAAAATCCAATACTGTAATTTACAGCTACTGCAGTGTCTAGATAAAATAAATAAGACTCAAGTAGACAATTTACATAAAGAAGCCGGGGCGGAAGAAATCCGGCGTATCGACCTGCTACTGAGGTCTGAGGAAGTTGACTCTCCTGAAAAATAGTCAACGGAGGGGAGTCAGACCTCACTGAGTGAATTACTATAGTATATATACACACACTCTAAGTGATAATGCAAACAGTCAACAGTATATGAGTAATATGTATATATACAGGCAAGTTCATACAGATGCAGAAAAATCATTTTATATATTTTGTCTGAAAATCAACTTTTATGAAGGATCACATAGAACCCTAGAATATCGCAACCTCAGAAAAATAGTGTTAAACAACACTCTAGCCATACAGGCTCACTAATTCCAAATATATCCACTTAATCCATATGGACAGTAGACTGGCCCCGAGACACTAAGTCAACCGAGCTCCAGCAGTCTGACTGCCAGTGTGATTGGCCCCGAGACACTTGGTCAACCGAGCTCCAGCAATCACACCCACAAACCACATCTCACACATCCAATAATCATAATCAAATCGATATCCACAAATAGTCAGTAATAAAGCCTAAATACTATAGGCGTACCGGTACGTACTCGGTCCTAGTGCTGCCCACTAGGTAGCACGTTCTATTGATATCCTTCAGTAATAAATAATAAAACATTCATTCACAAATACATGATGCATGAATTTAAATAAATCAACAATATAAACCATATATATACCGAAAATATACCAAACATAAACCAGGTATATTTTGAGTATATATACGTCAAATAAATTCAATCAAATCATGAATTAAACTAAAAATATATTTAAAAACATTTTAAATATATTTTATTAATAAAACATGTATATAATTTATTATATACCAAAAATATACCAAAAATATACTTGAATATAAATCATGTTATTTATGCATATTCAGTCAAAATAAAACATGCATTTTCTAAATCATGCGTCCTAAGCATATATATATAATATAGTAACTCACCTAATGCGCTCCACGAGACAGGTCCGACGGGCCTGGTCCACTAACCCTCGGTCTCGGCGCAACTAAACAAGAAATAATTAATCGACATCAGAATAACCCTAACAGAAATCCTAGAATTCAATCTAGAGTATTAAATACAGAATTGGAAATTAGGGTTCGACTGGATATCACGTTTTACGAGAATTCTACCGGAAATCCGGCAGAACCTCCCCTGTAAAACGGACATCTCTCTACTCAAAAGAGTAGAGCCGACCCTGCAAAGAAAATACACTTCGAAAATAAACACCACAATCACTCACAACCCCTCGGTCGGACTCCAGACTACAATCTGTCGACCGGGGTCCACAAACACAGAATATATATTCAAATATACCAAAAATATCCTTAAATCATAAAAATACATTTCATACGTAGAAATTACATAATAAATCTTGAAACACTGTAAAAATCGATTAAAACTCATTTTATTTGAAAAACCGTATATTATATATATAATTGAAAATAATTCCCGGAAAATAGTTTTAATTAGTTAAAAATACCAAATATTTTGTAGAAATCATTTTTATACCTTAAATAAATATTAAAACCAATTAAATTACATTTTTAGACAATTTAGGGTAAAATTACCAAAATACCCCTATATATATATATATACCTAATTTACTTCAAAAATTCACCAAAAATCATACAATTATCCAAAATTAATTTTCTCAACATATATATCAATAATATTAATAATTAAACTCAATTAACCAATTAAATTCAATTTAAAACACAATTAACTTAATTTCTCAAAATTACATAAACTCAATTAATTAACAATAAATACTTAGAAATTCATAAAAATTCCAAATAAATTCCTATAATTCATTTCAACACCTAATTCAACCATAAACTCCAATTTCATAATTTAAATAATTAATTTCCGAAAATTCGAAAATAATATTAAAATATTCAAAAATACCCAAAAATCCAAACAATCTCCAAAAATTCTACAAAAATTCATACATGAAGATTAAGCTACCAGGAACAACATTTGTGAAGGAAGTTTCCATGAATCATCCAAATTGAAGCTCAAAAAAATCGAAAACCAAAAGTGGCCGAAATATTCAACTCAAAACCTAAGCAATTCTAGACCATTTTAGCTCAAACAAAAGCTAGAATAACACTCACCGGAGCTCAAGGAGAAGATAGAGACCGGCGGTGTCGAAAACGGTGGCCGGAGGAGGGAGAAACCACGTGAGGAATAGTGGGTGGTCCGGCGGGTATCCACGGGAAAAGAAAGAAGAAGAAGAAGAAAAAGAAAAAGAAAGAAAAGGAAAGAGAAAAGAAAAGAAAAAGAAAGAAAAAGGAAAAGAAAAAGAAAAAAAAAAAAAGAAAAAAGAAAAAAAATAATAAATTTTAATAATTTAATAATAAATAAAATAATCAAATAATAATAAATAAATAATAAAATATTAGGGTAATAATAAACCCTAGTTAAATATACACACACAGGCTTTATTTAATAATTTAAAAATATGTATGAGTTCATGCAAACCCATAAATACATTTAAAATAATTAATAGTACATTGTTTACGTGAAAATTTCCCCGAAAATGAAAGTCCCGGGAAAATTTTACGTAAAATACTGAAAATAATAGACAGTAATTAAAATAGGTTTAAAATACATATTAACTCATAAAAATATCATATAAAATACAAAAATCACTGACACTGCATATCCCGGTACAGTGTAAAAATATTTTAAAAACACGGGATATTACATTTCATTAATAGGATCACCAATTCACCATTTTCATTATATTGTTAAGGAATGAGTTTTGATTTCCTAAAAATCAAGTTAAATCAATTATAAATTAGTCAAATTTTAAAAATTAACATAGATATTTTTTTTAAATTTATAAACAAAATATATAAATTAATAAAAATATTTATAAAAAATAACTAATTTTTTAATAATTTTTAAAGATTGTAATAATATTTTAATAAATAAATATTTACAAATATTTTATAATAGATAATTATAAATATTAATTTTTAGTATATAAAATATATATATATATAATTTTTCATAAATAGTTGCTAATTGATATTAATTCTCATTTTAATTTTCATTTTCTAGAAAGATTTTTTTCAAATTTTCATTTTGTTTCCAATTATTTTCCATTTCGATTTAAATTTTGAAATATGAACCAAATGAACTAGAGCATAGTACATGTCTATATATATATTAAATGCTAACTCTAAAGTCATTAAACAAAAAATTTGACAAGTGTCTATATTCGTATTTGAATATTTACTTTAAAATCTAACATATCAAATCATTAAAAATAAAATATTTACTATATTTATTTAGTATTAATTTTTAACTAAAACACTATTATATATGTAGACATCTGGTTCGATCGGCCCATAATAGGAAGTGAACTATGGATGCTCAGTTTGATCAGTCTGTTGATGAGAAATGTAAGATTTGAATGTAAGAAAGAAACCCTAAATCTTCTCGAAAGTAAGTCTAAGGGATAGAAACCTATAAACAAGCCCAAAATCCTTACAAACTCAGTTGGGATTTCTTTTTTTTTTCCTCCTTGCTAATGAACAAAGGTAAAGATTTTTAAAGAGTAAAGCAACGATCCAAGGAAGGGGCACTTGAACTTGATACCCAACTCAAGAAAAAAAAAAAACAACATTAAAAAATAAAAAATAACAAAAAATAACAACACTGAAAAATAAAAAGTAATAATTGAAAAATAACAGAAAAAACAAGAAACAACAAGAAAGACAATAAACAACAACAAACAATAAAAATGTATTTTCTTTGAGTCAGAATTTGAGAGGAGCAAAAAAAATAAAGAGGGGAGAGTTTCTTGGTTAATTCTTAATTTTTAGTTTAATTAGCTTAATTTTTATATTTTAAATAATTTTTAATAATTGTTCTCAACTATTTTAAATAATTATTCTAAATAATGATAATTTCCAAAATTGTAAAAATATTTGTTATTTAGAATATATATATATATATGAAATAATTTTTATATTAATTATACACATTTAAACCATAAAAACTAAACCAGCATTTAACATCAATTCCAATATGATTGTTATCAATGTCTCCAAAATCAACAGTTTGTATGGTGTCAAACTCAACTGCAAAAGCATGGTTTGAGGACAGATTATTCCCTGAAGAATTAAAGAGTCCAAGATGCCCCTGTGAGTGTGAGGAGGTTCATGGATGGAATTATTGCGAAAACAAATTAAGCCATGACCACCAAGAGTAGGCATCTCAGGAACAATGGAAAAATACAAAACGAGTAGACAATTAGAGAGACCGAGATTTTTCGGATGCAGACTTATCGAAGTTGAGAGGGAATGTACAGAAAGCACAACCAATTTGAAGGTGTGAAATGTTTGTCAGGTCTAACAAACCATTTGGGTGGACTTCTGCAATTCTACTTAGACTTAAGTTGGCTTCATTGAAGTCATGGTAGTCGAACTGGTTTTTATCTTGAGCAAAGCTTAAGCATGTCAAGAAAAAAGAAGTAAAGAGTAGAATATGCCGCAAATCCAACACTGAAAACATTGTTTTATCTAAGGCATTGGCAATCTCAAGTAATCAAATAGTTTTTGTTATTTTCCTTTACATATACTAGTAAACAATTACGTATTCACACTAAATAAATAGTAAATAAACAACTAAACATATTATTATTATTATTATTATTAAATAAAATTTTAAAAATAATAACAAAGTTATTTATTTATACAATAATTCGATATTAACTTTATATAGTTATAATTTATTAAAATTTTTATAAATTATTTATTTAAATAATTATATGATATTATTTTAATATTTTTATAATTAATTTTTCTCATCTCTTAAACTGATTTCATAAAAAAAATTATGGTCATAATTAATTTTAAGATAATAAAAAATAATTAGGTATTTGTTAATAAAAATTTAAAAATAATAAAAGTTATATTTTCTTTATATAACAAATAAATAGTATAATCTCATTAAACTTATAATTTATTACAATTTTAGTAATTTTTTTTGTTTAAGTTATGACACTTTAAATCTTCAATATTTTTAATATTAATACTTTTACTTACAAAAAAAAATTAATTTGATGTAATTTTTTAGTTCAAATAATAATCAAAATGATACATATTAATTAATTTAATTTTAACTCTTTTTTTAATTTTATAAAAAATATCTAAAAACAATAATTATACTACTTTTCTTACAAAAAAATATATTTTCAAACAAATTATATGTTCTATTTTTTATTTATTAATTTATAAACATATCTACTATTTTCTTAAAATTTATTAATTTTGATTTTAATTATTTACTTATTAAATTTAATATAATAAGACTTATAAAATTATGTTATCTAATTTGATTTTTATTAGATAAAATATAAGTAGACCTAATTAAAATAGAAAAATATATTTTTTTTAACAAAATTATCACTAAAATTTTAATTAATTTAATTTTGTTAGAGAATTAACATAATTAAAATAGGAAGCATATTTACAATTAAATTAGAATTATTTTTTAATTAATACATTTTATTAGAGATAAAATAGAAGTTAACTTAATTAGAATAGAAAATATACTTTCAATTAAATTAGAATTAGATTTTAATTGATTTAATTTAATTAGAGATAAAATAGAAGTTAACCTATTTAAAATAGAAAATATACGTTCAATTATATTAAAATTATATTTTAGTTAAATTAATTTTTATTTGAGATAAAATAGAAATTAACCAAATTAGAATAGAAAATATACTTTCAATTAAATTAGAATTTTTATTAGAGATAAAATAGAAGTTAACCTAATTAAAATAGAAAACATACTTTTAATTAAATTAGAATAATATTTTAGAGAAATTTACAAAATAAGGCTCATTTGTTAGGTTGTTTACATGGGTTTAGCCCATGTTTTTATTTAGTTTCATGCGTGTCCCTTTTCTTGTTTTGTTTTCAATTTTGGCAATTCTCTCTTCTTCTCTGTTTCTAGTCATTTTCTTCCCTTTTTTTTTTGGCATTGTGCATCGTTTTGGACGTGGTTGGTTTTGTGCTTACACTGTTATTTTTATATTTTTTTTTTTGAAATCTTAAACGAAGGCATTTTTCTTATTTGGTTATTGATGGTTTATTCAATTTTTTATATAATGGTCAAAACTCATTTGAGTTCTTCTAAATGTGTTGATAAATAAAAAAAAATTTGCGTTTTGAGAGTGAAGTTGTGAAGGATAAAGGTTTGAAAGTGAAAATGGGTAGGAAGGTTGTTTGTAGGAGTTCAAAAAAGGGTAAAAAGATAGTAGAATCTTATTCTACTAATTCTTCTGTTGAAGAGAAATCTCTAGTGGGTGTTAATGTTGGTAATGAGAATGTTGTTAAGAAAATGGAAGCAAAAGTGGAAAAGGGTGATGATAAAAAAAATGAAATCTAAAGGGAAACCTAAATCCAGTTTTCCTTAATCCCCTGCTAAAAAAAAAAAAAAAGAGGATTTCTGAGAATGTTGATGTTCATGAAGAGAGTTTGAGGAAGAGGGCTAAAGTTACTATTAGCGAGCCATCTGAAAATGTTGAGTTAAGGCATGAATTTTTTTTTGAATAAATTTTTGTATATTATTTGTATTTTATCCGAATGTTATTTTTCATGTTTAGGGTTTTTAGTGTTTATGTTTAAATTATGTGCATATTATTTATATCTTATTTAAAATTTTTTGTATATTATTTGTATGTTATTGTTTTTTTAGTGTATCTGTTTTTATTTTTTTGTAATATATGTATATTTTGTTGTAGGATTGGGAGCCATTAATTCGTCATGAGGATTATTTCAGTTTTAAAGTTAGTTGTTCTTTGAGTTTTAATGTTATTTCTAACATTAAAAAGATTCTGAATGATGAACAATTGGCTATGTTTAAGACTATAAGTTTTGGATATTTTCTTGATCTTCCTAAATTCAAAGTGCAGTGTTAGTTAATTCACCCTTTATTGCTTAGGGAGTCGAGGCAGCCAAATGCTAGAGAGTTTTGGTTTGATGTTTGTGGTACTAGATTGAAAGTTGGTTTGGGAGAATTTACATTAGTTAGTGGTTTAAATTGTGTTGATGATTTGAAGAATATAGGTGTTCATTGTGATCATAATATTCTTATTAAGAAGTATTTTAATGGTGTGGGTAAGATTACTAAGCAGTCAATTCAAGATTGCTTTAATGAAAAAAAAAGGAAGAATAATTATGACTATTTAAAACTTACTATTCTATATTTTATTGAGTTGTTTTTGTTTTCTTCTAGTATAAATATAAGAGTTTCTAAAAAAATTTGGACATTATTGGTTTAGGACTGTTTGACTCTTATTGTTGGGGTTTGGATGTTTTCAATGTTACTATGGAGTCTTTGAAGGAAGGCTTATTGATAAGAACGAGAAATTGCATAATGGGTAGTTTTATCTTTTGAATGGACTTCTTTATGCATTTCAAGTCTGATTCTATAAGTGTTGCCCCTATATTGTTGGTCTGTTAGCCACATTTATAGTGGTTATGTGTCGCGTCTTTTTAATTGGTCTTGTAACAGTACACCTAGTTTTAAGGTGTTGCAACACATTATCTTCCGTGAATCTGCAAAGAAGGTGATTCTTTTTCTTTTTATTCTTTTTCTTTTGTTTTTGTCTTTTTGTTATATAACTTTTTTTTTTCGGTAGTTAAAGCTGCAAAATATTATTCCAACTATTAATGAAAGAGAGAAGCTGAAGTTGGGTGGCTTTTTTTATAAAGGCAAATCTTCTACTATTGGTGGTAATGATGAGAAAGACTCTGATGATGATTTCCTGGTGGGCCACCAGTTGGAGAGATAGGACAGAGTTTGTTAAAGGCCAAACTTGAGTTTATGGTTCTAATTTGAAAGAAATTATTAAAAAACAAAATGATTTGGCAAAAGAGATTATTATTTTGAGGAAAAATATTTTTGTTAAGTTGGATAAAGTATTTTTTTTGTTTGAAGTTAGTTATGGATAAACTAAGAGTTGTTGGTGATGATGAGGTATGGTTCTTTTGTTGTATTTTTTTTTTAATTTTTCAGTATTGTATGCAGATTATATTATGATTATATTCTAATTTTTATAAATGTATTTTTCTCAAGCTGAGAATGTAAGTGGGAGGGAAGGTAGTTATGAGGGTCTTAGAGTAAAAGATGACAATGAGGAAGAATTTGATGATGGTACTGACTTTTTTACAAACAATCTTGTTGATGTTAAAGTACGTTTGAATATTATTAAATATTATACTCTGATAATATACCATGTAGATTTGTATTATATACTTTTTTTTATATTGTGTTTTTTTTATGGTATATTTTTTAATAGGTTGGTGAGAAAGCAAAAGAAAAAAGTGAAGAAGAAGAAGTTTAAGAAAGAAGGATAAATATGACAATGGAGATATTGATGGTGGATTTTTAGGTTCTAAAGGTGATTTTTGGCTTTTTTTTTTTTACTTTTGTGTTTTAATTGCTTTTTAAATTGAAATTTTAGTGGATTTTTTTTTTTGTATGTAAAGGTGGTGATAGTGTTGGATTTTCTGGTTCTTCTCATGCTAGAGTTGGCAATGAACAAAAGAGTGATGATGTTGATGAAAAGAGAGCAAATGATGATGGTGCTGCTAAGGATTCTAATGTAAAAGAATCTATTTAATGGATTGTGATATAATTTTTTTTTTTGGATTCTAATATGTGTATATTATTTAAATTTATTTGGTTTTTTATACTATTTTATTTATTATTTAATTTATGTTAGGTTGAGAAGGATGATATAGATGCTGATGTTTGTGACATTATTGAATCAGCTGTTAAAGTTGTTGGTGAATTTTGCGATGATGATGTATGTGTTTGTGTTAATGATTATATTATTTTGGTTTTTTATTTTTTGTATTTTTATTATTTATTGGTTATGTTGTTATTGTTTATTTTAGGGTAAAAAGAAAGTTTTTTATGATGTTGATGATTGTCAAACTCCTACTACAACTAAAAGGGAGATTAAAGCTACGTATTTTGTGAAATCTCCCTTTTAAAATGAATTTGGTTCATAAAAAATTGGAGGGAATGAGAAGGAAAGTTCCAATTGTTGTTAAAGATTTATGTCTGTTATGTCCGTTATGTGGCAATTATTAATGCATCGATAGATTTTCAAACTCGTTCTGATTTTGATTCTTGCCTTAATTTTGGGTTTAAGAAGAAAAACAAGTATGTGGTTTTAAGTTTTTGCTTTGGTAATTTTTTTGATATCCTTTACTGAGTTTTATTTTATTTTTATAGGAAAAAGTTGTATTCTAATGATTATGATAGTAATACTCATGCTTTCAAATTTGGAGTTGATACTATTGCTTCGAAGATTTGGTTTCATGTTTTGAATTATTGTGGTTCTTTATTATCATTTTCTATAAGTTTCCTAATTTTTATGTATTTCATTTGTTTCTTTTATATATATATTTTAACAATATGTTATGATTCTTAGTTTAATATTTTTTAACTTATGAATGTTGTTTATGTTATCAGATACCATTACTATTTCAAGTTTTAAATAGTCTTTTTGAGTTGAAGATACACATAATATTCGAATAATATTCTTTTTCTATAGATTCTGCTTTTTTTTTTATGTATAAGTGATTTATTTTTTATTAGTTTTCAACATATTGATGTGCTATTTTATTACTTAAGGAAGGAAGGAAAGATTTTCTAAGATTCTTGTCTTAGCTTTATGACAACTGATAATCAGTTTGACCAACAGATTCAAAGTTTTTATTCAAGTTATTTCGTAAAAAATGAGGATTTTACACTTGTGATTGTAGATCATGTTGTGGCAGAGTATATTCTTAGGTATTTTATAATGTGCAACAGAGTTTGGTTCAATGTTGATCATGTTTTCTTCCCTATCCATATTGCCAAAAAGAAGCATTAGGTTTTGGGAGTGTTGCATATTTAAGGATTGCCACATATATGTCGATAACTCTTTGAGAGATCCAAAGTATAATAAAGCAGTGCCAGATAGTGTTAGAAGTTATAGTGTTCTTCTGCCATAGTTTTTTATGTTCTTAATTTTTGGGATCTTCAATTTGATGTTAATGTCTATTCTTCTATCATTGAATTGGGTAAGCCCTTTGAAATTAATTTGGACAAGCTTTTAATTTTTTGAATTTTTTATTTCTTTTTAGTTTTTTGGTCTTATGTAGTGATTGTGGAGCTTTTATGGTGTCTTTTGCTGAGTACTTGCTTAAAGGTAGGAAAATTCTGACTAATTTAAATATTAAGGAGATGAGGAGTCGTTATGCAGTTAGCTTGTACTCATACAGAAAGCTAAAGCAAAGTGACTACATTGACAATGAATATGGCTGTGTTGGAAGGCTGAAAATAAGACATAAGGGCAAGAAGAAGGTTTTTTGAGAATGGAACTAATTTATGTTATCTGTTTTTATGTTTGGTATTTTTATAGTGATGTTATGTTTTCATTATTGTCATGGATATTTGTAGCTTATGAATGTTGTTTGTGTAGTTTTTTAAAGTTCTAATAGTTTGCTTAGTTGTTTGACATTGGTTTTATTTTTAATGAAATTATATATTTTCTGTTTTTTTTGTTCTTCTTATTCATTGATTTACATTAGTTTATTTTATAAGCAAGGCATGATATATGAATAATATTCTTTTTTAATAATATGTTTGAGTTTTTGTCCATTTACTTTAATTATTTTAATTTTTAAATTACAATTTCTTTTTAATTTTAGTTTCTTAAAGTCTCAAAGTTAATTTTATTTTAAGGTAATATGTTTGCAAAATTTTGTTTTCCTTTTAAAGATATCTTTATGATAGTGTATACGCAAATAATATTCGAAGTAGATACAAATAATATTCAGAATTGAATATTTGTGAAAGCATAATTGGATACCTATTTTGGATTTTTTACAAATCATATGTGAATTTCATACCAGTTTTTCAAATAAAACACATTATATATCAATTTTATGATTCTATCTATTTTTTTTAATAAACTATGTTAATTTTGTTTTTGAAACAAATTATATATGGTCATTAATAAATATCAATTGATGTATATAATTTTTTAAAAATTGAATAGAGTATAAATATGAAAAAATAAAAATGTATTCTAAATCTCATGCGTTATGTGGTTTGTATCTGCAAGTCTTCTTGTTGTGTCCATAGTAGCCACATGTTCCACATTTGTGTTCACTTTTATTTTCCCATATAGCTTTATGTCTTCTTTTCTTCGGTCTTCCTGGTTGAATTATGGTTCTTAGAGGTAGGACAAGCATGTTTGTTACTTGAGTTGGCACATTCCATGTGCTTCTTGTTAGGAGCAAGTATACTATTGCTTCATAAGTTGCTAGCATTATTGTTTTGTTATAGTATTCTGAGCAATAGTTATATGGCTCTTAGTTTAGCTCTCTTAATATAGCCAATGCATGTTCACATGGTATTTGGTCAAGTTGGAACTTGTTGTATAAAAATAGAACTATAGTTTCATTAAACAACAAGATGAATTTTTTTCTACAAAATAATATCAGTAATTCGACAAACACACAATTTGTTTTTTAGAGCATGCTATATATTTTATCTTTATATATAAACTAATGATTTTAATAATATAAAAGTTATTAAACTGTTACCTTTAGCCTTTGTGATTTGATGTAATTTTCATTAAGTATGTCCTTAGCTTTCTTTGCAAGCTTTGTGAAAGTTCCTCTTGCAATATTTTAGTTTGTTGTATACCATTCTTGCACCAAACTTCACAAGTATTCTAGGAGAGTTTTGATTGGTAGCTCTCTTGCATATTTAATTACTAAATTCATGGATTCTGCCATATTTATAGTCATCATTTGATATCTATTATTAGTCAAATGCACTTTTGTCTAACTTTCAAATCCAATTTCTTCAAGGTAGTTGTGGACATGTATGTCTAGCTTTTTTATTTTAGCCATGTTGCTTTGGAACTCTTTTAATGTGTAACGTTTCGCAGCTGCATAGAAGAATTCCTTATTCTGTGTTGCATTAGTTTTTAACTTTGTTTTCAAGTTATTCAGTATGTGGAATATAAAAAACATGTGTGAAGCTTTAGGGTAGATATTTTTTACAGCTTATGCGATGCTTTCGTGTCTGTATGATATGATGCATAGTTTTTCTTTGACTCCTAGTGCTATTCATAGTTGTTCAAAAAACCACTTCTATGAATCATCATTCTCTGAATCAGCAACGCAGAAGCCAAGTGGAAAAATCTTACCTTGTGCATTTTGTGTTATAGTTGTTAAGGGTTCCTCGGTATTTTGATTTGAGAAATGTTCCGTTAACAACAATGATAAGAATGCAATGTTGCTAGCCAGTTATACTTGCTTTGAGCACCATGAAAATATAGAGAAATGCATTGTCTTCTTTTATTTTTATTTGCACAATTAAGCCCTAGTTAGTTTCTTGTATTTTATACAAGAAACTTAGTAGAATAGTGTATGATTCTTCTAGTTTTCACATATACTTTGAAGTGCTACTTCCTTTTATCTGTATGCCTTCATGTAATTAATTTAAATTTTGAATTCTTCCTTCATGTTCCTCATTATATCAGCTAGAGTGTACATAGTTTTGGTGCTTGTATATTTGGACTTGATGTATTGAGCAACAAATTGAGTACTAGCATGACGATGGTTTCCATGTCTAAGTTCTAGGCTACATATATGTGTGTCTATGAATTTTTTGATTTTGAAAATATTTGAACTTCTGTAGGTTGAAGCATTCAATGTCCAATTACAATTGTAATCCAAGCATTTAAAATAGTACCTTAAAGAATTAGACCTGATGATTATGTATTGAAACTTATTTTATAGTGTATAGATAATTAAGACTATCTTTAATGTCTCATTATCCTTAAATAGTTGCCCAACTTTCAATTCTTTTGCATTCATGTCAGTTGTTATAATAAGTGGAGAAAGAAGACTCTATATTTCATCTTCTTTTTGGGTGCTCTCTTTAATGATGGTTTTTCCCATGTCTCTTGCATATTAGACAATATCTGAATTTGTTGGTGTTGTCCTTATTTCTATTGATTGATTTTCTGATGCTATTATTTTTTTGGTGGTGTGCTTTCCAAAATGTTATTGCCATTTTCTTTATACTGCAGTGAGATGCACAAAGGGTATTTTGTGCAGTCAGGTTATATATTCTTCAACTATATATAAAACAGCAAACTTGAATCATCTTTAATTTGTAATGCTGGATACTTTTACTTAAGTCGATATGAGATCTGAATCTCATTTTTGTCTTTTTCAAATTAAGATGTTCTGAAATGGTTGTGATGAGTTGTTTGTAGTTGTAATCATTTTGAATTTGTATGCCAGTAACGTTGAAATTTATGTATTTTAAATCATCATTCCACTCTCCTTCGTAATGTATAAAAACCATAGGCTTTTCCATTTGCTGCAAAAATGTATCATAATGTAATAATATACTTATAATATTTGAAATACTATAATATACATATGTTTTAATGTATCAGATACTAATTATATTCTTATTATATACTACTTTCTAAAATAAGATACAAAGATTGGCATAATAAACAAATAATATTCTAATAATATTCTTAATTCTCTTAGGCATATACATAGTTGCTTCAAAGTGATATATTGGCATTATTTTATTTGAAACAAATAATATACTTTGAATATACTATTTTTCACATAACAGATAAATAGTTATGGCATTGATTAAAATTTTAGTTAAATTAAATTGAAATGTAAATAAAATCTAGAGATTTGTAATTGATACCAATAAGATTGTTGTCATAGACTAATTTAATAATAAACTGTATAAATTTAAAAAAAAAATTAAAAAATCAAAATCTTGTTTACATGTTGTTAGAAAATTTTAACTTTCAACTATAAATATGAATAAATGTTAGTTTCATCAAAATTTAAGTAATGTACCTATGGATCTTTGATTTTTGCTCCTTTTTTTGTTTCTTTTTGCTTTCTTTGTTGATTTTGAATGATTATGGTTGTAATGTATCTTACTTGAATGATTTCGAATCATATCAAAATGTAATTGGTTTCAGTTTTTTATTTTGTTTGGATTTGATTTTTTGTTTTGGTTTTTGGTTGAATTTCGAAGAACTTTTTTGGGATTTTTGAGTTTTTGAAGAAGGATGTAAATCAAAAAACAAGAAGATTTTGATTTTCAAAATCGAGATTCAACTAAAAGATAATGCATGTTGGGTTGCATAGGTGAAAGAATTTTGTTGAGTTTTTTTTAGCTAAACAAAAAAGAGAGTGCTAATGGAAGAAGACGGAAGGAAGAAAATGGCAGAGCTGGACGAGAACGTTTAAAAAGGACACATGTGTAATATTTGTAAAAGATGTGACAATTGATGTTAATGGCTGTAATATCCCGTGTTTTTAAATATTTTTACACTGTACCGGGATATACAGTGTTAATAATTTCCGTATATCTATTATGATATTTTTACAAGTTGATATGTATTTAAAACCTATTTTAATTACTGTGTCTTATTTACAGTGCTTTACGTAAAATTTTCCCGGGACTTGCATTTTCGGGGAAATTTTCACGTAAATAATTTATTATTAATTATTTTAAATATATTTTCGGACTTGCATGAACTCATACATATTTTTAAATTACTAAATAGAGCCTATGTGTGTATATATTTATTTAATCAGGGTTTAGTATATTACCCTAATATTTTATTAATTAATTAATTATTTATGTGTTATTTAATTATTTTTAATTAATATTAAATTTTAAAATATTAAATATTAAGTGTGTGGGTGTGATTTTTTTCAAATATTTTATTAAAATTATTTTTTTATTATTTTTCTTTTTTTTTCTTTCTCTTTTCTTTTTTTTTTCTTTTCTTTTCTTCTTCTTCTTCTTCTTTTTCTTCCCGTGCGCGACCCCCTTCCCCTCACCGCTGCTACTCCGATCACCCACCGTCAGAGTGCCTCCCTGTGTGTCGTCGTCTTCTCCAGCTGCTCCGTCGCCCCTAGCCTTCTTCCCCGGCGTCGGCTTATCCCTTTTCTCCATTTCCGGCTGAAAGCTCCATTTCTTCTCACCTCGCGATTTCGGCCACCATTTTCGACACTGCCTATCTCTTTCTTCTCCTTGAGCTCTGGTGAGTGTGATTCTAGCTTTGGTTTGAGCTTAAATGGTCTTGATTTGCTTAGGTTTCGAATTTTTGATTTCGGCCATAGTAGGGTTTTTTATTTTTATGAGCTTTGAATTGATTGATTAATGGAAACTCCCTTCACAAATGTTGTTCCCCTTAGCTTAATCTACATGTATGAATTTTTGTGGAATTTTTGGAGATTATTTGGATTTTTGGGTGTTTTTGAATATTTTAATATTATTTTCTAATTTTCGGAAATTAATTAAATAAATTATGAAATTGTGTTTTATGGTTAAATTAGGTGTTGAAATGAATTATAGGAATTTATTTGGAATTTTTATGAATTTCTATGTATTTATTTTGAATTATTGAAGTTTATGTAAATTTGGGAAATTAGGGTTAATTATGTTTTTAATTGAAATTAATTGATTAATTGAGTTTAATTATTGATATTATTGATAAATATGTTGATAAAATTAATTTTGGATAATTATACTATTTTTGGTGAATTTTTGAAGTAATTTTAATATATTTATATATATAAGGGTATTTTGGTAATTTTACCCTAAATTGGCTAAAAATGTAATTTAATTGGTTTTAATAGTTATTTAAGGTATAAAAATGATTTCTACAAATTATTTAGTATTTTTAACTAATTAAAACTATTTTTCATGAATTATTTTCAATTATATATATAATGTACGATTTTGCTAATAAAATGAGTTTTTATCGATTTTTACTGTGTTTAAAGGTTAATTATGTAATTTTTACTTATAAAATGAATTTCTATGATATAAGGGTATTTTTGGTATTTCCTGAATTGTTCTGTGTTTGTGAACCCCGGTCGGTAGATTGTAGTCTGGAGTCCGATCGAGGGGTTGTGGTTGAGTGTTGAGCTTGTTTTTCGAAGTGTGTTTCTTTGCAGGGTCGGCTCTACTCTTTGAGTAGAGAGATGTCCGTTTTACAGGGGAGGTTCTATCGAATTTTTGATTTAATTCTCGTAAAACGTGATGTCCGGTCGAACCCTAATTTCAATTATGTGTCTAATATTCTAGATTGAGTTTCCAGGATTTTCTGTTAGGTTTATTCTGATTTCTATCGTTATTGTTTATTTAGTTGCGTCGAGACCGAGGCCTAGTGGACCAAGCCCGTCGGACCCATCTCGTGGAGCGCACTAGGGTGAGTTACTATACTATATATATATGCTTTAGGATGCATGATTTAGAAATATATGTTTTATTTTGATTAAAATGCATAGATAATGTGATTTTTATTTAAGTATATTTTTGGTTTATTTTTGGTATATATTAAATTATATGCATGTTTTATTAATGAACTGTATTTAAAATGTTTTCAAATATATCTCTAGTTTATTTTGTAATTTAACTGGATTTATATGACGTATATATACTCGAAATATACCTGGTTTACTTTTGGTATATTTCTGGTATATATATGGTTTATATTGTTATTTTATTTAATTTTATGCATCATTTATTATGAATGGATGTTTCATATTTATTAATGAAGGATATCAATAGAACGTGCTACCTAGTGGGCAGCACTAGGATCGAGTACGTATCGGTACGCCTATAGTATTTAGGCTATATTACTAATCTATTTATGGATATTAATTGATTATGATTATTTGATGTGTGAGATGTGATTTGGGTGTGATTGTTGGAGCTCGGTTGACCAAATGTCTCGGGGCCAATCACATTAGCAGTCAGACTGCTGGAGCTCGGTTGACTTAGTGTCTCGGGGCCAGTCTACTGTCTAAATGGATTAAGTGGATATATTTGGATTAAGTGAGCCTGTGTGGCTAGAGTGTTGTCTAACACTATTTTCGAGGTTACGATATTCTAGGGTTCTATTTGATCCTTCATAAAAGATGATTTTAAATAAAATATATATAAAATGATTTTATTGCATCTGTGTGTATTTGCCTGTATACATACATATTATATATATATATATATATATACTGTTGATTGTATGCATTATCATTTAGTGTGTATGTATATATATTATAGTAATTCACTCAGTGAGGTCTGACTCCCCTCCGTTGATAATTTTCCAGGAGAGTCAACATCTTCAGACCTCAGTAGCAGGCCTGTACGTCGGATTTCTTCCGCCCCGGCTTCTTTGTGTAAACTGCTTACTTGAGTCTTATTTTTATAATCTAGACACTGCAGTAGTTGTAAATTAATTATGGGATTTTATGTATTTTATTTATGTGAGATATTGTATTATGTGAACTGGATTTGTATTTAAAGATTTATATATATATATATGAGATGAGATTTGACTTAAATCCAGTTGGTGCATATGTTAATATTATATTTATGGTCTTTATTTTCACTGCATTTGATATTGTTATTATTATTATTGCATGTTTATTTTATTTTTAGGCTTGCTACGGTTTCCGGATTTGAAAGAATTCCCGTTCCCTAGCGCCGGTCATGGCCCCTGTTTTGGGTCATGACAAAGTTGGTATCAGAGTGGAGTTCTGTGTTAGGGCTTAGTTATGTGAGTTGTGGCCATAGTTTTTAAGTTGTGTTTTCTGTTGAATTACTACAGTGTATTAGGTTCGAGTACGTCTTGATAAGTATTCCTTGCTTAGTTTTCTGCGTTATTCCTCCATTGTCTATTTGTCTGAATCTTTCTGTTTGTCTTTTCAGTATGAGGAGGCGAGCGCGTGTCGCTCCACCAGTCGTTGAGGCCAAGGATGATAAGTCTTTTCAGGATGAGGTTTTACCTCCTAAGCAGCCAGTTAGACGTAGAGGTCATGGCAGAGGTAGACCTCGAGGAGCGGCAGGTCGCCGTAGGCAAAGAGAGTTACAGGACGAGGAGCCTGTTAAGCCTGAATTTGATGTTCCTGTTCCTCCAGTTGTTCAGCCTGTTCAGCCTGCCTATCAGTAGGGTATGTCTGACCCTGAGGCAGCTTTGTTATATGTCCAAGTTGGCAGGATTGCTTTTGATGGTACTTCTGATCTATTAGATTTTCTGCACGCGATTGAGACTATGACTCGGACTGCTCATACCGAGTACCAGCGGATCATGATCGTTGAGTTGTCTATTGAGGGACCAGCCTTAGATTGGTTTATTCAGATGATCCAGCCTTATATGATGACAATGACCTGGGCTCAATTCTGAGAGTGATTTATGAGGAGATTCTGTCCAAAGCCTCTTCGTATAAGCTATCGTCTCCGACTGACCAATATTTCTCATGGAGATCGATCTGTAGAGTATACCCGAGAGTTTCTTCATCTGGGTAGATATGTAGAGGATCTGATGCAAGATCAGTATTTCGTGGTCACTACATACGTTACTGGTTTGGGTTCTACTTTTGCTGGTATGCCTACAGCAGGCCTTACTCTGGAGTCTGTG
Organism: Mallotus nudiflorus; assembly: GCA_947683625.1. NCBI lineage: Eukaryota > Viridiplantae > Streptophyta > Magnoliopsida > Malpighiales > Euphorbiaceae > Mallotus > Mallotus nudiflorus. The sequence continues at coordinate 593,063 of CANTUR010000213.1, read as the reverse complement.
ATTGAGTTAGCCAAGGAGATTGAGCTGAGGCTAGTTAAGCAGGGAGCGATGCCTGATTATTACCAGCTAGGAGTTCAGTCGAGTGGATTTCAAGCTACTCCGTATTCTAGTTTTCATGTTGGTTCGAGTAGTCAGCAGCGAGGTCCGACTCAGCAGAGTCAGAGACAGCAGCAGCGAGTGCATCGGAGCAGTAGACATGGCCGTGGAGGTCAGCGTAGATCATTTAGATTCAGGTCAGGTGCTTCGAGCAGCAGTAGTGGTCATAGTTCTGGATCAGCTGCCAGCGTTTGTCATACTTATGGTAGAGTCCATCAGGGACCGTGTTATCTGACACCACTGACATGCTTCAGATGCGGGTAGACAGGACATTTTGCTAGATCATGTCCTTACTCAAGGTATCAGCAGCAACAGATTTCATAATTCCCACAGCAGTCGATTGCTAATGCTGCACCCGTGCCATTTCAGTTACCACCAGCCCAGCATCAGAGTTCCACTCAGCTTGTTCCACAGCAGAGTCGTGGTAGAGGTACTAGAGGAGGTGCCAAAGGTGTTAGCTAGGCTTCTACCAGTCAGCAGGGAGGTCGAGGTCAGGCCAGAGTCTTTCATCTCACTCAGCAGGATGCTCAGGCATCTAATGCAGTCGTGGCAGGTATTATTTCTGTTTGTTACCTGGATGCATGGGTTTTGTTTGATCCGGGTGCCACGCATTCGTTTGTTTCTCCTGTTTTTGCTTCTAAATCTTGTTGGCAAGCTTCGAGGATGGCTTTTCCTTTGTCTGTTGCCACTCCTCTGAGCGATTCCTTGGACGCCGATATTGTTCTTTATGGTTGTCCAATTCTCGTGGGAGATAGAGAATTACCCGTTGATTTGATTTTATTGGATGTGATGGAGTTTGATGTTATTCTGGGAATGGATTGGTTATCTCAGCACTATACCATGGTAGATTACAGGAATAAAGAGGTGACGTTTAGAATTCCTGATGAAGCAGAGTTTAAGTTTGTTGGTGATAGGAGTTCAGCACCTCAGAATCTTATTTCTGCTATTACGGCTAGGAAGTTATTGAGGAAAGGATGTCAGGGATATTTGGCATTGGTCAGGGATACTTTAGTGGAGAAGTTGTTACTCACAGATGTTCCTATTGCTTGTGAGTTTCCTGATGTTTTTCCCAAGGAGTTACCAGGTTTACCACCTCACAGAAAGATTGAGTTCTGTATAGATATGGTACCAGGTACTACTCCTATATCTATGCCACCCTACAGAATGGCTCCTGCAGAGTTAAAAGAGTTAAAGGAGCAATTGCAAGAGTTATTGGATAAAGGTTTCATCAGACCCAGTGTTTCTCCTAGGGGTGCACCAGTCCTGTTTGTGAAGAAGAATGATGGTACCCTAAGACTGTGCATTGACTACAGAGAATTGAATAAGGTGATAGTGAAGAACAAGTATCCTCTCCCGAGGATAGATGACTTGTTTGATCAGTTACAGGGTGCACAGTTCTTTTCTAAGATTAACTTGAGGTCGGGTTATCATCAGCTACGGATCAGTGAAGTCGATATTCCTAAGACAGCGTTCCACACTAGATATGGCCATTATGAGTTTCTGGTGATGTCTTTTGATTTGACTAATGCACCAACAGCTTTTATGGACTTGATGAACAGGGTATTCAGACCGTATGTGGATCAATTTGTAGTAGTCTTCATCGATGATATACCGGTATATTCTAGGAGTATGGAAGAGTATGTATATCACTTGAGGATTGTACTGCAGACATTGAGAGATCATCAGCTTTATGCTAAATTCTCGAAGTGTGATTTTTGGATGGAGAGTGTTTCTTTTCTTGGACACGTAGTGTCTAAAGAAGGTATCCAGGTTGATCCACAGAAGGTTGAGGCAGTGTCTGAGTGGCCTAGACCGACTTCTATTATAGAGACTCAAAATTTTCTGGGTTTAGCCGGGTATTATAGGCAGTTTGTACAGGATTTTTCCAGAATTGCAGCCCCTATGACTCGCTTGACTCAGAAGAATGTTAGATTCGAGTGGTCAGAGGCTTGTGAGAATAGTTTCCAATTGTTGAAGGAGAAGTTGACCACAGTGCCAGTATTAGCTTTGCCTAATAGTGGGATAAGTTCACAGTTTACTGTGATGCCTCTAGAATTGGTCTTGGTTGTGTGCTGATGCAGAATGGAAGGGTGATAGCCTATGCTTCGAGGCAGTTGAAGAAGCATGAGCAGAACTATCTTACACATGACCTAGAGATGGCTGCAGTGATCTTTGCTTTGAAGATTTGGAGACATTATCTGTACGGGGTGACTTGTGAGATATTTACTGATCACAAGAGCCTTAAGTACATTTTCCAGCAGAGAGATGTGAATTTGAGGCAGAGGAGATGATTGGAATTGTTGAAGGATTATGACTATGAGATTCTATATCATCCGGGTAAAGCTAATGTGGTAGCAGATGCCTTGAGTAGGAAGTCCTCAGGTAGTCTTGCTCACATCAGTGTTGAGAGGAGACCATTGATCCAGGAATTGCATCTGTTGGTGGATCAAGGTCTGATGATGAAGATCAGTAGATCAGGTGGACTGCTAGCTCAATTTAAGGTACGATTTGTACTGAGGGATAGGATTAAAGCAGCTCAGAGCCGAGATCCTATTCTAGAAGAGCTTGCAGAGAATGTTTGAGCAGGGAAGTTTACTGATTTCACACTTGATGATGATGGTATGTTGTGGATCAGTGGTAGATTGTGTGTTCCTGATGTGGATGACTTGAGAGAGGAGATTTTAGAGGAAGCACATTCTACAGCTTACAGCGTTCATTCGGGTGTCACTAAGATGTACCACAGTATCAGAGATTTATACTGGTGGGATGGATTGAAGAAGGATGTCGCTGATTATGTTGCTAAGTGTCTGACATGTCAGCAAGTGAAAGTCGAACATCAGAAGCCTTCTGGGAAGCTTCAGCCTCTTCCTATTCCCGAGTGAAGTGGGAAAGGATAGTTATGGATTTTGTGGTCGGTTTACCTCGTTCAAGGGATGGATACGATTCCATCTGGGTGATTGTAGACAGGTTGACGAAGTCTGCACATTTCTTGCCTGTTAAAGCCACTTATTCAGTTGCCAGATTGGTGAAGTTATATGTGAAGCATATTGTGTGCCTTCATGGAGTACCTGTGTCCATTGTATCAGATAGAGGTTCGGTGTTTACCTCTCGTTTTTGGCAGAAGTTGCAAGAAGCGATGGGCACTAAGTTGGATTTCAGTACTGCTTTTCATCCTCAGAAAAATGGTCAGTCTGAGAGGACGATCCAGACACTGGAAGATATGTTGAGGATGTGTGTCTTGGATTTGGGAGGTAGCTGGGATGATCATTTGTCACTCGTTGAGTTTGCATATAATAACAGTTACCATAGCAGTATTGGTATGGCACCATATGAGGCGTTGTATGGAAGGAAGTGTAGATCCCCTCTGAGTTGGGACGAGATTGGTGAGAGAGCTTTGACTGGACCTGAGATGGTTCAGGATGCTGCAGAGAAAGTCACCGTGATTAAGCGCAGATTAGAGACAGCAGTTAGCAGACAGAAGAGTTATGTGGATCCTAGGCGCAGAGATGTGGAGTTTCAGGTTGGAGATTTCATTTTTCTGAAAGTATCTTCGATGAAGGGTGTGATGAGATTTGGCAGGAAGGGTAAGTTAGCACCAAGATATATCGGACCGTTTGAGATTCTGGAGAGAGTTGGCACTATTGCATATCGGTTGGATTTGCCTCCGAGTATGTCACAGGTGCATCCAGTATTTCATATCTCGATGCTGAGGAAGTATATCTTAGACCCTTCACACGTATTGCAGCCCGACAATGTAGAAGTAAGTGAAGATTTGACATTTGTGGAAGAACCTGTGGCGATCGTTGATTATCAAGTTCGACAGTTACGATCGAAGCAGATTTCGATGGTCAAGGTTCTGTGGCGTAGCGACAGAGTTGAGGAGCATACGTGGGAGACTGAACTTAAGATGCGAGCTTCTTACCCGTATCTCTTTCCTTCCTAATCCTGTAATCTTTTCTTTTTGAAATTCGGGGACGAATTCTTGTAAAGGGGGAAGACTGTAATATCCCGTGTTTTAAAATATTTTTACACTGTACCGGGATATGCAGTGTTAATAATTTTCGTATATATATTATGATATTTTTATGAGTTGATATGTATTTAAAACCTATTTTAATTACTGTATCTTATTTACAGTGCTTTACGTAAAATTTTCCCGGGACTTGCATTTTCGGGGAAATTTTCATGTAAATAATTTATTATTAATTATTTTAAATATATTTTCGGACTTGCATGAACTCATACGTATTTTTAAATTACTAAATAGAGCCTATGTGTGTATATATTTATTTAATCAGGGTTTAGTATATTATCCTAATATTTTATTAATTAATTGTTTGTTTATGTGTTATTTAATTATTTTTAATTAATATTAAATTTTAAAATATTAAATATTAAGTGTCTGGGTGTGATTTTTTTCAAATATTTTATTAAAATTATTTTTTTATTATTTTTCTTTTTTTCTTTTTCTTTTTCTTTTTCTTTTTTCTTTTCTTTTCTTCTTTTTCTTCTTCTTTTTCTTCCCGTGCGCGACCCCCTTCCCCTCACCACTGCTACTCCAATCATCGGCCGTCAGAGTGCCTCCCCTGCGTGTCGCCGTCTTCTCCAGCTGCTCCGTCGCCCCCAGCCTTCTTCCCCGGCGCCGACTTATCCCTTTTCTCCATTTCCGGCTGAAAGCTCCATTTCTTCTCACCTCGCGATTTTGGCCACCATTTTTGACACTGCCTATCTCTTTCTTCACCTTGAGCTCTGGTGAGTGTGATTCTAGCTTTGGTTTAAGCTTAAATGGTCTTGATTTGCTTAGGTTTCGAATTTTTGATTTCGGCTATATTAGGGTTTTTTATTTTTATGAGCTTTGAATTGATTGATTAATGAAAACTCCCTTCACAAATGTTGTTCCCCTTAGCTTAATCTACATGTATGAATTTTTGTGGAATTTTTGGAAATTATTTGGATTTTTGGGTATTTTTGAATATTTTAATATTATTTTCTAATTTTCGGAAATTAATTAAATAAATTATGAAATTGTGTTTTATGGTTAAATTAGGTGTTGAAATGAATTATAGGAATTTATTTGGAATTTTTATGAATTACTATGTATTTATTTTGAATTATTGAAGTTTATGTAAATTTGGGAAATTAGGGTTAATTATGTTTTTAATTAAAATTAATTGATTAATTGAGTTTAATTGTTGATATTATTGATAAATATGTTGAGAAAATTAATTTTGGATAATTATACTATTTTTGGTGAATTTTTGAAGTAATTTTAATATATTTATATATATAAGGGTATTTTGGTAATTTTACCCTAAATTGGCTAAAAATGTAATTTAATTGGTTTTAATAGTTATTTAAGGTATAAAAATGATTTCTACAAATTATTTAGTATTTTTAACTAATTAAAACTATTTTTCGTGAATTATTTTCAATTATATATATAATGTACGATTTTGCTAATAAAATGAGTTTTTATCGGTTTTTACTATGTTTAAAAGTTAATTATGTAATTTTTACTTATAAAATGAATTTCTATGATATAAGGGTATTTTCGGTATTTCTTGAATTGTTCTGTGTTTGTGGACCTCGGTCGGTAGATTGTAGTCTGGAGTCCGACCGAGGGGTTGTGGTTGAGTGTTGAGCTTGTTTTTCGAAGTGTGTTTCTTTGCAGGGTCAGCTCTACTCTTTGAGTAGAGAGATGTCCATTTTATAGGGGAGGTTCTGTCGAATTTTCGATAGAATTCTCGTAAAACGTGATGTCTGGTCGAACCCTAATTTCAATTATGTGTCTAATATTCTAGATCGAGTTTCTAGGATTTTCTGTTAGGTTTATTCTGATTTCTGTCGTTATTGTTTGTTTAGTTGCGCCGAGATCGAGGCCTAGTGGACCAGGCCCGTCGGACCCATCTCGTGGAACGCACTAGGGTGAGTTACTATACTATATATATATGCTTTAGGATGCATGATTTAGAAATATATGTTTTATTTTGATTAAAATGCATAGATAATGTGATTTGTATTTAAGTATATTTTTGGTTTATTTTTGGTATATATTAAATTATATGCATGTTTTATTAATGAACTGTATTTAAAATGTTTTCAAATATATCTCTAGTTTATTTTGTAATTTAACTGGATTTATTTGACGTATATATACTAGAAATATACCTGGTTTACTTTTGGTATATTTCTGGTATATATATGGTTTATATTGTTATTTTATTTAATTTTATGCATCATTTATTATGAATGGATGTTTCATATTTATTAATGAAGGATATCAATAGAACATGCTACCTAGTGGGCAGCGCTATGACCGAGTACGTACCGGTACGCCTATAGTATTTAGGCTATATTACTAATCTATTTATGGATATTGATTGATTATGATTATTTGATGTGTGAGATGTGATTTGGGTGTGATTGCTGGAGCTCGGTTGATCAAGTGTCTCGGGGCCAATCACACTGGCAGTCAGACTACTGGAGCTCGGTTGACTTAGTGTCTCGGGGCCAGTCTACTGTCTAAATGGATTAAGTGGATATATTTGGATTAAGTGAGCCTGTGTGGCTAGAGTGTTGTCTAACACTATTTCCGAGGTTACGATATTCTAGGGTTCTATTTGATCCTTCATAAAAGATGATTTTAAATAAAATATATATAAAATGATTTTATTGCATCTGTGTGTATTTGCCTGTATACATACATATTATATATATATATACTGTTGATTGTATGCATTGTCATTTAGTGTGTATGTATATATATTATAGTAATTCACTCAGTGAGGTCTGACTCCCCTCCGTTGACAATTTTCCAGGAGAGTCAACATCTTCAGACCTCAGTAGCAGGCCTGTACGCCGGATTTCTTTCGCCCCGGCTTCTTTGTGTAAACTGCTTACTTGAGTCTTATTTTTATAATCTAGACACTGCAGTAGTTGTAAATTAATTATGGGATTTTATGTATTTTATTTATGTGAGATATTGTATTATGTGAACTGGATTTGTATTTAAAGATTTATATATATATATGAGATGAGATTTGACTTAAATCCAGTTAGCGCATATGTTAATATTATATTTATGGTCTTTATTTCCGCTGCATTTGATATTGTTATTATTATTATTGCATGTTTATTTTATTTTTAGGCCTGCTACGGGTTCCGGATTCGAAAGAATTCCCGTTCCCTAGCGCCGGTCATGGCCCCTGTTTTGGGTCGTGACAAAGGCACTCATTTTTTTGGCTCTTTATATAAAAAGTCTTATATTTTAGTTAATATAATTTTGGGTAAATTATAATTACCCCCCTGAGATTTGACCAAACTAATTACTTCATCCATGCATTTGTAAAAGTTTGACATTTGATTCCGTTGACTATTTCCCCCTCCGTTAAAATTTTTAAGAATATTTTGTTAGTTAAAAGCAAAATAATGGTCAAAATGTCAATATTTATATAAAATTTCAAAATTACCCTTAATTAACTAAGAATTTGAACTTATTTGCATATATATGATAATTTGATAGATAAATGGTAATTTTTAAGAGAAGAACAATATCATTTGACTTCTTAAATTTTCATCTTCCTTTCAATTATACCATCTCTATCACACCCACCACCACCACCCATTGATCCACCAGCAAACTATCGCCACTGCCACAACCACCAAAATCCAAAATCAAAACTAAAATGAAAACAAAATTTAAATCCAAAATCAAAATCCAAAACCAAAATCAAAATCCAAAACCAAAATCAAAATCTGAAACCAAAATGCAAAACCAAAATTGAAAATCAAAATCCAAAACCAAACACCAAAATTAAAACCAAACTTTATCAATTTTCAGTAGTTTCCACTCCTCTCCTTCACCCACTCATCCAGACCGTAAACCACCACCACCACCACTCCTCTGTCATAAAGCAAAACCAATACCACCACTCTCTGACAAAGCAACACCACCACCACCACTTTATCTTCTCTTCGCACCAACACCACAAATCAACAAATCAAAAAACAAAATTTCTCAAATAATTTCATTCAAATTTTTGGTCAATTGCAAATGTTATTGTTAATGTTGCTATGGAAGTCGTAGTCATCTCCATCTCAGTCTCAATCTCAAGGGCATTCATCGAGGAAGTGGGTGTGGTGAAGACCTATCGAGGCAAGGGTGATGGTGGTTATTACCATTGTCTGCTCTAGCTATTCTCTTCTCTTCGCTGTCCGCTACCACCATCTCTAAAAAGGAAGAAGTAGATGAATCCATCTTTTTTTCTTCGTCAATCACTGCCGTGAAATGATGATGACGATGGTGTTGTGGACGGTTATGAGAGAAGAGTGATCGCCCTTCACCATTGTCCTCGCTATGAAGAAAAAATGCAGATGACAGAAGGTGGTGGCTAGACAAATTCAACTTATATTAAGTATAACTAATTTTAATAATTATTGGTGTCTAAAAAAATTAATTAATTAATTTTTATTGATAAAATAAATAAAAATATTAATATTAATAATATGTAAAATAAATAAATAACTCTTGGACATTGGTACAAAGTTAATAAAAATTTAAAAATTTTAGTAATTAGTTTTTATTTAAAAAATAAATAAAATATTAATATCAATAATATGTAAAGAAATAAATAAATAATATTAATATAGAAAAATATAAAAAAATGGATGTCTTGATCTTGTTTATGATTTATAATAATTTTAATTTATGAGTTTAATTTTTAGTAAAATTAAATTTCATTTAAATTTGATAAATAATTTTAAATTTGTTATTAATTAATTTTGTTGATAATATAATTAAAAATACAAATATTAAAAAATGTATGCCTTGATAATGCAAATCAAATAATAAAAATAAAACAAATATTAAAATATATAATGGGTAAATTAGTAATTTCAACTTAACTTAACATATTATAATGAATAAATCTAACAGAAGGGGTTAAATAGTTGTCACGACCAAAACCTGGGAATCATAACTGATGCTAGAGAATGGGAATTCACATGAATCCGGAACCTGTAGTAAGTCTTAAAATAAAGACTCACACAAAATATACCACAAAAACACCTCTTAATAAAAACTTTAAATAATATAAAGAAATCTCCATATAATATAATAATATAATTTCATACAATTATTCAAATATAGAATCTCAATCTACAACAATATCTGACACTACAATAAGAATGCACTACTACTGTAACGTCTAATAAAATACAAGACAAATTATAGTTCAATATTTACATAAGTCGGCCGGTGAAGAAAGAGTCTAGTAAAAATAACTAATATAGAGGTTTGAAGTAGAGAATCCTGAAAAAAAAATATTGGGGGAGGTCAGATCTCACTAAGTGAATTATTATTATATACATACACACAACCTAAAGGTATAGACATTCAAGCATCATTATAATAATTATATATTTATATTTATTTAATATATACATGTATTTCATACAGATACTTGAAATCACATTACTTCAAAAAAATTTAATGCGAAAGGGTTTAGGTGGAGGATCGGGGCAGAACCCTAAATTTTTCTCAATGCTGATCACTGTATTTCACTGGCCAACAGGCTTTCTATAACTCCAAAAATATATCTCTTGTCCAACTTTTTGGTAGTGGACTAGTTCCGAGTACACAAAAAGGTCAACCGAGAATATGCAGTCCCACTACCAGTATGATTGACCCTGAGTATACTACAGGTCAACCGAGGATTCATAGTCACACCCCTTTTTCATCATTCACAATAATCATCGTAACCACATATCAAATTAATCAAAATTTATAGCATATCATTTAGCGTATTATTGCGAAATCATATAAATGTGACTCACTAGATGACACATTCTACGATAATCCTCCAAAATATTTATCATAAATAATTAATTAAAAGAAATCATATAAATGTGAAAGACATCTAAATTCCGAACATAAAATTGGCATTTAAATATATATATGAAATCTCATATACATGCATACATATAATAATAATAATTAATAATTAAATAAAATTTGATGCAACTAATAAATGAAATTCACATCATAAAAATATGGATGCCAACTATAATGTCTAAATGTCACACATACATATAATAATAACTCACAATTTAATGGTGCTCCTCTACTTGGTTCGGTCCGGTAGGCCTCGTTTGTGGTACAACTAAGGAAAAATAATAATAATAATAATAATATTAGAATTAAATTCCTAATTTATATTTCTAGGATATCTAAAAAACAACTCGATTTAGGACACGACTCGACTAAAACTCAAAACTTATGACCGACTTAATGTCACGCTTTACGAGAATTCTACCAAAAATTCGATAAAGTTTCTTCTGTAAAATGGACATCTCTCTATTAAAAGTAAAATTGATCCTACACGCAAACACACTTCAAATAACCATAAAGTTCAACTTTTAGAGGTGAACCCCCGAACTACATTTATTGCCCAACCGAGAATTAACAAAATCCATAATTAATAAACTAATGTAAATGCCAATAATTTACCAAAAATCATAAAATTAAATTGAATGTTAGATATCAATTTATTTACATAATAAAAGCATAAAAGATATATATTTCCAAAACAACTAACAAAATTCTAATTTATAATTAAATTATATTAAAAAAAACTATTCTTCAATTTTTCCAATTAAATAGCATAATATAAAAATAATTATTTAAATTTTACAAATATATAATAGAAATGGCCAACAACTCATTTAAACTTAAAAATAATAAATAAATTTATTATTCAAATATATTTTCAGAAATTACTAATAATTAGCTAAAAATAGGAAATAATTTATAAAAATAATTTTAATACTATTTATTACTCAAAAAATTATCCAAAACAAAATAATTAACAATATTTTCAACTAAAATATAAAAATTACTAATTTATACTAATTTTTCCAAAAATTCATTTATCACATAAACATTAAAAAATTTATAATAAAAATTCGGTACATAATTTCAATAAATTTTCTTCACAAAGTTTGCTCAAAATACTTCAAATAATTTATTAAAAATATAAAATTTTCTTGAGCCATGAATAGTACTCGTGAACAATGTTCGTCCTCGGAATAGTGTCATTTTGAAAATCAATTCCAAAATTAAATTTAAATACATTTTTGGAAAGCTCTCAACCTCAACAACAATATTCTAAAGTCAATTTAACATAAAACAAACTAATTTAAACTCAATTTCACAAACTGCTCAAAATATGCCTAAACACAATTTCGTAAAATTGGAGTTGTAATCGAAGTTACCTAGACAAATTGATTGAGGGGAAACAAATCCCACTCTGAGATGAAGAGAATAAGCTATCAAGCTCTGCCTAAGGTGGCCAAAAACGTCACCAGCGAGCCTTGGACCAATCCGGCAACCAAAAAGAAAAAAGGAAAAGAAAGAAATGGTGGTAAGCCGGAGAGGGGAAGGACTTGCTGGTGGTGGTGCTGGGTGGTGGCGACCGGAGTGGTGAGGTGGTGGTGGCGTTGGGTGGGTGTCGAGTGCAGGGGAAGAAAGAAAGAAAGAAGAAATAAGAAAGAAGAAGGAGAAGAAGAAGAAAGGGGAACAGAAAGGCTACTACACGTTTTCTAAAAAAAAAAAAATTTCAAAAATCACAAAGGACAAAAGAAAAAAATATATTTAATATTAAAATATCTTTTCTCAATTACTTCTCACCACAAAATATATACACATATATGTATATTTAACAATTAATTTAAATTTAATACAATTACATAAATAATAATAATCAAATATTAATTAACACTAATTAATCCCAAAATAATAATATTATTATTAAAATAATATTCGACGCAAAATTTCAAAATTAATTGCATTAATAATCAAATATCATAATTTAAATGAAATAATTATTAACACTACAAATCCTTGAAATTTAATTTTATAATTTATAAAAATTTGAGTTATAACAGTCTTCCTCTTTTATAAAAATTCATCCTTGAATTTCAATAAAAGAATTGAATACAAGAATTTATCAAGGAAAAAGGTAAGGGTAAGCCACCCACATCTCAACCTTGGTCTCCTACGTGTGCTCCTCCCCGTTGTTGTTCCTCCATAACACTTTAATCATTGGAATATGCTTCAAACGCAACTGACGAACTTAATAATCAATAATCGCAACTAGTTCTTCCTCGTATGTCAGATCTTCATTCACTTTTACACTCTAGGATTGCAACATATGCGAAGGGTCTAAAATGTACTTCCTCAGCATCAAGATAAGGAACACTAGATGCACTTAAGATAAATTCAGAGGCAAAGCCAACTAATAGGCAACCATGTCAACTCTCTCTAAAATCTCAAAAGGTCCAATATATCTCGGTGCCAACTTTCCTTTCTTACCAAACCTAATTACACCTTTCATCGATGACACCTTCAAAAATACATAATCCCCAACCTGAAATTCCACATCCTTGCATTTTAGATCTGCATAGTTCTTACGTCTGCTAGCCATTGTTTTTAATCTTCTTTTGATTAAAGCAACTTTCTGGGCTACATCATGGATAATTTCAGGTCCAATTAACTCTCTTTCTCCAATCTTATACTAAGACAAAGGGGATCTACACTTTCTTCCATACAAAGCTTCATACGGTGTCATCTTAATACTACTACAGTAGTTGTTATTGTAAGCAAACTCTACCAGTGGCAGATGATCATCCCAACTACCTCCAAGATCCATTATACGCATTCTTAACATGTTTCAAGTGTCTGGATCATCCTCTCAAATTGACCATCTGTCTAAGGGTTAAAAGCAGTATTATAGTGCTAATTGGTTCTTATAATTTTTACTAAAATCGAGAGGTAAACATAGAATCTCTATTAGATACACTAGAAATAAGCATTGGCTACTGATCTTGTGCTACCATATCCTGACCTTTGACCATTGTTGCTGCTGGTAGCACCTAATCTGGATCTGACAGGTTTATGAACTCCACCATAACCATGTCTCCTACTCTTATGGTACCTATGCTGTAGTCTCTAGTCTTGTTGGGTAGAGCCTCTCTGCTAACTGTTGGAGCCTATTTGAAATGTGGTATACTAGGTGCTCTGATATCCTCTTACCCGGACATTTCCCCTCTGATATTAATCAGGCATAACTCTCTACCTGACCAATCTGAGCTCTATTTCCTTAGCCAACTCTATCACGGACTTAAGAGTCAAGCTTATAGTGGGCATCCTAGTGAACGTAAAACCTAATCTAGTGACATAAGTAGTAACCATAAAGTACTAGTATCTCATCAAGTCCTTTGCATACCAACCCAGTCTGAGGAACTCTTTGGTGTACTCCTCTACTAACTTATCGCCTTTGAAAGTGTTAGTCAACTGAAGTTTGTAGGTCATTCGCATCGGCTTTAGGTAGAAACGTCTCATGAATCTCTCCCAAAATTGATCCCATATTATAGTAGTCATGTGGGGTTAGACGACCTGAATAAACCAATATAGGGCTGGCCCCTCAATTTACATCTCAATTATCATATTCCTCTAATACTTGGTGTGAGCTATCCAAGTCCTCATCTTTATGGCATGCAAGAAGTCTAGAGGATTTGATGTCCGATCGAAGGAAATCATGCTAACTCTGGCATAAAATAAGGTTGCCTCTAGATTATATACACCCTGTTGATACATAGGTTATATCAGTGGTATTCCCCGAGGTATAGCAACTGCACTCTGCTGAACTCCTGATGCAAAAGCAGCTTTCTCAAATTCTTATTCTATAGGTTCCTCATCTTATAGCTCTCTCTGTCTACGGTGACCTGCCACTCCTCGAGGTCTATGTCTACCTCTACCCTTACGACTAACTGGCAGCTTAAGGGGTAAAATCTCATCCTGAAAGGACTCCACATCCTCGACCTCATTAGCCTATGGAGCGACTGGCACTCTCCTCCTCATTTTGAAAAAAATAAACACAAATATAAATCAGAAAAAATAGACATCATACCAATTACACGAAATACTAAAACAAGGAAGACTTATCGAAGACATAATCGAACCTAATTTGTTGCAATAGTTTTAAAGAAAACACAACTCTAACAACCTAGGTCATACAATACTAAACCTACGCTCTGATACCAACTTTGTCACGACCCAAACACGGGAGTCATGACCGACGCTAGGGAAAGGGAATTCACACGAATCTAGAACCCGTAGCAAGCCTTAAAATGAAAACTCATACAAAATATACCACAAAAATACCTCATAATAAAAACTTTAAATAATATAAAGAAATCTCCATATAGTATAATAAAATTATTTCATACAATTATTCAAATATAGAATCTCAGTCTACAACAATATCTAATACTACAATAAGAATGCACTACTACTGTAGCATCTAATAAAATACAAGACAAATGATAGTTTAGTATTTACATAAGTCAGCTGATGAAGAAAGAGTCCAGTGAAAAAACTAATATGGAGGTCTAAAGTAGAGAATCCTAAAAAAAAATATTGAGAGGGGTCAGACCTCACTAAGTGAATTATTATTATATATACGCACGCAACCTAAAGGTATAGACATTCAAGTATCAGTATAATAACTATATATTTGTATTTATTTAATGTATACATGCATTTCATATAGATGCTCAAAATCACATTGGCAGAAAGATTTAGGTGGAGGATCTGGGCAGAACCCTAAATTTTTCACAACCTCGATCACTGTATTTCACTAGCCAACAGGCTTTCCATGACTCTAAAAATATATCTCTTGTCCAACTTTTTGGTAGTGGACTGGCCCCGAGTATATAAAAAGGTCAATTGAGGATCCATAGTCCCACTACCAGTATGACTGGCCCCGAGAACATTATAGGTCAACCGACGATCCGCAGTCATACCTATTTTCCATCATTCACAATAATCATCGTATCCATATCTCAAATTAATCAAAATTTATAGCCTATCATCTAGCTTATTGTTGCGCAACAATCCTAGTGTGACCCACTAGGTGGCACGTTCTACGATAATCCTCCAAAACATTTATTATAAATAATTAATTAAAAGAAATCATATAAATGTGAAAGGCATCTAAATTCCGAACATAAAATTGGCATTTAAATATATATATGAAATCTCATATACGTGCATATATAATAATAATAATAATAATATAATAATAATAATAATAATAATAATTAAATAAAATTTGATGCAACTAATATATGAAATTCATATCATAAAAATATGGATGCCAACTATAATGTCTAAATGTCATGCATACATATAATAATAACTCATAATTTAAGGGCATTCCTCTACCCTGGATCCGCTGGCTAGGTCTAGTAGGCCTAGCTGGTGATACACCTAAGGAAATAATAATAATAATAATAATAATAATAATAATAATAATAATAATAATAATAATAATAATAATAGAATTAAATTCCTAATTTATATTTCTAGAATTTATAAAGAACAACATGATATAGGACACGACTCAATTAAAACTCAAAATTTAGGATCAACCTGATGTCACGCTTTATGAGAATTCTACCGAAAACTCGGCAGAGTTTTCTTTTGTAAAACAAACATCTCTCTACTAAAGTAGAGTCAATCCTACATGCAAACACACTTTAAATAACCACAAAGATCAACTTCTCGGGTTGGACCTCCGAACTACATTTATTACCCAACCGATAATTAACAAAATCTACAATTAATAAAATAATGTAAATGCCAATAATTCACAAAAATCATAAAATTCATTTAAATGTTATAAATCAATTTATTTACATAATAAAAGAATAAAAGATATTATTTCCAAAATAACTAATAAAATTCTAATTTGTAATTAAATTATATTAATAAAATCTATTCTTCAATTTTTGCAATTAAATAGCATCATTTATAAATAATTATTTAAATTGTACAAATATATAATAGAAATGGCCAATAGCTCATTTAAACTTAAAAATAATAAATAAATTTATTATTCCAATATATTTCTGGAAATTACTAATAATTAGCTAAAAATAGGAAATAATTTATAAAAATTATTTTAATACTATTTATTACTAAAAAATTATCCAAAACATAATAATTAACAATAATTTCATCTAAAATATAAAAATTACTAATTTATACTAATTTTTCCAAAAATTTATTTTTCACATAAACGTTCAAAAATTTATAATAAAAATTCAGTACATAATTTCAATAAATTTCTTCATGAAGTTTGCTCAAAATACATCAAAGAATTTATTAAAAATATAAAATTTTCCCGAGCCATGAACAGTACCCGCAAACAGTGTTCGTACTCAAAATAGTGTCATTTTGAAAATCAATTGCAAAATTAAATCTAAATACATATTTGAAAAGCTCTTGATACGAACCCTACCTATAACAGAGATAGAACGCACATCTAACTTTAAAATCTAGCCCAAGGATCATCAAGGATAGGTTGTGTTAATAGAGCTAAACCCCTTGCTTATTAAATTGAAGTAAGATACTTAGTTATTAAAAGATGAACAATCACATAATTCTAAGTCTAATCTAACCCAGCAATTGTATTTTAATGAAAGTTAGATGTGAAATAACTCAAGTAAACTTACAAAGTTTTAAAAGAACAAAGTTTGAGGAAAAACCTCACTTTTTAATATTTCAATCCTAAAATTCATTTTACATAAGGTCTGCCCTTACATAGGCATGTAAACATCTTAATCCTTGAATAAAAAGGTTTCTTACTTATTCCTGACGACTCTTATAAAGGAAAATCCTTAATTAAGGAGATTTCCTTCAAAATATGACAACTCATGACAACTCATCTTTGAAAAGTCAAAATTGACAACTTATTACAACTTATGACAACTACGCAAAATGAAAACTCGTGACAACTAAGCATTGAAGCATGTCATGTCGCATGTTGATCGTTGACTATTAACCATTGACTTTGACTTATTGACTTATTGAATTTGACTTGGAATATCCTTAAATCTTCTCACATTATTTAGAATCTTCTTGAATCTTCCTTATTGAGTCTAAAATAGGAAAATAACTCAAAATTCGTCCATATTAAGCTAATTAATTCCAGAATAGGAAATTAAACTAATTAGCTTAAATTCTTAATATTCAGCTCCATGTTTGCACTTTTAATCCTTTTTAGGGATCATATTATTCTCTCCCTCTTGAAGATGATTCACCCTTAAATCATAGCCATCTTCTAAACTTGATAAATTCATAAATCCTCCAGGGTCAAACATAAACTCCTTTATTGAAAACTTCTCCTTTAAATGATGATCCACATAAGTAGCTTCAACATAACTTGAACTTGATAGCACATTTGAAACATAGAACTTCTATTCATGAACATATAAGGATTGAATTCTTTTTACTTCTTTTTAAACTTGAAACATGAGTATCTTAAGTTCTTTTTGCTACGAGTAAAGACTTTATAGATTCTCTTGTAGGTATAAGATTCTTCAACTACATCATCAAATGGATCTTCATATGGCATAAAAGTCTATAAAACAACTTTCAAAACACTAGAAAAAGAAATATTAAAATTGTTAGTATAATAATGATGAATAAACAGCTCTTTATCCTCCCCCTTTTTTGTGTACAAACTTCTCGATATTCCTCTTCATGATGCTTGCACTCTTCATGATCATAAGATGCACTCTTAGCAACTTCTTGAGTAGTTAATCCTTATACAACTTTCAATGACTTCAACACTTTCATCATTCTTGGATTCACACACTCTTATTGTCTCCCCATAAGGACCTCATTCCTTTTCATACTCCAAAGCAAGTTCAATTATAACCTTTAAAGAAATAAAAGATTGTAATTGCACGTCTTTCTTCAATCTCTTAGCATCTTACTTTTAAGCCCATTGATGAATTTTGTAACTTTTCACCTTTCGTATTCATCTACATCACTTGCAATTACAAACAACTTAAGCTTTTTAACATAATCATTAACATATAATTCATCACCTTATTTAAGCCTTTGTAATTCAAAATGAAATTCATCCCTAACTTCATGAGGAATAAAATGTCTAGTCATTACCCTTTTCATTATCTCCCAATTTTTAATCTCACTAAGCCCATTCATTCTCCATAATGCCATCAAATCTTCCCATTATATAGCAGCATGGCCCAAAAATTTATAAGAAGTAAGTTTACACTTTTGAAAATCACTTAATTCAAGAGAATCAAATATCTCCTCCATTTGTTGCACCCATTCCAAATAAACATAAGGATCATCCCCACCAAGAGAATAAGGCATGTCCATATAAAAAAATCATGTTTGAAAATATATAGAAAAAAAATACTCACAAAACACTCCCTTACGTGTTTACACTCAAGGATGTAAATGCTCTAGTGTTTCACTCAAAGAAATTTTTTTTAATCTATGAAGAATTAAGAAGAAGAAAAAGAGATTATGCACAAAAATTAAAAGGATAGTTAACCAAACCTTGAAGTTTGGCTTTGATACCAAACTAATACGAACCTTACCTATAACAGAGATAAAATGCGCATCCAACTTTGAAATCTAGCCCAATGATCATTAAATATAGATTGTGTTGATGGAGCTAAACCCCTTGCTTATTAAATTGAAGCAAGATACTTAGCTATTAAAAAATAAACAATTACATAATTCTAAGTCTAATCTAACCTAGCAATTATATTGTAATGAAAGGTAGATGTAAAATAACTCAAGTCAACTTGCAAAATTTCAAAAGAACAAAGTTTAAAGAAAAACCTCACTTTTTAATATTTGAATCCTTAAATTCATTTTACATAAGGTTTGCCCTTTTATAGGCATGTAAACATCTTAATCCTTGAAGAAAAAGGTTTCTTACTTATTCCTAAAGACTCCTATAAAGGAAAATTCTTAATTAAGGAGATTTCCTTCAAAATATGACAACTCATCTTTGAAAAGTCATAATTGACAACTCATTACAACTCATGACTACTAAGCATTAAAGCATGCAATGTCACATATTGACCATTGATTTTGACTTGTTGATTATTTAACTTTGACTTGTTGACTTATTAACTTTGACTTGGAATATCCTTGAACCTTCTCATATCTTCTTGAATATTCCTTATTGACTCTAAAATAGGAAAATAACTCAAAATTTATCCATATCAAGCTAATTATTTTAAGAATAGGAAATTAAACTAATTAGCTTGAATTCTTCATATTCAGCTTCATGCTTGCACTTTTAATCCCTTTTAGGGTTCATATTAGCTCTCAACCTCAACAACAATAATCTAAAGTCAATTTAACATAAAACAACCTAATTTAAACTCAAATTCACAAATTAATCAAAATATGCCTAAACAAAATTTCACAAAATCAGAGTTATAATTAAAGTTACATGGACAAATTGATTGAGGAAAAATGAAGCCCACTCTGAGACAAAAAGAATGAGCTATCAAGCTCGGCCTGAGGTGGCCGGAAACGTCGTCGGTAAGCCTTGGACCAATCCGACAATCAGAAAGAAAAGAGAAAAAGAAAGAAATGGTGGCACGCCAGGGAAGGGAAGGACTTGCTAGTAGCATTACTGGTTGGTGGCGAGGTAGTGGTGTTAGGTGAGTGTTAGGTGCAGGGGAAGAATGAAAGAAAGAAGAAAGGAGAAAGAGAAAAAGAAGAAGGGGGGAGGAAAAGGCTACTGCACGTTTTTTTTTTTTTTTTAAAAATACAAAGGACAAAAAAAAAAGATATTTACTATTAAAATATCTTTTCTCAATTATTTCTCACCACAAAATATATATACATATATGTATATTTAACAATTAATTTAAATTTAATACAATTACACAAATAATAATAATAACATATTAATTATCACTAATTAATTCCAAAATAATAATAATATTATTAAAATAATATTCGACGTAAAATTTCAAATTTAATTTCATTAATAATCAAATATCATAATTTAAATAAAATAATTATTAACACTACAAATCTCAGAAATTTAACTTTATAATTTATAAAAATTCAGGTTATAACTATAGTTTACGGCATCAAATATCAGGGGGTATTTAATTGACTTTCACAAATGTATGGACGAAATAATTAGTTTTGCCAAAACTAAGGGGGTAATCACAATTTACCCTTTAATTTTTGTTAGAGATAAAATAGAAGTTAACTTAATTAAAATAGAAAATAGATTTTCAATCAAATTAAAATTATATTTTAATTAATTTAATTTTACTTTTATTAGTAAATGATTCAATTATCCAATTTTTATATAATAATGAGTGAAAACTTTTTTACAATTTTGTCTATCCCCTTTCATGTGTACATATAATAATAATAATAATAATAATAATAATAATAATAATAATAATAATAATAATAATAATAATAATAATATTAATATTAATTATACACATTTAAACCATAAAAACTAAACCATAATTAAATTGAATGGAGAAGTGGAAATTGAAAAAAAAAAAAAGCAATAGTAATTTTGAAACAATTGCTTTGCACTTGTTTTAAACACAAATTTTACATCTACATTAAAGAGTCAAGATTCTCAAATCCAATGCATGTAAGTTGAGACAATATTAAAATTAATAACAAAATGAACAAATTCCAGAACAAGCAGGAATATAGAAATGGTAATGTAAGTTGTAAATGAATGGAGTGATGCATTATCATTGAGAAGAAATGAAAAGAAAAGAAGAAAGAAGAAAGGAAAGTCTAACATGCCCATAATGCATCTCCAATCCATGATCCTCCACTCTACAATTGTCATCGATCAACATAGTTTTGATGGGATCTAATTAACAAAAAAATCAAAAAGAAAATAAAAAATAAAAAGATCAAAATTGAAATCGAAAATTGGAAGAGGAAGGAGACCTGATTATCTTGGGGTTTCTTCTTGTAGTAGGCATGAAGCCTAGATTCAAGCAGGAAATACCTTATGTGTATAGAGGATTTGCCAATCTTCCTCCTCCTATACCTCATCTCACTATCCATCCTTTGTAGATCACCTTTGACATTGGTGCTCTATTTCTAGAATAAAATAAGAAAAATAGAAATCAATCTCGCACAAGCTGAAGCTAAGCTTGAAAAGAAAAAATCTTTGCTTCCTGTAAGATTTGTAAATCAAAATGATGAAGTGGTAGCAGTGAAGAAGTTTAAAGTTGAAAGTGGTCAAGGAGACCATGAGTTTTAGATGGAGATTGAGTTTATTAGCCAAATCCATCACCAAAATAAAAATACTAAAAACACCGAAATCAAAACTACTTTTATAAGTAGACCAAATTTTAAAAACAAATAAAACCACTTTTGAAAAGTAAAATGAAGTCATGCCAAAAAAGAAAGTAATAAGTCAACATAGCTCTATTAGTGCTATTATATCTCTTTTTTTAATTCTCTCTATTTCATTTTTTGTAACGTTAATTCTTATAGATGATTTAAAAAAAAAACTTTTAATTAATTAATCAATCAATTATCTATTTATTGCAGTTTTCCGTTTGCGCCCGTTTCCCGCCCATTTTCCCCAAATCTTCAAAACAAAATAAAAAAAAATCTATAGAGCCCAAAATTAGGGTTTGTTCTTGTAACATCTCTCAAATTCAAAATGAGACCAAATCGTAGGTCTAAGAAGCAAGACGCATCATCTTCTTCCAAGGTACATTTAAAAAAAAAAATGGAATCAATTACAATGATATGTGTGTTTGATGAGAAAATTGTTGCTGATTCTGTGTGAAATTTAGCAGCTGATTTTGGAAGAGATTATTGGATTGACGACGAAGAATGCAAATGGATTGGCGTCTAATGTATCTACATCAAGCTGTGTTTACATCGCAGGATGTGTGGTGGTTGTTTATGATGTCGATTCAGGCAAACAGTCACATCTTATTGTGTCTCATAGATCGCCTAAGCCTTTAAGCTGCGTTGCAGTTTCCAAGGATGGGCGTTTTATTGCTGCTGGAGAGGTACTGCTTAATACTTTACTCTGATTTCACTATATCTGGTTTTTTTAAGAACATGGCGTGGCGGTGGCAATGGATTTTGATTGTAAATTAATTGTGTGTTTTAAATAATATGCAAGAGTTCAGTTAAATTGAATTCTTTCAAACACATCTAATTTGGCATGATTTTGTTTCTTTAAAGTGCGTTTATCTTTTAATTGAAAGAATTGAATTCGAGCAGCTATGAACTTTCCAGTAAAGAACTGAAACAATAGATTTTAGCTGGACTGCGTTATTGTGTTATTTCACTTCTCAAATACACTCTAGTTGAAAATGGTTCACTTGACAGATGGGATGAGTTTGTTAGAATCTATTTACAGGCACTGCATAATGTATTCTATTAGCCGTGCTGAATTACATTTGCAAGTAAAGAGCGTACGTTCTAGGACTAAAAACTGAATTTTGAAAGCTCTTATAAACATTGAATCATAGG
Organism: Mallotus nudiflorus; assembly: GCA_947683625.1. NCBI lineage: Eukaryota > Viridiplantae > Streptophyta > Magnoliopsida > Malpighiales > Euphorbiaceae > Mallotus > Mallotus nudiflorus. The sequence goes on along the minus strand of CANTUR010000213.1, from coordinate 570,574 downwards.
GAGAATAACAGAGCTTCAGTTGTTGTATGGTCATCATAAAAAAAAATCAGTATTTTATAGCTTTAACTGGTCCATTACATTATAAATTCTGTGTTCTTGCATGAGGTCAGGTTTTTCAAAGAATGCAGCTAAATCTCCTTTAATATCTGTATGTATGCAATATATAATGTGATTTTGCAGGCAGGGAATCAACCTGCAGTGCTAGTTTGGGACTGTTCAACTATGGCTTTAATATCTGAACTGAAAGATCACCTATATGGGGTTGAATGCATTGCTTTTTCACCTGATGGTGAGTTGCAATCAATCAATTGAATGCTTCTGTTTTCCAGTAGTGCTTCTTGCTTCTTGCCTGGATATTCTCATCCTTACCATTACATTTCTTGCATAATTTTCTTTCTGAATGGTTTTTTAGGGGCGCATGTTGTATCTGTTGGGGGATATATCTATCTTTGGAACTGGCAGAGTGGGATGCTGGTCACAAAGATAAAAGCAAGTTCATCTTGTTCTGCTGTTACTTCTGTGGGCTTCTCTGCAGATGCAAAATTTGTCATCACTGCTGGAAAGAAGCACTTGAAGTTCTGGACCATTGGATCATCTCCTGGGACCCGTCTAAACAAAGGGACCATTTCACTGACAATACATGGGAAGCCTGTTAGTCTTGGTCCTCTGAAAGGAAGTTCTTTTACATCTGTCACATCCGCATTTTTTAGTAATAGTAGTCCTATTAGCAGTAAACAGGCTGGTGATACGTTTCTTGTTTATGCCTTAACCGATGAAGGTTGGATTTCTCTTACTATTTGCCTGAGAAGTTCAAGTGCAATAGATTTCTTGAATAACATTCCATGATCAAGAATCCATTTCCATTATGTTTCTTTCATTTCCAGGTGTTTTATGCCTTCTGGATAATGGATTGGCAATAAGAAAGTCAGTGGACCTAAAGGTATAATTTAATTCACAATCTTTTTCATAAGTGAACTCCAGTACTTAGCAAAAATTGAACTCAAATTTAAGGTGCAACATGCTGATTATATTTCATGGTCTAGATGCACAAGGCAATAGCCACGTGAAGTCCTCTTAGCATGATGAATACTTGTGCTATGATGTAAGGTTCTAAATATTTGAGTTGAAATATTTTGTGCCCTTGTGAATCAGTGCATAGTTGGGCTGAGATAGAGAGCCATGTCAACTCGGTCATAAAAAAAAATCAGGGGGGACAGGGCTTGGAATTTTTATTAAAGTGACCATAACTGTATGAATTGTGATAATAATGGTAATTTGTGTTGCACTTTTACTTTTCTACCTTGTCTCTCAACTCCCTAATCTTAAATTTCAGGTTGGAAAAGGTTTTGCACTATCTGCATCTGATAAGCTAATTGCCTGTGCATGTCGTAATGGAATTGTACAACTCTTTTCAAATGAGGCTCTCAATCACTGTGGAAGTTTGCTATACTCGAAAGACAAAAGTTACCAAGGGGAAACTGATGGTTGTTACCAATCCAGTGCCATGGAAAAGGGTTTAGAACTTGCGCCTGCTTTGCCTGATGCAGTAGCTTGTCAATTTTCTACCCCGGAGAAGTTGGGTAAGCAATCAAACATCTAGTTTGTATGTGTGTGTGTATGTGTTAATAATGGAGTTTTTTGGAAGTTAAAATGCTTAATTTTCTGTTTTCCAGTGGTTGTTTATGGAGATCATACTCTCTACATATGGGACATACATGACTTGAACAAGGTGATTGCTAACTATAAAGTTTGGTATTGTGCTTTTTGCTTGTTTGTTGGAATTTTCATGGTATTCTTTTCCAATTTCAAGAGATATGATTTTATTGTTGCCTAAATTCTACCGTCCAACTTAGTTTCTTGGAGCTTACAAAAATATTACCTCTTATTGCAAGCTACTTAACATTGCTTAAATTCACAGGCCACAAAGTGCTATGTTCTAGTTTCACACTCTGCATGCATTTGGGATGTCAAAAATCTTTGTTGTGAAAACATGCATGATCCATCTCTTGCATGTGTTGCTAGAGGTTGTCCTGGAGGGGTATCCTTTGCAACATGCTCAGCTGATGGTACTATTAGGATATGGGATCTTGCATTGCAACCTGTTTTGGTGGATAGTGATGTTGGCAATCATTTTTTGAATGCAGAATCACCAGCTACTGCACGTTTAGGTAATTTTCATCATCCCATGCCATTTTGCAAATGTGTACATAAATGTATGGAAATCTTTAATCTCTTATGCAAAACATTAGAATATATATATTTCTTTTGGAGGAATTTATCTGAAAGTTTGTGCCTTAACTGTTGATAGTTGCTTCCCGTTTGTCCCTCCAGTTAGTACTGGGATTTTTGAGCGGGATATCATTGAGGCAAGCTTTAAGACTCAAGGGTTTCGGTCAATGGCTGCTAGCTCAGATGGAAAGTACCTTGTTGCTGGGGATTGTGAGGGAAACCTTCACATCTATGACCTACATACCTCTGATTACACTTGTTTGCAGGTAAACTAAGCTGCTAAACATAATTTTGATTCTTTGATTGCTGAAATGCAATAGAAGCCCAATATTCTTATTTTCAGATGATATAAGTTCAGATCCTGTTGTATTTTTCATAATTAAAAGATGGGCTTTTCTGGTAGGGTATCCATGGTGCAGAAATCCTCTCGTTGAGTTTCAGCTTGTCAAGCAACAAGTATGATTTTTCCCAACAAGTTGGGGATGGCAATTACTTCCTTGCATCAGGGGGACGTGACCGAATTATCCATCTTTATGATGTCAGAAGGTTTGATGATCACTAATTCCATAATTTTCTTAGCCACTCAGCTTGTAGTTTAATTAGGACTTACTTTCTTGTCAGGAATTTTGATCTCATTCAGAGTATTGATGACCACTCTGCTGCCGTGACATCTGTAAAGCTCACTTGTCAAGAAATTTTCAGTTGCAGTGCTGATAGGTAAGTTGCTACCAGTTCACTTTTTACTTGCCTGAAGAAACTTTTTTAAGCTGTTGTCGAGTGAGATTTCTTGGAGAACGCAATGAAATGAAATCAATTTTTAAAGTACTTCTAGGGCAAATTTTGTTGGAAAGTTTCAGATTCTTAGTCAAATCTGTCAAACTTGCTAGCTGTATATTCTGCTGTAAATATAGGTTCTTAGTCAAATATGTCAAGCTATGACTGAAATATGCTAGCAGAAATTTAGGCTGTAATTATTTATTTTTTCTATTGTTTCTCCTCTGAATTATCCATAAATTCAGAGTCAGTAAATCAGTTTAATAGATTAATAAGAATCATATGACTTTGGTTCTTGCTGTTCTTAGTTTTTATGGTATCAAAGTTTGATTCCCTTTAAACACTATTCCCTGTTAATCCTAGCCACTCTTCTCTGCATATCACCATGTCTGAAATCTCCTCTGAATCCTCTCCTATTGTTTCTTCAATACCCGCAGAAACAAAAAATTCCTATACTGAGTCACAAATATTCGACTCAATGAAAGCAATTTTCTGTGATGGTCTCAATCAGTTCGCATGTATATTCGAGGAAGAGGGAAGATTGGTTACCTGAATGGTGAAACAAAAGCTCCTCAAAAAGAGGATCTGACAAATGCGTAATGGGACGCAAAAAATTCCATGATTATAGCATGGCTGGTCAACTCCATGGATGAGGATATTAGTGCTAATTACATGTGCTATCCCACTGCTAAAGAACTCTGGGATAATGTTAATCAAATGTATTCTAATCTTGGGAATCAATCCCAAGTATTTGAATTGCAAATTGCGGTTAGGAGAAATACGACAAGGAAGTGATAGTGTGACCCAATATTTTAATGTCTTGAAAAGGCTTTGGCAAGATCTGGACCTATTCAATGATTATGAGTGAAGAATCATGATGATTGCAATTACCATAAGAAGGTATTGGAAAATAATAGAATTTTTAAATTCTTGGCTGGTCTCAATGTTGAGTTTGATGAAATAAGGGGAAGAATTATTGGCATACAGCCTCTTCCTTCAATCGGAGATGTGTTCTTTGAGGTACGACGTAAGGAAAGTCGTCGAAATGTCATGTTGGGCGAAAAAGGGGCTACTAAACCAGTAGAGAGTTCAGCTCTTGCTGCTGCCAATACTAATGCTGGTAGATCATACAACAACCAGCGAAGGATAGATCAAAAACCCCGAATTTGGAGTGATTTCTGCAATAAGCCATGCCATATACGAGAGACTTGCTGGAAAATCCATGGAAAACCCCCAAATTGGAAAAACAACAAACCTGGTGAAAAAGGCAACATTGTAACACCTTCAGCCCATGAAGCCGACACCAATTTTCTCAGCAAAGAGCAATTAGATAAGCTTCGTCAATTGCTAAAATCCAATTTATCATCCATTATTCCTAATGGATCTGTTGCTCAATCAGGTAGTATTCCAAGTGCTATGTCTAGTGTCCAAGTTTTTGCACCATGGATCGTTGATTCAGGTGCATCCGATCATATGATAAATCTCTCTCATTTGTTTAAATCTTATTCTCCTTGTCCTAGCAATAAAAAAGTTAGAATTGCATATGGTAGGTCTATTGCAGGAAAAGGTTCAATTAAACTTTTAGACAAAATAAAACTACAATCTGTCCTTCATGTTCCTAAACTTTCTTACAACCTTTCGTTTGTCAGTAAATTGTGTAAAGGTTCTAATTGTTGTGTCAAATTCTTTGATTCTCATGGTGAAATTCAAGACCGAAGCTCGGGGATGATGATTGGCAGTGCTAAGATGATTGATGATCTGTACTATTTCGATGACAACCATTTTAGCAGTAAACAAGTTCAGGGCTTAAGTGCTATTGTTAGTTCAACTTCTGTTCGTGAAAAAATAATGCTTTGGCATCTTAGACTAGGGCATGCTAGCTTTCCTTATTTGAAACATTTGGTTCTTAGTTTATTTAAAAATCTTGATTGTAACTCCTTTCATTGTGAGTCTTGTCATTTATCTAAAAGTTATCAAAATTCATATAAAACAAAGCCTCATTCTACATCTAAACCTTTCCTCTTGATTCATAGTGATGTTTGGGTGTCACGACCCAAAACAGGGGTCATGACCGACGCTAAGGAACGAGAATTTTTTCGAATCCGGAACCCATAGCAAACCTAAAAATAAAATAAACATGCAATAATAATAAGAACAATATCAAATGCAACGGAAATAAAGACCATAAATATAATATTAACATATGCACCAACTGGATTTAAGTCAAATCTCATCTCATATATATATATAAATCTTTAAATACAAATTCAGTTCACATAATACAATATCTCACATAAATAAAATACATAAAATCCCACAATTAATTTACAACTACTGCAGTGTCTAGATTATAAAAATAAGACTCAAGTAAGCAGTTTACATAAAGAAGCCGAGGCGGAAGAAATCCGGCGTACAGGACTGCTACTGAGGTCTGAAGATGTTGACTCTCCTGAAAAATTGTCAACGGAGGGGAGTCAGAGCTTACTGAGTGAATTATTATAATATATATACATACACACTAAATGACAATGCATACAATCAACAGTATATATATATATATATATAATATGTATGTATACAGACAAATACACACAGATGCAATAAAATCATTTTGTATATATTTTATTGAAAATCATCTTTTATGAAGGATCAAATAGAACCCTAGAATATCGCAACTTCGGAAATAGTGTTAGACAACACTCTAGCCACACAGGCTCACTTAATCCAAATATATCCACTCATTTAGACAGTAGATTGGCCCCGAGACACTAAGTCAGCCGAGCTCCAGTAGTCTGACTACCAGTGTGATTGGCCTCGAGACACTTGGTCAACCGAGCTCTAGCAATCACACCTAAATCACATCTCACACATCAAATAATCATAATCAATCAATATCCATAAATAGGTTAGTAATATAGCCTAAATACTATAAGCGTACCGGTACGTACTCGGTTCTAGTGCTGCCCACTAGGTAGCACGTTCTATTGATATCCTTCATTAATAAATATGAAACATCCATTCATAATAAATGATGCATAAAATTAAATAAAATAACAATATAAACCATATATATACCGGAAATATACCAAAAGTAAACCAGGTATATTTCGAGTATATATACGTTAAATAAATCCAGTTAAATTATAAAATAAATTAGAGATATATTTGAAAACATTTTAAATACAGTTCATTAATAAAACATGCATATAATTTAATATATACCAAAAATAAATAAAAAATATACTTAAATACAAATCACATTATCTATGCATTTTAATCAAAATAAAACATATATTTCTAAATCATGCATCCTAAAGCATATATATATAGTATAGTAACTCACCCTAGTGCGCTCCACGAGATGGGTCCGACGGGCCTGGTCCACTAGGCCTCGGTCTCGGCGCAACTAAACAAACAATAACAACAGAAATCAGAATAAACCTAACAGAATATCTTAGAAACTCGATCTAGAATATTAGATACAGAATTGAAATTAGGGTTCGACCGGACATCACGTTTTACGAGAATTCTATTGAAAATTCGACAAAACCTCCTCTGTAAAACGGATATCTCTCTACTCAAAGAGTAGAGCCGACCCTGCAAAGAAACACACTTCGAAAAACAAGTTCAACACTCAACCATAACCCTTCGGTCGGACTCCAAATTACAATATACCGACCGGGGTCCACAAACACAGAACAATTCAGGAAATACCAAAAATACCCTTATATCATAAAAATTCATTTTATAAGTAAAAATTACATAATTAACCTTTAAACACAGTAAAAACCGATAAAAACTCATTTTATTAGCAAAATCGTATATTATATATATAATTGAAAATAATTCATGAAAAATAGTTTTAATTAGTTAAAAATACTAAATAATTTGTAGAAATCATTTTTATACCTTAAATAACTATTAAAACCAATTAAATTACATTTTTAGCCAATTTAGGGTAAAATTATCAAAATACCCCTATATATATAAATATATTAAAATTACTTCAAAAATTCACCAAAAATAGTATAATTATCCAAAATTAATTTTATCAACATATTTATCAATAATATCAATAATTAAACTCAATTAATCAATTAATTTCAATTAAAAACATAATTAACCCTAATTTCCCAAATTTACATAAACTTCAATAATTCAAAATAAATACATAGAAATTCATAAAAATTCCAAATAAATTCCTATAATTCATTTCAACACCTAATTTAACCATAAAACACAATTTCATAATTTATTTAATTTCCGAAAATTAGAAAATAATATTAAAATATTCAAAAATACCCAAAAATCCAAATAATCTCCAAAAATTCCACAAAAATTCATACATGTAGATTAAGCTAAGGGGAACAACATTTATGAAGGGAGTTTTCATGAATCAATCAATTCGAAGCTCAAAAAAATCAAAAACCCTAATATGGCCGAAATCAAAAATTCGAAACCTAAGCAAATCAAGACCATTTAAGCTCAAACCAAAACTAGAATCATACTCACCGGAGCTCAAGGAGAAGAAAGAGACCGGTGGTGTCGAAAATGGTGGCCGGAATCACGAGGTGAGAAGAAATGGAGTTTTCGGCCGGAAATGGAGAAAAGGGATAAGCTGGCGTCGGGGAAGAAGGCTGGGGGCGGCGGAGCAGTTGGAGAAGATGGCAACACGCAGGGGAGGCACTCTGATGGCCGGTGATCGGAGTAGCAGCGGTGAGGGGAAGGGGGTCGCGCACGGGAAGAAGAAGAAGAAGAAAAGAAAAGAAAAGAAAAAGAAAAGAGAAAGAAAAGAAAAAAGAAAAAAGAAAAAGAAAAAAAAAGAAAAATAATAAAAAAAATAATTTTAATAAAATATTTGAAAAAAATCACACCCACACACTTAATATTTAATATTTTAAAATTTAATATTAATTAAAAATAATTAAATAGCACAAACAAATAATTAATTAATAAAATATTAGGGTAATATACTAAACCCTGATTAAATAAATATATACACACATAGGTTCTATTTAATAATTTAAAAATACGTATGAGTTCATGCAAGTCCGAAAATATATTTAAAATAATTAATAATAAATTATTTACGTGAAAAATTCCCCAAAAATGCAAGTCCCGGGAAAATTTTACGTAAAGCACTGTAAATAAGACACAATAATTAAAATAGATTTTAAATACATATCAACTCGTAAAAATATCATAATATATATACGGAAATTATTAAAACTGCATATCCCGGTACAGTGTAAAAATATTTAAAAACACGGGATATTACATTGGGGTCCATAAAAAATTATCATTATGTTTGGAAAAAAATGGTTTATGACATTTATTGATGACCATACTCGTCTGTGTTGTGTATATTTGATGCATGAACAATCTGAAGTTGAATAAATTTTTCAACAATTTTACAGCATGATTGAAAATCAATTTCAAATTAAAATCAAAATACTTCGAACAGACAATGGCACTAAATATTTTAACCAATATTTGGAAAAAAATTTGAACAAAAAGGGTGTTTTACATCAATCTACTTGTCATGATAGTCCTTAACAAAATGGAATTGCCGAAAGAAAAAATCAGCATTTACTTGAAGTTGGTCGAGCCATCATGTTTTCTATGTAAATTCCAAAATACCTGTGGGGGAATGCTATTTTGACTGCTTGTTATCTTATCAACAGAATGCTTACTTATGTTTTAAAATATATAACACCTTTACAATGCCTTGCAAATAGCTTTCCTGATAACAAAAAAACTTCTGAGCTGCCTTTAAAAGTGTTTAAATGTACTACGTTTGTTCACTTACCTAGCCATCTTCAATCTACGCTTGATCCATGGGCTGAAAAGTGTGTTTTCATTGGCTATGCTCCAAATAAAAAAGGGTACAAGTGTTTGAATCCTAAAATAAATAAAAAAATCGCATAAGTATGGATGTTGTTTTCCTAGAAAATGAACCTTACTTTAATCAAACTGATCTTCAGGGGAAGGAAGAGAATAAAGAAGATCAGTTTTGGCACACCTCTATACCTATGCCAAATGTGTTTTTCCCCAAAGAATCCAATATTGATATTCAGAAAACAATGGTTCCAATTAATGAAAATAAAGGAAATCTTAGTCTACTTATGCAAAGCATAAGTGAACTGCAAACAAGGGGAGAAACACATCCTCTTTCTAAGCTCCATGTTTATGCTAGAAAAAGGTATCATTATAGTACAGTTCAGCTTACAGTCCCATTGCAAGGCCAATCATCGCCTCTAAGAACCGGTGACTTGAATACTTCAGGTGATCTCAATACCAACTTCGTCACTTCCTATTAATGAATTTTCAAATCTTAATGTTCCTATAGCTATTAGGAAAGGAGTAAGAACATGTACCAAACACCCTATTGCCAAATATTTGTCTTATCAGAGACTTTCCGAAAATCATAAAACTTTTACCTGTAATATTTCTCAACTTTTTGTTCTAAGAAACATTCAGGAAGCTTTGGATCATCCGGATTGGAAATTAGCAGTTCTAGAAGAGATAAATGCTCTTCGAAAAAATGGTACTTGGGAGAATGTTGATTTGCCAAAAGAACAGAAAACTGTGGGCTGCAAATGGGTATTCACAGTTAAATGCAAAGCTGATGGGAACATAGAAAGGTATAAGGCGAGACTTGTAACAAAGGGGTTTATACAAACCTATGGAATTGACTACCAGGAGACATTCGCTCCAATTGCCAAGGTAAACTCAATTTGGGTTCTTCTCTCTCTATTTGTTCACTTTGATTGGCCCTTACACCAATAGATGTGAAAAATGCCTTTTTAAATGGAAACTTGGAAGAAGAGGTGTTTATGGACTTACTGCCAAGATTTGAAGGTAAACTTGGCCCATATAAAGTGTGTATGCTGAGAAAATCACTTTATGGACTTAAACAATCTCCCAAAGCTTGGTTTGAATGCTTTGGGAAAGCTGTGATAAGCCATGGTTACCATCAAAGTCAAGTTGACCATACCATATTCTTTAAATTCTCTAAAGAAGGAAAAATTGCAATATATATTGTGTATGTAGACGATATAATCTTGACAGGTGATGATAGTATTGAACTTGAGGGATTAAAGAAGGTACTTGCAGATGAATTTGAGATTAAAGACTTAGGCACATTGAAGTACTTTCTTGGCATGGAATTTGCAAGGTCAAAGAAAGGTTTCTTGTTTCCCAACGTAAGTATGTTCTTGACTTGCTTGGAGAAACGGATCTACTTGGTTGTAAAGCAGCTGAAACACCCATAGAACCTAACCTAAAACTACAAGCGGCCAAACCTAAAGAAATGATTAACAGAGTTCAGTTCCAACGACTTGTAGGGAGACTGATTTATCTCTCTCACACACGCCCTGACATAGCCTTTGCAATCAAGTATGGTAAGCCAATTCATGCACTCACCAGGACCAGAACATTTTGATGCAGCCTTTAGAATCCTAAGGTATTTGAAGGGAACTCCAGGAAAGGGTTTGCTGTTTACACTGATGTGGATTGGGCTGGGAGTGTAATTGATAGAAGATCAACCTCTAGCTATTGTACATTTTGTTGGAGGAAATCTTGTTACTTGGCGCAGCAAGAAACAACAAGTGGTGGCTAGAAGTACTGCAGAAGCTGAGTTTAGAGCTGTTGCTCATGGGATTTGAGAAGTGGTATGGATTAAAAGGTTTTTGGAAGAACTGAAGATTACCCATCCCTTACCTATGAAGGTATATTGTGATAATAAATCTGCCATCTCCATTGCTCACAATCCAGTACTCCATGATAGAACGAAGCATGTTGAAGTCAATAAGCATTTTATAAAGGAAAAACTAGACAGTGATCTAGTATGTATGCCTTATATTCCTACTACTGAACAAGTTGCAGACATTCTAACTAAGGGGCTGCCAAAGAAGCAATTCGAGAACTTTATTGGCAAGCTGGCAATGGAAGATATATTCAAACCAGCTTGAGGGAGAGTGTTGGAAAGTTTTAGATTCTTAGTCAAATCCGTCAAACTTGCTAGTTGTATATTCTGCTGTTAATATAGGTTCTTAGTCAAATATGTCAAGCTATAACTAAAATATGCTAGCAGAAATTTAGGCTGTAATTATTTTTTTTTTCCTATTGTTTCTCCTCTAAATTATCTATAAATTCAGAGTCTGTAAATCAGTTCAATAGATTAATAAGAATCATATGACTTTGGCTCTTGCTGTTCTTAGTTTTTAAATTTATATCAGTTTGGAAGTTTAATTGGCTTCATTTCTGATGAATTTAATTACTTTCATTACATAACAACGTGATTGGTAGTGCATTTTTCTTAACAAGCCTTCTTTTATAATTAACTTTGTTTCCTTCTCACAGGTCTTTGGTATTCCGGGATGTTTGTGCAACAGATGGTGGCCAGAAGATTTCACGCCGTCAACAAATAGCATCTCATGGAACTGTCTACGACATGGCTGTAGATCCCACCATGGAGTTTGTTGTTTCAGTTGGGCAGGTAAATTGCATCTTAAAAGTTTTTGGATAAAAGCAAATCACTTCAAGAACAATCATTAAAAAGCTCTAGTGTGAGGATGGCATGCGAATTCTTATGATACAAGTACCAGATTCCTTAAAATTTTAGATGCCACGATTAAGATGCTAATTTATTTATTTATTTTTCACAGGATAAGAAGATCAATACATTCAACATTGCTTCTGGAAAGCTAATGAGATCATTCAAGCAGGATAAAGATTTTGGAGACCCAATAAAGGTTGAGATAGCATTACTGATTAGCAAGGAAAACAAAATTATTGTGTCCTTATATGGAGATGCAATAACAAATTGCAGGTCACAATGGATCCAAGCGGTAGTTATCTGGTTTGCTCCTACACCAACAAGTCTTTGTGCATGTATGATTCTATTAGCGGAGAGATGGCTGCGCAGGTCATGGGACATGGTGAAGTTACAACTGGTGTCATTTTCTTGCCTGACTGCAAGCATATTGTATCTGTAAGATTTTGTTACTCTTAGATTATGCTGGTGCTAAATGAATGTCTGCGGAATTTTCTAGTTTGATTACCAATGACCAATCCCTATATGTAGTATTACTCCAGCTTTATCATCAGAGATTATTAGACTGATAAATTCTAGAGAGGAAGGATGCAGTCTTTACAAACGCAAATCAAATTTTTCTTATTCATTTAGGGTGTTTATCTGATTCTATAAACGTGCAAATTAGATTGTCATGCTAGGCAATTTTTAGCTTCTCACTCGTCTAGTGAACCATGTACTCCATCAACTGAATACCATTGGCATAGTCTGAGTAGTAGCCTTTCCTTAACCTAAATAGCTGTTGGTGTGGAAAAGGGTTCATCTCAGAACTTGCACATAATAGAGAGTTACTGTTAACTAAAAGCCTGAGCATCTAGCTATGCCCAAGCTTAAGACCAAGACCTGCAAAGTTGATTTGGCAGCCTAAATCTTTATGATTTCCATAGACAGTGCCCTTTAATATATTGCGATGGTTTTCATTAGATAGTTGGTCATAGTTTGAAAGTCAAGTTAAAATTTTTAGCCTTCTCTTTCCTTTGTCACATATCCACTTCTAATTTATTTTATTATTTTTTTTATCGCTTAGGTTGGAGGTGAAGGTTGCATTTTTGTATGGAGACTGCCTGTTAGTATTTCTTTCACAATACTGCAGAAAATAAAAAATAATTCTGGTCTTTTTATTTCCAATAACCTGGTCCTGCCAGCTGCTTTTAGTCGAATTATATTTTCTGAAGAGGAAGACCAGCATTGTGGATTAAATAGTCAAAATGTACAATTACAAAGAGTGCTTGAGCAAGGAAGGGGCCGTCAAAGGACACCAAGATTTAGATTTAGTATTTCAAGACTTCCCATGTGGGCACAATCTAAAGTTGCACACGCAGATACGCTATTGAATCCTGATTTTACTTCCGTTCAGGTACTTCATGATTGATCTGAACATGTGAATATGGAGAACTGACGAGATCTTTTTATTATTTTAGTACCATCAAAATATAACAATCTGTATCTCAAATTCAAATTTGACACCTGACTTAAACATTATCCCTGCCATGTTTTCATTGTAGCATGAAATGGAAACTTCTCAGAATTTAAGTATGCAACAGATAATAAACTTCTCTAATTAAGCTGTTTCAGAAAGTAGTTGATTTTTTTTTTAACAACAAAAGGTACGATTGCTGGTACTAGTTAGTAACCCGTTTACCATTCACTTTTGATTTGTGGGATAACTAATTCTTTGGACTGTAGCAGTCCATCATATTATGTTAGTTTCTTTGAAATCAAAACTCTCAGACACTGAGCTTTTACTTACAAGAATATGTTAATTTATTTAATCAATGCAAGGCATACAGAATGTAATTTTGTACTACCTCACTTTCAAACATAGCAAAAGCCGACAAGTTTCAGAAATTATAGATGATATTTTTTTTTTACCATGTTGTGCTATTTTCTCATTGATAGTTTCTACTGTTGACACCAACTGCAACAGAAATCAGAAGAAAAAGTTCTTTCTCCTGTTATCAGTGATGCTAGGGAACATGGTCCTTTTTGCCACGAAGCTCAAACTCCACCTAGTCTTGATGTGGGCGGCAATGCATCATGCATCAGCAGCCTATCCAGAAGTTCCCCTGAAAATAATAAGAACCAAACTTCATCAATGTCTAAAGAGCCTCTCTGGTGAGTGTTCATCGGTCTTGGTCATTGACGGTCTGCCGTCTGGCGAATAGTTTGTGCTCTGTTATTCTCCTGCTCGCTGCCTCACTTTTGTTTGTAAGCAATATTGCTAGGGAGAAAAGCTGGCTTAATGTGTACACAGTATGCCTTGATCCACTTGATTCTCCAGAGATCAAGTTTTTGATGGATCGGAAGATGCCAGTCTTGTCATTTGATTTGTGTAAGTTAGCTGACACTACTTTCCAAGTAAAAAAAATCATGCAAATTCATTTTCTAAGTGCAGTTTGGAGGATTAGAATGATCATTTTCTAAACCAAGTTTATCTAATTTCCTTGGAAAATAGTTTGATGATTAAGTAAATAAAGATAATCAAGAATGCACTTTTAAATATTCTGGTTTCTTTGTGCACGGCATGGTTCATGGACTATGTCTAAATGCAGCCAGTCTGTTATGGCTTTGATCAGAATGGTATATTGACACTGCAGTGTCATGTAGCTGCTGTTATTACTTCATGAAATATTTCAGCATCATACAATAAGTCCTAAAACAGTACATTTTCCCTCTTCCAGCTGGTAATATTCAGATCTGAACTGTGGTGGATCCCATTTTGATAGATATTTAGAAACTTGATCATCTGTGGATTGATCTGTTTGCATCAGTAGTGGTTTTTTCATATTCCTTATCGTTCTCTTATCCAAATAAAGTGGTCTGGTGTACAATGAAGTTGTTTCAAAGGATCATATCATTAGATCATCAAATTTGCCTATGTTTCAGCTTTAGCTTCTGAACATAAATACCAAAGCTGAGGCCTCACTTTCATAGCTCATGGATAATCTTTTGGCTTTGCATGCTATGTTGAGGTGAACCTCCACTATGCTTGCTAGACTATATATTATCATTAGCTCAGTTTTTATTTTGATAAGTTTGCTTGTCATTCTCTTGATAGTTGCATACAGATAGTGAAGAAGGAGAAAGATGTCTTAGTGTATTCTTTCAGCTCAAAAGTGATTATTCTTTTCTCTCATGGCCTCGTTTCCTGCAGTACAAAACCCAGCCGACAAGAGGGACGGTAATTGCTCTTCTGGAAAAGCATTCCTAGTTATGGATGATAAGCATAGAGCCACTTCATCAAGAGGAGTTGCTACTTTTAGTAATTGTGGCTTTATGGGTAGTTGTGATGATCAATTAAGCATGCATAATACAATCATTTCTGGTTGCCCAATAGAGCAACCAGGTTTTGATAAATCTGGAAGCCAAATGAAGAAAGCTATGGAATTTGATTTCTTCCCCATCAAGTCTAAAGACAATGACCCTTTCACACAGCATTTTGTCAGTTTAACAGAAAGCTGCAAGGTTAGTACCTAGTCATGCATGGAAGGTTATTTATTTAAAGGCTAGGGGAGAGATAGGCAAGGGGAATTTTCCCTAATAATTTTTTACCTTTTCACCAAGATATTGGTATCTTGCGATATGTTGAACTACAAACGGTAAGGGCTTGAACGAACACTTTTTTTAAACTTTTTTTGGAAGTGTGAAATGAAAATATGGAGACACTTGGTTTAGATAGCTGTCTCGCTGAAAGTTGCAAACTGTCAAGTTGCATTGTAGGCGGTCATCAATCTTTTAGATTGGCTTGACCTCTGGTATTAAGTAATTCTTTTCTCCATCAAGATTTTCAGCGTTTCATAACCATGTTATCATGGTGCATCGAAATAGCTTTTGAGTATTAAACAAAACAGATTAGTTTTCTGGGACAATCAGAGTGCAGGAAATGAAAATTGGTGGGAACTTATTTAAATAGAGTTGATTGGAAGACTAACATATTACAAGGAGCTGTATAACATATATAAAATTAGTTTGTTGACCAATTATTTTGGATGTGAGGCTTTGTACAGTATTACAGTGAATTTTATAATGTGAAATATTCTTTGCAGGTGGAGAGAAGTCAATCATCAGCGAGGAGAAGGTACTCTGCACGATTTAATATAAGGCGGGACTATCCTGGAGATCGCAGGAACTTGTTTGATACACCAGGCTGTGGAGGATGTAAAACCTTGAAATATGGGGGAAAAACTACACCATGTACTACCACCTCCAGGAGCCTAGAAATTCAGGACATCTTGGAAGAAGAGCATGAGACTAGTTCATGTAAACAGGTTTGTCTAATGATGTCACACAAAACTAGTTATGGTTCATTTTGCCGCTTAAATTTATTAATATTCTACTTGGGAGGCTAGAAGGAATCAATCTACATCCATTATTTTCCCAGTTAAGCTGCTTCATTTGTTGGATACGGATCAGCGCTATTATGTTTATTTATTTATTTATTTTTTCAGATGAGAAATCTGGTGATCCTGATATTTTTCTTGCACCATGGAATTCAATAATTGAATAAGCACTTTAATTTTGTGCAAGGAGTGATATGGAGAACAGCTTTGACAATTCATGTCACATCCATAATGCAAAAATTATTTTGCCTGTGAATTTTCCTCGCAGGAAGTGAAGAACTCAAGTCATGCTCTACCACAAGGCCAATCAACTAAAGGTGTCCTTGAAGAACATTTCTTGAACGTCAAATTAGAACAAGCCGAGGACCAGAAAGACAGAATACCTGCAGGAAGTAATTTGCAGGAGAGAATAGCTGCATGCATGGAAGCATTGCTCCAATTGAATTTCTCGGCTCAAAATGTTCTCAATCTATTTACTGAATTAGGAACTTTAGCCTCTAAAGAGGAGATTGCAAATGGATCTGGAGTTAGGTTACATGATGAGGCTCGCAAGCTTCTTCCTCCAATTGCTGAAAAGCTTAATGCAGTTGCGGAACTGGTCCAATGCAGAAACAACTCTTCATGCAGTAGTAGTATAGTTCAAAATTCAGGATTCGAACCTTTATTAGAAACCTTTGCAGAGAATTTATCGCAAAAAGTCATGGAGATGGTAAAGAAGAACCTTAGCAAGGACTAACTTTTCCTGACACGCAATGAATTGTAAATACCAATCTTCCAGCCCTAACCTATGTAATTGTGCTACTTCCATTAGTTTTTTTTTTCTTTCTCATGAAGTGGCAATATGCTCCTGTAGACAATTCTTACATACAAGAAAAGTTATAAGAGCAAAATGAGCTGAACCTTCGAGACTGGAATTTTCCATAATACTATGTTTGGAATGGGAGGAAAGAAAATTGAGAAGAAAATATGAAGGAAAATTATTTTCCTTTTTTGCGTTTGGATTTAAAAGAAAATAATATAGGGAGGAAGAAAAATTATGGAATCTTTTTTATTGGGAAGATAAAATATTTTTAAAAAAAAATAAGTATATGGTATATTTACTATTATGTTCATGTATTAAAATAATGAGTGAAGAGATAAAT
Organism: Mallotus nudiflorus; assembly: GCA_947683625.1. Lineage (NCBI taxonomy): Eukaryota > Viridiplantae > Streptophyta > Magnoliopsida > Malpighiales > Euphorbiaceae > Mallotus > Mallotus nudiflorus. Next base: position 553,493 of record CANTUR010000213.1, on the reverse strand, counting down.
TGTATAATAAGAGTAAAATTATAAAATGAAAATAAATAGTCAAACTTTTTTCTTTTTTTCATATTTTCTCTTCAATTTGGAGAGATAATATAGAGAGAAAAATAAGGTCAACTTTTTTTTCTCCTTAAATTTTTTCTCTCATTCCAAATAAGATAAAGTGATTTTTGTCCTAATTTTTCTCACTCTTTTTTTATCCTTCCTACTTTCCTCCCATTCTAAATATAGAGTAAGATTTAGATGACATGACTGCATTCTCATTGTTCTTTTGCCCATTTTATGACAAGATTTGGAGCCAAGATGTCACATAGAAGAATGGGCTATAGAGAAAAGACTATCACAGAAAAGAAGTCCAGTTCTTTAATGCTTTTTCTGGCCCATTATCAGCCTTGTGAATTATATGCATTGCTTGTATATATTTATGAGGAGCATTGAGGAAGTGGGTCATGATCTTGAAGCATTGAAATCAACTTGCCAGACTTCATCTAAAAGAAAAATTCCTAGTTTCAGGAAGAAGAAAAAATTGTTGGCCTTTCTTGTGCAAATTTACACTTTAATTTCATGTACATGCTTTCCATTTCCAACATAGTTAATTTTCTTATCTCTACTTTTAACACAAAAAAGAAAAAGTGGGGAAAAGAGCAAAAACCATCTTTTCTTTTTTTGCTCCTCTATCTCTTCACCTTCCAAAACAAACTCCTTATGATTTTTGTGCAGTTTCAATATAAAATCTAAAGGTCTAAGCTCCTAATCGTCTTTTTTTAACTTAAATTTTCAAGGCATGTCAGTAAATGATGAAGCTCTCCTATCACCTATAATAACCAAAACAAGAGATATGGTGGAATATTTGTAAATCCCTAAGAAGGTATGCCTGAAAATTATGGTCTTTGTATGCATCTACACCACCTTTGTGTGGTTTCCTTGTCTTTGCTTTAGCCTTTAGTAACATGACAAACTCTAAATTCTCTTTCTTGGGATTCCTTCACTCTACAAGAATAATTACATTTGCAATTTCTTTTTCTTTTCTAAAGCTATGAGTAGCTATTGCAACATGAAAAAAATTTTAAGGATTGGAAGTTGCTCATTATAAAACCTAAACACTAAACCTACTTCATGTGTGCCCTAATTGCCAAAAGAATTAGACTAATCATGATCATTTTAGACTGTAATTAAGGAACATAGGAACCTATGACATATAACTCCTACTAAAACAAAAAAATCCAACAAACTGCCCCAAGATCAATGCACCTTAGCTAAAAGATTAATCAAAAGGATCTATTGGCCAGAAACAAAACACATGGCATGACTTTTCTTTATTTAATTTTCATCTCTTTTTAGTTTTCACTGGTCTTGCACTCACCTCCTATGATTAATTAAGGAAAAATAAGGAGTCTACTATCAACAGTAAAATGATAACCCAACATATGTATATAAATACATGAAGAATAGGGGGCCAAAATGTGAAAGAAATATTGTAAATAGGCATGCTGGGTCCAAAATGGAGGCTTTATTTAAAGTGGGACTGTGATTTTTATACCATTGTTTATGAATTGGGAAAATAAAAAGCCTCTGATTAATATGTGGTGTATGTCCCTGTGTGGGGTAAAGGATTCAATTAGATTGTCCTTTTGCATGATCATATTTCTTTTGTAATGATGGGGGTTTAACCTTTTTTTTTTTTTTAATTTTTCTTTTTGGTTTTGAATGTTTGTGTATGTGTGATATATTGATTTTCTTTTTTTTTTAATTTATTATTCTCCTAAAAGATGTTGATGGAGAAGAATTTGGTGAAAAATAACTTTAAGGGTGTCAAAATTGTTTCTTGCAATTATGGACAGACAATAATGGTTTAGGGTTATAATAAGACAACATTATTTGAAATTATAGCTTTTGAGAAATTTGTGGAATCTTATTAATGGGTGCGCATGTTTCTCTCTTTTTTTTTTTTTTTCTTTTTCTTCTTAGAGTTAGATATATAATATGGTATAACGGTGCCGAACTAATTCATCTCCAAATCACCATCTTCATCATTCTTCAAGATGAGCTTCACAACTTCAACTTTTACTCATTTCTTCCATTATCATATTTGTAATTAGATTTCCCTTTTTAATGCAATTGTCAAATTAATGTAATTATATGATAATTAATAATAGTAGCAGTAGTACTGGTAGAGGTTAATTCCATTACAAAAATAGTTCATATAAAAAAAAGATTCTTTACTTAATTAATGTAGGGTTTGAATAAAATTGTGAAACACCAAAAATTTTCACAAGTAGTTTTCAATGAGAAAATGAGAAAAAAATAAAAGAGAAAGGAGAATGGAAAGCTCATTCTCACTGCGAACAAAGCAATCAGAAGGACAAAACTTAGTATAAATCTGACTACCGAATCTTCAGTTGTTCACTAAAGAACACAAAACAAAACTTAAAAAATTGCCTCCCCAAATCTATACCCCTTGCTATCCTAATCTGTGCTTTGCATGCTTCAACAGTACTAATCAACTCTACTTTACACGTCATCACTTGCAACCCACAATTATATTATATATATATATCAAAATAAATTTATAAAATACTAATTTCTATCGGTTTTCATAAAATAAATTTTTAAGATATTAACTTCTAACAATTAATTATCGATTTTTTTTCATCCGATAATACTGAATCTTATATCATCGTATGTAAAAAAAACACACAACACATACATATACTAATTAGGCCTTCATATATTAGTGGTTACTTGATCATATTTTCCTGAATTCATATATGTATGTGGTAAAATTTATTATGTAAATAGATATTTATACTTGTTTGATGTATCCGTAATTTCTTTAATTGACTTCATATGTTTTATCAGTTTATTTCCTTAATTGAAATATTAGCTATCTTAATACGTTAATTAGCTAAAAAATAATTTATAAATAGTTTTTTTAGTTAATTGAAATATTTTATAGAAAAACTACTTAAACACACTCAATTAGTGTTTAAATGTGTTAATTATTTTTAACAAGTTAAAATATTTAAATAATCACTTTATAAGCTAAACACCTTAAATATTACTAAAATATATTGATAAGTCTTATTTATAGCAAGTTAAAGCGTCTATATGATTAGTTGGTATATTAAAAATAAATTAATTGAAAATGTCAAATTTAAAGAGTTACAAATGTATTAAACCTTCTATATTATTATAGTTCATAATAATCCTAATATACACACACAAAAAAATCGTACATATATTTATCTTTTGAAAAGTTATGAATGCATTAGTGAGAGAATAATTAATTGGTAATTTCTTTCTAAAAATATTTTAAAATGTAGAATTTGATTTCGTTATCAATTTAAAATAAAAAAATTACGTAATACATTAAAATTTAGATCATATAATCTCTCTATTAAAAAAAGAAAGGTTATGAATGCAAAGTGAATCTCCTGCAAATGGTTGAATATTATGTGTGTGTATAGTCTAACAATATTAGGCACGGATATGTTCAAATTAATTAGTTTGTATCATTATTAAAAAAATATAGAATCAAAATTTAAAAGGAAAAAGTTTGTATTTTTTTAGAAACTACTTAATAATAAAGGTATTAAATGAATCTATAGTTCTTATTTTATTAAAATTAATTCTAAAATAATTAAATAAAATATATATTAATTTGCAATTTTAACATCTCATGAATTTACAAATAGTTGTAGTCCAAGTACAAGTCCTAATTCCTTTTTCTTGTTTATTTTCCTCATTCATTACACATGGTGCTATTGTAGTTTGATGAAGCCTAATAATAATACCATTGTTAAACACACACACTTATGTCGCTAATGAAATTGTCAAGATTAGTGAAAACAAAAAGAACATCAGGGAATATATAAAGCTAGGAAATCCCAATCAATTCAATTCAAACAAATAATACAACATATTCTATATATATATAATATATATAATGATTGATTGGAGTGAGACATGGTGATTGTGAAATTGTCTGAAATACATATCACTTTGGTGGGGACTATATATATTAATGTTGGACTATAATCGTATCAACATGCACTTCTATAGCTACTATACGCAAGAAAACATATACGACACATACACACATCATTGGATAAATTCTATCTTTTTTTTCTTTTTGTGTGTGTGTGTGTGTTTGGTAGTGGAGAAAATGAAAAAAGAAACAGAAAAGATTAAGAAAATGAAGATCATGGGGCCACAAAACCCACTTGGAGCTAAAGAATATTTGTCTCATGAATATCTTTTTCTTTTCTCCACTTAAAATTAACATATAGTATCATATATTACAAAATATACCCTTTAGATATGATATAAATGCAAGCAAATTAAGAATTATATATCATGAAGAAAACAAAACCAAACCCTACAAAGACAAAAACCTATAGATTAGACACTGTTTTATATTTATACAATACACATAAAGAGAAAGCCAAAGTCTTCTTTTGTTTTGTAATAATATTGAATATGTACAAAAAGATTTAGATAAGAATTAATCGTAAAGTTTGAAGACAGAGATTCACTTTACGACTCATACCATGCAGAAATTAATTCACACTATTGCTATACTATACATATTGGCTTCAAATCAATATGATCCCCACCAGCACCATCACCACCACCACCACCACCACAACCACCATATCTATGTCTCTGTAGTTTTGTTGTTGATGTTAAAAAGGGCATGTGAACATATATGAATGGGATTTGTGTTATGGGACCCTCGTGATGTGCAACCGAAAGAAGGTTTTTTTTTTTTTTCTTTTTCTCAACAAAAAAATTGCATTGCGCTGTTTGTTGAGACATATATGCATGGACCCATTAATTAGAATAGAGGCAAACACGTCAAAAGGAATCAAACTAGCTTACTATATGCCTATTTCTATTAATTCTTTCTGCTACTCGTGACTCAGCGGCGGGTCTCATCACCATATATATACACACACCCATCAGCCAAAATTTTCATTCTCTTTTTCTTCTTTTTAAGTACATATATATAATCAGCAGTCACTACGATGACAGTAATAAATTAGCATTTTAAAAGGTTATTAAAAATATTCACATTAAATTAATTATTAATAAACTTTTATTCTTCTTTAATTTCATTTAAGTAGAACCGGATTAATCAGAATTCAAAAAACTCTAAACATATATATGCAGAAATATACTGTTAAAAGGGTGTTTATGAATTAATCCCATTATTCTCATGTTTTCTAATATAACAACACAGTAAGTAGCTAAATTAATATGTTATAATATGAAGTTAGTAAAAAACTAATCAAGTGATAATTTCTCTTAAAAAGTATCATTAGATTCAAAAAATAAAACTTATCTTTTATCATCAATGTTTCACTTCTATCTTCCATTCTCCTAACTAACATGCTAATGCTATTTTTAATTTAATGAGTGAATTTTCAACAAATAAAAATAAAATCAAATGATAATATACATATCAGATCTATGACTTAATAGTGTAATATTTAACAATTGAACCATATGAGAAAAATCATCCTCCAATTAATTTTTTTTTCTTTTATTTTATTGGATATGATGATATATTATACTTGAACACCATGCAGAACATGTGACCAGAAGAGAAAATAATTAACTAACACATGCATGCATATTCATATCTGTACGCATCTGATTCTTGAATTTACTGTTCATATATTTGATGGCAACCGTGTGATTTTTTTTTCAATGATAAGAATTGCACATTCATTCCACATAAATATTTATTTACTTCATGATTTAACTTTATATTAAATACAAATAATTAAATATAAGGCATTAATTAAATCAAACCTCACAAAATCACTTTCAAATTATGTCGTTTTGTGAAAACATATGATTACTAATGAGGTTTGGATAACTGCATGTAAGAACCATTCACTAATAATGCTAATTAATTTTTTAGAAAATGAAAAATAAAAAAAAAATTATATTCCTTTTTTTTATTGAGGTGTCAAACATAAGATTATTTACTAGTATATATATATATGTCTACTAGTATATATATATATACTAGTTAATAATTATATATTTCACACGTAAATAAAAAAAAATTATTTGACTCGATGTATATAAATAAATAATTAAACATAATAATAATGATAATATTATTATTATTATTAAAAAATTTTAAAAATAATGACAATGTTATTTATCTATATAACAATTTAATATTAACTTAATATAGGTATAATTCATTACAATTTTTATAAATTTTTTATTTAAATAATTATATAATATTACTTTAATATTTTTTATAATTAATTTTTCTCAATTCTAGAACTGATTTTATAAAAAAAATATTATAGTCATAATTAATCATAAGATAATAAAAAAATATTAGTTATTTGTTAATAAAAAATTTAAAAATAATACAATTGATATTTTCTTTATATAACAATTTAAATATTATAACCCATTAAACTTATAATTTATTACAATTTAGTAAATTTTTTATTTGAGCTATAACATTTTATTTTGTTAATAATTTTAATATTAATACTTTTATTTACAAAAAAAATCAATTTAATATAATTTTTTAAATTCAACTAATACTTAAATGATAAATATTAATTAATTTAATTTTAACTCTTTTTTAAAAATTTATAAAAACATCTAAAAACGATAATTATACTACTTTTTTTACAAATATACTTTCAAAAAAATTACATTCTCTATTTTTTATTAATTAATTTTTAATTTATAAAAATATGTAGATACCTAGTTCGATTGGCCCATGATAGGGGGCAAACTGTGGATGCTCGGTTTGGTTGGCAAGTAATAGAGTCTGATGATAAGAATGTAAATTTTGAATGCAAGAGGGAAACTCGAAATCTTTTAGAAAATGAACCCGAGGGCTAGAAATCCACAAATCATGAGCCCAAAAACCTTATACTCAGGTTGCCCAGGCCCATTAGGCCTAGTGCAGAGTAGGCCAGAGAGGCGCCGCCTCTGTGTAAAGGCAATCGCCTTTATGGCAGCTGGTGATGAGGTGATCACCTCATTGTAGAGGTGTCGTCTCTATGACAACTACTTGCCTCTACAGTAAATGTAGATATGACCATGACAGCCAACTTGGTGGACCCACCTCGACTGCAACTCAGTCTTTGGAATGGAAAAAAATTAGGGAAAAAAAGGCTAAAAAATGCAATGATGAAAGAGGGTAGTAAGCGAATAAGCTAGGAAGGTGATTAAAAAGAAGAAAAAAGAGAGAAGGGGCATTAGCCATTAACAAGCAATAATTATAAAAAAAAAAGTTTTTAGGAGGAAGAAGCTCTAAAATAAGGAGGAAGGAAGTCCTAAAAGGGGAAGAGTGAAGCCTGAGAATTCATTCTTGAGAAAGAGGGCTAGAAATCTTGCATTCAAGAAAAGATCAAAATCCATATTTATCTCTGAAGGCTAACATTTTTTCTATTGTAGGAGTTTTACCAGTGATTTCTAATCATCAAGTATTTATCCCGTAAATTAGTTCTTGAGAAGTTTTATTTAATCCAAGCAATTTACTTTCAGTTTATTCTTAGTTTATCTTCCCTTTATTATACTTTCATTTGATTAAAGTGTTGTAATCTCTAATCCATTTCCCCATTTGATTCAAATTTATGGTTGTAAATTATTATTATTTACTATTTTTATAGTGGATATTGAGACCAAATACATAAAAGAAATTAATGTGCAAACTTGGGCTTAATTATAAAATGTGATAATTGTTTGAAGAAAACTGCAATTCGTGTGGTAATAAAGAAATAATTAAACAATTAAAGGTAATAAAACATAAAACATAAATAAAGGCTAACTGTAAGGTTGGGTGGGCATTCCAAAAGCCCATACCCCAGTTTTTGAACCTGATCTTTGATGACGACTTTTGGGAACATCCATGAGATCTAATTGTTGTACAGTGTGTCCTAGCTTTTATCCAGGTGGTGACTCCATCTCCGAATAGGCTTTATGACCTATTTCATATTTCCTAGTGGGCCTCAAGCCCACACAGTGCCGTGGTCGTCAAACACTTGGGCACGCGTTGAACCTTGCCACCTACAATGGCGACTCCACTAGGAATAGAGAAACTAATTCTAGTATTTTGTGTTTTATCATTTTTAATTATTTTCTTATTTCTTTTGCATTTTTTGCATTCACTGCACATTTTCACACAATAAGCACTCAATCCCTAAATAACCCGATAATAGTCATTGTTTTGTTGCTTGTGTTTCACTCAAACCTAGCGATGGAGTATTTGATTATTATCACTTATAGTATGTACTTATCCACATCACATGGACCCTTGAGTGGGGAGATGTAATGGAGGTATATCGCTATGGGAAGCGAAGCCTTTTTCACCTGAGACTCAACTCATGTAGTGACCTAGCAACTCCCTTTAGGATATTCTAAAATGCATGTGTTTGATGTTGTATGGTGGACCTTAGCATAAAATCTTAGCCCATTGTAAATGGAATATGTCAAAGTAAGCCTTTCATGCCTCTATGCCTTGTTATGATGGACCTTGTTTCTATGCAAAAGCCTACTACTTGTTTATTCATTTTGAAAGTTATCTTGCATACGTCAGTTTTGATATCCCTCATTGATAATTGAAACCCAGACAAAAAATCCTAGGATAAGAAACTCGCTATTGAATATATGTATGAGAGGAATAAGGGTGGTAGTAATCATGCCTAAATTCATTGTTTATTTATTTATTTTTCTATTTCTATTCATATAAAAAAAATTTCTTGCATTTCATGCATACATGACATTCATTACAACTTTCAAAAATGCATTTTTCTTAGCCATAAACCTCTTTTTATTTGGAAGCAGATCGAAAGAATTTGGCCCATTAATATTAATGATCCAATCAAATAGTTGAGACTAATTGACAAAGAGAGCAAGATGGCAGGACCCTCTAATTTTGATGTTATAGCTTTCAAGAAAGAACTATTGAAAGAGATCGGGGATGAGATGCGATAAATGGTTATGGACATGGTTACTGAGATTAGAGGAAAAATGCTCTCTAATGAAGATTATTCTGAAACTAGAACTATTATGGGTGAGCAATTGAAAGGAAAGCACCAGCAGATTCAGCTAAGACTGAATAGATGAAAGACTTGACAAAATAGGTGAATCAATTACAGACTGCACTGAAGAACCATTGGCTCAGTTTCAATTTCACTGATGTTGACTTGGATTTAGATTTTAAAGAATCATTTCCCCCAAAATACAAATTCCCAAACATGAAGAAATACTCTAGGATTGATGATCCTCACTTGCACTTGAAGTAGAATGTCACTTACATAAAAGCCACTAAGTTATTAAAAGCTTAAGTTTTTAAGCAATTTCCATTATCCTTGGAAGGAGCTACTATTAATTGGTACTATACTCTGGATGCACAGGTCCAACAAGACTGGAAGGAGTTGTGTTCAGTCTTCATCAAACAGTATGGGCTAAACTCTTAGTTTGAAGTTTCTTTTCACGAGCTACTGAATATAATACAAAGAACTAATAAGTCCTTCGTGAGCTTCTTAAATAGGTGGAGAGGAAAGTTAGCCCAAATAAAGTATAGACCTACAGAGTCTGATAAGTTGGTAATAGCCATAGAAGACTACATTCCACCTCTGGCTAATAAATTAAAGGACATGGGCATAAGAGACTTTAAAGAGTTATACCGCTTCAGAGCATAAATTGAAGCTAACTTGAATTTGGACATTCATGAGTAGTTATTTGTCAGTTGAGACTATAATAACTCAGGACCATATTTTGCTGTACTATTTTATCTTTAGTGCTAATAAATGTTTAATTATCTAATTTACATGGGTATTAATTTGTTATAATTATGCATACAATCTTATGCTTGAATGAGAGAGAGAAAAAACCATAAAATGAGAGGACTAAAATGTCAAAATTGACTTTCAAACTTTTCCTTTGAGCACATTTAGCCACAATTTTTCCTGAAATGAACTCCTCATATTCATCAATAAAAGAAAATAAAATAAAAAAGGAAAATAAAAAAATGAAAAAAGAAAGGAAGAAAAGTGTAGGGAAAGAAAAATGGAAATCTTTGTTTGTGCCATAAACATTTGAAAAGTCAATTTTGAGCAATCCTTGGAAAGTCCTTATTCTAAATAAAATTCCCACTAATTTTAAGCTAAAAAAATAATTGGTCAGAAAACCCGCAAAGGGCTAATCAATAACAAGCATAACGTGGCATGTCTGATTATAACAGAGGAGTAATCATGTGAAGATAGTCATGATTGACATGTTATTAACACATTAAGTGTCAGTCATGGACTCATCAATTTCACAGCATGAGTGACGTCAATGTCCGACAATCAATAGTAAGAGCAGTTAGCATAAAAAGTGACAACATGAACATTGAACATAACAAAAGTAGTCAACTATCATTATGAATTTGCAACCACCCAGCTAGGTTGAAAACTCCTAGAAAGGGAGCAAACTAGGCAAAAAAGGGAAAATAAAAAGGAAAGAAAAAATGAAACACCTAGCTAGGTTCGAAAACTCCTAGAAAAGGAATGACTTAGGCAAAAATGGGAATATAAAATAAAATTGATCGCATTTTCATTCTGAGAAGAACTGTTCAAAAGATCATGAGATTTTACTTGGTGGTGTGAAAGCAAAAGAGTCTATTAAGTCCCTAACTAGGAGCTAATTTTTTAGATGATTTGAGCCTTGTGACTAATAGAGTTTTCAACAAGTTCCTTCCATTGGGGGGCAAATAGAGTCTCTTCCATACTAAGGGTTAAGCACAACTGTCATACAATAACAAATCATTCTAAGGAAGCAACTAAGTTGGAGGCATGTGTTGTTATAATAATCCCAAGTTGATTATGAGAGGTTCTTAAATTTTGCTCCATTTGGATAAGCTGGTCTTGATAGACTTAAATTCAGATTCTTTAATATAATGAGGACCAGTTCTCAAAGATTAATTATAAATAGGAAAGGCATTTAGCTCTTGACTATTTTCTTGATTATTCATGCATACACAAAATTATTTTGCAAAAATCATTTTCAGATTTCATGCTTAAGTGCATTAGAATAATGCATGTTTTCTATAAGCATTACACACAACACACGAGCATGTGTTGTTAAAACACTTTTGAGACCTTTTAAAGATCATAGCCATACATACATCGATTCTGGACTCTTTTCTGGATGTGTAATAGAATAAGCTAACTTAAGTGCTTAAGATGCAGTTTTCTTATTTGATTTCGCCTAATGCTTGTGAGGTCACATGGCTTGTTCTGTTGTGATTTTATTTACCTGACACCCTAGAGGCTATATGGCACTTTCTGTTTGATCTTATTTGATGTATGTTTTTATTTGTTTATTAATCTTACCCAACGCCGTAATACCTTATGTTTTCAATTAACTAAGTAATTACCGGATTTTGTTAGTGATAAATAAATTTACATTTCTATTACATAATTCTAATTATCTAGTTAGTTAATTTATAGGTATTTACGTTAAAAATTTGTTTTAAGACTTTGTTATTTTAAATTTCTATGATATATATGGATATAAGTGAGATTTTATACATAATATATATATATATATATATATATATATATATATATATATATATATATATATATATATATATATATATATATATATATGTATGTATGTATGTATGTATATGTATACAGAAGCCTTACCGAGAAAGAGAGAAAATATCCCTCACCCTCCCCATTTTCTTCCCCTGCCCGCCATCCACACCGCCCCATCTCTCCCTGTACCGTTTCCTCTACCATCGAGACTCCATCTCTGCCGTGAACCTAAAGCTCCCAGGTTTTGCTACTGCTACTGTTCTTCTTCTTCTTTTTCTTCTTTTTCTTCTTCTTTCCTCATCAGACAACAAGCCTTCTTCCTGCGCGCGACAGACCCCCCCTGCCAGCTTCGTCCCTCCGCCTGTCACTGCCTTCTGCCCCGCCTGTGCTGCCTCCATCCTCCCTATTTTTCGATGGCAGCAGGTCTCCTTCCCCTTCCTCTGTTCTGTCCAGTGAGTGGTGAGTGACAGCCCCTCATTCTTCCCTTTTTCTTCTCAATTTCTTTGAAGTTTCAGTAGATCTCAGGACATGTTGAAATTGTTATTGATGATTATGCTAGTCTTGAATTCTTTTATGGAATTATGATGGATTTTTGAGTTATGCAGAATTTCAGGTGATTTTTTTTTTTCTTGGTAATTAGTTAGTCTAGTTAGTTGTTAGTTGGATTTAAATAGTGATTAGTTTAATTAATGTTAATTATAAATTTTTGTAAATTTTGGGTATCTAATTAATATTATTTATTTATTTATTTCAAAAATTATTGTTAAAATTATGGAATTTTGATAATTGGTATTAATATTTTTATGTTATTAATTTAATAACTTAATTTATAATTTTTGTGATTTTTATATTATTTTTATAAATATTTTTGAGTTTATGTCAAATGTGATTAGTAGGTTAAATTATATATTTATTTATTTTTAAAAGAAATTATTAGTTGATATTATGTTTTAATTATATTAGGAAGTTTAGTTTTGAGAAAAATAATATTTTTTTAGATGGTTATATAATTTTAAGGAATTTTTAGTACTAATAATACATTATGTAATTTATGTATTTAGGGGTAAAAATGTAATTTTACGCTAATTATAGTTAAACATATCTTTTAGCTAGTTTTATTAATATTTAAGAGGTTTAGAGGATTTTTTTTTTATAAATTAATTGATATTTTTAATTAAGTAATGTTAATTTTGAACATGTATTTCCAAATATTCTATATATGTATAATATGTTATTTTTAGTATAATGGTTTTAATTTAGGTTATATTTATACTTTGATAATGAAATGCAAATTGAGTTATTTAATTTTTGAATAATTGAGATTATATATATATATATTTTAGTATATATGTGGGTGTAATATGCATTTTGGGAAAATAAATTATTTAAATTCTTGGTGTTTTGTTGAGTTGTGATCTTGGTCGGGGCTAAGTGTAGTTTTGGAAACCCGACTCGAGTGTGAATGTCTGTGAATATTAGAAGTGCATTTTTTATGCAGGTTTGGCTCTACCTTTGGTAGAGAGATGTCCGTTTTACAGAGGAGACTCTGTCAAAATTTCGATAGATTTTCTCGTAAAACGTGATATTCGTAATAATTTCTACCGTTAGTTAGGTTTTATCCTGTCTAATGAGTCTTGTTTAGTCTTCCTCGAGTCAGCCTGGAAAATTCATTATTTTGTTGATTTTCGATTTTTATTTCATAGTCATGTTTTATAATCGACTTGTTAATTTCATTCTAGAGCATATCGGAGCAGAAGCCGTAAGATCGAGGCAGACGCATGGTCGTCAGCCTTCACATTCATCTTGTAAGTCAATAGAATGATCTATGCGTGTGTTTACTTAAAGAATGCATGTGCTCATATTTTTATATTTAACATATGATTTATTTAATTTAATGTTGTTATTTAAGATTTAAAACACATTTTATTTATTTAAAAATCGATTTTGAGAAATTTTAGTAGAACGGGCCACCTGGTGGGCCTCACCAGGATCGTGTGCACATGATAGAGATTGAGAGGTGGATCCGAATTATTTATGATGGGTGAATGTTAAACTGGGACGCGTGCCTCGGTGGAAGCCTATGCTCTCGGGGACTGCTAGTGATTGTAAGGTTAATAATGGACTGGGATGGGTGCCTCGGTTGATGCCCTAGCTCTCGGGGACCGCCAGTGCCATATATTTGGATTAAGTGAACGACTGTGACTTGGTGCCTCGGTTGATGCCTTTGCTCTCAGGGACCGACAGTCTGGTTGGAACAAGTGGGCCCGATTGGCCATTTAGGATTTTAGGTTTAGGGTTCTACTGAGATTTTTCAAAAGCTATATCTATATATTATAAATTATTTTACTATCACTATATGGTTTTCAAAAAGGGTTTTCAAACCGTACAGCTCTTGTTATTGACTTACTTAGTGAGGTCTGATTCCCCTCAATTTATTTTTTTTTAGGAGCTTGGGATTTCGACCTCAAACTGCCTCCATACTGGATTTCTTCATCACTGGCCATTTTATGTAGGTCATTGTAAGTTGTACTATTGTAGTGTTCTAGGAAGCTGCAGTAGTAACTGTACTATGAATTGTATGACTTAAGTATATTTGTGTATTTTATTTATATGCACCATGTTTATGTATAAGATTTCAGTTTGATTTATATATATGTGACGCTGGAAATATTTTAATTATGTACTCAATTATGTTTTAATTTTAGAAAAATCAGTTTGATAATGTGCTCTATTTTAAAGTACAATTTTTGATTGTAAGGTTTTATTTTTCTTTTCCTTAAGGCTTACTATGGGTTTTGGGGGCCTTATGCCTTCCCATTCCCTAGTGCCGGTCACGTGCCCTCGGGTTTGAGTCGTGACAAACGTCCTTGAGGCTATATAGTATTCCTTGTTGTTGTTTTTGCTTGACATATGCATGGCTATACAACTTCTCTTTGTGTGTTCTCATTTGACACCTGCATGGCTATATAGCTTTTCTCATGTGTTATTACCTGACAGCTGCATGGCTATACAACTTCTATTATTGTTTCCTTACTTGATGCCTAAGTGGCTATATGACTTTTCTTATGTTATTTTTCTTACCTGATGTCTGTGTGGCTATACGGATTCTCTTATTGTTTTTCACCAAAACCTACATGGCTATATGGCTTTTCTTGTGTTATTTTTCCTGCCTCACACCTGCGTGGCTATACAGCTTTTCTTATGTGTTCTCACTTGATGCCTGCATTGCTATATAGCTTCTCTTATGCTTTCTCACCTAACGCTTGTATGGCTATATGGCTTCCCTTGTGGTTCTCTTCTCTTTTCCCATGTTTTCTTATCAAAGTATTAATGAGTGGTGAGGATCACGGTCATGTTTCGAATTGAAGAATTCATTTTCCAATTTGATCGGCTTATAGAAGAGGGTAAACTATGCATTTAGTTTGATCGACCAGTAACCGATGGCAAATTATGGATTTTCTCTAATTGAAGTATCAGGATTCAGGGATTGTCTCTCAAGCTAAGAAAACCCAAGGATGACGACGTGAGTTTCCTATTCCAAATAAAGGATTGGCTCTCAGGCCAGGAAAACCATAGGATGATGATGTGAGTTTCCCGTTTGAGATGAGTGGTGTAATGGGCCAGGAAAACCCAAGGATTATGTTTTAGAAGAGAGGGTTGTTTGGGTTGTATCCTCGAAGCTCGTGATAAAAAAAGGGCTATTCAAGTTGTATCCTTGAAGCTTGTGATTAATAAAAGAGCTATTCAGGTTATATCCTTAAAACTCATTATTAAGAAAGGGTTATTTAGGTTGTATCCCCGAAGTTCATGATAAAAAAAGGGTTGTTTGGGTTATATCCCATAAGCTCATGATCAAAGAAAAGGTTATTTACGTTGTATCCCCAAAGCTCGTGATCAATGAAAAGGTTATTCGAATTGTATCCATGAAGCTCGTGATTAAGAAAGGGTTATTCGAGTTGTGTCCCTGAAGTCCATATTTTAGTTGAGTGATGATTGGGCCAAGAAAACCTGAGAGTCTGTGTTTTAGATAAGTGGTGTATCAGGCCAGAAAAACCCAAGAATCATATTTCAGATGAGTGGTGTATCATGCTAGAAAACCTGAGAATCACATTTCAAATGAGTGGTGCATCGGACCAGGAAAACTCAAGAATCATGTTTCAATTGAGTACGATCATGCTAAGAAAACCTGAGAGTCTGTGTTTCAATTAAGTGGTGAATCAGGCTAGGAAAATTGAGGATCACATTTTAGATGAGTGGCGATTGGATCGAGAAAACCTAAAATTCACATTTTAGTTAAATGGTAATTGGGCCAAGAAACCTGAGAGTCTACATTTTAGTTAAGTGGTGAATCGGGTCAGGAAAACTTGAGGATCACATTTCAGATCAGTGGCAATCGAGCTAGGAAAACCCGAGAATCATGTTTCAGTTGAGTGATGTATCGACCTAGAAAAACTCAAGAATCACATTTTGGTTAAGTGGTGATTGGGCCAGGAAACCCAAGAGTCTGCATTTTAATTGAGTGATGCATCAGACCAGGAAAACCCGAGAATCACATTTCAATTAAGTGGAGATTAGGCTAAGAAAACCTGAGAATCACGCTTCAGTTGAGTGAAATATCTAGCAAGGAAAACTCAGGAATCACATTTCAATTGAGTGGTGATTAGGCCAGGAAACCCAAGAGTCTGCATTTCAATTGAGTGATGCATTTGGCTAGGAAAACCTGAGAATCATGTTTCAGTTGAGTGGCGATCGGGCCAGGAAAACTCAAGAGTTTGCATTTTGATTAAGTAGTGTATTAGGTTAGGAAAACTCGAGGAGCATCACTTTCAGATAATTTACCAAATATTAATGAGTGTTTGATTGAGCTAGAAAAACCTAAGGATCACAATCACGTTTCAAGATTAAAGAATTCGTCTCTTAAGTGAAACTCGAAAGTCAAGTATGTTGGTTATTGTTTTCTTGTGTTGTGCATGTGATTTTTAAAAAAAATTATCATTGCATGCATTTGGTTTTTTAAAAAATCAAGGGGTAAATTGTAGATGCCCGGTTTGATCAACCCGTGATAAGAGGCGAATTGTGGCTACTTAGTTTGGTCGGCCCGCAACAGAGATTGATGATAAGAAATGTAAAATTTGAATGCAAAAGGGAACTTGAAATCTTCTTGAAAATGAGCTCGAGGGCTGGAAACCCATAAATTATGAGCCTCAAACCCTTATAAGACAAGCCTAGGTTGCCCCAGCCTATTAAGCCCAATGCAAGGTAGGCTAGAGAGGTGATGCCTCTGTGTAAAGGCGATCGCCTCTATGGCAGCTGTTGATAAGATGATTTCCTCATTGTAAAGGTGCCGACTCTACGGTAACCACTTACCTTTGCATTAAATGTAGAGGTGACCATGGCAACAAACTTGGTGGGCCTACCTCGACTGCAGCTCAGTCTCTAGAATGGAAAAGAAAATTTTTAAAAAAAAATGGCTAAAAAATGTAATGATGAAAGAGAGTAGTAGAGGAATGGGCTAGGAAGGTGATAAAAAAAAGAAAGAAAAAAGAGAGAAAGGGCATTAGCCATTAGCAAATAACAATTATATTAAAAAAAAAAGAGTTTTCAAGAGGAAGAGGCTCTAAAATAAGGAGGAAGGAAGTCTTAAATAGGGGAAAATAGAAGCTTGAGGATTCATTCTTAAGAAGGAGGGGGTAAAATATTGCACTTAAGAAAAGATTAAAATCCATATTTATCTCTGAAGGCCAACCATTTTTTAGAAAAGTTCTTGTTTTGGTAATGATTCTCACTTCTATTAAACATCAAAGCTTTAGTGTTGTAATTAATAATTGACTGAAAAACTATTGTATCTTTATTCCATACATCTCAAGGAATTTATACATAATACCTAGAACTATTTAAGGTAAATCAACTATACAAGAAAATTATAGGAATAATCACATGAATATTACAGTTATAATATAAGAATAATTACAGGAATATGATAGCTATAATTCCTAAATAATTATACAGCTATATATGCTAAGTCTCCCCCTCAAGTTGGTACATAGATATCACACATGCCCAACTTGGATAATGATGCATAAAATGAGCCACTAGTAACAGTGTGAGTCATCATGTCAGCCAGCTGATTCGCACTCTTAACGTAAGGAAGCTCTATCATACCAGAATTCAGGTTATCCTTGATATAATTCCTGTCAAGTTCAACATGCTTAGTTCAATCATGTTGTATTGGATTGTTAGTTATCTCAATGGCTATAGTGTTATCATAATAAAGTACCATAGGTTTCTTTGGACCAAACCCCAGTTATTTTAAGAGAACTTTTAACCAAGCAAGCTCTGTGGTTGCATGATAAAAGGCCTGGTATTTAGCTTCTGCACTAGACAATGACACCACATTCTGTTTCTTACTTCTCTAAGTCACCATATTACCTCCAATGAATGACACATACCCTGAAGTAGACTTTCTATCTAATCTAAAGCCAACAAAGTTAGAGTCTGTGCAACCTACAATATCTAAGTGCCCATGTTTAAAGAACATAATACCTTTACCTGGAGAGGACTTTAGATAAGCCAAAATATAATTCACTACATTCATATGTCAATCACTTGGATTATGTATAAACTGACTAACAATACTAACTACATATGATAAGTTAGGTCTAGTGTGGGTTAGATAAATCAACTTCCCCACTAGTCTCTGATATTTCTCTTTGTTAGTCGAAACTTTATCAGATAGATAGATAGACCATGATTCACCTCAATAGGAGTATCTACAGGTTCACAGGCAGAATTACTAGTTTTAGCTAAAAGATCTAAAATATACTTCCGTTGGGAGAGAAAAAGTCCTTGCTTGGACCGAGATACTTCAACACCCAAGAAGTATTTTAAAACCCCTAAGTCCTTCATCTCAAATTCCTTAGCCAAATAGCTTCAAAGTTTTTTTTATCTCACTAGCATTACTAACTGTAACAATCATGTCATCAACATAAATAATAAGCAAGGTAATATTATTATGGTCCCTCTTATAAAATATGGTATGATCTATTAAAGCTTGCTTAAAACCATACTCCTTCGTTGAGTAGCTCAACTTGCCAAACCATGCTATTAATGATTGTTTCAACCAATACAATGCCTTTTTCAATTTGCACACCTTACCTCCTCCTAGTGTAAATCCTGAAGGAGGATCCATATACACCTCCTCTATCATATCACCATAGAGAAAAGTATTTTTTACGTCAAACTAGTATAATGGCTAGTCTAGATTAACTGTAAGAGATAAAATGACTCAAATGGTGTTCATCTTAGTCACAGGAGCAAAAGCCTTTTGATAGTCAATCTTATAGGTTTGAGTGTAACCGTTGGCCACCAGTCTAGCCTTGTACCTTTTAACTGTCCCATTTGACTTGTGTTTCACTGTAAACACCCATTTGCATCCTATTATCTTCTTTTCCTATGGCAAATCAACTATCTCCTAAGTAGAATTTTTTTGGAGAGCCTGCATTTTCTTTTCTATAGCAACCTTTCACTTAGGATCTCTAAGGGCTTCCTGAAAATGACTAGGAATAGACACTGAAGACAACTATAGAGCAAAAGTTAGATGAGCCTTAAACGAATAATGATAAGAGATAAAATCAAAAATAGGATAAGTGACATTAGAAGATGATTTTAAAAAACCCAACCTTTCAGGTTCTCTACATTCACGAAAAGGATATCTCCTACCATGATCGTGATCCACAACTTATGGATTTAAAGTAGTATTTTCTAATATTACAGGACTAGAATCAATATCTGAAGTTGAAGTTGTAGTAGAGGGAACACATACCTCAGGGTTAATAGTAGAAGAGTCATTCGATGGCATGGTAGTATCATCAAAAGGGGTACTAGAGTCAAGAGGAGGCATAACAGTGGCATTCTGCTTTCTTCTTGTATAACCATTTTGGAAAAACCTAGCTGGTCTTTCATCCTTTTTCTCTTAGAATTCATACTCAAACTCAACATAACAAGTATCATCTAAAGATTCCTTATTCCCCACAATAGCTGAATTCTCCCATTTACCTGACATCTATAACTTTTTCTCTTATAACCATAATTATTCCTCTTCCTTAGTATTAATATCCCTTTAAAGAGGAACCATAAATACACCTCCAGAAAAATAAGATACTTGTTCATAAAACTGAACATCCATGGAAACATAATATTTACCTGTAGGAGGATGAAAATATTTATAGCCTTTTTAGGAATTAGAGTAACTAAGAAAAACACATTTAAGAGCACGTGGATCAAGTTTATCCCTATATATAAAGTGTATATGAACATAACATACACAGCTAAAAACCTTAGGACAAATATTTATAGCAGAAGCAATAGAGTGAAATTGTGACAACATCCTCAAAGGGGTTTAAAAATTAATGATACGAGCAGGCATTTGATTAATAAGAAAGACAACAGTCATGATAGCCATAACACATAAAAATTTAGGAACATGCATAGTAAAGCTTAAAGCCCAAGCAACCTCAAGGATATGACGATTCTTATGCTTTGTGACACCATTTTATTATGGTGTATAGGTACAAGTTGTTTGGTAGAGGATGTCATGTTCTAGGAAGAAATTAGTAAGAGACTTATTTAAAACTCACGACTATTGTTAGAATGAAAGACCTAGACCTGAGTATGAAACTATATAACAATCATTTTGTAAAATTGAGGAATCACATTATTAACATCACTTTTAGATTTCATCAAATATACCCAGCTTACTCTAGTGTAGTCATTAATAAAAGGTAAAATATTTATGGCTTAAAGCAGATGGAGTAGAAAAAGGACCCCACACATCAATATAAATATATAAAAAAAGGAATAGAACTATTATTGAAACTGGTTTTGAAAGGAACACAATGGTTTTAGCATAAATGCATTATTCACATCTTAAACTAGAGATAGCAACATTGCAAAACAATTTAGGAAATAAACTCTCTAAATAAGAAAAAGATGGATGCCCCAAATGACAATGCTATAAAAGAATCTTCTCTCTATCAAGTGACTCTCTCTCTCTCTATATTTAAAATCCATGGCTAGGTTCAAATTTAAATTCCTTACCCCCTCTAAGTAATATAGCCTTCCTCTTTCCTTACCAATGCCAATCATCATCTTCGTACATTTGTCTTGAAAAACACAATGAGTAGAATCAAATATTGAATAATTAAGACTTTTAGTAATCTTACTAAGGGAAAGAAGACTATTAGAAAGTTCAGGTGCAAGTAAGATAGATGACATAGAGAATTTAGGAGAAATTGAGACATTCCTTATCCTTATAATTGGCATAAAAGTCCTATTAGCAACCTGTATAGACTTAACAGGTGAAGACATTATAGAGGCAAGTATGGAAGAATTATTAGTCATATAGTCAGTAGCCCCTGAATTAATAACCCAAGTGTTAGAAGCAGTAGAAACATATGTCAACCTAGAATTACCTTGTTGAGGAGACAATTAAAAGACATGAGAAGTAGAAGGTGTAGAAGTGTCAATAACAATAATCTGAGCAGATTTCTTATTTTTCTTTTCAGCTTGTTTAAGTTTATACCACTTTGGATAGCCATGCTTCTTCCAACAAACATCTATTGTATGTCTAGTATTATTGTAATGAGTGCATAAGCGACAATTGGAAGCAGTAGAATTCACAGGAATATAAGGAGTCAACAGAGAGGTGCTCTTTTAGATAGTTAGAGTTGAAGCCTCACAATGATTTTTTGTTCCTATAATGACTTGTCTCTTTACACTTCATGACAAACTAAAGAGTGGGCTTCTTCCAATCTTGGTAAAGGAGAGGTAGCCAAAACACGACTACTAACTTAATCCAAATTGTGATTAAGACCTACAAGAAACACATAGATGCGATCCTCTACAATACGCTTCCTTTGTTTCTCAATATCGGTGGCACATGTCATGTGATTAGGCCAATGATAATCCAGCTCCATGAAAATTGAATTTAACTCATTGTAATATTCTGCGAGAGGTTGACCACCCTAACGTAATTGAAATGACCTCTTCATCAGTTCATAGACTTAGGAAGAGTCAGAAATATCAAAATAGATCCTCTTAACTGCATCCCAAACTTTTTTAGATGTTCCACATTGAACAAAGTGTGACATCAGATTATTAGTTATGGAATTAATAAGCCAAGACTTGACAAGGGCATCTTCAGCTTCCCATTCATCATAGCCCGGATCATCTTCTGTAAGTGTAGTCTTTCTTCCAAATAACATAACCCTTGTTTTTCCTGTTAGCAATATGCATCTTTAAAATCTTAGACCAAACACGATAATTAGTACCATCCAATTTAATATGGATTGGAGAAGAGGTCTCACGAATGGTCACCATCGAGGGTTTCTTGCTATCAAGAATATCTTCATTGTCATTTTTAATAGACATTGATTAAAATTAAATGATAACTAGAGTATGGTATTAGGCTGGAATTGGAGATAGGAAAGGAACACAAGAGAAGAAAAAATTACATTAAAATGACGGTTAGGGTTTGAATAAAAGAAGGTAGTGGAAAAAAATTTTCTTTTGCTCTGATACCAAATTAATAATTGACTAAAAAATTATTGTATCTTTATTCCATATATCTCAAGGTATTTATACATGATACCTAAACCTATTTAAGGTAGGTCAACTATACAAGAAAATTATAGGAATAATTACATGAATATTATAGGTATAATATAGGAATAATTACAGGAATATGACAACTATAATTCCTAAATAATTATACAACTATATATGCTAAGTGTTATTGAACTCTTTACTTGTTTATTTACTTGCTTTTTATGTTTATTACCTTTGTCATGCCATGCTCCTACCATGGTTGACTGAAGTTTTAAGTATAGTTATAAGTTTTGTTCATTTATATTACTTATTGCTTGCTTGGAAACAAAATTTACTACCTTTTGAGAGTCATCTATGATTGCTAATTAGGCAATTGTCTCTGCCAAGAGGTGCCACCTTTTTTCCATAAGGCGATAGCTTTATAATAAAGGTGATCACCTCATGGAAGAGGTGATCGCCACTCTGATAGGTTCTTATATGACCTTGTCTCGTTTTTTATAAACTGTGTAGGATTCCCATGAATGTACAGGTCTTAGCATCCTCAAGTCTATTTTGTATGATTATCCCACTATGTTGTTCAATTAAAGTTTAGTATCTACCTTTTTATCGTTTTATTTTTTTATTTTACTAAATTGACTCATGAGCTAATCTTGTGGATTCTTATATAGGATCTTTATGTGTTTTTGGGAGCTAACATTTTGTCTATTGTAGGGGTTTTACCGGTAATTTCTAATCATCAAGTATTTATCTCGTTAATTAGTTCTTGAGAGGTTTTATTTAATCCAAGCAGTTTACTTTCAGTTTATTCTTAGTTTTTTTTCTGTTTATTATACTTTCATTTGAGTAAAGCGTTGTAATCCCTAATCTCTTTCCCTATTTGATTCGAATTTATAGATGTAAATTATTATTATGCTTTATTTATAGTGGATATTGAGACCAAATATATAAAAGAAAATATGTGCAAACTTGGGCTTAATTATAAAATATGACAATTGCTCGAAGGAAATTACAATTTGCGTGGTAATGAAGAAATAATTAAAGGTAATAAAACAAAAAAACACAAATAAAGACCAACCGCAAGGTTGGGTGGGCATTCCAAAAACCCATACACAGTTTCTGAACCTGATCTCTAATGATGGCTTCTGAGAACCTCCATGAGATCTAGTTGTTGTACAAAGTGTCCTAACTTTTATCCCAGGGGTGACTCCATATCCGAGTAGACTTTATAACCTTTTTCATATTTTCCAGTGAGCCTCAAGCCCACACAGTATCGTGGTCGCTAAACACTTGGATGTGCGCTAAATCTCGCCACCTATATCTGCTTTTAAAACAAATTATACACTTTTCTATTTTCATAAAATTTATTAATTTTTATTTTCATTATTTACTTCTTAAATTTAGTATAATAAAACTTATAAAATTATATTATCTAATTTAATTTATATTAAAAAGTAGACCTAATTAAAATAGAAATATATATAATTTTGACAAAATTATCACTAAAATTTTAATTAATTTAATTTTCTTAGAGATAAAATAGAAACTAATATAATTAAAATAGGAAACATACTTTTATTTAAATTAGAATTATATGTTAATTGATTTCATTTTAATTAGAGATAAAATAGAAATTAACCTAATTAGAATAGAAAATTTATTTTTAATTAAATTAGAATTACATTTTAATTAACTTAATTCAATTTAATTTTGTTAGAGATAAAATAGAAGTTAACTTAATTAAATAGAAAACATACTTTCAACTAAATTATAATTGTATTTTAGTTAATTTAATTTTTTTTATAGATAAAACAAAAGTTAACCTAATTAAAATAGGCAATAGACTTTCTATCAAATTAATATTATATTTTAATTAATTTAATTTCACTTTTATTAGTAAATGACAAAATTATCCAATTTTTATATAATAATAATAAGTGGAGACTTTTATGTAATTTTACATGTCCCCCTTATACATTTATATATATTATTATAGACATATATATTGAGATTGAAAGTCGAAAGTTTTCATTAATATTTTTTTTATTTGGCCAAATACATAGTTCTCATTTTAACTTTACTCAATTAACCTCTAACACTCTTTAACTTTTATTATATTTTATTCAACTTTTAAACTTTCATTTTGAATAACCCCTATAATACATATAATTGAAGTATTTTTTAAACCAATGTTGATATGAATATAAAAGCAACTTATATAAACTAAAATAATATTTATTGAAAGAGAGAATATAATTAAAAATAAAATTTTCTATCTTTTTTATATATAATTTTTAATTCTATTTATATTTTTTAAAGCTAACTTTAGTATTTTATGTGTTTAAAATCATTTGAAATTAAATTTCTATTCCTTTCGATATTGCATGAGTTAAATAGAATTAAAAAATATAATTGGAAAAGTGAAAAGGGTTTAAAATAAAAATTTGAATATTGAATAGAAAATAATAAATATTAAAGAGTATCGTAAGTTAATCTTGTAAAGTTCAGGGGTGAAACTATGAATTCAATATTTTTTTATTTTTTATTTTTATTTTTATGTTCTTTAATAGAATGTATGATTCAGATTTTAATGTGTATAGAATTTATCTTTACCATATTTAAAAAAAGGATTTCTAGAGGTATAATTGAGTAGAGTTACGTTGACCCAAGTCTACGTTCAAGCTTAATTTGGTTCTAAAATCATTAACTCGAAATTTGAAAGAGCCCTAAAGTTGGGTGAATAGAGTTAATGAAAGATTAAGACAATTAAAAGCAACTTTGAAAGATGATTGAAAAAAGGAGGTAAATATAAGAATTTAAGGAGTTCGAATTCTCAACCAAACTTATGTCTTCACCTAACTTATCCCCAAATTAGGATTTTCAACACCCAAATTAGGATTTTCAACACCCACTCCAATCTATTCCACTAGATTGAGTTTACACAAGAGTTTTTTTAAACTTAACTCAAACCTTTACAGTTTGATTTTTCAAGACTAACTCAAAACCTTTTCACAAAGAATTTTCTTAGCTCACTCTTAAAACCAAAAACCCAAGTGTTTTAACGGTAAACATTTAAACTAATTTTTATACTTAGATAATTACTTTCCTTTCTTAATCATACGAAATAAGAAGATGAGAAATCCTAAGCTAGAGCATTCACCCACACTCACTAGATAATTAATTATAAACTCAATAAGAGTTTATTTATAAGAGATGAATATATAAAAAGGAAAGTGAAATAATTAAAATTTAGCTCAATGAATTTGATAGATAAAAATGCTCCACCAACTCTCTAACTTTTTAAATGAAGTTCCAAGGCTTCAATTTATAGTTGGAGAGTGATAAATAGTTATTAGGAGTCATTAAATTCGTCCCCAACCTCTTTCTTCTTCATTTAATGAATTTTTAGCTTTTGTAAGATTTTAGACGCTTATGGTATGAGCGTAGGCTTGGGTCATAAGCATTGAAAAATATGACCATTACTTACAAAAGTGACTGTTGGTAACACTTATGGTTGCGAGCATAGACCATAAGCATATCAGTTATTTTTCTCATGGACACTCATAGTTAGGTAGGGGTCATGAGCATAGACCATGAGCATAGGCTGACCTCACTAAACCTTACTCATTTTGCCTTCGAACACACTCTTTTGCACCCAGTTCATTTCCCATGCCTTAAGGGACATATGAATGGGTATTTAAAGGCTTCAAATGTGATTAGAATGCCCTCAAACTTGATCTAAGGTGCTGTCAATTAACATTGCTTTCATTAAATATAATTAGGTACCTATTGTCATGGACCATTTATCGTGACACGCAAGACCACGCGAGATGCTTGCTAGTTATGCTTAATGTGGGATGCGGGATAGTGAAAAGGGTGTGGTACGTGTTGAGCGGCCGTCCATTCCTTGGATGGGTATACTAATTAGGCACCACACTGGTTGGGAGCTATCCCCACTCCCTTGATGAGCCCATGGGAGGGCGAAACCAATGAGCATCGAAGATAGAAAAAGGCTTAACCTCGAGTATGCGAGAGGCCCAGGGTACTGCACAGGACAATGTCCTTGCACTAAAACTCTGAGCCCGTGACAGATGGTATCAAACCCAGTTGTGTGCTAGCTGCAAGTTTACCAAGCACTCTTTACCATGTTGGTGGGTCGATGAAAAGGGTGCTCGCAAGTGGGTCCTCTATAAAGAGATTGAGACGAGGACGAGTAGGTAAGAAGCCATAGTGAAAGTTCGCCAAGCACTCGTATCCGCGCTGGCACACCTTGAGCAGCGAAGGGTAGTTACAAGTGGATCACAGCCTCAGTGTAAAAGGGCGAGTAGGCAGGGAATTGCACACAAATCCTGGCCAATTAAAGAAAAGGGGAGGAGTCTTCCTCACACAACGAGGACGTTGCGAAATCAAATGGGGGAGAATGTCACGGACCATTTGTCATGACACGCAGGACTGCGCGAGATACTTGCTAGTTGTGCTTAATGTGGGATAAGGGATAGCGAAAAGGGTGTGAGTACGTGCTGAGCGACCGTCCATTCCTCGGATGGGCATGCTGATTAGGCACCACACTGGTCGGGAGTTTTCCTCGCTCCCTTAATGAGCCCATGGGAGGGCGAAAGCAGTGAGCATCGGAGATAGAAAAAAAGCTTAACCTTAGGTATATAGGAGGCCCAGGGTGCCACACAGGAGAATGTCTCTGTGCTAAAACTCTGAGCCCGTGACACTATACTTACAAACACACTTCAACAAAGAGTGTTAATGATTCAAAATTGATTGGTAAAATCAAAACAATAGTTGAATTGAGATTGATCATGCAAAGGGTCAATAAAATTCACTCAAATTTGATGAACTGTTATTTTTAAAATTGAAACTTAATGAAAACTTAATATGCTCAAATTCATCTTGATTTAATTTGATAAAATAAATATAATTTTGAATAATTTATTATTCATGCTTGAATAAGTTCGAAAAAGCTTGAAATAAGCTCGATGGAGCTTGAATAATTAAGTAAATATATTAAAATATTAAAAATAAATTAATAATATTTAAAAGTTGGATAAAGTTTGTGCATTTACTGAGTCCAATATTATAAAAACTTGAATTTAACTTGTATACTTATTCGAGTAGTTGGAGGTTAAACCCAATTTACATTAAATTAATTTTAATTTTTTTAATAATTTGTGAGTCGACTTCTTTAGATCACGCCCAAGGACTCCCATAAGTTTTTTAATAATTTGCAAGTCTATGGCAACCATAGAAGGAATGGAAGGGCATATTTTTTAAAGGGAGGAGAAGAAAAGAGAGGGGAAGAGAATATAAATTATAGATTTTTACAAGTAAATATGGGTAAAAAAAATTTAGAGATTTAAAATCTCTAAAACCGTATCATATTTTGGTGATTTTAAAAATAAAATTTTTAGTATCAGTACCTAATTTAAAAATCTTTATATTGATACCATTACAATTTTCGGGACGGTTAGGTACAAAGATTCAATCTATCGAAATAAATCCGTATGGTACAATTCAAAATGAAAATTTGGGAAATTATATAATATACAAATTTATATTATTAATTAAAATTACATTTATTATCCACAAATAAATAAAATTTATATCTATTATCCACAAATCAAAACGACATAGTTTTGGGTAGAAAAATATTGTTTTAGTTATTGTATGTATATATGTATATATACACACACAATAATAATAATAATAATAATAATAATAATAATAATAATAATAATAATAATAATAATAATTATTATTATTATTATTATTATTATTATTATTATTATTTGCCTCATTACTTTTAAATAATATCAATAAGATTAAATTATTTAATAATAATAATAATTAATAAAAGACTAAATATAATAATAGCAATAAATTTTAATTAATAAAAATAACCTATCTTCTTTTATTTTTGTTTGTGAAATCACTATTTACTTTAATTAAAACAACGTAGTATTGGGTAAAAATACGCCATTTTGGTTATCTATAATATATGTCTATATATTATTATGTAGCAAAATAATAATTATAATGATATTATTTAGCTCATCAATTTTAAATAATATCAATAAGATTATTATTACTTAATAACAATAATAATTAATAAGTTATTAAATACAATAATATTATTTAGCTCATTAATTTTAAACAACATCTATAAAATTATATTACTTACTAAAAATAATAATTGATAAGTTATCAAATATGATAATAACAACATATTTTAATTAAAAAATATAAAATTTGAAATTATACAATGTTAATTTTCTTATTTGCATATTTTTAGTTTAGATTAAAATATAATGGGCATTCTGCATTTTTATTTGTTGTTGATAAAAATAATAATTTTCTTATTTTTTTATATTTTAAGTTTAAAATGTATTGTAATAGACATTCCGCATTTATATTTGTTAATTGAATTATTTGAAACTATGTAATGCAAATTTTTTATTTTTATATATTTAAGTTTAAATTGTAATATAATAGACATTTCATATTTTTTACTTGTTAATTGAATAATAATAATTTTAGTAATAGCAGTAGTAACAATGATAATAATATTAATAATAATAAAATTAATAAAAATATTTTATTAACAATTTATTTATTATATTTTAATCACAAAATATATTAATTTTTTATCATATATTATTATATATATGTATATTACTTGACAATATGATTAAAAGTATAATTAATTTACTACTTGCTACTATTTATTAATATCTATGTATTACTTATTAAATTAAGACTCGACACTATATTCAGTTTTTTGTACGGTATGGTTTCGGTATGATTCGATACGATTCTCTATTTGATTTTTTGTAAATATCTAGTACTATACTAAATTAGTTATAAAATTCGGTTCAAGATTAAAATTATTCAGTTTATTATGGTTTTAATATCTTTCAGTTTGATCCGATATTTTCTCCGTCTCATGCGCAACCCTATAGGTTTTGTTGTATTTGGTAACTTAAAATTAATTAATAAAGGAAAAAGAAGAGAAAATATTTAAAAAGGAAATAAAATTTTAAATTATAATATATTTTGGAGTTGAAATATTTTACATCCTAATTTGAGATGTAACCAATTTCACATTCTACGAGGGGAATTGGGGAAATAATTCCCTTTGAGATCTCTTTCCCCTCTATTAACTTTTAATAGTCAAATAACACAAAATTAAATTCTCCTTCTATTCCCTTCCCTTTATATTCCCAACAATTCAAGCATAGAGGTGAGCATAGTTGGGAAAAGTCAAGGTCTTAAAATTTCAGAAACTATATCAAGTTTTAGAAATTTCAAAAATATAATCTTCAGTACCCGTGCCAAATTTTAAATCTTCATATTGGTATCATCCTATTTTTTAGAATGGTTCGATATGTACGAAGATTTAGTTATTTTGAAATGAATCGATATGGTACAGTTTCTTTTAGAAATTTATATTATTGATTGAATTCATATTTATTGTCAATAAATAAACAGTAAATATATGTTTATACATTTTTTTGTATAAACATATATTTGATACATATTTTCGGCAAAATTATTGTATATATTTAATCGTGTATATATATATATATATATAAGTCATTAAATATTAAAAATTATATTATATTTTAATTAATAAAAGTGACCTAACTTCTCTTTTTTTTTTTTTTTGTAAGTTCACTATTTAATTCAATCAAAATGAAGTAGTGTTGGGCAAAACTACAATATTTTAATTATCTATAATAAATGTCTATACATATTATATTCAATAAAAATAATAATTATAATAATATCACTTACCTCATTAATTTTAAATGGTATTAATAATATTAGATTACTTAATAACAACAATATTTAATAAATTTTTAAATATGATAATAACAATATATTTTAATTAATAAAAATTACCAACAACCGTTGGGATCAATTGATAGGAGATTATTCCCGTTTAAACGAAGTCTCGGATTCAAATCATAGTGTATGTAGTTACGTTAAATTAACTGTTGGAAGATTTTTGCTATCCTTATAATCCTTCCCAAGTAAAACCAAATTAATTAGAGTCTTATGGGCTCTAGATACTAGTGATTTACACCAAAAAAAGGGACCTTTCTCTTATTTTTGTTTGTAAGGTCACTATTTACTTTAATTAAAACGACGTAATTTTAGATAAAATTACGTGATTTTGATTATTTATAATATATGTTTATATATTAATATACAATAAAAATAATTATAATATTATTATTATTTATCTCATTAATTTTAAATAATATCAAAAAATTAGATTATTTAATAATAATAATAATTAATAAGTTATTAAATATAATAATATTATTTAACTCATTAATTTTAAATAATATCAATAAGATTATATTACTTACTAAAAATAATAATTAATAGGTTATCAAATATAATAATAATAATAATATATTTTAATTAATAAATTATAAAATTTAAAATAATACAATATTAATTTTCTTATTTTCATATTTTTAGTTTAAATTGAAATATAATGCATTCCTTATTGATAATAATAATAGTTCTCTTTTTCTCATATTTTAAGTTTAAATTGTATTTGTAATGAACATTTCACATTTTTATTAATTAAATGAATTATTTGAAATTACGCAATATAATTTTTTTTTCATAATTTAAGTTCAAATTGTAATATAATAGATATTTCATATTTTTACTTCTCAATAATAATAATAAAAATAATTTGTTTAATTTATTTATTATACTTTAAATATAAAATATATTAATTTTTATTATACATTACTTTACATATGGTTCTTAATATATACTACTTAATAATATATTAAAAATATATAATTAAATTCACTACTATCTATTTATATTTACATATATTTATTAAATCAATATTTAATATTATATTAAAATTTTAATTTGGTACAATTATTTATTTATTTTTTTATAAATATCCAATAATATACTAAATTAGTGATAAAATTTAGTTTAATTTAATTTGAGGTTAAAATTATTTAATTCAGTATAATTTTAATGTTTTTCATCAATATTTTTTTTATTGCGTGCTCATAGCAGGATGAGAAGTGAGAAAAGAAGGAAGAAAAAAAAAAGTAGGGCACACGTGGGAATACTAAATATACAGCTATCAAATCACGAATCACGTGCATCTGTTCCTTCCATCTGTCCATCTATCATACGCTTCTACTCTCTCTAAGCTACACACGCAGTCTCGGCAGAGTCTTAGAGTGCCCCTAGCAAAAAGCTATTTCACCTCTAGCTGTCGTTTGGAGCATTTTTTACGAGAAATCATTTGCCGTTTCGACCGCACTCTGAACTGACAAATCAATGACGTGTTTGTTTAAAAAGAAAAATACAGTAGAACCAGAAAAATACACGTACTCCGTACATGTACACGTGTGCACTCATTTCCTCATTATTTTCTGCATCATTTTTTAATGAGCATTTCTTGAAGACAATGTATTAGGGATTAAAATGTAATTTACTTTAAAAGTTACTAATAATTTTTTAAAACTAAATTTCACATTATATTTTTCAATATTTGATGTGCATCAATAAAAAAACTTAATCATTTGATAAAAATAATTTTCAGATATTTAATTTATTTCAATATTATATTTTAAAATTTATTTACTAATATAAGATAAAGCTATATATAAATATTTTTATATCAATTAATATGATGTATAATTATTTAATGAATTTTATTTTTATAAGTTTGTATCATGTTGAAGTATAACTTTTTGTTTGAAAAATTTACTAAATTTTTCATTGATTAGGAAATTAGTTATGTTTATTAATTTTGCTTATCATACTAAATATAGAAAATGTTAAAAAATATTTTCTGATAAAAAAGAGCCTCAATTACTAAAATATTTTTAGAGGACTAATATTATAATAACAATAATGTTATATTGATTTAGGATTCTAATATGTAAATTTATTGTTTAGAAAAAATTTAATAGCACCATAAAATTTCATGTCATTCCTTGTTAGATATCCTTTTTCTTTTCCTATTGTACATTAATTCTTTTTTTTTTTTTCATTTTATGTAATTAGGAATATTATAACATAAAATAATAACATATGAAATAAGAATTTAGATTGTAAAATTGTAAAATTAGGAATATTATAGTTTTGAAATAGTAAAAAATAATTTAAATTGTGAATTAAATTCAAAAAATAGTTGCAAAACAATATTTTATATATTATAATTCAAAATTATAAATTGTGATTGCAAAAATATGAGCAAACTTATTACATACCAATCAAGCTAAGACTTAGATTGACAAAAACTTAAATTTACCGTATATTTTTGGAGTGAGCTTTGGGTTTTTTTTTTTAGTGGTTTTTTTATATTATTGATTTGGATACCTTTTTTTAACCTTAGTTTAGTAATAGAAAATGCACAA
Organism: Mallotus nudiflorus; assembly: GCA_947683625.1. NCBI lineage: Eukaryota > Viridiplantae > Streptophyta > Magnoliopsida > Malpighiales > Euphorbiaceae > Mallotus > Mallotus nudiflorus. The sequence goes on along the minus strand of CANTUR010000213.1, from coordinate 520,900 downwards.
ACGGAAAATACACATAATTAATAATCAACATAGAAGAAAAAATTGAGAGAAAATTAATATTAGCTATTTGTTTTCGAGTTGTTACAAATGCAGTCACATTAAATTATTAGTAAAATTATACACATATTATCAATTCTAAATTTGGTTATTCGATTTGATACGATTTGATACAATTTGATTTGGTTTTCAGTGCAGAGAATTCATAATTTCTGAACCTATTCTAATAAAAAATTTTAGCACGGTTCAGTTAAAAAAAAGTTAAATAGTTGATGAAAATTTTTTAATTCAATTTTTTTTTTTAAAAAAAACAATTCAGATTCTCTAACACATGTGGACAACCCTATCTTTCTCATCTTTTATTTTCCTTTTTTAAACCATTTTCGATTAAGTACATAAGAAAGCCATTTTCCTAATTTAAATTAAAATCCTCACTTTATAATTATTATTTTCCCCTTCTTTTTTGTTTTGTTGAAACAATAACTTTCAAGTTAGTCAATTGTCAGCCAAAAATATCTTGGATAATTAGTCTCTTATGATTGTTCATGGTAGCAAGGATTGAATACAATTATAGTACTTAATGAATGAAAAGTTAAACAAAATGAATAAATTAAAATTATTAGATGATTAACTAGTTAATTATGCTCGATAGTATATAAGTTTTGGTGGGTTGTATTAAATATTGTTAACCTTTTCAAGAATGCGTTTCATTTGGATGTAACTTTTGCAGAACTAGAAAAATAGATAGATAGTTGAGTAAGGTGTGCTGTGTGCATATATATATATATACACACACAAGCTTATAAATTGGAACTTTATTTTTTTGGTGAGAATATGATATATCTTGAAATTTTCTATTTATAGCAAGGTTCTTGAAACTGAAAATTTAGTATAGGTTTTGGTTTTGGATAAAATAGCCGACAAATGTGAAGTGGGGAACAAAGAAGTGACGAGTGAATGTGTGTTTTCTTTTCTTTTCTTTAAAAAATTTTTTAGATTCGACACCTTCAATTTTAAAATGTTTAATGATTAACAAAGGTATTGAAATAATCCTTACTATATATTAGAAAAAACTAAATTACTATTTTATTAAAGAAAACATAATGGTTTTTATAAATAAAAGATAAAGGTAAATTTAATAAAAGATATTTTTTTTTATTTTTCAGAGTAATAAATAAATTGAAATAAATTATTTTTTAGACTAACAAATTATTTGAAAAAAATATGTAGTATTGAAGATCAAAATATTAATCTCTCACATTCTAAAATGAATACAAGAAATTGTAAAATTATTATTATAAAATATTTAAATTTTTTATTTAATGAAATATTGAGGTCAAACTAGTATGTATTGTCAATTTTACATGCATATTGCATATTTATTTATTTATTTTTCTAAATTACTGGTATTTAGATTCTATTAAACTCTAACTAATTTGGTTTGATTTCAATAGCATTATAAAAGCGGTAAAAAAATTTCAACAATTAATTCAAGGTAACTACATATACCAAAATTTGAATCCAAAATATGATTTCAATGAGAATAATTTCATACCAATTGATTTCAATGATTATTGGTACATATTTAGTTTATATATATATATATATATACACTAGGACTTAGTAAAACACTTTTTTTTTAACTAGTGAACATGCTTATTTTTTGTTTAAAATTTAATCTTGGATCCAAATTATATAGAAATATTTCTTTTTCAATAAATAATGTTTCTATTTTCATGTGATTTTTCTTTAAAATTTTTTTAATAAAACTATATTTGGAGTTCATTTTGTAGCCTTAAAAGGATTGCAATATCACATGTGTATTAAAACTCATCATTATACTATATGAGAATAGAACAAATACTACTTACTATGGTAAGAATAGAACTAATAATATGAACGCAAACAAATAAGGAATTAAAGTGGACTTACCTTGTCATTACCATTAATAATTAAGCAGTCTCATATAAATTCACTTTCTTTAAAAAGGAAAATAATGTGGTCATATTTTCCATCTAGAGAACAAACACTATTTTTGAAAAAAAAAAAAAAAAAAAAGAAGCATATTTTCATTAGTCAAAAAAGAAAACAAAAAAATAAAAAAGAAGAAAATTTCACTTTTAAAAAGAGTATATAAATAAAAAACTATTGATGTAGTACTTAAGCATTTTTGGAATTTTTTAAGCTCATAAAATAATAATCCCTTTTCACACCAAATTATAACTTGCATTAAATTTTTTCCAACCCAAAAAATATGGCAAAATATAAAGAAAAGAAGGGAGATTTTGGCAAAATGAGAGCACTTTACATGCTTTGGAATTTTATTGTTTAATTTTCTTGCTATATTGCGTAAAAGAAAAAAAGAAAATGTATATTAAGAAAGTAATTTAGTTATTTGAAAATTTTTAACGTTTTTATAAGTCTATTTAAATCAAAGTAAATTAATCAAAATGCACTGAAATTGTTGTTTATACTAAAAAAAAGTAATTTTTTTTAATAAAAAACGACTAAAATCTGAGTTGAGCTGACTTCAAATTTCGAGTTTGAAGGAGTTCAAATCTTGACTCTTAATTATATATTTTGATAAGCAAAAAATCGAAGACTGTGGGTGGAGGGGAGGTGAAAGGGAATACACAGAGAATGTGCACCTGCTGGTGAGACAAACACCAAAATAATTTCTAATCTGACAACAACCAAATAACAGATTCAGAATGTTTCCAAGAAATAATAATAAAGCCAGAAAAACAAAAAGAAAAAGAAACACTCTTAGCACAGCATAACATGATCAAGAAAAAGATGGTGAGTAAAAGAAAGAAAGCGAGAAGTGAGAAAAAATAAAAATAAAAATAAAAAAAATAGAGAAATCAAATAAAATATTTATCAACCTAGTGATGGCGTGGGTTTGCTTTTGCTTTTTCCTCTCGACAGGAATCTTTCAAAATCGAAAGCATAAAAAATTTTAAAGAAAAATGAAAAATTATAAAAGGTTTTTTTCAATATAAAGTAAGAAAAATTATTGCATATATATATATAACAAGTTTAGAGCCAATTAAGGGTGTTTTATTAATATTTTTATTTGTAAAAATTATGAACTTGAGTGTTTATAAATGAAAATTTAGTTTTAAGTTCAAATTTTTACAGTTATTATCCATTAATATTAAAAAAATATATTATTTTTATTTAAATTATTAATATTTAAAATTTATTAAACTTTAATTAATTTAATTTGACTGAATGATTAATATTCATTGTTATATAGTTTATGTCCCATTTAATTTATTTGTTAAATTTAAATAAATAAAAAAAATGAAAAAAGGAGTTTAGAATTTAGGGCACCATTTCTTCGCATGACCTTATTTGTAAAGTGGCAGTTTGGGTGCAGGGTTCTGCTTATAATGCAGCCTGGGACCTCGATTGCTGCTGGTTCTGATTTACTAGGGAGGCATGACCTACATTTGTAATTATTATTATTATTACTGTTCTTGCTGCAGTTATATATATACGACACATGGAAGAATTATATGCCAGTTTTTTTTTTTTTTTTAAATGTTGTTCAGAAGCATACAGAATATATACATTGGGCTCATGGAATGAACTTCCTCAAAAATATCCAAATTTGGTTATTTTTCTTGGCCATTCAACTTTGGTTAATAATGCCCAAAAACGAGACCATTTATGAAATTAGAAACTGCACTTATGAAATTCTTGATTTTGTTGCAGTTTAATTTCAGATATTTCAATTGAAATCATAAAATGTTTTTAATAAATTATAATGATACTTTATTTTTTTTTAACAACTAATGATACTTAAATTTGATACGCAAAATTATTTAAGAGATTATTATTAATACGGACTACTCCAAGCAAAGCCATATCCACCAACAAAAATAATAATGAACATTGTCAACCAATGAAAAGGTAAAATTATTAATTGACGGTATAGATGAATCAAACTACTTATAAATAATTTAAAATTAAATTTTAAAAAAATGTATTTGGAATTATTTATTAAATTAAATTAATAAAGTTCGAGTTTTATTGATAAACAAATTAAATTTAAACGTATTAATGCTTGACTCATTTAAATTCATAATTAAATTTATTTAAAAGATTTATTAGTTTGTTCATAAATAAGCCTTGTAAATGCACTTATTTTACTATTCAGGTAATTTCATCAGGAAAAATTACAAAAAAATTTTATCATAGCAAATTCTATATATCTTTCTTATTTTGATAATATCATGTATTAACTTTCTAATTTTTATAATTTAAAGCATTGATAATTTTTTTAAAAAAATTAAACTTTCATGTCAGTAAAAATTATCATTAATTCTTAACATGTGACTCGTATAAAATTTAATATATAAAATAATATATTTTATAAGACCTTAAAATTTTAAAGTAAAAACTTAAATATAAAAATAAATTATTATCAATATTTTCAATTTAATATTTTTAAATTTCAACATTTAATAGGTATGTATATATATATTTTAAAAAAATTTAATTAGATTGGGCTCAACTCCAATATCCTATTAATTATTAGTAAACCATTAGGAGGATAAAGGAATAAAGTAGAAGGGCAGAAGGCAAGCCTAAAATGGTCATTTCGAGTAGCGAGTGCCCCAAGAGAAGAAGAATACATGGCAAAGCAAAACAAAGCCAGAGAACCAAAAAGAAAAAGAAACAAAGAAAAGCTTAAGGCACAGAGAAAAGAAAAGAAAAAAAGAAAAGGCAAACAAGGCCCGGTGCGAGTGAGTGAGTGAGTGAGTGAGTGTTTGGGTGTGGGGCATTCTAATTTTCCACCCTCCCAAACCCAAAAGACAAGATTTTGTTTTCTTTAATTTTTCCATCATAGTTTTTTTTTTCTCTTTCTCACTGTCCGTTGGAACCAAACAGTTCCTTAACTCTTTTTCTCTTCTCTTCTATTTTTCTTTAGGTGCAAATTCCTTCCATTTTATTTTTGTTTTTCATCTCACTCCACGCCACCCAAACACTTCGGTTTTTCTTTGTTTTTTTTTCGTGTTCTGAGTCCGAGAGTGAAATAATATGAGCAAACTTTGCGTTTCACTTCACCACCGGTTATGAATCCCACCACTGAACAACCATCGCAACTTCAGCCGCCGCAGCCTCCGCAGCCCCACCGTCCTTCAACTTCTTGTGATCGTCATCCCGACGAGCATTTCACTGGCTTTTGCCCCTCATGCCTCTGCGAACGTCTCGCTGTCCTCGAACCATCTTCTTCTTCCTCCACTTCTTCCCGCAAACCACCCCCTATCCCGACCACTACCACCGCCACCGCCGCCCTTAAGGCCATTTTTAAGCCTTCTTCTTCTTCTTCGTCCACTGCTGGTGGTGGGTCTTTTTTCCCTGAGCTCCGGCGCACTAAATCTTTCTCTGCTTCCAAGAACGAAGGATTCTCCGGCGTTTTTGAGCCGCAGAGAAAATCTTGCGACGTTAGGGTTCGGAGTACTCTCTGGTCGCTTTTTAATCAAGACGACGAGCATCGAAACCCTTCCAAGCGAGATTCATTCAAAGGTCCCGAAATCGAAGTGGAGTCGAGAATTTCTACGTCTAGTGTTCGAGGAGGAGGTCCTGTTGTATTTGAAGAAGAGGAAGATATCCACACAGATACAGATAATAACAATGGCAATGACGCTGAAAGTGGCTATATTATAAGGGTTTTAGATGAGCAGCAGCAACCACCCATTATTTTAACTGCAAGAAACTCTAACGCGAACCCAATTGAAGAGATTCTTGAAGAAGAAGAGGAGGAGGACGAGGAGGACGGCATTGTTATTGAGCCAGCGCAGATTCAAGAAGATATCATTGTTAAGCCTATGAAAGACCACATAGATCTTGATTCACAAACCAAGAAAGGTTCCGGCAGAGATTTCAAAGAAATTGCAGGTAGTTTCTGGTCTGCTGCGTCAGTTTTCAGCAAGAAATTGCAGAAATGGAGACAAAAGCAGAAGCTTAACAATAAAAAGAGGAGAAATGGTGGGCCAGGGTCAGCTACATTGCCAGTGGAGAAGCCGATTGGCCGGCAATACAGGGAAACCCAGTCGGAAATTGCTGATTACGGGTTCGGCAGAAGATCTTGTGACACGGATCCGAGATTCTCACTTGATGCTGGGAGGATTTCTTTTGATGATTCTCGTTACTCTTTTGACGAGCCTCGTGCTTCTTGGGATGGTTATCTGATTGGTAGAACTTTTCCAAGAATGCCCACTATGTTGTCTGTTGTTGAGGATGCTCCTGTCAACGTTGTTTTACGGTCTGATGCTCAAATCCCAGTTGAAGAACCCAGGAACTCAATTCATGAGGATGAGACTCTACCTGGGGGCTCTGCTCAAACTAGAGACTATTATTCTGATTCTTCTTCCCGCAGGAGGAAGAGTCTTGACAGGTCGAACTCCATAAGGAAAACTGCGGCTGCTGTGGTTGCTGAGATTGATGAGTTCAAGTCTTCTGCTTCTGTTTCCAATTCCAAAGTTTCACCGGCTACTACAACTACTAGTGCTACTGTAGATTACATTCATGGACCTAAGTTGGTCATTCCTGACAGGGATTCGAACTCGAATTCTTTAAGGGATGATTGTTCTGAGACATTTGAAATGGGGTTCAGAGACAGTGCATCATCCATTGTGGGGAATGGTGAAAGGAAAGGCGCTAAGAAGTCGCGAAGATGGAGCAAAGCATGGAACATTTGGGGGTTCATACACAGGCGAAGTGTCAACAAAGATGAAGAAGAGGATAGGTATAGCAGAGCAAACGGGGTTGAGAGGTCATTTTCGGAGTCCTGGCCAGAATTGAGAGGGGAGCGAAATGGGGATGTGAGAGGGGGTTTCAATCCTAAGATTTTGAGGAGTAACAGCAGTGTTAGCTGGAGGAATTCGAATGGTTTTGGTGGGAGTGGTGGATCTTTTGGTAGTGCAAGAAAAAGCAATGCAGAGACTAACGGGCATGGAAGAAAGAAGAGAGATGAGTTTGTGTTGGAGAGGAATAGGAGTGCAAGGTATTCACCAAACAACATTGATAATGGACTGTTAAGGTTCTACTTGACGCCGCTGAGGAATAGCCGGAGAGGTGGTTGGGGGAAGAGTAAGTCTAGTCATGCACAGTCTATTGCAAGGAGTGTATTGCGATTGTACTGAAATTAAATTATTGGGTGGGAGGTTCATAACCATAAGGTGTTTTCTCTTTGGTTTAATGTTGTTAATTTTGGTGCATTTGTTGTGCAAGCACACATGCCTAAATGTATTATTCTTCATGAGTTGGTTGGTTGGTTGGATATTGATTAAGCAAAAAACAAAAAAACCTCTAAATTTGTTTTGCCTTTCCTTTCTGTGAGTTTTCATTTCTTCTTCTCAATTTATTAAAAAATAACAAGATTTTTCTGTGTTTTCACCTCTTTGTTGTTCTTAATCTACACTGTTTTTTAATGGTTGCTGATGTCTTTGCCTTTTGTTGTTTGATTTGTGATGTTGCTTTCTCTTCTTGCCAGAACAGGCTAAGACACAGAATATGTTTTTGTGCTTGGCCGTGGATTCAGTTTTGTGGGGGTTCTATGTTCATGCTTGTCCTACAAAGAATTTTTACAGATGAGCCAATAGGCCAAAGCTGCAAGTTTTTTTCTCAGAGCATCTTGCCTTGCCCCAAAGGTTTGGCATATTACATATTCTTTTGGGACAAAAAGGAGTGATGATCTGGGCTCATGTCCCCTTTGTTATAGGTCCTGAAGAATTAAGAGGCAGAGGACAATAATATACTGCCAATTCCTTGTGCCATTAAACTATACATAAAATATTAAAACCTTTGGAATAATTCATGTAGATAGAGAGCTTCAATGACCAGTCTATGATGATCCTTTAGATTAGATTCTTTCTGTTACTATTAGAAAGATGAATTGCACCCACCCCATTTTTTTTAATCTTTTGTGTTGTTTGACCTCACCTGAGAGAAGGGAAGATAACATAATACAATTACATGCATTTGGGTATGTGATGATGTTGACATGAATGGAATCCAGCATACTGTTTCAGTTCTTTGTTCCTCCTATTTTAATTTTAAGACCCATTTGGTGTTTCAAAGCTCTTGTTATTATTATATTCAATTTTAATGAACATTTGACATCGGAATTTCAATGGCTCTAGTAATGCAGTTGCCTGATCAATAATTTCAATGGCTCTGACACTGTAAATTGCTGAACATGAAAATGATATGTCCCCATGTAGAATGATAAGTTCTTTTCTTCTACTCTGTTTATGTTTAGTCCTTGTGAAATGTTTTTCATTTTCATAGCATTGGAAACAATAGGCATCATGAGCAGAAGATTTTGCCCATTACTTATCTTTTGTAATGCACATACCGTAAGTAAAATTATTTGCAGTTAGTTATCTCAGAGTCTGAAGACTACTTGAGAAAATGTATCAAATGTTGACTATAAGTAATGGAGGTGTTATGAACACAAGCACAAGCAAGTAGGGCTCAAATCCCACTAGGAAAAACAGAAATCAAGCTAAAAAGCAAATGATTAATTTTCCATAATGAAATGAGAAATTTTGGATATCAAAGGAATCAAAACCAATCAAGAAACCAATCTTATTAATGAGTTGGAGATGATGATGCTTTTCTGCTTTTTTTTTTTTCTTGCTATCTCTATAAATGCAAAAGCTCCATGATCAACGAAATTTTTGCCTCTTAAAGTCAAAAAGCAAGTATGAAAAACATCCCAACATGCACCTTCATAGAGATGGAGCTAAAAGAAAACAAAAGAAAAGAAATACACTGGAAGAAAAAGAGAGAAAAAAAAAAAAAAAAAGGGGCTCGAAATCCAATGACTTTGCCCAGTTGCCCCCATCCCACCATAAAACATTAAAGGCTGATGTAGGAGGTGGAGTGTGGAGTGGAGTGAGTGGTAATTATTTGTTGGTAATTTTTGGCCTTTGTCAACGGTTGCATACACTTGCTAATGCTATACAAAATCTTGCCTAACCTTTTATTTTTCTTTTAATTGAATTTTCTATGGATATTTGTGTTTGTTCATCTTTTGTTTAATTGTATAGGACATGTACCTAATTTTATCTTAAATTGATTTATTTCAATACATCTGTTGTCAAAATTAGTGTCTATTAGAATTTCAATGCTTACAACATTAATATTAAAATGCTCAATGCTTTTTTTGCTGATTTTAATTTGACTTTTAGCAACACTTATTTTTAATAAATTAACTTGGAATTTTTCATTATTTTTGTTTATATCTTAGATTTTTTATGCTTCAAAAAAGATATTTTTAAAATAACAACTGAACAAATTCCACAAGATAAAAATTACTTCTAAATATTTTTTCAGTGAAAGTTGTTTTCCATATTCTTAAATATTTATTAGTGCAAGTTATTTTTTTACCATCTCAATTGCGAACATGTACCCAAAAAAAATTTGTGAAAAAAAATTCTCATGGATATTACTAAATTGCTTAAATTAAATGATGACACTTAAAGAGAAGTAGTTGTCAATCCGTATATTGTGCAGACTATAAATAATATATGCAATTTAAAATTATTTTAAAATAAATAATTAGATAATTTTTAATAAATTATATAATAAAATAATTTATAAAAATAAACACTTAAAAACTTGTTATAATAATTTTATTTGGTTTTTTTTTTTAAATTACATATATTTTTAATATACACGGTTGATTTTTTTAACATTAAATAAAATAAGAAAAGGTATTTTTAGTTGAGGAAAAAATATTTTTAGTTGAATAAAATATAGATATTTTAGGTAAAGTAGAAGACATATTTTTGATGGAATAAGAAAATTACATTTTAGATATAATGAAGAATTATATTTTATAATAAAGAATATTTACATTTTCTATAGAAAAATATTATAAATTTTAATAATTCGAAATATAATCATTTAAGAGTTAATAAATTATGGAAATAATTTTAAATTTAATAATTTTGGAGCCCATCATATATATATATTAAAACATTATTTTTTTTCCCGTAGAATTATCTCAATATGCAAGTGACAAGTAAACCTATTTTTGAAGGACGTCCAAATAAAAGGCCCTTTTTTTTAAAGACCATGGGCTTACTTATAAATATTTTTGAAGGACTTCCTCCAATTAAAAAGGCCTTTTTTTTTTAAGGACATAGGCATCCTTACAAACGCAAGAAGTTAACAAGTTCAGTCCATGCTTGCTTATTTGTATGAAGTACAAAATAAATGCAACAATCATCCACCATACTCTTTTGATGTTTTTAATCGAAGGAAAATGATGGATAACAGTAAATTGAGAAGGGGCAAGTATTAAAAATGACCTCCCCTACAAGTAGATAGTCGCCTCTGTATGGAGGGCAAAATAGGAAGTAAATTTTTTTATAGGGATTCATGTGGTAATTTTTTAGGAACCTAGAAGGTAATTTGTTGTAACTCGCGACATACTATACATGTTGTGAATTATGACATACATCGTGATCCTTAATCTAATAGCTTCATCTTGCAGTTATATATCCTACAAATGTTTTTGAATAATATGATTAAATCATAAAAGGAACTTATATAGTAGCCCTCATGGAATTTAGTAAGGGTCAAAGTTACAGGTTGGAAACTTCACTAACTAGCTGGACTTTTTAAGGAAAAACAAAAACCAAAATAGGGCTTTACAATCATTACATCAAAAACTCAATTACTCCTCACCTACCTTAAATTTCTTAGGATTATTATTTCTTTTATTTTCGTTGATAAAGCTAGCAAACTTGTCTTTTCTTAATGAGATATTGTGATGATTGATATTCATTGCTTACATGTTAAAATATCTTTAGCCAAGGCACAACCATTTGCATTGTCCAGTATAGGTTGTTTCTCTATAGTCATTTCGTTACTCTCTTGTTCTCCCCTAACTTTTAGCTCTTGAATCTCATTTGTATTCAATATATTAACACTTATGCTTATACTCATATTTCTTGGTTTTCGTAACTTGTTGCTGGAAGTTGGGGCTCTTAACCATGTTTCATAACTCATTCTTTGGCTCAATGCCAAAGGGTAGTTAAATATATTTTTGAATTTTCCACAATATTAAGTAATATGATTTCTTATTAATAATAATTGATGAGCAACAAATGTTCTATTAAGAGAAATGACATAAATAAAGTACATATGTGACCTTAGTCAATGTTTGTTACGTTTGTTACAACAACAAGTTAACGTACAACAATATAATGTTTATAAGATGAGATACATTTGAATATTAAAAAAATAATTAACTTTGATTATCTTATCACCCTACCTCAAATTGAACAGCCTTGTCAAAGACTATTAGTTTGTCACACATGAGCATAAAATGTTGCTTGGAAAGAGCCTTTGTTAACAAATCAGCAATTTGATATTTAGAATTGATATACTGAACTTGAAGAGCACCTCATAACATAAACAACAGTCTTAAAAGAAAATTTTAGGAGCAGTACGATGAAGTCAAGGATAACATAAATAACAAAAAATTTTAAGAAAATTATAATTAGGCTTTTAATTAAATAACACCTTATAAGGACATTTATGATCCAAATGAGGAGTGGGCAATCGATTGATACAATAAATAGTAGTCTCAAAAGCATGCTCCTAATAATATGGGGGAATAGAGGCTTGATGCATATAAGCCAATTATGTTTCAACAATGTGGTGATGTTTACGCTTTGCACAACCATTTTGTTAAGGAGTATAAGGATAAATACTTCTCTTTGTAATGCCATTAAGAGATAAATATTGAGTTAAAGCCTGAAACTCACTACCATAATTAGCCTAAAAAGATTTTATTGGGCATCCAAAATATTTGTCAACAATAGGACAAAGTTAAATGAAGCATTGTAACACTTCAGATTTAAATTTCATAAAGTACACCTAAGAATATTTACTATAATGATCGAAAAAGAGAATATAATAACATGAACCATTCATTGAACTAACTGGGGAAGGACCCTATAAATCAGAACAAATAAGATTAAAAGGACTAGTTACCTTGAAACTAAAAGAAGAGAAAGCTAATTTTTTTATTTTACTAAGACTACAAGCATGGAAAAGGGAAGAAATATAAGGTAATGAAAAAGATATAGTAGAATCATGTAAGTCTTTCTTAACTATGGGTAAGGATACATGCCCCAATTTTGTATGCCAAGTAGAAAGAGATGTAAGATGAGCTTGGATTAAGAATGGAGGATGAGTGGAATTAGGCACCATGGAATAAAGACCAACAACAATTTGACTTTGGTAAATCACGTTCCTCATGTGCAAATCCTTTACCAAAAAATAAGTAGGAGAAAATTCAATAGAAACTGAATTAGTCGCAGTGAAAGAATTAACAGACAATAAATTTTGACATGCATTTGGGACATAAAGAATATCATTTAAATTGAAAATTTTACCATTTAATGGAAAAGAATTAGCATCGGTATAAGAGATCGGAAGAGTTTTATCATTACTAACAATAACTTCCTCAGGACTAATGTATTTAGAATGAATAGCTAGATTTTCCATATCTATAGTAAGGTGATGAGTGGCACCAGTGTTAACAACCTAAGGTTTTGGTAGTTTATTGGTGGAAGGAGTGGCTACTATATGAGCATGTGGTGTTAAAGAAAAGGAAAACTGATAACTTTGGTGCTGAGATTTTGGTGATGGACATTGACGAGATACATAAGACTTTAATCATTATAACAAGTAACAGTTGGTGATCTTTGAAAAGATGTGGTACCATAAGAATCATTAGATGGGTGATGAATAAAAGAACCACATCTTCTGCCATGGCCTTGACCACGGTTCCTGCCATAGGCAAAAAGATGAGCGAATGGGAATGATACTTCATTAAAATCACTGTCAGTTGAGAGCTGAATTTCTTCACTCAATAACAAGCCAAACAAATCATCAAAAAAGACTTAAGTAAGCCAAGCCTCAAGAGCTCGAACAAAGGGTCAATAAGCAGGACCCAATCCAACCAAAATAATATGCACAAAATCATTCTTTGGAATAAAACTATTTAAAGCTACCAATTGATCAAAAATCAATTTAGCCTTCTATATATACTGGTGAATACTAGCATTATCACATTTCAAGGTATGCAATTGAGTCTTAAGTTAACAAATTTGGGGCTTAGAGCTTGAACCATAGGTAGCGATAAGCCTTTTCCAAGCTTTAAAAGTAGTGGCTGCACCAACAATTTGAGGAAGAACTGCTTCAGAAATAAAGCTCATAATCCAACTAAGAGCAATTTGATCTTTGTTGAACTAAGCAAGAAAATCGGGATTAGGTGTGTTATCATGGTAGAATTCAGATGGTGGTGGACTACCATTAATATGATACATTAAATTGTAACCACGAAGTAAGGGCATTAACTGAGTTTGCCAAAGTAAGAAGTTAGTAAATGTAAGCTTTAAAGATAATTAATGATTGACATTAGGAAATTTGATAGGTATAAAAGTAGATGAAGAAGTAGGTATAACATCTGTGCCTATAGAACTAGAGGTAGACATGACAGAAAAAGAAGGGAAACATTATTTGAGCTTTGGTTGTTAAACTATAATAAGCTCTGATACCATGATAATAATTGATGAAGCAAATGTTCCATTGAGAGAAATGACATAAATAAAGTATAGATGTGACCTTAGTCAATGTTTTTACATTTGTTACAACAACAAGATAACATTTACAAGATGAGATACATTTGAATATTGAAAACACAATTAACTCTGATTATCCTATCACTTATGCCACATAAAAAATAAAATGCTGAAAGATTTTCACATTGAAATGAGAATTAAATGCCTTTACCTGCTTTATTGAATTCAAAGCCCTTTAGTAATAGCTTTGTAAGATCAATAAGGGCTCTTTGTCTTTATTTGGGACTTACATTGGGTAGTAGTAGTTATCTTAATGTGAGATGTCCTAACATCAACAAAGTTTTCTTTTAAGCTTGTGCGGAATTTTGGTTTGTCAAAGAGTTTCACTGATTCTCCTTTGACATGAAATCAAAACCATTCTTCATCAAAGTTGATTTCATTAAACTTGGAATTGTTTGGTTTTTCTATGAACATAATAAGATTGTAGTGTAAGAGCCATGGTCCATCTTGCAGAAGGGACTATTTACGTTCTTCTTTACCTAACCCAATTAGATAACTATTATGTTTTCAAATTTTCAATACTTATACTTTACCTAATATGGACAAGTTCTTTATGAAGTATTGCTCAATTTGTTGGCTTATAAAGGCTCTATTACTTCTGACTTGACAAATTAAAAGGTGGATTACTGGATTTGGGAGTGTAGAATCCATTAAGTTTCCAGCTCGGTCTGTTAGAGCTTGGATAAGGATCATCACTAACTAAATCATTTTACATTTCTCCTGTTGGTTGTTCAGTTGCTTTTGGTTCTTTATGAATGGAGGTTGCATTAATCCTTTATGTACTTATTGTTCTTCCCCAAGTGCATTCAACATTATAAAGGGAAAATAAAAAGGCTTTTGATTGTGGAAGTGGAGATGTGAATCAGAAGCTATTCGAAGCATCTTACTTTTATCCCTGAACAATAGTAACTTAATTATATGAAGAGAGCACCAAAGCTCTACGAGAGAGAGAGAGCACCTTTAATGTTGAGTCATATCCTACAAATTGAATCATAATAACAAAATCATTATCATTCTTGAAGCGATCAAACCAAAAAATAGTGAGCATTATATTTAGATTTTAGGCCAAGAAGCATCATCTATACATAATCTATTAGAAAGCATCACCTATACATAATCTATTAGAAATGGGAGGGGCACTTTGCCTTTTTGGCTTATTACAATTTGGGGTTTGATGAAGTTTATGATTCAATTGTTGTAGTGAATGGGAAGGAGGTTTTATTTTTTTATTTTTTTTCTTTCGTATTTTGATGATATAATAGTCACCCAATATCATAACTGTTTTAAAAGTTGCAATTAGTTTATATTTCTGTAATGCAATTGGCTCTTATCTTATCGCAATTAAGTTATATTTGCTTACTTTTGAATTAAATTATTCTCATAAAATGCAACACCTTCAATTTCTTTAGTGGTTGTTGCTTATATTAGAAAGTATTATAGGTTAAATGTATCATTAGTTTGGTTAATGACATTAAATTTAGCGGCATAGGCTTGCTTCTCAAATATATCGTAAACTGTATCTATTAATTTTAAATTGAGATTATTTGATAAAAAAAATTTAAATTATATGTTAAAATTGTATAATGGTACGAGTAATGTATAGGTTATGCAATTGAATTGACTGATTTTTTTCTTCAAGAATTGAATTGAAAATAAACCGAACTGATTGGTTCAATTCGGTTTTCAATTAATCATATCGTGGAAAACTTTAAAAAAGTGGTTTTGAAGGTGTGAGCCTATAACCTCATGGACTAAAATAGATGCACTTTCCAATAAACTACATGTATTTTTATAAAATATTAGAATATTATATATTAAAAAATTTCAATTAATTCTGTTAGTTCAGTTTGAACCGAATTTTTCAATTAAAAAAAAATAGAAACCGAACTAAATCAAAATTGTTAGTTTTTGACTCGTTTGCTTCCTGTACACCTCTATTAATATATGATATAAATTTACTTTAATATACACTTTAATCCTTTTTTTTTTTTCTAAAAGTTAACAAATTAATCCGTGAAATTTAATAATAACTCTATATTTTTATTTTTATTCTTTATTGAAACGAAAATTAATATATCTTGCAAAAAATTTTATTATTTATTTATTGTATTTATACTTTATTTCTATCTTCATCATCAGATGAAGTTATTTTTTACACAAATAATAATACAACGATGATTATTTATAAATGAAATTTATTTTACAAAAATTAAATCACTTTAAAATTTCCCAAATAATTATTACAATTTAATCTTTGATATTTTTTTTTTGACAAGTTCCTTTATCTTGAAATGGGAAGTTAAATCATACCAAATCTATTCTCAAGTATTTTCAAGGTTTACATTTAAATTTTTTCACAGTTGTTTTCAAGGTTAACATACAACTTCTTACAATCAAAGTGTTTTTACAAGGCACAACATTAACCTAATGTTGATTGATCCTCACTATCCACTTCGTAACCCCAAAAAAGAGTAGATGAAAGATTTCTATCAACTAAATACACATCCAACTCTCACTTGATGGTTAAATACAAACTCAACCACAGTTTGTTTACAAGAATTGAATATATAAAAAGAAATGGGAAAGAAACTAAGCTTGGCTCAATGGATTTTCAAAATTAATTTGATTAACCAACTCTCTAACTTTTTAAGTGAAGTCTTGTATTTATATCAGAGGGTGCAAAACTAGTTGTTACAGCTTTTATTTTTGTCCCCAACAAACCTCCATCTTCATTTAATGTTTCTTTCACTTTTTGCATAAATTTTGATATTCAATCATTAGGGTCAAATATTTAGCCGTTGGAGCTCTGAAAAAGTCTTTACAAACATTGTCAAGAAGCTCACAATCGTGAACACCCTCCTCAAGACTATGAGGGTAGATTGTGACAGGTGCAGAGCTTTTTACAACTTAGCTCTTCATTCATTTCGTGACCATGACCGCCGTCACGATCCCATCATGATTGTGTGGGGGTAATCCAACCTTTAAATGACTTTGTTTGGATTTTAATTCAAGACTTATTGATTGCACCTTTAAACCTAACTTATAAACATATTTAAATATAAAAGTTAGCAACTAAAATTGATTGTTAAAGTTAAAATCAAGGTTGATTTATGCGAAGGGTCAAAAATATATATTATTAAACCTTGCCTTACAATGATAATCAAGAGCTTTGACCTTGACATACACCGCTACGACTTGAACTCAGGACCTCCGAGTTTTAGGACGTCCGCCTTGAGCATTTGATCTTGAAACTTTAGTGTGGAGCAAAACTCAAGGGTGTTTTAGTCATCAAACGCAAAAAATAAAAGGATAATTACTATCACATTCTTAAGGTTTGACTTATTATATTACTAGGTTTCTGTGTTTTTAATAATTAAATTAAATATCATTGAGATTTTACCCCGTTAAACTATTACATATCTGTCGTTTAATTTATCATTAAATGGACCATTCTAAAAAACTAAAAGTTATATTTGGTCCCTAAACTTATAATATAATTTCAATTTTTTTTTAATTTTTTATCAAATTAATATATATATTTTTATTTTAATATATTTCTATTGTAATAATAATTGTAATATCTAAATAATTTTTATTTTTAATATAAAATATATTTATTTAGAATTTTCACTACTCCAATATGACTATATAATTATTACCATATTAATTAGGATTTATCATTTTGACATAGATTTAACTATTGAATCTCATTAATTTTTTTTTAATGTGTGTGTATAAACACACACGTTATTTACAAGTCCTTCAAAAATTACAATTATTGAATCTCATTAAAAAATTTGTTTTAGCATGGCAAGCCTCATTTAGTGTGCAATATCAATAAAAAAAATTGAATTTATATTAGTATAATATACCTTAATTGATGGACGCCAATTACATAAATTGCATCAGTATGTTGCCAATTACAAAATTGAGTGCATGCCAGTATGATATATTATAATTAGTGCAATACCGATTATATAAGTCGTATTAGCACAATAACAATTAGTAAAATTGAATCCTAATTAATACGATAAGCTTAATTAATATTGTATTGATTACATACTCCTATAGTCCTATTGAAGTAGTGTTAATTTTGAATTAATATAGTTTAAATTTGTTTTAATGTTAAAATAAAAATTTATTATTGTAATAAAAACACAATAAGTTAAAAAAATATCTATATTAATTTAATAAAAGAAAGGGATTAATTTTAAAATTAGATTCTAAATTTAGGGGTCAAATAAAATTTTTAATTTTTTCAAATTGATCTATTTAATGGTAAATTAAACTATAAGCCTTTAAGATGTTGCAGTAAATATTAAACATATAGGTAGGACTGAGCAAAATTGGGCCGACCCATAATTTTTGATCCGGTTCGATCCGAATTATTAGGTCGGCTCGGTTGAATGTGGGTGGAGTAGGCAGGTTGGGAGAAACGGGTAAGGAGAAGGCAAATCGCGGGGCAGTTCGGTATGAGTTTTAAACTACCCGAACCGTCTGAAAACCAGATTACCCTATACCTAAACGATGCCTTGTATATGTGTATATATATATATATATATATATATATATATATATATGTATCAAACCTAAACCTAAACCTAAATGATGCCTCATTCACTCCGCTCTTCTTTAGTCACTTACCCACCAACCTGCCGCTCTTTGTTTTCTATCGACCCTTCTCCTTCAAACCCTAGTCTCCTAATCTTCTTCACTCTTTAATCTCATATTCTTTTCTTTCCAATTCTCTTTCGCACCAAGCCTTTTTGGATAATAATGTCTCTTTCCTAAATCTATTCATTATATGTTTGTGTTTATTACTACAGAATCAATTTAATGGCAGATTTGTAGCATATAGGACTTTATTTGTTCATTTTAAAGCATGCATGTTAAAAAAAGTTAAAGATTTTTAGAATATAAGGTGAGATATTCAATATAGTTTCGATTTTGAATATTTTTCTGTTTATGTAAACTTGAATAAGTTGAATTGGTTTATTTAATTTGATATTTAGTTTTTATTTTTGAGTAAAAGTGGTGGAAGTTCCTTGCAATCAAAGAGGTGGAAGCTTTCGATCTAGTCCTGATCTGAGCCGATCTATCTTGATGTGAGCAGATCTATCTCAATCCGAGTTGATCTATCCAGATCTGTCCCAATCCGAGTTTATCTATCCATATCTGTCCCAATCTGAGTTGATCTATCCAGATCAAAATCCTTTCTGTGACTAAACTAGTGTTGCAAAAAAATTAAGGTAAACCTGTAGTTCTTTTGATTCTATTTTTTAAAAGGTGATGTTTTGTTTTAATTTAAAATTATTTTCAATTTGTTAAACTTTTATTTTGATTCTGCTAAGTGTTGAGTTGCATTATTTAAATTTTTTTTGAAAGTTTAATTTATTTTGAGAAAATAAAATCTTATTTTTTGTGTATTTAATCATGACTGTTTGATTTAGTTGTTCTTATTTTGTAAAATTTAGGTTTATATTAATTTTTTAAAATTTTGGTTTCTAATCATAATGCTTGAGAAAAAAAATGCATGACTATTTGATTTAATTAATCTTATTTAAAGTATACAAATTTTCTTTGAATTTATTGATTGATATCAAAAAGTAAGTATTTATAAATATTTTTAAAAATTAAAATTTATTTTTCTCTTTCCTATTCTGGTTGGCAGAATAATTGTGAATTGTTATTCTGATACTTTCTCTATTGCATTCTGATGATATTCTATGTTGCAATTTGATGTTATTATTTGTTGCATTCTAATGCTATTCTTGTGATTTTATGTGTTGCTATTCTGGTAATATTATGTGTTGCTATTTTGGTTGACTGACATGTATTTTTTTGCTTCACAAAATTTTTATAACTCTTTTATATTGTTACCTATGCATGCAGAATGGATAATCCAACACCCCCCAGTGGCAATAATACTATTGCTGGTGGTGTCTCTGTCCCTGATTTTGAATCTCAGATTGAGGTGGAAGCACAACTTATTGATTTTGCTTCTAATAAGCAGAATGTTATTGCTAAGAATAAAAGGAAAGAGGTTGAATCCAGATCTAAGGTTTAGGAGCACTTTGAGGCAGAGCACAAAAAGTTAAGTGTATATATTGTGCTAAAATTATTTTCTGTCATTAAAAAATACATGGCACATCTTCACTTAGAAATCACATGCTTGCCTGTAAAAAAAATCCACATAGCAAAAACACTAGACAAGCATGTTTAACATTCACACATGATGTAGAAGCTTCTGAAAATGTGGGTTTATTTGGGACTTGGAAATTTGACTAAGACCAAATCAGGTTACCCTTGGGAAAATGATTATCATTGATGAGTTACCCTATAAGTTTGTTGAAAGGGAGGGTTTTAAGCAATTTCTAATTGCTGCATACCCTAGGTTTAAGATTCCTTCTTGGTGGACTATGAGTAGGGATTGCTTTAATTCCTATGTAGAAGAGAGACTTAAATTGAAAAATTATTTAAAATCTTATTCTAATAGGGTTGGCTTAACCACTGATTCTTGGACATCTATCCAGAGAATCAATTATATGTGTATTACAACACATTTCATTGATAATGAGTAAAGGCTTAATAAAAAAATCATTTCTTTTGTACTTATTTCTTCACATAGAGGGGAACACATAGCCAAAACTTTAGAGAACTGCTTGCTAGAGTGGGGTTTGAGGAATATATTCACTGTCACAGTTGACAATGCCTCCTCTAATGACACAGCTTTGTCATATTTAAAAAAAATGATAAATTGGGGGGTGACCACAGTTAGAGCTAAGTATGTATATATGCGTTGCATTGCACATATCTTGAATCTTATAGTGAATGAGGGGTTGAAAGATGCAAACTTTTCTATTAAAAGAGTAAGGGATGCTGTTAGGTATATTAAGAACTCACCATCTAGATTGAGGAAATTCAAGGAATTTAGTGACTTAGTTGGGGTTTAATGTAGATCAAACTTATGCCTTGATGTTCCCACCAGGTGGAAATCAACCTATTTGATGTTAAAGACTACATCTTCTTATGAAAAAGCCTTTCAATTTTATGAGGAACATGAAAGTAGTTTTAGGTCAGAGTTGGGTGATAATGTACCAATTGATTTGGATTAGGAGTCTATCAAGCAATATGTGACTTTTCTGCACCATATATATAAGTTAACATTGAGAATTTATGGTTCTCAATACATTACTGCCAATATATTTTTCACTGAAATTGTGGACTTATTCTGCATTCTAAATGAGTGGCAAAAATTTGATGATTTATCAATGAGGCTTATGGGAAATCGCATGAAAACTAAGTTTGACAAATATTGGGGTGACCTTGAAAAAATGAACCATCTCATTTTTATTGCCAACATTTTAGATCCTAAGGATAAAATTGAATACATGAATTTCTCCTTAAATACTATTTATGGAGAAATACTCGGTGGAAGCATATTCAATAGTGTCAAATGTTCTCTTTATGAGCTGTTTAAAGATTATATTGGCTTGTACAAACCCTCAATTGATTCTGTTTCTCAGATTTCCTCTACTAAACCTTTTAGCCAATCTGAATCAAGTGCCTCTTATTCTATTTATGGGAAAAATATATTTGTTTTGAAGGCTCATTTTAAGAAACAGAAATTGGATTAGGGTTTAGGAGGTGGAAGCAAGAAAAGTGAGCTTGACTTACACCTAAATGAAGCAGTTATTGAGGATTCAGGTCCCTTTGATGTATTGAGGTAGTGGAAGTTGAATTCAGAGAGATTCCCTATTCTCTCTAAACTTGCTCGAGATGTGTTAGCTATTCCCATCTTTGTAGTTGCTTCAGAGAGTGCTTTTAGCATTGGTAGAAGAGTCCTTGATGTCTTTTGGAGCTCCTTGACTCCAAAGATAGTGGAAGCTCTTATATGTAATTTAGATTGGCTAAGAAAAGGCAATCAACCTGTGTCTGTTGAAGAGGCACTTGAAGATTTAGAAGACTTTGAGAAATGTAAGTATTAATTTTATATGCCTTAATAAATACATGTTTTTTCATTTAATCTTTTATGAGTTTGTTATTTGACTTGTGCAGATTTGCCATCAGTTGGAATAGGGCTAAACATGCCTTTACCGAGTGCTAACCATGCCTCCTCTTAAGTCATATAACAAATTTTGCTAATAACATTTTTTGAGTAAATTTGCTAACCTTGGTTACCTTTTATATTGATGATATATCTGTGCTATTGCTGCTATTTGCCTATACTGCTTTTTCCTTGTGCTGCTGTTTGCTTATGGGGTTTGAAATTAAATGTGACCTTCACTGCATTTTTGAATCAGATACAATATTGTTGTTGCATTATTTTGCATTAAAATGTGACCTTCACTGTTGATTTGATTCTGCTTTAGTGTTGATGTTGCATTTGTTTACATTTAGATGTGACTCCACTACTGATTTGAATTTGTTCAGTGTTGATGTTGCATTTTTTTTTGCATATGTGAGGCTATGATGAATGCTTCCACTCAATTTAAACTGATTCAAATAAGTGAATGATGTGCTTAAGTTTCCCTGGTAGCTTAATTTGTTGATGTTGCTAGAAATATGGCTGCATTTTCTATTCATTACTTGTTTTACATACTGAGTGAGTATGAGCCTCCCTCTTTGTTATCAAATTATTGCTTATTTTGATTTATTATACTAATGCTTGTTGCTTTTTCTTTTCAAGGCAATTGCTGGTAGTGGTATTGACTTATTTAAATCTTGTTAAGGACTTTTAAGGTTCATGTTTGTTACTGATTGAAGGACTTACTGCTGTGCTGGAGACTTCTTCTTGTTGGTTCATTGCAGGCTTGCAACCAGATTTATATTGTTTATGTTTACATCATTTACTCATTCCTGTGTTTATTTTTATGTTTCAAATGAGATGAGTCAATGATGAGGCTTCCACCTCATTTACTTGTATGATAAAAATGTTTATTGGTATCAAATGTTCTTTAGGTGGCATTTTTTTGTTGTTCCCAGGAACAACGTTACCAATAGGCTTTTGATTTAAAACTAATTGCCATGAGACTCATTTTATCAATATTTCTTTTAACATTCATTTCTTTCACTTAATACTTTGCAATTTATGTTTGTTTTATCCAATTGTTTTACAGGAATACAAAGCAGGATTCCTATTATTTTGGATGGAGTCCTTAACTTTACGTAAAGTTGATTTTTTGTTGCCTGTAATTAATATAGAATATAAAATTAGGATTTTAATTTTATATGTAAATTTATAGAATTAGGGCTTTAATTTTATATGAAAAATTATAGGGCTTTAGTTATAGGTCTATTATTTATATAGTTTGGGGCCCTTAGGCTTTCTATTTTTTTATCTTATTGCCTTGGAGCTTATATTTTTTGAACTTTACAAACTGAAAATATGTAAAGTTGGGTCAAATCTATTAATATGCTTAAAATAGTTAAATGTTTATTGGTTATGGGCTCAATTTTAATAGGCCATCAAAATCCGATCCAACTAACACATCCGAACTGTCCAATCCAATTCAGTCGGTTAATTGACCTGTTGGTTTCAAACCTCAAATAGGTACAGTTCAACCTCCAATTTCATTAGTTTTTAACCAAATCAAAATGGATATCTGAAACCTGAACTGAACCGACCCGCTTGATGCTCAGTCCTACATATAAGTACCAGTAGTATAGGAGGTTAAACCTTAGGAAGTAATTAACCCCAGAATAAAACTAGACCGGCTCCATATGAGTCACTGAATCACCGGCGTCAAATTGCAATAATACTCACACCGTTTTTTTTTTTTTTTTTTTTTTTTGGCGTTTTGATTGCCTAATTTGTTTCTCTAGATCGCAGCGGGAAAATGTCATTAAAAAAATAATACGACACAACAACCCTGAGAATTACCTTTGAGTGCCACTGCCATGGCTGCAGGCGAGCTCTCCAAATCCCTCTCTTCCAAGCAACTTTTGAAGCTTCTAAAAGCAGAGAAGAATACACTATCTGCATTCTCACTTTTCGAATCAGCGTCTCGCCATCAGTCCTACTCATCATACGTGTTCCACCACATCATTCGTCGACTCGCCGCCGATTCACGACTCATTTCCCATTTGTCCCGGATCGTCGAAATAATCAAAACCCAGAAATGCCCCTGCACAGAAGATGTTGCTCTGACAGTAATCAAAGCCTATGCAAAGAACAGAATGTCAAATAAAGCTTTGGATACTTTTCAATGCATGGAAGATATTTTTAGTTGCAAACCTGGTGTGAGATCTTACAATACTTTGTTAAATGCTTTTGTTGAATTAAATGAATGGGACAGAGCTCAATCGTTTTTTGGGTATTTTGAAACAATGGGTGTCCCGCCAAATTTGCAGACTCATAATATTTTGATCAAGATTTCGTGTAAGAGGAAGCAAATTAAGAAAGCAAAAGAGTTGTTAGATTGGATGTGGATTAATGATTTCAAGCCTGATGTGTATAGTTACAGTACTCTGTTAAACGGGATGGTTAAAGTTGGAGATTTATCAGGTGCATTGGAGATGCTTGAAGAAATGTCTGTGAGAGGAGTAATGGCTGATGTGACTTGTTATAATATTCTGATTGATGGGTTTCTTAAAATAGGGGATTATAATGAGGCTAAAGAGATTTGGGAAATGTTAGTGAAGGAGAGGTCAGTTTATCCCAATGTGGTTACTTATAATATTATGATTAATGGGTTATGTAAATGTGGGAGGTTTGACGAAAGTTTGGAGATATGGGAGAGGATGGCGAAGAATGAGCGTGAGAAGGATGTTTTTACGTATAGTAGTTTGATTCATGGGTTATGTGAAGCAGGGAATATTGACGGGGCTGTTAGAGTTTATAAGGAGATGGTTGAAAGTGGTGTAGTGGTTGATGTAGTTACTTATAATGCAATGCTTAATGGGTTTTGCCGAGCAGGGAAAATTATGGAGAGTTTTGAATTGTGGATGGTGATGGGGAAGGAGAGATGTCAGAATGTAATAAGTTACAACATATTTATCAAAGGGTTGTTTGAGAATGGAAAAGTGGAAGAAGCTTTCTCTATTTGGGAACTCTTGTGTAAGAAGGGCTGCGGGCCTGATTCCACGACATACGGTATTTTAATTCATGGTTTATGCAAGAATGGTAGCTTGAATAAGGCCTTGAAGATATTGAAAGAGGCTGAAGGTGGTAATGGTAAGCTGGATACTTTTGCATATTCTTCAATGGTTGATGGGTTGTGCAAAGAAGGGAGAATAGATGAAGCAATCAGCATAGTCACTCAAATGGAGAAGCATGCCTATAAGCTGGATCCTCATGTGTGCAACCCCCTGATTAATGGGTTTGTTCGAACTTCCAAACTTGAAGGTGCGATAAGCCTTTTTAGGGAAATGGAGTGTAAAGGTTTCTCTCCTACCATTGTTTCCTATAATACACTTATAAATGGTCTATGCAAAGCAGAAAGATTCAGCGAGGCATATTTTTTTGTGAAGGAGATGCTAGAGAAGGAGTGGAAACCGGACATGATAACATATAGCTTGTTAATGGATGGCCTCTGTCAAGAAAGGAAGATTGACATGGCCCTCAACTTGTGGCTACATGCTCTTGACAAAGGTTTTAAGCCTGATATAACTATGCATAATATTTTGATGCATGGGCTTTGCTCTGCATGCAAACTTGAAGATGCTTTGCAGCTTTATTCAAATATGAAGCGGTCAACCTGTGTTCCCAATCTTGTGACATGCAATACACTCATGGAGGGGCTTTATAAAGTCGGAGACTGTGAAAAAGCATCAAAGATTTGGGATTGCATTTTAGAAGATGGCCTACAGCCAGATATTATCTCCTATAATATTACAATTAAGGGACTTTGCTCTTGCAATAGAGTCTCAGATGCCATTGAGTTATTGAATGATGCTTTGAAACGGAAAATACTTCCAACTGCTGTTACATGGAACATCCTTGTCAGAGCTGCAGTTGATTTTGGGATTTCTTGACTCACTGGAGTCTAAAATATCTTCAAAATATTTTCTTTGCTGACCCCAAAACCGTCCTTTATGCCTGGGATTTGATTAGTTTGAGAAGTGAATCTAAATTCTATTGATTTACTTTTCAGCTTCTATTCAGCATGTAGGATCGTGCAACTTTATGCTGACAATATGTTCTTCGAGGTCTTGCTGCTGCTAGCCTTTTTCTAGTATAAGGTTCTGCTAAGATCTCTATAAAGTTCTGGAGTCAGGGAGAAAGGATCCTGTATCTATTTCAAGATACAACTATATTTGCTGATGGAAGTTTCCTGAATAATGAAAATCTTCATTCAATTCCTTTATATACTGATATGAGGTGAGTGAGCTTTTGTGTAGTTCATTGTCTGATATACTCTCCTCAATTTTGTTACATATAAGCCCTTTTTTGCAAACATTATTTTTCTAATGTTTTGCCAATACCTGCAGGTGTTACACTCTGAATATTACCGTAAACTTATGTTGTTAAATTGTGAGTATGCATTTTCCCAATTGCCAACTTGCAACAAGTTAATTGTTTTCTTGATCAGCTCAATTTTTGGCCCATAAATTTTGTTTTCCATTCTTGATGTAAAGGCTTGACCAAAATGTTGTGCTTGACCAAAATTTTGTCCAAGTTGTAGAAACATAGGAGCATGTTTTGGAACAGTGGATATAGTGGCTCGCATATTCCGTTAACTTTTTGGGATACATTGGTCACAAAACCAGTGATCTGGTATTCAGTCAGTTGACCGTATATAACCCTCCAAATTACATGGGTTATACATACATTAATGTGCTTTAGAGAGGATACTTTTTCTATGGAAGTTTCTCTAGTTTAACAGAAGCCAAAATTTGGATATTATTAACCTTCATCTCATGTATAATGTCAACGTTACAAGCAATGAAACAGAAGCAATTCAGGAATGATTTTGGATGTTCCTAAATATCATAAAGTATTAATAATGACATAAAAGGTTAGAGGTTCTTGTTTGCGTGAGTCAAGTGACAGGGAAAAATTGATAAGCATCATTCACGGTAACTCAGTTACATGGTTCTTGGTGATGCAGTAATAGCGCCAAGGTCAAACAGGATGATGCAAAAGATAATTGCTTGATGTATCAAATCCAAGTTGTGAGTTTAAACTTGGGGCTATTGTATCATGCTATATTCTTTACAAACTGTCATGACTAAAGATTATACAACATGTTTTCATTAGATTAGAGGGAAAGAAGCACGTCATCTCTTTTCCTTGTCTGTCTTCTCTATACTTTGAAGTTCTGATGACAGTTTCTGCTCATAGCTGAACTGAGTGATCAAACCCACTAAAATTGCTCCAAGAATGGCAACTTTTCGCCAATCAGGTGAAGAGATGAAAGAATCAGCAATGATGATGGCTACCACTGCAATTAGAGCAAGGTAAATGTTCTTTCTGGTATTGGATCCAGCTTTTGCTTTAGTCAGATCTCTAATTCTCTCTGCTTCTGCCTTGGCTTTGGCTTTATCAGCAGGTGCTTTCTGACCTAGGTTCTTAAAGAACATTCCTTCATTCCGGTCTTTCACCATTTGACCTTCAAACTCTGCAAGCTTATTCTCATTCTTCTCAATTTCTATTCTGTTCAGTTCTGCAGATTCTTCAAAAGTTTGCATCTGACTTTCTATATTCTCCATTATCTGCTAACAAAAAACAACAAATTAAGACGTGGGCAATCAAGAGAATTGCTTAGCAACACGGTTTTGTATTTATTTTTCCTGGCAATGCATGATTGCATGAACAGTAAGTGAATGGAACAGACCCTGGCACCAGCTTCATCAAGTCCTTTGAGAGCATCCTCGCCAATTTTATCGAACTCAGCAGTGGCTTCTTCAGTGAATTGAGAGAGATAAGAGGATCTTTCATCTATATAATCAGTGAGACGAACCTTTTCAGCTTGAAGCATAGCAATTCTAGCTAGAAGCTCTTGCTTGCGGGGGTCACCTTCAGGCTGGGCAGCCTCAGCCTCAGAATCAGAATCAGAATCATTATTGGGTTTGCAAAGGCGTAGGATTGGATTCTTTGGGTTGCTTGGTCTTCTTATGTAGAAAAGGGCATGTTTTGTAGGCGTGAAGGAAGTGTGAATAGCTTTAAGTGCGATCATCTTCTTCTTTTCCGTTGGTTGGGAAGTGAAAAGAAGAGAGGTACTGGTGCTGGTGAGGGATATCATTTGAACCTTTCATTTAGTGGACATTATCCCTTTTGCACAATCCTGTCAATTCTTAAAAGCCGAGCCATTCAGCCCTTTAGACTCTTTTCTTCACTGCGAGTAATTTACTTCTAAGTTTTGCTTCTTTTTTTTTTTTTTTTTTCAGTACACTTTATGAATTAAAGATATACGCTTCTGCCTCATGTTTTATTCAATCTAAGAAGTATAAAAAAAAAATTCCAAATTAGGAATGATAGATTTCCTTATTCAGAAAAAAAAAGGTGTGATCCTCAAAAACTTTTTTTTTTTTTGTTAGATCAGAAATTCGTTGAGAGGAAGAATTACCAGATTTAATGACTGAGCTAATGTGATGAGAATTTACTGTATCGGATTGCAAATTTTTGGCATATACCATGAGTCCCTATACATAATCAGTTAGTCACTATAGTTCAAAAAAATCAGTTAGTCACTATAATGGCAGTCAATTTGAAGGTAAGTCCAATTTTCTTCAACAACAAATAAATTTACATTTCATTATGAATAAGCATTTTATAGTAAAAATATAATACTGAATAAATACAGCATTATTATTTCACAAAAAACAGAATATAAAAAAATATTGCAAAAACAAACATAAGGGCCATTTCAATCTAGTGAGGATGTGGATAGACATAGAGGCTCAGTCTTAATTGGGCAGGCCGAATTTAAGAAGCCACGCACCAAAAATATCTCTTGTTAGTTCTTGAATAGTGTGTAGAACTGCATTTCCTCACTTAGGAAGACTTATAAATGGTGAATAAAACAGATGGTTTTGGCCATAGAACAAGCTGTCAACTTGCAAGAAATAGAGATGTATCACTGCCCAATACGCTTACAGTGCTTATTTTGATTTATTTTTCTTGGCAACTATAGAAAAAGTGGAGATGTATCACTACCCAATACACTTGTACTCTTGGTAAGTTTTTTAATATTTGGCTTTTTAGAGCCAAAATAAACAAATAAATAAAAATCACCTCTTTATGATAATTTTAGAAAATTTCTCATTTTATGATATTATTATTATTATTATTATTATTATTTTAATTTTGATATAGTGTATTTTTAAAAGGCAACTTATTGGTGACCTATATATATATCTTATTGTTTTTTTTTTTTCACAAATTACTACATTTAATTGTTATAAAAAAAATTAAAATACTAAATTATTAAATTTTAAGGAGTTCAAACACTAAAATTATTTTTATCTCTTCCAAAATTGTGTGACGCTTAAATTTATTTATAGTTTAGTAATAACTTGAATTTTAGAAAGAAAGAGTTAATGAAGAGAAGACAAAATGAGAAAAAAAAAAAAAACACAAAAGTGGGAATAATAAAAAGAGAAGAGGGTTGCCTGAAGAAGGAACAACATATTTTAATCCAAAATTGCTATTTTAGTCTCTAAAATATTCTATTATGTTCTTTCCTTCTATTCATTGGCCAAATGACTTTCGATTACCATTAAATTTTAATCACAGATTCTTCTTATAGCTCTCTAACACACTGGTAGTCTTTATTTCATCAGGAACAGTGTAAAATTTCACAGATTTGGCTATGAAATTTTAACCATCTTTAACATTGCCAGATAGCCTCCTTCGCTGCCAATCAATCACAGCATTGTCATCTTATTCGTCGCCTTCTCATGAGTCGAAAAACAGCAACCTCGTGTCTGATCTATATTGTTTTAGCTTCTGTTTGAATTTAGAAGGTTGTTGACCTTAACAATAATCAATCTTAATTTTGATCTTAAAAAACTTAATTTTGAGCATTTAATTTGATTATTTAAGTGTGTATAAGTTAGGACTCTATTGGAAGTATTATTATTTTGAGCTGATTGGACCTTTGAGATTTAAAGAGGTTTTTGACATCCTTAGAATTTTATAATGAGAAAGTTATATTCTCCACATTTGAAGTAGACATCTTGAACTTTTTGAATTGGGCTTATTTGTCAAAATCCAAGTTAATTTGGTTATGCAAATTTTGATTCAAAATCCATATATATGTCCGCCATCTCAAATTGCACATCTCTTAGTATTTTGGATATTTTTTTAGTTACAGAAGTTCAATTAAGGTGATTCAAAATGATATGGAAAGATAAGTCAAATATGTACAACTTTCATGAAGAAAGTATGGGCAAATTCAAATTCCTTCAAGAGAAAATCACGGCTTCAACTTGTATATAACTGTCTGATAGCATTATGTATTTTAGATTGCATAACTTTTAGTATTTTGGACATATCCTGAGCTATAGAAGTCCAAATTAGGTTATTAAAAATGATATGGAAAGATAAGTCAAATATATACAACATTCATGAATAGAGTATGGGCAAATTAAAATTTATTCAGGAGAAAATCATGGTTTCAACTTGGGTATAATTGTTTGATAGTATTCTGCATTTCAAATTGCATAGCTTTTAGTATTTTGGACATATCCTGAGCTATAGATGTCCAATTTAGGTGATTCAAAATGATATGGAAATCTAATTCAAATATCTACAGCTTCTCTAAAGAAAGTGTAGGTAAATTCAAATTTCTTAAGTAGTCAATCACGGCTTTAATCCATGAATAGCTGTCTGACAGCATCACTTTCAATGATCTAAAATATAGACATTGGACACATCATTTGCACCTACAAAATCTATATTTTTAAGTATAAATACCTCTAGAGCTGAATGAAATTTAAGAAACTTGTTTATCATTCATTCTTTCTTAAGCATTCATTGAGCTCTCAAATTCTTTTAAATAATTCTTTGTTTTGTATAACTCTTATGAGAGTTGGGTGTATGTTAGAAATAGAATTTATTTTCATCTTAAATCTTGGGTTAGATTAAAAGGGAAGTGAGTTTTATTTCCAAAGGAATTGGTTTAAGTGTTGTCTATTGAAACACTTGAGTTTTGGTTTTTTGAGTAAGCCTTGAAAATTCATGTTGTAAGGTTATAAGAGTGAGCCATAAAACTCTTGTATAATCTCAATCTTGTGAATAAAATTATGGGTGATTGAAAATCCTAAGTTGAAGATAAGTTAGGTGAAGACGTAGGATTGTTGTTGAATCCGAACTCCTTAAATCTTTGTGTTCTTCATTCTTCCTTCTCAAATTTTATTTAATTCTTACAAAGAATTCTTTTAATTTCTCATTTTTATTTGATAGTCCTATTCACCCCCCCTCAAGGACTCTTTTCAATTGGTATCAGAGCTTGAATTCTAGGTACTTCATTGCTAGAATATAAGATCATGGGGAGTGAATCACAAAACATCTTTTTTCTTATTCCATTCTTTGGTGGTAGTGACTATCCACATTGGAAATTCAAATTGGAATTATATCTTTATTGTGATTCCATCAAACTTTGGGACATTGTCTTAAGAGGTTAGGAACCACCTACAACTATCATTGATGGTGTGGTAACTATTCTTGCAAGAAGTCAATGGAGTATTGATTAAAAGGAAGAAAATTAGAAAAATAAAAAGAGAAGAAGGAGGCAAGCTTCAACATTGTATGTCAGCCAAAGAAATGTAGGAGACCTTAGAAAAACACTACGAAGGCAACATTCAAGTAAGAAGTAAGGAGGTTCAACTTCATATGTATGAATATGAACTCTTCAAAATGAAGCCTCATGAAACAAACACAGAGATGAAAAATCATCTCAATGCTTTTCTTACAACCCTTAAGAAACTTGGAAAACATTTCTCAAAGGAAGAGGTAAACAATAAGATTCTAAGAATCCTACTTAAGAAGGATTGGGAATCTCATGTTACTTCAATTGAGGAAGCTCAAAACCTCTCCACTTTATTAACTGATGTGGTCATTGGTAAGCTCTTAACACATGAGCTCACTATCAAACAAAGAGGTGAAGAACAAGAAAAGAAAGAAGAAAAGAAAAAGAGGATTGCTCTAAAAGCTCTTCAAGAAGATAGTGAAGAGGAAAGCATCAAAGATTTTAGTAATGAATATGGTGACATTGCCATGCTCACTAAGAACTTCAAGAAGTTTTTGAGAAAGAAAAACTTCTCAAGAACAAGGGATTTTAACAAGAAGTTTGAAGGAGATGAGAAGAAGAAAACTAAGGAGGTTACTTGCTATAAATGCAAGAAACTGAGACATATTAAAAGTGAGTGTCCTAAACTCAAATTCAAGAACAAAGGAGCAAAAGATAAGAAAAAGACATTCAAAGCTACTTGGGATGATTCTTCCGAATCCGAAGAGAAAGAGGAACAACAAGAGGTGGCCAATCTTTGCTTCATGGCCCTTGAAAATGAAAATAAGGTACCATCTACTTCTTATTCTTCCTTTGATGATTGTGATAATTATTGTGATAATGATAATGATGATGAAAGCTCTATTGTGAGCAAATTACTTGTAAATGCAAAAGTTTATTATCTAAGAATAAACATTATAAGCATGAGTTAGGTAGCTTAAATAGAGAATTAGAAATTTTAAAAATTAATTTTGCTAAACTTGTTGAATTAAATGAAAAACTTGTTAGTGATGTAAAATCTTCTAATTCTTTGGAAGATTAACTTAAGAAAGAAAATGATGAAAATCATAAGCTTTTTAAGGAGGTCTTAGAATTAAAGAATTCCATTGCTAAATTTAAGAGAGGAAAAGAAACTTTAGATAGTCTTCTTGACTCTCAAAAATTTCATGGAGATACCCATGGAATTGGATATAATAATGAAATGTCTTCATCATCTTCATCATATATTAATTTGTAAAAACTTCGTATGATTCCACTCCGTCAACCTTCAAATCAAATGAGACTTAAGCTTTCAAAGCTAAAAGATCTCATATGTTAAATAGTAAGGGAAAGTCTCATAAGATTCATCCTTCATTAACACAAAGAGATAAGGCTCAAACTAGAGCACCTAAATCCAAGCATGCTTATATGTACATTAGACACAAGTATAATAGGCATGCTATACAAAACAGTGCATATAAACATGTTGCACAAAATTATCAAAATTCATATCACCATTGTCAATGCATGTCTCACTTAATGACACAAAACAATAGGAGATACACATAACACCAAAGGCATGTTGCACACACTAGGAAAGCATTTCATCCAAGAAGGAATAAATTTAAAAATATTGTATGTTCTTATTGCATGATCAAAGGGCATTCTAATAATGTGTGCTTCTATAAAATACTGTATATGAATTTACTTCCTACGGATTATCTTAAAACTAACCAATCTAAACCAAAAAAGGTTTGGGTCTAAAAGAACACTTAAATTATACTATTTAGATGTGCTTGAAATCTATAAGAACAAAAAGCAAGTGATATCTCGATAGTGGATGTTCAAGGCACATGATAGGAGATAAAGAGCAATTCAAAAAACTTGATGCTAAAGATGGAGGACACGTTACTTTCGGAGACAATGCAAAAGGAAAAATTATTGGCATTGGAGAAATAGGTAATCCTAAATCCTTATCCATACATCATGTGTTGTTTGTTGATGGTCTTAAACATAATTTTCTTAGTATAAGTTAATTATATAAGATGGGAAATAAGGTAACTTTTTATCCTAAAAATTGTTTTGTTAGTAGTCTTGATGAAAACAAAGTTATTTTTAGTGGTAAAAGAGTAGACAATGTTTATGTCATTGATTTGAATAAAATTGATAACAAAAACATAAAATGCTTAGTGTCTATCTCCCATGACACATAGACATGGCATATAAGATTAGGACATGCAAATTTTGAGCTTTTGAATGATCTTTGTAAACATGAACTTATAATTGGTTTGCCTAAGCTTGAATTCATTAAAGATAAACCTTGTAATGCTTGTTAAAAAGGAAAACAATCCAAGTTCTCATTTAAGCTAAAAAATATAGTGTCCACCTCTAGGCCACTTGAACTTATACATATGGATTTATTTGTAGCAATTAGAGTTGCTAGTCTTGGTGGAATGCACTATAGATATGTATTGGTTGATGATTACTCTAAATTTACATGGGTATGTTTCCTTGCTCATAAGAATGATACATTTAAAGCTTTTGAAAAGTTTACGAAAAGAGTTAAAAAAGAAAAAGGCTTTTATATTTCTTCTATTAGAAGTGATCATGGAACCAAATTTGAAAATTAATTTTTCAAAAACTATTATAATGAAAATGACATTTCTCATACATTTTCATCTCCTAGAACTCCTCAACAAAATGAGGTAGTTGAAAGGAAAAATAGAACTTTTATGGAAATGGCTAGAATAATACTTCATGAGTATAATTTGCCTCTATACCTTTGGGTGGAAACCGTTAACACATCTTGTTATATTTCAAACTGAATTTTCAAAAGACCAATTTTAAATAAAACATCTTATGAGCTATGGAACAATAGAAAACCTAAAATCTCATATCTAATAGTATTTGGATGCAAGTGCTTATATTAAACACCAAGGACAATCTTGGGAAATTTGATTCTAAAGTCGATGAAGGAATTTTCCTAGGCTATTATATTTCTAGTAAAGTATATAAGGTCTGTAATAAGAGAACTTTAGTAGTTGAAGAGTCAATGCATGTGGTTTTTGATGAATCAAACTCACTTGATCCTAGAAAGGATGTTTGTAGTGCTGATGATCTTGTAGGTGAAAATGAGATTGTGGAAACACAAGAAGAAAATGCTAGTAAGCCTTTGGAACTTAAAGATCCAAGAAAAAAGGAAAATAAGGAGACATCTTAACTTACCTTGAAGGATGAACTTCTAAAGGATTGACAATTCAAGAAAGCTCATCCTTAAGACCTCATTATAAGTGACACTATAAAAGGAGTAACTATTAGATCTCAATTAAAGTCTATTATTAATTTAGCCTTCATTTCTTAAATTGAACCCCAAAATATTGATGATGCTTTGTGTGATGAATTTTAGGTCCTTGCCATACAAGAAGAGTTAAATCAATTTGAGAGAAACAAGGTTTGGACCTTGGTTCCTAGACCTAAACATCATCCTATTATAGCACCAAATAGGTGTTTAGAAATAAGATAAATGAACAAGGTGTCATAATTAGGAATAAAGCCAAACTAGTAGCTAAAGGTTATAATCAAGAGGAAGACATTGATTATGATGAAACTTTTGCCTGCGTTGTAAAGTTAGAAGCTATTAGGATGCTACTTGCATTTACATCATACATGGATTTTAAAATTTATCAAATGGATGTTAAAAATGCATTTTTAAATGGTTTTATTGAAGAGGAGGTATATGTTGAACAACCTCCAGGTTTTGAAATTTTTGACTCTCTAAATCATGTGTTTAAACTTTCAAAAGTATTATATGGATTAAAACAAGCTCCAAGAGCTTGGTATGAAAGATTGAGTAACTTTTTACTAAAGAAAGGTTTCTCTAAAGGAAAGGTTGACACAACTCTTTTTATAAAGAAATCCAAATATGGTTTATTAATTGTTCAAATATATGTTGATGACATTATATTCAGTGCTACTACCTATTTCTTGTGTGAGGAATTCTCCAATTTAATGCAAGGAGAATTTGAAATGAGTATGATGGGTGAACTCAAATTCTTTCTTGGACTACAAATCAAGTAATGCAAAAATGAGATTTTCATCAAGCAAACCAAGTATGCAAGAGATGTTCTTAAGAAGTTTGACATGGATGGAGCTAAGATAAGTAAAACTCCAATGAGCACTATAACTAAACTTAACAAAAATGAGAATGGCAAACCGATTGATGAAAAGCGATTTAGATGTATGATTGGATCTCTTCTTTATTTAACTGCTAGTAGACCTGATATTATGTTTGCTACTTGCTTGTGTGTTAGATTTCAATCAAGTCCTAAAGAGTCTCATTTGAATGCTATTAAAAGAATTTTCAAATATCTTTGTGGTACAATGCATTTAGGACTTTAGCATCCTAAGAGTTCATCCATTGACTTGATTAGTTATTCTGATGCAGACTTTGCTAATAGTTTACTAGATAGAAAAAGCACTTTTGGAACTTGTCAAGTTTTAGGACAATGTTTTATTTCTTGGTTTAGCAAGAAATAAGTTTCAGTTGCCTTGCCTACTACTGAAGCTGAATATACTGCAGTAAGTCTTTATTGTTCATAAGTTTTATGGCAAAAACAACAGTTGTTAGACTATGGTGTAATACTTAATCATATTCCAATCAAATGTGATAATACAAGTGCTATCAACCTCAGCAAAAATCCCATTAAGCATTCTAGAACTAAGCATATAGACATTGGACATCATTTTTTGCATGATCATATTAAAATTGGTGATATCTCACTTGAATTTGTTGATACAAATAATCAACTTGCAGATATCTTCACCAAACCTTTAAATGAAGAGAGATTAAACTTCATTAAGCATGAACTTGGCATGATTGATGGTTCTAGTTTATCTTGATTTATGTTTAATTGATGGTTGAACTATTTTTATGTGAAATCATGTTGTGCTTATTAATTACTTTGATTGATAAATATTTTGATTTTGATCTCAAATTTTTTTTGTCAGCTTATATTTGGTTTATCTTTTTAAATTTCCTTTTGTATTTTATCAAAGGAGAAGAAATAATTTGAGTTTGCATGCGTACCTAGTTAATTTTCTTTTTAACATGTGTACTTAGTTTGTATCTTGTCAAAGGAGAAGAAATAATTTGAGTTTGCATGCGTACCTAGTTAATTTTCTTTTTAACATGTGTACTTAAAAAATTGTGCTTATCTTAGTGACATATTATATTTTTATTTGATATAGGGGAAGAAATTTTGTTTAAATTTTTGCATGCATATTAACATTATTTTTGTCATACATCATATGTTACAAAAGTCTTATTTTGCTTACTTTATGTATGACATAGATTTCATAAAGATTTTGAGTATCTTTGTTTTTTATTTTCCCTTAATATCTCTCTCTTTTCTTTTTTACTTTTGACAAAAGGGGAGAAATATATTTGAGTTTGTTATTCATTATTATCCATGTGTATAATATTTTATTATTGTGTTTATACATGCATAATTCATGTATAATTTCTTCTTAGAAATGGTTTTGATCTTTGATAAGGCATGAATATTTTTACAAAGATTTGGTGTATCTTTGTTTTGTTCCTATAGGAAGTGATGCATTTTAGTAGGACTATATGCATATATGTTTGAAATTATTTCCTTACATTGCCTAACATTTATTTAAATGATCATGATATCATATTTTATATTTTTAATACATTTGTTATAAGAATGCCATGTTTTTATCCCTCCTGCTATATTTTATGTTGTTTATATTTTTTTTTCAAGGGGAATAATCTATAAATTTATATTTATTATCATGTCCATATTCGTAGGGGGAGAAATAAAAAAATATATTTTGTTATATTTGGTATCATCATTATCACAAATATTATCACATACTTTACTTTGTATTATTTTTTAATCAAACTCAAAATAAGTTTGTCAAAATCAAAAAGGGGAAGATTATTGACTTTAGCAATAATCAATCTTAATTTTAATCTTAAAAAATTTAATTTTGAGCATTTAATTTGTTTATTTAAGTGTGTATAAGTTAGGACTCTATTGGAAGTATAATTATCTTGGGCTGATTGGACCTTTGAGATTCAAGGAGGCTTTTGACATCCTTAGAGCTTTATAGTAAGAAAGTTATCTTCTTCATATTTGAAGCAGAAATCTTGAGCTTACTGAATTAGGATTATTTTTCAAAATCCAAGTTCATTTAGTTATGCATATTTTGAGTCGAAATCCATGTATATGTCAGCCATCTTAGACTGCACATCTCTTAATATTTTGGACATATCTTGAGTTACAGAAGTTCAATTAAGGTAATTCAAAATTATATGGAAAGATAATTCAAATATATAAAATTTTTACGAATAAAGTATGGGAAAATTAAAATTTATTTAGAAGAAAATAACGGCTTCAACTTGTGTATATCTTTCTGACAGTATTCTGCATTTTAGATTGCATAGCTCTTAGTATTTTGGACATATCCTGAGCTATAGAAGTCCAAATTATGTGATTAAAAATGATATGGAAAGATAAGCCAAATATCTACAACATTCATGAATAAAGTATAGGAAAATTCAAATTTATTCAGGAGAAAATCATGGTTTCAACTTGGTATAGCTGTCTAATAGTATTCTGCATTTCAAATTGCACATCTCTTAGTATTTTGGACATATCCTGAGATATAGAAGTCCAATTTAGGTGATTCAAAATGATATGGAAATATAATTCAAATATCTACAACTTTTATGAAGAAAGTGTAGAAAAATTCAAACTTCTTTAGTAGCCAATCATGGTTTCAATCCATGAATAGTTGTCTAACAACATCACTTTTAATGATCCAAAATATAGATGTTGGACACATCATTTGAACCTCCAAAAACTATATTTTTAAGTATAAATACCTCTAGAGCTGAATGAAATTTAAGAAACTTGTTTATCATTCATTCTTTCTTAAGCATTCATTGAGCTCTCAAATTCTTTTAGATAATTCTTTGTTTGTATAACTCTTGTGAGAGTTGGGTGTGTATTAGAAATAGAATTTCTCTTCATCTTAAATCTTGAGTTAGATTAAAAGGTAAATGAGATTTATTTCCAAAGGAATTGGTTTAAGTGTTGTCTATTGAAACACTTGGGTTTTGGTTTTTTGAGTGGGCCTTGAAAACTCATATTGTAAGGTTATAAGAGTGAGCCATAAAAATCTTGTACAATCTTAATCTTGTGAATAAGATTGTGGGTGATTAAAAATTCTAACTTGGGGATAAGTTAGGTGGAGACGTATGATTATTGTTGAATCCGAACTCCTTAAATCTTTGTGTTCTTCATTCTTCCTTCTCAACTTCTATTTAATTCTTGCAAAGAATTCTTTTAATTTCTCATTTTTATTTGATAGTCCTATTCACCCCCCCTCTAGGACTCTTTTCAAAGGTAATTTTGTTTTTCTTTTTTAGTATATTATCTCTTAATTTGATAATGATTTGGTGAATTTGAAGGTATATTTGGTTTTTACTTCTTGTTAGGAATGTGTTGGTGTAATTGGTTTATTTAGATGATATAATTCCGATGAGAATTCTAACAGGTCCAGCCTATAGATGCGGTGAAACAGTGACTAAATTAGAAAATTGTGATTTTATTTTTAATAAATAGTATTGATGTGGTGATAAATTTTCGTAACTAGAGAGAAGTCAAATTCCCTATGGATTATGAGATATAAGTTTTGGAATGATTTCTGTGAAAATTATTTTAATTCCATATAAATTAATTTAGCTCACCAAAATTATTTGTATCAGCCTCAAAATGCTTATTTAGGACATTCGCGAGTCTAATTTGATTAATTTTTTGTTTTAGTAATTTTCTTGAATTTTTATTATATTATTAGGAAATTATTTGTTGATTATTTATTAAATAAATCTCTTTTATGTAAAGTTCTAGAGTGGGAGCATTATGTGTATGCGTGTGTGTTTGGGTGTATGTATATATATACATATATTGGATTTATTTTGTAATGATAGTATAGTTATTAGTGCGAATATATATATATATATATATATATATATATATATATATATATATATATATATATATATATATATATATATATATATATATATATATATATATATATATATATATAATGATAGTATAGTTATTAGTGTGAATATTAATAATATACATGATTTATGTTTGCCACTTTCTACCACACTAATCTTATTATTCTCTAACTATTTTATATAGGTTCCACTAATATTAATTTTGTGTGCTTCTTGTTGAAATAAACAATCATAAGAACCCAAGTAAGGAAAGCTAACGTCCAAGTAAGGAAAGCCAACTAACCACATTTTGCTCTCAATTCAGCTCCTAATTTTTGCTTTGGATTTCCTAGATTTATGCACATTGATTATATCCAAAAATAGATATATGTATAGTTTATGTAAATGCATAAGTTGTAAATGTATAAGTTGTAAATGTTGTATATATTGAATAGAAGGAATAGTCTATTCCTTATCTTTCAATTGTTGTTATGGTATTAGAGTAACAATCCTAAAGAACCAACAAGAAAAAAAAATAGTAGAATCAACTGACCTGATAACATCTAGTGAAAAGCCCACTTCCATCCTAGATGAATTGACAAACAAGATGAAATAAGCATCGATATAGACCCAGACTTCGACTACAAGTTGTGATGCCTATAATACTTTGATTAATATCAGACTAGATAAAACCAACTATGCTATATGTTCTCAAGTGATGGAAATATATATACCAGGCAAGGGCAAGTTTAGATATATCACTAGAGATATCCCACAACCTAAGTCGCCAGATCCTACCTTCCAAAAATAGAGAATAGAGAACATTATTGTTAAGGGATGGTTGATAAATTCTATATATCCATCCCTCATTAGGAATTTCATTTGATATCCCATAATTAAACAATTTTGAGATTCTATTGCTATCACCTTCTTTGATGGGTTAAACACCTCATAAGTGTATGAATTGAAGAAATGAGTAGCTTGAATGAAGTAAGTTGGGGGCTCTATTGAATCCTACTACATAAATCTTTAAGGACTATGGTAGGAGATTAAATTTTATAGACTAAATCCCATAAATCGCACTAAAGATATCTAGATCCACAATGCAAATCTATAGGAAGATAGAGTCTATATCTCCCTCGACGATTTAAATGATTGACTGTACAAGTTTCAGAGTGATGTGCTATAATTATGGCCATTCCCCACAATCAAATAAGCCTATGGCCATATTATAAGGGAAGACATTCAATAAGATGTCATGTTGGGTAACACTAAGAATATAACCGGTATTATAATACTCTTTAAGGGGCATAAAGCTTAGCTTGGTCTGTAGGTGTCCAAACTCAGCCAATCACTCTTGAATAGTGGAAAGAGGAAGGGAAAGGACAGTTTGAGCAATGAGGATGTTCTAACTATAGGAATAAACATACTCGAGAAACGTGCTTTAAATTGTATGGGTAACCTAAGTGGTGGAAAGAGCAAAAATTAAAGAAAAAATGTGAAGTTGATACAAGTGGAGCTACTGGCCGAGTGATGTTCATTAACTCAGAACCCTATACACCAAAACTGAGCAAAGAATTCACCAAGTCTTTTAGTGTTATAAATTACAATGGTTGTGGCTTACTTTGCTCTAGACAAAAAAGTTCAAATAAGTAGAATATTAACTTGGGAGCAACTAGTTATATTATGTTTGATTCAAAGGACTTTGTAGAATTCAATCAACTAAAATGAACATGTATTGCCAATGTTAATGGCATAACATACCCAGTTACAAGGGCTAAAAAATTAGTATTATCTCTGTAACTATCTTTGCTTAACACATTATTAGTCTCCTCTTTCTCTAATAAATTATTATCAGTAGGGCAAGCTACTGAGGAATTAAATTATTGTGCACTAACATACCCCAATTTTTATTTATTTTAGGAATTCTCATTAAGGAGAGTATTGGTTATGGTATTGAGAAGGGGGGGGGGAGATGTACTACATGGATGACTTTAGCCTAGGCAAAGTCCATACTATATAATAACTAAGTACAAAGGATCAACGGATTTGGATGTGCTATCGACAACTAGGAAACTTATCATTTGGCTGTATGAGACACATTTTTCTGAGTATGTTCTCAAAAACTAGTGAGTCCAAGTTTAGTTATTTGACTTATAGTCATACTAAAAGTCATCATGTATTATCATTGCACGACTTGGCTCTATTTGTAAAATAATTCAAGTGATAATATCTTTGCTTTAATTCACTTTAATGTATGAGGATTGACTCCTAACGTTATTAACTCTGATGTAAAATAATTTGTGACCTTCATTAATAATTATACATGCACGACTTGGCTCTATTTGATGAAGCATAAGCATGAAATGTTGAGTATCTTTAAATCCTTTTATATTATGTAAAAACCCAATTTGCTGCTCAAATTCAAATCCTTCGGTTAGGCAATAAAGATGAATATATAAATCAAGAGTTCCAATAGTACTTCTAGACCCATGGGATGCACCATGAAACTTCTTTTCCTCAAACAACATAACAAAATGGTGTTGCTGAGCGTAAGAATTGACACATTTTATAGATAACCCAAACTCTCCTTATTAAAGCTTATGCACCTCGGAGATGCTGGATGGATGTTGTCTGTATTGCAGTATACTTACTAAATTGGATGCCATCTTTGGTCCTAGACTTTGAAACTCTATTACAAATCATTGGTTGCCATGTACACTTGCCTTCCATTCTTATATTGTTACCTCAGGTGTTTGGATTAATTATTTATATGCATCTTTACAAGAATCAATGATAAAAACTTGATCAATGTAGTACTGTATGTCTTCTTAGGTTATAAAACCCAAAAGAAAGGTTATTAGTGCTATAATCCGAATACTCAGTGATTATATACCTCTATGGATGTAACTTTCCTAGATTTAGATATGTTCTTTCAAGTTGCTCATTCTGATTTTTAGGGGGAGTCCATACATACATAGCAAAATTGGATAGTTGAGAATTGGATAAACTAGGGATGTAAGGAAATAAATAGTAATACCAAGATACTAGGGAACTCAAACGAAAAAT
The DNA here is from genome assembly GCA_947683625.1 of Mallotus nudiflorus. Lineage (NCBI taxonomy): Eukaryota > Viridiplantae > Streptophyta > Magnoliopsida > Malpighiales > Euphorbiaceae > Mallotus > Mallotus nudiflorus. Next base: position 478,463 of record CANTUR010000213.1, on the reverse strand, counting down.
ATAAAAATAAGACTTTCGAGCATCATAATGTAACCTTTGAGCATTACTCCAACTATACTGAGTATAAAGACCACTTCGAGTATAAAAGGAACCGGGGCCATCATATGAAAATATATAGAACTTAGACAAAGAAAGTACTAAACTAGATGAAGAGAACTCGAAAGCTAATGAAGATCATGAAAATAAAACAACTACCCCCATATAGTACAAGGCGATCCATTTCCTAAGAACATTCGTGATGTACGAATCTTAAGTCCTTCAAATAATTCTAAATCACCTTTCATATATAACCGAGGAAAGCCACAAACTCAATACTCACCTGATTATAAATGGAAGTTTGAAAAGTATTTAATTGTAAATCATTTATCCACTCAATAACTCTCAAAACCCTTAAAGGCATTTATGCATAAGTTGTCTACCAAGCATATTCCTAATATTGTGCAAGAAGCTTTAAATAACCCTAGATGAACCTAAGCAATAATGGAAGAAATGACTGCCTTTCAAAAGAATGAGACTTGGACCTTTATTTCGCTGCCAAAGGGAAACAAAATAGTTATATGCAAATGGGTTTTCTTAATAAAATATAAGGTATATAGATCAATTGAAAGATATAAGGTAAGACTGGTAGTAAAGGGTATACTCAGATGCATAGAATCGACTATTAAGAGACATTTTCTCCAATTGTAAAGCTAAAAATAATATGAGTTCTTTATCATTTGTAGTAAACCCAGGTTGGCCTTTACATCAATTTGATGTTAATAATGCATTTCTACATATTGATCTTGAGGAAGAGGTATACATAGAAATTTAATTGGGTTTTGTTAATCCATAATAAATTGAAGGAGTGTGTAAATTACAAAAGACTCTATATAGTCTGAAGTAGTCACCTCGAGCATGGTTTGCTCAGTTTAGCTTAACAATGAAAAAGCATGAGTACAATGTAGAGCAACTTTGATCACACTTTATTTGTGAAACACTAAGATGGGAAAATCATAGCCCTAATTATATATATTGATGATATGATTATCATAGAAGATGACGAGGATGAGATTTTAAAATTAAAACATACTTAGCAAAAGATTTTGAGATGAAGAACCTTAGAGGACATAAGTACTTCTTAGATATTGAGGTAGCTCGTATAAAATAAGCCATATTTTTATCCCAAAGAAAATATGTACTTGATTTACTAGCAGAAACGAGGATGCTTGATTGCAAGCCAGTAGATACTCATGTAATTTAGATCATGGACTAGGCATCTATGGGAATCAAGTTCCAATGGACCGAGAAAGGTATCAATGATAGGTAAGGAAGCTAATATACTTATCCCATACCAAACTAGACATTGCATATACGGTGTGTCTCATATGTTAATTCATGCATAACCTAAGTGATGATCACATAAAGACAGTTTTTCGAATTATGCCATACTTAAAGTCATCCTCGATAAAGGCCTCATGTTCAGGAGGCATAACCACTTAAATATTCATGGATATACTGATGCCGAATGGACAGAAAGTTACTTAGACAGGAAATCTACATTTAAGTACTTTACCTTTGTGGGAGGTATAATTTAGTAAAATGGAGAAGCAAAAAGTAAAAGCTCGTAGCTCTATCAAGTGCAGAAGCCGAGTTCAGAGGCAAATTTAAAGGACTATATGAACTTCTTTAGTTAAGAAAGTTGCTAAGTAAGAGTGGGTATCCTTCCTAGAATGAAATGAACTTGTACTGTGATAATAAGGCAGCTACAAAAATTGCTTGGAATCCCATCCAACATGATCGAACAAAACATGTGGAGGTAAAAAGACACTTCATTAAAGAAAAACTTGAAGCAAAGATACCAAGATAATCTAACTCCCATTTATGAAGTTCGAAGATTAGTTAACTGATATGTTAATAAAAGCTGTCTCAAACCAAACATTTTTTTATTCATTGAACAAGTTGGACATTAAAGATATCTATGTACCAACTTGAGGGGGAGTGTAAAAATAACTATTCACAAGAATCCAATTAAGGAAAGTTAATCGACCACATTCTGCTCCTGATTCAGCTTCTGATTTTAGCTCTGGATTTCCTAGATTTATGCACATTGATTGTATCCAAGAATAGATATATGTATAGGTTTGTATGAGTTGTAAATGTTCTATATATTGAATAAAAGGAATAGTTTGTTCCTTATTTTCCAATTATTGTCGCTTGTACTCTAGACACTATAGTTGTAGGTGAAATATTGTTGGATAGCATTTGGGCATAAATATTTATATACTATTATATAATGATATTTAGTTGATGTTGCTTATTATGTTAATATGAAGTAGTGATTAAAAATACATTTTGCGAATGTATTTTTGTACTTTGCAGGTTTTGGATTCAATTTGGTACAAGAAAAATTCTGTTGGATTTTCATAAAAATTTTAAGTGTTTTATAATTAATGTGATAAATTCTTTAAAGTTTACTGCGAGTTTCAAAGGTATCAATTTTCCTTATTTTCTAGTGTTGTTCATGTATTGTTTGGGTTCAAAAACATACAAAATTTGATTACTTTTATAATTGCTAATATTTAGGTAACAAAAATGTAACAATAAACTAAAATTTAAATTTTATATTAACAATAGTAATAATTTTTCATTATAAAATATTTATATTATAATATATTTATCTTATAGTAATTTATCATTATAAATTATTATTAATATTAGAGAAAATTACAATCACCTCATGAGATAAGTTGTAATTCACTAGTTCATTCTTATATTTTCAAAAATCAACTAAATGACCCCTTCCATTTTATTTTATTAACTATTTTCCTTTCTACTGATTAAATACGTCTTTAGGTTTACAATAAAAATTTCAAACCTAAGGGATATTTAATTAGTAGAAGGAAAAATAGTTAATAAAATCAAACGTGAGGAGATTATTAGTTGACTTTGAAAATATAAGGATGAATTAGTGAGTTTAACTAAATTTTAAAGTGGAAATTATAATTTTTCCTTATAATAATAATAATAATTATTATTATTATAAACCAACAGAGGTCCTGGATGCGACATGCAGGATTAGGATCATGATCGAGCCAATGAAGGACAAATTTCATACAGAAATCAAGGACAACGATATTGCCATGGCAATCGATGAAGACAATGAGGAGATACAAGGTGGGAGATTCGATGGATAGAAGGTCGCGAGTGAGAGGAAGAGGCATCTATTGTAGAAAAGTGACTTCGGCGTTGAGAGAAGAGACGTCAATTTTAATAATTAAAAAATTCAATAATATATTGTATCAATAAATTTATTATAATATGCATTTTTATTTATAGACTATAAATAAATTTCAGCGCCACGTATAATGTTAATAAATAAAATTTTAAAATTATTAAAATTAATGGTGAATAACTAAATTGATATATTAATATAATATATTATTAAATTATTACAAACTAAAATTTTTTAATTGAGAATTTTATTTTTGTTAAAGTAGACACTAATTTGCTAACTATTTGAACCATTAAGGAAGTATTTGTAAATGTTTAGAGGGTCTTTTGTTCATCTAACAAAAAATGAGTTAAATATAATATTTAGGGATCAATTTGGGCTTTATCACAAAAGTTCAGTGTTAAATTGATCTAAAAAGGTGTGAAGAGGCCAATTTGACATTGAGTTAAAATTTAGAGTTCAAATTGATCTGTATTTTTAAAATAAAATTCATTGCTATGATAAAAAAAATTCACGTACCTTCACTTTTATTTTTTTTTTCTTGTAATAAATTAATACTCTTGTAAAATAAACAAAAAAATTAATTAGTATATTAAAATAAAAATTTTAAAAATAAATATAATAAAATTATTATGACAATAAACCATGAATATAGTAAACATACTTTAAAAACAAAACTAAAGACAAAACTAAATTTGGAACTCTAATGTAACAACTTAAAAAAAAGAGAAACAATCCAGAAAAGAAGGAAGAAGGAGAACAATGAAATTTTGGTTGACTGTAAATAAGTTGGTAAATATATAAATAAATAAATGTATATAGTCATTAAGCTAAAAATTTAACAAGTGTCTATTTCATATTTAAGTATTCATTCTAAAAATTAATTTGTCAAATAATTAAAAATCCTAATTTTTATTATTAATAAAATATTTACGATAGTTTTCTAGTATTATTTTTTAACTAAAACACTAATATATATATTCTAATACTACTCAAATTCTACAAGTATTTATATAATACTTATTTTTTTTATCTCAAATTGTTCAATTATTTTTCCTAAATCATGAGAAATTCTATTTTTAATTTTTTTACTAAAATATTATTATACATACTCCAATAATAATTAATAATTAATAGTTCTCAACACAAACCCTACTTTATTTAAAAATAATGAAAATAAATATTAAAGAAAATAAATTTAATGTAATATATTTTATTTTTAATCTATTTAGTTACCTTTTTCTCTTTATGAAAATTCTTATTTTAAAATATATATGTTTTATTCTATATAAAAAACTTTAATAATACTCCATCTAAAACACTATTCTTCTTCTATCAGAAATTCTATTTTTAACTAAAACATTAATATACATATTCCAATACTACTCAAATTTTAAAATTATTTATATAATATATATTTTTTTTTATCTCAAATTACTCAATCATTTTTCCTAAACCATTAAAAATTCTATTTTTTTTACTAAAACATTATTATACATACTCAATAATAATTTAATAGTTCTCAACACAAATCCTATTACATTTAAAAATAATGGAAATAAATATTAAAGACAATAAATGTAATGGAATATATTTTATTTTTAATCTATTTAGTTACCTTTTTCTCTTTATAAAAATTCTTATTTTAAAATATATATATTTTATTCTATATAAAAAACTTTAATAATACTACATCTAAAACACTACTCTTCTTTTATCAGAAATTATGTCTTTTAGTTTAATTAATTAAAACATTCACCTTTTATTCAATTAAAAAATATTTTTATTTTTATTTTTATTTAGTATAAATAAAAATTGTAATTTATCAATTATATTCTATTTTTATTTTATTTTATGTATTCAATTATTATTATTACTATACATATTAAAAAATTAATTATATTCTATTATTATTTTATTTTAATACAAAATTAAAATAAAATTATGACCAAATATGTCATTTGACCCCTGAACTTGAACTCATTAACCTATTTCACCTCCAAACTTTTATTTTTTCTATTTCATATCTAAACTTCTATTTTCAACCCATATCAACTATGGCCAACAAGCACCAGACGCGTTTTTGGAACGCTAGCTGATGTGGACTAATTGTCTGACACATATTAACCACATCAGCAAAAAAGTTTTTAACTAACCAACCCCCTATGAACACTAAAATTAGGTCAAAATGAAATCCCTAAATTGACATTAAAAAAACCTTAACAATTGAAATTGAATATTTCAGAAAAGGGAAGAAGAATCTTTGAGTGGGATTGCTGCCATTTATGCTTATAATTCTCCATAAAATTAATGACTACACTCGACATTGCTAAAAGAATTCTTAATGCTTAAATAACATCAAAATTAACCTTGAATTTTTTTTTTTAAAATAATATGCAGTTCTTCTTGGCCATTTTATCAAACAAGTGGTGAGCAGAATTTAGTTAAATTGTTTCAATCCCTTCCTTTACCTTGTTACATTCCTCACAGCTTGGTTGCTATAGCCAACAATCACAAAAATTGAATACAATAAAAAAATGAAAGTTATTTATTCCAAATGAGATAAAAAGAGAGAGACATTGACACCATAGGAGCAGGATGAGGCTCCAACCACAAGTAGACTCATCAGCTTAAAGTTCTTGGTCAAAGGTTCATTGGTCCCAATGCCATTACTCCCTCCATTAGGACGACCAGAAACAGCCTGATCAAGAACCTTAAAAACACACTCAGGTATATTCTTAATATGTTTAGCTTTAATTGAAAATTTCACAAACAGTTTCACCTCTTCTATTTGATCGAGTTCTTGAAAATCACCTTTTCCAACATCATTCACATCGTATAATCCAGAAATCATTACCAACGACCAAGTATTAATCATGGAGTTCGATAGACCTGCAAGGCCATGGACACAACCCTGACCAGACACTGTCAGGATTAATCCGGGTTCGCCCGTGAGGTAACATAGACGGAGGCAAACTCTGAGAGATATGGTGCGGCTTGCGAGGGAGGTGACTGGGATTCCGACCACACCAAACATGTGGGTCACACCGTATTGGGCAAGGGATTTTTGAGATATTAATCGTTGAGTGTTGAAGTGAGCTTAACGAGGAAGAGCTCTTATTCACATTATGAATTTGTAACTGGTGCATTTAGCGGTGATGAGGATGATGATGACGATGGTGGTTTTCTACTTCTTGAGGCAGCGAGGATAAAGAATGGGAGATTAAAGACTGTAGCAGAGAAGAAACTCTTCTTTTAGTTTTTTTCTTTAACTCTGATTCTTCTTTTAGTTAAGTAAAAAGTAAAAAAAAAAATTGTCAGCTTTTTTGCCACATCAGCTTTTTTTGCTTTCTGATGCACTTCACCGAGACTTCAACTACGCGCATTGACATGGTGTCAAGCCATAGGTTAAATAAGAATAAATATTGGTACTGCATGGGGTGATATAGGTTAAAAATATAAGTTGAGGTATGAAATAGGAAAAATAAAAGTTTTAAGGGTAAAATAATGTATTTGATCAAAAAATTATTATAATAACTTTCTAAACTTTCACTTTTATATTACTAATTTTTAATTTTTAATTTATTAAAATTATTTAATAATTATATCAAAATATATATAAAATTTAAATTTTGCACAAAGCACGAATTGATCACTAATTTTCTTATTATTTTAGGATAAGAATAGATATAACACTCCTAAATATTTGATTATTAACGCTGTTAAAAGACCTGTCACTCCACTGTGTGTGTGTCCACCAATTTGAATGGCGGCAAATCTTGAACATTACATGAGATTTCCTGATATTCCGACATGTGGCTTTTAACAATATGAAATGTGGTGCTCTATATTTACCACTTGCTTTTGTCACCTTTCACTTTTTACCCTTCTTTATAATATCTCTTCACACTTTTTTTTTAATTATTATTTTTATTTACTTTAATTTTTTTGTGGGTTAAATATTTTAATGTTGATCTAATTTTACATTTATTTCATTTTAGGTATTCAACTTCAATTTGTTTTTTTTTTTATAATTAAATTTTAATTTAAGTATTATCGACATATTATTTAGTATCATGTTGCTGATATTGCACTTAAACTTAGAATGTTTAAAGAATATTCATCACATCAACATATATATTAGAAGTCAACTTAAATTGATGATTTAAATGAAACTAATTGAAATTTAATATCCAAAATGAAATAAATATAAAGTTTGATGACCATCAATATATTTTACTTATTAATTAACTATGTCAAAAAATTTATTTTATCTATATTAAAAAATTATATTTAATTCATTAATTAACCATGTCAAAATGAAAACAGTGAATTTACTAACTAAAGTAATATTATATTAAATGTCAATAAGAGCTAACTACTTTCTATCAATATAGTTTAAAATATAGTTATTTTTCTATCACCTTTAATTAGTATCAGATATATAATTTAAACATACATATAAACTGTATAAACATACGCATAAACTATATAAACATAAGCTATATAATTTATTAAATCAAAAGCTGATTTATAAAAAATTTGAATATTTATTTATTGAAAAAGTGCCTATTGATTGAGTTAAAAAAAAAAAAAAGTTGATATATCAAATTGTATAAGTATAATGTTATTATCAAAATATAGGTTAATAATGCGTTATAAGGATGACCTTCTAGTTTATAATGTTGCACATATAATAATAATAATTATTATTATTATTCTTAAAATTATAAAAATTAAAATAATAATAAATTTTATGATATTATTAAATTATTAATATTAATATTATATTAATAAATGAGATTAAATTATAATATAATAAATATATAATATAACACTAAATATAATTAGGAGATTAACAAATTATTAATTATTTATTAGTATTAAATATGTTGATAGTCACCAATCTATACACTTATTTCATTTTGGATACTAAATTTTAATTACTTTTATTTCAGTTATTAATATGAGGTGTTGAATTGCATTCTGATGTATTCTTTGAATATTTCAAATCCGGTTGCTACATTAGTAAAATGTCATTAGGTGATTTATCGATGATACTTAAATTAAAATATAGTTACTAAAAAAAATGAATTGACATTTATTATCCAAAATAAAATAAGTATAACGTTGAGTGCCTATCAAAATATTTAACCCATTTCTTTGCTCTTTCATCTTGTTCTCTTTAATATCTTTTTTTCTATTTCTTCATAATCTCTTTTATCTACAATTTTTTTTTGTCACTTTCCTTTCACCATCTTCTCTTCTTATCCTCAATATTTATTTACATTTTCTCTTCATTAACCTCTACTTTTATGTACGCCACCGTATATTCTCATTTACTTCAATTGTTTCAATTTCTACCCTCTTAAGACAATTGAAAATAGAGGTGAAGAGAATAAGATAACGAACTTTTACAAGAGACAAAAAAAAGAAAAAAATAAAGAGAAAAAAAACATTGCAATTATACTTGGATAAAATTTAGGCAATTTCTCATTTTCTTTATTTGATTATAAATTGGTTTTAAATTATACTTCATATGTTTTTTTAATTGACGTTTAAAAATTATACATATAGATTAAAAAATATAATTAATATATATATAAAATACTATACTATTCTTATATTAATTCTCTTAATTAATTATTAATTTTATATATTTCTAAAAGTAATATACGTATAAATAAGGATATGATAGAAAAAATAATAATTAAAATATATTAATAATTGAAAACGTCAAATAAATAGAAATAAAAAATTCAATCTAAAATAACAATTAAAAAGTAACAATTCATTTATTTTTATTTCTCACCGTAAATAAAAATGGGGGTACACATGAGAGCACAAGGGAGAAGTGGTAGGTGAAATATAAATTGGTCTTGAATTATACATGAGCTACGTTACAAAAGTCTACACACACAGACAAACAAACATAGAGTTATGAGCCTCGACATGTGGTTCCTATATCAATGAAGACACCCATTCTTTAAACAAACATTCGCATGATTAAAAGATTTCAACGTTGGTTTGGTTAAAAAAAAAAACTAATAGTTCACAATGACATGGAAAAATAATAACATTTTCATTTTGAGCGATAGATGTAGAGATGTAAGACATTTTGATGTGAATCCAAACTCTAAGTTTAAGGTCCAACAAGTTTCAAGTTACCAATCCATTAATCGCAACAGCTCTGTTATAATCGCAGCAGCTCCTTCTTTAGCACTAAAAGTTTTGACTTGTTGATTAGGTTGGTTACACTTGAAGTACATGCAAGGAATAACAACACAGCACATCGTGAAATGAGTTTTTGACCTTTCAATTGCCAATAACTTAGTAAAAATCATCTTGGAGTATTAATAATGACGGAGTTACATCTTAAACATAATATAGTTGTTAGAGGTATAATTAACACCATTAGAGTGTAAATGCAGGTTAGTAGCTATAATTACCAGATGTAATAATATGTTTTAATGTTTAGTTTGTGTGTGAGTGAGTTTAGTCTTGATTTCCATATAAATAAGACGATTTCTTCATTGTAAAAGATAGAACATTGTTGAGTAAAATTTCATCATTTTCAGAATTTTTTTGTTTGAGGAATTTATCTTTGGCTCCTTGCATAAGCTTTTGACTTCTTACTTATTGAACTCATTTGTTTGTGGCGTGGAAAAAAATTAAAGTCAACCTTAATTTCTTTGTCCTTGGTTAAGTAGTTATCTTCTTATTTCAATTCTTGGCCAATTCAAAATTTTGGTAAAATGTAGAAATTATAAGTTTCGAATCAAACTTCTAATAGCAATCTTGCCACTGGGGAGTTTGTTGTTGAATTAAACCTTTCAATTTCTATCACATTTATTCTAGTGGTTTTTCCCAATTTATGATAAAAATCTTTAGTATGCTTTTTTTTTTTTTTTAAAAAACAAATAATAATACTAAATTTTATAATTACTACTAGTTCACAATAATTAACTTTAAAAAAATTAAGTGCCCTCGGATGGCGCACCTACATTTATCTAGTTAATTGCTATTTCCCTTAGTTTGACATTACATTCTACTATTTCTGTTACTTTTTAATTGTTATTTAAAGACTACGCACATAGATTAAAAAATATAATTAATATATATGTAAAATATTATACTCTCATTATATTAATTCTCTCAATTAATTATCAACTTTGTATATTCCTAAAAGTAGTGTATGCATAAATAAGAGTATGATAGAAAAAAAAAAGTATTTAAAATGCGTTGGTAATTAAAAATGTCAAATAAATAAAAATAAAAAATTTAACCTTAAATGACAATTTAAAAGGAAGGGAGGGAGTATGATTTAATTAAATTAAAAAGTACAAAATAATGTCAAATCTTAAATAGGAAAATATAATAGAATTGTTTATTTAAAAAATATTTTATTATTATTATTATTTATCTAAATTCCATCAATATTTTAATTTTTTATTAAAATTTTCATTAAATTTTAATGAAAACAAATTTAATCCTGTATTTTAAAAAAAAAATTAATCCTACAATTTTAATAAAATAAAACAATTTGGTTTTTAGTTTTTTCTTAATTTATTTGATGACCTAATTAATATATTTTGTAAAATTAATTTGTTGATACAAAATTATATTAAAAGGGTTTTAGTTTATTTAAAGAAAATTTTTTCACAAATATATTCCATATTAGAATTATAATGGGAGATATTTTAGATCGAAAATAGCTATAACTAAACTAAAATGCATTTATTTCACTTGAGTATAATTAAGTTTTGTTTTTTTATTAAATTGGAAGGTCATATCATGACTTTCACAGCTATGAATTATACAATAAGAGGCAGTTCCTTTCATTTTAAATTAATGACGGTAGAAATCGAATCTTACACCTCAGAATATTTTTGGAGTGAAATTATTACTTTACTATTCCCTCAGTCAGATTAAGACACTTGCTCCTTGTATAAAATCATTAATTTGAATAAATATTTGTATATAAACATGACAATTCCAGTCCATACCCTGTTAAAGTATTTATTAATTTATATTAAGTTGGATAAATTCTATACATAAAATTTAAAATTAAAATATTATTTAAGAGAATCTAATTTTTTTTACACTTGAACCAATAAATGGCATTACCAATAATCTTAATCCGACCATTCAAGAAGTCGTCCTATACAAATTAATATCAAAAAATCATTTAGAATAATTTGCTATTATTACACTGTACATGCCAAACTTGATGTCTACTCACACTGTCAACATTTCTCACAAATTTTACACACCAATCTACTCCCGCATTGTCACTTTTTTAAATAAAAAAAATTTCAATTATTTATCACTTTATATATCCAATACAACATTAATTTTTTCTTTCCTATTTTATCCTTGTATTAACCTCATCTATATTAATTGGTTTTGCAAAATTTTATAAGTCTTCCTAATATTTTCAAACTATTATTTTCCAATTTTTTTTTTGAAGTATTAGGATAGGTGGAAGTTTGAGTAGAATAAGAGGATGTGCCATAATTATTTTTACAGCAATAAGTACTAAAATTTGAATATATATAAAAAGGGGTAATTTAGTCACATTTAACTATTTTTATCTATGATTAAACCTATTAAATACTTTCTATGATAATTAATTTAGAATGAAGGGAGTATTAAATTAAATTTTCACAAACATCAAATGCAAGTTTCATTCTCGGTCCATGCATAACCCATAAAAAAATGAATTAATTACTCCGAAAGTTATCAAATTTTGACTTTACTTCAATTAGGTTATCGAATTTTAATTTATATTTTTTAATTATTAAATTACTATTTAATTTTACTGCAATTATTCATAAAATTTTTATCCATAAATTACATAGAATTACTATTTTAATTCAAAAGTGAAATCAGTTGATAAATAAGTTGATATATTTCTATCCATATGCAAATCAATGGAAAATTTAAAAAATTATCCTGAAAGATGATATTTTATCCCTGAATAAGAATAATAATATCCAATCATAAAAAGAATAATTTTCTAAGACTTCGAAATTTTAGAACTAAATTGAAAAATTAAAATATTGAAAGATTAAAAAGTTAAAAAAAAAATTAAAAAATTAAAAATTCTTGACAGTACTCATTTTGAAATGAAATTAAAGTTAAGTTATTAAAAAGAAATAAATCGAAAATGAATATTAATATCATAATAAGTACAAAGTTGAGTGATTTCCACTGTATTTAACCTGAAAACATGCCATCTAATCAATGCTAGAATCTAAAATTTAAGTATTTACCTGTATTACTTCATTGGATTGCCTTTCTTGATTTTGGTTGGCAATGGCAAGCACAATGTTTGGTCGTCGAACTACACCGGTTGATGTTTGCGTCTCTTGATTTGTGTTGGCACTGGTGGTAACCTCACCAAAATTGGGCTCGAAATCTCCGGGTGTTTGCCTATTGGCATTTGGATGAGAAGGATGTTCTGGAGAAAGTGCTCCTTGGTTTGCAGGGATTGAACCTGTAGGTGCATTTTTTGTTTGTTTATCTGTTTGGTTAAAGATGATTAACAAATGGCTAATTGCACTCCACAGAGACATTCTTGAACCAGAAGACATAACGACTTTCTTGTATTGGTAAACAAACATGGCCGCGTAGATTATAAGAGCTAACAATGAAACTGCTCCTGAAATTAAGAATAGGCCCATGAAAGTACTGAGACCAAGTCTGTTATTACCATTCAAGTTACTATCGCAACTTAGGTTGCCCAACCATTTTTCCTCTAGATCCTTGAAGTCTTCGCTGTCTATAAATTGTGGAATGGCGCTAGATACTAGAGCTGCGAGAGGAGAACCTTTAGGGAAGGCCTGCAAGTGGCAACACAAAGAAGAAGCCCCAAATGAGGAGTTTGAGATAAAAAAGAGAGAGCCAGTCACAATACTAGCTAGCAAGCTAACTACCGAGTGAGGAGAGAAAACCCACAAAGCCAATGCCATCGGTTCTTAATTTCTGAATCTTTGAGAAATTTTTCCAATATGGGACTTTCAAGTTAGAGAAGGGATCAATCATCGTGTAGTTACCGCAACTCTGCTGCAGAATGAGTTTGGCATATGGAAATTCGTCAAAGGCAGCGGTGATGCTTCCGTTCAAAAAAAGCTGGTGGCATTCTTCGGCGGAACCATATTCAATGAGTTTGTACTTGTCGAAACCCAAGGCTTCCAAGGTTCCCCTAACAAATGAACCTTTCTGGTAACCCACATTGTGCCTCATGAGTTCGTTTAAATCAAGGTAAGGCTGGAAATTTTTCAGGGTTAGATAGGTGGTAAAACTCGCAGTGTAACTTTGGGTGAGAATGAGTCCAACAAAACACCATACGATCACCACAGCTCTAGTCAAGTTGCTTACCACTCTCTCCCCTGAAATCATTGATAAGAAAAATAAATGCTTTGCTTTTAAAAATATCAATTAGTATACGTTTCTATACACCAGATATCTAAGAAGAAATGGAAATTTACGTTGTGCAAACACCATGGTTGAGAAGGAAAAACAGACGCTAGTGCCAATTTGACGCGAAGAAGATCCTTGAAACTCCTCATTGATTTTATGTTCAAGAACCCACACCACAAATGCAATGTAAATAAAGAAACAAATGGTAGTCAACCAAAGTTGCCAACTTAACGGCTTCAAGAATTCCCATGCCTTATGCTCCAATCTTTCTTCCGTTGGCATGATCAAATATACGCCAGAATTTATATATGGCAAAGTGAAATCTACTATCTTGCACCTGTCGCCTGTAATAGTAACATCTCCTACCGCAGCATCATATGTCTATTGTTAGCAGTAACTAATTAGAACATGGAATTAATAAATAATCAAAATCAAAACTAATATTAATTAAGAGAGAAAGTTCAATGAAGAAGATTTACGTTATTGCTCACTTGCTGGACCAACTGATCGTAAGTTCCATTAAAAACCGTGTACTCAGCTTTCGGGCCATATGGCACTAATCTAAGCACAATTTCAAAAATATCTTTGCAGTATCCTGTAATGTTATACGAGGTTTCCGCACCAGGAGTTCCTGTGGCATTCACAAATTGTCTGAAACCTAGCTTCAGTGGCACCAATACTCTCAGTTTTGTCCCATTTGTTGGAATCTGCCAACCATTTGGAGCAGACATCGAATTCCCAGGCCACATAATAGATGCATGAGCGTTGAAATTACAGGGCCAATTAGAGTTGTGATCAGTTATATGACCTTTTGTTAATGGTCCTAAATTGACGAGTCCGTGTTCAAGTGTCCAACATCCGACCCCATTGACTCCCTCAGAAACCACATTAACTACTTCTAATGCATATGTTTTCAACTTCTGATCAACAAATTGGAAATCTCCAGTCAAGTCCTTAAATCTTGCAATGCGTAATGCTTGAACAAATCTTGGACCTTTCCGAGTTGCTAAAGAAAAGTTTTTTGATCCATCCAACTTCTCAAATGCCTTTGCCAAAGCTATTGTAGCATCGTAGGCCAACTGTCCGTATATGTTCAATCCTGCAACAACCATGTCAGGATCATCTTTGTAAAACTTCATTTCCCATTGAAGTTCAAAATCTTTTAGCGTTTTTGTTTTCGGAACATAAGGTCTAATACCCAATACGCTTTGCATAGAATCAATGACTAAGGGATCCAACGAATGTAAAAAATTAGTCATCTGATCAGTTAATATCCAGACGTAGCCATTCTCCATCATTCCAATTTCTTTAGCTATAGGAAAAAGCCGGGAACCGAGATCAGGGTACATGTGTACAACAAAAACTCTATTTGGCATTGCTTTTAACTTCTCAAGCTGTTGGCGAATTTGATGGCAGGTTGCTGATGGAGAAATGGGGCTCCAGTATGGAACACTGATATCTAGAGCTTGGAAAGCATCTGTTAAATAAGGGATAACGCCCTGTCCACATTCGTTGTCAACAAAGATGGGCACTGCCTCTCTCCATTTATGAGATTTAATTATTGCAGCTATTGCTTTAGCTTGATTATATGTGTCACTTCTTGTAGCCGTAAAAAAATATGGACTCCGATTGGAATTAATACAGTAACTAGATTCAGAAAAAGAAATGATGGGCACTTTAGCTTTTTCTCCAAGTTCAATGATGAAACTGGTCTGAGCTGGCGATGCTGGTCCTAATAATATGGCTTGCACTTTCTTACTCTTTATCAATTCCATAGCTGCATGACAGGAGACACAAAATAATCAGAATGTTACATTTTGAGATAGACAGATACCTTTACAACAAATTCGTGAGGACACTAAGGGTATTTCATTGTTTTATTGAATATATAATATAAAAATATGATTACATGTTTTGTTAAATATGTAATATAAAAATACCATCACATTTTTATTAGTTAAATATATTATATTTAACTTATGTATCATATATCTAATATTAAAATGCGATAATCCCGTATAAGTGAAAATCTCAATTTAGTTTCTTTATTTTTTGTAAAATTCATATTTAATACACTTCAATATAGTGTCCTTTTCAAAAATTTTTTCACCTATTTAAAATATTATTATCCATGATCAATAGATAAATAATAAGTTTAAACCATCTAAAGCTTCGCATCACTCCTCTAAAAATCATATAGAAAGATTGGTTTTCAGTCATTTTTTAAGTATAAATCATCTAAAGTTTCGCATCACTCATCTAAAAATCATCTGGAAAGATTGGTACTTATCACCTATCTAAATATCAAGCAGACGAGTGCAGTAGATACAAAATAGGCAACTTATTCCCATGCATTTCAAAGTAAAGATACAGAAGGCGCATTGAGCAAGTTATCTTGTTAAATGTTTTTGAAAAATCTATATATATCTATTATATTCGGAGCTTCAAAGTTAGTAAGTCTATTTTTGGAAAGCGTCGCTTTTCATAGATTAATATTTACTTCTTAAAGTTTATGTGTTGAATTTTTAAAATTCATAATATTTTCTAATAATAAATATAAAAAGCATTCTTTTGTGATAAATTAATATAGACTCCTAGTGAATATAAAATACTGCATTATAGCATCAATTAACTAATTTTATATAAACTCCTGTTGAAATTTGAAAATAAAAATATAATTCTATTAAATATAAAACTACTATATTATTTCAATTAATCAGAACTCTAACTCAAAACAATAATCTTTTAAATATAACTATATATATAAGAGGAAAAATCATTTAAACACACCCTCCATATCTAAAAAAAAGAAAGTCTCTTTCATTATGAAATATATATTTCATAATGAAAAATATATTTTAAATTATGAAAAACATAAATTTCATGAAATGTAGTATTCATAATTTTACATAAATATATTTTTTTATTCTATTTTGTGATATTTTTCATGAAATAAATTTTAGATATATTTTCTAAATATTTTTTTTTAATAAAATGTTTTCAGATGAAATGTGTTCTATTTTTCGTAATATTACTTATAAAAATAAACTTCTGAGTATGTTCTCTAAAAGTATTTTTAATTCAAACAACATAAAATATGTAACTTATTTCATCTAATATACTTTTTTTTTTATGAAAATATACTTTTTTTTTTGTGAAAAGCATCTGTTTGGATTATTTTCTTATAATATAAGAAATTTATTATTATTTTTTAATAATAATAACAAAATTTATAATTATTTTTATAATTACTCCTAAAATCTATATAAAAAAAAAATCTGTATTTCACTAAATCACCACCCAACAAAGATTTTGAAGCTACTTAATTTTTTTGCACCATTGTTTTACTTATTTAATTAAATAGTTTACTCCTACGTTCTTGATTTTAGAAACAATGTTTATTTCATTTGAAAATAGATTATTATTTAGTAATCACACATAAACATAGAATACAAATGAATTCAGAATTTAATTGCAAATAAAATAAATTTGGAAACAAACTATTAAGGGATTTATTTATTTTAGTAATAAGCTATAAGATTGAAATTGAACTACATATAAAGCACGAAATTGAAAAGAAACCTGCCTGCTATAGCTGCTGAAACGGTGCTATCTCTCTTCTTGATGTCCTTTGTATGCAGAAGGAACTTGGATTTGAGGTGAGGATGAGTGTTGTTGAAGTCTGATAGGGCCAAGTCAATGCAGCTCGACCCTACCTTGGCAGTCCGGTCATATTCATTATCAAAAATTGCACCAATATTAACTGTAGCTTTTTTCCTCTTGGTAGCCATCACCGTCTCTAATTCTATGAACAAAGTCGTTAAAGAAAGAAGGAAAATGCAAGAGATCAAAACAATATTATTGGAGCTTTTCTTCTTCATCTTAATCAAATTAGATTATAACACAGAGAGAGAGCAATATTCCACAGAATTTGGAGTTTGCATGCGAAAGGCATGTATATATAAAAATGATTCGAGTAAAAATTATTCTCATATTTTTAACTTTAATATGAAAATACTCTGTCATTTCAAAATAAATAAATAAATAAATGCGCAAGTAGGTTGGCTAAGAATTTTTTTTTTTTTTGGACAGCAAGTAGGTTGGTGAGGATGATGCTATGACTTGAAAAAAAGAAATCATGTTAAGGTCGGTACGCAAAAAAAAAAAAAAAAATCAAATAAATAAATAGTAGCGTAGGATTTGTTAAGTTATTATGAAAAATATATAATTAAAACAGTTACACGACGCATTTTCACAAGTAATTATAATGTCATTGGAGTAAACCTTAATTATTATTCGATAACTTATTACTTCATTAAGAAATTCATTTCACATCAAAATAAATTTTTATTAATAAAATGTATTTGATTCAAATGAATATTTTATAAAATTTATTTTAAATAAATTTCATATTTTATAATATTATATTTAGTATAAACTTTAAAATCAAGTTTTTATTAAAAATATATTTTTAAATATAAAGATTTTTAAGAAATAAAAATAAGAAGAGATATTTCAGTGATTTAAAAATATAAATTTAAAATTTATGAAATTAATTTAGAAATTTCAACTATTTTGATAGATTTTAATTTAGTTATAGTCAATTTTATAAATTTTAAAATTTAAAATTGAAAATGAATTCTATACAAGATTCATTTAAACTAAAC
Source organism: Mallotus nudiflorus (assembly GCA_947683625.1). NCBI lineage: Eukaryota > Viridiplantae > Streptophyta > Magnoliopsida > Malpighiales > Euphorbiaceae > Mallotus > Mallotus nudiflorus. Next base: position 460,160 of record CANTUR010000213.1, on the reverse strand, counting down.
ATGTATTATTTAGATTTGTAAATTAATTTTATAAAATTTTGTAAAATTTATTTATACTAAATACAGTAGAAATTAAAATTTATTAATTTATCTGCAGATCTTAGCAGATGAAAACATACATTTTCTTCTTTGTAATGGAAGGGGGTGTGATTGCGATGGCTAATTAATTCCAATCGCTTGACTTTAATGACTTTTCTTGGTTTTAATTATTTTCTCAAATTTTTTTTAATTATTTTTTTTAATTATTATTTTTATGCCTTTTAGACTAGTTAAATATGCAGGCTATTACGGGGCAGAAAAGAATCTAGATGCTATGACTAAACCTAAAAAATTATTTCTGCTAGACTCATAATCTCTACTAGATAACTACAAAATAAATTCATAAATGAAGTGTAGATTTATTTCTAGAAACCTTCAATTTTGTTTTCTTATGATGGACAAGGTGTAAATTCAACTCTTAATTTTGTTATCATGTTTACATTTAATTTTTATATATTTTTAATTCTATTTGAATCTTTTTCTTTTAAAATTTTTAGATTATATTGAAACATTTATTAAAGAATTATTATAATTAAATTTTATATATTAAAAGAAAATTTAGTTTTAACATTTGATTAATAAAATTAGTTCAACTAACAATAATAATCGATGAAATTTCAATATATATAATTGTAAAATTTTAAAAATTTTTAAATTTTTTAGCATATAAATATTTTCTAAAAGTTTTAAGATTTACAAAAATATTTATTTTTTAAAAAAATGCAACTTTATAAAAAAATTTTATTTTTTTTAAAAATATACATCACTTAATTTGTAAAATTTTTAAAAAATTTCATGATCTTTCAAATTTATAAACATTTTTAAATTTATAAAACTTTTTTTAAAAAAATTTTAAAACATTTCAAAAAGTTACTAAGTGTATAGATACTTTTTAATTCTTTTTTTTTTAAAATATATATCATTGTAAAATTTTTAAATTTATAAAAAATCTTTAAATCTATAAAATATTATTCAAATTTTATTTTTAAAAATTGAAAAAAAATATCTTTCTATAAAGTTAAAATTTTTTTAATTTTTTTAAAAACTTCAGAAATATATATTTTGAAAATAATTCTATCAATTATCATTACTGTTCAAACTAATTTTTATTAATTAACATCAAAGTTAAATATATTTTTATATTTTTAAAATTTAATTACAACAATTCTTAAAATAATAATTTAATTTAAAAAAATTCAAATGAAACAAAATATAAAGGTCAAATATAAATTTTGTGCAAGGTTGAAAGTTCAATTTGCAACAACCACATATTTTGTACGTTAATAAAAAACTTTTTTAAACTCGTGATAATAAATAATCTATTAAATATATACTTTATTATTATTATTGTTGTTAGATAAAAATTTGAAAATAATACTATTGTTATTATTTATATAAAAATTTGATATTAATTTAATATAGTTATAATTTATTACAATTTTGATAAATTTTTTATTTAAATAATTATATGATACTTATGCAATATTTTTTATAATTAATATTTTTTTCAATTTTAAAACTAATTTTATATAAAAAATATTATGGCCATAATTACTTATAAGATAAAAAAAATTTCCAATAAAAAAATTTACGAAATAATAAAAAATTATATTTTCTTTGTATAGCAATTTAATATTACAATCTCTTTAAAATTATAATTAATTGCAACTTTAGTAAATTTTTTATTCAATCAGTGATACATTATTTTTTTAATATCTTTAATATTAATATTTCTATTGACTCAAAAAATAATTTTTTTAAGTTAAACTAATATGATTACAAATGCATGATAAATAAAAAATTTTTAATTCATTTAATTTTAATTATTTACTTAATAATTTTTTTTAAATAATAAGAGTATCATTTTATTTATTTGTCAATCTAAATTTTTAATTTTAATAGTGTTATATTATAACATAATGATTTATTAAAATTCTAGTAAATTCTCTATTTGAACAATTATACAACTTTCTTTCAATGTTTTTATCTAAATCATAATATAATTTAATAAACTTGATAGAGTTATAATGCAGTAATTTATTATATCCTTTGTGGATTTTCTATTTAAACACAACAATTTTTTTTAGTATTTTAATGTTAATATTTTCATTATTAATTATTTTATAAAATTCATTAATTTTTTCTGTTGTATATGTCAAAGGTATCAAAATGAGTTGGTGGACCGTGTTTCATAGTTGGTTGATCCACTTTATTGACATGAATAGGTTCCATATGAACATAATTTATTTATTAATCGTGCCACTATAACATGACATGAAAATTAAATAGGTTACACAAACACGATATATATAATATTTTATTTAAATGGGTTATGCGGGTTATGAAATTCAATGAGATCCATTTAACATATAAAACATTTATAATATATAAATGCTATAATTAAAAATAGTGTCTATAATTTAGCAATTTACATAATACAATTATAAATTATTTTTATAAAAATAAAAAAATAAATGACTAATTTATTATTTAAACATTACAAACTATATGAAATTTTAACGGGTTGTATTGTATCGTATCGAGTTGACACGATCTAACATAATATGTATAATTAAACCGATTTATGTGCCAACTTGCAACACAATTTAGTTAAATTGTATCATAAATAAATTGATCCCATTTTTAATAAGAACCCATTTAATTTCAATATTAATTTTTTAATTTTACATATTAATTGAATTGTATTTACATGTCATTATCTATTTTTACACCCCGATTACATGTATTGTTTATTAAGAAGCAAATCGATACGATGATTCTCTTGCTAGTGTTGGCTTTTCTTGCCTTATAAGTTTGCATATTTGGGATTATCCTCCTAATAATAATGTTAAAGACAATTGTCTTTCGAGATGCTGTCGGTGTAGCATTCCTTACCTCCTTTGAATGAAAAAAAAAGAAAAAAGTATAAAATTCAAATATCTCATCATCTAATTTATAGAAAATTAATGACTAGAGATTGAATACAATAAATTAAAGGTCCCCTCATGTAATCTACGGAAAACAATGGCTAAGAGATTGACCACAATAATCCCATTTCTGAAAATTTTCATAAAATTGCTATACTGGAAAGAAGGATGAGAGTCCAATGTTACTTTCAAAGAGACCGTAGGTCAAGGTTTATAAATTTATATAAATAAAATAAAAAATTATTAGATAAATTTTTATTTAAATATAATTTTTGATATATATTTATTGAATTTCTTAATAAATATTTATATTTATACAAATAAAATTTAAATTGTTAAATTAATTTTAATCTAACAGTAGTCATCAATATATGTTACAGTATAAACATACAGTGATTAATTAATAATTATAATAAAATGAAAATCAATTTATCAGTTTTTAATTTGATTTATATAAATATACATGTGACCGTAGCAAAAAAATATAGTTGGAGATGAGCAAATCAGAAAAATCATCCACCAAACTCTTTACATCATTAAGGCAACTCTTCTAATTAAAAAACCAAAGTAAATTGAACTCAAATATTAATTTTTTAGTTTCATTTATTATTTATATAAGTTTTAAATATTTGATTTAGTAAGATATGTTATGTGTATTGCGTGTCATAATTGAACTCCAAATAACTTAAATATTTCATTTGTTATTTGGAATGAGATTAGTGGCATTGCTTCGGCTTCATAAATAGCAAAAGTCGATGAGAGTTGACTTATCTGAGGCGAGAGGAATTATACCATGAATCAGTTTCCCCATGTTACCGTGACATAAATGGATTTAAAACTCCCAACAAAATATCAACATAATTTCATTTAAGATGGATATGTAATGTCATTCCAAGAAAGAGAGCTGCAAATAAGTTGCGAGTGGTTCAACGTAAAAGAAAATTTCATTAACACCTGTGTGAGGGCTAAAATATCTAGCAATAACTAAGGTTGAAAAACAATTAATGCTATATCCTCTGGTGCAGCTGCAACGAGTTTTAGTCTATGTGAAAATCTTAAATTGATTTTTTCTTTTAATCCTAAGTCTGAAAAACCTGGGTTCAAAATTTATTTTACTCTTTTAAAATTTTGAAATATGTTAAATTATTATTGGATTATCTTCCTATATTATACCGTGATATCAAAAATGGGTATCATTCATACCACCTCCATATTTACTTAAAAAAAAAAAAAAATAATTTCGGTGTTACAGTATAATTTCTCTATAAGATCACCACTTGACCTTTAAAGAGGTGTGCTAGGTACAATTCCCATGAAAAATGCATTGGTATGGACTGGAGGGGCGACCTGTATTTTTTGTTTTTATTTTTTTATTTTATAGAATTAGTTATTTTTTCTTTTTTAAAAGATCACTTCTTTTAAATTATAGACGTACTTTTTTTTTTTTTTTTCTTCGACATTCTTAATTTATTTAACTTTTATCCTCTTTTCCCTTCATTCTGCCTTTTTTTCTTTTTTCTTTTTTCTTTCTTATTTTTTCTCCTTTCATTCTTTTTTTTTTTAAATTTTAATATCTCTTTATTTTTATCTTTTTTATTTTTTCCTATCCTTCTTTTTTTCTCCTCATAATCTTTTGTAAGTTATTCTTTAAGAAACTCTCTTCTAAATACTTGCCAAGTTAAAGTTTCACCAAATAGATTTTTAACTTGGATCGACTAGTCATTTGCCTTATCGAACAACAAGTCGTATAATTACTCATCTTCTCTTCATTACTGAGCTGCAATGTATTAAAGGCCTTTTCTAAAGTCTAATCTATTTATCAACTTGACTAGGATTTAAAGCAACATTAAATCATACAACCCAGGCTTCTCTTACTGTCATTTTCTTTTCATTAGCTTGTCAATTAATCTGTTTCTTTTTATTGTCTTTTATACTGTATTAAGCTTTCAAAAAATCAATAAAATTTTCATCTTAAATTTGCTCAAATAGTTTCTTTTATTGTCAAATTTATTTCATCTTTTTTGAAATTTAAACAAATTATGGTAAAGAAGCTTGAGAACTCACAATCAGTTTGAAGAAGTTAGTATATTTTTTAAGATTAAATCCTCTAGCACTCTTGCAATCACTCAAAAAATAAAAAAAAATAGCCAACAATTTTTTGGCACGCTTGGTGGGACAGTTTCAACAAAATGAATAGATTTGAAAAAGAAATTTTTGAAGTTGATGACTAGACCAACAATTCACCTGTAAAAACAGGTGGTTTATGGAAACAAATGAATGAATGCTTGATGACTTAGGATCACTCTTGGATTGAGGCACCTTTTGGTTATCGAGGCCAAAATTTGAATATCATTGATTCATTCTTTGCATGAAGCTAACAATTTTGTCAGTACTAGTATTGAAAAGTTTAACTAACAAAATATTGCAGGATGTTGTGTAATCATTTTCCATGATGAATGAGCAATCATCCAAATATGATACCATATCCAAACCAATAGTGGCCCAGAAGGAGTTTGGCAAGTCTGTAGAAATTATTCCAAGAGTTCAATTGGACACTAATTGATACGGAACCTCCAAGAATAAGCTTGAGAACCCCTTTATATATTCGAACCCCTGAAACATTAACTTGAAAACCCAATAGTCAATTCAGCAACAACCCCTAAGAATGGTTAGAAATCATATTACTTAGATGATCAAAGAATTAGAATAAAAAAAACTCATTTCTAAATTCCAATTTCGAAACACTCCACAAGAAGATGATCAATCTACTTGAATGTTCCTTAAAGCATGTATTCTACACAAGAACACAAAGATAAAAGCAAAACAGCCTTTAGGTTTTAAAACTTCAATTCTGAATAATAAAATTCATCCAAGGCATATATATATATATAGCCTTTACAAGGTTTTCCTTAGTGAGTAAGGAAAACTAATAATCGTAATCACAAAAATAGGAAATTAATCTAATCAGACCTTAAATAGGAATTTTGACATACTTCCTATTTTAAGAATAATTAAATTAACTAAAACTAATGGGCTTTTAAAATAACAAATTCGTCCAACCCTTATTTAACATAATTAAACCTAAATAATAATGTTTAAATAACTCTCCCATGCATATTCGGCCAACCCATAACAAATGAGGCCCATTATATACTAAATTAAACCCATTAATAACTTGGACTTAAATTAAGTTGTATTGAACTTGAGCTGCACTTGGCACAAAGCTTTGGTGTCCTTGTAAACTTTCACTAGCTAAGTTCACTAAGCCTTGTAAATGATGGATTAAGGCTTCTTGAAGCTTCTTAGATTGAGACCTTGTTATAAGTCTTTGAGGTACGCTGATTGGACTCAAAACCTCTTGAACTTGATCCTTGCCTTTTTGACCATGCTCATCTTCATCATGTTGAATTCTTTGAACTTGGTGTGTTGGTTGCTCCATAACATTCCCCTCTCCTCAAAAGGATTTGTCCTCGAATCTAAAGCATCACCTATATCAAAAGGACTCAAATTAGCCACATTGAATGAAGCACTAACATTATACTCACCAGGTAGGTCCATTTTGTATGCATTGTGATTAATCCTTTCAAGTATTTGAAAAGGACCATCTCCTCTTGGGTTTAGCTTAAACTTCCTTTGAAGTGGAAATATTTCTATACGAAAATGCACCCAAACCCAATCTCCAGGTTAAAAAATCATTGGCTTCCTTCCCTTATTCACACGTGAAGCTACTTTAGCATTTTGCTTCTCAATCCTCTCCTTAACTTGCTTATGTAACTTCTTCACCAAATCTGCTTTAGAATTAGCATCAACACTCATAAAATTGTTAGGTGGTAGTGGCAATAAATCAATAGGAGTAAGTGGATTAAATCCATAAACAGTCTCAAATGAAGAGCAATTAGTAGTGCTATGAACAGCCCTATTTTAAGCAAACTCCATAAATGGTAAACAATCCTCCCATATCCTAATGTTCTTTTCTATGATTGCCCTAAGCAAAGTAATCAAAGTCCTATTAACTACTTCAGTTTTCCCATCGGTTTGAGGGTGACAAGTAGTTGAAAACAATAGCTTAGTTCCTAACTTTCCCCATAACACACGCCAAAAATGACTCAAAAACTTAACATCCCTATCGCTAATAATGCTCCTAGGTATGCCATGTAACGCATAACTTCTTGGAAAAACAAATTAGTAATCAACTTAGCATCATCAGTTTTATGAAATGGTGTAAAATGAGCCATTTTACTAAATCTATCAACCACAATAAAGATACTATCATGACCTTTCCTAGTTCTAGGAAATCCAAGCACAAAATCCATAGACAAATTAGTCCAAGGTTCACTAGGAACGGGTAATGGTGTGTATAACCCATGCGGTTTCAACCTAGACTTAGCCTCTCTACATGTAATGCAATGCTCATAAACTTTATACATATCATGTTTCATATCGGGCTAAAAGAAATGTTCTAATAGCATATCATAGGTTTTATTTACCCTAAAATGCCCCATTAAGCCTCCTCCATGTGCCTCCTTAATTAATAATTCCCTTATAGAACACTTAGGAATGCATAATCTATTTCTTTTAAAAAGAAACCATCAAACAAGTAAAAATCATCCGAAACAACCCTATTGTCACAAGATGCATATATATCACCAAAACCATCATCATGTGGATACAACTCCTTTATAAACTCAAAACCTAATAATTTAGCAGTAAGAGAGTTAAGTAAGGTGCACCTTCTAGATAATGCATCAACAACCACATTCTCTTTACCTTGCTAGTACTTAATCATATATGGAAATGTTTATATGAACTCCACCCATTTGGCATGCCTACAGTTTAGCTTATCTTGACCCTTCAAATGCTTTAAACTTTCATGGTCAGTGTGTATCACAAACTCCGTAGGGCATAAATAATGTTGCCATGTTTGCAAAGCTCGAACCAGTGCATATAATTCCTTATCATAAGTTGGATATTTCAAGGTTACCCCAATTAACTTTTCACTAAATTACATTAGTGGTCTTGGATCCTGCATCAAAACAGCTCCAATCCCTATGCCATTAGCATCACATTCAATCTCAAAAGTTTTATCAAAGTTAGGTAAAGCAAACAAAGGTGCATTACACAATTTATCCTTAAGTTCATTAAATGTATGTTCTTGTGCATCACCCCAAACAAATCCAACATTTTTCTTAACTAATTCATTCAAAGGTGCGGCTATAGTGCTAAAATCTTTAATGAATCTCCTATAGAAACTAGCAAGCCCATGAAAACTCCTCACCTCACTAGCATTTTTAGGTTTTGGCCACTCTTTAATAGCCCTAACCTTCTCCTCATCAACCTCTATGCCTTGACTATATACAATAAAACCAAGAAAATTAACCTTATTCATGCAAAAACTACACTTTTTAAGGTTTGCATACAACTTTTCTTGTCTAAGTGTTTTTAGTACAATTCGCACATGCATAACATGATCATCTAAACACTTAGAGTAAATCAGAATATCATCAAAGTAAACAACAAAAAATTTTCCCAAGCAATTTCGCAACACATGGTTCATCAATCACATGAATGTGCTAGGTGCATTAGTAAGACCAATGGGCATAACAAGCCACTCATATAACCCATACTTAGTCTTAAAAGCTGTTTTCCATTCATCACCAACATTTATTCGAATTTGATAACAACCAGATTTCAAGTTTATTTTAGTGAACAAACAAGAACCATATAACTCATTAAACATATCATTTAATCTAGGAATAGGATGACAATACTTTATAGTGATTTTATTAATGGCTCTGCAATCCACACACATCCTCCATGTTCCATCCTTCTTTGGCACAAGAATGACAGGAATCGAACAAGGACTAAGACTTTCCCTCACATACCCTTTAGCTAGCAACTCCTCCACTTGTGTTTGGATCTCTTTTGTTTCTCTTGGATTTGCTTTATATGCTGGTCGATTGGGTATGGCTGCCCTAGGAATGAAGTTAATTTGATGTTCTATGCCTTTAATTGGGGGTAATCCACTAGGCATCTCTTTGGGAAACACATTTTCAAATTCCTGTAAAAGATCAACAAACACACTAGGCAAAGATGGGTTAAGTTCATTAGTTGCCAAATGAGCCCCTTTGTACAAAAGTACAAATATAGGCCGATTAGCATACAAAGCCTGTCTAACCTCACTTTTCCTAGCTATTAAACTCAAATTCTTTTCTTTTTTCTCTCTAGGCTGAATCTCTTCTTTTGTTTTTCCCTCTTTCTTTTCACTCTCTAAAGAATTTTTCTTACTCTCTTATTCTTTCTTTTCAGCCTCCACTCTCATTCTTTCCATTTTACATTGGTCTTTATACACCTCCTTTGAAGAAAGCGGTGTTAATATGATTTTGTGCCCATCCTTGGTAAAGTGATACCGATTGAGGTACCCATCATGCTTGGTCTTTCTATCAAATTGCCATGGTCTACTAAGCAAAATATCTCTAGCATGCATAGGAACTACATCACACAATTGCTCATCATGATATTTACCAATTGAAAAGGAAATAATAGATTATCTATTTACCTTGACCTCCCCATAATCATTAAGCCATTGAAGTTTGTATAGCCGTGGGTGTGGTATAGTAGACAACCCCAATCTACTAATTAAGAATGAGCTCACTGCACTGGTGCAAGTCCCTCCATCAACAATAATAAGACATGCCTTGCCTTGCACATGACACCTTGTATGGAATAAGTTATCTCGTTGCTCTTCAATGCAATCTTCCTTTGTTTGAGTACTAAGAGCACGCCTTGTAATCAGCATGTCACCTTTGACTGGCTCCTCTATACTCCTATCACTACAACTTTCCAATTTAGGCATCTCATCCTTATCACTTTCATTATTGCCCTCTTTTTCATCAGTCATAATTTCCCCATTCCTTATGGTCATAGTTCTCTTATTAGGGCAATCTTTGCTCACATGAACTACTCCTTGACACTTCTAACACTTAATGTCTCTATTTCTTCCTTTAGGCTTATCGGTTTTGATTTTGTCCTTAGAGACTGAATCTGCCTTCCCTTTAACAACCTCATGAGCAACCTTATTCCCACCCCCATAATCACTCTTTCAATCCTTTTTCCAATTAAAATTAGAACTAAAATAGGATTTGGAATTGTACCTTGTCGCCCCTCTTCCTTGGAGTTGCCTTTCTATTTTGATGGCCATGTGCACCATCTCTTATAAATCTTCATATTTGTGTAAATCTACTCGGTCAAATATGTCTTTGTTTAGACCAGCCACGAAGCGTGCCATAGTGATCTCCATATCTTTATATATATCAGCCCTAGTCATGAGCATCTCCATCTCTTTATGGTAATCATCCACACTCTTACTACCTTGTTTAAGAACTTGAAGTTTTGTACAAGTTCCCTATAATAGTGTTTTGGCACAAATCGCTTCCTGATTACAACCTTGAGCTCAGGCCAATTATCAATTGGGTACTCCAAATTCCTTCACCTATTAATCACCAAATGGTCCCACCAAGCAATAACATAATCAGAAAATTGAGTAACGACCAATTTTACCTTCTTTTCCTCGCTAAATTGATGGCAATCAAATATAAGCTCCAATTGCTTCTCCCATTATAAATAGGACTCTGGATCTGATTTACCTTGAAAGTTAGGTATCTTATGTTTAATGCTTCCCAAATTTCGATCTACATCATCTTCATTGCCTCAATTTCTTCCATTGTATAGAACCGGTTGTAACCTTCCTCTTCCTCTTCCTCTACCTCAGCCTTGTCTACCTCTACCTCTTGGTACTCCTACTTCTGCATAAGCCTCATCTTCATCCTCATTGTCAACATTGCCTTCTACTTCCTCATTACGGTTTGGTGTTGTTGCCCTTTCAACCGCTCCTAGCCTTGTATCCATGCGGTTTAATCTCTCCATTATAGTCTTAAAATTTATATTCATACGTGCAAATTGCCTTTGTTGAGCCTCACGTAGCAAAGTTTCATCAACTTTACCCTCACCTTTATTTTCACCTTGGTTTGACATTACTGTAAAAGAATGTTATAAAAAAAAATTAAAATCCTCACAAGCACTCCCTCACGTGTTTGCACTCAAATGATGGGGGTGGTCACTCGTGTTTAACTCAATTTGATGTTTCACTCGGCTTCCTCTCATCAATCAAGTTAATTCTTTTATGTTCTTAGGTGAATCACACTTTTAGAGCAAATCAATTAGATTGAAGCAATATTCAAGTAGAGCTTTCAAAAGTGAAATTTTCAAAACAAGTTTGAGGCAATTTGGTTAATAAAAAAAAACAACAATTCGAAAGCAATAAAATAGGAAAACTCAAAAAGATGTAAAAGACATGTGAAAGAAATACAAAGATCTTCTAGAATAGAAAAGAAAATGAATTTAGAAGTTATTTTAAGAAGAAAAGTCAAATCTGCCTCAATAAGTAATGTTCCTTAATGAGTAAGTATTGTAAAGATATGCAAAATCCTTAATAGACAAGTAATACAAGATATGACAATATATAGTTAGATATGTCAATTATAAACCAAATAGGATTAGGAAACCTAAATCAGACCGGATGAGGATATTAATCACTCAAACAATATTCCTTAATGAGCAAGGAATGGAAGGAAATGCAAATCAGACCTGATTAGGATATAAATCACTCAAGAATCTCAATTCTTCCTTTTCTAATAACTTTCTTTTTTTTTCATGAATTTTTTTTTGCTTCTTTTTTTTTCAAATTTCTTTCTTTTTTTTTGCACAATTTTTTTTAAAAAAAACTTTCAACTATGAACACAAATCTAAATTTCAGAATGCAAAACAATTGACTGACTTAAAGGAAAAAAATTAAGATCAAGACTAACAAATAAGAACAAAGAACAAAACACAAGAATGAAGAACAAAAAAAATAAGAACGATTTTAAAAGAATAAGAAAAACATAAGAAATCAGGATTAAGAATAAAAATTAAAAAAGATAAAACTTGATTTACAGCCAAAGCTCTGATACCAAATGATACGGAGCCTTTAAGAATAAGCTTGAGAACCCCTTTATGTATTCGAACCCCCAAAGCATTAACTTGAAAACCCCAATAGTCAATTCAACAACAACCCCTAAGAATGGTTAGAAATCAGATTACTTAGATGATCAAAGAATTAGAATAAAGAAAACTCGTTTCTAAATTCCAATTTCGAAACACTCTATAAGAAGATGATCAATCTACTTGAATGTTCCTTAAAGCATGTATTCTACACAAGAACACAAAGATAAAAGCAAAACAACCTTCAGGTTTTAAAATTTCAATTCTGAATAATAAAATTCATCCAAGGCATATATATATAGCCTTTACAAGGTTTTCCTTAGTGAGTAAGGAAAACTAATAACCCTAATTATAAAAATAGGAAATTAATCTAATCAGACCTCAAATAGGAATTTTGACATACTTCCTATTTTAAGAATAATTAAACTAACTAAAACTAATGGGCTTTTAAAATAACAAATTCGTCTGGCCCTTATTTAACATAATTAAACCTAAATAACAATGCTTAAATAACTCTCCCATACATATTCGGCCAGCCCATAACAAATGAGGCCCATTATATACTTAATTAAACCCATTAATAACTTGGACTTGAATTAAGTTATATTGAACTTGAGCTACACTTGGCACAAAGCTTTGGTGTCCTTGTAAACTTTCACTAGCTAAGTTCACTACGTCTTATAGATGATGGATTAAGGCTTCTTGAAGCTTCTTAGATTGAGACCTTGTTATAGGTTTTTGAGGCATGCTGATTAGACTCAAAACCTCTTGAACTTGATCCTTGCCTTCTTGACCATGCTCATCTTCATCATGTTGAATTCTTTGAACTTGGTGTGTTGGCTGCTCTATAACACTAATGAAAGGACTCACCTACCCTTATACCTAGGAATGTATAAACAAGAAGGAAAAGGCTTGGGGAGCAATATTTCTTATAAGAAAGAACCTATTCCCAACAGCTACATGCTAAATCCCCAGGCTCAGATGCCTTTTCCCCAGACATATATGCCACTTCCCTAAGGATAAAAGCAAAACATAGGGAGTACACATGAGGATTAATCAATTCCTCAAGCTTAAATGCCACTTCCCCAATTTTAAGAACTAATTCCCTAAGAATTAGAACAAAACATAGGAGGTGAAATTTCACCTGAGGAAAAATTAATTTCTCAAGGCCAAATAATAGTTCCTCAAAGTAAAATGCTGATACCTCAAGACCATTTGCCTTCTCCTCAACCGCCAAAAGTTGGAATAAAACTGAATGTAGGAAAAAAGACATATTTGATAGAGGAAAATTCACTTTCCTCAGTAACATCAACCAAATATGTTAATATGGATTCAAGAACATTGGTGGATCTAAAAAAGAAATCAAAGAAAAAAAAAAGGTTGTTCAACCTCCAAACATGAATCCAAACAGGTTTGAAAATTATTAGAGACTAGTTCCTCACAATAAATTTTTGGCACCAGACAAAAGGCCACTTACTCCAAAGTTCTTCAAGAATAACCATAAATATAGGTCAAAGGAAGGATGAAAGGCCTGTACAATCTAGATTTGTGGTGCCACAGTCTATTCCACCAAATAAGTAGTCGTGTAAAATGGAGCACATGAATTTTTCTCAGCCGTTGACTCATACACATAAAAGAAGACTGTAGAGACAAAAGGTATTTGAAGAACAGGAGATCCAACCTAATATTGAGGTCAAACTTAAGCTTAAAGATACAAAAGGTCCACTTTCTAACAAAAGGAAGTCCCTGATGCAAAAGGCTGCCAAGTTCTACACTTGGGGGGTAACTTCCCCAAGAGAAATAGAAAGAGTCATGTTAGAAAAGTCATTAGGAGAGGTAATTAATGAAATAATAATGGTTTTTCCAATTAGTAATAATAAAAAATTCCTTAATGTCTTATTTATGGAAAATCTAATTGAAATAGTAAGCTTTAAAAGGTGAGACAAAAGGGATTATTTTGCATATCAAGTGTTTGAATATTACCTCCCTGTTAAGCTTAAAAAGGGTGCGAATGTAGGTGAAGTTGAAAATATATTCCACTATGTGTGAAAATAAAAACTAAATTTGCCATTTAATGGCAATATTTTTTTTGGTTTTTTATAAATTTTCTTGATAGCCATTATATTAAATAAATAAAGTTTGATTGCAAGTTTGGAGTGTTTTTTATTATTGTTATTTCTTTGGTCTGTTTTTTTAGTGTGTGGAATACTATGAATGGTGATATGTTGATGAAATTTTAGCAGCATAACGGTTGAAAATTAGGCATTTTGATGATGCATGGCTGTGGTGTATATGTGCGGTGTGACTAGTGATGTAAAAGGTTACATTGAAAATAGACAAGCAAATATAAAGCAAATCCCCAGAAGACGAGACAATGTATTCATCTTTATTATGAAGAAAGAATCAAAGAAATATCAAGACAAAATGCAGGAAAATTACATAATTCCTAGGTAATAAGTCATAAAATAGAGGCTAAATAGATAATTAATTTGGCCTTAAAATAATAAGTGCCTAGAAATATAATGAGCCATGCAAGTAAACATTATTTTCGCAATTTATTACTAAAATAAGTTTTTGCTCTGTAGAGATAAGTTCATATTGCAATAAGTGGTTGTGGTTTTGTAAACCACATGCTAGCTTGCAGTATTCATACTTAAGTAAATGGTGCATTAATATTTTACAGGCCATCATTTGCTAAACAGGTAAAATTGCATAGAAAAATAGGTAAAAAGCCTTTTTCCCAAGAAATTTGCATGCAGAGAGAAGGGATACAATATGCAAGTTGAATTAAATGGATAAACCCCCAAAGAAATAATTTTGGCAAAATCTTACTAAAATAAATTTGAGAAAACAATTTTAAATAAGAGAGTGGTATATTTTGATGGTTTTCCTAAGACAAGAAAGATGAATTTCTAGGAGAATGCAAGATCCTAAATAAATTTATTTTGGCCTAAAAGGCTAAAATAGTTTTTGGTTTGAGAATTAAATTATATGTGAAATTATGTGGGTTGCCTAAGAATATGCAAATTTTGGTCAAAGAAAAGCTTGTTGATTTGGCTATAAGAGCATTTTTAAGGCCTTGGGGCTTTGGAAAATTAAATGTTAGTAACAAGCTTAGAAACTAAGTCCATGAAAATTTTGCTAAAAATTTCAAATTTTTGGCAACAAGAGCAAATATAAATACAACCATGGAGTTGATATTGAAAATGGCAAAATGTAGTCTATGGAAGTGTGACATAAATAAAATTCCACCAAGAATTAAAAGGAATTATTTTGGCTATAATTGCGAAAATAGAGGCAAGAAATAATGAAAGCATATTTTGCATTCTTGTTTTGGCTATAAAAGCTAAGATTGTGCTTAAAATGAAGTTCTTGGTTTTAAGAGTTGCGAATGATATTTGTTCCCCATAGCTTTATTTTGGCACCTTAGGCTAAAATAAAATTTTGAGTGAAACCGGACTGTGCTTTTATAATATGGCTAAAATTATTAATGGCTAAGTTAAATGGCATTCTTAACTTAGTTGAGGTATGAAAGCTTGGAACAAGTAATGACCATCCTTATAGAAGGCCAATAAAATTTCTATAATAATTGGCCAAAATTAGGCTAATTTAATTATTGGCTAAAAGCAAAATATGACTATTTGCTCCAAGGATTTCCATGAGTGATCAAAGCAAATAAATTTTGGCAAAAATGAATATATGCCCTGTGTTCAAAAATAAATTGCCAAAATTTAAGCCAAAATTCTTAATATTCAAAGCTAAGCAAATCAATTTTTGGCTAAAGAGAAAACAAATTATGCCAACCCAAGTGCCAAGGCAATTTAAAGCTAAAAGACAATCAAATTCACTTTTGGCTTGAATAATTAGCATTGAGCTTATGATCTTTAAAGCTAAAACATGCAAATGGCCATACTAGAAACACAAAATTTTGACAATATTTGGGTGAAAGTGAAAAGCCAAAATTTAATGCATGAAATTTTATTAAAAAGGGATGGCACATTTTAAATCCATATTCTAAATTTTCTTGGAAGAAAACAAGTGGCAAATCAAAATTTCAATAGTTTGGTTGGAGTAAATTTGGTTGTATCACTAAGTAAGTTGGCATTGATCTTAAGCACAATATGCATAATATTGGAAAAATAAGTAAAGAACAAACAAATTGCAAAAGTAGAGATGGCTAAGACATGTATAAATCTTCTGATTTGCATAAGGGCATTTGTGACTTTGGAATGCTAAAAATATTTTGGCATAAATTGTTAAAGTGCCCTCATAGAGCCAAAATCTAAAAGATGGCTAAATGAGAACTAAGAGTTTTAATTTTTTTGTTTAAGCTAGATTTGGCCAAATATTCAAGCAATCAATACATTATTCTTCAAGATACATTTTAATGATTAATAAGAGATATAGTTAAATTAAAATTAAATTAATTTGGCTAATAGCTCAAAATTATTCCTTTATGAAAATTAAAGATGTAAAAATTATTTTGGCATGGGGTTGCTAAAATAAAGCTAAATTTTCATAAAGTAAAAATGAGCCAAAAGTAATGAATCAAAATGAATAAATGTTAAGCTATATTGTATTTGCATAAGAATCTCATTACATCATAAGCATAAAAACATGAGCAAGTCTTAGGGAAATGGATGAAACATCAAATTAATAGCATGAGATTAAGCAAAGTGTTTATAAAAAATCCAAGCAAGTATCATCTCTCCAAACACAAGAGCCGAAGATCTCATCTTATTGATGCAAAAGAGCTAGCAAATAAATTTGGAAAGATAGCCAAATTACAACACATGAATTATATTTGGCTAGAATCATGATAATGAAATTTTTGAGCGATACCAAAATATTTTTTTTGTTAAATATTTTCTAAAAGAGGCAAATATATTGTAAGCATCAAGTCACAAATCACTAAAGTCACAAGAATGTGTAATTAATCCCAAGCCTAATTCTCAAACAAATTCATTCAAAATATACAAAAGAGATGAAAGAAAATAAAATTACCACTTTTATTTTTCTTAGGATAAACTTTGGAGAAGAATTTGTTTTGAGAATTTAATCCAAATATGCACAAGAGGTCTGCAAAATTTGCAAATCCAAGGATTGGGTGCTGATTTGGGACTAAAAACCAAGTTGGAATAGCACCTCTGCTATTGTTTGCTCTGTTCAAAGGAGGCAACAATGTTGAGTGGTGGTTCGGTGATCGGAGCTTAGGTAGATTATAAAGTAGAGGTAGCACCAACTGCTTGGAAATATTTGGTGGCAACAACAACACTCATTGGCGATTGGGAAAGTGCAACCACCAGACCACTGCTTCTTGGCACTAAAAGAAAGGAAAAGAAAAAGAATAGAAAAAAGAGAAAAAAAAGGAAAGTAATTTTTTTTTGGGAAAATCAAAGCTATGGGTTTTTGAGCCACGGGGAAACAATAAAATTATGTATAATAGATTTTGAGTAAATAAATTTTTGGACATTTAAATTTTGAAGGTGATTTAGGGAAAAAGAGTAAAAGTTGGGAAATATTTATTGAGAGAACACTAGAATTTTCCTAGGGAATTTGAAAAATTAACAAGCAATTAATTGATTTTCTCTCATTAATTTTTTTGCAAAAATTTGACTTTGATTTTTTTGAGTAAGAAGAAGAACTAGGTTGAGATAAAGAGCTTGGAAAGTGTAGACCATTTCAAAAAGCTCATTTTTGTCGCTTTGACAAAAATTGGTTATGCCCATATCGGGCTTGTCTTTGATTATATTCCTCAGTGCATTTTTTGTGAATTGGGTTTTCAAGCCAAGTTTTACTTTTGATTTTGCATAATCATAGAGATGAAGAGAGTTTAAATTGCATAAATATTTATGGCTTTTATTTTACATGTAAATTAGCTTTATTTTGCCCAAGTTAATTAAATGCAGGGGGCATTGCTTGTGCCATAATTGAAATTTTTTGGTTGAAATATTAAGGCCATTAAATTAATGGCCATCTTTTGATTTTGCATAATCATAAAATTAAGAGAGTTTAAATTGCATAAATATTTATGGCTTTTATTTTACATGTGAGTTTGCTTTGGTTTGCCTAAGCTAATTACATGCAAGAGACATTGTTTGTGCCATAATTGAATTTTTTTGGCTAAAATATTAAGGCCATTAAATTAATGGCCAATTTGATTTAATTAGAATTTTGAAGCCAAAAAATAATTAAAAAGTCCAGCCCATAACCAATGCAATTTAATTAGTATAAGAAGATTTAGAAAAAGGAGCAACTTTGTGAAAAAGGAAGAAAATTTTGGAACTTTGGAAAACTTAGGGAAAAAGAACAAGCTTTGGGAAGAAGGCATCTAAGAGTTAGGTGGATTTATGTCTAGGAATAAAAGACTCTTGAGCTGCTGGAGAATTAAATTGGAAAAGTAACCTGGAAGCAAAAAATGTCTATAAAAGCTTAGGGGAAGAACATAAGCAAACACAACCAATGCATATCAACATCTCCAATCATCAACAATCAACCAATAAATCATTTTTAGCTATTGTCGTTTTCTTTTCATTAGTTATCAATTACTATGTTTCTTTTTATTGGCTTTTACACTGTATTAAGCTTCCAAAAAATAAATAAAATTTCCCTTTTAAATTTGCTCAAATATTTTTTTTATTCTCAAATTTATTTCATCTTGATTGAAATTCAAACGAATTGTGGTAAAGGAGTTTGAGAACTCACAATCAATATGAAGAAGTTAATTCCTCTAGCATGCTCACAATCACTAAAAAAAAGTCGACAACTAAAATATATATTACTTTGAATATATATGTATTTTTGGGAGATTTTTTTCTTGTGTATGATTATAAATTTTATTATTTGAATACACATAGTATATTTTGTATTTAAGAGAGATAGTTTGTAAAAATTCTTTTTATATTTAAGAAGATGACTTTGATTATGTATATAAATTACTTCATATACATAATTGTTAACACCCGGTTTGATTGGACCGTAATAAGGGGCAAACAGTAGATGCTCAGTTTGATTGGCCCATAACGAAGTTTAGTAATGAGAACGCATGAAGTTTGAATGCAAGAGAAACCCAAAACCTTTTTAAAAATGGACCTAAAAGCCCATTTTTTCATCCATAGCCTCAGTCCAAAAGGCTAAACCCAATAGAGGAGCCCAAGCTTGCTTTGGCCTAATAGCCCAATTCTAGGTCAGGGCCAAAGAGGCAACACCTTTATGGTGTCTGCTTTGGTAAGGCGATGCCTTTTTAGTAGCCACTTGCTCTAGCATTAAATGCAGAGGTGACAATAGTGAACAAGTGGGGTGGACCCCACACCTTATAGACCTGAACATATTGTGTGAAAAGGAGACTTTGGAGAGAGGAGAGTGCTAAAAAAGAGTGCAATGATGAGAGCTAAAAAAAAGTGAATGTCTTGTCAAGGGCATGAGGGGCTTAAAAAAAAGAGGTATGGTGAGAGAAGTAAGAAAAGGAAGGAAGTTTTAGCAAGTTTTTTGGAGGAAAATAGAAAAAAGGGCTTTGAAAGAGAAAAAAAGGACAACCTTAAGAAGGAAAGGAAAGAAAAGGTGAGATTGCAAGTCCATTTTTTAAAGGAAGAAGGAAAAACTCTTGCATTCAAGTGGAGCTTAAGATCAAAACCAATCTTTAAGGGCCAATCACTTTGAAGAAAAAGCTTATAAAGTAGTAATAGTCTTCATTTCTTTTAAATCTTGAGTTGTAGATTTGTATAAGTTTCTTGTTTATTTACTTGCTTGTTTCTTAGATTCACCACTTGTTCCATGTTATATTTATAGTATGATCATCTAAATCACTGAGTATAGTCACAAATCCTTGGTTATTTGCATGTGATATTGCTTTACTTGAGAGCTAAGAGAGTTGAAAGTTATTATTTTGTATGTTGGCGCCACCCCTTTGGCTTGAGACAATGCAAAATCACCTTTATACACAGAGGTGACGCCTTATTGATGAGGCATTTGCCACATCAATAGAATCATGAGTATTTTTTTAGTTATTTTCTTATTCATTTCATGTGTTTTTATACTTTTATGTATTTTCATATTTCTTTAATTTAGTTGCTTTCTTATGCAATCCATTGCCTATCCTCCTTAGTCAAAGTGATCCTGTGTTTATTATTCTCATTCAAGTTTATTTGATTTACAAATTAACTTTATAGCTTTATTTTATATGGTTTTTGTATGTTCGTGGAGATTAATGTTTTGTTTATTTTTAGAATTTTAAGATGATTTTGATTATTAAGCTTTAATCCTTTTAACTTGCTTAAATATTTATTATTTTATTGGTTTATTTTTGTTTTATTATACCCTTTCTTGTATGAAAAAGAGTTGTAATCTATTCTCCTCCCTCTTTTCTTTACATGAAATTTTATCTCTATTTCGTGAATGAATGTTTGTTTATATGATAAATGTTATAAGTCATATTAAAATGCATGAATTTGAATTAATGTGCAAATTTGGACTAAAATATAAAATTGGAAGTTGTTCAAAAGGAATTATAATTTGCATGTTAAAAAAAGAAATAATTGAATAATTAAAGGTAATAAAATACAAAACATAAATGGAGGCTAGCTATAAGGTTGGGTGGGCATTCCAAAAGCCCATACCTAGCTTCCAAACCCATTCTCTAAAGATGGCTTTTGGGAACCTCTATGGGATCCAGTTGCTATACAATGTGTCCCAGGTTTCATTCGGGTGGTGACTCCTTCTCTAATTTGGGCTCTAAGCCTATTTTTTATTTCCTAGTAGGCCACAAGCTCACACAGTGCTGTGGTCACCAAATAATTGGGTCGTGCTGAAGCCCGCCGTCTACAGTGGCAACTTCACTGGGGAATAGAGAAATTAATTTTAGTGTTTTGTATTTTATCTTTTTTAATTATTCTTTTATTTCTTTGTTATTCTTTTGCATTCACTACACATTCTCACACGAGCACCTAGACCCTAATAAATTAATAATAGTCATTGTTTTGCTTCCTGCATTTCACTCAAACTTGGTGGTGGAGTATTTGATTATTATCACTTATAGCATGTATTTATCTACATCATATGGACCCTTAGGTGAGGAGATGTAATAAAGGTATATCACTGTGG
Source organism: Mallotus nudiflorus (assembly GCA_947683625.1). Lineage (NCBI taxonomy): Eukaryota > Viridiplantae > Streptophyta > Magnoliopsida > Malpighiales > Euphorbiaceae > Mallotus > Mallotus nudiflorus. The sequence continues at coordinate 439,056 of CANTUR010000213.1, read as the reverse complement.
GAACCGAAACTTATATCCCAAAACTCAGCTCATGTAATGACTTAGTAATTTCCCTCAAGATTTTCTCCCAAATGCATGTGCTTTATACCATATAGTAATCCTTCAAATAAGGCCTAAGCCCATTTTAAATGGACCATATCAAGATGGGCCTTTTATGCCTACTATAGCCCATTGCAAATGGACTATACTAAGATGGGCTTTTAATACCCATTAAAATGGACTTTGGAATTATTTAAGGGTATTACTACTTATTTGTTCCATCTTGAGAGTTATCTTGCATACATTAGTTTTGTTATCCCCTATTGACAATTAAAACCTAGACAAAAAATTATAGGATAAACAACTCACCATTGAACACGTGTAGGAGAAATAAAAGTGGATATTATCATTTAAGAGCTTTTTATTGGTTTCTTTGCTATATGAAAATGACTGTGTTTATTCTATGTCTTTGAATAGTTGAATAATAAGATAAAATGAATTTGCATATCATGCATACACGTCATATATAGTTCTAACATGTGGTCTTGTAGCTATAGATTTGTCAAGCTCTTTTGCGTCAAGTTAATTTGATTTTGGTCGTTTGATAAGAAATTTAGAAACAACAATGGTAGGTGGTTTTGATTTTGAGGATTTCAAAGCACAACTAAAGGAAGAATTTTTTACCAAAACACAGTCAATGATGAAGGAGATTATAGGAGAAATAAGCAAACTACTCAAGGAAAAAGTTGATGCAGTCGGGTAACTCGATTGATCTTGATGAAGAGATTCCTGTGAAAGAGAAAAAAGATGATGATGTGATAGTATTGACTGATTTGGTAATCGAAAATAATATGAACTTATTTGGAACAATGGAATAAACTGATTGGGCTAAGATTATTTCCAAGGCTATGTCACAAGTCCAAATGCTGATGAAGGAGAAGGGAATTGACGCTCTGATGGATTATACTAACCTTGACTTGGATGAGGATGATGACCCTCTTCCTAAAAAATTTAAGTTCCCTAACATGAATAGATACTTTAGGATTTTTGACCAATATCCATACTTGAAACATTATATGACTTATATGGAGGCCACTGAACTAACTAAGGCCTAAATAGTCAAACAGTTTCCTATGTCATTAGAAGGAGCCCTGATCTGATGGTACAACACTTTAAAACCATAAGTGCAGAATGATTGGAAAGAGCTATATGCCATATTTGTGAAATAGTATGGTCTAAATGCTCAAATGGAGGTATCTCTGAGAGACTTGCAGAACACTAAGTAGAAATTTAATGAGTCATTTGCTGATTATCTGATTAGATGAAGGGGGGAAGCTAGCACAAATGAGGCACATACTTGCTGAGTTTGATCAATTGATGATAGCAATGGAAGGCTATATTCCATTACTTTTTAAAAAGCTAAAGGACATTGGGATTCAGGACTTTGAAGAATTGTACAGATTCAGGGTCCAAAAAGAGTCCGATTTAGTACAATAAAAGAAATTCTTCATTGAAAAATTTGGGGGCAAAAAAGTAAGCAAATTAAGTAGCAATGTGTAGATTAATTCCATTATATAACCTTGAAGGTTCTCTAACTTAGGAAGGCCTTTCTCGAAAATTTTGGAGAAATTGATAAAAAAGAACTTGATACGGCTCTTACCCCCAAAACAACCTTTACCGAATGCCAACTCGAAACTCTACTATAAGTATCATCATTCCATTGGGCATGATATTGATAGATGCACCCAACTGAGACATGAAATCCAAGACCTAATTGATACAGGTAAGACCACTAACTCGAAAACCCGAAAACCAACACCTAAAACTACATTTTACCTAACTACTGAAATGTCCCACTACTAATTGCACCCATCGTTATGATCAACATCGGCTTAACAGAGGAATAATTTTTTAATTCCTTTATTGATGCCACTTCTAAGCCACTAAAACCTGAACTAAAGGACTTAAATTTGAGTGAAAAACCTAGGGAGCTTATTATGCATATCTTGGACATCTAGAGTTTCGACGATGAAGATAGAGGACATGTTGATCTATGGGAAAATGATGAATATAAGAAGAATCAACCAGTTAGGAGGGCCGAAAAGAGACAGGAGGAAACCAAACTTGCCGAGTCTAAAGAAATGAAACAGGGTTTAAAAAAAGATGTAAAAAAGGATGAGAAAACTATTGCTAGTGTTTAGGAATTACTTATACATTCCAGAGACCATTATGAAGCACTAGTTTTGGCTTTGGATCAGAAGAAAATTTCTACAAGTCACACTTCTAAACAAATGGTTAGCTCCTGGATGGAAATTCCTCAAGGAGCTATTGTGTTTTTTGATAATGATCTACCATTAGAAGGAAGGGACCATCACAAGGCCTTGTTCATTAAGGCCGAGGTAAAAGGAAAATTGACTTACTGTGTGATGGTGGATAATGGTTCCACCATTAATATATGTCTGTTGAAGATTTTGCCAAGGTTTGGATTGACTGTGGTTGATCTAAAACCCTATGATGTGGTTATTATGGCCTATGATGATACGAAGAGGCCTATTGAGGGGACATTCTGAGCATTGGTCAAGATTAGGCCCATTGAGACTGGGGTTAACTTACATGTGATAGATATTTTTTTGACCTTTACCATCCTACTAAGGAGGCCTTGGTTCTATCCTTTGGGTGGCGTACCATCCACTGTTCATCAAAAAATCAAGTTTCCACATTAGGGTAAAGTTGTTACCATCTCAACAGAGTCCAAGCCTATTGTGGCTGCTCTAAAACTAGCTCCTAAGAAGATTCCTATAAGCCCAAGTTTTGAAGTCTGTATGATTTATAAGGATGAGTTGGATGAAAAGATCATAAGCATGATAAGGAACATGAAGTTCACGCCTGGTTTAGGGCTAGGAAAGAATCAAAGTGGACCACCTGAATTTTTGGAATGAAAAGTCCCTATTTTGAAATATGGGGTTGGATATTCTAGGGCTCAAGAATCTAAAGATGAAAGTGAAGTTGCTATTAAAACCAAGAAGTAAATATTATAGGATGTATTTATTAGTGATATGCACTAGGCCAATGCCAATTATATAATGGCCATACTTTGATATTGTCATATTTCTATTTTAATAATAAAGAGGCACTTTTATTATTACTGGCTAATTCTAGTTTTATCCTTGATTAGTTAATTCGACTAAGATCATTAAGTATGTGACTTGATAGTAAAAATCTTAGGTGATACTTGAATTCTAATATAAATATCCCTATCGATTATTATTGTGGGAATAACAACGAATAAAGACTAGTATGACGTTGATTGATTATTAAGTTTTACTATTCATGTATATGAGATATTAAGTCAAACTCATAGGTACATATTTAGGCAAATGATATATTGGATCGTGGATTATTGTTTTAGGTAATTCTCATCATAGTAGTATTATTTGAGTCCTTTAACTTAAGATCACTATGGTTTCCTACATGATAAGTTCTAAATTTTATCATATCCCTACACCATACTTTAATCGGATGGTAAAACAGGTTATGATTGGATATAAAATGAGTTGCATGAGGAATGTGAGTGGTTAAGATGAAATTTGTCCCTTAGTTATTTTGAGAAAGTATCTGTTGGGCCCCTTGATAAGTTAGACTGAAGAGAAATGCATGGCCATGCTAGAATGAGAAAGAGTTATCTGTGTCAGTTTACTTGGTATTAAGAAACAATATGATTGAATAATATAAGGATGATATAATCCATGCCTTATGTTCAATCAGGATATCATGTGATAAAAGGACTATAGTACAAGCTATGTATTAGGTTATGTCAGATTATCGGCCTTCACATAACTTAGGTAGTTATAATGTCTTAATAGAGACCAATTATGACTTGTGGGATAAAATGGGAGTTTTAAGCCCATTACCAACATTGTGTGAACCTACAGGGTCACACACTTAGAACAAGCCCAAAGCAAACTTGGGTTAATAAGCCCAATAATTATCTCTATGTAAAATTAAATATATAAGTAAATAAATAAATATAGAGTTATCTAAAATAAATAGGAAATGATTCTAATTTAGAATTAGAATTAAAGTAAAGAAGGATGTCTAATCTTACCAAAATTGTATTGGTAAGAGAGAAACACTAGATATGATATATATGTAAACATCTCTTTCTCTAGGGTTCGTTAGGTTATATTATCATTCTTCCTCTACGACTTCTTATGAGAAAAACACATAGAGAGAAAACATATTATGAGATAACAAAGGTTCTAGCAGACTTACTTTGATTTGGATCATCTTGTTCAAGTGGATATCATAAAGGGTGTGATCTTTTGGTGACATATTAATCTGATAAGAAGACATAAAAAGCTCAAGGTAGGGTGTCATTGGAGTGAACCCTGTCTTTTTGTTCCAATTATCTTGCCATTAGATAATCTTAGTGAGTGTTTGGAAACCCTCTCAATTAATCTAAGTCAAATTACATGGATTTGGGTTGTGGGTTTTATGGTTAAAATTTTTATTTTTCGCTACGTTATGTATCTTGAAACCTAACAGTATTTGCTAAAGAAGGCACTAGTTATCCATACATGGGGACTCTTTAACCTCTTTTGGTGGCTGGGAAAGTGATTCTAGGATTTAAGATTTTTTCTAAATATGTGAATGGTATAGAGAAAGTTACTACTAAGGTAATTCTTATGAAGAGCTGGTGTTAGCTGAAGAAGAGTTTGAAGAGGATGTTGTTGCTTCAAAGCTGAAGGCCACTATTGATTAGGAAAAGTGCTAGATTTTGAGACCTATGTCTTGAATTCCATTATGGATGTCTTCAATGACGATTTTAAAGTCGCTTTTGCTACTTTATTTGAAACTGATGACTTGTTCATTTCTAAAGTGGATACAATGAGGTCTTATTTTACTTACTTATGTGATGTGTTTCGTAATGGTTATTTTATTTGTGATGATCGTTTCATGCATTTGTTTGATATTAATTATGTACAAATTGAATTATTTAATATAGGCATAAATGATAACCCTAAAAATGTACTGATTGCTTCTGATTTAACTCCTAATGAGGGAGAAAAAATGAAAGAAACTTTAAAAAGAAGGTAGAAAGTATTCACTTGGGGCTATGAGGATATGCCTACAATCGACAGGGAAATTACAGAATATAAGATCCTTACATCGCACTAATAAAACATAGAAAAAGAAGGTTAAGACCATAATGGGCTCTTTTGATTAAAAAAGAAGTTGAAAAGCAACTGAAAGCAAAGTTCATGGAGGTGGTAAAGGAAACCTAATGGCTAGCAAATATAGTTTCGGTCCTTAAGAAAAATGATAGAGTCAGGATGTGTATGGATTATATAGATTTAAATAAAACATGTCCAAAAGATAGTTTTCCCTTACCGCATATTGACACACTAGTCGATAGTGCAGCTTTTAGTGTGATGTACTCTTTCATGGATGGTTTCTTGGGATCTAATAAGATCATGATAGTAGTAATCGATAAGTTGAAAATGTGTTTCAGCACCGAATGGGGTATTTACTGTTACTTGGTCATGCCATCTAGGTTGAAGAATGTAGGGGCTATATATTAGAGGATGGCTACTACCTTACTGTACGACATGATCCACAAAGATATAGAGGTATATATGGATGATATAATGGTGAAATCTCTAACCAAAGAAGGGCACTTTGAAGCTCTAGAAAAGTATCTAGCAAGGGTAAAAAAGTAGAATCCTAGATTGAACTTGAAAAAGTGCATTTTTGGGGTGACATTTGGGAAATTGCTAAGACACATTGTTAGTTAGAAAGGGATAGAGGTGGATCTCGATAAAGTTAAAGTAATTAGAGAGATGCCCGCACTGAAAAATAAGAAAGAAATCAGAGGGTTCATTGGGTGATTATAATACATCAGTAGATTCATCGCCAAGCTGACTACCATTTATGAGCCAATCTTTAAGCTCCTAAGGAAGAATCAACCGATAATCTTAGATAATAAATGTTAGAAGGCTTTTGAAGCTATTAAAAATTATTTGATAAATCCTCATGTCTTACAGTTGCCAAAGCTGGGTAAACCTTTAATCCTTTATCTGGCCATTAAAAAGGATGCAGTGGGCACATGTTAGTTCAAGAAGGTGAGAGGAATGTGGAGCATGTAGTGTATTACCTAAGTAGGAAACTCTTGCAATATAAAGCTAATTATAATCTGGTAGAAAAGACATGTTTGGCAAAAATTTGGGCGAATAAAAAGCTTTAACATTATTTCAAATTTTACACGGTACAAGCAGTTTCTAAACATGACCCCTTTAAATATCTTTAACAAACTCCTTCACTTATAGAAAAATTAGCCACATGACTGGTTTTGCTTATTGAATTTGATATAGACTATATGGTGAAAAAGGTAGTGAAAGGGAGAATAGTGGCAGACTTCTTGGCCAGAATCTGATAGACCACGAACAAGAGTAGGAGATGGAGTTTTTAGATGAACATATGGGGGCAATCGAGGTCCAAGGTTGGAAAATATACTTTAACAGAGTGGTTAACAACAAAGGAGTAGACATTGGTGTAATTCTAATCACACTGAAAAGAGAGATAATCCCAATGGCTAAGAGGTTAGAGTTTGAAGTGGCCAATAATCAAGCATAATATAAAACTTGCATCTTTGGGTTAGAAGTGCTCTAGGACATGGGGGCAGAGGAGTCCACAATATATTAGTAATAAAATAGCTCACTAATAAATGGAAAGTCAGAGAATATAAACTAAGATTTTATTTGGATTATTCAACTGCCATTTTTTTAGCTTTCACTCAATGCAAATTTGTACACCTACCACGAGAGGAGAACCATATGATAAATGCTTTAGCTACTTTGGCTTTAATATAGGAAGGAGGAATTTGGAGATAAGTCAAGCCTCTTATTCTTATGAAATCTTAAACCCTTTTTTATAAGGAGGTAAGGGTGATGCTAATTGATCTTATAGAAAAGCCCGGGTTTCATGATTTGCAATGGTATTTAGAAATGGGACAATTTCTTAAAGACAAAGATAAAAAAGAAAGAATGTCTTTGAGGATGTTGTCTTGGTAGTTCATCAATCATAATAGGATATTGTATAAAAGAATGCCTACTGGTGTACATCTAAGATATGTGGATAAGGTTAAAGCCTAAAAAGTCATAGGTGCAATTCACGAAGGTGTATGTGGTTCACACATGAATGGAATAGTTCTAGCTAAGAAGATAACTCATCAAGGGTATTTCTAGTTGACCATGGAAGCTGATTATGTGAAGTTTGTAAAGAAGTGCCACAACTATCAAGTGTATATAGATGTGAGCCTTGTTCCTTTTATGGAACTTCAAGGATTGACTTCTCTATAGCCATTCACAGTTTAGGAAATTGATATTATGAGAGAAAGAGCACTAAAGGCATCTAATGGGCATCATTACATTATAGTGGTGATTGATTATTTCTCTAAATGGATGGAAGCAGAATCATTCATGACTGTTAGGGCAAAACAGATGGTGAGGTTTATAGAGAAGAATGTAATTTGTAGATTTGGGTTGCCTCATATCATAATTGATAATATTGTTCAATTCAGAGTAGAAATAAACATTTTATTAAAAGAATACAAAATCGAGCATCATAAATCATCTCCATTTATACCACAAGCGAATGGGGAAATAGAGGCAACAAATAAGAATGTGAAAAAGATATTATCAAAAATGTTGGTGAATTATAAGGATTAGACAAACTATCTACAGTTCGCATTATAGGAATATGGAACCATTGCCAGGGCATCAACATGAGTCACTTTGTACTCATTAGTGTATAGGTATGAAGCTGTATTATTGGTGGAGGTTAAAATTCAATCCCTAAGGGTTCTCTTAGAGTCTAAAATTCTAGAGTGTTAGTAGGTAGAGAGTCGATTGGCACAACTAATGCTATTGGATGAGAAAAAATGAAAGCTATGTATCACTCTCAACTATATTGGAAAGGAATAGCCCAGGCTTATAATAAAAAGATTAAGCTAGGAAAGATCAAATATGGTGATTTAGAGCTGAAGCTCACTAAACCAATCACGACTGACCCACGGGGAAAGTTTAAGCTGAATTGGGAGGGGCCATATCTGATAAAGAAATTATTCTCTAAAGGTTTTGCTCTTTTGACTGATTTAGAAGGAAATGAGTTCATGGAGCCTATCAAATTAGACAAGCTCAAGAATACTTTTGTAAAAGTCTTACTAGGGAGAAAACCTTAAAAAGAGGTTGTCTAGGAAAAAGTTAGAAAAATAAAAAGGGTCCTACTGGATTGAAAAACTTAAAAGAGGTAGTCTAGGCAAAAATTAAGGAATGTAAAAGCAGAGAGAGAGAAAGAAAAAATAGGTAGTTGGAAAACCTGCAAAGGAAAGCTATTTAACGACAAGAGTTGTATGAAAAGAAAAATGTATAATCATATTATGCTTAAACTAAATGAAAGTGGATTGCCTAAATTATCGTTAAACGTTGCATTAGAGGTCTATTACAAACTATTTAATTATAAAAAAAATGCTACTCGACATAAAAAGGAAAAATGATGATTAAATTCCATAGACTGATTTTGCTTTCTTTTCTTTTATTGAAAACCTTGAGCACTTGATATCTATAACTCTCTTGTCCTTTTATTCCTCATAAACTTATCTTTTTTTTTTTCTATTGCAATTGAATCCATGCCTTGTACTGATCATCAATGGACTGATCTTCATTGTAGTTAATGTGCCTTTGAATGATCCTATGAAGCCAAGTTGTAACTAAATTATCCAAGAAGTTTTAAGAGAGGGGTCTTGGTTCGAACTCATGCACTAATCCCATAATTAGTTATTTTCATCCATATTTTCGGCAAAGGCGTGTAGGATTATAGAAAGTGGCAAAATGAAGACTAGCTATAGGGACGCAGTGGGTGTATAATTGAATGGTCATATGCTGTAGCTTCCACCATGGACACATCCATCGAATCATGGTATCGAGAAAGGTGGACAACCAGCTATGAACATTTTCTCGTATAGGGTGGAGCTTTCTAGTATAACAATGCTTTGCTTTATAATTAGTAATGTCTCTAGGAGGTTCGAGTAACCTAAGCTTTTCATAAAGCAATGCTTGAAAAAATGAATTAGAAAATGACAAAAAATCATAAAATGAAACGAGAGAAAGGAGCTGACCTCCAGTAGTAATGGACTCCTGGAGAAGTGCTTAGTTTCGAAATGTTATTAAGCCTAATGATGGGTTTCGCCAGAATAAGAGGAAAAGGATTGAGCCCAGCTTCCATTTGATCCAAAATATGAAGGAATTTTTTATCATTATTTCCAAAAGGAGAAACTAGTAAGAATTGAGCATATAGGAAGAGGGCTATCATCCGTGGCCAATAGATCTCCTTCTTTTCTATAGTTGCAATGACCTTAAGGAAGTATCCTATTAGAACTTCAGTACTAAGATATAGAGAAGAGAAGACTAAGGGGAAAGATTAAATAGCCTGGTCATCTAATATTCGATAGAGCATAAGTCTGGGGTTCCAACCTGAGGGATTGTAATTTGATAGGTAGAATCCATGTGACAACCTAGGATAGCTTTGAATTCCTCTAGCAAAGGACACATCTCTAGTGTGTTGAATAAAAAAACATGTTTACTTAGATCCCAAAATCGAGCTACAATATGGAGAAGAGAAACTTAATCCTCTTTGCATAAAGAGATCTAAAAATTAACAGGTTGAAGGGTTCCAATTTCACCCATAATCCACTATTTAAGCTCTTTAAGATTGTTTATAGTTATTTTAAGCTACTCTCAGTCATGTTTAGGGGTTTTAGAATTATTGGAAAGGAGAAAATGGAGAGTTTGAGGCATAGGTGTGAGAAGAAACAATTGCTTTTGTGAGGGGAGAAGGGGATTAAAAAGAGAGATCTGCATCATAGGCGGTGAGGTGTTTGCCTCTTCAATTAGGTGGTGCCTCATTATGAAGAAGCGTTTAGAAATCACCTTTTCACAAAGAGGTGATGCCTTAGTGAAGAGGCAATCTCCTCTGTGATAGTTAGGGGATGCATTTTAGTTGTATTATTCAGTTTGGCTTTTCCTGTTTCGGTTTAGTAATGGAAATATTTTATGATTGAACAATAAATTTGTATGGTATTGTGTTTGAATGATCATAGTTTCTCACTAAGAATGAGCTAAAATGTTTAAACATCTAAATATATTTAGACATAATTATCCGAAGTGAAGTCAAAGTAATCAATCGATATTAGAATCAAAGAATAAAAAAAATGATGATGAGAAGTTTGGATCCTAATCTAAGAGGTCTCTGTCTTGGTGGCCTCTGTATTATCTTTATGATCACCCCTGGTAAGTAGTATTACTAGCACTATCATCAACGACCTCTTTATCTTCTTCTTCATCTTCCTCCTCCTCTATTTGGAGCATAGTAACTTAGCGCTGGAGCGCTATAATGCTGGCCTGGCTTATCACTCATAGTCTTGTTTATACAAAATCCAAGGTAAGTACTCATATAAGCATGCATACCTATAGAAATAGGAGAGATCTTTATGTTACACTGTTGAATGACATGCATCAGATGTTCTTACTAACCCTCATTCAGACAGTATATGTACACTCCTCAATCTAGAGGGATCTATATGATTAAGGACTAGTTATTACTAATTCCTTGTTGAGATTAATTATGAAAGCAGGAAAATAAAAAACCTTACGTGTGTAGCATCAGGAGTGCATGCTAGTGTTAGACTATCATCAAACTTCAGGAACTCACGAGATAAGCCCCCTGGGGGCACCCAATAACGACCTAGCAGGTTAGGCATATGAGTCAAATAGCTAGCTACCATCATGAGCTGGAACTAGAAGGAGCTCTATAGGGTGGAACTCCAGTTAAAGTACCCTTTTTGTTGTTAGTACGAGGACCTGGAGTGGTCTCTCATGTGAAAGAGGATTGGTTCTATGCGTAGGACCTATGGCTGCCATTTATGAATGGAAAAGGCTAATTTAATACATAATTGGAAAGATAAAAGAGGAAAGATAAAGTCAAGAGGGTATCTTAGCAGAAGTAGTAGCTCAAAGAGGTACCCGTTGTAGTAGGCTGGCTCAAATGAAGTCTGAGTGGCAACTCTTACTCCTCACAATATGGGTTTTGTTAGGGTTTTTTATAATCACTCTGGCTAGCTCATCGCCCTCTAGTAGGCGCATCCAAAATATGCCAACAGGTGGTGATATGGGGATACGCCTAGCACGAGCACTATGATTTTAATTAAGGTTGCCAAGATACCACACTTGGTAGCTAGGTCCATGAAGGAGCACCCTTTGCAAAGACAACGGTCTCAAACGAGTCATCTAAAGAAGCCACCTATCTTGAGGACCTCGTAAATCCTAGTGCAGTTACAAAGAAAAAGTATAGGTAAGTAATAGAGATCTACAACTATGTTACACTAATGATAATGTTTTGTCTTTTCTTAGGTACCTCGTCATAGGTCAGGGAGTTCAACAACTCTTGATGAATGTACACAAAAGCTAGATGTCTTTTCCATAAGTGACTAGCACCCCACCAGGCTGAGGCTGGGAAATAAATGTCACTGATATGGGTTATCCCTTAAATCAACTCTAACTACCAAGCCTAGACTTACAGAAAAGAATTGTTAGTAAATAGTCAAGATAATCGGTGAATGGAGTTTAGAAGTAAGAAGGGAGTACTCACCAAGATAATATGCTAGAAACTATAGAATTGTCTAACTCCTCGGATTACCTCGTCCATGCTCCTGTACATGTAGGCCAATGCATAGTTATCCCAATCGTAAGAAGACACTCAATCCAAGTTATGAAGGGGCATTAGAAATATCAGATCGATGGAGCTGGTAGTGTTAGCAAAGAGGATAGTACCCAATATATAGATAAAGAATGACCTTACCACCTAGTTAATCTCTTGGGCAGTGGTAGCAGTCTCAACCCTGGCTTGGGTGTAGTGACTTTGGATCAAATCAATCTTGATGGTGTGGGTCCCATTTATGTCTGGCACCATATCAAGAAGTTACTCGATGTAAGCTACTTAATCCAGTGCCATATGATGGATGCTTATATTAAATAGGATAGTATCACCAGCACATGCAATCCCAGCGATAACATCAAAAGAGATAGAGTTTAATGTCAACTAACTAAAAGGAATATGAAATGTATGAGTAGTCTCAAATCATTTGTCCATTAGTGCATGCAGTGGCTGGTAATCAGTATGACACTGAGCATTTAGGAGTGATAAGATGAAGTCCTCGAAGCTTATATCCTGAATAAGGTCTTTGATGTCATCAGTAAGCTCATTATACCAAACTTGAGAACCACTAAAGTTCCCGGTGCCTTTGAATGTGTGGGCATCATGTTGAAAATAAACACGAAAGTCAAAATTTGTATAAATTGCTTAAAATCAAAAAGAAAATATTGGATATTGTCAGTGAGGTGAAGCCTCATTAAAGAGGCAATGCCTCAGTAAGTTATATGAAAATTACCACCTTTCTGGTTAAGAGCCGATGCCTTATAGAAGAGGCAATGCCTCTTCATGTTAAAGAACATAAATCATTTTTCAATGTTTTTAATTCTCTTAATTTATTCTACTACATTCCTATTTGAAATGATAAATACACTGTATTAATCATAACTCGACCTATTTGATAGGAAAAATCATAGGAATCAAATACTAACCTTTCCAAAAGCTAAGGCACAGATATAGGTGCCCAAGTTTGCTATGAGTGGAATCTCATCCCTAATGGACAACTCGAGGGTTAGTAGTGGCTTTATGAGGGGTGTTACTGGGTTCCACTATGGTGGATCAAGAGCTCGGGTGACATTCATTATTGAAAGAGGAAGATGTGAGGAAGAAGAAAAGAAAGAAAAGGAAAAAGAAAAAAGAAAAAAAGGGAATTTTTTTAAACAAAGAAGAGAGGAGGGAAAGAAAGGAAAAGAAGAAGAAAAAGGGGAAAATATTTTTAAGAGGAAGAAAAAAGTAGAGGAAAAAAAATGTTTTTTCTTAAAAAAAGGGAAAAGAGAGAGAGAAATCTTTTTTTTAAAAAAAAAATTTAATGACCAAATTAAACAAGGCGAAAGATGAACTCCTGGATTATACCCTGAGGCTCATGGTTTAGATTTCGAGAAGTGACTTCTTGGGCTTGCACCCTAAGACAAATGGACCTTTGAAGATAAATGTTCGTATCCTTTGAAAATTTTATCATTTGTATTGTATTGATTCTAAGAAAATCAAATTTGTTGATCAAAGTATCAACATCCACCTCTCAGGTTATATCTCGAGGTTAACGGTGTTGAAGATAAAGTTTTTTGATCGAAGTATCAAAATGTAAAATTCGACCTCTCAGTTTTGAACACTGAGGCTGACATTGCAAATTTTGAAGGGAACTTCCTTTTAGGTTTGTATACCCAAGGTTGACGGCATGAGTTTCTTATCTATTAAAAGGAACTACCTTTTGGGTTTATATACTCAAAGTTGACACTATGAGTTTCATAACTATCTTAGAGAAATTCAACCTCTCGATTTTAAACACTGAGGATGACGAAGCAAATTTTGAAAGGAACTGCCTCTTAGGCTTGTATACTTGAGGTCAACGATGTGAGTTTCCTATTTATTTTTTAAGAACTACCTCTTAAGTTTGTATACCCAACGATGATGGCATGAGCTTCCTATCTGTTTGAACAAACTGCCTCTCAGGTTTGTATATTCGAGGTGATGTCATGAGTTTCCTATTTGTTTAAAGGAATTGCCTCTTGGCTTTGTATACTTGAAAATGATGGTGTGAATTTCCTAATAGTCTTAGAGAAATTCAACCTCTCAAGTTTTTATATTTGAGGCTAATAACACGAGTTTCAAAGAGTCCAATTCTTAAGTGAAACTTGAAAATCAAGTATATCCCTTTATTATATCTTACTCTTTTATTGTGCATGTTGATATTTTTAAAAAATTTTGATCATATGAATTTGATTTTTTAAAAAATCAAGGGGGTAAACTATTGACACCTAGTTTGATCAAGCCATAATAGGGGGCAAACTATGAATGCTTAGTTCGATCGGCCCACAATGAAGCCTAGTCATGAGAATGCATGAAGCTTGAAGCAAGAGAAGCCCAAAACCTTCTTAAAAATGGATCTAAAAGCCCATTTTTTCATCTATAGCCTCAACCCCAAAAACTAAACCCAATAGAGGATCCCAAGCCTGCTTTGGCCTAATGGCCCAATTCTGGGTCAAGGCTGAAGAGGCGATGCCTCTTCAGTAGCCACTTGCACCAACATTCAATGCAAAGGTGACAATGGTGAACAAGTGAGGTGGAACATACACCTTACAAACCTGAACATATTGCATGAGAAGGAGACTCTGGAGAAAGGAAAGGGCTAAAAAAAGTGTAATGATGAGAGTTAAAAAAAGTGAATGTCTTGTCAATGGCATGGGAGCCTAAAAAAATAGGTGTGGTGAGAGAAATGAGAAAGGGGAGGAAGTTTTAACAAGTTTTTTAAAGGAAAAGAGAAAAAAAAGGGCTTTGAAAAGAAGAAAGGGATGTCATTGAGAAGGAAAGGAAAGAAAAAGGTGAGCTCGAAAGTCCATTCTTTGAAGGAAAAAGAACAAAATTTTACATTCATGTGGAGCTTGAGATCAAAACCAATCTCTGAGGCCCAATCACTTTAAAGAAAAAGCTTATAAAGCAGTAATAGTCTTCATTTCTTTTAAATCTTGAGTTATAGATTTGTATAAGTTTCTTATTTATTTACTTGCTTATTTCTTAAATTCACCACTTGTTCCATGTTATATTTATGGTATGATCATTTAAATCACTGAGTATAGTCACAAATCCTTGGTTATTTGCATGTGATTTTGTTTACTTGAGAGTTAAGAGAGTTGAAAGTTATTATTTTATCTATTAGTCAAGCGACGCCTCTTTAAAGAGGCACCACCCCTTTAGCTTAAGACGATGTGGAATCACCTCTATACATAGAGGCGATGTCTTGTTGATGAGGCGCTCGCCACATCAACAGAATTAGGAGTATTTTTTAGTTATTTTCTTATTCATTTCATGCGGTTGTATACTTTTATGTATTTTCATATTTCTTTAATTTAGTTGCTTTCTTATGAAATCAATTGCCTATCCTCAATCAAAGTGATTCTGTGTTTATTTTCTCATTCGAGGTTATTTGATTTATGAATTAACTTTATGGCTTTCTTTTGTAAGGTTTTTGCATGTTTGTGGAGATTAATTTTTTGTTCATTTCAGGTAACTTAAAATGATTTCAATCATCAAGCTTTAATCCGTTTACCTCGCTTGAGGATTTATTTATTTTATTGGTTTATTTTCGGTTTATTATAACATTGCTTGCATGAAAAAGAATTGTAATATATTCTTCTCCCTCTTTTCTTTGCATGAATTTTTTTCACTATTTTGTGAATGAATGTTTGTTTATGTGATAAATGTTATGAGTATATTAAAATGCATGAATTTGAATTAATGTGCAAATTTGGATGAAAATATAAAATTGGAAATCATTTGAAGGAAATTATAATTTGTATGTTAATAAAGAAATAATTGAATAATTAAAGGTAATAAAACATGAAACATAAACAGAGACCAACTATAAGGTTGGGTGGGCATACCAAAAATCCATACCTACTTTCTAAACGCGTTATTTGAAGATGGCTTTTAGGAACCTTCGTAGGATCTAGTTTTTGTATAGTGTGTCTCGAGTTTTATCCGAGTGTCGACTCCTTTTCCAATTTGGGCTCCAAGTCTATTTTGTATTTCCTAGTGGATCTCAAGCTCATACAGTGTCGTGGTCACTAAACACTTGAGTGCACACTAAACCTCACCATCTACAATAATATAAATAAAAAATAAATCAAAAATTTTTGAAATTGAGTAAAACTAAAATATCAAATACAATTTTGAAAAAACAAAAGACACTTAATACCTATCTTCAAGTTATAATACATTATTTTTATTCAAAAATAATTGCCATTGGATATATAAATAGTTAAAATAATATAACGAAGTTGTTCAATATCCTTCATAATAGACTGATATTATGTTATTTTTCTTGTTTACAAAAAATAAATAAAAAATATACATAAAATAAACCAATAATATTTCAAGTTCATACCTTTGGAATTTATATTTTTGTCATGGTGAATAAAACCACTAAAATAGTATTTATGAGGTTAATAACAATAACAATAACGATATAGATAATGAAAAGTATAATGATATAATATTCTTAATCAAGCTAAATAAAAGTGTAACAAATTATTTCAAATATGGAAAAGAAACTAAAATACATTTTTGATGGAACAAAGAGACATTTAATACATGTCTTCTCGTTATCGTGCATTATTTTAATCCAAAAATAAATACTATTGGGTATAAAAAAAATGAGAAAAATATAATGAAATTATAAAGTATTTTTTATAAAGTTGAATAAAAGTGCAAGAGATTATTTCTAATGAGAAAAATAGACTAAAAATATACGTAAAATAAACCAAGCCAACTTTTAGCTATAAATTTTTTAAACATTCTATTAATAAAATATGATTTCAAATTTATGTATTTTTAAAAAAATTTTAACCAAATTGGAAATTTTAAAAAATTGTAAATAATTAAATAAATCAAGTCATTTTATCAATTTTTAAAAAATTAATTACTAATTTTTATTATGCTCAGGTTTGAGAAATCTATGAGAAAATATTAATTTTGATCCATCCATTAGAACCATCCACACCCACACATGCAATTTTCTTGAAACTCGTAAACCTTAAGAGCAAACTTCTTATCTTTCCAACATGAATTGAAAAGAATATAATGTAAGTGAATTGCATTATACTATTGTGTCTAACCAAAATTGTGCAAAGGACACGAAATAAAGCTATCACAACTTGAAGCCTCAAGAGCATGTGACCTGTAGTAGGAATGAGAAAGCATGAAACTTTTAAAATCAGTAGTAAATCTTTAAGAATTCATCACATTAAAATTATCTAATTTTTAAAAATTCTAAAGAAAATCTAGTAAAGTTTTCCCTATACTGGGACAAAATGCAAACCTACAAAATACAAGAAAACACTCCTAAATGCATCTCCAATCAATACTATTTCCTCTCGATATAAAATCTAACATAATCCCAAGATCATCACATTACAATCGACATAGACATACACTCATTATATTATTAAAAAATAATCAACCACAATTATTCAACGATCTAACTATTATGGTGTCTAGAATAAAAATACAAAAACTAATTGTTAATGAAACCTACATAGTACAATTGGGAACGAATGAGACCAGTGTAGTAGAAGGAGGCTAATATTAGACTATTGAAATTCTAAAAAAATTAATTAAGGGAAATCATATCTCTCTGAGTGAATTAATATCGTGAAATACATGTTGACTTTAAAATACTTATTGAAACTAAGAAAAATCATGAATTTATTTAAAATAATTAAAAATCAATTTTTTGAGATTTATTAATTCTTGAAATTCTTCCTTCAACTCCATAAATATCATTTATCGAAAATACCAAATAAATATTTAGCTTTGATCATCAAAATGTATATAACATAAAATTAAAACATTTTGATGAAAAATAATAGTATAACTCTAAACCTCAAATCTATTAGTTTTTCAATTCTCTTAAATCCAAATGACTATCATCCCAAGAAATTATGCTCAACAAACTTACAGCCGCAGTCAAGTTACTTAATCCAATACCGATATTCCAAGAGAATAAGTTCAATTGAAGTTCATTTTAAATTTCTGCTTGAGAGAACAAGCCCTACTGAGCCAAACCGTAATTTTTACTATTCATAATAAGCTTTTTTAGAGATAGATTTTTAAATGGGGGATTACTTCAAATAGAACTTGTTTTTTTTGTAATAGTAGAAATGAAACCATTTCTCATATGTTCTTTGACTACTCTTTCATTGTTAATGTTTATAAGAAAGTGTTAGCTGCCAAAGGTTTTTGCAAAAATTGTTATAGTTAGAAGAGAGGAATCTCATTTTCAATAAGAAAACTTAAGGAAAAAGTAGCCTATGTAATGTTTGAAGAGTGGCTTTTTCAACATTAGTCTATTTTCTTTGGCAAACTAGTAATTAGAAATTTTTTTTAATAACATTTGTATGTCTTTTGATGATGTTTTTATTTTTATTAAGAATTCCATTGTATTGAAATTTGGTGGTACCTCTGCTGCTGTTTATAATTGCTTACAAATGCTGTAGTTTGGTTTATTTTCTACTTTAGGATTTGTTGTTTCGTTATGTGCAATAAAGCTCTTTGGTATTTACCAAAAAAAAATTATGTTTTAGAATTTAGCTATTTAAAGGTTATTGTAAGCAAACTAGATATGGTAATTTGAGTATAACAAGTAGGATGGATGTAATTGTGACACTAGGAGGAATCGAATGAAGGCAAGAATCCTTTTAAAAATCAGAGAAGTTCTTATATAAAAAGTCATCATTAGATCGTTAGGAAAATTGGAGACAATTTGTAGAATGAGTGAAATTTTTTCCCAAAAATAAAGATTCTGAGTCACAAAATTCATTTTTACTTGGCTGCTTTCATTAGAAGTAGGGGTGAGCAAGACCCGCTCGAATCTGAGTTTCTGCTTTGACCCGACCCCTATGTTTTGCTTCGGTTTAGCTTTTGAGGTGATGAGATGATCGGTTTGGGTAATGGGTAGTAGATTTATTTGGTTTCAGTTAACACTTTGAAGGAGATAATTTCTTCCCCGACTTGTTTGAATGTCCAAAATTTGGGCATTAAGTAAAACGATATCGTTTTAGAATAAGGGTTAGCATATATACTTAAAACCCTAGTTCTCTTCATTTTACTTCCTTCTCCATTTCTTAACCACCTCTCGACTCTCCTCCTCTGTCCTCTCCTCTCTCAGTGTCTTCTCATCTCCTTGTCTTATCTCTTCTTATTCAAACCCTAATTTCTTTCTTCAACCTTTAAGAAACCGTAGCAACTCTCTTTAATCCTTTGATCTTTACCTATCTCTCCTTAGTTCTTTCATTCTCGATTCAGTCTCTTTTTTATTTTTATTAAATCACAGTGACTTTTTTAAATAGATCACCATCTCTATTGATGATCTGTTTATTAATGATAATCCATGGAAGATCTTACATTTTTGTGATTTGGTTTTATTTTGCTATAACATTTTATTTGGTTATTTGTAAAAAAAAAATTTGCATATATAAATATAGTTTATATTTTATATAAATATGTAAATTTTTTAGATATGTGCTCAATGTTATACTTTGTTGATTTTATTTGTTGCAAATCTTTGATTTTCGAATTTTTTTTTTTGTGTAATATTTGTTGTTCAATATGTTAAATTTATAGATCTATTTTTTATAACATTTAATCTTGTTTTTATTTGTGAAAAATGTTAGGCTTGTTAATTTTTTTAAATTGTTTTAAAATACGACATTTTTTTTGTTATATATGTGTGTGTGTGTGCTTATTTTATATGGATCCGTTATAGATCTAAAATGCATGTAAAAAAAATTGTCTCTTCTTTATAGATCTTTAATTTATTTTGTTTAATTTGTTAATAAAATAATTTTTTTTATTATTTGTTATCTTTGACAAAATAAATGTGTGTTTTAAATTTTTTTTTTAGATTCAAAAAATTTATATTTTTTAGATCTATAATTATTTTAAATTATTAATTTTTTATATATCTGTAATAATTTTTTATAGATATGTAATTTTTTATTATTTTTACAGATATAAAATTTTATGTTAAATATGAATTTTATTTAAAATTCTTACTATCGATGTAAATGTGTTTGTATTCTCATTTATAATAATGATCTGTGATTTTTTTTTATCATGTATGTGACTGTTTGTAAAATAACAATTTGTTTCTTTGTTTTGTGTATGCATTTGTGATTGCTTCTAAAGTTCATATTGGTGGAAGCTTAAAGTTATAACACAAAAAAGGGGTGGAAGCATAAGCTTTACAAAATTGAGTTATAACTTTAGAAATTTCGAAAAAAAAGGGGTGGAAGAATTCACTGTGATTTGAGTGGAAGCATTAGCAGCTAAATTAAGGTATAAATAAGTTCAATGTGTTTTTATTTGGTATTTAATTGGTATTTGATATTTAACCTATGATCTGATTCTATTTATCATTATTATTTTTTTAAAATGTGTCATTCATGGAGATGGAGAATACCATTGGCAATAATAATGTCACTGGTTCAAACCCTAAGGTGGTGGAAACCCCAAAAGTACATGCTGGCATTCAGACTAAGACTCAAGCTCAACCTTAGCTTGCTGCTAAAAAATGGAAAGATACTAAACCCAAATATGCAATCTAGTAGTACTTTAAGATTTAGAATTAAGGATGAGTAAGGTGTTGTCATTAAGGGTAAATGTATTTATTGTGCTTTTACTTACAATTGTCACTCTAAAAAACATGGATCTTCTTTTAAAAAACCATGTTATGACTTTCTGCAAACTTCATCATAGTAAAGATTTTGGGCAGTCACTGTTAACATTTACACCTGTTGGGGTGGATGCACATGATAATATACAGTTTGCTTACTTAGGCACATGGAAATTTGAGCAAGAGTCCATTAGAAATTCACTTACACCAATGGTAATTATTGATGAATTGCCATTTAAATTTTTTGAAGGGGGTGAGTTCAAGAATTTCATGTTTGTTGCATGTCCTCGCTTTAAAATACCCTATAGGTGGACTATAAGTAGGGATTGTTATAACATTTTTGTTAATGAGAGGGTGAAGCTAAAAAATTTTATGAAGGCACACTGTCAAAGAATCAACATCACTATTGTTTATTGGACATCCATTTAAAGAATAAATTACATATGTGTGACTACTCTCTTCATTAATGATACTTGGAATTTGCATAAAAAGATACTCTCCTTTGTCTTTGTTACATCTCATAAGGAAGAATACCTTGCTAAGGCTTTAGAGAATAATTTGATAGATTAGGGAATTAAAAATGTATTCTCAGTCACATTGGATAATGTTTCCTCTAATGTCAATGCATTTAGGTATTTTTAAAAGAAAATGTTAAGTTAGGGGGCCTCTTCTGTTATATTGAACTTCTTACATATGAGATGTATAGCTAAAATCCTGAATTTGATTATCAATGATGTGTTAAAAGAGGTTAATATGTTTGTAAAAAAAGTGAGAGAGGCTATTAAATACATTGGAAACTCTCCTGCTAGGTTGAGGAAATTTAGAGAAATTTCTAAGCTGATTAAGGTGGAGTCAAAATGCTCTTTGTCTCTGGATGTCCCTATTAGGTGGAATTCCACCTACATAATGCTAAAAATTGCATGCCTATTTGAGAAAACTTTTGACAAATATGAGGAGACAAAGTCTTCTTTCAAAGCTAATTTAGGTAATGATATACTTGATTTCCATGACTGGTAGTGTGTTAGGGAAATGGTTGATATGTTGAAGATGTTCTATGATATAATAGTTAAGATTTCTAGTTATAATTATATAACAACAAAAGCTTTCTTCTCTTAAATTTCTAATTTGAATTGCATGATTTATGAGATGCAATCATCCTCTAATCTTTCTGTTCATAACATGGGCATAACATGAAACAAAAATTTGACAAATATTGGGGAGATCCATAAAAAAGGACTATCTTTTCTTTATTGCTACAATCCTTGATCCTCAATATAAACTAGAGTTTCTTGAATTTTCTTTTAATCAAATGTATGGTGAGGGGGTGGGAAACAATCTGTTCATTAAAATGAAGTTCGATATGTGTTTATTATTTAATGATTATTTGTCAACCTATGCCTTATCTACTACCTCTAAGTTTGGTTCTAGTAGTCAGTCAAGCCAGAATACTCAGTCAAGTTTTAAAACTCAACTGCCAACTTTTAGGAGTACAATGACTTTAATGAAAGCTAGATTAAAAAAGCATAAATAGGAATTTGGAATGGGTGGAGGTAAAAATTTAGAAATTGAAATATATCTTAGTAAGACAATTGTGGAAAATGAAGGGGCTTTTGATATCCTCAGATGGTGGAAGTTAAATTTTGAGAGGTTCCTAATTCTTTCTCATATGGCTAGAGATGTTCTAGTTGTTCTTGTTTCAACTGTGGCTTCTGAGTCATGTTTCACTACTTCTGGTCATGTTCTTAATGCTTTTTAGAGTTCATTAACTTCAAAAATAGTTGAAGCATTTATTTGTTCACAGGATTGGCTTAGAATGCCAAACCAAATAGTTGGGGTGGAAGAAATTTAGAAGATTTAGAGTCTTTTGAAAAAGGTCCTGTTTTAAATCATTTCTTAATCCTATTCTTTCTTTTTGTATTTTTAATCACCTCATTCTCAAATTCTAATTCTCTACTTGTTTATTTCTTTGTAGATCTTGAACAAGTGGGCGATGACTCTTTTTTAGCTCAGTTAATTAGCTCACTATAAATTTATTGAATTATCTCTTATTCTGTGTCTCAATTTGTACCATTTTTTTGCTTGCCTCCTTTTTATTATATTGTGACCAACCTGACGTGCTTCAATTGTTTGCCTAATCCTTTGAGAGGTGCCTGTGTTGATGTTATAGCAACTCTGCTTATGTTTGAACATATTAAACTCAGGCAATGATGATGCTTCCACCCCTAGGATTTTTATAGATTCAAAGAATGTTTGCTTAAGTTTCTTTGGTGGCTTTAATTTTAGTTTAGCTATCAGAAATGTGGCTACATTCTTGTTGTTGAAAATGCTCGATTATGAGCCTCTTTAATATGTTTTTGGCAGTGATGATGCTTCCACCCCTTTATGTTTTCTGATATATATTAGAATGTTGTGTTCTGTTCCACTAGGTGGTTATTTTCTTTGTTGCCAAAAAATGGAGCTCTATTCTAAATATGATATGAAAATGAAGCATATAAGCCTATTCTTTGTCTATTGCTTATTTTATTTTCATTAAGTAACCTGTTTATATTTTGTTGTAATTGAAATTGTGCTTGTTTGTAAATGAACTTTGCAGGTCATTTACAAACATACGAATCTGCTGCAGTTGGATTTTTTAAATTTTTGCAGTATATTTTTGGACAGATTACTACATATGTCAATATTTTTTTCTAGGGTGGATAGCAATTCCTGAGCCTGCATATTAATCTGTTTTATTTTTTGTATACAAAATGTAGTGCTTCCATTTTTTTGTAATTAGAACTAACCATTTGTTATATCTAAGTTATACCATAGAACATATGTATTTTTTGGACGGTGTAAATATATGGGCTTGGCCCAAATATATTAATGAAATTAGTACCAACTTAGTTTTTTTTTTATTTTTTTATGTAGCCCAAAAAAGGGCCTAACCCATTTGAGCCCAACCCGAGGTCTGAACCAATCCAACCCGACATTATTTGGCTTCTAAAAAGTTAGTTTCTTCCTCTTATTTGGATTGATTCAGGCCTGTAATTGCTCTTCCAAAAACCGAACAGTTTTAGTTATAGTTCCATCTGACCTGACCTGACTGACCTACCCGATTCTCCTCTTAATTAGAAGTTACATATTTTGCACCACTTTAGTTTTAGTATATAACAATAATATATACAAATATACATCCACATACAAATATACATCCATATATGCAATAATATATACAAATATACAATAATATATAGTAATATTATAGCATGAAAAGAAAATATTCATAATTGACATAATACATAAATGGACCCTATACTTGTCATTTTTTGTTAGTTTGACACCTCAACTTATAGTTTTGTCATTTTGATACATGAACTTGATTAAAATGCATTACTTTTCACTAATATGAAGACATAATACATCTACCACCCCCTGTACTTATCACTTTTTATTATTTTGACACATTTACTTGTAGTTTTTTGTCAGTCAAATCCTTATGATGTGGCAAATGTTGATTCATTATTTTATGTCACGTGTGTTAATAGGGGTTTCAAAATTACATTTAGCCAAGTTCATATGTCAAAATGACAAAACTATAAGTTGAAGTGTCAAACTGATAAAAAGTTTCAAATATAGGGGGTCATATATGTATTATGCCATTCATAATTATTTATCTTACTTTCTTAGTAAATATATCATAAAAAAGAAAAAAGCCAAAAGGTAAATTTAGCACTATATCTAACAAAAACTCTACAAAATAGAGGTTTAGAACAATGATATTCATATACACATATTATGTGCAAAATCATTCACAAGAATATTGATAGAATAACAAAATGAAAAAATGGTAGGAAATTGAATAAAATGCCCAAGGTAGCTTAACAAATATCCAAACATGGCAGAAATGACAAAACACAACATTCACAACATAAAACTAGTCTAAAGCATGCCTACGATCTAAATATAGTAAAGTGAGTCAAAAGTGGCGCAAAACGATCAAAATAACATGAAATAATTCTAAATTACCTAAATATGGAAAAATGTACATGAAACAACTAAAAGTACAACACAAGGTCAAAATATCGTGAAATGATTCAAAACAATATATAAAGATCACCGAAAAACGAAGAAGAGGGCATACGTTCCACCAAAATGAATAAAAGATGTAAACTTGAAAATGCCCTAAAATGCAACTTTTATAATTAAATGAATTTAAAAACGCAAGCTTTTCTTTATAAATTAAAGTTTAAAAAAAATTGAAAGTTGTCCTCTATTGTAAATGATGGACAGATATTTTTTGTTCGTCGTTTGCCTTTACAATGACGGGTAACAAATTTTTCTTTTAAGGAGATTCTTATCTATTTCTAGTCTATTGCATTGAAATACATGTCATTTTTCTATTGATCAAGTATAAAGTAGTCACTATATGTTTTAAATAATAAACATTTTGGTACAATAAAATAAATGCAGATAAGAATCTCTTTTCCGGTTAACTTTCTTTTCTATAATTTCATCATAAATTGTTAATTTTTCTTTTGCATGTGTTTGGCGTTAGGCCTAATCCTCCAAAATAGAAAATTTATAAAATGTCCACATAATGTGTATGGACGCCCAAATTAGATGCTGAGAAAAATAGTGATAATAACCAAATAGGAATATGTAAACTAGAGCTAAGGATACACATTGCAGCTCGTAACATCGTCGCTTGCAATGTGACAACTTTTTTTCTAAAATGTGTGGAATTATCTATTAAAATGAGAAGATTTTTTCTTAGTAATATTGCGGGTCTCACAATAACACTGTTAATGATGGTATTTTTTATATTAATTTTTATCCAAACCCATTATATTAAAGTCTGAATATTACACATTGATCTATAGGAGTTCGTGCCAAGTTTTAATACAGATTTTCATGTTTACCAGTTGAATATTCTTTAAAAGCAACGTCCAAGGTTATTTACAAGCACCTTTTTTCGTCAAAAACAAACTACAACATAAAATGCTAAAAGCAAAGACATTAACTGAAAAAAGAAAAAAAAGAAACTACTTGATAATTGCCCGCACATTCATCGACTGACACACTAACCAGCACGGCCTGTCGCCTTCTTGTAAGTATACCACTTCGCAATCCACAGATAAACAAAGAAGTTCAACAGACTGAGGGTGGCTAAGAGCCAGTAGAAGTAATCAAGATGACCCCTATTCAAATTGTCTGGTATCCACCCAAGCTTTCCATGTCTCGTAGTGACTTTTGTCACTATGGTGACTAGCACTGTGCTCAAGTAATTTCCTAATGCAACAGTTGTAAGCGAAAGAGCTGAGCACAAGCTCCTCATAGCATCAGGTGCCTGGTCATAGAAAAACTCCAACTGCCCAATGAAGGTAAAAACTTCGGCGCATCCGATGAGAAAGTACTGTGGAACTTGCCAGAAAATGGACATTGGAATGTACTCAAGATCATAGTAATTGTTCCTGTGAACATAATCAAGCCGAACAACCTCTAACAGTCCAGCAGTGACCATAGAGACAATGGATATCACAAGGCCAATGCCCATTCTTTGAAGCTGGGTGAACCCTCGTTCATTTCCAGTGTACTTCCTTGCATATGGGACAATGAGTCGATCATACACAGGAGCCCAGAAGATGACACTTAAGGTGTCAAAGAGGGACAGAGATGCCGATGGAATCGTAAAATGAGGACCCATATGTTGATCCATCGTGTTGCCTTGTAAAACAAACATTGTGCTCATTTGACTATACACAGTAGCAAACACTATTCCGCTTGCCCATACTGGAAGCAGCCTGATAATGGCCTTGAGCTCTTCCACTTGAGTTATGGTGCAGAGTCTCCACGGGTTGGGTGAGTCCTTAAATCTATCAGTTTGAATCTCCACAGCAGCCTTGTCAAAGAACCTGAAAATTTTATAAATTAGACTAGATCAAGCTGATTATGGTGTAAGAATCAGACTCTTAAGCTACTAACTATTGCACCATTGTACCTGAACTTGTCTGTGTGCTCTAACTTCCGGCTTCCTTGGATGTGACATTCTTCGTCTGCGGTCTCATGAAGAAGAGACTGATCTTCAGGAACTTGAACATTCAATTTTTTGAAGGCTGCAACTATAACTTGTAAAAGCCTTGTGAGGGGACTTCCTCCAGGCTTCTGAATTCGATACAGCTTGCTACCAGTGAAGAAAAACACAACTGCAATGGCCATTGCTACTGTTGGGACTCCAAACCCCCAACCCCAGCCAACATTCATTTGTATCCATACCAAAACAGATGAAGCAATGAGTGCACCAATGTTGATTGACAAGTAGAACCAGTTGAAAAAAGAGCTCTTCTTTTCCTTTTCAACATCATCAGTTTCATCAAATTGGTCTGCGCCGAAGGATGAGACGCAAGGCTTGATTCCTCCAGTCCCAAGAGCAATTAGATAAAGTGCAATAAAGGCCACTGCACTTTGTGTTTTTGTTGGGTGGCAAGAGTGCTCATCACAAAATGGCCTAAGGCCAGGGGCAGAAGCAGAAATTGTTAAAAGGGCCATCCCCTACAAGCAAAAGAAAAAAATCATTTTATGCAGCTAAAACATGTAATATTTCGCACAAAGTTGGTTTGAAGTGCACTTACAAAGATGTAAATGATTACAAAAGAAGCAATTGTCCGATATCTTCCCAAGTATGCATCGGCTAGAAAGGCTCCAATCAGTGGGGTAATATAGCAAGTTCCAGACCAATTGGTCACATTGTTTGATGCAGTGACATTTCCCTGACTGAGATGATCCTGAAGATAGTTCACTAGGTTGGTACTCATCCCATAATATGCCAACCTCTCGCAGCATTCATTCCCTGCAAGAAAAAATTCATAGAGGTCACCTGATAAGACACTCTCAAGCTTTCAACAGGCTGAATCATTTTTTATTTCATAGGTAGATGAAGTTAAAAATAATAATAATAATAACAGGTCATGAAAGAAGCATACCAAGAATAAAACGGCAAGCCTTCCAATTTCCAGTTTTCTTTTTGTTTGCGGGATTTCCCTTGATATCCACAGTTCCATCCTTTGTAAAGCTGTCATCTTCTGCCATAATTTCTTTCTGGAATTTGCTGTATTTGATGTTTAATTTCAATGGTTCTGCTCCTACAAAATAAAATAAAAAGAATCAAGTTATTACACCCATCACAGGATTTCGGTAATTACAGTGTACTCCCATCATTGGACCCAATTCTAAAACAGGGAACACCAACTCAGAAATTCTACATGCAACCCAAGCTTTTTTTGTTTTTTGCGAATTCACCTAACTCACAGAATATTAAGTGGTTAAAAATTTACCACTTTTAGTGATAGCAATTATGTTACTTAGCTTAATTACTCAAATTGTTTTAGTTGTAGCTATATATAGGATTCCTTGAGAAGATCTTGTGGGATTGCCCATGTGGATCCAGCTCGGTACTAGTACTAACCAGGCAACAAATTTAGCTAATATGGTGAAAACTTCGTATACCTATATGGTAAACTCTGAAGAAATGCTGAAATGACAAGTTTTTGGCCCTTTTGGATATGACTCACAGGCAGAATTAATTCCATAAAGAATTTTCTTAAAAAACAATTCACAGCCAGAATTTCCATAAAGAATTTTCTTTTTCTTTGTTTTTTTCGAAAAACAAAGGGTTGAATTATTATAATTTTTTTAAAACTAAAGAAAAAGTCAAAAAAGAGAGATTCCATATATTTCCATATATATCTGTATATACTAACAAACAAGATACTCATGAATATCCAACAATAACCTTAATTTCCATGACCGAGATCTCCCCATTATCTAAAGAATCCAAACAATACAAAGAATCCTTTTTCAGCCAGTTTGTCATTGTAGTTTTTTTTTAACAACACAACTTTAGATTTCCTTAAAATCATAAGCTGAAAATACATAGGAAAGTGTCGCCCAAGAGGCTAACAAAAGGTGTATTTTTTAATTTTATCCTTCATCTCGAAAAAAAGTAATTCTTTTACAGACATATACTGTTATATGTAAGCAATTTTACACGGCCGTTCAGCTGGTTAGCTTCCGCTCTCACTGTGTTAAACACTTTAACTAAATTTCATTAGGATACTAAATATTTAATTTTTCACTTAAAATTTTTAAAATTTTAATTTTTGTTCCACTAAAGTCCTTTTTACCTTTTTTTCAGCTTCACCCGTTCGTAGTGGGGACAATACATAATAAAATTTATGTATGTAGGTACAAATAAATTTCTTAGACTAAAAAAAAGGTAAAAAGAACTTTAGCAGAGAATTTTGAAAATTTTAGATGATAAATTGAATGTTTAGAAGGATGGTGGAATCTCGTTGTCAAAATATTAGAAACCTGAGTGCAAATTACCCTGTTTGAATGTTCTACCTTTATGTTGGATCACTCAAACTGCCACAATACCTAAAAAGTGTGCGTATGAGGCTGTTGCCATGCCATTCAGGCCGTGATCTCAATCCTAAGCTGTTGAGTTCCGAGTAGTGCAATAGGAACTTTTTAAAAAATTGAAAAATAAGAACATTTCCCAAAACTAATTCAGAATTTAATTTTGATATAATTAAAATTTGATACAGACAGATATCTATAACATGGGAAAAAATAAAATAAAATCAAAGCAACGCAAATTCATACATATAGAGATAGCTATAAGTGAATAAACATTGACAGTGAGCAGAGATGGAGTTGATGCTGAGACGTACCTGTGCAGTTGTTTTAGGCTTGGTATAGTGGTGATATGATGATTGTTTATGTGTAACTTTAAAAGAGCAACAAAAAAAATAAAAATAAAAAGAGAGAGAGAGAAGGGTTGATAGAAAGCAAAAGAGTGTTGTTATGTGAGTGGAAGGGGAGAGGCAAGCTAGCAAAATTGTAGGAGATGAAAAGTCCGGTTCCTACTCCTGCACGCACGCACGCCTGCCCCAGCCTTAGGCAATCACACTTAAAAAAAAATCTATTTGCCTTGCTCAATCATTACGTGGTTTTATATATTCTTAACACTCACCTCTCCCGCTGCTGACCCTCGTGTTGGTGGATGCGTGTGTGTATTTGTAACAAATACTCGTGTTTATTAGGAAAAGGATAGTAGCGACGTCACTGCAACAACAATTCCAATTTTGCCCTTTCCAAATTTTCTTTGAATTTTATTTATTTTTTTGAAAATTCAATTTTGTATTTTTTTGGAAACTAAATTTTTGAATTTTTTTTTGGAATTTAAAACCTAAGTTGTACATGGATAAACTTACTGTGCAAAGATTTAAGCATTCATAATTTGTAAATTTTTTTTTTGAAATCTAAAATCTAAGTTGTACATAGTGAACCCTTCGTACAAGGATTTAAACATCTGTAACCTGTAAATTTTTTTTAATCTAAAACCTAATTACACATGGGTAAACATGTCGTACAAGAATTTAAACACTTATAATCTATAATTTTTTTTAATAATCAAATGAAATTCAAAAAATTAAAACCTAAATTGTACACAAGTGAATATGTCGTGCAATAATTTAAATATTTGAAACCTGTGAAATTTTTTTTAATAGTCTAATGAAAAAAATTGAACTAGGGGCATAATGGTCATTGCGTTGCGACAAAAATTTTTATCCTTAGGAAAAATTGGCTATTTGCTCCTTTTATTTCATTATATTATATTATTGGCATAATACATCTATAGCCCTATGAACTTGTCAATTTTTTTCACTTTAACATCCATACTTCCATTTTTGCCATTTAGACACCTCAACTCACCAAAAACATTATTTTTAAACCATTTTCTGCATAATTATCTAACAAATGAAGCACGTGTTATTTTTTCGTGTTGACTTGAATGGCATGTGATAAGATTAAAGCCATGTAATAATACTAGTGGTAAAACAATTGAAGCCTGAAGCCTATAGCACTATCCCCAAATTATAAACCCTAATTTTTTTCATTTTTCTCAAATATAAACTCTCTAAACAACTATGAAACCATTGTTAATAATAGATTGAAATCAACAATATTTTCTTTCACACTTATAAATTTGATGCAAAGCAAAGAAATTTCGACAATGAAAGGCATTGCATTGCGATTTTACACAGGCATTCAAAGGCAAACTACTGCCTTGCAATTTTACAAAGGTTGAAGAAGAATTGATAGTTGATGAATGAATTAGACAAGTGATATAAGAAACTAACCAAAGTAATTTTTGCCTTTATAGTTTGTGAAATCTTGGTTATCAATAGATTAAGTATTTTTGTTATTTGCTAGTTCGGTTGGGGTTTTTTGTACATGCATAAAATGGTCTCAAAGTAATCAATATTCCCTTTGGTTGTTTGTCATTATTTATTGCATAAATTTAAAGTGTTGTTCTTTTTGGTATTATTTATTTAGTAGTTTGTGATAAGAATATTAAAATATAGTTAGTGTAATTGTATTTTAATTGTATAATCATTCTTTGAATTTACATAATGGACAACTTTTCAATCTAGTATTATCATAGTGGTTAATTTGTCTCCATGGGAGGTGGGGAGTTTACTTAGGTGGAGAAATTTTACCTAAATATACGTTGGAAGTTAACAAGATTGGGTATTTATACTTGGTGGATGAAGTTGAAAAATTAGGATTTATTGAAGTTAAGTTGTCTTATAGGGTATCGGGACTTTCATTAACTGATGGGCTAAGAGACATGAAGAATGTCAAAGAAGTAATGGAAATGGTCAAACTATTGAGTGATGAAAATGCAGTGATTCAAGTTTGTGTACAGGGTGACTAAAGTATATATGTTAAAAATATGGTCCTACAAAGTGTCTTTAAAGCAAAATAGTAAAGGAAAAAATTATAATAACATTGAGGGATAGTGACAAGAATATAAATAGAAAAGCAAAGGGTAAGTAGGCATAAAAAAGAACAGAGCTAGACAAGGGAGCACAAGTGATCATTGTGAAATAATAGATTTTGAGCACTAATTAGTTTAGTTTTAAGTATCAAAGTGTCTATTATAGTTTTGAATATTGACATTATTTATTTAAATTCCCTAAAACTTAGGTTTTTATAGGTTTTTCTAATTTTATTTAAATTTTGATTATTTTTTTATTTAATATTGAATGCTTTTTATATTGTTTGGCTAGATGTGTTTAAGTTAGGATCGATGCAAGTGGAGTGAGAACTTGAAAAGGAAAGCTCAAAATATCCATAAAATTAAAATGAAAAGGCATTCATGGTCGTGCACATAGGTGTGCACGGCTGTACCTAAGCCCAAAAAGACTACTTTGCAGAGATACACATGTGCATGGTCATGCACATAGGTGTGCACGACTGTACCTTATTCAAGGAAGAAGCCAAGTTGCAAATGCATGGTTGTGCACAACCATACCTGATCCGGAGAAGTTCAAGACCTGCTAGTGCATAGTTGTGCACATGGGTGTGCACGACCATACCTCGTTCAGTGATTTCTTAAGATATAGTGATGCACAACTATGCACTTTGAAGAATTTCAATTATGGAAGTTTATTTTTAGGTTTTTTGAGAAAAAATTATAAATATATTTGTTTTGCCTCTTTTATAGAGGTTGGCTAGTTTGAAAAATAGCTTAATTCATTTTCATATTTCAATAGAACAATTGTATTTTCATCTTTCATTAGGATTTTTGTTATGTGCTTAAGGATTATTAAGAACAAAAGATTAAAGAACAATTATGAACACTTTCAAGAGAAGAAGAATAAAAAGGGGTTTTGTCCTTCTAATTATTCTATGTACTTTATTTAATATATTATAATATTATGTTTGCAATTCTCCATTCTTCTTCTTCTTTCTTTTTGATTGCCATGAGTAGTTAAATTAATAGTTAGGATTTTTAGACTCAGTTAAAGAATGGACTTAACTTGTTAAACTTCATTTTACTAAATCTATAATTCATGATTATTATTGAACTTAATGCTTTCCTAGGACTGATCACTCATGGAATTGATTAAACAATAGGGTAATATCAAAATAAGATCCTTATTAAGAACAAAATAATAATTTATTAATATAATCAAATTGGTTGGGAGACAGTTTGGTTATTAATATTCCTTGAAAGATTTTTGCTTCAATATTGAGAGTAATTAATTGCTTGAGTAGTAGAAGCTAATCACTTGAATAGTTGTTATGATCAATAAATTATATAAGTGCTCAGGAGAGACTTTCATATGTCCAAAGATACTTAGGAAATGGAATAAATCTATAAGTGGTAAGGAATTTGACATACAATTTAGGTAAATTTGAGCCAAGGATAAAAATATTAACATCCATTCAATTGATAAAATTTATAGTAGTTTAATTTAGCTTTCTAGATTAGTTTAATTTTTAGAAAAAATCTTATTGTCTAAATAAATAAACATAAAAAGCAATTCAATAATCAACATCCAATCTTTGTGGGATTAATATTTTTTATTACTTGAACGACTCTGTGTGTTTGTGAACCACAACTAATAACAAAATGAAATGAATCTACAGAAGAGAGGTGAAGGTGATAAAGAAGGGGTAGAAAAAGATGGCAACTGTGCAGAGGAAAGTAATACTAATGGTGAGGTGGCTACAGAAGATGATATTGAGAATGTTAAAGATGAATAAAGTAATGTGAATGAGGAAGATAATGCTATAAGAAAAGAGTTAAGAAAGTACAAATAAGAAAGACTAACTAGCCAGAGAAGTCATGTAGAGATAGACCGTATTGAACTTGGAGAAGCTAGAATTGATATTATAGATGACGAGGTTGATACATTAAAGAACAATCACGAAGGCATAGTTGGTAGAGATGAGAAATTCTTTGACAGTGATGATGCAGACAGTGTAATGAGTAATGATGAAAGATGCAATAAGGATGAGTTGCCTAAAAAAAGATAAAGTGTAAGAGTTGAATATGATCCCACCTATTAAATACCTTTATAGGAAATTGGATTAGTGTTTGAGAATGTTGTGCAATTTAGGGAGGAACTTACTAAATATGCTATTTTAAGGGGTGTAGAGATAAAATTGATACCAAAAAAAGTTGGTAGAGTTAGGGCAAAATGCAAGTCAATTAGATGCAAATAATTTATTTGTAGAAGCATTGATAGGAATACAAAGGACTTCACAATAAAGACTTATAACCCTATGCACAGCTATCAGAGAAAAAATCATTATGTGTACATTAAACTTTATAGCAAGCTATTATAAAGAGAGAATCATATCACAACCATCCATCAACTTATGGCAATTATAAAAGCTTTTGTAAAAAGTAGTTAAAGGTGGAAGTTGGCACAATAATTTACAAAAGGGCTAAGTTTCTGGTGATGTCTCAGTTCATGGGTAATGACACTAAGTGAGCACAATAAGTTGCAATAATATATGGATGAAGTTATGGCATTAAATCTAGGTAGTAAATGTTTTGCTAAAACTGATACCAATTAGCTAGGAAAGGCTTTATTTGATAGTTTCTACATGTGCCTATATGCACTTAAATAGGGTTTTATTGAAAGTTGTAGGAAAGTCATTAGCCTAGATGTCTTCTCCTTAAATGAGGTCTACATGGGGTAGCTTTTAACTGTTATCATAAAAGATGGTAATGGACAAATATATGCAGTTGCTTGGGCTATAGTTCTAGTTGCTAAGAGTTGGTTCCTTATATATGATTTATAAATGCAAAGTGGAGAAGGTTTTGTGATTATGACAGATATATAGAAGGTCAATTACTTTTCTTATTTTGAATTTTGTTATTAACTTTATTATATATTTGGCTGTTAATTGCATTTTATTCTATATGACGACAGGGTTTAGTCCATGCTATTTATTGAAGAGTTGCCTGATGTTGAGCATAGAATGTGTGTTATGCACATATGGTCTAATTGGTCTAAGAAATGGACAAATAAAGAAAGAAGGAAGAAATTTTGGTTGTTTATTAGGAGTAGTTTTGATGTGGAACTAAAAGATATTTTACATGAATTAAGTAAATTGAAAAAATGGTATTATTAAGGAATTATTATATTATAACAACAAAAAATAAGTGAGGTTTTATTAAAGAATTGATTCCAAATATGATGCTATAGAGAACAATTTATATGAGACTTTTAATGCATGAATTTTAATATCTAGGCATAAGTCAATTATCACAATGTTGAATAAGATCTGAACCAAAATAATGCAAAGAATTCAAGTTATAAGGGATTTTTTAAATACTTAGATTTGTGACATTGCTCCCACAACTATTATTAGGTATGAAAAGAATAAGGAGCATTTGATGGACTGTGATATTCTTTGGAATAGAAATATAGGTTTTAAGGTGTAAGATGGGCCCTATAGTCATACTATGGATATAAGAAAATAGACTTACACCTGTATGTTATGGAAATTGAAGGGCATCCCTTGTGCACATGCAACATGTGAACTATAACATATGAAAAATGGAGCCTATGGACTTTATTTTGAAATGGTATCATAAGGAAGCCTACTTAAAGACATATTCACATTACATTCAACCTCTATTTGGCATAAGATTAATAGTAAAAGACTATCCTTTAATTAAATTTCCACCTTTCAAAAGGTTATACCATGGGGACTAAAGAGAAATATAAGGAAGCTAAAAGATGAACCAAAACAATCCCAAAAAATTTCAAAGAAAAGGGGCAAAGGATGACCTAAACAACAAAGTCATAAGAAAAAAGGATGTTCAAAGAAGCATGTAATACTATGAACTTGATTTTACTTACATCAATATTTAATTCATTCATTTTTTAATTGATGGGAATAGTATATGAAATTATGAACAAGGTCTGTTAAAGAAATATTGCTACATCTACTAGTTTGATTCATAATACTAATATAATTACTTTTACAACAATAACTTATGAAAAAGTAAGTTATTCTTTAGATGTAGACACTGTATGTAACAAACCATATTATTTAGCATGAATTCTATGCTTTTTATTTCTGATGGGAATTTATGGACTTTACTAAACCTACTTTGATTCTACAATTTGGATTAAAAAATAGTATAGTTTATTGAACATGGAAACTTAAAAAGGTTGAAAAATCAACTATTAATGTTGGTTTTCAACCACCTGGTCTACAATTCAAAGGAAAAGATGTAATTACATTGAGGAAACTCTAAGAAAGAAGATAAAAATCCAAATTCAAAATAAAGAATCAAATTACGTGCTTACTCTATAAATGAAACTGGACAAGCTTTATCACTAAGTCAAAAGTCAATTACAAAAAGATCATATGCTTTGCAAGGATGTAGTATGAGTCAACCTACACCAAGAGATAGTAAGGGGAAAGATTGATAATCTAATTATTGATGTAGCTTCATAAAATTGTGTTATTTAAAATCAATTGACTAGATTATATATTTTGAATTTCATCCATAAATGAGGTTCTAATTAGGTACTTTGTAGTTAATCTTTTCTCGAATTGAGTTATGTATTTTGTTTAGCTTAATGATTAAACTTTTGTTTAGATATTTTATGATAGAGCTCTTTTCAACTCAGTTAGGTTTTTTGTTTAGCTCATTGGTTGCACTTTTACAAGGAGTACTTTAATGTAGTTTATTGAATTACCTATACCAAGCTTATTGTAATTTTACAATCCATTTTCATATTTAGCTTATTGTTTAGATACCTTATTTATGTTCTTTTCACAAGTTTAAAAATATACAATTCCACAAGTTTACAACTTTGTAAAAATAGGATACATAAATTTCATTTCAATTCATGGAATGCATATGCATTACATTAACCAAAAATTTGATTCCATTTCATCAATTATATAATATTCCTACTTTTTCTTAATATTCATTTCAACATAGATTGACTACTCTTAATTGAGGAAATCTACTTGAACTCTATTGTAAAATATGCAAATGAACACAGTCATACTTAACACAACAACCACCCACATTTGTATAGTGGTTTTAGCTTTTGCTTTGTCCCTTTCATATTCAACCTCTCTAGCTTTGTATCAACCATGAAAATGCACATTTCAAGTGATCAAGAATAAGTGGATCATACCACTGAAATATCCATGTGTTTATTGCCTTTTAACCTGCCAATTTCATTAACATTATTCAATTTGAAAATCAAACCCTAATTCAGTTGACACACGCCAAAATCACAACTTACACTAAATCGAGGACAACAAAAAAAATTATTTTCCTAGATTTGCATGTCATGACCCAAACCTGGGAGTTATGACCAGCACTAGGGAACAAGAATTTACGAGAATCTGGAGCCCGTAGCAAGTTTTAAAATAAAAACTCAATAAAACATAAATATAAATATTACTCAGAATTAAAAAAATTTTAAATCAAAAGAAAATCTCCATATATATAACATAATAAAATATTTTACAATATTCAAAATACAACTACCAAATAATAACAATCAAACAATACAATAAAATGAAACACTACTGCAGTGTCTAGCAATACAAGGAAAGGGTAATTTAAAATTTATATAAATTAACCGGAGAGGAAAGATTCTAGTGAAGAGAACTACTATGGGAGGTCTGATGGAAAGAATCTTGAAAAAATATTTCTGGGGGGGGGTCAAACCTCATTGAATGAATCATTATTACATATATGCATGCAACCTAAGCATACAAACGTTAAAGCATCAGTATAATAATAGTTATATATTTATTTTAATTTATACATGCATTTTATACAGATGCTCGAAATCACATTTTTTGATAAACAAATAAATGCAATAATATTTAGGTGGAGGACCGGAGTAGAACCCTAAAATATTCCACAACTTCGATCATTGAACCTCACCAGACAATAGGCTCACTTAATTCCAAAAATATTTCTCTTCTCAATGTTTGACAATAGACTGGCCCCGAGATACTAAGTTAACCAAGCTTCCACAGTCTCACTACCAGCATGATTGGCCCCAAGATATTAAGTCAACTGAGCTTCCACAATCACACCACTCTCTCACCACAAATCTCAATAATCAATAAATTTATGGCCTAGCATCTAACATATTGTTGCACAAAAACTATAATGTAACCCACTAAGTGGCACGTTATACAACTATCCTCCAAAATAACATTTTATAAATAAAATAATAAAATAATATATTAAATATGAACAATATCCAATTTTATACAAATAAATTTTCAATTTAATATATATGCAAACATAGCATAATGAAATTTATATTTGTTAAAAAGTGTGGATGCCAAAAAATTTCTACATGCAATACATATATGTAATAATAACTCACAATTCGAGTGTGTTCCTCTATTCCAGTTTGGTTGGCCTAGTCTGGTAGGCTTAACTCATGGTGCAATAAAGGAATAATAATAATAATAATAATAATAATAATAATAATAATAATAATAATAATAATAATAATAATAATATTAGAATTAAATTTTCAATTTTATACATCTAGAATTTCTAAAGAATAACTCAATCTAGAACACGACTTGACTAAGACTCAAAACTTAGGATTGACTTAATGTCACATTTTATGAGAAATTTACTGAAAATTTGATAGAGTCTCTTCATAAAACAGATATCTCTCTACAAAAGTAGAGTTGATTCTGCACGCAAACACTCTTCAAAATATCTACAAAGTTTAACTTCTCAAGTTGGATCCTTAAACTATAGTTATTGCCCAACCGAGAACCAACACAATCCACAATAATAGAATAATATAAATTCGGATAATTCATGAAAATTATGAAAATTCATTTAAATATCACAAATCAATTTATTTACATAATAAAAGTATAAAAGATATTTATTTTCAAAATAAATAATAAATTTCTAGTTTGTAATTAAATTATATTAATAAAATTTATTCTTCTAATTTTGCAATTAAATAGCATTAATTATAATTAATTATTTAAATTGTTAAAAGATATAATAAAAATAACCAAAAATTATTTAAATTTATAAAAATAAATAAAATTATTATTCATACATTTTTTCAGAAATTACTAATAATTAGCTAAAAATAGGAAATAAATTATAAAAATTATTTTAATGCTATTTATTACTCAAATTCTGTCAGAAACATAATAATTTCAACTAAAATATAAAAATTACTAATTTATACTAATTTTTTCAAAAATTCATTTTTCACATAAACATTCAAAAATTCATAATAAAAATTCTATACATAATTTCAATAAACTTCCTTCACAAAATTTGCTCAAAATAATAATTGGAATTTATTAAAATATAACCTTCCTGAGGTCAGAACTGTGCTAGAACAGTAACTCTAAGACCGGAATAGTGTCATTTCGAAAATAATTTTCAAAATTAAATCTAAACACAAATTTGGAAAACTCGTAACCTCTACAATACTGATCTAAGATCAATTTAACATAAATCAACTGAATTTAAACTCAATTACATAAAATACCCAAAATTAGCCTAAACACAATTTCACAAAATCGAGAGACTTACGGAGTTGAAAACCAAAATTGATTAAAGGCTTAAGAAGACTAGAGGATGAACTTTCATTTAAGACTAGCATTAGCTCCTGTCATTGTAGGAAATGTCTCTAGTGAGCTCTTGAGTCAACCGACAACCAAGAAGAAAAGAGGAAAGGGAAGAGATGGTGACACACTGGGGAGGGGAAGGAGTTGTTAGCTGATGGCGGTGGGGTTAGGTGGTGATCAATGGTGGCGAGGTGGCTGAGCAGGTGGTGGTGTTGTCGGGCGTGGGGAAAAGAAGAGAAAGGAAAAGGAAGAAAGGAAAAGGAAGAAAGGAAGAGGGAGAAAAAAATGCTTATATATATATATATAATATAATATAATATAATAATAACTTTAAAATTAAAAATTAATATTCTAATATTTTAAAAATCTAAATATCCCCAAATTAATTATACATTAACAACTTATCAATAATTTACATAAATAATAATATTAAATAATATTCAACACCAAAAATTTAAATTTAATTTCACTAATAATCAAATATCATAATTTAATAAAATAATTATTAACATTGCAAATTTTAGAAATTTAATTTTATAATTTATAAAAATTCAAGTTATAACATTGCATTAGTGAGGGATGTCTTTAAAATAGCTATTTCCTTGCAATCACACATTGGTATCAGAAATTCATTATGATTTGAAAAACTACTCTATGAAGTTATTTGCCTTTATAATGCTATCTACATAATACCTTAAGCCAAATTCAAAGAAAATACAAGCAAAATAAAGAGAAGATGTGAGTAGGAAAAAAGAAAACATAGAAGAAGAAGAAGAAGAAGAAGAAGAAGAAAGAGACGACTGATGAGAGGATAAAATTTTCAATCACTTTAAAAAGAGAAGAAAATGACGGAGAGAAGAAAAAGACATGAAAAGAGTCGTTGTACACTTAAACAATGTTAAAATTTTTAGGCACGCACTCATTAGTGATTAACAACATGTCTCATCCACATGTGTAGAAAACAGTTTCAAAATAACATTTTTGGCAAGTTGAGGTGTCTAAATGGCAAAAGTGTGAGTATAGACACTAAAGTGACAAAAATTGCCAAGTTTAAGGGCTTGCGAATGTATTATGCCTATACTAAAGAGAACAAAATTAAAAATAAGAAAACAAAATTATTTTCTAGAGCCTACAAGATGATTAGGCAACTTAATAGGATGCTTGGGTTAGTGCATCGTTGGTGCCTTAACTTTAGGCCATGTTTCACTTTGATACTAAATTTTTAATTTTTTTCTTTTCAATTCCAAAAATTTTATTTTTGTTCCAGGTTAAAGTACCTCAAACATATCTAATTAAATTTACCATATGTAGTTACTGAAATAAGCATATTCTTAATATATTCACGACGTAAGCACCCTAATAAGCAATCTAATAATTTTGTGAGTCCTAGAAAATAAAATTACTAAAGAGAACAAAATTAAAAATAAGAAAACAAAATTTTTTTCTAGGGCCCACAAGATGATTAGGCTGCTTAATAGGATGATTATATGGTGAATATATTAAAAATACGCTTATTTCGGTTGCTACGTATGCTAAATTTAATCAGAAATGTTTGAGGTACTTTAACTTGTAACAAAAACAGAATTTTAGGGATTGAAAAGAAAAAAATTAAAATTTTGGAACCAAAGTGAAACATGGCCCAAAGTTAAGGTACCAATGGTGCATTAAACCCTAGGATGCTTACTTGGTGAATATATTAAAAATATGTTTATTTCGGCTGCTATATATACTAAATTTAATCATTTATATTTGAGGTACTTTAACTTAAAATAAAAATATAATTTTGGGATTGAAAAGAAAAAAATTAAAATTTTGGTACTAAAATGAAACATGGCCCTAAGTTAAGGTATCAACGGTGTACTTAACTTTTAAAATTGGCTTTTTTATGGTACACATATATCTATTTTTACAAATAAAATTAAACATCGTTTTATTTATTTATGTGTGTATGTATGTGTGTGTATATATATATGAAACAAATATTAATGTAACTGTTTGTAGTTTCATTTGTATATTTTTTATCAGCATTTTTATTAAAATAATGGCTAATTAAGTATAAAATAATAATATTTTTTAAAATATAATATAAAGATATTTATTATTTATTTATTTTCTCCATTTTATCATATTATATTATTTTTCCCCTAACATTAAATTTTCTACTTAAAATGATTAAAGAAAAAAATTGATCCATTAACCATGAAGGAAAAGGTACTGATAAAGGGATTTTGTATTTTGAAAAAAAATGGTTGCTATTCAGTAAAATTTAGGTATAGATTTTTGGAGAAAGCTAGAAAAAATCAAATACATGTCTCTAAGTCAACTAGCTTTGATGATTTTGAAGTTTCTTTTTGGAAAAACATATGGCAACTGAAAGTTCCTCTAAAAATCCAAGTTTTTATGCGGAGATGTATGATGTATGATGAATGCCTTACCAATGAAAGATAATTTAATCAAGAGAGGATGTCAAGTCAATAATTGATGCCTGATATATGATCAAGAAGCTGAAAACCTTGAACATCTTCTTTTTTGTGAACAAGCCAATTTAATTTAGCTTTTAAGCCCTTGGGTTATAAACCAATACATAATGGTTCTATTTCTTTTAAACAATTATGGAAATATGTTGTCTTTTTTTTACTACAGATCATGAAAAGAAGAAGCTTTGTCTACTTGCATGAATCTACTGGTACATCTGGAAACAAGGAAACAATATTCTTTTTTAAAATAAAAAGCTTAAGTAAATGCAAATTAAAATCATATTCATAGATAGTGGCAAGAAATTCAAGATATTTGCAATCCTTGTAATCTAGTAGCTACTCATGAAAGAGCCCTAGAGGGGGGTGAATAAGACTATTAAATAAAATTTAGAAATTAATGGAATTCTTTGTAAGAATTGAATGAAAGTTGAGAAGTAAGAATGAAGAACACAAAGATTTAAGGAGTTCGGATTCAATAATAATCATGTGTCTCCACCTAACTTATCCCCAAGTTAGGATTTTCAATCACCCCACAATCTTATTCACAAGATTAAGATTACACAAGAGTTTTATGGCTCAATCTTACAACCTTACAACTTGAGTTTTCTAGGCTTACTCAAAAACTAAATTACAAGTGTTTTCAAGGCTCACATTAAAATTAAAATCCTAAGTGTTTTGATGGCTAAGCACTTAAACCAATTCCTTTATAATAGAATTTCACTTCTCATTTTCTAATCCCAGAAAATAGAAGAAGAAGAATATCTATTCTAACACTTACCAGCTCTCACAAGAGTATAAAACAATAAAAATTTATTTGAGAAGAGTTAAGAGATCTTTAACTAAATGCTTATATGTATAAAATGAATGTGCAAGTTTCTTAACCTTAAAATAATCTTCAGAGGTTATATTTATACTTGAGCAATCCAATTATAGCTATTGGAAGTAGTAATTTCATTCCCAATAAAAACAAAGTCCATTTGAATGAAATTTAGACTTTTAAGCTGCATTTTGTAAGGTCTCGGTCAGGACGAGTATTGAATAGCCATTGTGAGCCATTGTATTTGAATTTTTGCACTGGTCCTGGTAGAGATATCATTGTCCCAAGCAATGTCCTGGTCGGGACATTAGATCTGGATTAGTTCTACCAAAAAATGAAGTTTAGCGAAAATTGATCTGCCATGGTCTTGGTTATGATATTTAATATCCCGATCATGACCATAACAGGATTTGCACTTTTTATGCAATTTAGTCCATGTGTTGAGTCTATTCGAGATAGTGCTTTGTGATGTCTTTTTGAGACTGAAGATGATCGAATCAACCTTAACTTTCTTCATAAAAGTTATAGATAATTGTCTTACCTTTCCATATCACTTAACCTTTGTAACTTAAGATATTGTTGAAGTACTGAGCACTGCACAATCTGAAATGAAAGCTACGTATGCTGACTTTGACTCAAGATTTGCATACCCAAATGAGCTCGAATTTTGATAAGTAAGCTAAATTCAGAAAGCTTAATATGTATACTTTAAAAGTGATACATATCATTTTCTCATTATAGAGCTCTAAGGATGTCAAAAAGGTTCTTTAAATCTCAAAGGTCAAATTAGCCCAAAAGACCACTATATATAAAAAATGTATATTTTTGGTATATAATTTCCTACACACTTAGTTGAAATCATTAGTATCAAAATGTTTTGTCTAAGTCCAAAATTAGGAGTTTGATCATGCAAATGGTCAACAATCTCACTCTTTTTGGCTTTGCCAAACAATTTGTTAAGATAATAAACAAAGTGTGTGAGTGTTAAAAATAAAAGACATGAATAAGCATGCATTGTACAAAATAGCTCCCCCTCTCAAATTAAATTGATACATTATGTGAACAATTTTCCTCCCCCTTAATATATGCATAAAATTCAATAGAATACACCATGTATCGGGGTATATATAAGGGATAGCAAAATTTTTTTATATATATATTTCTTTATTACTCCCTTTTTTATAAATGTGATAAGAAATATAAATTTATTTTATTTTATTCCTCCTTTTGGTCAAAAGTAAAGACAACATAATCATGTTATCAAGAACATGGCCTAACATAGCAAATGTGCTAAAAACATGATAACATGATCATTAAAATAACTAGAATGCATCACAAAATAGTACATATAGCACTATATTGAAACTTAAAAACTTAACTATCACATGATCATATAGAGTTTAGCTAGTTAATGATCATGTGACATTTAGCATTTTACAAAAAAAACATGGCTTCTTCTCCCCTTTTGTCAAAGACAAAAAGAAAAGAGAAAGATATAAAGGGAAATGAACCTAAAGGAACCAAAAATTCTAGAGGGAATAACATATCACAAACCAAAACAATAAAAATAAAGATACACAAAGTCTTTATAAATTTTATGTCATATATAAACAAAATAAGCAAAAAAAAAAATTATCATAAGGACAAAATTAGCCACACTTACATTATTACTATGCATGCATAAACAAGATTATGTAAAAAAAAAAAAAATCTCCCCCTATTTCAATGAGTTATATCACTAACATAAACACATCTTTAAAATAATTTGTCCCTAAAAGGAAATTAACTAAGTACACATGCAAACTTAATTATTTTTGCTTCCTTTGACAAAAACAAAGATAGACCAAATCTTAAAAAAAATATTCGTGCCTTAGAAAAGATCAAAGCAATTCCTAAGAAGAATTTATATATGAATAAATTTAAACATTAATTGTGCATGTAGAAACACAAATAAAAAAAATTCATGCATAAACACAATAAATAAAAAAAATTTAAACAAACTCAAATATTTCTCTCCCCTTGTCAAAATGAAAAAAAAAATCATAAAAAATAAAATTGCATTAAAAAGGATAGAGTTACAATGATATTAAGATATCAATTGTATATAAGACATAAAAACTAAAAAATCATGGCTTATATGCAAAAAATATCCATAAAATAAACCAAACATAAA
This sequence comes from Mallotus nudiflorus, assembly GCA_947683625.1. NCBI lineage: Eukaryota > Viridiplantae > Streptophyta > Magnoliopsida > Malpighiales > Euphorbiaceae > Mallotus > Mallotus nudiflorus. The sequence goes on along the minus strand of CANTUR010000213.1, from coordinate 394,720 downwards.
CTGTCACAAAATAACTATAAAAATAAACAAATAGCTTAATGCTTAGATACAAAAAAAAATACTAAAAATAAAGCAAATAGAAATTGACGACAAAATTAACAAAAACATATAAAAAGAAACTAGTCTTAATAAGGAGTAAAAGGAATTAAAAAATGTATAATGCATATTTAAACATATATAAATGCATAATAATTTTTTAAAAATTTATAAAATTGTTAAGATTAAAACATTTAACAATCAAAGTAATCAATAAGCATATCATGATTTCACATGAAAATAGTCTAACCATCAATTAATTATTAAATTCAAAACAAACTAGAACCATCAATCATGCCAAGTTCATGCTTAATGAAATTCAATCTCTCTTCATTAAGAGGTTCGGTGAAAATATTTGCAAGTTGATTATTTGTATCAACAAATTTAAGTGAGATATCACCAATTTGAACATGATCACTCAAGAAATGATGTCTAATGTCTATATGCCTAGAATGTTGAATGAGATTCTTGCTAAGGTTAATAGCACTTGTATTGTCACATTTGATTGGAATGTGATCAAGTTTTATACCATAGTCCAACAATTGTTGTTTTTGCTATCAAACTTATGACCAACAAAGACTTGCTGCAATATATTCAGCTTTAGCAGTGGACAAGGGAACCGAAACTTGTTTCTTGCTAAGCCAAGGAACTTAACTTTGTCTTAAAAATTGACAAGTTTCGGAAGTGCTCTTTCTATCCAGTAAGCTACTGGTAAAGTCTACATTCGAATAACTGATCAAGTTAAAGGAAGAACTCCTAGGTTACCAAAGTCCTAAAAATTCTTTTGACAACATTCAAATGAGACTCTCTAGGACTTGATTGAAATCTAGTACACAAGCAAGTAGCAAACATAATATTAGGTCTACCAACAATTAAATAAAGAAGGGATTCAATCATACCTCTAAATCACTTTTATTAACCGGTTCGCCATTCTCATCCTTATTGAGTTTGGTTGTGGTGCTCATTGGAGTTTTGCTTGTTTTTGTTCCATCTATTCCAAACTTCTTACGAATGTCTTTTGTGTATTTTGTTTGATTGATGAAAATTCTATCTTTGCATTGCTTGATTTGTAATCCGAGAAAGAATTTAAGTTCTCCCATTATACTTTTTTCAAATTCTCCTTGCATTAATTTAGAGAATTCCTCACACAAGCAATTGTTAATAGCACTAAAAATAATATCATCAATATATATTTGTATAATTAATAAATCATGTTTAGATTTTTTTTATGAAAAGAGTTGTGTCAACCTTTCCTTTAGAAAAAACTTTCTCTAATAAAAAGTTACTCAATTTTTGATACCAAGCTCTTAGAATTTAGTTCAATCCATATAATGCTTTTAAAAGTTTAAACACATGATTTGAAGAATCAAAATTTTTAAAACCCAGAGTTTATTCAACATATACCTTCTCTTCAATAAAACCATTAAAGAATGCACTTTTAACATCCATTTGATAAAGTTAAAATTCATGTATGATGCAAATGCAAGTAGTATTCTAATAGCTTCTAAACTTGCAACAGGGGAAAAGGTTTCATCATAATCAATGTCTTCCTCTTGATTATAACCTTTAGCTACTAGTCTAGCTTTGTTCAAAGTTATAACACCTTGTTCATTCATCTTATTTCTAAACACCCATTTGGTGCCTGTAATAGTAACCTAGAAATATTCCTTCATCAGCTTTGGAATCAAATTTCCTAAGATTATCCTTGGTGTTCAATATAAAGCACTTGTATCTAAATACTCTTAGATATGAGATTATGGGTTTTCTATTGTTCCATAAGTCATAAGATATTTTATTTAAAATTGGTCTTTTGAAAACTAGGTTTAAAATATAACAAAATGTATTGATAACTTCGCTGAAAAGTATAAAGGTAAATTATACTCATGAAGCATTACTCTAGCCATTTTCATAAGAGTTCTATTTTTTCTTTCAACTACCCCATTTTGTTGAGGAGTTCTAGGAGATAAAAATATATGAGAAATACCATTTTCATTATAATAGTTCTTAAAAAATTCATTTTCAAATTCGGTTCCATGATCACTTTTAATAGAAGAGACATAAAAACCTTCTTTTTTTTAAACTCTTTTAGCAAAATTTTCAAAAACTTTAAAAACATCATTCTTATGAGCAAGAAAACATACATAAGTAAATATAGAGTAATTATCAACCAATACATATGCATAGTGCATTCCACCAAGACTAGCAAGTCTAGTTAGTCCAAAAAAATCCATATGTATAAGTTCAAGTGGTCTATAATTGGACACTACATTTTTTAGCTTAAATGAAGACTTGGATTGTTTTCTTTTTTGATAAAAATCACAAGGTTTATCCTTAGTGAATTCAAGCTTAGGTAAACCAATCACAAGTTCATGTTTAGAAAGATCATTCAAAAGCTTAAAGTTTGCATGTCCTAACCTTCTATGCCATGTCCATGTGCCATGGGAAATAGAAATTAAGCATTTGATGTCTTTGTTATCAATTTTATTCAAATCAATGATATAGACATTTTCTATTCTTTCACCACTAAAAATAACTTTATTTTCATCAATACTACTAACAAAGCAATTTTTAAGATAGAAAGTTACCTTATTTTCCATGTCACATAATTGACTTATACTAAGAAAATTATGTTTAAAACCATTAATAAACAACATATGATGTATGGATAATGATTCAGGATTATCTATTTCTCCAATGCCAATAATTTTTCCTTTTGCATTGTCTCTAAATGTAACATATGCTTGATCCTTATCATCAAGTTTATTGAATTACTCCTTGTCTCCCTTCATGTGCCTTAAATATCCACTATCGAGATACCACTTACTTTTTATTCTTATGGATTTTAAGCACACCTATGCAATTTAATTGTTCTTTTGAACTTAAACTTTTCTTGGTTTAGGTTGATTAGTTTCAAGATAATCCAAAGGAAGTAAATTTAAATATAGTCTTCTATAGAAACATACATTGTTAGTATGTCCTTTAATTATGCAATATGAACAAACAACATTTTCAAATTTATTTCTCCTAAATAAAATACTTTCCTAGTGTGTGCAACATCCCTTTAGTGTTGTGATGATGTGTATCTCCTATTATTTTGAGTCATGGAGTGAGACATGTATTAGTAATGGTAATGTGTATTTTAATAAGTATGTCTAACATGTTTATGTGCATTGTGTTATGTAGCATGCCTATTAAATGGTGTACAGTGTACATATAAGCATTCTTGGTTTGAGGTGCTCTAGTTTGAGCCTTACCTCTTTGTGTTAATGAAGGGTGAGTCTTATGAGACTTTCCCTAGTTATTTAACACATGAGATCTTTTAGCTTTGAAATATTGAGTCTCATTTGATTTAGAGGAAGAAGGAGTGTGAGCTTTTTATGAAATTAATATGTGATGAAGATGATGAAGACATTCCATTCTTATATCCAATTCCGTGGGTATCTTTATGAAATTTTTGAGAGTCAATAAGACTATCTAAAGTTTCTTTTCCTCTCTTAAATTTAGCAATGGAATTCTTTAATTCTAGGACCTCCTTAGAAAGCTTATGATTTTCATCATTTGCTTTCTTAAGTTGATCTTCTAAAGAATTTGAAGATTTAGCATTACTAACAAGTTTTTCATTTGATGCAGCAAGTTTATCAAAATCATTTTTTAAACTTTCAAATTCTTTTGTTAAGCTAGCTAACTATATTATTTCTTCTTATATAATAAACTTTTACATTTAAATAATAATTTGGTCACAATAAAGCTCTCATCATCATCATCATCATTATCAAAATAATCATCACAATCATCAAAGGAAGAATAAGAAATGGATGGTACCTCATTGTCATTTTCAAGAACCATGAAGCAAAAATTGACCACTTCTTATTGTTCCTCTTCCTCTTCGGATTTGGAGGAATCATCCCAAGTAGCTTTGAATGTCTTCTTCTTATTTTTTGCTCCTTTGTTCTTGAATTTAAGTTTAGGGCACTAACTTCTAATATGTCTTGGTTTTTTACATTCATAGCAAGTAACATCTTTTGTTTTCTTCTTCCCATCTCCTTTAAACTTCTTGTTGAAGTCCTTTATTTTTAAGAAGTTTTTCTTTCTAAAAAACTTCTTGAAGTTTTTCTTTCTAAAAAACTTCTTGAAGTTCCTAGTGAGTAAGGCAATGTCAACATCTTTATCACTAGAACCTTTGATACTTTCCTCTTCACTATCTTTTTTAAGAGCTTTTAGAGCTATGCTCTTTTTCTTTTCTTCTTTCTCTTATTGTTCTTCACCTCTTTGCTTAATGGTGAGCTCATGTGTCATGAGCTTACTAATGAGCACATCGGTTAATAGAGTGGAGAGGTCTTGAGCTTCCTCAATTAAAGTAACTCAAGATTCCCAATCCTTCTTAGGTAGTATTCTTAGAATCTTATTATTTACCTCTTCCTTAGTGAAATGTTTACCAAGTTTCTTAAGGGTTGTAAGAAGAGCAATGAGTTGGTTAGTTAAGAAGAGCATTGAATCGGTTAGTTATCTTCGTGATTGACAATTAAGGCTTCATCTTGAAAAGTTCATATTCACATATGTGAAGTTGAACTTTCTTACTTCTCACTTATATGTTTCCCTCATAATGATTTTCCAAAGTCTCCCATATTTCCTTGGCCAACATATAATGTTAAAGTTTGCCTCCGTCTTCTCTTATCATAGAAGAGATTAGAGTAATCATAGCATTTTTATTTCAATGATTTTCTTCCTTTTGATCAATGCTCTATTGGTTTCTTACAAGAGTTATTACCACACCATCAATGATAGTAGTAGGTGGTTCCCAACCTCTTAGGACAAGTCCCAAAGTTTAATGGAATCATAATCCAGATATAATTCTATTTTGAACTTCCAATGAGGATAGTCATTACCATCAAAGAATGGTTTAAGTGAAGAAATATTTTGTGATTCACTCCCCATTATCTTATAATCCTAAAAATTTATAGAAGAAGAATATCTATTCTAACACTCACCAACTCTCATAAGAGTATATAACAATAAAAATGTATTTGAGAAGAGTTTAAAGAGCTTTAATTGAACGCTTGTATGTATAAAATGAATGTGCAAGTTTCTTAACCTTAAAACAATCTTCATAGGTCATATTTTTACTTGAGCAATCCAATTATAGATATTGGAAGTAATAATTTCATTCCCAATAAAAACAAAGTCCATTTGAATGAAATTTGGACTTTTGAGTTGCATTTTATTAGGTCTCGATCAGGATATCATGAGTTCTGGTCAGGAAGAGTATTGAAAAGCCATTATGAGCCATCGTATTTGAATGTTTGCACTGGTCCCAATCGGGATATTGATGTCCCGATCGGCATATCATTATCCCAAGTAATGTCCCAATCGGGACATTAGATCAGCATTAGTTCTGCCAAAAAATGAAGTTTAGCAAAAAGTGATCTACCATGGTCCCGATCATGATATTCAATTTCCCAATCGGGATATTCAATGTCCCGGTCATGACCATAACAGGATTTGCACTTTTTATGCAATTTAGTCCCTGTGTTCAGTTCGTTCAAGATAGTTCTTTGTGATGTCTTTTTAAGATTAAAGATAATCGAATCAGCCTTAACTTTCTTCATAAAAGTTATAGATAATTTTCTTTTCCATATCATTTGGAATCACCTCAATTGAACCTTTGTGGCTCAAGATATTGCTGAAATACTGAGAGTTATGCAATCTAAAATGAAAGTTGCATATGCTGACTTTAACTCAAGATTTGTATACCTAAATGAGCTTGGATTTTGATAAGTAAGATTAATTCATAAAGCTTAGGATGTCTACTTCAAAAGTAATGAGAATCATTTTCTCATTATAGAGCTTTAATAATGTTAAAAAGGTTCCTTGAATCTCAGAGTTTAAATTAACCCAAAAGACCACTATACATAAAAAAATGTATATTTTTTGTATATAATTTCTTACACACTTAGTTGAAATCATTGGTATCAAAATTATTTGTCTAAGTCCAAAATTAGGAGTTTAATCATGCAAATGGTTAAGAACTCATATTGCACATTCCAATCTTGATTAAGTTTTGCCATGGCAGCTCCCACTATTTAGGAGAATAAAATTCAATTCTGATGTTACTTTTGAAAATCAATAACAAAAAATTTTAGTGTGTTTTTATATGTTGAGACTATACAAGAAATTTGATTTAGGGAATAATAGTCAAGGTTGGGTATAGATCAGCTTTGGTGGCAAAATCAATAGCTTTTAGGGAAGCAACGAGATTTATAGTGAACCATTAAATCTTAGGTGCAATATTTAAAATAGATTCACTTATGGTCTTTAATACTATGAAGTATCACAAGCAATGTATTCCTTAGGAAAATTCAATAATGTTAGAGGAGATACAAGAATTAAAGTTAAAGCTCATTGATTATTCAATCAAACACATTAGCACAAAGCATTGTTGATTGGTTACTTGAAAAAATCACTTTTTGTTTACAAATGCTATTGTAAACTATAATGTTGTAAACTATCAAAATATGCCAAATTTGTTTCAAACCTTATTGCCTCTAATGTATCTCTTTTCCTTTAATGAACAAAGTTCATCTTGCTCCAAAAAACAAATGGAGCTTTCAATTTTTTTTAATTGTAATACTTAAACCTTATATATAAAAACCTCACCACTTATACTGAGTTGTTTGGATTGGCATTTAGTAGTTAGGAATATACATATCAATTTTAGAGTTCTATGGAAGCAACTACAAAGTATAAGCAATAAAATATTAAACTAATTTAACTATTATGGAATTTTTTAAAAAACATATATAAGTAAATTATAGAAAGGGAACAATATAATTAAAAAATAGAATTATAAAATCAAGCAATTAAACAATTAGCAAAAACAATATTAAAAACTATTAAGACATGAACTCATTTACACAATTTCATTTATATGCATTTCAAATAGTTGAAAAAGCAATTGTATAATCTCCAATCCAGGATGAATTTTCCTTTTTTTTTTATTTTGGGCAATTTTACTTTATAATCTCACTTTTTTAAAAGCTAAATCTATGAAAAATATATACATCCACTTAGTTAAGAATGTATCGATTTAAAATGTTTAATGTGAAAAAAAAAAGTCTAGTGCTATAATAACCTTGAAAGTTCAATCATACAATGGATGCTTCATTTCTTCCAAGATAAAAGGCAAACATATCAAATAATGTCAAATTACAAGTTGAATAGTTGATTAAAAAGAGAAAATGATACTAATTTTTATAAATTTTAAAGGGCATGTTAAATAGTACAACTTTCAAACATTTTTAATAAGATAACATGTTAACCAATATGAGTTTTAAATGTTTTAAGTTCCATAACTACTTAAATGTTAACTATTGATGGCTTTTAAAAAGCATAATGGACTTGGCTTCTTAAAGATCTTCATTATCACTAATTTAAAATTTTCTTGTTTAGCCAAAATAGATTTAAGCTACAAAATCTTAGAAGAGCCATATAAGGTAGAAAGTACCACATAACACAATTAATATTAATAAGGATGTAATCTTTTTTATATGTATTGCTATCTCTTTCTTAGTCATATCTTGTATAGATAGAAATAGATTTTATTATTGTAACTAAATATTTGTTTAGCTTTAGCTTATCTTGTATTTGGCTAGATATGTAACATGTACTTCATTAATAATCATAGATGTACAAACCATACAACTTAGCCTTTAACCTTCACATGGTATTGTAGTACCATGGCCAACAATCAACTTGATCAACCTACTCCTTAAAATTATCTTCCTTCTCCTTTTACTGTAACTCACTCGTTCTCAATCAAATTAAACAATAAAAATTATTCAGCTTGGAAAGCACAATTCTTACTTGTATTAAATTATAAAAAACTTATGGGTTTTATTAATGCTACCCAACCTCCTCCACTAAAAACAATTCTTAATACTGCTAATCCTCCAATTGAAATTCCATCTAGAATATGAAACATGGTTTCAATATGAATAAATGTTACTCTCTTGGATCACTATTTAATCCTTTAATGAGCTACATAGTGATCTTCTTACCCACGAAATTATTTTAAAAAACATTTATCAACCTCCACTTGCTAATATTTCCTATAAGCTATAAATATCCTCCTAAAATAGATTAAATATGCCACCTTTACTACCTAACCTGCAACCTTACAACCAATGCCCTCCATAGCAAAATAGAAGGTGATCTTGGTAAAATAACTATCTGTTACTAGATTTATGGTTTGAACAGTCATATTGATGATCGGTGTAGGAGGTATACTTCTCTGGCTAATCCTCGTCCTTTATATCATCAAGAAAATTATGCCTACTCTAGACCATCTACCTATATGCATCCTTGACCTCAAAATCACTATACTCCTTAGGTTGCTGGCATAGGAGCAAATGTTCATATTACTCTTGACGTTTCCAATCTTCAACTTCCAATGCCATAGACAAATGGTAATCAATTGATTATCGATGATGGACAAGGTTTGCATATCTTTGCTATCGGTCATTCTTTTATTTCTTCTCCATTAAAGTCTTTGTCAATTTAGAATATTTTACATGTTCCATATATTATAAAACTATTGCTTTCTGTTTCAAAATTATTTCATGGTAATCATTGATTTTTTGAATTTTGGCCTTTTATCTTTCTTATTAATGATTAAAAGACAACTCAGCAACTCTTATGAGACGTGAATGAAAATGGTTTATACGTATTCCCAAATGACTAAAAATATCAAGCTCTTATAACTAAATCTATTCCATTTGATATTTGGCACTCCTATCTTGGTCACACGTAGAATAACACATTAGCAAAAATTCTTAAGGATAATAATATTTTAACCTCTACCAAGTCTAATCCTAAAAAGTGTTCTTATTTGTTAAGAAAATTAACAAAAATTCCTCTTGCACTTGTTGAATATAAAAGTTTAAAACCATTTAATATTATTTATTATGATGTCTAGGGACTTTCTCCAGTTTTATCAAATTTAGGTTTTTGTTATTTTGTGTTATTTATTATTGATTATACTCGGTTCACTTAGGTATATCTCTTGAAAAGTAAGAGTGATGTTTAAAATATTTTTTTTCGCAAATTTTAGAGCTCATATTGAAACTTAATTTTCCACCAAAATTAAAGCTTTTCATTCTAATTAGGGTGATGAGTACCAAAAATTGAATAAATATTTTCAAACTCAAGGCATTATTCATTGCATAGCTTATCCTTATACATATGAATAAAATGGAACCTTTGAAAGAAATATTATACATTTGGTTGATACCAATCTAACCTTGCTTACTCATAGTTTAGTTCCTTTTCAATTGTGGCCATATTCTTTTTATACAACTATTAATCTCACTAATGGATTACAAACTAATGTTCTTCATGAAAAATCACTATATCATTCTTTATATAGTATGTATCCAAATTAGGAATTATTAAAAAAATTTTATTGTGTCATCTTTCCTTTACTAAGACCATATCACAAAAATAAATTCAATTTTCGTACAAAAGAATATATCTATTTAGGGCCTGCTCCTTCCCATTTTGCTCATTGATGCCTTGATGTTGAAATTGACAAGAAATACATTACAAGAAATGTTCAAATAAATGAGTCCACTTTTTATTTTAAGAATTTTACTCTTACTTTATCTCAACTTGCAAGTCAAAATTTTTATTCCTTGGTTACAGGTTATAAGTACGATAATTCAAATTCACTTACTAAAGGTATTCCTAATTTTAATCCTAATTTGTCTCCTATTATTTCTACTAATCCACTTTTAGGTCCATCTTCAAGTATGAGTCATACCTCATCCTTACCAAGTGTCCCACTTTCACCTTAACAACACAATCTAAGTCCAAAAACATTATCCCTTATACCATCCTCTACTACTTACAATCATTCTAATTATGTTTCTTTCTCTTTAAATTGTAATACAAATCCATCTACCCTTGCTAAGATTAAATCTTATTACTGACCTTACCTAATATATACCTAATCAACCTCATCAAATACAACTATCACGTGATATTATTTCACTAATCATATCTCTGCCTAGAACTCATCCCATGCAATTAAGGCCCTTTACCATGCAATTATAATAAGCACATTTCTAATATATTTGTCATGTAAACATCTCATTAAGCAGCCTTATCATCTTATGGGCCCTAGAAAACAAAATTTAGCATACATGAAAATTCTAATTAAAGGACAAAAATTTGGGATTCTAAAGTCCACAAGATGATTAGGTTGTTTAATGGGATGCTTCCATGGCGAATATACTAAGAATATATTTATTCCGGCTACCATGTATCCTAAATTTGATCGAATATGTTCGAGATACTTTAACCTGAAATAAAAATAGAATTTCAGTGACTAAAAAGAAAAAAAATTAAATCTAGTAGCTAAATGAAACACATGCAAAAGTTAATGTATCATTGGTGCAATAAACCTAATCAAAGCCATGATGGAAAAATCATTTGAATGAATTGATTGAAACTAAAATGATTGATTGAATTCCCTTTAAGGTAATAGAATGGTTTGAAAAGTGTGGAAGTTTTGCCAAGATGGAATAGTTCTCCATTTTGCTATAGAGCATGACACTTGTAAAAAGTAGGATTCAAATTCTCTTTTCCCACTCTATATCCATGCTAAAAAAAAATTGTGAAAATTTTTTATTTGAGTTATTATTGTTATCATTATTATTACTATCAACATTCAAAATTCACTAAATTTTAACTAATCTAATTCAATTTATACAAAACTACAATCACGACATATTATTATTATTATTATTATTATTATTATTATTATTATTATTATTATTATTATTATTTGAAATGAGAGTGGGAAGAAAAGAATCAAACTCTTGAGCTCTGTATATTTTAAAGGTAACAATGCTACTAAATTACTCAACTTTTGACAATAAAAATTTATTATTTTTAGTGAATATGTATTCTATAATCCAGTAAATATTCAATCAATCAAAAAAAATATATATATCTCTTGAATAAAAAAGCAAATGGGTATTTTTTTTTAAAATCGTGAGGGATAAAATTAAAATCCAAGTTAATTTCCTTGTCAAATCAGCTCATCTATAGATGGCTGATGTTATTGAAAACTCCATTATAAAATTAATAACAGCACTTCTGTCAAAAAATAAAATTTCTTTAATACATTTGTGAGTATTCGATTCAATAAAAATTCATTTGACATCATATCGAAGCTCACTTAATAAATAAATTCAGCATAAACTATACAAAATTTGAATTATGAATCTTATAAACAAATTCAAATAGAAGCTCATAAGCTATCTTCTAATTTTAAACTTTAATAATTTAATAAATTAACTAGACAGAAATTGGGTGGCAAAGTTTCCGCTGGGTACCCATCCCAGTACAGATTGTTGAGGAAGTAAATATTTTTATTGTATGTATTAGGAAATAAATATTTGTATACAATTAGGAATAAAATTCTATTCTATTTAGGATGTTATTCTATTCCTAATTAGGTTGTTATTAGGATTCCTGTATATATATATATATAAGGGGTGTAACTCTTCTATGAATATCATGAAAAAATATTTCCCTTGAATTTTCTCTCTTTTTCTCTGAATTTTATTCTTCATGGTATCAAAGCATATCCATTGAAATGGAATTTTTTATTAAATTCTTGAAAATCATATTTTCTTCTTCCTTTGAATCATTTGAAATCTTCAAAATCATAACCACCGAAAACACATTCATCGTATCTCATGAACATCTAACTTTATTTAAACTCTTCAAGATAATTCTCCCTTTCCCACAGGAATTATTCTTGGTAATACAAACTATACTCTATGGTCACAAATCATGGAGATGTGAATTGGAGCTAGAAATAAATCTGGCTTTCTGAATGGCACTACGCCAAAACCACCAGCAGGAGATAAAGCATTGCAGACTTGGCTCCTTAATAATAATCAAGTCAAAAGTTGGTTGATTGACTCAATGAGTCCCACATTGATGCAGAGATTCATCCGTCTTCCAACAACAAAAGAGATATGGGATGCTATCTCAAAAACCTTCTATGTTGGGTCCAACAAAACCCAGTTATTTGAATTGAATCAAAAATCATTCACAACACGTCAGAATGGTAAGCCATTACCTGCATACTATAATGAACTGATTGGCATATTTTAGGAAATCGATATCCGGATGTGTGCACAAGGGGAGGATGTTAATAGAGTAGTATTACTCCATAAGTATATTACCCGGCTTCGAACACATATTTTCCTAGCCGGGCTTGATTCGAAATTTAATAACGCTCAGAGTGAAATACTCTGAAAGGATCCACCTCTTGATCTCGAGTCTAGTTATGCATATGTCCAGAGGGATCACAACCAGCAACATACAATGGAAGAGCTGAAGATCCTGCCAGACCATTCTATACTTGTAGCAGCTCAGACTCGTCCCCAATTCAGAGGGAATAAAATACCGAGTAAGTCCATCACATACACCTGTACTCATTGTGGTGAAGTTGGAAACTCTAAGGAATGGTGCTATGAAATTGTGGGATATCCAAAATGGTGGGATTTCAATAGAAAGCCTCGTAAGAAGCTCGGCAAGGCTGCAATTGCTACTTCTACTGAACCAAGTGGTAATCCAGGTATGACAAATCTTACTCAAAATAATACATGGATTATTGATACAGGTGCTATTGATCATATGGAAAACTCCACTCACCATCTTACCTCTATCCGTCCATCAACCCAATAAAATATTCTAACTACTATTGGAGGCATAGCACCAATCACTCATGAGGGATCAGTATCTAACTCTGACTCTCTTAATTTAGATATTATTCTTATTGTTCCATCTCTTTCTTATAATCTACTATTTGTTAGCCAAATCACTGAAACCTTGAATTGCACTGTCAAATTCTGGTATTATGTATTTCAGGACATTGCAACGCGCTGGATTCTTAGCTCTGGTGTTAAACGTGGAAAGTTGTACTATCTTGAGTTGCATGATGATTCAAGTCAGAAACCAAGTCAAGTTAATAGGGTTGGTAGAAGTTGTTCAAGTAAAGACCAAGTAATCTTATGGTATCGCCATTTTGGTCATCTCTCCTTTCATTATCTTAGACAAATAAAATCGAATTTATTTTTTCATACCACAAACTTGGAATTCAAATGTGATGTTTATGAATTGGCAAAAGGCCACCAAATTTCTTATGTACCGAGTTATAATAAAAATTCAATTCCATTTATGACCATGTATGGAGACGTGCTCGGATTCCTACTCTATCTGGTGCTCGATATTTTGTAACGTTTATTGATGAATGTGCTCGGATGACCTAGGAATGTCTACTTTCTAATAAAGGCGATGTGTACTCTAAGTTTCAGGACTTGTACAACATGGTGGCTACATAATACCAGAGTAAAATTCGAGTCTTACAGTTTAACAATGATGGGGAGTATGTTAACTCAATTCTCAATAATTACTACCTCAAGCAGGGCATTCGCCACCAAACATCTTATACCGGCACTCCTTAATAGAATGGTATAGCCGAACGGAAGAACCGACAGTTATTAGAAGTTGTCCGAGCCTCACTATTTGACATGAATGTTCCTCGAGAATACTGGGGAGAAGCTGTTTGATCCGCTGCGTACCTCATAAATCAGACACCATCACGAGTACTCGATTTTAAAACTCCTCTTTAGAAACTTTAGGAACTTGTCATATCTCCACCCTTCAATAATCTCGAACCCCGAGTTTTTGGATGCTCGGCATATGTTCATCAAACACTCGACAAATTAGACCCTCGAGCTATCCAGTGTTTCTTTGTTGGTTCTGCGGATTTACAAAAGGGATATCAGTGTTATGATCCGAATACAAATAAGCTGTATGTCACTCGAGACGTTCGGTTTCATGAAAATTCTCCTTTCTTCTCCCACTCCGAGTGCTCTCTTTAGGGGGAGAAAAATCCAAACCTCTTTGAGCTTGAAGATAGCATTCTAAGTGTTCCGAATCTGAGTCTCCAAAATGTTCCAAGTATTTCGAGCATCTTACCCAGACAGACATCTGATGTTCTGAGTACGAGCATCTCACCTGGACAGTCAAGCATCTTACCCGAACAGACATCTGATGTTCTGAGTACGAGCATCTCACCCGGACAGATCATTAAAGAAAATCTGAGTAATCAAGATAGTACATCTTCCCAACCCACATCAGAAGCTGAAGAAACTCTGGATGCAGTGCATAATAAGGTAAACTTGTCTCCTTTAAATACTAACCTCGTTATCCTTCTAGAATCAATAGAGGGGTTTTGAAAAAATAATATGATCCGGACCTTCATACCAAAGCTAAATACCCTATCAACAACTTCATATCAACCAACCGTTTGTCTAACTCACATGCACTTACTGTAAATCAATTATGTACTGTATCTATTCCGAGTAATGTGCAGGAAGCCTTAGATGATCCGGATTGAAAGAAAACTATGAATGATGAAATGAAGGCATTACAAAAAAACTAGACGTGGGATCTTGTTCCTCTTCTGGAAGGAAAGAAAACAGTGGGGTGCAGGTGGATACTCACTGTCAAACTCAATCCAAATGGAAGCATAAATCAATATAAAGCTTGGTTGGTAGCAAATGGGTACATTCAGAAGTATGGAATCGGCTATGAAGATACATTTGCCCCAATAGCAAAAATGAACACCGTCCGAGTCCTTATTTCCGTAGCTGCCAACCTGGACTGGCCGCTTTGACAATTTGATGTAAAGAATGCATTTTTAAATGGAACCATAGATGAAGAAGTATATATGGATCCACCACCCGGAACTAAATGTACTGACTGAGTATGCAAATTAAGAGAGCATTGTATGGACTCAAGCAATCGCCTCGAGCATGGTTTGGACGACTCTCAACCTTCATGAGGAAGCTTGGATATAAGTAAAGTGATGTTGATCACACACTATTCATTAAACAGAAGTTAGGTAAAGTCACCGTGCTGATTGTTTGATATGGTGGTCACTGGAAATGATCTGAGTGAGACAACAAACTTGCAAAGACAGTTAGCATCCGAGTTTGAACTTAAGGATTTGGGTAACTTGAAGTATTTTTTAGGAATTGAAGTTGCAAAATCAGCTCAAGGAGTTTCTCTTTGCCAACGAAAGTATGTAATGGATGACAGAGACAGGGATGCTTGATTGTAAGCCAGTAGAGACTCCCATTGAAGTCAATCATGGACTTTCAATCCTAGAAGATCAAGTTTCAACTGATAGAGATCAGTATCAAAGGTTGGTGGGAAGGTTGATTTACCTATCTCATACTCGGCCAGACATTGCTTATGCAGTAAGTGTTGTAAGTCAGTTCATGCATTCTCCAAGTAAAGAACATATGAATGCAGTATACCGAATATTAAGATATCTAAAGTCTTCTCCAGGTAAAGGGTTATTCTTTGGCAAGAATAAGGATTATGAGATTATCGGCTATACTAATGTGGATTGGGCTGGAGATCGGACTGATAAAAAATCAACGTCCGGGTACTTCACATTTGTTGGAAATAATTTAGTCACTTGGAGAAGCAAGAAACAGAAAGTTATAGCAAGGCCAAGTGCTGAAGCTGAGTTTAGAGGAATGACTCATGGAGTATGTGAGTTGCTCTAGGTAAGGCGAATTGTTCAGGATCTGGGATTAAAACATCCAAAGCCTATGTTGTTACATTGTGATAACAAGGCAGCCATAGCAATTGCAAACAATCTGGTTCAATATGATCAAACTAAGCATGTAGAGGTTGACAGACATTTCATAAAAGATCATTTGAACCAAGGGACAATTGAACTTCCATATGTTTCATCTCAAACTCAACTAGCTGACATTCTCACAAAGGTTGTATCCGGAAAAGCGTTCTACAACTCACTTGGCAAGTTGGGAATGATTGACATACATTCACCAACTTGAGGGGGAGTGTTGAGGAAGTAAATATTTTTATTGTATATATTAGGAAGTAAATAATTGTATACAATTAGGAATAAAATTCTATTTTATTTAGGATGTTATTCTATTTCTAATTAGGTTGTGATTAGGATTCCTATATATATATATATATAAGGGGTGTAACTTTTCTATGAATATCATAAAAAAATATTTCCCTTGAATTTTCTCTCTTTTTCTCTGAATTTTAATCTTCACATATATCTTATCTCTTTAGGAGGATGTTCAAGGCCTAGTGAGAACCGCACTTTGCTATTTCCTTCTTCAAGTCCATTGTAAAATTTGAAAAATAATAATCAAATATCAATGAGGAAAATTTTATATCCAATTGAAGGATTCAAAGATCTTATACTACTTGTTACATAAGCCATAGAACCACAACACATCCAAATTCACCTCATAAAATTACAATTAAATAATAAATTCATATTGTAAAAAATATAATATTAAAATTAAATAATAATTTTTATTCAATATTATAATTTATTTGATAAATAATTTATTTTCAATTTTTTAACATATAACTTTAATTTATAGTTTAAATTTTTTAAAATTTTTTTAGATTCATTTAAATTCACAAACAATTCATAAACACCAACTATTATAATAAGTTTAATTTGATTATAAATTAATTAAATTTAAATTAATCAAAATTCAGTTAAGTTTGAATGGGTTATACTTGTAGCCTACTTAAAAATGAATCATCAGAGGTCGCGGGAGGGGATTTGAAGATGTCAAATGCTTAGGCCACTAAGGGCCGACACATAGCACATCTTCTGATTAGGATTTTGCATTTGAATGCGAGATTATGGCTCAATTATTCTTATCATCGACAAAAAAAAAAAAAAAAAAAAGATAAGGAAACTTTAATTTATTAATGTTCATTGTTAATCCATCCTTACCTTTAACGAGAAATCTTTATTAGTCAACGTCCATTGTTAATCCACCTTCATCTTTAAAATCTGGTGGAGGAGGACTAGCGCACTTAAATCTTTTTTATTTGAATACAAGAATCTAAAGTACTAATGAAAGGATAATGAAGGTGGTTAGAATAAAAGACTCAATTTTAATAGTTAGAAGAATACGGTTGAATTTTAAGAAAACTTTTAGAGGATAAATTAGAAATATTCAAACTTTTGGGGAACTACTAAGTACTTTTACAAAATTATCTAAAACATTATAGGCAAAATTTTGTATTTAATGAAAGTTTTGGGGGCCACTACCCTAGTAGCTTTTGCCCTTTGGATAGAGCAAATTACTTTTACCTTTCATATTTTCCTTATTTTTATTAAAAAATAAAATACTTATCCCTTTAATTTTTATTCTATCAATATTTTATCCTTTCTAACCAAATTTTTTACAACTCTTTTATATCAAAAAAACATTTAACCTCCTCTATTTTATAAAAATGAACACTTTAAATCTTATGTTTTAATAAAATTAAACATTTTAATTTTTTATATTTTTAAATTTATTTTATTTTTAATTTTAATTATACTTTGATATTTCTTTCATTTTCTCTTAAAATTTACATTGATTCCAGAATGAGTATTTTATTCTTATAAATTAATTCTAATATTATTTTATAATAAACTCGGCAGTTATGATTTTTTAAATTTTGAAGAGATTACACTTAATAGTGCACTTGCAAATTAACTGTAATAATATACTATAATAAACTTAGTAGTTAGTCATTTACAAGTCCAACAACTTGATAATATTAATAAACAATTAAACTACTTTATATTTGAGCAATGTGGGATACTTTTGAAATAATCATAACAATATTCATTATTTAATGTGTTTTATTTAAATTTTTAATTTTAATAAATAAAATATTAATTATTTAATTTTGATTAAAGAGTACATTAAAATTATGTTTTTATTATATTAATAATATATTGAAGGGTTTAAAGTATTTGTTTTAAAATATAGGGTTTAAAGTATTCATTTTTATAAATTAGATGGGTTAAATATTTTTTAAAATAAAAAAATTGTCAAAAATTTAGTCAAAAGAAATAAAATATTGACGGAATAAAAATTTAAAAATAAATATTCAATTTTTAAATAAAAAGAAAAAAAGTGTAAATTATGGTATATCAAAATATTTTACTATTATTAAATATATGGATTAATTTTGTTTCGGAGCCATGGCCCCTACACTCACTGTACCCTTACAGCTTTGTCTTTTTGGTTATAAATATTGGAAGGATATTTATTTATTGTTAGTTGAAGCATGGTAAAATATTGTTAGTTTGGTCCATGCCAACTGTCTGATTACTTAAAATGTATCCAATATATGAATATTTTCTTTGGCAAAAAAAAAAAATATCATTGTAAATATGCTATTCATTGCAGAATTGCATTCATCTGCTGGCATATTGGACAATCCAGAAGTAGTTTTTTTCATTTAATGATGTCGATTCTAACCCTATTAAGAAGCTATAATGGTAGAATTCAATTGAAATTAGCTTTTATAATTTTAGACTTTTCAATTACATTACCATCTTTGAAGACTTTTCAAATACACTCTTCAAAGATGGTAATGTAATTCTAGGAAGAAGCATTTTTAAAGTGAGTATTATTATGCCTTTTTTTTTTTTCTCACTAGAATTTGCATGACTTGATCATTGTTAGCTGCCATATTATTTTGATTAGTCTATTTCCATAGTTTCGCATTTTACAATTTCTTTTAGGGGGGTGTGTTCAATTTAGGACATTTATTGTTGGAGGTATATATGGTTGGGGCAAAAAGAAAAATTGACAATATCTGTTTTAATGGTATTGTTTAAAAACAAAATTAAAAGAAATTTATAACTGATAATTGGTTTTCGGAACTCTTGAACTTGGTGTCCTGCAAACTACGAATAGAAGGTAAGGTGAAAGGTGGGGAGAATCCCCACGAACACTCCGATGCCTAAGTTAGAGAACAGAAGTAAGGAGAATATGAGATAGCTAGAATATGTGAGAATGAGATGTCCCCTTATGAGGGATGTAGGGCTTTTTCTATAGTAATATTCAAACCTGGATGGAGTCGGATTCCATATGAGATAGTGAATCATAATCTTGGTAAGAGAGTGTTCCTTTTGTGCTTAGGACTCCACTTTGGGGTAGTCCCCATTCTGGACGAATCTGCCCTCTTGCTAATTCAAGTGTACCTATTTAGGGGGTAAGGGGCCCCTAATTAGGCGGGAACATTCTAGATGGTACCAAGAGTCCCCCCCCCCCCCCGAGGTATTCAAATAGTTATGTCTGTCGCGTCCGGGTAGGATGTTGATGCTCTCATAAGGGATATATTACAGTAATAGAGGCCAGTGAGCTGAGGTGGCCAGCCTTAATCACAATGAGTAAAGCTCAATGCCGAGGATCTGGATGGTCGTCGTTGAATCATAATCTGTACAGCTGGGATATCCGCCAAGTGCATATGAGCACAGCAATAGATTAACCCGTCCATTTGGAAACAACATGACGGAACCAGTCGCCATTGGATTTTTGATGCTTGGTGCATGGACACGAGGCATTTTGAGCACGGATCCTCAGTACTACAAAAGCGACCTAAAGGTGCCAGCTTCAGTCACTGGACTTAGATGTGCAAGACTTAGATGCTTGGTTTAGCAACGCGAGGCTTACATGCTCAGAACCTCAGTACTACAGAAGCGACCTGAGGGTGCCAACTTCAATCACTAGACTAAAACATGAGAGACTTAGATGCTCGGATACTCGGAATGGGCTGAAAATGATGTATAAAATGCCTTCTGAGTCGCTTGATGAAGTGGCCCAATCAAGATGTGGGCGGGCCAACACATGGTGGCATCGCTTCAACTCTTAGGGATTCGTAATTGAAATCGCATAAGTGATGCACCATTTCATATATCGGTAAACAAAGTGTTTATGCCGCTGTTATCATGACTCATCATCTAATGGGCTTTTTTTATTCCCAAAACTAGTGGCCTAGGGAGGAATACAGCAATAATGAGTGTAGTTAATGGTGTGCTTCCAAATTCTTTCGTGTCTTTATAAATACTACTACGCTTGTTAACTGGTATATTTTACTTCTTTTGCTTTTCTGTTGCTTTTACCTTTGCTGCGTTGATATCGCCTCCGTTGTTTCCATTTCTTCTTGCCGTAGTTCTTGCTTGTGGTGACCAGGTGATTCTTTCATCTTTCTTCTTTCTCTTTTTGCTCCTTTCTACTATTGTGTGTTTCCCTTCTCCACTATGGCCCTAAGGGAAGAAGTTAGTTATGACTTTTTTGTCTTCAATGTAGATAGTGAGTTACTGGGGTAGTATCGGAGGTGGTTTTGTATCCCCGCCGATTACGCCCTTCACATCGTAGATAAGAGGTTTAGGGCCCATACCCCCTCGTTAGGGCTAAGTAAATTAGTAGTGTATTTTGAGCAGTTAGAGGGGGATTTGAAATTTCCTCCAGATCCCTTTGTAAAAGAATTTCTGAATAGGAATAACATAGCACCCGGTCAACTTCATCCGAATAGCTATAGGATACTGACCGGGTTTATCTAACTGATGTATGAAGAAGGGAGGGAACTCGATGTAAATGTCTTCTGATATCTGTACAGGCTGACTAGAAAGAAAGGAGAGCCGATGTTCTCCCTATCGGTTGTACCCAATCATACCCTTTTTGTAAAGCTTCTGGATCTCCACAAGAAGTGGAGACACCATTTTTTTATTGTGGAGCATCAGTTGAACTTTTTGGACGTCCAAAGGATGTGGTCGGACGAGTGTCATAAGGTGACCCACCCAGCAAAACTTTTCGACAATGATACGGAGCTAGTTTTGCAGCTACATCTCGATGGGCTTGCCGAAGCTCGATCGATGGAGGATACGTCCTAGAGGTACCTATGGAGAGTCTGTCCGAGTTACGATCACTCCCTCAGTATGTTGTTTTTACTTTGAGCTATTTTTCTTACTTGCTCTATTTTTCCAACAGTAGATGGCTGGCTTTTTTTATTTTACGGGCGGGATTTCATTAGTTGATGAGCCATCTACTATGGAGGAGGTACGAGTCTCTCCTTCCCTAGAACCTGAAGCTCCTGCGGCCCCTGAAGTGATTCCCGCCAACCCCAAGGGCAAAGCACTGGTGGAAAGTGAATGATCGGAGCGGGTTGGTCGAAGAAAGAGGCGGCTAATTGATCCAGGGTCTGATGCGAAAGGGCTGGATGAAGAGATTTATGTTTAGCGCCTGTGATTATCTGGGTGTCCGGATATGAGGGGCTGGATATTAAAGCGGATGAAGCCCTCGAGTATCTCTAACAGCCAAGTGCAGAATTAATATGCATAGTCATTGAGGCTGCCCAGTGAGATGCAGCATTAGTCCAAGGAGGGCCCGAATGGGTTATTGGACTCCATGATTGGCCAATCACTAAAGGTAAGCTAGCTTCTGCCACTAATGTAGTTATCGTACGTGTTTCTTGTTAAAGCTAACTGTTAGTTTTTTGTTAGATGACTCAGGCCTTGCTGCTGGCGAAGGATCAGTACTTCTACCTGAAGAGCTAGTACAGCTTGAAGGAAATGAAGGTGGGGACCATAGCCATTGATTTTGAAAAGAAGCTAGATGGTGCAAAGGCAGCCCTGGAGCACTGCCAAACAAGATATGTTGAGGCCAAGTCCGATGCTGAGGCTAATCAGAAGAAAGTTTCTGAGTTGGAACATAACCAAGCCCAGCTGACGAGGAGGATCGAGGAGCAAGATCTTCAAATCATTGAGCTCCAGGGGAGGCTGGCAGAGCTTGAGAAATCCTGAGCAAATGATAAGAAGGAGTACCAAGGCATGGTAGGGGGGGTTTCTTAAAGCCTATCGGGCTGAGTGTAAGAGGATCATGCTCTCTCAAGACTCAAGATTGGATCTGGCAACGTTGGACTGGATAACTCCTGCAGACCTTGCCAAACTTGCTGTGGAGGTGGACGCCCGTCAAAAGGCTAGTTCTGTTCCTACGAGGGAGTATGCAGAGGCTGTTGTTTTTGTTGGGTCCGTAGAGCATTTAAAGATTGCTGATGAGGTTTCCCCCTCTATTTTCGGGCCTGGGGGTCTGGGTGTACATATAGTGGAGTAGATATGTATAGGTTCCTTTTTTTTTGTAACTGATCACATGTCAAGGAATTTTTATTAATGAAGAGAGACTTCATTAAATCATATATTAAATACATTTTTACTGATAGTATTTTTCTGAGAGAGTCTAAGTTCTAAAATTGTGGTAGTTCTTTGCCTCCTCCTTCTCTTAGTCTGAATGCTCCCTTTATTGTGCATGCTGAGATTTGGTACAGACCTTCCCAGTTTGGACCTAACTTGTAGGTTCTTGAGGTGGCTTTGCCAATATCTGCTCTCCTGAGTACCCAGTCTCCCAACTTGAATTATTTTGTTCGATGCCGTTGACGATGGTATCATGTTACTCTTTGTTGATGTGCCTCAACTGTGGCTGCAGCTTGTTCTCTCTATTCCTCTAGTAGGTCTAGACATATCTGGGCGTCAGCGTTGTTGATGGTGTGATCGAGATCCTGGCTTACCTGGTAACTTGGTGACCCAACTTCCACGAGAATTACCGCGTCCATGCCATAAGTCAGTCTGAATGTTGTCTTGCCAGTGGATGATTGGGGTGTGGTTCTGTAGGCCCAGATTACATTGTTGAGTTCTTCTGCCCAATTCCCCTTTTTCTCATCATGTCTCTTCTTCAATCCTTGCATGAGAATTTTGTTTATGACTTCCGTTTGTCCGTTTTTCTGTGGGTGAGCTACTAAGGTGAAGCACAACTTTATACCAAGGTCCGAGCAGAAACCTCTAAATTTATTATTGTCAAAATATTTGCCATTGTTCGTAATTAAAGTGTGGGGGCTGCCGAACCTGTAAATGATCTCCTTCCAGAAGAAGTGTTGTATCCAGGCTTCTGTAATGGCTGGGACCGCTTCTACTTCTACCCACTTAGTGAAATGGTCAATGGTCACAATTAAAAACTTTTTCTGTGAGGTAGAGGGAGGGAAAGGTCCAAGGATGTCCATCCCCCACATGGCGAATGGCCAAGGGCTGCCGATGGGATGTGAGGACCGAGAAGATTTGTGACTCAGTCGAGCATAGTGCTGGCATTGGGGATATGCTTGCGTTAGCTGCTAGGCATCTTTGGACATGGTGGGCCAATAATACCGTTGAAGTAGTGCCTTCCTAGTGAGCAAATAGTAGGATTCGTGCGCTCCATAAATTCCTTCGTGGATTTCTCAGAGTATGTAATTTCCTTCCTCTGGGGAAACACTCTTTGACCATGGGTGTGAGAGGGATTTTTGGTAGAGCTCCCCTCGATGGATGGAATAATGGGCTACTTTGGTCCTGAGCTTTTGAGCCTGCAACTTGTCTTTTGGGAGTGTTTCGTGCTCCAGATATTAGATTATGGGTCGCATCCATTCTGAGACTACCTATGTCTCCAAAACTTTGATGTCTTATGTGCTAGGACTGGTTAGTGACTTGGTGAAATTCATATCCCAGAATGCTTGACTGTTTTCGACTGTGGATTTGGCAAGGTAGTCGGCCTCACTGTTTTCTTCCCTAGGAATTTGGACGATCTTCCATTGGCCTCCGTCCAGTTCAATGTGTTGCAAAAATCGCTTAGCCTTGTCTATATACTTGGTAATGCAAGTTTCTTTGACTTGAAACACTCCACTGACTTGGTTGACTACCAGTTGGGAATCCGAGTATATGATGAGGTGTTCAGCCCTAACTTCGGTGGCTAACTTCAAACCTGTAATGAGTGCTTCATACTCGGCTGCATTGTTGGTGGCGTTATACTCGATACGGAATGCGTACCGGATGTGAACCTTATGTGGCTCTCTGAGGATTATTCGAGCATCATAACCTTGAGCTGAGGATACTCTATCAACATAGAGCTTCCATTCTGGTACTTTGGTCAAGGCTATATCTTCCGGAGCCATTTCTTGCACAAAATCTGCTAATGCCTGGGCTTTCATCTACTGTCGGGGCTTATAGTCAATATCGAATTCATCGAGTAAGACTAACCATTGCATTAACCTGCCTAAAGTCTCCGGTCTCTGTAAGATTTTCCATAGTGGGAAGCGGGATCGGACCACAATATGGTGAGTTTAGAAGTAATGTCGAAGCTTTCGAGAGGTATGGACCACTGCCATGGCTAACTTGTCCAGCATGGGATACCGAATTTTAGGTCCTCAGAGCATCTTACTGACATAATAGACAGGGCTTTGCTGGCTTCCATCTTCTCTTACTAGTACTGAAGCGATGCATTCTCGGCCAATAGAAAGGTACAAATACAATGTCTCATCTGGTACCGACCAGCTGAGTAGGGATGGTAAAGATAAGAATCTTTTAATGTCTTTGAATTTTACTTGGCAATCAGTGGACCATTGAAACTTCCTAGAATTTTTGAGAGCTCGAAACAATGGTAGACACCGCCTAGCCGAGCAAGAAATGAAACACCCTAATACGGTGATTCTACCATTTAACTTTTGTACCTCATAGATGTTCTTCGGTGCCTCCATGTTGAGTATAGCTTCCATCTTTTTTGGATTGGCTTTAATGCCCCGGTGAGATATCATGAACCCTAAGAACTTGGCCATGTGCTGATCTCCTCGAATAGTAAGGGTCCTATTCTTAACCAAAATTTTCATGGTTAAGCGCCGGATGCTGGTGACTGCATATGCCTCATAAAGTGTCGATCGTCCTATAATCCCATTATAGGCTAGTGGTATATCTACCATGTTAAATAGAGTCTGGATGACTTTTGTCTCCTCATCATCTTAGTTTCCAAATTCTAGGTTCAACTCGACAATTCCCATTAGTTGCATGGTTCCCCTAAAAAAACTTATGATGGGGTTCTGGATGGCTTTCAGGTTGGTGACAGAGTCGCCCATTGCTTTGTACACATTCCAAGATAATACATTGATAACACTCCCATTATCCACCAGTAGCCCTTTGACCCGATACTTATTTATGCACGCATTTATCACCAAAGCATCACAATGGGGGTAGTGTACATGCGAATCATCTTCCAAATTAAAAACAATGTCGCTTCCCCCAGGTACCAATTTTTATCCTTTACTATGCTTTAATCTCTTTTTGGTGTTTTCTCCTCCTATGATCATGTTGATCACTCCAATCGGCTCCTTCTAGGTTTTCTTTGCTTTGGCTTTGTCCCATTCTTGGCTTTCGAAGTTTATGCTTCTCCTCGGTGTGTCTGTGAAATTATCAAGCTTTCCCCGTTGCACCAGTCTTTCTATGGCATTCTTCAGCTCTCTGTAGCCCTTCGTGTCATGCCCGTATTCTCAGTGGTACTCACAGTATTAGCCTCTGTCCTGGGGTAAATCTCCGGCTTGGGCTAATTCTCTTAGTTAGGGTGATCCCCACTCCATTTTGCCTGACCCACATGAGGATTTTGGATCGAGAGGTGTTCAAGGGTATATATCTATATGCTTCCCTGTCAAATCTCTCTGCTAGATTTTTGAAATTCATTTTTAGGAAGCTTGCTTGTCTTTGTTTCGATCGTTCATCCTTTATCGATGGCCTGTCTTTTTCCTGACGCATCCTTTTGTCTTCATCCATTTTTATCATCCAAATCGTCATCGCCATTGCTTCTGTAAAGGTACTCGGTTCTTTAGTCATTATTTTATCTTTAAGCTTTCCAAGTCTGGTGCCATTTTTTAAAGCTTCTATGGCAACTTCATCAACAAGATGCTCAATCTGCATGGCTATTTTATTGAAACGGTCAAGGTAACTTCGTAAAGATTCATCAACTTCTTGCTGGGACATTCAAAGGTCGTTGATGTTTTTTGCTGGGGGAATATTGGTAATGAATCTAATACGGAACTGCTCCGCCAAATCCTTAAAAGAAGTAACTGAATTGTCTAGGAGCCGATGAAACCATTGTTTAGCATTCTTTACGAGCGTGCTTGGAAAGACTCTGCATATGATTTCATCATTTACATTCTGGAGCAGAATCTTTGTTTGCAACGCTGATATATGACTGATAGGGTCTCCCGTCCCATCATACTGATCAAGCTGCGGGATTCTGAACTTACTAGAAATCTCTATTTGAATTATTCTGCTGACAAACATAGTTCTACTATCCATAACACATTCCTTTTCCTTTCTAGGTTTGGTATGGGCTTTGTATATTGCTTCTTCAACCTTCTAAGCTAATTTCTAATCATTAAGGGCCGGAATGGTTGAACTGCACTCCCCTTCTAGCTCTTTACCCTTCCCCTCGCTCGTCCTTGGGGCTTATTGGGGTGTTGTGTTATCATCGTTTTGAGCCGGCTCAGAGCGCCCGCTCTGTATTATAGCATTTAGTTGTTGTTGCATCAAATCTATCTGTGCCTAAATATTTTTTATCATGGCTT
This sequence comes from Mallotus nudiflorus, assembly GCA_947683625.1. Lineage (NCBI taxonomy): Eukaryota > Viridiplantae > Streptophyta > Magnoliopsida > Malpighiales > Euphorbiaceae > Mallotus > Mallotus nudiflorus. The sequence continues at coordinate 368,332 of CANTUR010000213.1, read as the reverse complement.
CCCTGCTAGTTTGATCAAGGCTGAGTGTTTGGTTCACAGTGTTTAAATTTGGAGTGGTTATTGCTGATGTTTTTGGTAGACTTGGAAAAGGTATAGAAGGTATTGATCGATGGTGTTGTAGCAGAGCGTAATATGGGAGGTCTGTGCCCAAGGACAGGTATCTTGGAGTGTTGTCCGAAAGTGAAGGTATAGGTCCGGATAATGCTCCAACATGTTGTAAGGTGGGTGGAAGTATTATTGCTAGGAGAGGGTTTAAAAGGTCGGTCGAAAGGATAAGTGCGGAAGAGTTGGCACTGGCTTCATGAGTCTAGGCTGGTGGTGGGCTAGAAGTCATAGTGAAGATGTCTTTAACTTAGCAAGTAAATGAATGGCTTTTCCTAAGGAGTTCGTACAGACAACGCCACTTGATAATTGGTTTTCTGAACTCTTGGGCTTGGTGTCCTGCAATCCACAGACAAAAGGTAAGGTGAGAGGTGGGGAGAATCCCCACGAACACTCCGATGCCTAAGTTAGAGAACAGAAGCAAGGAGAATACGAGATAGCTAGAATATGTGAGAATGAGATGTCCCCTTGTGAGGGATATAAGGTTCTATATATAGTAATGCTCAAACCTAGATGGAGTCGGATTCCGTGTGAGATAGTGAATCATAATCTTGGTAGGAGAGTGTTCCTTTTATGCTTAGAACTCCACTTTGGGGTAGTCCTCATTCCGGACGGATCTATCTTCTTACTAATCCAAGTGTTCCTATTTAAGAGGTAAGGGGCCCCTAATTAGGTGGGAACATTTAAATGGCATCAATAACATAAATTAAATAGCTGTAAAATAGTATATATTTATTGTCGGTTAAAAATAATAGTATTTTGTGGATGCAATTAGAAGACCTTTGAAAAAAAAAATTTACCATTTAAATAAAATTCATGTTTGTGTACTTCACAGTAATATCTATATTTATATTTGTCTCTCTCTATATATATATGTTTTTTAAAGTATATATTTTTACATAAATAAAAGAGAGACTAGTCAGATAATAACTTCTTTTAAGAATATCCTGAGATATAGGGTTCAATTTCTACCATCGTCAATAAAATGGGAGAATTGTCTTTATTGTATAATCTATCAAAATTTAAGTTATATGACCTATTATTAATAAATAATTAATTAAAAAGAGAGAAAGTTACATATGTATAATGCAATTGAAGTAGTGAAATTTTAATAAAATGAAAATTCCTCCGAAATTGATAATGACTGAAAATTCATTTGATTTTACATAATATGGTACTGCAATCATTCTTGAATCACAAGTTATAAACAATCATATCATAACAAGTGATAGCTAGCTGGTTCCCTGAGTCTTTTGTGAAACAAATTGATCTAATAAAATCAGAGGCAAAAAAAAAGGGGGCACTGGTAGCTCTTGTCAAAGACTAGATTGATATCACAGCTTTCTTGTAAGTGTATGCCCTTGCAGCCAAAAGGTAGAACACCAAGTTCACCGTACTCAGAGCAGCTAAAAGCCAGAAGAAATAATGCAGATGACCATAATTCAAATTGTCAGGTATCCATCCGGGGCTAGCATGCCTAGTACTCAATTCTGTAACAACATTTACCAGTAGTGTGCTCAAGTAGTTTCCAAGTGCAGCTGTTGTGAGTGATAGAGCTGAGCACAGGCTTCTCATTGCATCAGGTGCCTGCTCGTAGAAGAACTCTAATTGTCCGATGAAAGTAAAAACCTCTGCACATCCTATGATGAAGTATTGAGGAACCTGCCAGAATATAGACATTGGAATGTGCTTGAGCTTGTAGTAGTTGTGCTTCCTGACTTCACGGAGTCTCACCATCTCCAATGTCCCAGCTACTACCATTGCTAAGATGGAGATAACAAGGCCTATTGCGATCCGTTGGAGTTGGGTAAATCCATTTTTATGGCCTGTGAAACTCCTGGCAATTGGCACAATAACACGGTCATAAATGGGTACCCAGAAGATCACACTAATGGTATCGAAAAGCGAAAGAGAAGCAGAAGGGATTTCAAAGGACTGGGTCATGTGAAGATCCATTGTATTGCCTTGCAAGACAAATAGGGTTCCCATTTGACTATATACAGCAGAAAAGATTATGCCAGTTGCCCATATTGGAATCAATCTAATGATAGACTTGAGCTCTTCCACTTGAGTCACAGTGCACAGGCTCCATTTGTTCAGTGAGCCTTTTACACGGTCGGACGGAGTCTCCACAGCTGCTTTGTCAAAGAAACTGAAATCACATAAAATGGGTATTGCGTTATTGTGTCACCGAATACAAGCGCTATAATTTAACTAACTGTTCATGCGATACCTTAGTTGTTTTGTGTGATCAAGCTTGCGACTTCCTTTTACAGCAGATTCCTCATCAGAAGTTTCAAACAGAAGAGATGCATCATTCGGCAACTGCACTCGGAATTTCTTCAGGGATGCAACAATCACTTGGCAGATACGTGTCAGTGGACTTCCACCAGGTCTGTGATTCCTATACAGCTTGGTACCTGAAAAGAAACTCACAACAGCAATGGCCATTGCCACTGCTGGAATGCCAAAGCCCCAGCCCCAACCTACATTTGTTTGTATCCAAACGAGAACCGAAGAAGCAACAAGAGCACCAATGTTAATCGAAAAATAGAACCAATTAAAGAAGGAACTCTTTTTTTTCTTCTCAGCTTCATCAGAGTCATCGAACTGATCCGCACCAAACGCAGATACACAAGGCTTAATCCCTCCTGTACCTAGAGCTATAAGGTACAGTCCCGAAAAAAACACCGCAGTTTGCTGCCCTGTTGGATGGCAAACATTGGTACGATCATTGCAAGAGGGCTCTAATCCATGAACAGATGCTGATAACGTTAACAATGTCATTCCCTGAGAAAAATTTTGCAAGAAGCTTTAGAAGATACTATAGAATTATCAAACAGTTTCATAAATTAATACCAAACTTACGAACACATAAATAATGGAGAAACAAGCAATCGTCCAGTATCTCCCTATGTAGGCATCAGCTAGAAAAGCACCAAGCAATGGCATGACATAACATGTGCCTGACCAATTTGTGACATTGTTGACTGCCTTAACGCTGCCCTGATTTAGTTGAAACTTGAGATAATTAACAAGGTTGGTGTTGATACCATAGTATGCTAACCTTTCACAGCATTCATTTCCTGCAGTAGATCCAATATCATGTATAAGTAGTTACAATGCAAAACAAATATGCGGATAAATAATTAGCATATGCTAACCAAGGATATAAGGGCAGGCTTTCCAGGTTCCTGTTTTCTTCTTGATTGCAGGATTGCCCTGGAAATCAGTAGTTCCATCTTTGGTATAGATATCTTCTTCTTCCATTGCTTCTTTTTTTTTTTTTCAGTATGTTTAATTTTTATCTCTTCATTGCATTTTTTAAATCATCAAAAGTTGCTACAGCGACACAAAAATCAAGTATTCTGCATTAATATAAAAAAAAAATGTTACACCATACCAAAATTGCAATTATAGAGTACCCAATTGGGGAGTAAAATGGAAGTGCTTCAATTTGGTTTGAAATCCGTTGTGACAATGGTTTGATAAATTTTGGGCACACAGTTCGATCTGATCAATTACATGGTTGAAGCATTGTCATTTTCTACAGCCACTGAGGCAGAAGCTCTGTTGTGTGTATGTGTGTGTTGTAATATCATTGACCTGCGAAGTAGTGTAACCACACAGGGTCTGAGGCCCATGCTCCATTCATGAGTGGATATATATATGTATGCGCTTCATATGGTTTATTAATGTTTCTGGCGCTCTTTCCCAGAGAACACACACAAATTGGTAACTGGGAATCGGTTTTGTTGGCTAAATTAATTTTTCCCCCTTCGATTGCCGAAGTTCTAAACCCAATACAAGAACTGTGCTTGCCTGCTCTCCAGAACAATATCCATATCTTTTTTTTTATTTGAGCTACTCTTGGATTATTTACCATTCTATGGTAAAAAATAAAAAAAAAAATTCTTTTTACATGGTACTTTTTAAACTATTTTTTTATAGTAAATTTTGAAAAAGAAAATTTAATTTATAATATTTTTATCTGAGATAATATTTTGTGACACAATACATGTGCACTCCGCCATTGGAACTAGCTGAATGAGTATTCCATCAATCCAAATGGCGGATTGTATATAATTTTTTTTCTTTTGTCCATTCCACCAAATTGAGTGGCAAAATGGACATAAAATTTTCTTCCCCACCTCATTTGACCATGTCTTAATAATTGTTTGATGATTATGTTAACTTTTATAAGATTATAATTAGTAACTAATTATTGGGTTATGATTATGTTGATTTTTTAATAATAGTTAGTCACTCATCATTATGTAATTATTGTTAATAATAATAATAATAATAATAATAATAATAATAATAATAATAATAATAATAAGTATTTGTGGTTATTTCATTTAAATGTTTTATATGATAAAGGAAAATTAAAATAATAATAATAATAATAATTACATAGGTTTAAATGTTAAAATTATATAAAAATTATTATTAATTTTTATGAATAATAATAAGAGTGCAGAATATGTGGAAATAGTTAATTAAAAAAATTATAAATTTATTATTAGTAATTAATTTTTTAAAAATAGTTAATGAAAATATAAATAAAATGATGATTATTAATAATAATATTATTATTTTTAATATTTGTGTTGTTGTTGTTGTTAAATAATAATAATAATAATAATAATAATAATAATAATAATAATAATAATAATAATAATAATAATAATAATAATTATTATTATTATTATTATTATTATTATTATTATTATTATTATTATTATTAAATAAGAGGGTAAAATGGTGAAAAGAAAAAAATAATGATGAATATGTAATAGTTAGTATTAGAACAAATAAAAATAAAATTGGAAAGCAATAAATGAAAAAAATAAGTATCATTTTAAAAAAAAAGAAATTAATTAGGTGTCACAAGGTCTATGCATGGGACTTTTCCAAAAAAAAAAAAAAAAGGATCTATGCATGGGAACTCTAGAGCATAACCCTGATTTTGGATGGCAAGCAACTCGTCCAAAGCTTATCAACGAATTGAGATCCACCACTGTCAGAATCACCACCATCATCATCGTCGTTGTCATCATGGTCATCATCGTCATCATCATCATCAACATTAGTGTCACGAGGAGCGAATAGATTTGGATGAGCTGAAGGGGTGAGATGTGATGAAGTAGGCACTTTATAAGGTTGGGGGGTACTAAATGCAGAAAGAAATTTTGGGTGGAAGAAGGAATTAATGGAAATTGAGTTTGTATATCCGGAACTAAGTGCGATAAATTCAAAATATAAGTAAATAAAAGTTTAGTGAGATCGAAGTCTAAAAATTGTGAGGTGACAGATGGATAGGGAGTATGGTGTGATGAATAAGGAAAGGATGGAGAAGGAAAAGGTAATTGGGTAGGAGGAGTGAGATATGAAACATGCAAAAATGGACCAAATGGATAAGTAAAAAAGAAAAATGAGGCGGAGGAATGAATGAAGTGTCTGATAGACCAACTTCTAACATTAATGTAGATGGGATGTTGACATCTTGGGAGGCACCTACAAAGTGGAACTCAGTATGAAAAAAGCATGGCTGAGGAACAAGAACACATGCATCACTTACAGGTGGGGGTCTTAGAGTGGTAGCTCGTCGACATGCACGACGCTGATGACGTTACATTGTCTCCTTATTAATAGCCCCAACATTGATTAAGTGTTATGGGAGTGGGGCAGGTTATGGTGCAGGGTTGGGGAATGACATATCATCGATAACTTTTCACTTATAATCATTAATTGCAATTTGGGTACTGTTGGCAATCTGATCAGCTTGAGATAAACCTCGAGTTAACGTGATATGCTCAAAAGCATCAACCTACATATTATAAAGAAAAAAATTATAATAAATTTAACAAATAATTATATAAGATATTAAATGAGAAAATGAAATAAAGTACAGATAGATACTCCTAAGTGAGCACTAATGGGTGAGATCCATCAACGTGTCACTAAATGGTACCAATCAAAATACTAAGAATGGAAATGTATGGATCTATGTGAAAGTTGCTCAACCACAATACTATGAGCTCAACGCCCCTAAAGATTAACCTAATGAGCATTTTTAACTGCCCAATCTGGGTAATGATCTCGCAAATTATTATGATGCAACGCATCAAGGCAAAAAAGAGAATAATGAATGGGTTGTACGCATCTAAATTGTCGTAATACCCTATTAAGATAGTGTCATTCAAAAATGTGGATGCATATGAGGGGTACTATCGACCACAATATGTCGCGCCCTTATAAGCAATAAGCGGACAGTTATTGTATGACATCCTCGATGTATGGCTCCCATATAATATGTATAAAGAATTAATTTTTTTTTTAAAAGAAATTGCATGAATTACATAATGAATTAAAAAATAAATCATTATTTTTTTATGATTATGTTACTTTTTTAATAACTCATTATTTGGTTAGTAACTCAATAATAATAATAATAATAATAATAATAATAATAATAATAATAATAATAATAATAATATAAACATAGCTTTAAATATATAAATTAGATAAAAGTTAATACTAATTTTTATACAATAATAATAAGAGTGAAAAATGTTATGTGAAATAGTTAATTAAAAAAAGAAGAAGAAGAATTACATAGGTTTAAATATATAAATTAGATAAAATTTAATACTAATTTTTATGCAATAATAATAAGAGTGCAGAATGTTATGTGAAATATTTAATTAAAAATATTAGAAAATTATTATTAGTAATTATTTTATTAAAAATAGTTCATTACAATATGTATACAATGATTATTAATAAATTGCATAAATTCTTTTATAATTTGTATAGAGAATCAAATTTTTTATAAAAAAAATTGCATAAATTACGTAATGAATAAAAAAATAGTTATTATTACTGCAGTGAAAGTTGTACCTCATCCTCATGTGCATTATTTAGTCTAAGCCGAATGTTGGTAATGACATGTGTGGGAATAAATGCAATCCCACGTGGTCGGCACCATCTGAAATAATTATTTTCACGAGTTAGTAAAATAATATTGTAATTGAAATTAAAAAATATAATTAATATACCTGTGTCCCAGAGGTGCATCTGAAGGAATCGAGTGATCACACAGTGTAGGAGCGAGAAAAGAAAATTGCTCCCAAGCCCATAATTAAAGGAGAAAGAGTAGGCCTCCCATCTGTGCCACTGCTAGTAGCCTCAATGCATGATAAAGCTCCCTATACAGGAAAGCCAAACATGCAAATCCCTAACTATAATGACCTATTAAGTTAATATTGTTTAAAAATTAAAGGAACTACAAGCTTACTTTACCGGTACTACTAGTAGGGAACAAAACTAATAAATAAAATTGTAAAATGTAGGCACGTGTATGTCTATGCGATGTCGTCCAGTCAACTTATTGAGGCAATTGCAAAAGTTATTCTTAAACACAGAATTGTGAACCAGTGAATAATGAATGTTTGCAGGTGGAGGTGAAACCCTAAAAGTGATTGACATAAATCTAGGTAATCATTATGAACTCTGCTAGTAATAGGATGCCCATTAATCGGCAATCCCATTTAAACAACAACATCCTAAAGCGTAATAGTGCACTCTCTATTAGGAAGACGGAAAGTATGTGTCTTCGATCTCCAAGGCTCCACAAAAGTAAAAATAAGGTGCCAATTATAATGACTCTGGCGAAGGTGTGCAACTCCAAGAAATCCAGCTTCTCGTAATAACCCCCTTTATGTCAAGACTTATATTTGCATATATGTTCTTCGTTTGAGTGCTTCGTCGACATGATATGATGGGATCATTCAACTAAAAATGTAATTTTTATAATTAATAATGACAATTTATTTTGCTATTAATCTAATCCTTTAAAGTTTCCAAAAGTAGTGTATACAAAATTCTTACTTGCTCATGTTATATAGCCTTTGATCTATGCTCATTTTGTAGAAAGAGTAATGATGGATCGTAAGGCCTAGATTGAATGTAATCACATGGCACAAAATTATGCTTCATATCTACAAAAAAAATCTTAGAAATAATATCACGTCAAAATGTTTAAATAATAAAATAATCTTATGCAATGTATATATATGTATTGAAATGATAATGCATTCACATGTTATGCCATGACAACTCAATCAATTGATTTCATAAAGATTAATAGAAACAACCCCAATCACATGTTATGTAATGACAAGAACATTTACGAGAATCACATGTCATGGAAGGATATAAATTATATTGATTTGATAACAAAACTTACTTGTTTACATTAAATCATATATGCTCAGAGTTGTAACCTAATTCTATGAATGAGCATCTTTAGGAAATGTCATTAAGTTGTAGTTTAGTACTATAAATACATATTCCATGATGCTTCATAATGAAACCATATTCACATACATATACTTTCTTCTCTTTATAGATGGCAAGTGGTTCTTTACATGGTAGTAGAGGCAAACTATGGCTATTACCAGAATATGAGGATGGTTATCACCATTTAAGATTAGTATATCCAAAAAAATATTATGTAGGACTATGACAAGAATGGGAGTTTTGAGTTAATAAAGTTGAGATTGTAGTTAAATAACTACATGAATTGGGAGCACCTATTGTTAGGTATTTATCACTATCAGTGCAACGAAGTAACTAATTAGAACATGAAGTTGCAATTAAAAGAATTTGAGAGGAAAACAATCAAATGTTTGTAAGAAGATCAAGATATTATATATTGAAGCTTGCTAACAATCAAGCAAATGCAATGGGCAGGACACTTACCCAGATAGAGGTAAACAATGTTCTTAATAATCCAACATGCATTTCTGACTATGAAATGTCTAATGAAGATTACATGGTTTAATGTAGTTTATTATGTTATGTTTCCTCATATGATATTTCAATATCAGAATCATATTCAATTGAGTGCAATAGTGAATTATATAGTCTAGCTTATTGTTCATTGCCATCTTCTAATAACTATCGTGTACACCGTTTAAAGAATTCTTTATTCAAACATATTATGATATGATTATTCTCCTCTCTAATATGATATAAATCATTTCATATTTCATCCATATTAAATCATCTCATTCCAATTTCCTGTTCTTTAGGTACATATAAATTAAGTTCTATAACTTCTTCCCAAAATGCTTTGGATTATAGTAGATGATATTGTCATTCTTTAATCATTTTTACCAAAACAACATGACTATTATATTGTCCTGGATCCATTGGATATGAAAAATCATCATCTAGAGCCCACTAGCTTAGGCAGTTATTAATAAGGAAAACAAGGCCAATTAGAGGTGGTTTTTAGAATGGATAAAAAAAGAGCTTGACCTAAAAGATGGATCTGAGTTAACAGTGATTTTTGAAATGCAAAAGGTAAGATTATAATATATATTTGAATTATATTATTTAATTTTAATTTTTTTTATCATTACAGTAGTGAGTAATTAAATTATCTTTATATTTAGGGTCTTCTTGATGTTGTTAATACTGTGTCGCCCCAGTTTAAGCACAAGTGGTGTGCCAAACATGTTTAATTAAACTAGTCCAAAAAATGGCAAAGAGGTGAATTCAAAGAGCATTTCTGGATTTATGCATAGAGCACTTACCTTAAGGAGTTCAAGGATAATTTAGAAAAACTTCATAGCCTAAGTAAGAAAGCAGCAGAGGATCTTTTAAACTATCCTCCACATAATTGGTACAGGGCTTACTTCATAGCATATGCAAATCTATGATGGTTGACAATAACGTAGCTGAGAGCTTTAATGCTTGGATATTAGATCCAAGATTTAAGCCAATCGTTGGCATACTTAATGATATCATATTATAAGTTATGCACAGGCTTGCTTAGAAAAAAATCACTCTTCAAAATGGGTGAATGAGTGGAGTCTAAATTGTATGACATTGTTTTAAGACTACAAAGAGATGTATTTAGCATGTGAAGCTATATTTAATGGTGATGTTGGGTTTGAAGTAAGAGAAGGAGACGACAAGCACACTTTCATTGATAGGAAGTTGTGCACTTGTAGAATTTAGGAGCTAAGTGGTATCCCATGCTCACATTCTATATGTGCATTAGGTTATCTAAAAATGGATCCTTTAGCTTATATAACTTATTGGTATCAGAAGGATAAGTTTATAACTTCCTATCAAAATCCTTTGCAACCTATTGGAGGGAGGAAGTTCATAAGATGTGAGGAATTTAAGTCTATTGAACCACCACCTATCACCAAATTGGCTAGAAGACCAAGAAAGAAGAGAATTAGAATAGCAAATGAACTAAACACAACTGCTGGAAAATTGTCAAGGAAAGGGCAAAAATAAAAATGTGGTATTTGTAAACAACAAGGGCTTAATAGAGTGAATTACCTTAATAAAGGCATTTAGGTAATATTAAGTATAATTTTTTTATTAGTATTTATTAAGAATTTATATTTCATATCATCATTCTTTTATTGTTTGTTAGGTTGCTGAGAGGACAGACAATCAGAACATTGCACCTCACCTGAATGAAGCTTCAAATTGAAGTCATCAAGGGGCAACTACTCTAAGGTCTCAAAGCAACAAAAATGAGAGCCTTTAAGGGCCAATTGTGAATATAGGGAATAGAAATAGAAGGAGAGGACATGGATGCTATGTAGACCTTAGATCAGGAAGAATAACTTTTAATGTAAGTGAAAATGTTTATCTATTAAAAGTATTTGTTGAACAAGTATGAGAAGGTTTGTGTATTAATGAATTGCATTTGTGTTGTGCAGCTTGGTTAACCTAGTCAAAGAGTCATTAATCCAGGTTCACAGTAGGGAAGTGTTACACATGATCCTGATCCTAATACAAGATTTTTTTATCCCAAATGAGAGAGAGTTAAGAAAAATTAAAAGTTAGTCAATCGTGTCCAGCTTTTCAAGGACAATTAACTTCACTGGAAATGGAGCTGAAGTTAATTATGCAAGAAATTTGCCCTTTAAACCTCTAGGTTTACAATGGAATGGGGGTTCGTCAATCACTTCAAGATAGCTATAAGATGAAAAAGAATGTATGATAGTCAAACAAAGGCATGATGCAACAGCCAATTAAAAGCACATTATGGTTGTTTGATTTTTTTTTTTTTTTTATAAATGAGGGGAACAACTTTTTTTTAACTAAAACCCTTTTTTATGTTTAAGATATTCCCATTGGCAAGGCTAATTCAACAAACTACTTTTGTTATAATCTAGCTTATGCTAGTTATATCAATTTGTGTATTGTCATTATCAAATTGATACATCACTATCATTAGCTTTAGTTTTATATCATGTTGTGTACTGTCATTATCAAATCTATATCATTATTTTTACCTTTACTTTTGCTCTTTTTTTACTTTTTAAATTGAGTAACTAAATTAATTTTGCTTGCATATTAACTAATGTTGTCCTTAAAAATACTATTGTTCAAGTTCTATTACCAAATTATTAAGAAAACACCAACCTAAATAAGAGGAAAATGTTTGCAATATTTCTTTTCATTGCATTCAACATGAAAGTTAACAAAATTTACATCATTTTCTGGCAATTCTAATAAAACTGCATGAATACATAATGGTGCCAAACACAACTGCAATTCTAAAGCAATTCAATTGCCTAATATAACAAAGCTACCTAATAAAACTACAACAACAAAACACAAATCAATAAAATCCAAGAAACCATTCCAACAACATATGCAATTTTCATATTTCTCTTGGCAGTATATAATTCTCCATGCTCTTGTAAATGAGCTTTCTTCAATTTTCTTTGCTCTAACCAAATTTTAGCCATATCTTTTTCATATTTACCAACGTTATTCAACATACACAAATTCATCTTCTCTACAAGTTAAATATCTCTCTCATCTTTCAGTTCATTCAAGACCTCCTTAGCTCTCTTACTCATAGGCAAATTATGCCATTCAAAGTAATTACAACCTCCATTCTTCTGCAAATAAAAGATAATGAGCCATCAAAATAACAAATCTCATCAAAATTATGATTAGTTTCTCAAATCTAAGTTACTGCGTGGTATTGATAACTGTAAAACCTTCTCCCTGGATTTGTTACCATCCATTATGTCCAATAAGGAGCTTTAATTTGACGGCCTCTATATTTACAGTTGCAATACTTCGGTAGACCCTCATAATCATATTCAAAGCTGCTACCCCTTGGAGATCTTTTTTTGATGACGAAGAAAAAGTCATCTTCATGAATTTTCAACTAGCATTTGCAAAGCTTGAATATTTAGAAATTTTGGACAAAACAAAAGCACAAGCAAATTAAGGGTTAGAGCTTTAACCTTTTTTAGGAAAAATTTGGAGGGAATGCGTCCCACTTACCACATCAGATTTTTTTTAAGTTGCTTATAGGCTCCACAAGCCACGTAGATGGATGGTAATGGCTAAATAAAGCGGAAATGGAGACCATTTCAGAGGAGTGTTTAAACAGTCCAATTTAATAACGTTAAGAGTGTATTTGAATCCTCAAAAAAATTAGTAGTTCATCTGCGATTAAGTTAAAACATTAAGGGTTTTTTTGCACCTTTTTCCTTTTAAAAATTATAGGCCTACCTATTTTTATTTTCTTTCATGTCCTTTTTTTAATTTATTTCATTTTTATCCCCTTTATTATCCATTCCCTTCTTCTTCTTTTTTCCTTTTCCTCTTTTTTATTTTTATTCTGTCATTATTTTTTCCTCCTCCCACCCTTTTTCTTTCTTTTTAATTTTTAATTTTTCCTTTTTTCCTCTCCTTCTTTTTTCTTTTCCCTTTTTTTTAATTTTTATTTTTTAGTATTTTTCTTCCTTCCCTTTTTTTAATCTTTTACTTTTTCTCTTTTTATTATTTTCCCTTCCTTCCCTTTTTCCTTTCTCTTTTAATTTATATTTTCTCCTTATTTATTATGTCCTCTCTTTTTTTCCTTTTTCTTGTTTTTTTATTTTTTCCTTATTTTTTCTCATTCTCTTCTTTTATCCTTTCCCTTTTTTTTTAATTTTTATTTTCTCATTATTTTTTCCTTTTCTTCCCTTTTTCCTTTATGTATTTTTTAAAAATCAAAATTAATGATAAAATATTAAAATATTGATAAATTAATATACATTAAATAAAATTTTAGTTTTTTTAAAAAATATATAAAAGTCTAGTATCATCCTTCTTTATCTTTGCCAAGATGTCTAATCTCTTCTCTATCTCATTTCATAATTTGGTTTTTATTCTTTCTCTGTATCTGTTTCAATTTTATTTTTCTCTCTTGATTTGAAAACTTATAAATTCTCAATCTTCTAAATGTTTTTCTCTTGTTTAAATGCATTTTTTGTGTAATTTTTTTTAGTTTCTTTGCTTGAATTGGTGTTTAAAGAATTTGTGGATTGTTTCTTTTTCTTTTTTCTTTTTTTTTTCTTATAGAAAATATGGTTTTTTCTCATGTTCTTGGTTACGTATATGTGCCTGCAGGTTGTAGGCATACTTGAAACTACAATCTTGAAGCATGGCCAAGCATCATCCTAATTTGATTTTGTGCCGGAAATAGCCAGAAATTAAGAGACTTAAGCAATTTATAGAAATTCATATTTTGCCAATTATTATTAATAATTTGATACAAATATCAATTTCTTTTTAAGATGGATATCAACAAAAGTTTTACTTCTAATTAATTTAGAAAAATAGTTTTATAATTACTTTAATTTAGAAAAATATATTTTTTTTTATATGAAAATGGTGGTAAGTCCCAATAACTATCTAGATACTGCTTGAGGATGCGAAAGGCAGCAGATTGCAAGTGGTAAAAGCCAATGTTTCATTTTCTATGAATTTCCTTTAAACACAAGGTATATATACATATACACTGATTGCAGTCTATCAACTTCAAGCCCTTCACTATTTCAAAAAATAATAATAATAATAATTCAAGCCCTTCACATCACACACCCTACATCCTTGGAATAAAATGTTTTCTAAAGAAACAAACAACTGTCCAGATATGCACCTTTTTATTTATTTATTTTTACATTCTTTTAAATATATTTTATCAATTTGACTTAATTGATATGTGAAAATGAATCAATATCTATAATTTGGTTAAGTAATGCACATCAAAATGAAGTGTTGAGATCTTTTTAATTAGTTATATGTGAAGAAGTGACATATTTCTTATTCACCCTCCATCAACCAAATTATCATCAAACTAAGATTGATTTAGACAAAATAATCTTCCAACCTAGTTTAGCTAATGCGATAACTAATTAATTATGTATCTATTGTATATATGTTGCAAAATGTCAAGAATGTAATCAACTTAAAATTGATTTAGAAAAAATTTAAAATTATCAAATCAAACTTGAGTTCGAGTTATTTGAGTTGGCTAATGATCAGAGTTCGAACTCGTTAATATTTGACTTGACAAGCTCGCAAGTATAATTAAAATTATATATATTTAACATTTTATTATTTATTTTAATATAATTGGATAAACATTTTACCGAATTGATCTAACTCCAATTCAAGTCGAATTTAAATATTTTATAATTTTATAATTTAGTTGAATATGTACGAGTTTAAATATAAAAATTAATAAATCAAATTAAATTTAAATTTCAAAAAACGATGGAATTCAAATGAATCGAGCTTTAATTTGCTAATATTTTGATTGAACTTGACTTAATTTAATTATTTTTTTTAATTTAATTTACCTTATTTTGTGAGCTTTTTAGGAGTAGAAAATGGATATTATAGTTAATCAAAATGAGGTTGATGGGTTGTCAATTAAAATAATAAATGGATAAAATGGGGAGAAGTGGATGAGTTGTTACTTACCCACCGTTTGTTTAATCTTTGCTTTCAAACAAACTATGATTTCCTAATAGCCTATTGGGTTACCATCTGATGCATGACATGAAAGCCATTTCTCAACCATTAATTCTCTTATTATGTAAGCATTCCATACAACCCAAATACATGAGATGCAATTTGAGAAATTCTCACTTTTTACTAGCTCGTTTTTAATTTTCTCTCTTTTGAATGTTTATTATTAAAAAAAATCATTTTAAATGCAATTACACATAAAGGTAGTTTTGGAGCTTAAAAGGCATAAGTACTATGTTCAAATAATTTTGATGGCATGTAATGACCATATCCTGGCTGGTGATACTTACTATTGTTGTTATTATTATTACTATAATTATTATTTTGACTATTATAAATTGAGAATGGAAAATTTTGAACTTAGGTTTCTGAATAATATTAAAGGAGTTTAACCACTAGTATAAGTATCACTCGTGCTATTATTGTTATTATTACTATTGTTGTTATTCAACTAATAATTTTATAATTAATAATTTGAACTTATAATTTTATAATTGATAATTTTAGTGTTATTGAACCAAAACTTATTCATATATGCAAAACAATATTAAAAATGTTTTTTTTTTCTAGTAGCAATAATTAAAAAACCAAATTGATCTACTACTGATAGTCATTGCTCTCTTTTATAAAGGAGGTTCCGAGGTTAAAATTTTCTACCAAAAATAATAAAAAGTTATTAATTAATACTTGCAAGGTCCCCCATTATACATCCCATAACAAATAATACAACGATGCCTCAACTTGACATCCTTGCAAAGCAAACAAGAAGAACAAGAAAAAAACAGCCTCATCTAATTTTTTTTTTTTTTTAAATAAGAAAAGCCTAAATTACCTATTGGAAGATTAATTTCTGGACCCATATCATTCCCACGGTTGAAGCAATAGAATGAATGGTATGGTCTATGACTATATTTTAACGTCTATATATATATATATATATATATATAATGAATGGTTAATTTCTGGACCCATATCATACCCACAGTTGAAGCAATAGAATGAATGGTATGGTCTATGACTACATGTTAAAGTCTATATATGTATATATATATATATATATATATATATATATATATATATATATATTTATTTATTTATTTATTTATTTACAAAGCAAATCGATTATGAGGCTTGAATAATTTACATAATTTTTACTTTATTGTAACCAAAGATTCCCTTTTATGTGGAAAAGGTCTGCACATATTTTTCCTGATTGCTATATTATTTCAAATTTGATGTTTTAAGTTGAAATAATAAATATGTTTGTAAAAAATATTATAGGCGATGTCAAATATTATATAATTTATTCCTCAAAAAATATTATATAATTTAGCTTTAATATATTATACTAAGTTCATTTTCTTAATTTGATTAAAAACACACTTAAACAAGGCTCCATATCTAGTTATGGTCAACTATACCAATTAAACTAATTTTGGAGTTTGCACAAAATAGTTTGAAAATATTATTTAAATATTGAGCAGTTTTTCAAATTATATAATCAAAATATATCACATTTCTCTTAACTAACATGTTTTAGCAAATATTTTGTTATTCTCAATGATAATAACAAGTCACTGCCTAGTGTTAATATCCAATTTTCAAAGAAAATATATATTGTGATAACTATTCTCTAAAGGCATCATAAAATATATAATCCAAATCTTACTATTAATAAGGGAAGAGGTGCTCATTCTTATGCAAACATAAAAGTCTAAATAATATGACCCCCTTATTTATGAAAAAAAAATGTTCAACGAAAAAATATATTGTGATAACATTAAGCAAACTAATCCTAAATTTCTAAGCAAAGTTAAAATATCTTTGCCATTTAAGCCTACAAATTAAGCTTCATACGTCAACACTTACCCAAAATAATGAAAAATCACTCTAAATGTACACAACTTCTGATAACATTTCAAGCAGAAAATCCTTACTGTTCTCGTAAATTTAATTTTGTTACTTTAAGTGTGACAGAGAAAATATATTTGGTACAAATTGTGCCATGAAAATTTGGTACAAATTAATTAATATTAAATATAATGATTAATATATCATTTAATATATTAGTTCCAAAAATAATTTTTATATTCTAAAATCTTGGATACTCTTTTAAAAAATATTTTTTTTTATTTCTACTTTTTGGACATAATTTTATTAAATATTGCATTAATTTTTATTACCATAAAAAATAAATATCATATATAAAAATTTTCATCGAAAAAAAAAAATCCTTAAAGACACCTTGAAAAATGTTTCCTCAAAAAATATTTCGTAAAAAAATTCCAAAAGTATTTATTGATTCATTTCCATATTTAATATAAATTAAATGTTGATTTATTATTATTTAAAAAATAAATTATATAATTTAATAAAATTCTAATATTTTAATTATTATAGATTTCCATATATATAGTGATATAATTTTTTTTCAGAATTATTACTTTTTTGTTTTTTTTTTTTTTTTTTTGCAATAAAATCCTTATACATTATTTTCTTACAAGAAAAAATTCATAAAAAATATTTTCGCATAAAAGATCCAAAACACTTACTAAAAATTTCAAAAATAAATTTTCATAAAAAAATCGTTTGTATGAATTCTCCAAAAATTACAGATCATTTCCATTCATAGTTATAGCCAAATATTAAATAAAATATCAACAATTTCATTAAAAAATCTCATCGAAATTTCAAATGGAACCAATGATTTTTCTTATTATAAAAAATAAATAAGTGAAAAATCTGTTTTATAATATTGTTAGGAATTGTACACTAATTAGTTGATGAAAATTAAAAAGAGAAAAGTTTAAAAAAATGATACCTAAAGGTGTAATCACAAAAGATAATATTAAATAAGATCATCGACATTAACATTACAACGACTATTAATTATTTAATAAGGTATGTTGTGCAAATAAAAATATGTATATATATTTTTTACTCAACAAATTAAAAAAAAAAAACTCATTATCAAATTATATTGACAAATATAAAAAAATTAGTAGACAAATAATAGATTTTGCGTAGATTATTATATTGTATTATATTTTATGTTGAAAGTCCTAAGTTTAATTTAAAATACAAAGTCACATGGAGATATAGAGCATGATTATTGAATTTGATTCTTTCCAAAAAAAAATTATTGAATTTGATTAGACCGAAGGATTAAATTGGACCCTCAACTTTACCTTGGACTTTAAAATTTTTTTCTTCTAATAGGAACTTTATTTTCTAAAATTGCATCACATTGATTTTATTTTAAAAAAAAAATCTTACAATGAAGTCTTATAAGTCAAACAAAATTTTAATTTTAATAATTAACTAAATGCAACATTATTTATTATTCTTTTATATATAAAAAGTGGAGCTCATAGCATCAGGAGGTGCACTTGGGGATCCCAACTAGGTTAGCACCCCCTTAGCACCATCATCACACACTATGAATCATCCCTTTATTAAAAATAAATAAAAGAGTTAACAAAGAGTTAAATACAACCCAAAAAAGGGCATAAACCAAAGAGAAATTAAACTAGTGGAACTTATAAGTTTCCAAACCTAGAGCATCATTAAGCATGAGACTATGACAGCATTCCGAGTAAGAAGTCCATCATTTACATTCCCGCAAATGAAGTCCCATAAAAGTTAGTCTATTAGCAACCTTATTCCCATCTCGATAAATGTGACTGATGTGTAATTGCATGAGGCTAATTTAGTTAATACAACATTGCCATGCATATCTCACTCTCCAAGGAATAGCAACACTTCTTGTTTGGAGCAGACATACAACAAAAACAGTTTGTCTGCCCTCACTAATTACTCCTCACCCTAGTCGGCCGAGCAGCCCTTTGAGTCAGATTCGATCCATAGAGGAGAAACTTGAAGCTCGAAAGCTTTGCTAACTGCAATGGCCATAGCAAGAATCTCTGCCTCAAACACAAACCGAACACCCACCAGAGTCGCAAATGCAATAATAAAAGAACCAATATTGTTGCATAAGATTCTGTCAGCAGTAGCTTGACCTGGGGCGCCAAGAGTTATACAATCTAAGTTCAACTTAATCCAACCAGGCGAAGGATGAAGCCAAGTAACTAGAAAGGCTGAAAGGAAGTGCTTAGGAATGTCGGAGATGCGAAGACGATGAAGGATAAGAAAATCAGTGCATATGACCTAAATGAAACACTTCGGCACCTATAATTGCTTAACAACTTAAGCGAACAAAAATAACAACTAGAATAAAAATATCTTTAAAGATCATAGAGTTTCTAGAACACCAAATATGCCAAATAGCTGCATGAATTCCCATTTGCCATAAAACGAAAATTTGAGAAGAGAAAGTTGAGCTCATTGCAGATTTCAACAAATGCAGGAAAACATTTGAGAGGTCAAAAGAAGTGTCAAAAAGATTGGTAAGAGCATACCAGATCGAAGTGGAATCGAAACACTTCGTGAAAATATGATCCATAGTCTTTTCGGCTTGTTGACAAAAGCAACATTGAGAAATAAAAACTCAGATATTTTCAATGGTTGGAAGCTTACCATGAAGAATACGTCAAGAAATGAAAGATCTTGAAAGGGACAAATAGTGTCTCCTTACATCTTTACTCCAACCGACTTTATGGGAGAGAAAATCTAAAGTGATTGTAAGCAACCTTGCAAGTGAGGGACCCTGAAGGTGAATAACAGCACACATAATGAGTATCATCAAGAGAAAAAAATCATATTCTTGATATCATCTGCCACATTTGGAAAAGCATTACAAAAATACAATGGTAAATGCCAATTCTCATCATAGTACACATCCGAGATAAAAGCATGAAGGTATTTATAATGAAAAGAAGGAATGCCAATTTCATCAACAATATGGTAACCCAACTAGTTATCAAACTAAAAACTTAGCTCAATAATGCAACATTATTTAGATTAATAAATAAAACTAATAAGTTTTTCTAAAAATATATATCAACTAATTATAAAGTCTTAAAAAAATTTAACTCTATATAATAATTTTTAGAAAAGAATTTAAAATTCTTTTTTTTCATTTTTTTTAAATTTTTTAAACTTAAAAATTTTTAAAACTTTAGAATCAAGTATATATATATATATATATATATATATATATAATGATGAGTTTTTTAAAAAAAAAATTATATCACTTAAACATGAAGGTTTAAAAAATTTTAAGGAAATTTTAAAAAAACTTTTAGTTAAAAAGTTTTAAAAAATTACTATGTAGACTTAAAAATTTATAAAATTTCATAATTAGATGAAATTTATTTTAGAAAATTATTAATTTATTTATTAGTCTAAATAAACTTTCTTAATTAATCATTAAAATTAAAATTTAATTTAATTTACAGGATTTAATTATAAAAAATTTATAATATAAGATTTAATATTATCTAATTTTAAAAGAAAAGGTTCTTATTAGGATAAAAAAATATTTAAGGTTAAATATTAACTTTGGTGTGCAGTTGAAAGTTCAATTTTAACCTTTAGGCAATTAATTTGATTATCCACAAGTCCCTATCTACACTGATTCCAACCCTTTATACAGTATAATTAATTTGTTTCATACTTTAGCTCATTTTTTTTATTAAAGAAAAGAATTTTCGGAGAAAGATGTTAATTTTGAAGTCTAAGACTTTACAATTGCATATATTTTAAGTGCAAATTTGGCTATATTTTGGCGATTTAAGCCTACAAATTAAGCTTCGTACGTTAACATTTCCCCTAATAAGTGAAAAATCACTCTAGAACCTTCAAAGTTGAATTTATACCCAACTTCTGAATAACATTTCAAGCAGAAAATCCTTACTATTCTAGTAATTAATTTAATTTGTTTATTTTAAGTTTGAATTAGTAGTATCTAAATTGCCACAAAGAATCTCAACTTCGCACTACTAGCTACTTTACAAAAGTGGTGATTATTTAACTACTAATTAGAGTTAGCTTAATAAGATTGTCCTAAAAAGTACTTAATGAATATGTTAAAAGATAACAAAGAACTCTAGTCTAGGGCCAACTGTACGAAATCTAAAGAATGTTTGAAAAATGTAGCTAGGCACAAATTAAACTAATGAAGAAGTAATATAATTATTTTCAAAAAATTAATACCCACAAAGTAGGTACCAAATTTATAAGCTTGCCACCACAAATTTCAACCAACCAGGTTGCTGATTAAGGGTCTAGTTAAAATAGTATAATATTATTGAGATATATATATATATATTGGTTCCAAGTCTAAATATCAATTGGTGTATTAAGAAATAAAAACTTTATGTAATATGTAAGAAATGCAAGTGAAGATTAGGCCTTAAAAATCTTGTTTTTCAAGAATCCACTAACCCACCTAACATTATGAAAAACGACATGGCAGCAATTCCCTCTACGATCCATCCCCTTTATAAGGGTTGAGGTAGCCCGTCCTGGACGAATACAAGTAACCAGGTAACAAGCTAGATAGAGATCGATATTGATCTTGATATTGAGTGAAACCAAGAAAGAAAGAAAAATAACATTTTATCATGGAACCTTTGTTTCGTTTTCTTCTTCTTTTGGTGTGCTTTCTCCCAGCTTTTGTCGATGGCAGAGTTCGACGTTACAGTTTTAATGTAAGTTCATAACAATTGCTTGTGCATAAATATACATTGGTTGTTTTCAGCTTATGTAATTAGTTCATTTCCTCCCTTCATAACCTTTATTCTATGGAAAACACTTTCATGGTTTCAAGTTGATTAAACATAACCTGAAATTGCTTGCTTGCTAGCTAGCGACCTATTGTCTCATCGCAATATACACATTGTCAATATGAACATTTACATGATGATGTACTTTTTCATGAGATATCAGAAAAGTTGCCCTTTATCTAAAAGGCTGCAACTGAAGCTTTTTTTGAATATAATTGCTGTTTTAACATATAGCTAACTAGCACAATAATTTAGCAGTCTATTTGTATGAACATGTAAAAGAAAGTCAAGGTCTTGCCAAAATAAACTAAGCCACTACAGCTAAGAAATGAATGATAACAATCAAAGAAACCAAGGGAAAAAGGAAAGCTGCGGGTGCATTAATTTCAAATCATTATATTATAATACACTACAGAATATTGATAGTGACATACAAAATAATTAGTTACAACAACTGAACACAATTCAAAATTCATAATTAATGTATAATTTTGATTCTGTAATCATCACTTTCTTCATTAATTTCATCTCTGACTCTTGGTTAATTTATATAGGTGGAGATGAAAAATAGTACCAAACTATGCTCAACCAAGCCAATTGTTACCGTCAATGGCAAGTTTCCAGGACCAACTCTATATGCAAGAGAAGATGATACAGTTCTTGTAAGGGTTGTCAATAAAGTCAAATATAATGTTTCCATTCATTGGTAAGTTTTATATTGTCATCAATCAATAATTGAATCTGGGTATAATGAGTATTATAGAAATGTTATTTATTTTAAATTTTTTTTCTTTTTTTTTTGGCAGGCATGGTATTAGGCAATTGCGAACTGGGTGGGCTGATGGGCCAGCATACATTACCCAATGCCCAATTCAGCCAGGGCAAAACTATGTCTACAACTTCACAGTCACAGGACAAAGAGGCACACTTCTTTGGCATGCACACATTCTCTGGCTAAGGTCCACAGTTCATGGTGCCATTGTTATTTTGCCTAAGCGTGGTGTTCCCTACCCATTCCCAACACCCCACAAGGAACAAGTTGTTGTACTGGGTGAGCTGCCTACTGAAATCTCTGAAACAGTAATTAATTAAGACCATAATCACAACTTGGTATTAAATTTTTAGTTCTTGATGTGAATTTCAGCTGAATGGTGGAAATCAGATACTGAAGCTGTTATCAATGAAGCTCTAAAATCTGGATTAGCACCAAATGTCTCTGATGCTCACACCATTAATGGACATACAGGGGCCGTCCCGAATTGTCCTGCACAGAGTAAGTACCCTGATTATAGCTCTATTTACAAAACTATAGTAAGTAACTAAATCCATTAATGTTGACAGAATTAAGGACTTAACAAAAATTCTTTTTTTCTTTAGGTGGATTCAGATTGCCTGTCGAAAGCGGCAAAACCTACTTGCTGAGGTTGATCAATGCTGCACTCAATGAAGAGCTATTCTTTAAGATTGCAGGACACCAACTTACAGTTGTTGAAGTTGATGCTCTTTATGTAAAGCCATTCAAAACAGACACAGTCCTGATTGCACCTGGCCAGACAACAAATGTCCTTGTCACAGCTGACAAAAATTCTGGCAAATACTTAGTTGCAGCTGCTCCATTCATGGATGCACCAGTTGTAGTCGACAACAGGACAGCGACTGCCACTCTTCACTACTCCGGAACACTTGCTAGCACCCCCACAACCATCACCAGGCCACCTCCACAGAACGCCACCGCAGTTGCCAACAAATTCATTAACTCTCTACGCAGCTTGAACTCAAAAAAATTCCCTGCTAGAGTCCCAAAAAACATTGATCATAACCTTTTCTTCACGGTTGGTCTAGGCATCAACCCTTGCCCTTCTTGCAAGGCGGCCAATGGAAGCAGGGTTGTTGCTAGCATCAACAATGTCACATTTGTTATGCCAACTACCGCTCTACTTCAAGCTCATTTCTTCAATATTAGTGGGGTTTTTACAACTGATTTTCCTTCAAAACCACCGCATGTTTTCAATTACACTGGATCCGGACCCCAAAACCTGGGGACTGTGAGAGGAACCAAGGTTTATAGGTTGAAGTATAACGACACAGTCGAACTTGTTTTGCAAGATACTGGAATCATAGCTCCTGAAAACCACCCTGTTCACTTGCATGGATTCAATTTCTTCGTAGTTGGTAGAGGTTTAGGGACTTATAATCCTAAGAGAGATCCTCAGAATTTCAATCTTGTTGATCCTGCTGAGAGGAATACAATTGGTGTACCAACCGGTGGATGGACTGCCATAAGGTTCCGCGCAGATAATCCAGGTATAAAATTTAGCACACGTATATATATACATTACAAATTTCACTGCTGGGTTCAATTCAATACGTTCAGAATAAAATTTTTTTCCTTGAGTAATGTACATTAAAATATTTTCTAATTGTTTTTTGGTAGGTGTTTGGTTCATGCATTGCCATCTAGAAGTGCACACAACATGGGGACTGAAGATGGCATTCTTGGTAGACAATGGCAAAGGACCTAATGAATCTCTCTTACCACCTCCAAGCGATCTTCCAAAATGCTAAAATGCGCCAGAGAGATTTTACTTCTAGAGCAATTGCACCTTCAAAAAGTGAGGTGCTCTGCGAACAAATACCCCGGAAAATGAAAACGGAAGAGAGTAAAGAAAATGAGTGAAATTAAAAAATATATTTGTTTCTTGAGTAAATAGACAAATTTTGCTCAAGCATGTTTGAATAATATTCATTTTTAATTGAAATATTAATGAATTTTTTTGTTATATCTTTCGTTCTTGATTTTTTTTAATCATCGCACCAATAACATTCCAATCTCATCCTTTAAAAGACTTTAAATAAAATAAATATTATAAATAATTGGCTATATGATCCATATTGAATGTACAATATGGCCAATCATTATACAATTCTGAAGTCTGAAACAGGGCAGGAAATTGCTGAGTGAATCATAAATTAAAACATTTATCTGAATCCGCCAAGCCTGAATGCGGCACTAAGATATGAGTTATGGCTATAGACTGGTTGGTTTGAATCAAGGCACCGACATGAACACATAATTTTCAACTCAAATCACCACCTCTAGCTAGTCCTAGTCAAATTCTCCTTGTGATCTCTAATGATCATATAACAGCGCCATTTTTGTATAATCAGCAAATAATAGAATTCAGTCTGTTCTGATGAACCAAATGAATTGACAGTGTAATATCTTGAAGGCATGGTTATTAAGGGTTTACATCCGACACAGAAATTCAGGAATTTAAAATTTCTATAACCATAGTTGAAGATTTTAAAGATAAAATCAATCAAATGTAAATATCTCAACACTGGAACCATTCTATTTTTTAGGATTATTTGGTATAAAAATTCGGTTCTTTTGAAATAAATTCATATGATACGATTTAAAATAGAAATTTATATTGTACACAAATTTATATTATTAATTGAATTTATATTTGTTATTAACAAATAAACAGTAAAAACAGGGTGTTAAAAGTATATACATATGACTAATTAATCACACCACCCTTAATAAGAAAATGTTTTGTTCTCTTATGCAATACAATTCATCCCAAAATAGAAAAAAGATGTTCCAGTAACTATATAAACCTATCTTGTACCTTAAAAATGTAGACTTTCTACAACTCATCTCTAGCTTCGCCAAGTTAAGAATCTAACTATTCACAGTTGATCTGACATGAGGAAAATTACCTCTTTTTGTTTATTATATGTCTATATATATTAGTCATAATAATTATAATAATTTCATTTAGTTGATTAATTTTAAAAAATATCTATAAAATTAGATTACTTAATTAAAATAATAATTAGTAAGTTATTAAATATAATAAAATAAAATTATATTTTAATTTATAAAAATGACTTAATTTCTCTTATTTTTGTTTATAAGGTTACTACTTATTTTAATCAAAATAAGGTAGTTTTGGGTAAAACTATCTCATTTTGTTATGTTTAATATATGTCTATATATATTAACATACAATAAAAATAATAATTAATATAATAATATTATTTAGCTCATAAATTTTAAATAATATCAATAAGATTAGATTACTTATAAAAAATAATAATTAATAAGTTATCAAATATAATAATTACAATATATTTTAGTTAATTGTCACAACTCGAACCCGAGGACACGTGACCGGCACTAGGGAATGAGTAGGCATAAGGCCCCCGAAACCCGTAGTAAGCCTAAAGGAAAAGAAAATAAAACCATTCATATTTTAAACTTTAATTAATAACAGAACATATTATCAAACTGATTTTTCTCAAAATACACAAATTTAATTGCTTAATAGAAATGTGTTTCAATATCTCATATTATAAATTGAATTTAAATCTTATACATAAGCGTAGTTTACACAAATAAATTACACAATTATATTTAAACCATACAAATCCTTAGTACAAATACTACTGCAGCAGCCTAGATTAACACACAGTACAACATATAATGACCTACATAAAATAGTCGGTGAAGAAGAAACCCGACGTGGAGGTAGTCTGAGGTCGAACTCCCAAGCTCCTGAAAAAAATAAAATTGAGGGGAATCAGACCTCACTAAGTAAGTCAATAAAAAAAGATGTACGGTTTGAAAACCTTTGAAAAACTATATATGTTTATAATGAAAATAATTTATAATGTCTAAGTATAGTTTTTGAAAAATCTCGGTAGAACCCTAAATCCAAAAATCTAAATGGCCAATTGGGCCCACTTATTCCAACTAGACTACCGATCTCCGAGAGCAAAGGCATCAACCGAGACACCAAGTCGTAGTCATTCACTTAATCCAAATATATGGCACTGGCGGTCTCCGAGAGCAAAAGCATCGACCGAGGCACCCATCCCAGTCCATTATTAACCTTACAATCACTGGCGGTCCCCGAGAGCAAAGGCTTCCACCGAGACACCCCGTCCCAGTTTAACATTCATCAATCATATATATATATCACGGATCCATCTCTCAATCTCTACCATGTGCACATAGTCCTGGTGAAGCCCACCAGATAGCCCGTTCTACCAAAATTTCTCAAAATCGATTTTAAATAAAATGCATTTAAATCTTAAATAGCAACATTAAATTAAATAAACCATATAATCAATATAAAAATATGAGCGCACGCATTTGTTAATTAAAACACACGCACAAATCGTTCTATTGACTTATAGGATGAATGCGAAGGCTGATGACCACAGCGTCTGTCTCGGCCTCACAGCTTCTACTCCGAAATGCTCTAAAAGAAAATAATAATCGACTTTTAAAACATGACTAAGGAATCGAAATCAACAATCAACAAAATAATAAAATTTCTAGACTGACTCGAGGAAAATCTGGACAAGACTCGACAGACAGGATTAACCTAACTAACGGTAGAAATTTTACGAGTATCATGTTTTACGAGAAAATCTACTGAAATTTCGGCAAAGTCTCCTCTGTAAAACGGACATCTCTCTACCAAAGGTAGAGCCAGACCTACATAGAAAATGCACTCCTAAAACCACAACACCCACACTCGAGTCGGGCTTCCAAAACTACAATTTGTCCCGACCGAGATCACAACTCTCAATAAAATACCGAGAATTAATAACATTTATTTCTAAAAATTTATATTTCATATACACATATACTAAAAATAGACAAAAATATATAAAATCTCAATCATTTAAAATTAACAAATAAACTTGCATATCATTATCAAAATATAAAACCATTATAATGTATTATATTATATATACATAATAGTTGGAATTTAATATTTAAAATTTACACTACTTAGGTAAAATACCAATTAATTTATAAAAATTGTGCAAACCTTTTTAGATGTTAATAAATTCAATTAAAATATTATATATAACTATGTTTAGTATAAAATTACATTTTTACCCCTAAAATACATCAATTACATAATGTGTTATTAATACTAAAAATAATCCCTTAAAATTATTTAATCATGCCAAAAATTCATTTTCTCAAATAAACTTCCCTAATATAATTAAAATATTTAATCAACTAAAAAAAATTTCCAAATATATATTATTTAACCTAAAATCAAATTTGGCATAAATTCAAAATATTTATCAAAATAGTATAAAAAAAATCTCAAAAATTATAATTTGAGTTCTAAAATTAATAACATTCACTAATAACCTCAATTATCAAAATTTCATAATTTTTAACCATAATTTTCGAAAATTAACAAAATATTACTAACATTTTCAAAATTCTACCAAATTTACAATAATTCCTAAAATTTTCAATAAAATTTGATTCACTCAAAAAAATAACTATCAACAACCACCCTAATTACTAATTATTTACCCAAATAAATATCTAATAAAACCAAATAAACATCAAATAAATTCTGGAAATTCAACTAATTTACCAAAAATTTCAAAAAAAATTAAACCAACTTCAATACATACTAAACAACCCTAACTAACCTAGGATATATCAAAGTCAAGCTAAAAAAAATCGAAGGAAGGAAGGATTAAGTGAGTGTTACTCACTGTCAGCAGGATGAGGGAGAAGGGGAGGAAGAGCTTGTTGTTGCCGGGAAAAATGGAGAAGGCTGAGCAGCACAGACGAGGTGGACAGTAATGGCAAGCGGAGGATCAAGCTGGCAGGAGGGTGTTGTCACGCACAGGGAGAGAGGAAGCTTACTGTCTGACGGGGGAAAGAAGAAGAGCAGCAGCTGCCAGACCTGGGAGCTTCTGAAGCACGGCGGAAATAGAGTTCTCCGACAAGGGAGAAGGCGACACAGTGAGAGACGGAGAATGGCAGGGTGACGGACAGGAAGGAGGGTGCTGGTAAGGGTTCCTTTTCTCTGTCAAGTGTTTTTCTGCTTTCTTTTGCCTTGATCCCTTTTTTTTTTGTCCAAATCCTTACATATATATATATATATATATATATATGAGTAGGAACATACACACACATATATATATTTATATATTTTGTATATGTGCATGTACATGGAAACACATACATAGACATAAAATTTAATATATTTAAAATAGCAATAATAAAATAATAATAATGATAATGATATTAATAGACATATGAAATTCTAAACATTAAGTAAGTAATACTCTCATATATTAATAACCCTTAAATAATATGAGCATAAATAAACAAAATATAATATGATGCAAAAGTAATTGTTAATAATACTATTTGAAAGAAATTATCCCTTTTTATTTACATAATATATATAAGGTATTACAGTCTCCCCTCCTTATATGAATTCATCCTCGAATTCAAGAAAAGAAAGAAAAGAGGAATTACGGGACTAAAAGGGAAAAAGATACGGAAATGAAACTCGCATCTCTGGCTTCAGTTTCCCAAGTGCAATCCTCTGTGGAATGGTTACTCCATAGCACCTTCACCATCGGTATCTCCTTAGTTCGCAGCTGTCGGATTTGGTGATCCACAATCGCCACCCGAGTACTCCTCGTAAGTCAAATCGTTGCTAAGCTCTACGGCTTGAGGTTGCAACACGTGAGACGGATCAGGGACATATTTTCTCAGCATGGATACATGAAATACAGGATGGATTCTCGATAGCTCTGGAGTAACACCAGCCTATACGCCACTTCCCCCACTCTAGACCGAACCTCAAATGGTCCAATGTATCTAGGAGCTAGCTTACCTTTCTTGCCAAATCTCATAACTCCTTTCAATTGGAGGACACCTTCAGGAACACCATGTCTCCAACCATAAAGGATACACCCTTCCTCCTAGGGTCAGCATAGCTCTTCTTTCTGCTGAAGGCTATCTTCAATTGCTCGCTGTATAATAGGGACTTTCTCCGAAGTGATCTGCACCAACTCTGGTCCCGTTAACTGCCTTTCATCAATCTCCCAACACAAAGGTGATCAACACTTCCTGCCATATAGTGCCTCATACGGAGCCATCTCGATGCTATGCATGATAGCTGTTATTATAAGCATAACTCAATCAATGGTAAGTGGAAATCTCATTGTCCTCCAAAGTCCATTACACACATCCTCAGCATATCTTCTAACGTCTGGATGGTCCTCTCTGACTGACCATCTGTCTGAGGGTGGAAGGCCGTACTAAATTCCAATCTGGTACCCACAGGCCTTGTGTAATTCTTGCCAAAAGACTGAGGTAAAGGTGGCTCCTCTATCCGACACTATCCTCACAGGCACTCCATGTAGACAAATAATCCTATTGACGTAAAGTCTCGCTAGTCTATCAGTAGAGTACGCCTTCTTTATGGGTAGAAAGTGTGCTGACTTAGTTAACCTGTCAATAATCACCAAATAGCGTCATAACCTCTAGTAGTCCGAGGTAGCCCAGTCACGAAATCCATGGCTATCATATCCCATTTCCATTCAGGAATTGGCATGGGTTGCAACAGTCCCGAGGGTCTCTCATGTTCAAGCTTTATTTGCTGGCAAGTCAGGCACCTGGATACAAATTCTGTAATATCCCTCTTCATTCCATTCCACCAGTATGTATCCTTCAAATTATGATACATCTTGGTAGAATGAACACTATATGCATAAAAATGGTACTTCTTCCATAATCTCCTTTCTCAAGTCATCAACATCTGGCACACAAATCCTAGTGCCCAACCGCAATACACCTTCTCTGTCAATCACAAAGTCCCGTGACTGCCCTTGTTGTACTTCATACATGATTCTCTGCAACTAGGGGTCTCTACTCTGAACTGCCTTAACCCGATCCAAGTATACTGATCGTACACTGAATTGAGCTAAAAGGCACTTTCGGGTAACTTTCATCTGTAACCTCTAATCGATCAATCCATGCAACTCCTTGATAATGGGCCTTCTCTCTGTGCTAATATGGGCAAGGCTGCCTGCTGATTTTCTACTCAAGGCATCCGCCAACAACATTCGCCTTGCCTGGATGGTATAAAATGGAGCAATCATAATCCTTAAGGAGTTCCATCCATCTCCTCTGCCTCAGATTCAAGTCCCTCTGCTGGAAAATATATTTCAAGCTCTTGTGATCTATGTATATCTCACATGTCACTCCGTACAAGTAATGCCTCCATATTTTCAAAGCAAACACCACGGCTGCCATCTCTAAGTCGTGAGTAGGATAGTTCTGCTTGTGCTTCTTCAACTGTCTCGAAGCATAAGCAATCACTTGGCCATTTTGCATTAACACACAGCCCAATCCTACTCTGGAAGCATCACAATACACTGTATAATCTTCATTTCCAGAGGGCAAAGTTAGAATTGGAGCCGACGTCAACAAGTCCTTCAATAACTGAAAGTGCTCTTCGCATTTGTCTATCCATACAAACTTAGCACTCTTCTGGGTCAACCTTGTCAAAGGTGCAGTAATTCTAGAGAAGTTCTTCATAAATCTTCTATAATAGCCTGCTAGACCCAGGAAACTCCACACCTCTTTAACTGTAGTTGGCCTCGGCCACTCCGTAATAGCCTCTATCTTCTTAGGGTCCACCTGTATGCTATCTCGAGAAACCACGTGGCCTAGAAATGCCATTTGATGCAACCAAAACTCGCACTTTGAGAATTTGGCATACAACCTGTGCTCCCTTAAGGTTTGAAGCACCCTTCTCAGATGCATCATATGCTCAGCCTCACTCTTGGAATAAACTAAGATATCATCAATGAAAACTATCATAAACCAATCCAAGTATGGCCTAAACACCCTATTCATCAAGTCCATAAAGGCTGCTGGAGCATTAGTCAATCCAAAGGACATTACTAAGAACTCATAATGGCCATATCTTGTTCGAAAGGCTGTTTTGGGCTCATCACCTCTTCTGATCCTTAACTGATGATACCCAGATCTCATATCTATTTTAGAGAAGCATGTAGCACCTTGAAGTTGATCAAACAGATCATCGATCCTCGGAAGTGGGTACTTATTCTTGATGGTGACCTTATTCAACTGCCTGTAATCAATACAAAGTCAAAGGCTACCATCTTTCTTCTTTACGAACAACACTGGAGCACCCCAAGGTGATGTACTGGGTCTGATAAAACCCTTATCAAGCAACTCCTGTAACTTTTCTTTCAGCTCCTGCAGTTCAGCTGGTGCCATTCTATAGGGTGGCATAGAAATAGGATCCGTACCAGGTATGACATCAATACAGAACTCTATCTCTCTGTCTGGTGGTAATCTTGGTAATTCTTCAGGAAAGACATCCAGAAATTCACACACCACTGGCACCTGCTCAATTGCCACATTCTCCTTCTCAACATCTCTTACCACTGCCAAGTAACCCTGACAACCCTTTTTAAGCATCTTCCGGGCTGTAATGGTAGAAATGAGATTATGAGGCATGGAGCTCTTTTCACCTTTAAAATAAAATTCTTCTTCATCTGGAATTCTGAATACCACTTCTTTCTCTCTACAATTCACTGAAGCATAATACCTCGACAACCAATCTATGCCCAAAATAACGTCGAATTCCAGCACATCAAGCAATACTAAGTCTGCCAATAGTTCTCTACCATCAACTATCACCAGACACGAAGGAAAGAAGACATCTGTCTCTAACTCATCACTAAGAGAAGTCAAAACAGATAGAGGAAAGGACAACCTAAAAGGCTGCCACACGATTCTCGAAGCGAACACAGGAGAAATGAAGGAATGTGAAGCACCGGGATCAAACAACACTCTAGCATCACATGCACAGACTGAGAGAATACCTGCTACCACTGCATTCGAAGTCTAAGCATCCTGTGGTGTCAAAGTGAACACTCGAGCCTGACCACGACCTGCCTGCTGAGAAATCGAAGGCTGCACAAAACCATGTCCGCTAGGTCTACCAACTGAACCTCGACCCTGCTGACTCATAGGCTAAGGCGGTCTCTGTTGTGGTTGTATAGGTTCTCGGTACTGTTGAGGCATCGAATAGTAGGGTTGAGCCATTGATGAAGACGAACCCTGAACGTACTGTGGCTAGTATTCGGAGTGGGGACAAGCTCTGGCTAGATGTCCAACCTGCCTACATCTGAAGCAAGCGCCCGTTAGCATATGACACGGGCCCTGATGAAATTGTCCACAACTCGTGCAAGCACTGGCTCCAGACCCAGAACTACTCTGCCTGGAACTCTGCCCACTACTACTGCTACTAACTCCTGTACCAAATCTGTGACCCCTACCACTCTTTCTGTTTGAGGCATACCCACGTCGGCCAACTCGGTGAGTCCTGGACCTCCTACCTGTAATATCCCACATCGGTTGGAAAGAAGAACGAAGCACGCCTTATAAGGGTGTGGATACCTTCTCCCATCAGATACGTTTTAAAATCATGCGCTGTGGGCTGGGCCTGGGCAAAGCGAACAATATCTGATGTGGGTTGGTCTAGGCTATTACAATTGGTATCAGAGCCAGAGCCCGGATCAGTGTGCCAGTGTGGACGCTAAGCCCTAAGGGGGGTGGATTGTGATATCCCACATCAGTTGGGAAGGAGAACGAAGCATGCCTTATAAGGGTGTGGATACCTTCTACCATCAGACGCGTTTTAAAACCATGCGCTGCGGGCTGGGCCTGGGCAAAGCGGACAATATCTGATGCGGGTTGGTCTGGGCTATTACACTACCACTCTACTGAGAGCTACTCGCAGCCTGCTGACTCGAACTGCCGATGTGAAATGCTGGCTGCTGGTACCCGGGAGTTACACCATATCCACTGCCCCCGACCATATAAGGATCTACCATGGTGCCCTGGCGGATATGTCGCCTCTCTATCAAACGGGCCTCCTCAATCACACTCTCTAGGATGTGGTCCTCGGTACACATACTAATAAAAGCGGGTCCCAATCCAGTAACATACAGCTCTACTGCTCTGTAAGGGTCCCTCCTGATATCTTTTGTATGTCAGGACAGCCTATTAAACTCTTTGGTATAGTCCTCCACTGACCTATCGCCTCTAGTGATGTGGAGTAGCTACCACCTGTAGGCATCTCTGGTGGCTGGAGGATAGAAAAATCTCAAAAAGTGATCCTTAAATTCTGGCTAAGTCAGCTCATGCATCGATGGCTGAATCGACTGCATAAACCAATCCTGAGCTGTCGCCTGAACTGACAACTCCATAATCATAATCCTCTGATAATCTATGTGTCCCGTCATGGTGCATGCCTCAATCGCATTAATGAAGTCTAAGGCATCACCCGTACCGTCGAAAGAAACTCTACCGATCCGTGAGTAAAGAAGCGTTGCCTCAGTATCTGACATCCCCTAGTTTCTCTACTGAAGCATCTGATGTACAAAGGACATCGCCTGATTTAATGCTGTTAGACCCTGATTAATCCCTGCCAGTCCAGTTACAAAAGTTGTGGGATCAACAGTTGGGGCTTCAGGCTCGACTGGCTGCTGATCAGGAATCTCAGCTGCAGCTACCCTGGCTCGACCTCTACCTCTACCTCTGCCCCTACGACGTGGAGCAGGAAGGGGAGCCTCATCGTGGACAGACTACTCATCAAGTCTAAGGGTCGGATTGACATCGGGGTCGGTACGCACACGCTTCATTCTGAAAAGAAGACAAGGAAAAAATCGAATTCAAAACGAGGTAAGAATATTTAAAGCAACGCGGAATTAGAAACAAAAACATCTCAAAGATAATTATCAATCCTAAAGCTGCAGTAGTTACACAAAAAGACAGACATAGACAATTAATCGGATGCTCTGATACCAACTTTGTCACGACCCGAACCCGAGGGCACGTGACCGGCACTAGGGAATGGGTAGGCATAAGGCCCCGGAAACCCGTAGTAAGCCTAAAGGAAAAGAAAATAAAACCATTCATATTTTAAACTTTAATTAATAACAGAACATATTATCAAACTAATTTTTCTCAAAATACACAAATTCAACTGCTTAATAGAAATGTGTTTCAACATCTCATATTATAAATTGAATTTAAATCTTATATATAAGCGTAGTTTACACAAATAAATTACACAATTATATTTAAACCATACAAATCCTTAGTACAAATACTACTGCAGCAGTCTAGATTAACACACAGTACAGCTTACAATGACCTACATAAAATAGCCGGTAAAGAAGAAACCCGACGTGGAGGTAATCTGAGGTCGAACTCCTAAGCTCCTGAAAAAAATAAAATTGAGGGGAATCAGACCTCACTGAGTAAGTCAATAAAAAGAGCTGTACGGTTTGAAAACCTTTGAAAAACTATATATGTTTATAGTGAAAATAATTTATAATGTATAAGTATAGTTTTTGAAAAATCTCGATAGAACCCTAAACCCAAAAATCTAAATGGCCAACTGGGCCCACTTATTCCAACTAGACTATCGGTTCCTGAGAGCAAAGGCATCAACCGAGGCACCAAGTCGTAGTCATTCACTTAATCCAAATATATGGCACTGGCGGTCCCTGAGAGCAAAGGAATCGACCGAGGCACCCATCCCAGTCCATTATTAACCTTACAATCATTGGCGGTCCCCGAGAGCAAAGGCTTCCACCGAGGCACCCGTCCCAGTTTAACATTCATCAATCATATATATATATCACGGATCCATCTCTCAATCTCTACCATGTGCACATAGTCCTGGTGAAGCCCACCAGGTAGCCCATTCTACCAAAATTTCTCAAAATCGATTTTAAATAAAATGCATTTAAATCTTAAATAGCAACATTAAATTAAATAAACCATATAATCAATATAAAAATATGAGCGCACGCATTTGTTAATTAAAACACACGCACAGATCGTTCTATTGACTTACAGGATGAATGCGAAGGCTGACGACCACGCGTCTGCCTCAGCCTCATAGCTTCTACTCCGAAATGCTCTAAAAGAAAATAATAATCGACTTTTAAAATATGACTAAGGAATCGAAATCAACAATCAACAAATAATAAAATTCCAGACTGACTCGAGTAAAATCGGACAAGACTCGACAGACAGGACTTAACCTAACTAACGGTAGAAATTTTACGAGTATCACATTTTACGAGAAAATCTACCGAAATTTTGACAGAGTCTCCTTTGTAAAACGGACATCTCTCTACCAAAGGTAGAGCCAGACCTACATAGAAAATGCACTCCTAAAACCACAACACCCACACTCGAGTCGGGCTTCCAAAACTACAATTTGTCCCGACCAAGATCACAACTCAATAAAATACCGAGAATTAATAACATTTATTTTTAAAAATTTATATTTCATATACACATATACTAAAAATAGACAAAAATATATAAAATCTCAATCATTTAAAATTAACAACTAAATTTGCATATCATTATCAAAATATAAAACCATTATAATGTATTATATATATATACATAATACTTGGAATTTAATATTTAAAATTTACACTACTTCGGTAAAAATACCAATTAATTTATAAAAATTGTGCAAACCTTTTTAAATGTTAATAAATTCAATTAAAATATATATATAACTATGTTTAGCGTAAAATTACATTTTTACCCCTAAAATACATAAATTACATAATGTGTTATTAATACTAAAAATAATCCCTTAAAATTATTTAATCATGCCAAAAATTCATTTTCTCAAAATAAACTTCCCTAATATAATTAAAATATTTAATCAACTAAAAAAAATTTCCAAATATATATTATTTAACCTAAAATCAAATTTGGCATAAATTCAAAAATATTTATAAAAATAGTATAAAAAAAATCTCAAAAATTATAATTTGAGTTCTAAAATTAATAACATTCACTAATAACCTCAATTATCAAAATTTCATAATTTTTAACCATAATTTTCGAAAATTAACAAAATATTACTAACATTTTCAAAAATTCTACCAAATTTACAATAATTCCTAAAATTTTCAATAAAATTTGATTCACTCAAAAAAATAATTATCAACAACCACCCTAATTACTAATTTTACCCAAATAAATATCTAATAAAACCAAATAAACATCAAATAAATTCTGGAAATTCAACTAATTTACCAAAAATTTCAAAAAAAATTAAACCAACTTCAATACATACTAAACAACCCTAACTAACCTAGGATCTATCAAAGTCAAGCTAAAAAAATCGAAGGAAGGAAGGATTAAGTGAGTGTTACTCACTGTCAATAGGATGAGGGAGAAGGGGAGGAAGAGCTTGCTGTCGCCGGGAAAAATGGAGAAGGCTGAGCAGTACAGACGAGGTGGACAGCAATGGCAAGCGGAGGATCAAGCTGGCAGGAGGGTGCTGTCGCGCACAGGGAGAGAGGAAGCTTGTTGTCTGACGGGGGAAAGAAGAAGAGCAGCAGCTGCCAGACCTGGGAGCTTCTGAAGCACGACAGAAATGGAGTTCTCCGGCAAGGGAGAAGGCGGCACAGTGAGGGACGGAGAATGGCAGGGTGACGGATGGGAAGGAGGGTGCTGGTAAGGGTTCCTTTTCTCTGTCAAGTGTTTTTCTGCTTTCTTTTGCCTTGATCTCATTTTTTTTTTTTTTGTCCAAATCCTTACATATATATATATATATATATATATAGATAGATAGATAGATAGATACATATACTACATGCACACACATATATATATACACTAATTATTTTAAATGCACACACCCACCTTACTAATATTTAACCTAAATTATTTATATATGTGTATATATATATATATATATATGAGTAGGAACATACACACATATATATATTTATATATTTTGTATATGTGCATGTACATGGAAACACATACATAGACATAAAATTTAATATAATTTAAAATAGCAATAATAATAATAATAATAATGATATTAATAGACAATGAAATTCTAAACATTAAGTAAGTAATACTCTCATATATTAATAACCCTTAGATAATATGAACATAAATAAATATAATATAATATGATGCAAAAGTAATTGTTAATAATACTATTTGAAAGAAATTATCCCTTTTTATTTAAATAATATATATAGGGTATTACATTAATAAATTGCAAAATTTGAAATTATACAATGTTAATTTTTTTATTTTTAATTTAAATTGAAATATAATGGGCATTCCACTATTTATTTGTTGTTATTAATAATAACAATTTTTTATTTCTCATTTTTAAGTTTAAATTATGTTGTAATGGACATTGCACATTTTTATTTGTTAATTGAATTATTGTAATATAATAGACATTGTAATAATAATAATAATAATAATAATAATAATAATAATAATAATAATAATAACAATAACAATAGCTAGTAGTAGTAGTAGTAGCAACGAGAATATTATTAATAATAATGAAATTAATAAAAATATTTTGTTGATAATTTATTTATTATATTTTAAACACAAAACATATTCATTTTTAACATATATTATTTACATATATTACTTAATATATATTACTTGATAATACAATAAAAAGTATATAATTAAGTTCACTACTATTTGTTAATATTTATATATTATTTATTAAATTAATATTGGATACTATATTTAGTTTTCGGTTTAGTAAAATTCTCGGTTCAATTTGTTTGTAATTATATAGTACCACACTAAAATTAATCATAAAATTTATAAAAATTTACTAAAATACCCAATTTTTAGACTTTTCTACTAAAGTGCTTTCAACTGTTATTTATTACACTTTTACTTTAGTCTCTTTTCTTTCATGCCATTGTTTTAATTTTTGTATTCTCTTTTACCTCATTTTATTTTCTCCTTTTTTCTTCTTCTTTTTTCTTTTTTTTTTTATTTTATTTTATCCTTATTTTTATTTCTTTTTTCTTTTCTCTTTTTTTCATTTACTTTTATTTTTTTCTTATTTTTTTCTCTTTCTCTTCTTTCTAATTTCTCTTTTTTAATTAATTCAGAAAGTCAGTCAATATCATTATTTTTATTTTTTATTTCGTTATTTTTCCATCAATTTTGTTTTCATTTTTTATTTTATTAGTTTCTTCAATTAGTTTTCCTTTTTTCTTTCTTTATTTTTATTTTTATTGTTTTTCTCCATCACTTCTTTTTTTCTTTCTTTTATTTTTATTTTTATTTTATCCTTATTTTTTATTTCATTTTTTCCTTTCTCTCTATTTTAATTTTTATTTTCTCTTTATTTTTTTATTTCTTTCTATTTTTTCTTTTCTTTTTTTAATTAATGGAGAATTAGCCAATATTATTATTATTTTCTTTTTTTTTCTTTTTTCATCAATTTAAATTTCCTTCTTTTTTGTTTTTGTTTTTATTTTGGTTTTGTTTTCTTTTTCTTTTTTTTATAAATTTTTTAGAAAGAAAATTTTGTGATAATTCACCAGACACTCTATCTTTAACTCAATTTCACTTGCTTCATAATTTTTTTTTTTTTTGTTTTAAACCTAAGTTCTGCATATTTTTTATACACAACTAGACATTTACTCACTTAATACGTGGGTGTTAAAAATGCAATAAAAATATTGTATAAAAAAAATTTCAACTTCTAAAAAATAAAGCTGATAAATGTAATTGGAAAAAAATCATATTTATGATACAAATTGATAAAATAACTGAAAATTTCTATTTAGTCATTTTTTCTCTCTCAATATAAATAAATGGACAAATAATTGAAGTCTGGCAACTTTCATGCAACATTATAGTGTGAAATAAAAGTAATGAAGATAAATTCAACTAACCATTTCTTTATGTTTTAGCAAAAAATATAAATTTTTTAGTTAATTATTCTTCATGAAGCTAAATAAAAAGTGGAAGAAATTATTTCATATACAAAAAATAAAAAATAAACCCAAAAAATGAAAAATATATCAGGTTTAATGCCTTTGAAATTGTATTCTGGTCACTTTAAAATTTTTAAAAATAAAATTTTCACTCTATTCTCCATTGTAATAAATGAAAACTAGTAATTATTCCATTCGTACAAATATAAGTTGTATTAGAATTCAATTTTTTATGATATTGTATAAAAAATGTAACTATTTTGTAATGAAGATATCATATCAAAACCGTAAAATTTATGAAATATATTCTAAATTGACAAAATCATATCCTTAATTTCAAGGTATTAATATTTCAAAAGTATATTAGAATTTTCTCTCTAATAATTTATTATTTCTTAATTGAATGAAGAAAACCATAATTCTTTGTTTGTTATTTGCCAATTTTTGAGATTTATGAATATATAGATATTAACATAAAACCATAATTCTTGATTTGTAACGAAGAAAAATCATAATTCCTAATTTATGAATATATTTGCTGGAAATGTCACTATAATTATAGTTTATTAAAAAAATAAACATGACTTAGTTTAGGAAAAAATTATAATTAACATATTTAAATTATAAAACTCACATTAGTTTTTTAATAAATAATTAAAATTTCAAATATATAGATTTTTTTTATTTTATGATCCTAGAAAAAAACTAAGTGATGTTTATTTTTTAATAAACTATAATTATAGTGACATGTCCAGCAAATATATTCATAAATTAGGAATTATGATTTTTCTTCATTACAAATCAAGAATTATAGTTTTATATTAATATCTATATATACATAAATCTCAACAATTGGCAAATAACAAACAAAGAATTATGGTTTTCTTCATTAAATTAAGAAATAATAAATTATCAGAGAGAATTCTAATCTACTCTTGAAATATTAATACCTTGAAATTCAGTATACGTTGCTTTCAATTTAGAATATATTCGTATATTTTACATTTTTGATATGATATCTTCATTACAATATATTTTACGTTTCTAATACAATATCATCAAAAATTGACTTCTAATACAACTTATATTTGTATGAATGGATTAATTGCTAGTTTTCACTTATTACAATCGATAATAGAGTGAAATTTTTATTTTTAAAAATTTTTAAGTGACTAGAATACAATTTCAAAGGAAGTAAACTTGAAATATTTTTCATTTTTTGGGTTTATATATATATGTTTAGTTAATTTTTTGTATATGAAATAATTTCTTCCACTTTTTAGTTAGCTTCATGAAAAATAATTAACTAAAAAATTTATATTTTTTGCTAAAACTAAAAGAAATGGTTAGTTGAATTTATCTTCATTACTTTAATTTCACACTATAATGTTGCATGAAAGTTGTCAGACTTCAATTATTTGTCTATTTGTTTAAATTGAGAGAGAAAAAAATGACTAAATAGAAATTTTCAGTTATATATATATATGGAAAATAAACTAATAATGTACAAAAAATAAACCAATAATATATGAAAAACAAACCAAAAGAATATGAAAAATATTTCAATTTTCATGTCTTTAAAATTTTTATATTCCAGTCATGATGAATAAAAATGCTAACATAGCAGGCATATGGCTACTTATAATAAAACAATTAATAATAGTGATGATAATAATATTCAATCAAAGATAAGAAAATATTTATTGAGATTGTTTCATATATGAAAAATAGACAAAAAGTAAATGCAAAATAAATCAAAAAAAATTTAAGTTTCATGTTTTTGGAATTTGTATTCCAATCACTTTAAAATTTTTAGAAATGAAATTGTCATTTCATTTTCCATTGTATCAAATACCTCGAAATGTTGTATATATTTTTGTCAATTTAGAATACTTTTCATTTTTTTAACGTTTCAGATACCATAATTTTATATATGTTTTGATCAATTTGAAATACTTTCCCCATATTTTATGTTTTTGATACAATATCTTCATTATAGTTGTAATTGAAAAAATGAAACAATTTACTCAATGCAGACTAAAACCTCATAGATGATAATAAATATATTTATTATGTTATTGTAATACCCTACATTTTAATTAAATAAAGTAATTTTTGAATTTTGTATTGTTAATAAATAATTTTAAATTATATTATACAATTGTTAATTATTTTGCTATCTAATGGAGATATATTTATGTTAATATTATTTTAGGGTTATTGATTTATATGAGTACTATTTTATTATCATTTAAAAAAATGAAATATATTATTATTATTATTATTATTATTATTATTATTATTATTATTATTATTATTATTATTATTACTATCATTATTATTATTATTATTTTAAAACTACATGAATTTCATGGTTATTTTATGTGTGTTACTAAGTACATATATGTATATAAAATAACCATGAAATTCATGTAGTTTTAAAATAATAATAATAATTATTATAGTAATAATAATCTATTTATATACACATGCACACATATATATATACATATATGTACTTAGTAGGGTATTATTATTTTATATGTGTGTGTATTAATTTATTATTGTGTATATATATATATGTAATACCCCACATATATATATATATATATATAATTATTTAATATTAAGGGATACATTTTCTCAAGAAGTACTATTAATAGTTAAATTTCATATCTATTCACATGTGTATATATATATATATATAGATAAATATATATACATAATATAGTATAAAGCGTAATTATATACTTGTGTATATATATGTATATATATATATATATATATGTATTTATATATGATATAAATATATATATAGTATATATGTATATAGTAATAATGTAGTATGATAAGTATAGTATATACATGTGTATATATGTAGGTATGTATGTATATATATATATATATATACATTAGTTTATATTATAGTATATATATAAGTATATGTATATATATATATATATATATATATGTATATGTATGTGTTTGATAGAGAAGAGGCCGACCGAGCTTCCCTCCTTCCCCCACCTCCGCGAATCCTTCGACCACCACCGGCACTGCGCCTCCCCCACCTCCGGCCGCCGTCTGCTACTCCCCCTTCCTTCTCCCTCGCCTCCGGCCACCCGCAGAACCGTCGGAAGCTGCTGGGAAGAAGAAGGCCGAGAGTTTAGCTCTAACTCGCCCAAGCTTCGTCCGGCCACCATTTTCCTCCATTCCGGTGCCAATCTCCTCCCCTTGCACCGGTGAGGCTTAATCTAACCTTTGTTTAAGCTTTGACCATGGATTGATTGAGTTTTGGTTGATTTTTAGTTTGTGAACTCTAGGGTTTCGAATTTTTTTTAACTTAATCTAGCTTGATTCATGCCAACTCCCTTTACAAATATGATTCCTAGTAGCTTAATCTACCTCTAGGAATTTTTTGTATAATTTTTGGAATTTATTTTGATTTTTGGTGAATTTTGGATATTTAAATAATTTTAGGGATTTTCGGGAATTAATTATAAAAATGGTAAATAATAATAATAATTGGCATTTTGGTGATATTAAGTGTTGAAATTAATTTTAGAGTAAGGTAGATAATTTAAGAAAATTATACAAATTTTCTAGGAATTTTATGTTTTATGTCAAAATATAATAATTAGATTAATTTTGAAACTTTGGGTTAAATAGGTAATGAAATTTATAAATGAGGTTATTAGTGAATAATATGAATTTTAGAACTCAAATTATAATTTTTTGAGATTTTTATACTATTTTTATAAATATATGAGTTTATGCCAAAAAAAATTGATTTTTAGGGTAAATAATATTTTTGGGAGAAATTTGTTGGTTAATTAAATGTTTTAATTACATTAAGAAAATGTATTTTGAGAAAATGAATTTTTGGCATGATTAAATAATTTTTAGGAATTATTTTCAGTAGTAAAAGCTTATTATGTAAATTATGTATTTAGGGGGGGTAAAAATGTAATTTACACTAAAATATGATAAATATATATTTTAA
Organism: Mallotus nudiflorus; assembly: GCA_947683625.1. NCBI lineage: Eukaryota > Viridiplantae > Streptophyta > Magnoliopsida > Malpighiales > Euphorbiaceae > Mallotus > Mallotus nudiflorus. Next base: position 325,015 of record CANTUR010000213.1, on the reverse strand, counting down.
TTAGTTTTATTAATAATTAAAGGGTTTAGATAATTTTTATAAATTAATTGACATGATTTCCTAATTAATGTAAATTTTGAATATCAAATTCCTAATATATATATATATATACATATATATATATATATATATATATATATATATATACATATAATACAAATTTATTTTGCTCAATTTTGAGTAATGGAGATTTTGTATAATCTTATCTATTCTAATATGTATGAACGTGATATGTATTTAAGAAATACATATTGTTAAATTGTGATATTTTATTTGAGTTGTGATCTCGGTCGAGGCAAATTGTATTTTGGGAGCCCGACTCGAGTGTGGATGGTTTTGGAAATTAGAAGTGCGTTTTCTATGCAGGTCTGGCTCTACCTTTGGTAGAGAGATGTCCGTTTTACTGAGGAGACTCTGTCGAAATTTCGGTAGATTTTCTCGTAAAACGTGATATCCGTAGAATGTCTACCGTTAATTAGGTTAAAAACCTGTCTGTCGAGTCAGTTTGGAATTTCATTGCTTTGTTGATTTTTTGGTTTCGATGTCCAAAGTCATATTTTAAAGGTCGATTATTATTTTTCCTTTAGATCATTTCGGAGCAGCAGCTGTGAGGCCGAGGCAGACGCGTGGTCGTCAGCCTTCACATTCATCCTGTAAGTCAGTAGAACGATCTGTGCGTGTGTTTGTGTAAAAATACATGCGCTCGTATTTTATTACATTGATTACATGATTTATTTAATTTAATGCTATTATTTAAGATTTAAACGCATTTTGTTTACTTAAAATCGATTTTGGGAAATTTTGGTAGAACGGGCTACCTGGTGGGCTTCACCAGGACTATGTGCACATGGTAGAAATTGAGAGATGGATCCGAGAATTTTATGATTGATGAATATTAAACTGGGACGGGTGCCTCGGTAGAAGCCTTAGCTCTCGGGGACCGCCAGTGATTGGAAAGTCAATAATGGACTGGGATGGGTGCCTCGGTTGATGCCTTTGCTCTCGGGGACCGCCAGATCCACATATTTGGATTAAGTGGATGACTACGGCTTGGTGCCTCGGTTGATGCCCTTGCTCTCGGGGACCGGTAGTCTAGTTGGAATAAGTGGGCCCGATTGGCCATTTAGACTTGGGTCTAGGGTTCTACCGAGATTTTCAAAGCTATAATTATATATATTATAAATTATTTTCACTATAAAAATATATGGTTTTCAAAAAGGTTTTCAAACCATACAGCTCTTTTATTGACTTACTCAGTGAGGTCTGATTCCCCTCAATTTATTTCTTTCAGGAGCTTGGGAGTTTGACCTCAGACTACCTCTACGCCGGATTTCTTCTTCACCGGCAATTTTATGTAGGTCATTGTAAGCTGTACTGTGTATTGATCTAGGATGCTGCAGTAGTATATGTATTGAGGATCTGAATGGTTTAAACTAAATTATGTAGTTTATTTGTACCAAATACATTTATGTATGTGACATAAATTCAATTTATAATATGAGATGTTGAATCGTATTTTTATTAAACTGTTAAATTTGTGTAATTTGAGAAAAATCAGTTTGATAATATGTTCTGCGTTTAATTAAAGTAAAGATATGAATGGTTTTATTTTCTTTCCTTTAGGCTTACTACGGGTTTTGGTGGCCTTATGCCTACCCATTCCCTAGTGCCGGTCACGTGCCCTCGGGTTCGGGTCGTGACAATATATATGTATATAGTATGCTTGTGTGTGTGTATATATACATATATGTGTGTATAATGTGATTGTGTGGTGGAGAATTTAGGTGTAATATTATAATATAATGTTTTAATATATATATATACATATATATATATATATATATATATATATATATATATATATATATATATATATATATATATATACACAAAAAAAAACAGAAGCTTACCTCTCACCGAAGACCCCAAGCCGCTGCCACCTCCCTGTCCGCCACTGTCACCACCATGTTTCCTCTCCTTCTGGCGTGCCTCGACCTCTCTGAGCGACAGTCACCACCGCCAGCCTGTCCTTCCTCCCTCCTTTCTTTCTTTCCAGTGCCTATCTTCTGTCACTCTCGGTTGGAGCTGCCTTGTCACGGTCGGAGCTGGATCCAGCACTACCATAGCTCCCTCAGCCTCCCTCACCTTTTCAGGCGTCAGTCTACGTCGAAACCCGCCGCTGCAACTCATCTCCGGCGTCGGAATTAGAGGTTAAAGGTGAGTTGGTCTGGGTTGTTTTTAGGTTGTTCTAGGGTTATTTTCTGGTTAATTGAGTGGGTTTAGGTGTTAATCTTTAGATATTCTAAGCTAGATGATGAATTATACCAATTTGGTTGTTCAAATCCGATTTTTGTGTATTATTCTGATTTTTTTCTTGATTTACAGAATTTTTGTTTGATTTTATTTAATTTTTATTTGACTTTATTTGATATTTTTTTTAGTTTAATTAGTAATTAGAGTAATTAAGGTTAAATATTTATAATTTATTGATGTTTTTTTAAGAATTTTAGAAATTTTGGAGTTAATTATAGATTTTGTAAATTTTGGGTAATTAATTGATATTTTTATTAATTACGAAATTTATTGTAAAAATTATGAAATTTTGATAATTGATATTATTATTAAATGTTATTAATTTTAGAACTTAAATTATAGTTTTTGTGATTTTTAAACTATTTTTATAAATATTTTTAAGTTTATGTCAAATGTGAATTATTAGGTTAAATTATATTTTTAGAGGAAATTAGTAGTTATTTATATGTTTTAATTATGCTAAGATATTTAATGTAGAGAAAATGATTTTTAGATGTTTGAATAATTTTCAAGGAATTTTTAGTATTAATGGTGTATTATATAAGTTGTATACTATAAGGGTAGAAACGTAATTTTGTTAAATATAGTTAAATAATAAATTTTGGTTGGTCTTAATAATAATCAAGGAATTTAAAAGGATTTTTTTTTTACAAATTATCTACTAATTTAAACCAATAAACACTAATTTCTCAAAATCAATTTTAATAATATATTAGGTGTTATTTTGAATATTATGCGTATTTTTCTATTATTTTGATAAATATGTAATTTTACGCTAATTATAATTAAAATATATTTTAATTGGCTTTATTAACATTTAAGAGGTTTAGAGATATATTTTTATATATGTATTAATAGATAATTTTCATTAAGTAATATTAATTGTGAGTGTTGTTTATATATATATATATATATATATATATGTTGGTTTGTGAAATTTTATTTTTTAAAAAAATCTATATTGTTAGATGAATTTTTGACTATGGCTAATCATTTTTATGATGTATATTTTTGGGAAAATAAATGATACAATTTTTTTGTGATGTTCTTGTTGGATTGTGGTCTCGGTCGGGGATAAGTGTAGCTCTGGAAGCCCAACTCAAGTATGAATGTCTGCGGTTATTAGAAGTGCGTTTTCTATGCAGGTTTGGCTCTACCTTTGGTAGAGAGATGTCCGTTTTACAGAGGAGACTCTGTCGAAATTTCAGTAGATTTTCTCATAAAACGTGATATTCGTAATAATTTTTATCGTTAATTAGGTTTTTTCCTGTCTATCGAGTCTTGTCTGGTCTTCCTCAAGTTAGCCTAGAATTTCATTATTTTTGTTGATTTTCGATTTTAATTTCATAGTCATGTTTTAAAATTGATCTGTTAATTTCTTTTCTAGAGCATATCGAAGCAAAAGTCGTGAGATCGAGGTAGACGCGCGGTTGTCAGCCTTCTCATTCATTTTGTAAGTTGATAAAATGATATGTGCGTGTGTTTTATTTAAAGATGCGTGCGCTCATATATTTTTTATATTCTTTATATGATTTATTTAATTTAGTGATGTTATTTAAGGTTTAAGTGCATTTTATTTATTTAAAATCAGTTTTGAGAAATTTTGGTAGAACGGGCTACCTGGTGGGTTTCACCAGGACCGTGTGCACATGGTAAAGATTGAGAGATGGATCCGAGATATGTATGACTTGTGGATATAAACTGGGACGGGTGCCTCAGTGGAAGCCTTTGATCTCGGGGACCGCCAGTGATTAGAAAGTCAATAATGGACTGGGATGGGTGCCTCGGTTGATGCCTTAACTCTCGGGGACCGCCAGTGCCATATATTTGGATTAAGGGAACGACTGCGACTTGGTGCCTCGGTTGATGCCTTTGCTCTAGGGGACCGACAGTCTAGTTGGAATAAGTGGGCTCGGTTGGCCATTTAAGACTTTGGGTTTAGGGTTCTACCGAGATTTTTCAAAAGCTATATCTATACATTATAAATTATTTTCACTATAACTATTTAGTTTTCAAAATGGTTTTCAAATTGTACAGCTCTTTTTATTGACTTACTTAGTGAGGTCTGATTCCCCTCAATTTATTTTTTTTCAGGAGCTTGGGAGTTCGACCTCAGACTGCCTCCGCGCCGGATTTCTTCATCATCGGCCATTTTATGTAGGTCATTGTAAGTTATATTGTTGTAATATTCTAGAAAGTTGCAGTAGTAACTATACTATAAATTGTATGACTTAAGTATATTTATGTATTTTATTTATATGCACCACTTTTATGTATAATGATTTAAGTTTGATTTATAATATGACACTGGAGAATATTTTATTTATGTATTCAATTATGTTTTAATTTTAGAAAAATCAGTTTGATAATATGTTCTGCTATAAAATAAAGTTTTAAATTGTAACATTTTATTTTTTTTTTCTTTAAGGCTTATTACGGGTTTTCAAGGGCCTTATGTCTACCCATTCCCTAGTGTCGATCACGTGCCCTCAGGTTCGGGTCGTGACAGTTATAAACTCTAAAACAATTAAATAATTATTTAACAAAGTTAATATTCAAGGAAATATTTAGAAAGTCTCTATATAGTCAATCCACAACAATCAAAACTAAAATAGGAGGCATGAAACAACACAAAGAAAAAGATAAAACTAGAACTACATAACTTCCACTTTGAATTATAAACTTCTTTCATTAGCTTACCTTTCACTACCTAATCTATAAAAACCAAATCAAAGCATATAAATTCAACTTTAAAAAAAATATATGATTGGAGAAAAAGAAAAAACACCAATAAACAAATTAAACCATCAAACGCCAAAATAGTCCCATGGAAAATATAAGATCTAGCCTATACAATCAAATATCAAAAAAAAAAAAATAGAACCCAATTGGATAAATCACATAACAAAAAAAGAGTGAATGATTTTAAATCCGAAAAGGTTCAATAAGAATCAAAAGCCAACGTAAATTTGATGAGTGAAAAGAATCAATAGTTCTTTGTTTTATCTTATAAGAAAAAAAATTCTTAATGGTTAAAAAGGGTGTGGTGGATCAATCGATGTTCATGAAATCTGTATAATTGAGAGAGGAATTAGAAGTTTTCATCCAACGATTCTAATTGTATTCAACTTACTAGTCCCTTCTAAAACCACTTTCCTATGAATTAAATTTTTAGGATAAGATATATATATATATACTTGCTCTACTTCTTCACCACTCCAACTTTGAAAATAGAATGATGCAATTCTACTCATAGAAAAGAAAAAAAATGGATACCCAATCTCAAGAAAAATGGTAGAAAACATACATATCAACCTATCAACACCAATCAAATTACAACTAAAAAATGAATCTTGATGACAAACTCCATATGAGCATACTGTTCTTGATCCACAAGAAAAATAGAAAAAGAAAAAAAGAAAAATTGAAATGAATCAAATATAGTTTGAATCTTTGAACTTGATTTCAGTTGGGTTTAATTTCAAAGCTCAAATCTTTCATTTGCAACTCTGCTTTCTCTACTTCTTTGATCTTTCTTGGACTTTGATTTTGATTTGGATTTGGCCAAATGAAGAAAGCACAAAGGAAGAAGGGGAAGAGAGAGAAACAACATGAAGGAGAGCAAGAAATAGAGGGTTTTTTTTTTTTTAGTGTTAATGAAAGAAGGGGACACGCATGTAAATATTTTGAATTTTTCAGACATACGTGTAATTAATAAAAAGTGGGTACATTTTAAAAAATAGAAGCTGTTTTTTATATATTTTTATAAAGATCTCTAAAATTTAGTTCAGTCCAATTTGGATTCTAAATTATTAAATTCGATAAAGTTTTAATATCTATCAATTGAAAATTTCGATTTGATTTAATTTTTTTTTTCCATTTCATATTCAACCTTAATGATCAACCCATTTTAGAATGTAAAACTTTAACTAAACATAAAGTTATACATTACATAAGTTGAATGTGCACTAAAGTGCATCTGTTTGTATGTGTTGTTGAGAAAAGCTTTTTAGGTATGTATTATACAGGGTGTTTACTTTACCTGCTTTTTATAGAGGTTTTACAAGCCAAGGCTTCTTGGTCTAGATGGTAATCACCTGCCAAAATGGTGCCACCTGTCCAGGTTCAGAGCCCATGGGCTCCCCCTCCCCTCTAATTAAAGAGAAAACCTAAGGGATTTTTACTAAAATGCCCTACAAACTCAAGTCAATAACTAAGATACCCCAACTTTTTTTATTACCAGTGTGCCCTAAAACTAAAAAATAATTACCATAATGCACGCAAACCTAACGAACCTATTCCTGCTACTCCAAAAAATGGTGCCTTCAGCCAAACATATTCCTTCTTCCTTTGTTCTTCAAAAACCGTAGCCAACATTCTAACAAAATCAAAATCTTTAATAACCCAAAGAAAACTCTTCTTGATTTCTTCAAAAAAACAATAAATTTAAGATACAAAAGACAAATCTCAACAAAAAATCAAAGCATTCTCATCCAGATCTTAAAAAGCTTCAACAAATCAAAAAGAAGAAAACAACCAAGTTAAATTTCATTAACAAATCAAATATGTAAGGCAATACATTGCTACAAAGATCTTTATAACTCTCTCAAAAATAATAAAAAATTATATACATTCATGAAAGCCAACTATTATCATCATTAAATCTATTTAAAAAAAATAGTGTTTCTTTAAAAATTAACAGTTGATTGTTGTAAAATAATTCTACATTAAACTCATCAATAAACCAAAAAAAATTAGTATATGTTTTGTTCAATTTTGATTAAATTAAGAATATTTCATGTTTCTGAAACATGTTTACATTATCTATATTAAAAATACAAAACCAACAAATTATATATACATTTTTCTCATTTTAGAATAATTTTAGTATCCTTTAAGCTTCTGATACTTTCAATTATTCTATGTGTTTTTTTTTTCATTTTTGAATATTTTCAATATCATTTAAGTTTTTGACACACATTATGTTTAAAGGAAATGAGTAGCTACTTATTTTTATTCAATATAATAATGAATGAAGTGACTGCACATACAAAAACTTTCAAGTGATAGGAATACAAATTACAAAAGATTGCAGCTATCAAAAATTAATCAATACAATTTCAGATTGATTGAAAATCCAAAATGAAGAATTTGAAATACAAATCAGCTACCAAGTTAAGGAAAACTATCCAACACTTAAAATTCAAAATGACTCCACTATGCGATATCAAAGAACTTTCAATTCAAAGTCATCAAATCATGCCCAAGAATACATCAATTGCCTAAATGATAATTGCAGCTAGAATTTGAGAGTGAGTTGATTTAGAAACACATCAATGTTTCAAATTCAACAATTCACAAATGAACATAGCAAAAACTTAGAAGCACGACTAGGTAGCTACAATCACATAGCAAAGAATGTGATTGTAGATTTCATAAAGACCAAATTCACCAACATAAAAATGGTGTATACACCTACAAATATAATTAGAGATATGAAAACAGAATGTGGAATCTCGATTAACTATATGAGGGCTTAGAGATCAAAAGAGAGAGATCTAGAATTCATTAGAGGGAAACCAAAAGAATCCTTTTGTTTCTACCCAATTTTTTATACATGATACAATAAACTAACCCAGGATTAGTAGTAGAGCTACAGATAATAAACAACAATAGATTTTTATATGTCTACATGGTTTTAAATGCAACCATAAATAGTTGGAAACACTCTATACCAGTAATTATTGTAGATGGTACTTCCCTAAAAATAAAATTTATAGTGTTAGAGGAATATTCCTTTCAGCTACAACACAAGACATATCAGGCAAAATATTTCCATTAGCTTTTGTTATTGCAGATTTTGAAAATGATGAATCTTGGAAGTAGTTTTTTGTGTAATTGAAGAAAACATTTAGTATGAGAGATAAGCTATTAATCTTATCTGATAGACAAGAAAGTATTATTTTAATAATAAAACAGGTATACCCTGAAGTAGCACATGCATTTTTTTTTTATCTTTCATATTATTAATAACCTAAAAATAAAGTTCAAAAGGAAGACATTGTAGATCAAGGAATTCTTTTTGGCAGCTACAAAATAGAAGATTTCGACAGTAATATGTTTCAAATAAAAAAGATTAATGAAAGAGTTCATCAATATCTACAACATATAAGATTTAACAAGTGGACAAAGGTTCATTCAACATAACAGATTCAGAATGTTGACATCTAAAATTGTTTAATCACTCAACTTAGCCATATAAAATGCACGAGAACTTCTAATCATAACTTTACTCGAACATCTGTGAGGTCTGATGCAAGAATAGGCATCCACAAACAAAAACATCGCACCAAGTACATTTATAAAACTTGGAAAAAAGCCTAAAGATATACTCCACCAAAACTACATAAAATCTTTGAAATTAAATATTAGCTCTAAAAAGTTCTCTTTTTTTCACATAATCACTAAATATTATTTCTTCACTTTTTGGGTTTTGTTTGTCTTGACTTTTTCACAACTTGATAATTTTCTTATTTTGTGGCACAGTGAAAACAATATGACTTACTATTTTAAAGTTGATTTTCTATACATATATTTTCTAACAATGAATCCTTTTTGTTTATATTAAGTATACATGGAAAAAATAAAAAATAATATATTTTTGAATCTTTACAGGTTAGAAGATCAAACAATTAGTTGTTCAGTGTCTATAATAAGGGGAAATAAGAAATAGTCAACTTGAAACAAAAAAATATGCACTTGCAACAAATTTCAACTTGATGGACTACTATACGAGCACACATTAGTTGTTCTTAAGGAGTTAAATCAAGAGCATTACACTTATTCATCATATTTCTACATAAAAGAAGCAATGCTTGCAATATATGAAGCAACAGTCTACCCTATACCAAGTCAATCAACATGGTGCATTCCAAATACAATTAATGATATGGTGGTACTACCTCTAAAAGGAAGAATTCATCCTGGAAGACCTAAAAAGACAAGATTCAAAAATCTATGTGAAATAAAATAAGAAAATAAGTGTCAAAGATGTGGACTATATAGACATAACAAACAAACGTGTAGAAATCCACCAAATATGTAGTGAAATTTAGAATCCTATTAACCATTTACATAATCAAACTCCTAATTTTGGACTTTGACGAACAATTTTGATACTAATAATTTCAACTAAGTGTGTAGGGAATTATATACCAAACATATACCAATCATATACATTTTTTGATGAATAGTGATTTTTTGGGCTAATTCAACCTCTGAAATTCAAGAAGGTTTTTGACATCTTTAGAGCTCTATAATGAGAAAATTATCTTCTTCACTTTTAAATTAGACATCTTAATCTTTTTAAATTGAGCTTACTTGTCAAAATCCGAGCTCATGTGGGCATGAAAATCTTAAGTCAAAGTCAACATATGCAGCTTTCATTTCAGTTTGCACAACTCTTAGTATTTTAGTAATGTCTTGAGCTACAAATGTCCAATTAAGGTGATTCAAAGTTTTATAGAAATATAAGAAAATTATCTACAAATTTTATGAAGAATGTTTAGGCTAAATCGATAGCCTTCAATCCCATTTATGAGTATCTTATGAGGTGGTCATGAGCTATCCTTGAATAGTGCCTTTGGAGCATGATTTTTAGCAAAAATGGGCAGAACTCCTCATGACCATAAGTGTTCACAAGCCACTCATGAGCACACCCCTAATACCATTCAACAAATATTTTTGAATGCAATGGTCATCAAATGGATGCTCACGAGCCAGGATGGCTTCCTCACAATCGTAAGTATCCCTTGAGCTGCCAAAAGTCCAAGAATTGATTCAAAATTAATTATAGATGTTGAAGACATGTTTGATACATTGAAAAACTATATTTTTTAGTGTTTTTATATATAAACACTCCTTAGAATTCAATTTAGAGGTTAAGAAACTTGTTTATTATTCATTATCTATTAAGCATTCAATTGAGCTCTCAAATTTTCTTAAAATAATTCTTTGCTTGTATAAACTCTTCTGAGAGTTAATTGTGTGTTAGAAATAGAATTTCTCTTCATCTTAAATATTGGGATGGATTAGAAGGAAAGTGAGAATTATTTCTAAAGGAATTGGTTTAAGTGATGTCCATTGAAACACTTGGGATTTAGTTTTTTAGTAAGCCTTGAAAACTCAAGTTGTAAGGTTGTAAGAGTGAGCCATAAAAATCTTGTGTTATCTCAATCTTATGAATAAGATTATGGGTGATTGAAAATCCTAACTTGGGGATAAGTTAGGTAGAGATGTATGATTATTATTGAATCTGAACTCCTTAAATTTTTGTGTTCTTCATTCTTCCTTCTTAACTTCCATTCAATTCTTATGAAGAATTCTTTTAATTTCTCATTTATTCAATAGTCCTATTCACCCCCCCCCCCTTTAGGACTCTTTTCAATTGGTATTAGAGCTTGAATTCTAGGTACTTCATTGCTAGAATACAATATCATAGGGAGTGAATCACAAAAAATCTCTTCTCTTAGACCATTATTTGATGGTAGTAACTATCCACATTGGAAATTCAAAATGGGATTATATCTTGATTGTGATTCCATCAAACTTTAGGATATTGTCCTAAAAGGTTAGGAACCACCTACAACTATCATTGATGGTATGGTAACTACTCTTGCAAAAAGCCAATAGAGCATTGATCAAAAAGAAGAAAATCATAAAAATAAAAAGGCTATAATCACTCTAGTCTCTTAAATAATAAGAGAAGAAGGAGGCAAGCTTTAACATTGCATTTCAGCCAAAGAAATGTAGGAGACCTTAAAAAACCACTATAAAGGCAATATTCAAGTAAGAAGTAATAAGGTTTAACTTCATATGTATGAATATGAACTCTTCAAAATGAAGCCTCAAGAATCAATCACAGCGATGACAAACTGTCTCATTGCTCTTCTTAAAACCCTCAAGAAACTTAGTAAACATTGCACTAAGGAAGAGGTAAATAATAAGATTCTAAGAATTCTACCTAAAAAGGATTGGGAATCTAGAGTTACTTCAATTGAGGAAGCTCAAGACCTCTCCACTCTATCAATTGATGTGCTCATTGGTAAGCTCCTAACACATGAGCTCACCATTAAGTAAAAAGGTAAAGAGCAAGAAGAGAAAGAAGAAAATAAAAAGAGCATAGCTCTAAAAGCACTTCAAGAAGATAGTGAAGAGAAAAGCATCAAAGATTCTAATGATGAAGATAGTAATATTGCCAAGCTCAGTAGGAACTTCAAGAAGTTCTTAAGAAACAAAAACTTCTCAATAATAAGGGACTTCAATAAGAAATTTCAAGGAGATGGGAAGAAGAAAATAAAAGAGGTTACTTACTATGAATGCAAGAAATCGAGACACATTAGAAGTGAGTATTCCAAACTCAAATTCAAGAGTAAGGGAGCAAAAGATAAGAAGAAGGTATTCAAAGCTACTTATGATGATTCCTTTGAATCCGAAGAGAAAAAGGAACAACAAGAAGTTGTCAATCTTTGCTTCATGGCCATTGAAAATGAAAATGAGGTACCATCCACTTCTTATTCTTCCGTTGATGATTATAATGATTATTATGATGATGATGATGAGAGCTCTATTGTGAGCAAATTACTTGTTAAATGCAAAAGCTTATTATCTAAGAAGAAACAATATATATATGAGTTAGCTAGCTTAAACAAAGATTTTTAATTTTTAAAAAATGATTTTGATAAACTTGTTGCATTAAATGAAAAACTTGTTAGTAATGCAAAATCTTATAATTCTTTAAAAGATCAACTTAAGAAAGCAAATGATGAAAATCATAATCTTTTTAATGAGGTCTTAGAATTAAATAATTCCATTGCTAAATTTAAAGAGGAAAAGAAACTTCAGATAGTCTTTTTGACTCTCAAAAGTTTCATGGAGATACTCATGGAATTAGATATAAGAATGAAATGTCTTCATCTTCTTCATCACATATTAATTTTGTAAAAGCCTCATATGAGTCCACTCCTTCAACCTCCAAATCAAATGAGACTCAAGCTTTCAAAGCTAAAAGATCTCATATGTTAAATAGCAAAGGAAAGTCTCATAAGATTAACCTTTTATTAACATAAAGAGGTAAGGCTCAAACTAGAGCACCTCAACCTAAGCATGCATATATGTACACTAGACACAATTATAATAGGCATGCTACACAACACAATGCACATAAATATATTGCACAAAGTTATCAAAATACCCATCACCATTTCCAATGCATGTCTCACTCAATGACGCAAAATAATAGGAGATATACACAACACCAAAGGCATATTGCATATACTAGAAAAGCACATCATATTAGAAGAAATAAATTTAAAAATATTGTATGTTCATATTGCATAATCAAAGGACATACTAACAATGTGTGCTTCTATAGAAGACTACACATGAATTTATTTCCTACGGATTATCTTAAAACTAACCAACCTAGACTAAGAAAGGTTTAGGTTCAAAAGAATACTAAATTGCTTTATGTAAGTGTGCTTGAAATCCACAAAAATAAAAAGCAAGTGGTATCTCAATGGTGGATGTTCAAGGCACATGACGAGAGACAAAGAACAATTCAACAAACTTGATGTTAAGGATGAAGGACACATTACATTCGGAGACAATGCAAAAGGAAAAATTATTAGAATTGGAGAAAAAAGTAGTCCTCAATCCTTATCTATACATCATGTGTTGTTTGTTGATGGTCTTAAATATAATTTATTTAGTATAAGTCAATTATGTGACATAGAAAATAAGGTAACATTCTATCCTAAAAATTGCTTTGTTCGTAGTCTTGATGAAAACAAAGTTATTTTTAAAGGTAAAAGAGTAGACAATGTTTATATCATTAATTTGAATAAAATTTATAACAAAGACATAAAATGCTTAGTGTCTATTTCTCATGACACATGGACAGGGCATAAAAGGCTAAAACATGCAAATTTTGAGCTTTTGAATGATCTTTGTAAACATGAACTTATGATTGATTTACCTAAGCTTGAATTCACTAAGGATAAACCTTATGATGCTTGCTAAAAGGGAAAAAAATCCATATATTCATTTAAGCTCAAAAATTTAGTGTCCACCTCTAGGCCACTTGAACTTATACATATGGATTTCTTTGGATCAACTAGAGTTGCTAGTCTCGATGGAATGCACTATGCATATTTTTATTTCCTAAAACTCCTCAACAAAATGGGGTAATTGAAAGGAAAAATAGAACTCTTGTGAAAATGGCTAGAACAATACTTCATAAGTATAATTTGCCTCTATATTTTTGGGTGGAAGTTGTTAACACATTTTGTTATATTTCAAACCGAGTTTCAAAAGAACAATTTTAAATAAAACATCTTATAAGCTATAGAACAATAGAAAAATCAGAATCTTATATCTAAGAATATTTGGATGCAAGTGCTTTATATTGAACGCCAAGGATAATCTTGAGAAATTTGATTCCAAAGCCGATGAAGGAATTTTTCTAGGCTATTCCATTTTTGGTAAAGCATATAGAGTCTTTAATAAAAGAACTCTAGTATTTGTAGAGTCAATGTATGTTGTATTTGATGAATCAAACTTACTTGATCTTAGAAAGAATGTTTATAGTGTTAATAATCTTGTATGTGAAAATGAAATAATGGAAATGCAAAAAGAGAATACTAGTAAGCCTTTGAAATTTGAAGGTCCAAGCAAATAGGAAAATGAGAAGACATCTCAACCACCTTGAAGAATGAACTTCCAAAGGATTGGCAATTTAAGAAAGTGCATCCTCAAGGAGGTGGCACTATAAAAGGGGTAACTACTAGATCTAAACTTAAGTCTATTGTTAATTTAGCTTTCATTTCTTAAATTGAACCTAAAAATGTTGATGATGCTTTGAGTGATGAATTTTAGGTCCTTTCTATGCAAGAAGAGTTAAATCAATTTAAGAGAAATAAGGTTTAGACCTTGGTTCCTAGACCAAAACATCATCCTAGTATAGGCACCAAATGGGTGTTTAGAAATAAGATTAATGAACAAGGTGTCATAACTAGGAACAAAGCTAGACTAGTAGCTAAAGGTTATAATCAAGAGGAAGGCATTGATTATGATGAAACCTTTGCCCTCATTGCAAGGTTAGAAGCTATTAGGATGTTACTTACATTTCCATTATACATGAATTTTAAACTTTATCAAATAGTGAATTTTAAACTTTATCAAATGGATGTTAAAAGTGCATTTTTAAATGGTTTTATTGAATAGGAGGTATATGTTAAACAACCTCCAGGTTTTAAAATTTTTGATTCTCCAAATCATGTGTTCAAACTTTTAAAATTATTATATGGATCGAAACAAGCTCTAAAAGCTTAGTATGAAAGATTGAGTAACTTCTTATTAGAGAAAGGTTTCTCTAAAGGAAAGGTTGACACAACTATTTTCATAAAGAAATGCAAGCATGATTTATTAATTGTTTAAATTTATGTTGATGATATTATTTTCAGTGCTACTAACCATTGCTTGTGTGAGGAATTCTCAAAATTAATGCAAAGAGAATTTGAGATGAGTATGATAGGAGAACTTAAATTCTTTCTTAGACTTCAAATCAAACAATGTAAAGATGGGATTTTCATCAATCAAACCAAATATACAAGGCACATTCTCAAGAAGTTTGGAATGGATGGAGCTAAATCAAGCAAAACTCCAATGAGCACCACAACCAAACTCAACAAGGATGAGAATGGCAAACTGGTTAATGAAAAGCGATTTAAAGGTATGATCGGATCCCTTCTTTATTTAACCACTAGTAGACCCGATATTATGTTTGCTACGTGCTTGTGTGCTAGATTTCAATCAAGTCCTAGGGAATCTCATTTAAATGCTATCAAAAGAATTTTCAAATATCTTTATGGTACAATGCATTTAGGACTTTAGCATCCTAGGTGTTCTTCCTTTGACTTGATTAGTTATTCAAATGCAAACTTTGCCAGTAGCTTACTAGATAGAAAAATCACTTCCAGAACTTATCAAATTTTATGAAATTGCTTAGTCTCTTGGTTTAGTAAGAAACAAGTTTCGGTTGCCTTGTCCACTGTTGAAGCAGAATATGTGGCAACTAGTTGTTGTTGCTCATAAGTTCTATGGAAAAAATAACAACTATTGGACTATGGCATTGATATTAATCATATTCCAATTAAATATGATAATACAAGTGCTATAAACCTTAGTAAAAATCTCTTCCAGCATTCTAGAACTAAGCATATTGATATTAAACATCATTTTCTTGCGTAATCATGTGCAAAATGGTGATATTTTTCTTGATTTTGTTGATACTAATCATCAATTAGTAGACAACTTTACCAAACCTCTTTATGAGGAACTGAACGGTTTAAGCTTGTCTTGATGACTTGCTTAATTCCTTAATTAATGATTAGATTTATGTGAAATCATGTTTTCCACTAATGCTTCGTTTCTATTTATTTTTTGTATGTGATACCTTTTCCTAAATTCATGCTTAATCATGAATTATATATTTTTAGTTTATTTTCAGTACACTTTTCATATCTAAGTTTTGAGCAGTTAAGTTTGTTTTATGATTACTTTTCGTCAATTTAGGTTCAGTTTATTTTCTGGATATTTTCTAGATATAAACCATCAATTGTTAGTCTATTTTTTAATTTATTTTGTGTCAGTTTCTATTCGGTTTATTTTCTAGATATAAGTCATGAGTTGTTAGTTTGTTTTATGATTATTTTATGTCAGTTTCAATTTGGTTTATCTTCTAGATATTTTCTGGATATAAGTCATGAGATATTAGTTTTTTATGTCTTGTCTACAATTGATATCTTAATATCATTGTAATTTTATCCTTTTTAATGCAATTTTTTTTGCATTTTGACAAAGGGGGAGACATATTTGAATTTGTTTAATTTATTATTTATTGTGTTTATGCATTTTTTTTTAAATTGTGTTTATACATGCAAAATTCATATTTAATTTATTCATGCATAAATTCTTCTTAGGAATTTTTTTTATCTTTGATAATGCATGGATATTTTTAAGATTTGGTCTCTCTTTGTTTTTGACAAAGGGGAAGAAATATTTAAGTTTGCATGTGTATTTAGTTAATTTCTTTTAAGGAGAAAATTCTTTTTGCCAAAGATGTGTTTATGTAAGTGACATTACTATATGAGAGTGTGTCCTTGATATCATTTTTTTTTAAATCTTATTCTTTTTTTTTTGGAGAGAAAATTGTTAAAAAAAAAAATTTCCATAATTTTGTTTATGCATACATAGTAACAATGTAAGTGTGGCTAGTTTTGTTTGTGATAAAAAGACTTGTTTTGCTTATTTTTTTTTATGTATGACATGTATTTTATAAAAATTTTGAGTATCATTGCTTTCATTGTTTTTGTTCTTGGTCTTTTATTCGCTCTATAATTTTTGGCTCCTTTAAGTTAATTTTCCCTTATATCTCTCTCCTTTCTTTTTATCTTTGACAAAGGGGGAGAAGAAGCTATAGGCTTAGGGGGTAAATAATTGTGTTTGTGTTTAAGATATGTTAAGTACCACATGATTATGTATGATTGATTAAATAGCTAAACTCTACATGATCATATCATGTTTCAATATAGCATATGTACTATTTTGTGATGCATTATAATAGCTCTACATGCATATATGTTTGAAATTATTTCCTTCTTCTTGTCTAGCATGATTTTTTAAATGATCATGTTATCATGCTTTGTTTTTAACACCTTTATCTTGATAGACATTGTCCCTCATGTGAAATTTTTATGTCGTCTTTATTTTTTACAAGAAGAGAAATAAAATAAATTTATATTTCTTATCATGTCCAAAAAGGAAGAGAAATAAAGAAATATATTTGTTAAAGGAAATAAATTTTGTTTATTTATTTCAATTATTTTTTTTTTAATTATCTCCTTTATGATCATTTAATTTATTTTTTTTTAAACATGTTATATCAACCCTTATACATGCTATGATAATTCATTTATTTATATGCTCTAATACATGATAAATATTGAATTTATGCATATGTTAAGGGAGGCAAATATTTTCTCATTTTGCATCTATTTATTTTGAAAGGGGGGAGCTATTTTGCTTATACATGTTATTTATTTTTCACACTCATACACATTATTTATTATTTTTTCAAATTGGTTATCAAAGTTAAAAAGGGGGTGATTGTTGACCATTTGCATAATCAAACTCCTAATTTTAGACTTTAACAAACAATTTTGATACTAATAATTTCAACTAAGTGTGTAGGGAATTATATACCAAGCATATACATTTTTGGATGAATAGTAATTTTTCGGGCTAATTAAACCTCTAAGATTTAAAAAGGATTTTGACATCTTTAGAGCTCTATAATGAGAAAATTATCTTCTTTACTTTTAATTTAGATATCTTAAGTTTCTAAATTGAGCTTACTTGTCAAAATCCGAGCTCATTTGGGTATGCAAATCTTGAGTCGAAGTCAGCATATGTAGCTTTCATTTCAGTTTATACAACTCTTAGTATTTTAGAAATATCTTGAGCTATAGATTTTCAATTGAGATGATTCAAAATTTTATGGAAATATAAGACAATTACCTACAACTTTTATGAAGAATAGGCTGAATGGATCGTCTTCAGTCTCATTCATGAGCATCTTATGAGGTGGTCACGAGTTGTCCTTAAATAGTGCCTTTGGAGCACATTTTTATCAAAAATGGGCAGAACTCCTCACAAGCGCTCCTCACAACCATAAGTGGTCATGAGCCACTCATGACCACACCCCTGACAGTATTCAATGGATATTTTTTAATGTAACAGTCATTAAATGGATGCTCACAAGCCAAGATGGCTTCCTCACGAATGTGAGCATCCCTTGAGCTACCAAAAGTCCTAGAATTGATTCAAAATCAATTATAGACGTTGGAGACATGTTTGATACATCCAAAAACTATATTTTTGAGTGTTTTTATGTATAAACACTCCTTAGAATTCAATTAAAAGGTTAAAAAACTTGTTTATTATTCATTATCTCTTAAGCATTCAATTGAGCTCTCAAATTTTCTTAAAATAATTCTTTGTTTGTATAAACTCTTCTGAGAGTTGGTTATGTATTAGAAATAATTTCTCTTCATTTTAAATTCTGGGATAGATCAGAAGGGAAGTGAAATTTATTTCTAAAGGAATTGGTTTAAGTGTTGTCCATTGAAACACTTGAGATTTGGTTTTTGAGTAAGCCTTGAAAATTCAAGTTGTAAGGTTGTAAGAGTGAACCATAAAACTCTTGTTTAAGCTCAATGTTATGAATAAGATTGTGGGTGATTGAAAATCCTAACTTGGGGATAAGTTAGGTGGAGACGTAGGATTGTTATTGAATCTGAACTCCTTAAATCTTTGTGTTCTTCATTTTTCCTTCTCAATTTCTATTCAATTCTTGTAAAAAATTCTTTTAATTTCTCATTTTTATTTGATGACCCCCCCCTAAGGAATCTTTTCAATTCCTTTTAGTATATTTTCTATTTTAGTATCAAAAATTATCTAATACAAATATAGTGACATTAATCACAAATAATAAATAAATAAATATATATATATATATATATATATATATATATATATATATATATATTCCAAAATTCTCATATTATACATTATTTCACAACATAAAAAGTTGGAACTTAAAAAACAGAATTAGACACAAAAACGATACAAAATTATATAATAAATATAACACAAAAAAATCTCATCATCAACAACAAATTTAAGACCTCATAATCATAGCCATCCTTTTTTACAAAAAAATAAAAATAAAAATGGATTATTTGAACAAAAAAGTAAAAATGAATAAATCAAACATATAAATCCAACCAAAAAAATGTCTAAATGTAAAATACACAATTAGAAACCAAACATAAACGAAAATGATACACAATTATAAACTGAATATAACAAACCAAAATCATTTAAAAAAGTCAAAATCAGAGAATTCCATCACTAAAAAAAATAAAATAAAATAAACTCCTTCATTATTTTTAAAAGGAAGAAATGATTGAACAAAAACAACAAAATTAAAAAATCTCAAATTATTTTAGTATACTTTTGGTTGCATTTCAGTTTCTGAAACTCTTTCTTAATAACCTATACACAATTATAAAGATTAAAAGCAGCAATTCTTAAAACAAACACAAAACCTAAGCACAAAAAACACACCACAAAATAAATTCAATTGAATTCAAATAATTACAAAATGAAAATCAAATATCATGTTTACAATATCCAACTATAAAACAAACTAATAAAAAATTCAAATTAAAAAAAATAACAAATCCTAAAAACAACTTCAATCAAACATTGTTCTTTCCACAAAAAATCAAATAACTTTTTTCTTTAATTTATCTCTTGGTTTAACTATTCCCTTATGTTGATGTTCACTATCAATAGCATCCCTCTGATTTAGATTTCCATCACCATACAAACTAATAGCATATCAGATTCTCATATCCTCAATATTCATATTCAAAGGAATCTTTAAACCATGAAGTAAGAACTCCATAAAAGAAATAACAAAAACACCATAGTCACTGCAAAAAAATTACCAAAATCATAATAATGTAAAAAAAAAAATTAAAACTAAATCAGAACAAACTTACTTTTTCTCTTGTAAAGGAAGATCATCTACCAACAAAACATCAGAAGGATTTGTGACCTTCTTCTTATAATTAAAAAAAAAAAAAGCATTAAAACCTTTAAGTTCATATTTTTCCTAAAAACCAACAATGTCAAGAAAAAGAGGTAACAGAACACTATAAGCTTCTAAACATTCCATCACAAATCTATTACTCCTTGCACACCTCAAGGAATTGTAAACATAGATCACTCTCTCCTTGAACTTCAAACAGCTTAATATCTAATGTTTTTCTTTACCAATGTGAATTGGAAAGAAAACTTCATCTACTTCATACCATGGAGTGTTACTCATCTTATAAAACCACCCAAGAATGTACTCAGCCACGCCATGATCAACATTAACAATAGAAATATCATTGTTCTTTCCTAAATATCTTATATATAAACTTTATATATACTGATCAAATTGATTGTCAGTAGTAGTGAACTTCACACAACTATCAAGAAAACTTTCTTTTTCTTTCTCAAATAGTAAAACAAAACATCAATATGTTGTAACAAGAAATAAGAAAAATATAAAACACTAATAACATGTAAAGTATACATTCAGATTAAAAATAAACAATAAAACTTACAAAAGAAGACAGTGAATGTCCGCAGTAATTAAAAGTATGAAACCATGTCTTTGAGATAATTATACAACTCCAAATTTAAAACCAAGATAAATAAGGTCATCTTCATCATAATACATTTTTTCCTAAAAAATAGAAAACAAAAAAAATAACCAATGAAAAAATTAAAAAAATAAAAAAATAAAAAATAAAAAGCAAAACCATACTTATTCTTCTTCTTCAAACCACTAGCAATCCATAAATCAAATTCATACTAAATCTCATAATTCAAATTTTCATTAATTTTTTGTGTCAAAGGATATAAATCTTTAACAATAGTCGGAATCTTCTTTGCCATAGAGCATCAGAAGAATCAAATTCATTCATAACAGGGGATTTCATAAAATACACAGATTTATACTCCCTTTCACATGGAATAGGACTCTTAAAATCATCATCATCATTCTGTGAATTAAAAATTATATCAAAAACCAAAAGCAAACAAAAAGAAACTAAAAAATTAACATAAAGTATCAACAATGCATACCACATGTACATCCTTCACACTCTTTCCACCATTAACAACAGAATGTGTAAAAAAAATTATAAAAAATTATAACCTATTGAATAAAAGAAATTAAAAAAATAATATATATAAAAAATAAAAAAAAAAGAAAAGATAAAAAAAAACCAACATACAGCATCTCCACCTAATTCACCAAGAGCTTTTAAAGCATATTCAATGGCATTCTCAACATCAGCAACCATATTCTTTATACCCTAAAACTAAACAACATTGAAAAATTACAATCCAAAACTAAAAGGAAACCAAAAAGATACAAAATATAAATAACAAAAAAAACAACATTAAATACCAAATCAGAATCCTTCAACATTTCATCACCACTAACAATACCTTTAACAATAGAATCAATTATATTGGTACTACCTCCAACATCATCAAATAGCTTATTATCAAACTGTAAATAAAAAAAATTAAAACAAGTATAAAAAAACCCAAAAGATACAAAAATAAAAAGCATAACACAGCAAAATCCTTCAGCAATTCCTTAACACCACTAACATTTTCAAAAAAATCATATTCATGACCCTCTTAATTTCCACCCTCATTAGCAATACTAGAGCCATCACCATCACTTTTCTTATCATTCCCACTAATTTCAAAACCACCACCAAGACCAGAAGTTGAATTAGAACCACCAAAATCACCAAAAAAATTTCCTGCAAAATAAAATATTAGAAAACATTCTAAATATCAAAACACAACATACAAAAATAATAAAAAAAATCAACTCCAACACTTGAAAAATTGGCACCACCATCCCCATCATTATCTCTTCTGTTTAACACAATTTTAGTATCATCATCTAAATCATCATCATCTGATTCGCCCTTATCAATATCAGAAGACTCACTTTCAAAAACAACATTTTTACCCTATTGAAAAAATAAATACATTAGGTTTCCTTTTAGTATATTATACATAAAAAAAATTCAAATCTCAAACTTACTTTATCACCAAGATCCTCCCTATGAACAACATCAACTTTTTCCATAACCAAATTCAGAGTAGAAAAAAGATAATCGAACTTCTCATCCACAAACTGTTGGGTTTTGTGATTTAAAAACGCAATAAAAAATAAAACTTTTAATCACAAACCCTAACCTAGATCCAAGTAATTCGATTAATTGATTTAAAACTAGGGTCAAATCTTACCATAAACATAAAAGAGGTAAGATTTCTGAAAGATAGAGAGGAGGTTCACTCTGGTGACACCTTACCTCGAGCTTTTGATTTTGGTAGTTCGGATCAAGACATCTCCAAAAGAATTCATCATCCACAAGCGTCCACACGAATAGCCCTTGATTAAAACGAAAACTTTATGTGCTAACACTTCTCTTGATTTCTCATAAATTAAAAACAAAAACAGTCTGTGTTTTAGTTTTTCTAAGAGGGAAAAAAATGAATTTTTGGTGGCTAATGATTGAGTTAGTGAACCCTAGAGAATAAAACATATTTATAAACCTCTAATTAGGGTTTCACTTACCAAAATAACTTTTTGATAATTTCTCAATTATTATTGTTCTGATTTTATTTAAAATTAAATAAAAAATAATATTCTATTTATGTAAGATAACCTTTACCTTAAATAAATAAACAAACTATTTATTTATTTCCACAAAGCATATTTGGGCTTCTTAAACCTATATCCATTTTTAGGCATGTTCTAAGTGTATGACCCTATAAGTTCACATGATGTTGGCAGTGGGCCTTCAATCTCTATTTAGGCCTACAATTCATAAATGGCCTCTAGCAAGACATTATGATTACCCAAGTCATGTGAAGTCAATAATCCAACATAACCTAATTTATAATAAATATTGTAATCCCTTTGTCACATGATATCTTGATTGAATATAAGGCATAGTTTTTGTCATCCTTATATAATTCAATCATATTATTTCTTGACTTTAAGTAGACTGAGAATGATAACTCTTTATCAATTCACTTTAGCATAGTCATGCATTTTCCTCAGTCTATCTTATCAAGGGGCCCATAGATATCTTACTCAGATTAAATGAGAGACAAATTCCTTCTCAATCACTCACATTCCTCACATAACTCATTTTATATCTAACAACAATCTATTTAATCATCTTGTTAAAGATAATGTTAGATTGTGTCAAAATATATAATAGTTATGTAGAAATCCATGATGATTTCAAGGTCAAATGACTAAATCAATATTATTATTATGAGAATTACTTATGATAATTATCTATGTAGTATTCTCATGATGGGTCAATCCAGTACATTATTTTCCAAATAAGTACCTATAAGTTGACTTAATATCTCATATTCATGATCAGTAAAATATAATCATCAATCAACATTATACTAGCCATAACATATTGTTATGACTAAGGATAATTTGAATAGAACTCATATTTAATCTAAGGGTTTTACTGTCAAGTCACATACTTGATGACCTTAGTAAGAATTGACTATTCAAGTAATTATCATAACACAAAATGATAATGAAAAATGCCTCTTTATTAAATAAAATGATAAAGTCAAAATATGGTCATACATGATTGACCTAGTGCATATCACTAACACAAATAACTTTAAAGCAGCCAATTCATTAGATAAAGTCTCTTGTCTCTCACAAAGCTATTTCAAAACATCACCAGAATAGAACTCCTCTATCCTTAGAAGCATCTGCATGCTCCAATTTACTATTTTCTTTATCAAATAAATCTCCTAAAATCAACACCTCTTTCTCTTAAGCAGTAGGATATATTTCTTTTAAGGGAAAACCATCGATTATATCCTTAACTTTGAGTCAATTATCAATTGAATCCTACTTTGAAGTCATTTTAATTTGCTCCTTCAACGTTATAAATTGCACCAATTCTATCTAATTTTATGTGAAGTATCTAATTATTTTTTTTAAATTACTTTTAGGTCCCTATAAAATATATTTGACACTTACTAAATTTTTTATCATATTTTTTATATAAAAAAATGTAAGAAGATTTTTTTTTTAATTTCTAATTTTGTCAATCTTGACATAAATTTAAAAATTAATTTTTAAATATTTTCACAAATTTTTTATTTTTCACTAAATCCTTAAATTTTAACTATTTTAAAATTTACTTCTCAACTTTCAAACCAAAAACGTATTAGATAAAAAAACAAAGAGAATTTTAAGATACTAAAAATATTAGTCAATAATATAAAAATATTTGGTTTTTCTAAAAAATATGAAAAAATTTAAAAATTTAAAATTTATTAATATTTATAGTGATAGTTAAAAGTGCTTACTTTTATTTTTATTTTTATTTTTTTTAATATTAGTCTATATAAATTGATTCACAAGTTATCACTTTTTTCTTATTATTCTCAATGATTAATACATAAAAAGTTAAAATTTTATGTAAAAATTGAAAAATTAATCTTTAAATTTATTCCAAAAAATGTTAAAATTAATACTTGAAAATATTTTCTAAATTTTATTTTTCTTAAAAAGAAGAAAAAATTGAATAACTATCAAATTTATTTTATAGGGATCTAATGTAATTTTTAAAAATATAATTAGATCTTTTAAATAAAATTGGATATAATTAATACAATTTATAAAGTTGAATGAGCAAATTGAAATGACTTTCAAAATAGGATTTAATTGACAATTGGCCTAAAGTTGAGGATACAACATATTATTTTCCCTTTTTTCAACTTTACCTAAAAAAAAACACAAACTACTAAAACCAAAATAACCAAAAACGAAACAAAAACATAAGATATACAAAAAATAAAATAAAATAAAACTTTACCTTATTTGAAGAACCTCTGAAAATATACCTCTTTAGCACCTTATAACTTGGAGATAAATTACATTCCCAATTCAAAATTTGAGGAATTCGACGAGGATTATAAAAACAAATGTTTGCAAGCCCAAGACTAACAATTTCATAAAACCAAAACTTGAAAACCATAAGGGAAACCATTTAATCTATAAAACGAACCATCACTTTTCTTTTTCCCTTTCAAATTCACTTTCCCCTTCATATAATCCAGAGTCAAATAGAAAACATCTTTTCCCCACGACTATTCATTAATTGTACCACTGTCAACAACATCAAAAGTTCTCTTACTCACCATTTTATCCAAATGAGAACTTAATAAAAACACTTCAAAAAAAAATGACTAATAGCTTAATGCGGTCTTCATCATTCTCCCAACATTTAGAGAGAAAACATTCTTGGAAAGATTGCTTATTAACTTTCTTTAAGCTAACAAAATATGTCATCAACCTATTCTCCTTAATAAAAACACTAGAAGCACCATAATCATCCACACAATTCAAACTAATGACTAGGGCGAATTCTTCAGTCCCATATTTCAATCTCCTACCCCAAACATTAAACCAAAACTCATATTGGTTTGGTTGTTTCAATTCTCTTATTAGAAGATAATGAATCAATTGACATTGCACCTTAAATTTAGGCAAATCTAAAAAATACCCAAAATATGTATTACGGAACAAATCCAATTGATTTTCATTCAACACACTTTTAATCATGTCAATGACAACATAACTCAAATTGAACCAATTTTTGCAGTGAAGTAATCATCAAGACTTAATAAAGGATTCCAAACCTGAACAAATAAAAACCTAATCAGAAACAAAATAAAAACAAAAAGTACACAAAAATCAATAAAAAAAATCAAAACTTATCTTCACATTGTCCTCCTCTTCGCCGCCATCAGGTTTCATTTCTTTCTTCCCTTTCTCCTCTTCTGAATGATGAACCTCAGAAGCTTTACTCTTACTACCGTAACCAACATCTTTTTCAGATGAAGCAACCTTCTTATACCGACGCTTTTTATCACTTCTACAAACTTGTTTCATCCCCATTTTTTTGTACAACCTTTTTCTTCTTTCAAGTTAGGTTTTTTAGATTTTGAAATCTTTTCTTTCTTAACTGCAGTAAATCTAGTTTCCACAATTATGCGAAGGAAAAAAAATAACTTCTAGAAAAATGGAAACGAAAATGGGAAACGAAGAGACTCTTAGAAGTAGTACACACTCTCAGCAATTACCTTCAAAATAAGAGCAAAAACCAATAAAAAAAATGAAAAAAGAAATCGGAAAAGAAAAAGAAAAAAAGGGCAGAAACACATGGGTCCATTTCTGTAAATAAAAGTGACATACATGTAATTAAAAAGGTTAAAATAAGTAAAAACAAAAAAACAAAAACTTGGGTATTTTAGTTAAAAAAAAAGTTTCTATTTGTGTAAAAGTCTCAAAAACTAACAAACTAACAATCGCGACCAAGCAACAATTGGCAAAAAAAAAACAAAAACAAAAGACAGAGGTTTTACAACAAACATTTAAATTACATTACAGGTGTTTGATAAGATTAAAAACTAGCCGCTAATCAAAACAACTATGGTTTTTATGAACTTTATTCTGAAATTTTTTTTCAATTTCTCATTAAAATAACTAATGACAAGTAACTTATTTTAAATTAAATGTATATACTTCATTTTTTACAATTCACAATAAAATAAATATTATTTTAAACTATAATTAGTAATTAAATAATTATAATATTTATATCAAAAATTTTTAAAAAAAATGTATCTCATTTTTAAATAATTTCTATAAAAAATTTTAATAATACATAAATTAAATAATAACAAATTATTGTTATTTATTACTGTATATTATTTCTAAATAATTAAAATTACAATATTTTTCTAGTTATCAACCACAAGCACTGGATTCGCTTGAATCCAAAGTGGATTGGGTTGGGCCAATATATTATCATTATCTGCGACTTTATAAGGCCCTGCAATTCGAATTTCCTGTATTGAACAAACAGGCTAAACTAAAAAGGGATTTTACACAAACAAATAGGCACTATTTAAATGTTATAAATAAAAATATTCTTTATTTTTCATTTATCATAGAAATGTCGGGTTAATTGTACATGATATTGTCAAATTTTATATTAAATTTCATAATTTTAATTTGTAATTTTTTAATTACAAAATATTAATTTTAATTATATATAAAAGTCACTAAAAATAATTTTGACTAATTTCGACATGGCACATTACTACATTATAATTCAACTCAGTAAAAATTATTATGTCATATTGTCACGCCACTTTCTTTACAAACCTGTTGACTATAATTTTATTTTACCTTTTTTTTTTTGTTCATTCAACCATGAAAAATTATGACCAATGATCTCAAGTAAAAGGTGACAGGACAATGTATCATGATAATTTTTATTGAGTTTAATCATAATATAACAATTTTAGTATGTCATATCATATAAATTAGTTTAAATTATTTTAAATAACTTTTTTGTGTAACTAAAATTGATATTATATAACAAAAAAGATATAATTTAAAATTATGAAACTAAAATGAAATTTATTATAAAGTTTGATAATGTCGGCTAGAATTTACCTTAGAAATATTCCTTTTATTTACATATGTTCCTTTTATTTATTTTTTTTCTTTTCCCTCTTTTTTCTTTTTATTTTTTTCTCTTTATTTTTTCTCTCTTTTTTTTAATTTTAATTTTCTCTTTTTTTCTTATTTTTTCTTTCTTCCCTTATTTTTTATTTTAATTTTTTTGCTCCTTCAATTCTATTTTATTTTATTTTTCTTTCCTTTTTTTATTTTCCTCTTTTTTAAAAATTTTATTTTCTCCTCTGCTTTATTTTTTCGTCTTTTTTATTTTTTTCATCATTCCCTTCTTTTTTCTTTTTTCTTTTCACTCCTTTTCCTCTTTTTTTTATGTTTTTATTTTTTCCTCTTTTTTTATGCTTTTATTTTCTCCTTTTTTCTTATTATTCCTTTTTTTTATTAGTGGAGCATTAGCCAATATAATTTTTTTGGAATTTTATTTCTTTTTTTTTCAACATTTTATGCTGAAGAACAATCTCATTTTTATTTTCATTTTTTCAACAATCTCATTTCTTTCCCTCTTTTTTTAATTTTATTTTCTCTTTATTGTTAATAATTTTACTGTTATTTGTAAATATTTTTTTTTAATTCTAATAAACCAAAATAAATACGCAATTATCTAATGTTATAAATAAAATAGTTAAAGTTCCAATAGTATCATTAGACTAATTTTTTATAGAGTATTGTTAATAAACTAGAATTTAGTGAGTTTTTTATTCATTTCTTCTTTTGTGATTTTGGTTTTACATGATGTTACTTGGTAGATGAGAAAATGAAGGAAATGTTATCAAACGGACCATCACATAGATCACATATTCCATGTTAATGAACAAAAATATATACATATATTATAATGAATTATAGTGAAATTTTTTAAAATGAAATTTTCTCTCTATTCTCCATTATAATAAATGGAAACTAGTAGTTGTTTTATTATTGTAAATATAGGTTTTGTTAGAAGTCAGTTTTTTATGATATTGTATCAGAAATGTAAAATATATTATAATAAAGGTATTGTATCAAAAACATAAAATATATGGAAGTGTAAATTATACTATAATGAAGATATTATATCATAAACATAAAATTTATGGAATATATTCTAAATTGACAAAAACAAATACTGAATTTCTGGGTATTAATATTTCATGTGTAGATTAGAATTTTCAAATATTTAAATATCATTAGATATATAAACAGTTGAATGACTGTTTCAAATATATAACTATTATCAAATACATTTTTATACAAAAATATTTAAATATCATTAGATATATAAATAGTTGAATGATTGTTTCATATACTGAAAATAAACTAAAAGTATATGAAAAATAAAAAAAATAATATATGAAAAATAAAAAATTTATACAAAAAATATTTTAAATATCATTGTCTTTAGAATTTATATTCCAATAATGATGAACAAAACTGATAAAATAGCAGACATGAGACTACCTATAATAATAATAATAATAATAATAATAATAATAATAATAATAATATATTCAATTAAAGATAAGGAAAAATATAATGAGATTGTTTCATATATGCAAAATAAACTAAAAGTAAACAAAAAATAAATAAAAAGTATTTCATGTTCCATCATTTTAAAATTTTTAAAAATGAAATTGTCACCTCATTTTCCATTGTATCAAATACCCTAAAATTTTGTATATATGTTTTTATCAATTTAAAATACCTTATGTTTATTTTAAGTTTTGGATGCAATAATTTTATATATTTTTTGTCAATTTGAAATACTTTTTGTATATTCATAAGAATGATAATATAGCAATCATGGAACCATTTATATTAATAATAGTAGTAGTAGTAGTAATTAATCAAATATAATAAAAAAATATAATGAGTTAAATAAAAGTGTAAGAGATTATTTCATATATAGATAATAAACTAAAAATATATAAAAATATACAGAAAATAAATAAAAATATTCAAAATTGAATTGAAAAATTAAAAAAGTCACTGTAATTTTGATAAGTGTTCAAAAAACAGTGTAGGGTGATATTTACCTATTAATAATTAAAGACACCCTTAGTCAAAAAAAATTAAAAAATACCACGAACAATAGCTGTCATATTTTATTATTGTTTAGAAATTAAATATTTGTTACAGCTAAATAAAGAATAGAAAAAAAAATTAAAAATCTTAGGTTTACCTAACAAAAAAGACAAACAACTACTATCATAGACTGTTGATTATTACAAGACTAGTTTATGTATATACCATAACGTCTATCTAATTAGAACCAATATATAGTAGAAATGTCAAATCTGGGGTGACGGAATGGATAATGATATGTAAATACAATTCACTTAATTTAAAAAATTAGAGTTGAAATTAAATGAGTTAAAATTATATTCTAAAAATGCAAATTCATAATTTATCTTCAATCCAGATTTTTTTTAAAAGAATATTTTAGTGTTTTTTTCACCAATGATTATTTATTAAACTTATTTTCTTTATTAGCTTTACTTACAAATTTGCCTCCAATATAATGAAAATTATAAGATTTATTTGTCAAACTTCTATTAATTATTAAACAAAAGTTTTAATATATAATGCCAAATGATGTTAGTTCCTCAAAACTTTATAAGTTAATAAATATTAATGTAATAATATCAATTATAAAATTGAACATTATGTATATTTTTAATAAATCTCAATACAAAAATAGCATTTTTTTTATATCAATAAAAATAAAACATGTATGTATGTTTATAAAAAATCTCAATTTAAAGATAATAAATTTTTACTTTTAGATAGATACAAATATAAAAACAAATCAAGATAGAATTGGTTTACTCTTAAAATATATATATAGGGAAACTTTTTGTTTACTCACACACCTGGACACTTTTTGTAAAATATTAAAATTCTCCAAAAAAGGTTTCTTCTTCATGATTCAGTTTTTGAAAAAACAATTGCAAGAAAACCTTACTTCTTTTTAAATTAAACCAAGAAGGAAATTAAATGCAGTGTACAACCTATAAGTTGGATAGCATTTAGTGGCAGACCCAAAAATCAAGTATTAAAATTTTGATGATAATAATATAGAGAAATTTACTAATACTTCTTTGAAATTTGACCAAATTTATTACTTCATACCTCCATTTTTAAAAGTCAATTAGATACTTCACAATTTTGATTCTGGTAGGTATTTCTCTCTTTGTTAAAAAAATTTGAAATATGTTATTAATTTTTAGAATATACTAATAAATTAAATAGAGTAATTAATATTAAAATATTAATAATTATAAATAATTTCATAAATGCCCTTAAATACTAAAAATATTACTTGATCTTTTTTTCATATATTTATATCTATAATCTTATTAATTATTAAAAAAATTTCTATTCAAATATTTTATTTTTTATTAGAGTGAAAAAGTGATAATTAATTATGAATTTATTAATCTTTTTGACTATAAAATGGGAAATTTATAAAAATATGCCCTTTTAAAATGTTTCAAACAAAAATACCTTAAAGTTTTGTCAATTACAAAACTATCCACTTTTTATTACAGGCATGCTCTTTCCATTTTCAAAAATGTCCTGTCTTATTTTTGTTAGGTTTCTTCTCTATTTTTTCTTCTTTTTCTTTTTTAATTTTATTTTTTCAAGTTTTCATTTTTAAATTGATTTTTGTCTATTTCTTTTTTTTTTGTGATAACTGCTCATAATATTATATAAAATAACTATCATTTTGTTTTTTTATCAATTTCTTAATGATTTTTATTCTCTTCTTTTTATTTTTATTTTTATTCTTTCTCTTATTTTTTATCTATTTTTATTTTATCCCTTTTTTCTCTTTTTTATATTTAATTTTTTCTGTTCCTTCTTTTTTCTTTTATTATTTTCTCTTTCTTTTCCTTTTCTTTTTTTTTTAAAAATTTTTATTTTATCATTTTTTCTTTTTTTTTTCTCTTTTTATTTTTAATTTTTCTCCTCTCCTTTTATTTTTTTATTTATTTTTCTTTCTATCTTTTTTATTTTTTTCTTTTTTTAAAATTATTTTCCCATGATTTTTTCTCTTTTTTTTATTAGTGAAGTATTAACCAATATATTTTTGGGATTTTATTTCATAAATTTCTCAAGTGGGTTAAGGCCAAAATACAAGCAACTTACATATAATAAAATTTTCTATACATAATTAATTACTCAAGTTCTTATTAAGTAAAATAACATTTATTATGATTGAACCAGTATGAATATTTCTAAAAAACAATAATAAAACTTTGGGAATTGGGTTAGTTTTGCTTCTCCTCAAAGAAATCATAATCTAATTAATAATGAAATATGAAGATGGGCATAGACCAAATGGTAGAGCATGAGGTACAACAATCAATACCCCACATCTCCATTCTATAATTAGATAGCATGTATTTAATTTTATTGCTTTTTGCTTGACTTTTAGCTTCTAATCTTGTTTTAAATATGCAAGGAAATATGAAGGTGCTTTTAGTGCTTCTAGTTTTGGTTTAGAAGATGTTGTTGGTTATGAAAAGGGTGCTTAAGATAAAGAAAGTAAATTTAAAGTCACTAATGGTGGAGGGGATGGTGAAAAGAATGAAGCATATAATTCAAAGTTTGTTACAACTGGTATTGGCGGAGATGAGTTAAAGGATTTTACTGGGTATATTCTGTTTTATTATTTTTGTATCTTTTTGGCTTTTAATACTTTTTTTTTAAAGGGTGATAAGAAATTGTCTGAGAATATTAGTTTAAACTCCAATATTTTGGTTTTTTCTTAGTTTCTAATTTTTATTTTGACATGTTTTTTTATTTTTAGGGTGAAGATATTGTATTTAATGATATTAATCATCTTTTCAGTGTTATTTATTCTGTTATAAAGCTGCATGTGGTTTGAATAGAGATGTATGTTTTTTTATTTTTTGTGTTTTGTTTATGGTTAACTTTTTTTTAATAGGTTGTTGAAAAGGGTTATTTTGTGTCTCTTTATAACCAATTTGGTATTATTGGTGGATAGAGTGTTAAGCATGTTGTTGTGATATTGTTTTAATTTTTTATGTGTGAATTTATTTTTGTTGCTTTTTGGTTTATGTTTGGTTTATGATATTGTTTTGTCAATCCTCCACAAAAAAGGAAGCAAAGACCTACCTATATTTTAAAGTTTCTTTTTGTTGTTGTATATGAAATTGAAAATAAACCAAAAGTATACAAAAAATATACTATAACTTAAAGCCAAACATTTTCTTTGTAGTTAAGCGAGTTGTAATTATTGTAATAGAAAATGTTTAACGAAATGAATATGTTTTTAAGTATTTTGGTGTTTTTGAGTCATAAGAGAATACTACCATTTTATGTTGCGTTTATAATTTTGGTATCATTTTATTTTATTTTTTTGTTTATGATACTATTTTTTTAAAAATTTGTATCATTTTTTTTTGTTTCTAATACTTTCTTGTTTTATTAATGGCAATATAGTTGTATCACATAGTTTCTTTTTGTATATTTATTGTATTTATGAAATCTTTATTTTATGTTTAAATATTCCATAGTTGAATGAGAGTTATTATTTTGATTTTCTTGGAATCTGGCTTTGGTTTATTTTTGGTTTTTAATTCATTTTTTTTTTTGTATCTTTTAGGTTTTTGTTTGGTTTTCGATTCTTTTTTTTTTTTTTGTATCCTTTTGATTTGTTTGTGGTTTCCAATTCATTTTTCAACCAACAACTGCAAGCATAACATGAAATAATTGAAGATTTTACAATAAAAATATGCAAAATAACGGAAAAGAATATGGCATTTCATATCACCATAACATTATATAAGCAGCCTTTGCACATATGCAACAGTTTTCTTAGCCTATTCTCACATGAAGTAATAAAGAGGTATGTTCAATTTTTACATAATTCCTTACTTTCCATATGTTTGTATAAAGGCCACTGATTTTTAAGACGTCAAATACCACACAATTCCTCAAAAACAAGCTTCTAAACTATAATTTGATTATATTAGAAGTAGTACTTCTCAATGTTCTATGAGACTGAAGATTGATCATAACCATTAGCACAAAGACCACATTACAATCATCAATTAAGAAAAAAAGATCTTTGATCACTTGTGCACTTTCAATGATAAAACAAATTAAGACTATTGATTAGCATGATTGAATTAACATGTGGAAATGCATGAGGATCTTCCAGGCACACTTAGTATTTGTTTATCATAGGTTCATGTTACACTAAATCCTTTTCTGCAAAGAATTTCATAGGAAAACTTAAAGCACTAAAAAAAAAAGAAAGTGTTATCCTAGTAATGCCAACATCTGCAAGATGTTCTCTGTAGTTGCATTTTTTAATATTTCAAACTGACAACTTAAGGATCAAACAAAATGAAAGTCTGAATTGTTCACATAAAGAAAAAAAAGAAATGAAAGTATGAAATTATAATAAATCTTATGCCATGTCATGAAATGATTTAGTCCACTAATCATTGCCTCCTAAAACTAATAATAAAACCATACAACATGTATTGTTGGCAAACATATCAAACAATCATTTAGGAAAAAATAAGATCAAGAAAGACCAAATAATGTTTGAAAAAAAAATGATAAATGAAAGAAAGGGAGAAAGAAAGAGACCACATAATAATTCTTTTCTTTTATACCTGGCAATTTTCTCACAATGTATTCCACAATCACTAAACCAATCAACTCAAATACTCAAGAACAATACAAAGTGTGTGTGTATAGAAGTTATATATATATATATATATATACATATAGAAGTTCTACCCTCTCATGTTACATCAATCTCTTAAAACACATTAAAAATAATTACTTACTTCAAAGGGAAAGGACAAAGAATAAATGAAAATCACCTATATATCAAATGTTCATCATTTGTTAGCTAAAATACTCAATAGGGGAAAAAGACTATATCAATTATATTTGAGAAAGCATGTGAATCAATGTATGGAAAATGCACACATCATCATCAATAATGAATATTGAATAAGTATATCTTATATGTTTTTTTTTCTTTTTTTTTTAGTATACATACATGAGATTAAGAGAAAAAAAACCAGCATCAAAATGCTTCATTTCATGTCTTTTCAACATTTGGATGCGAAACAACAAATACCCACCATCAATAATGAATCATATGCTCCTTCTCCACCTTTAAAAATATAAATTATAAATTATAAATAATTAAATAATAATAAAAATTTAGAAAATAAACAATAACATATAAATAATCAAGGCCCATTATCAAACACATGGAAAAAAAAGAAATAAAGAAAAAAAATCTCAACCAATCAACCAAAAAACTATAATTTCTCATTTACCTGGACAGGCACAACAAAAACAACAATTAAAATTACAGCACAATCAATTAAAAGCCCAAACACAAGCGCCTATATAAGGATTCAAAGTAGGAAAAAGAGAATTAAGCTAAAAGATAGAAGAAGATGATGAGAAGCAACAAGCAGGAGAAGTAGTGTCGGTGGAGGGTGATGCTGGTGTTGTTGCAACGGTGCCATTTAGAGAGAGGAGGAGAAGGAAGGTTGTAGATCTTTTACTTCTACCAAATAACAGTAAAGGAGATTTTTTTTTTTTTAAGACAGGAGCAAAAAGATGAACAACATAAAGGAGCAGGGTGCATTCACATAAATAAATATGACCAAGAGGACACACATATAATTAATGAAAGCTTTAAATATTTTTGTTGTTTTAGTTGTGTTTTGAGACATTTAGGGAAAAAATCTCTTTTTAAAAGTCAATTAGATATTTCTCAATTTTGATTCCGTTAATTATTTCCTCTTTCGTTAAAAAAATTTGAAATATGCTATTAATTTTTGAAATATACTAATAAATTAAATAGAATAATTAATATTAAAATGTTAATAATTATAAATAATTTCATAAATGTCCTTAAATCCTAAAAATATTACTTGATCATATATATATAGATATAGATATTAAAATTTTTGTCTATTCAAATATTTTATTTTTTATTAGAGTGAAAAAGTAATAATTAATTATTAATTTATAAATCTTTTTAACTGTAAAAATACACTTTTATATTATTTAAACAACCCTTTTAACCAATTAGTTTTTTTTTTTTGGCTTCCCTTC
The DNA here is from genome assembly GCA_947683625.1 of Mallotus nudiflorus. Classification (NCBI taxonomy): domain Eukaryota; kingdom Viridiplantae; phylum Streptophyta; class Magnoliopsida; order Malpighiales; family Euphorbiaceae; genus Mallotus; species Mallotus nudiflorus. The sequence goes on along the minus strand of CANTUR010000213.1, from coordinate 289,293 downwards.
ATTTTGCTTTTCAAAAGTTTATTTCTATGTTTTGAAAAGTGGTCTATTTGTGAAAAGTTGGTCTCATTGTCGCCGTTTTGCATGTTTTCATTTTGACCTTTTTTATTTTTAGCTTAAGAGTCTACTATATTGTCATTTTAAGTTAACCATCAAATGTAAAATTCATTTAATCTTAATTTAAATTTCATGAGATTAAAAAATTAATTAATTAATTCAAATATATTTGTTCCAAAGAATTTTATTTAAAAATTATATGTAATTTATATATTTTTTATTTTATAAACAATGAATATAACTTGTCTCAAAAATAGTTATTATTATTATTATTAGTCTTATAGAATTATTTTTGTATTATGGTGAGAATTATAAATTTATATTTCATTAACTATGATATCATTTTTTTTATAAACAATGAATATAACTTGTCTCAAAAGTAGTTATTATTATTATTAGTCTTATAGAATTATTTTTGTATTATGGTGAGAATCATAAATTCATATATTATTAACTATTGTATCATTTCATTTCTAATTCATATTCCAATGAATTTGTTGTTTTTGTTGTTTCTTGTTTTTTTGTTGTTGTTTTTTATTGTTTTCTACTATTGCTTATGTTTTTTAGTGTTATTGCTTTTTTTCAGTACTGTTGGTTTTTTTTTTTTCAATATTGCTTTTGTTGTTTCTGTTTTGTTGTTTTGTTTTCCAATTATTTTTTTTTTGCTTCTATTTTTCAGTATTGTTGCTTTTTTTCAATATTATTTTTTTTTCAGTATTGTTGCTTTTTATTTTTTGGTGTTGTTGTTGTTGTTTTTTTTTTTTTTTGTGGATGTTACAAATACACTATAAGAAGCATAAACATGTTATAAATTGATGAACAATAAGTTTAATATAATTTTTTTTTTGAAAAAAAAAACTTGTTAGACATTTTAATAAACAAATTAAAGTAAAAAAAATTAAAATCCTTATTTTTTAAGAATGTAAAAGGGCAAAATTTTGTTTATTACTTATTGTTACAATAGTTGAAGATATCTATTGCTTGTTTTTACAACAATTGAGGATTTTTAGTTCATAACCATTCATTTGAAAAAAAAAAAAAAAAAGTTTTGAAGAGGAAAAAAATGTTGAGAAAAAAAAAATATTGAGGAAAAAAATGAAGACAATACCTTAAAAATAAAAAAAAATATTGAGAGTATCTTAAAAATAGAAAAAAATATTAAGAAAAAAATGAAGATAGTAGAAAAAATTTTGAGCAAAAAAATTGATAAAAAAAAAAAGAAGACAGTACCTTAAAAATAAAAAAATATTTAAAAAAATGAAGATAATATAAAAAAAATATTGAGAAAAAATAATTGAGAAAAAAAGAAGACAATACCTTAAAAATAAGAGAAAAAAGAAAAGTGGTTTATAATTGAAAGAAAAAAGTTACTAAAGTTAATTTTGAAAAAGGAAAAGTTAGTTTTAAAAATATTTTTGGTCAATGTGGCTTTTAATAATAATTTTGATTTTTGGTCTATTTGTAAAAAATCCTAAAAATTAATTATATTAAATCAATTAATATTAAAAAGTGTAAATTAGATTCATATAAATAATTAATTTAAATAAAATTATAAAAGTTAAATTAATTTTTTACAAAATTTAGGTTTATTATATTTAAAAATAAAATTATATAAATAATTTTGATATTAAAATATTTTATTAAATTTTTAATAATTAAATATAAATAGTATATATTCAGGATAAAAGATTTTGTTTTTCAATATTTTAATCATTAATTTAAGTACGTTATAATGAACCCAGGCGTGCATGCAACGAAACAAGAGTTGTAAGTGGTGGTGGTGGTGGTTGTTGCTGTTAATAGAGAATCGGAACCCCACGAGGGCAATGGCCCATTGCGGTCCTAGCATTGGAATGCGTGTCCATTGTCCTTTTACACCACTCCTTTCTGTTGCTTTTCCTTTTTTTTTATATAATATATTTCTTTTCTATTATAATAAAGTTTGTGAGCTAATTATTTTTCCACCAATTAATTAATTATTTTTTTAATCCATTCAAAAGCAACTGTCCAACCACACTACAACTAATAATAACAAAAATTTTAAAAAATATATATTTTTCTTGGGTCAATCCCCAAGAATAGAAATTAATTAATTTGAATAATTATATAGAATATAGTAGGTGCTAAGATTAAATTAATACCTACCTTTTGTTCTAAACTCAAACTAATCACTACTTAAAGACAGAAAACAAAGAATCTTTCCCTTTTTGGAAACTTACAACTGTTGGATTCATTCATTGTCATATTCCCCCCAAGATGGACTACTCATGACCCTTTCAAAGGGGTGGTTCAATCCTTTTGTAAGTGGGAAACAATAACTTGGGGAATTTTTATTTTCTTCAATACTCCAAGTTAAATTAATTTAACGACAACTCACACAAGTATACAAACTAATTTTAATTCTCCTCAAAAAAATTATTTTTTTGGGAATTAAATGTATATCAAAATTACTTATGTAATTACATTCTTTAACTAAAAAAATATTTTTATGAATCAAATTCCTTCTTTCTGAAATTTTAACTCTGCATTTTTTTTAAAAAATTTATAATTTTAATAATCTTTTGGTATAATCCTTTTTGTTATTATTTGAAAAGGATATTTAATAATTTTCTAAAATCACATAAAAATATTAATTTTGAATCAATAAATAATAATTACCTTTTCATAAAGATTATATTTTTATTAGATTATAGTAATTTATTACTACTTAAAATTTTGATAATGAAACGTAAAAAATACATTTTAAAATTAACTAGTAACAAATTTTTATTGATGGATAAAACTAATAAAAGTCATTTTAAGAATTTGTATAATTTGATCGTTAGAGTAATTTCTCTTAAAAAGTTGTAACGTATGGCTGTTGTATGTAGTTGAAAGTTGAGAAGTTCAATGGTGGTATAATTCACCTCAAGGCATCAATATGTTAAAAATTTGATCCAATTGCCTCTCCTTTCCCTGATAGAAAAAAAAATTATGGTGTATGTATATATTGGATATTGATACCAGGAGTGTCAAAATGGTTTCTTACACATGAACACGATTCAATTAACCTGTAAAATTGATAAATTAGAATTAAGTTTAAATGAATTTGTGTTAAAAACGGCTCAAGTTATTTATGACTCGGTTTAACAAAATCATATAGCGGGTTGATACATGAACCCGTTTAATTATACATACACGACCCTTTAAAAATTCATAGTGTTTGTTGCAATTTTTTATTAAAATAATATTTTTATAATTGTATTATGTAAATTGTTAAATTATAAATATTTTTTTTTTGTAAAAAATAGTATTTTTATATATTTTAAATGTTATACAGGTTCAATAGGTCATGTTGAATTTTATGATCCTCACAATCCATTTAAATAAATGGATTATACATGTCGTGTTCATATAATTCCGTTTAATTTTTGTGTCATATTAAGTTTAAAATCTCTGACATGATTATTAAATGAGTCATATTCGTGTCAGATTAATCCACTTTGTTGACACAATTAAATGGATCATATTCATGTTGACTCTAATCATGTCAACAAAGTAAGTCAACACAAATACAATTCATTTAATCATGTCAACAAAATGAGTCAACTTGACACAAATACGATCTACCAACATGTTTTACACCCCTAATTGAGAGGAACTCCTTACCCTTCCATGAAAATAAAATATGTATGGCAAAAAATTGTATGAAATAAAGAAAAAGAACATCAAGAAACACCTATCTTAAGACGAACTCCTTTGTGTTTGTATTTTTTTTTGTTTTTGTTTTTCGGGTGAGGGAATTCTTAAGTTGTGGTAGCTTTCAATAGTTTTTTTTTTTTTGAGGTAACGCTTATTATTATTATTATTATTATTATTATTATTATTATTATTATTTATTAGTGTTGTATTGTTAATACTACAATTAGATCACGAATATTGGCTTATTAGTTATTATTGAGGAGAGGTAATTTACTTGATCAATATGAAACCCACAAAAATCCCTTTTTTCTTAGAAATGGCTAAAGATAATTCTTTACGTAGTTAAAGTTCAAATTCATAACCTAAATTTTAGGTTGCCTTAGTCTTAACCACCAAGCCAAAGCCTCTTTGGCGAGGCAACACTTATTCTATCCATGAAACATTGTTGAAAAATCTTCTCCTACCATAACTCCATGGTTTGATTAATTATCTTATAATAATGAGAACCTTATCATTGCTGCCCTATGACAAGAGTTATCAGCATCATCCCTATGTCATGCTTTAAGACTAATAATTCTCCAACCCATTTCATTTATAATTATTGGTTTTTTAGCTGCTTTCTACTTTTTACTATAACTTTGTTTTTTTACTGCTTTATTTTTATTTTACTTTAATCATAGTTGGATCAATATAGTTTCATAAATTTAATGACATTTTTGTGAAATAAAAGTTAATTCACAAAATTGAAAAAAAAAAGATTATCTATTCTAATTATTATAGGTAATTTAAATGACATTATTAAAAACAATATTTTAAAATAATATTTTTCATTAGTTATTACTTGAGAACTACATATTAAACACATAATTCCACAAAATTTATAAAATAATACATTATATAAAAATTATGTGGGATTCCTCTAATTAATAATTTTCTAATATATCTATTGCTTCTTAACTCTTAATACGATGCAGATGTGTCAGAGATTTAAAATTTAAAATTATCTAGTATAAATGTGTTATTTTAACTCTTTTATGTAGTCATTTTACAATGCACATGATTGTGCATATACAGCTTAAATATTTAATCACTGGTCCCTTTGATATTGGTCTGTTGGCAAAGTTAGTAAGACACTATAATAAATTTCAGATTCAAGATCTACCTTCCCTCATCCTTTAGTCCAAAAAAAAAAAAAAAAAAAATTTACCCTTGAAGATGAATGAAAATTAAATTATATTTATTGATAGCAATAACTTGCTACTTAAATAACCTGTTATAAAATTAAAGTATTATTTATTTATTTATTTATTTTATTACACTTTTTCTTTTTCCTCTAACATGATGTCTTTTTTTAATTTTTATTTAATAATTATATTTTTCTTAAACATATGTAAAAGTTAAATTTAATCTATTTAGCAATAATATATTTATTTATTAAGTTGTTGTCTTTTTTAGTTGCGGGTCCGGAGAAATGGTTCTTTCACAAATTGATTTCATTTTTAAAGTTAAGAATTTTGATCACTCACACGCACACATATTTAATCTTAGTAAATTAATACTTCATGTTTAATATTTTAAAGGTGGTATTAACATTAAAATTTTCTAATTTTTATTCACATTTAAAAATGCAACCTATCAATAAAAATATGAATTAATTATAATATATGATGAATATCAATAAAAATTATAGTTTTTATTTTGATAAAAAATGAAAAAAAATTATTGTTAAATGCTAGAAAAATTATTTTTTAGTTAAAATTTATTATCAAAAATAAATTGTATCTTTTCATTCATTATTATAAAGAAAAAGATTTAAAAAAATAAAAACACATATATATAGACACATGTAGGGAAGTAGATAAAGATACATGAAGAAGAGAAAGTGAGAGGTAGAAATTATTTATAAGAAAAGTGTCGAAAAAAATAAAAATTAGTTTCGAAATCGATAAAGATGAAAGCAAGAGAAAATAAGAATTAAATTTGAAATGAATAAAAAAAATTATCTGCTTTAAACTTATAATAGTAGTACATTAACTGTATGTATATAATTGGAATAATAGATAAATGAGTCATTTAACTTGTAACACAGGTTTAAATAAATTGAATTTTAACATTTTTAATAAAAAGTTCTAATACTTCTATTTTAAAATCAAATAACCTTGAATTTTGACCAAATTCACAGCGTGTAATATAAACTCTAAAAGGATAGAGTGAAAATTTATGTAGAATATTTTATTAATATTTTTATGGCCCTTTGATGGGAAAAATAAAATGTCTATAGCATTTTACAATTTTAGTAGTTTATTTAATTTCCATATAAATAATTATTTATTTATTTAAAAATTAAATAAAAAATAAAAACACAATAATAAGAAAATAAATTTAGTATTGAAAACTTATTGAATTTATAAATGATCATCATTATAATAATTTTAAAAATGAAAGATATTTTAAAGGCTAAAGTAATATTAATTATTATTTTTTAAAAATTTTAGAGTGAAGATCATCCAATATTACATACTAGACATCATCACTATCAAATATCAAAGCAAAAAATCATCACTGTTGCCAATTAGCATCACTACCATCATCAGACAAAAATACCACCATCAGCAACGTAAGTCAATCAATCCTCACCCAAATTAACACCATTGCCTATAACATCATCACCATCAAATAATCTGAAAAGAGTCCTAAGGAGGGGGTGAGTGAATAAGACTATCAAATAAAAATGAGAAATTAAAAAAATTCTTTGCAACAATTGAATAGAAGTTGAGAAGGAAAAATGAAAAATACAAAAATTTAAAGAGTTCGGATTTAACAACAGTCTAATGTCTCCACCTAACTTATCCCCAAGTTAGAATTTTCAATCACCCACAATAATTTTATTCATAAAATTGAGATTACACAAGAGTTTTATGACTCACTGTTAAAACTTTACAACTTGAGTTTTCAATGCTCACTCAAAAACTAAATCCTAAGTATTTCAATAGATAACACTTAAATCAATTCCTTTAGAAATAATGAGGGAAGTCAGATCTCACTGAGTGAATTATTATAATATATATACATGCAATCTAAAACATATACAGTCAAACATCAATATATATATATATATATATATATATATATATATATATATATATATATATATATATATATCTATATATATACACACATTTCACACAAATGCTAAAATCCACTTATATATATATATTGAAATGCAGAAAATATTTATTTAAGTGAAAGATCAAATAAAACCCTAAAATAATCACAACCTCAAACAAATATCTCACTAGTCATGTAAGCTTACTTAATTCCAAATAAATTATTTTATTCCATTTTGGACAGTAGATTGGCCCCGAGACACTAAGTTAATTGAGCTCCAGCAGTCTCACTATCAATGTGATTAACCCCGAGACACTAGGTCAATCGAGCTCCAGCAACCACACTATTCACTCATATCAAATCTCAATAATCAATCAATCAAATTCTCCTCAAATAATTCTCATAATACAGACCCTAAAGTCTAACGAACTGATAAGTATACAGTTCTAATGCAACCCACGAGATAGCACGTTCTATAGATATCCTCCGAATAAAAACGTATATTTATGAAAAATAAATAAATGCATAATTAAACATAAATAACATTCATAACAAAGAAATATACCATATATATACCAAAAATATACTAAATATATTTCAAATATATATATGCTACATATAACCAAAATCAACTATAAATATACCGAATATATATGACACATATATACCAAATATATACTAAAAACAAATTAAGCATATATGTCACATATATACCAAATATACTAAAAATATATCAAAAATATACCAAAAATATACTTATTCATTTAAATAAATAATTCATGTTTAAACTCATGTTAAAATATGAAAACTTATAATCATGCATTTGCATGCAATGTATATATAAAATAATAACTCACAAGTTTGCGCTCCTTGAAACTGGCTTGACAGGTCCAGTTCAATAGGTCTCGGTCTCGGCGCAACTAGAAAATAAATAATAATAACAAATCAGAATAAATTTCTAGACACTCAATCTAGGAATACAAAACTCAGACAAACACAAAAATTCATGATAGACCCGATGTCACGTTTTACGAGAATTCTATTAAAAATTCGATAGAACCTCCTCTGTAAAACGGACATCTCTCTACTAAAAAGTAGAGTCAATCTTATAAGAAAAATACACTTCTATCACACAAGGCTCAACACCTTGGGTTGGGACCCTGAACTGCACAATTTCTCAATTGAGGTTCACAATTTACCAAAAATATAAATTAAATAATAAATATATTAAAAATCATTAAATTCCACAAATGTCCACAAAATACCAAAATATAATATATATAACATTAAAACATTAAATACAATTATTTTCACAATAATTAAATAAAATCTTAAATAATAATATAATATTAATAAAAATCAAATTTTCAATAATTCAACATAAAAATAGTACACTTTTATATATTCAAATAGCTTAAATAGCTAAAATATATATTAAAAGTAATTAAAAATTTATTTTAATCACCAAAATAGTAAATAATATATTATTTGAATATAATTTTTGAAAATTAGTATTAATTAGTTAAAAATAGTAAATAATATATAAAAATCATTTTAATAACCTATATACTTCTAAAATCATTTAAAACACATTATTTAACTATAATTCCCACAAAAATACACAATTAAATCATAAATACAAAATTCACAGAATATAAATAATATTCTCAAAAATTATATAAATTCACCAAAAATTATTTTAATAATTCTAAAATTATTAACTCAAATTACTAAAACTAATTTAACTAACTTTTCATTAAAACTAATTAATTAACATAAAATTACCCAAAATTTAAATTAATTCAAAAAAATACATAAAAAAAATATATTTGAGAACCTAAAGCTACCACAAACAACATTTGTGAAGCAAGTTTTCATGAATCAAACATTATCAAGTTAAAAATAAAAAATAAAAACCCTAAAACACATAAACTAAAAATTGAAGATATTTAAAAATCGAAGGGATTTGAGTTCAAACGGAGCTCGAAAATGGACTCACCGAAGCAAGAGTGTTCAAACAAGACTGGTGTGACATCCTATGGTGGTTGGAATCCTCACCGGCGTTGTTGAAGCTCACTCTCGGCCAAGCTTCATTTCCGACGCTTTGACATCGATCGGGTGAGCTGAAGTTGGCGAGGAGGTAGAGGAGGAAGGGAGGAGTGGTGGCTGTGGCTGGCAGGCCGGCGTGGGTGGAGGGTGCTGCACAGTGATCATGAGAAGAAGAATAAGAAGAAGAAAAAAAAAAAAGAAGAAAAAGGAGCTTTGACCTGATTTTTATTTTTTGACTTTTCTATTTTTATTTTTTATTTTTTAAAGTGAAAAGACTAAAATTTCCTTCAATAAAATAATAATAATAATAATAACAACAACAACAACTTTAATATTATCAAGTAATAAAACTCCTATGTAAAACAAATTATTTTATGTAAACAATTTCTTAGAAAAAAAAAAACATAAATGATATTAGCAAATAACAATAATAATATATAAATAAAATTTAAAATTATTAACACTGTATATCTCAAAATAGTTTAATATTATTTAAAAATACAAAGTCATTACAGCTATACACAAGTTGAAGCCGTGATTTTCTATTGGAGACATTTGAATTTGCCCATATTTTCTTCATGAAAGTTATCGATATTTGCCTTAGCTTTTCATATTATTTTGAATCACTTCAATTGGACTTTTGTAGCTTAAGATATGTCCAAAATACTATGAGCTATGAAATCTAAAATGCAGACTACTGTAAGACAGCTATACATAAGTTGAAGCCGTGATTTTCTATTAGAGATGTTTGAATTTGCCCACACTTTCTCCATTAAAGTTGTAGATATTTGACTTAGCTTTCTATATCATTTCAAATAACCTCAATTTGACTTTTGTAACTCAAGATATGTCTAAAATACTAAGATCTGTGTAATCTAAAATGGCAACTGCATACGTTGATTTCGACTTAATATTTGCATACCTAAATAAACTTGGATTTTAACAAGAAAGCCCAATTCAGAAAGTTAAAAATGTCTATTTTAAATGTGAAGAAGATAACTTTCTCATTATAAAGCTCTAAGGATGTCAAAAGCCTTCTTGAATCTCAGAGGTCGGATCAACTCAAGATAATCATACTTCATTCTAACTTCCAATGGAGTCCTAACTTATACACACTTAAACAAACAAATTAAATGCTCAAAATGAAGTTTGTTAAGATCAAAATTAAGATTAATTATTTCTAAGGTCAATATAATCAATATCACCAAATTTAACACCACCGTCGCTCCACAACACCACCAATAAAATCAAACAACAAAAACCCATTATTTCAATGGTGTTGTTATGAAGATGAATTAAAGAAACAACCCATTAATCCAATCCAAACATAGATCATAAAATGAACTCATTCAAAGATTATTGCAGGCACCGCCCAACACTATCATTGCCTGCACCATCATCACCATAGACATAACCTAGCATCATAGCCTAGACAATTATTAGTATCACCACCCACTAACTCAACCCAACACGACCATATTAATAGTAGCACTAACAACATGAGAAACACAATACAATTTTTGTTTAAAAAAAATAGAAACCACCGCTACTGAAATTTAGATAAAAAGTTTTCCACAACCATTACTAACATAGCACAACCAATAAAATTACAATTAATAGATCCACATTCTCATTTTGATTTGTAATTTGTAAATTGATGGAAAGAAAGTTAAAACTTTCTTTGTTAAACTATAAAATTTTCCCAAATAAGTTACAGTTGCAATTGAGGAATAAAATTTTCCAGAAAGTAAATAATTGATTTAGGAATGTAAAAACATAAACCAAATAAACTAATTAAAATAAAAATATTTAAAAAAAAAGCTTTTTCTTTTAGTTATTTTATTTTGGGGGGAAAGAGATGAAGAAAAAGAAAAAAAGGAAGAAGGATGAGCTTTTTGTTATTGTTCTTCTCTACACATGACCAATGTACGTCTCTGTGTACTCCTCCATCAAACCACAACACTTGCATCTTATAGACTCAATCTCCGCCACTGCAAGAGAAGGTGTCATTACGTTTTTGTTGGAGGTCATTTTATTGGAACTGGATATATCAATTTGATGAGAAAATATTAGGGCTAAAAATATAAAGGAGAGGACAAGGAGATGCAGAGTAGTGGAGAGAGAGAGAGGGCGATGAGAGCAAAATCATGGTTTGATTTTTTGGGGAAAAAAATAAGGGCTAAAAATTAGGAAATAAAATAAGAAAATTTATTATTATTTCAATTTACTTTTGCAATGTAAGAAGCATTTGCCTAATTTTAAGCTAAATTGGATTGATTTGACTTCTAAATAGAAGTATTTAGCCTATTTGTTAAAAAGTTAAATTCAGCTTATTTGATCATGCATCACAAGTTAAAGATCTATTTGTCTATTAGTCCGTATACAATTATTTGTACTGTAGCAAGGGCCCCTTTTATGACATTACGCAAACTAATAAGAGATCAAAAAATTAATTCTGAATTCATAAACTGTTTTAACAATTTTATATTTTAGCGGTACCTTAAAGCTATAAAATTACAACTATTGTTATTTTTTAATTTTTCAAAAATAATAAAATAAAATAAAATAATTTTTATTTTTAATTACAATTTTAATTTTTCATTATTTTTTAGTTGAAAAAAATTAAAATTTAAAAATTCTAAAAGGATATAATTTGACCAACAATTATTTACAAAATTTTTTTAGTTAATGAAAAAATAAAAAGTTTAAAATTCATTTTTTTTATTGCTTTACTTAATTTCTCTCTCTAATTTATAATGTTTTTCCATTTAAACTCTATTTTTAATATTAAAGTTGAAATTTTTAATAAATTTAATAAAGTTGAAATTTTATGGTTTAAATAAATTTGTTTTTTTATGTATCTTTATCTATCTAATACTTACTTTTCCTCTCTTTTTGTATGTTGACAAAAAGGGGAGAATATGGATATTTAAGGGATATATATGTGTCAAATACCTATCTATATGCAATTTGATGATTTAAGTAAAAGGATATATGATATGTGCAATTTAAATTTGAGTCAATTTAAGGAATTTTGGATGATGTAATAATGGAATTTGATGACCAAGAGTAATTGTTAATTTAAACTTGCAAATTAGAATGATAAAATTAATTAAGACTTATTATTTGAATCAATATCCTTTTTAAAATGTGTACTTGTTGAAGGGGAGTTTATTCAAACCTCGTGCACATATTAAGAGGGATTTCTAATTTACACATATGCACAAATGATTTCCATCTCACTCAAAATTGTTTGTCAGAATTAAAAAGGGAGAGATTGTTGACCATTTGTATAATCAAGGTTTAATTACCCTTGTTTTGACTTTAACGTCTCAAATTTGAGTCACTAACAAATATGATTTGATTGTGTATAAAATAGGTTTAAGTTAGAGCTCATTTAAGGATTAGAAAATCAAGTTGTGCATGAAGGCAGAGATGCTCATGAGCTGGGTCATGATCATGAATATCCCCACAATTCAATGTCTTCAAAATGCACAAGTAAAGAAAGAGGACTGAGACTTTCACAATCTCAATCTTTATCGTGAAGGCTGCCCATGAGAAGGACGCTCATGACCATGAGCATGGAAGCATGATTGTGAGATGAATGAAGCCAATTCAAGAATTGAGGTAGTGACCTTACAGTTATGGGTCACCTTATCAAGAATGGAGTAGTCACAATCGCGAGTAGTTGTTTCTCTACAAAAAAGAAGAAGAAACACTTGATAAAGATAAAGAAGAATGAGGATGGAAGTATGGCTTCCTAACATCTAGTTTTTCATTCTCAACTATAAATGCACATTACCAATCTCATTTAAGAGGCTAGAGAATTTTGGTGAAAAAAAAAAAATTCTTTGAAATTTATTGTACTCATTCTCATTTATTGTAATGTTTGAGTGTTGTTGGGGTGTATTATTGATGGGGTGACTTCATTTACTTCTTCTTATTTTTATTTTTTTTATTTTTTTTGGGTTTGAATTAAAGAGTAATGAGATACTAATTCACTAAGGGTTTAAGTGTTAGTCTTGAAAAACACTTGGGGTGTGTTTGGATCAAGGTTAAAGGAATGGGTGTAACAATTATAAGTATAACTATTAACGAAGTAATCGTTACAGGTATAATAGTTTTATTGCTAACTTTGTTTGGTAAATAAAGGGTAATGCATAAGCTGTGTAATTAATTTTTTTAAAAATATATATGAAATAATTAAAATAATTAAAATAAATAAATAAATTATTAAACTTTTCATAAACAACAAAATTAATTTTTAAAATATTAAATAACTAAAAATTATTAGAAAATTTTCATAAAGATAAAGTTCCCTAATATATGTTATACATTTTTACATATAAAAAAACAGTACAAATATTATAGAATATAATTAATAAAGAATAAAATAAAAATTAAAAATTACTTGTAACTATTAAAATATAAATAATAAAATCACAATAAAAATTTAATTATTTTATATTTTTTTTATAAATTTGATTTATATTTTATTAATTTAAAAAAACTGAGAAGATAAGTAATCTATAAATAAGCATAAAATGATAGAACAATGCAAAATATGTACTTTTCAATAAAACAAAATATTTACAAACCTTTACTCTACCCAATTAGGTTAACAAAAATACATATAAATGGGGTTAACTGTTAAGGGGATTAATAATTAACCTTAATTGTTTAAAATTTGTCAAACAAGGTTAAAGGGATTAATGCATTAACTACATGAGTAACATTTACTTCCTTTAACCATGATTCATACACATCCGTAGTTGTATATTGGTTATGAGTATAGCTTAGCGTGAAGATTAAAATATTTGAATAACCGGACCAAAAACCTCTTAAACTAGATTGGACCATTGACTTTATCCGGGTCGAATTGTACTGATAAAAAATTTTTGGTACAGTTATGGATATTTATAAATATTTAAACTGAAAATTGAACCGAATTGAACTGATTGTATTAGACCGAAATAACCGAAATTTATTTATTTGTATATTTATAATATATAAGTTATACAAATAAAATTAATATATAAATAATATAAGTATTATTTAACTACTTTCAAATAAATAATGCTAATATTATAATAAAATATAAATTCTTTTATTAAAAAATAAAATAAAAAATTAACTAATACTAATTAACCAATATTTGTCCAAATAAAAAAAATTAACTAATATTCTTTTACAAATATTATTTAATTAATATTAATTACATTTGACCAAAGAATTTTATAAATATTATTTAACTAATATTAATTATTTAACTATTATTAATATTGCTGTCGGTATATTTAATGAAATTCCAAGTTTCATGAATGTTTAAATATTTAAGAAAATAATGTATATTATATAATTTTCTGAATCTTCATTTTATATTGAATTGAACTGTGTTGGATTCAAATATATGATCTTTGAATTGTATTATTTAGAAATTTTGGAATAATATAAGGCAGAAATTTTTAGTTTCAGTTTTGGTACTAATTCTCAATATTTTTAAATCTCCAATTTTCAATCCAATTCCAGAGATTTCTAAATCTCTAGATTAAATCGAACTATGCTAAGCCCTAGTTATGAGTTAGCCAAAAAACTTAATTGTAAGGATTTGAGTTTAGTTTAGAAAAACTCTTGTTGTAAATAATCTAAGATAATAGATTGGTGTGAGGTTAAAAATGCTAATTTGGAGATAAGTTAGGTGGAGACGTAAGTTTGTTTGTTGATAAACCAAACTTCTTAAATTTCTTTTGTGAATCTTTCATTTCACTTATTCTTCAATTTCCTTTTAATCTCCTAATTTTCTTTTTAATCTCTACTCAAAATTCAATTAACCATATTAAAAACTATAAATTAAAAACCAAACTTATCAAAAATACAATTTTACCTTCCATTGTTCAGAAATTATTTTAATCAATAAAAAGTAAAAAATTAAAATATATATATTTTTTATTTTTTGTTTCTCTTTATTACACTTGCTATCTTTTTAATTTATGCTTTTTAGTAAGTTTGATGATATTGAAAATTTGATAATATATGATTAGTGGCATAAATAAATTTACTTTGATAATATGTATAGTATAAATATTATGATTTTTAAAAAAAGAGTATTGTTTGTTTATTTTGGTAGAAAAGAAAGTTTTAAATTATTATATTATGATAATGTAGTAATTTTACTATATAACTATACATTCTATTGTTGTCTTTTATAATTTATAATACTTAATTGTTTTAAAAAAATTATTAAAATACTAAATTTTCAAATTTTAAAAAACTCAAATACCAATGTAATTATCCTTTTGCTAGTTGCTATTGCCATAGTGAATATAGTTGTTTTCACAACCTAAATTATAATAGGCTTTTGCTAGATATACAAACATGTATCATACAAATGAAACTAAAAATCCTTATACTAATTCTTATATATTTAATCATAACAATTGATATTTGTATGGTATACATACCTATATCATGAGAAGAGCCTATTATGGAAAAATATTAGCATAATATTAAATTTTAATAAATAAAATTATTATATATATAATATATAATTAGCAAAATACCTAATTTCATTTTTTTCTGTTACATGTATAAACTTTTATTTTGCGCCTATATCACACTTAAATTCAATTTTATTTTATTTTGTTGAACTTCAAGCAGTTGAACTTCATGTACTTGAATTTTTTAATTCTATTTTGTATCTATATCATGCTAGCAACTCACATGTTTAATAGAATTAAAAAATTTAAATTCATTATGTAATAAAAAAAATTGAAGGGTGTAATAGACCAAAGTGATAAAATTTAAGGGTGAAAGAAGGTATTTGGCCATTTATAATCTATACTAATTAATTGGTCATTTTTAAAAACATCACGATATTAATTTAAAAAATATTTTTTATTCATAATAAAATTAAAATACATTTAAATTTAATTTATTATAAATTTATCATAATTTTTTTTAAACACGAGGTAGAGGAGGAGGGAGATTTGAACCTCTTACTTTAATAGAAAGCCGATCCCGTGACTAAAATTAAGTCAATCCAAAACGAATAGCTCAATTTATTTTTCATTTAGGGACAACACTTGAACTCATGACCTTCAAAAGTTATGGGTACTATCCTTATTACTTAAATCAAGTGGTGGGTGATTATTATAATTAATTAAATACTATATTATTCAATAAAAAAAAAAATTTCACTATCAAATATCCATATTAAAACCACACATTTGTTTGTAAAAGAAGAAGCCAACATTCATGAAATGTATTTTTTATTAAGTAAAACAAAGAGTCACTTATAAAGTTAAAAGAGTGCAGAAATTTATTTGGATCTCGAGGATTGTCAATTCATTTGGGATTCAACGTTTGGTTTGACGGTAATAAACTATTACATAAAACATTAAAAAGAAAAAAAAATTGACATTTTTAACCAAAATGCATAAATGTTGGTTGACCAAATGACCAAAACCAACACATCACTAAACAACAGCTGGCTAAATTCTGTGCTGAATTAATATATTAATTTCTATTTTTTGTCGGAATTGCATTCATTTTCATGGACCCTTAAAAGTAATTAAACGCAATTAGGGTTTTTAATTCGGCTTTTAACGGATAAGATTCCTCCTTATTAAGATTCTCTTTTATAATTAATTAGGGTTAATGTTCCCATTCTCTCGCCACTAAAAGTAACCTACTCATCTCCTGAAAAAAAAGTTTCCCACTCATAAAATAAGTCAAATGTTTTTATGGTGTGTATTGCACAATAAACACAACCTTTTCTTATAAATTAATAATAATAAAATTTAAATTTTACATTTTAAAATACTCTAACAGCTAAATTATTTTGTTACTTGTAAAATGTACTATTCTTTTTAACACTTATTTTGTAACTATCATTAAACATCTAATTTTATTTTGAAATAAATATCAAATGCTTATTTTAAATTATAGAAAACTATAATTAGACGTTCAAATAAAAATTAAAATAGAATATAATTAAAGTACTCTTATATTATTCTAAATGTGAGATTTTTGTCTATATTAAGAACATTATACTCAACTGTAAATTGTATAATATATGTTTTATATATTTTATACTTCACATATTTTTGCACACTTCTTTGTTTCTTTATTAAAAACTTTTATTTTTAATCACGAACAAACATCTTTTAGGTTAGTGGGGTTCTTTATCATTCTTTTCTCATGTATTTGTTTTCTTTTATTTTTTTTATGCCTTATGAATATAGATATATGATCTCTTTATTTTTTTTTTTAAATTTTGATTTTTTTTTTCTCGAAATATTGAATACCTTTCATGTACATGGAATTTTGGTGGTTATCTGCAATAAATCTTATATATTTTTCTATTGTAAAAATTTTGTCGATATTTCTATAGTGGATTTCGTTTAAAGATAAAAAAGTTAATTTATAAACAATCAACGCTATTGAATGAAACATATAAATTATCAAATAAATGATTGAGTTATAAATTCAAAGATTTTTGTCAATGTACTTGAAAAATAGCAACAACAAATTTCACAATTTCAATAAGAGTTTATTTTGATATTTCTTGATTATATTTTTATTTATATTATTTGTTCATCAAAATACATATTTTAATCTTCAATAAAGGAAAGATAACTTATCTTTTCTATTAAAAAATAAAATAAAATATGACATGCACATTATATATATCATAAAATCAATTATAAAATTATAAAATACACAAAAAACTGTTAAAAATTTCTTATATTAAATTTTAAAAATGAGAGGTAACAAATGAAGGAGGTAAAACTTAGAACCAATTAACTATATTAACACAATAGTCCATTGATCCAATAAGTTCTCGTAAATACTTCAAACAAAATTCAGTAACATAGTGATATGAATGCTGATTCTTTCATTGACACAAGGACCGTAAAGGGTACACAACAACAACTGCCATCGAAGGACAATGAATATGGCATTTGAATGGAATGCTGCGTAAGAAGAAGCCGTGCAGCTACCGTAGCTAATGGTTTTAATGCAATTATTACTGCCCATTTAAAACTGTGGAGCCCCTTCGACCCCTCAATTTGCTTCTCGTCATGTGGTGCTGTGAGTGCTTCTTGCAATATTTTTAGGAACCAACTACGAAGGTACTCACCAGTCCTCTCCACAAATATTCCAACTTTCCTCCAAAAATTCGCACAACCAAATTACACATCATGCTTGTTTTTTTTTTTGGTTAAAAATAGATTATTTATATCAATTAATTTTAAATAAATTATAAAATAAAAAAATTCCATTATTATACATTGTAAAATATTATATATGTATGTACACCTACGCATGCATGCATACACCTTATGGTAAAATGGTTTGCTGAATTATATATTTATTATCTTTTAACCATCCGACCCAATTAAGTCTTCAAAATGCTATATTTACTTCATATTCAATGAAACAAATAAAAAAAATTGATAAATTTAGTATCTCCTGCGCAGCTCCAACCATATACCATATACCATTAACTATTTTAATTATGTTTGTTTTGTTTTTGTTGTTTTGTATCTTTTAATATGATGTTTTGAATATTTAGTAATTATAAGAGTTTTAATTATTTTAAAGTTTGAATAGAGTGAACTTATAAAAAAATAAAACTCTCTTAGCACACATTTTCTCTCTATATATAAAATTTGAATATAAAACTTTATTTAAAAGAACATAAATTTCTTATTTTTGTTTTGTTTTGTATTTAGCATTGCAAGTTTACTAATAAGTTAATAGTTAAGTGCATTTATGGAGAAAAGCACGGTTTAATTAAAAACAAAAAATAAAACCTGAGAAATCTAAAACAAATTAATTAATAATTTGATTAAATCAAGTTGAATTGATTTTTTGTTTTGTTTGGTACTTGGTTAAAAAAACTTAAAATGGAAAATGATAAGATCATGAATAAAAAATATTTTTATGCTCATATACATTGTACAAAAATTTACTATCAATAAAATATATTTAAATAATATAAAAATGAAAAATAATGTAAATTGAATAACTGAACCAAACAAAAAGGTTTTTGTTTGGCTCAATTAAACTTCTTATTTTGAAGTAGTTTGGTTAATTTTTTTTTATTTTACTGTGTTTTCTTCTTTTTCATGTATATATATATATATATATATAGTGTGTGTGTGTGTCAATAATTTTTTTAAAATCTATTTTTAGTTAATGAAGTTGTTAAGGGAAGGTATTCTGTTTTGTATTTGTTTTTTTTTAATCAAAATAAGATTCAATTTACATAAGCAATGTTTTAAGACTTAGCTATATGAATATACCAAATTAATATATAATATACACTCTAAAAAATTGTAAAAATAATTTTACTTGACTCATAATGGGGATAAAATATTAATATATGTGCCATTTAGCCTTTGAAAAAGAAAAATGCAATCCTAGTATTTATTATTTCTTTCTAATAATGATAATGATAATGATAAAAAGTAGGAGTTCATGATTTATGACTACCACTAAAAAGGATAGTATAAATACATATAAAGTTGTAAGAATGTTTTATTAGTAGAGAGATAAAGATGATATTTTTTTTAATTAATAGGAAGATGTGATGATTTAAATATTGATGAGTTGTACAATAAAAATAATTTTCTTTTTGAAAATAATTTTACAAATTGATGATTGGAGGAATGAAAAATTATAAGAGAAGTGAAAAATTGAACTCATAACCTATATCAATATGTTAACCTCGTAATACGATAGTAAACTATCCGTACCAAATGAGTTAGACTCTTTGAAAAGAAGTTGCCATTAAGTAACTCATTTATTGATATAGTAAGAGTCTTTTAATGAATAAGGTTAATTATTATTAACATACAATCATTAGGAATAGGAACATCTATGCAAAATGTACTTTTAGAGGGTTGAAGTTGGCTTATAATAAACATTTAGCACCATACCTAAATTTAGGTTACTACCTTAATGGGATATGAGAAAGTAATAAGAAGAGGCATTATTTGGCAAAAAATAATATTGTCACATACTTGAGCTAAACGTCAGCGTTGTCAAAGTTGGTACCTTTATTATTATGTTTATTAGTGTGTATAAATCAAAATTACAAAAATACCCATAACTCTACCTTTTTCCAAAATCAAATTGCAATTCACACTTTGGATTGGGCCACTCCTTTTCTTTTTTTTTTTTTTCCTTCTCTTGTCTACATCTATAATTAAGGGGAACTTTTTTTGTTCTGCAGCGCCCACAAACCCATATCAACCAATCACAACTCAACACAGTTGACTACACCTTTTCACTTTCTTTTTTTTTCTGCTCATCCCTGTTCCATAGATCCTCTCTTTGCAAGTTGTAGTAACAGCCAGGAGCTGTGCCCTATTTACATAAAATTCACTTCTTACACTCATTTTTGCTTTGCTTTTTTTTTTTTTTTTAATAATTGATTTTTCTCTCTGTTGTTTTTGGAATTTAGCTTGAAAATCACAGATAGGGAAAAGCATATATTTTTATTTTCTTTTCCACTCTCTTCTACTTGAATCCTCTGTTTTTTTTTCTGAATTGGGTCTTCTCCTTTTTCATGAGCTTTTAGTATTTTTTTTTCTTTATTTCATGTGGAAGCAAATTTTTCAATTCAAAGTTGTAAAATTTATGGCTAAGTATTGTTTTCTTTATGAAATTTGATATTTTACTTTTATTTTCTTGAACTCTGTTTCTGGGTTTTTTTTAGGATCAAATTATTGACTTGTAATCTGGTTTTTCATTTTCATTTAATCTGTAAAAATTAAGATCTACTTTTGTTTTTATGGTTTGTTTTTTCTTGAATTTTCCTTGGGTTCTGGAAAGTTTGTACCTTTTGCTTTATATATATATATAGATTCCTCAATTTGTGCTTGTGTAAAGAAAGTTACTTCAGATTCTATGCAAATGCTTCTTCTTTGATTTGTGATAACTCTTTTGCTCATAAAAATTCTCCACTTCTCTTCTTCTCTACTGCATTTCCTGTCTGTAAGTTTTTCTCTCTCTTTGAATTCAAAGAGAGAGAAAAGAAAAAAACCCCATCTGTGTTTTTTTTTTAAATTTGTTTTTGTTGTATAAATAAATAGCATACCTATGCTATGGTAGCTGTTGGCTTGCAGTGTATAGTGTAACTATGAATCGCGGAATTGAAATTCTGTCTCCAGCTTCATATCTTCAGAATTCAAACTGGTTATTTCAAGAAAGTAGAGGAACAAAATGGACTCCTGAAGAGAACAAGAGGTTTGAGAATGCTTTAGCTTTGTTTGATAAAGATGAGCCCGATAGATGGCAGAAAGTAGCTGCGTTGATCCCAGGAAAGACTGTAGGTGATGTAATCAAACAGTATAGAGAATTGGAAGAGGATGTTAGCGACATAGAGGCTGGCTTGATTCCAATTCCTGGCTATGGTAGCACTAATGATTCTTTTACATTAGAGTGGGTTGATAGTAATCATGGTTATGATGGCTTTAAGCATTACTATACTCCTGGTGGTAAGAGGACAACTGCAACTCGCTCTTCTGAGCAAGAAAGAAAGAAAGGAGTTCCATGGACCGAGGAAGAGCACAGGTAAATGTGCCTATAATCCTGCATTTTAGTTTGTTGGGTGTGCAAGTGTTTGAGATTGAATAGTTCTATATTAATATTTGGTGTTATGATGACCATGTATGATCATGGTTTTAGAATTGAAATGATTTGTGGAGATTTTTTATTACTTTCTTAGTTATGTCTTTTTCAGGCAGTTGTATTGGTGTAGCTTTCGGATTTTGATGTCTTGTAGTTGATTGTGTTTTATATTGGTGTGAATTGCAGGCAGTTTTTGATGGGTCTCCAAAAGTATGGTAAAGGGGATTGGAGAAATATCTCTCGCAATTTTGTGACCACTAGGACACCAACTCAGGTGGCTAGCCATGCTCAGAAGTACTTTATCAGGCAAAGTACAGGAGGCAAGGATAAGAGGAGATCTAGCATCCATGATATCACTACTGTCAATCTTCCAGATACCAAGTCGCCTTCGCCAGACAATAAGAAACCATCATCTCCAGATCATTCTACAACGACTATGCAATCACAGCAGCAACCGAAAATGGCTGGCATGGCCAAAGGATTATTGGACTGGAAACCACAAAATGAAGGAGCAGCTGCGGTTTTCAACCCACCAGATGGTAATTTATTGATGGCGCCACTTTGTGGGATATCATCATATGGACCAAAATTTCAAGAGCAAAATCTGCTTAGAGGAACCCTTCCAGGATACCAGTTTGGACCGTACAATTTGATTTTTCAGATGCAATCGTTGCAACGCCAGTGAACGAACTTGGAGGATTTAGAGTTCTAAAGGTATTGAGACGCATCACATGTTCGGTTTTAGTGGATATTTTGTCTGTGCCATATCATGGAAACATAGATCTATGTGAATATGTTAATCAGGACTTGTGTTAGTCCGTAGCTATTAGACTTTTTTTACAAGCTGATCAGTTGGTTTCATGTGATTCCATATTCATAACTGAATCATTGAACCTGAAAGGAAGCTTATTTATATGATGGTAATCTTTTTGTCAATGGCCTGATTGTATGTTTGGAAATTCATTGCAGTAGCAAGGTTTTTCAGTTTGAACTTGAGCGTGTCACTCGAAAACTTCCATTTACATGATAGTCATAAAAAAATTGGTCATGGGGATGAAAGAGTCAAGACTAGATGGTATTCTCTTCAATTATTGAGTCACTAGCATGAAGTACATGCAGCTGTCCTACTCCACATTGTGACTGAAATGCATTGCAATGAAGCACTTATCCGATGTACTTGATTTTGAATAACATGAAGCACTTGTTGAGGGGAAAATTCCTCGATTGACATGTGTTACATCTCCGTGCTCTAGAGATGATTCCCTTATAACCCAAGTTGAAGCAATTGATTTGGACATTACACCATGCCATCACATGCTTGGTGCAAATTCTTCTTGGTCTTAATAGTTGCCTTCCTTCCCTCCTCAAGTGATGTAATTAAATATCATTTCTCACTTTTTATGCATTTTTAAACATTGGGTTTAACATTCTATTCCATTAGTTGACTGAATTTGGAAATGGAATCTTGACTGAAGCTTAATACCAAGGGCCACTAGTTCAAGCATCTCATGCTTCATTCTGTTTTTCTTTTCTCTTTGTTCTGCTTCTTGAGTTGACAGTGCGTTCTCTTTCTTTTTTCCCCACTTTGTTCTCTAATTCAAGATTGCAAAGTGTAGTGGAAGAAGATCCTTTAAGATGTTGGCAACTAAATAAATAAAAAAATTCATGTAACTATTGGTTTGCTGGCTTGTCTAAGGCTATACATCTTGCTAACCAAGTTGTCAATCGTGCCAGAGACCGACATTTCTTCATACTCTTTCAACTAGTGATTAGCAGAATCATTGGAGCATAAAATTCGACTCGACAAGTGCTCTCCTTGCGACTTGATCTTAAATCAAGAACAAATCATAAAACAAATTCCCCAATGCTCCTAAAGCTCTTGAAGATTCTCCTGTTTGTATTAGTGATATTCATCATCTTTATTTTTTTAAGAAAGTAGTTCACAGCAAGAATCTTCCATCCAATTATTCGCGTAGCAGAATATATGATATATGGTAACTGAAAAGATTAGAATCTACGTTCTTACACGGTGCATTGAAACTTTATCTGAATATTGAATTGAGGAAACTGTCTCTGATGCTTAAGATTAGTGGTGAAATAGTCTTTTCCTTTTTTCGCACGACGCAAGAACTTCATACCCTTTTCGGTTTGTGCTACCTTCCAGCTTTCTTGCAATGCAAACAGGAAAACTATATAATGGCAGATATCTGTAATGCATTTTAGAGCATGTTCGACAGTTGTGTCCACCAACGTATTGTCCTGGCCACCATCTCCATTCTCTAGATGATTGAATATGATACGATTTTTTTCTTGCTAAATTGTTTTGATTCAGAAATTATCAGATTTCATAGAATGTCAATCCGCAAGCCAAAAATGACAACATGGAAAGTTTCATTTCCCTGTTGCAGTTGGATTTTTATTTTTATTTTTATTTTTGTTGTTGTTGGAACCCTTTTCTTGTTGCTGTTTGTCCCCATACTTTTGTTTCTGTTGCTGCTGCTGCTGCTAATTGTTGGCACTAACATCTTTGTTGTTTATGCAATGCAATATTTGATGAAAAGCCTAGTGCCCCAATACATTGCCTGCACATATTATTCATGGTCCCCCCACTACACAAACAAATGCAAGGTAATGTGAGCAATATAAAAACATAATGAATTAATTAATTAAAAAAATAATAATAAAAAGTCTTGAGACATATTTCTCTGGTAAATGACAAAAATGCCCCACTTTTCTTTTACAAAAGCAGCAACTTTTCTGCAAGTTGCATAAGGGAGGAAGCACTTTGGATGCTTTATTCTGGTTTTGTCACCCCTGGTTTTCTTTTTAAACCACACACCCCTCCCTCATTCACCTCAAAAATATTTTAGCTTTCTCTCTGTTTGTTTTGTAGATTCATGTCGTGTGGGATAAGTTCAAAAATATATAAAAAAGAACGTACTGTGGAATAAAAGTTCAGATACTAATAAGGAGTCGGCTATTGAGTGTTTGTTTAATAATTCTAGAAATTATCAAATATCAGTACGGTAATAATAATAACGGAATATTGTCTACCTTGGGTATAACACACTAAATGATAATTTAGGTGTTTTATTTTTCTTGAATAATTATTTTACATTTTATTCACATGTTATATGTGAATTTTATGTTTAATTATATAGTGTAAAACATCAAATTTAGGTAAAAATCTTTCCGAATGAAATTAGGGTTAAGACCCGGTAATCTTATTTTCAAAAACTTTTTATTTATAAAAAGAGTGAACACTCATAAAGCTTATTTTTAAAAATTTTTATATATGAAAAGAGCAAAATAAGAAAATAGTTCATTGAATAGCTTACATTATATGAAGTCTCACTTTTTCTTTAATTTCCTGTATGTGGTGCATCATCATATCATACCTGTAATATATATACAAAAGAAAGAAAAAAAAAACATGCCCCTAAAGAGTATTTTGATGCATATAATTAACAAAAGAAGAAAGTAGCAATAAAAGAAGACAGAAAGGTGAAAAATTCATTTAAAATTGAATGTATCATAATATTTGCACATTATTTTGCATCCAAACAAATGAAACAAATTTCACATATGCATTGCATAATATACAGGAAAGAGATTGTATATGCAAACACAAAATGATGGGCTGCTGCATAATCAACGTATTTTTTTTAAGAAAATAATGTAAAGTGGTTGTTGGAAAATGCCAATGCATAGTTCAAGCCAATTTTATAAACACTGATAATGTTTTATTAGAGCAGGCAATATGATCATAAGATTCCTTTTTATGCCTTCTCTTTGGGGATACACATTAAAATAAAGCTTTTGCTACATATGTAATTTTTTTTAATCCACTCTTATTCTGCCTTTTCATATCAATTTTCGGTTAATTTTCAGTGATGATCGCATAAAAGAGAGTTTTTTGGCCAAGTACAATTGAGGTGGAGGGCGAGGGAGGGACTCGGGTCGAGGACAGACGATAAAAGAGAATTTTTTTACATATTTATCAACAATAAACATAATGGTCCAAGCTGCACAGGCTATAATTTTTCAACTTAATACGAGAACTCAATTTTAAGAATATTTTGTGATTAGTTATTTTATTAGTATCATTTTGGAAAAAAAAAAAAAATCCCAGAAAGTAGGTAACTAACAGTAATATAGTTTTTTTTTTTTTTAAAACTGAATCGGTCTTAAAGTTTAATTATTGCAAACTTGACACTAGTACACAACCGATTTGATTTATATTTTCTGTTGTGTTTTGTTTTGTTTTGGGTTCCTCGTAGTAGTAATAGTAGTAGCAGTGCAGCCAAAATAACTTTTAAGACAAAAAGTTAAAATGGTGAAAAGCAATGAAAGCTACTGTTGTCATTACTTTTCCTACTATCAATTATTATTTAAAAGCAAAGTGCGAAAAGACCTACGAAGAATGAGAAGAAGGAGAAGAAGAGAAGAAGAAGAAGAAGAAGGGGGGCATTTTCCATGTTTTTTATTGGTTTGTCGTCAAATGTACCCACTTGGAATGCAGGTTTCTATCGATTGATATAATGTTTTTGATGATATGACATTGTCATTTTGACATCAACGGACTGCAAACACATATATAATTCCTCATATTCTACAACTATGTTAAGTCCACATAATTGCTCATGTTCTACAATTATGTTTTACATAATTGCATTGTTTCACTTCTAAAACTTTCCACTACCGCCAATGAGGTGTGGTTAAATTGGTTAATGCACTGAGGTCATAAGAATGAAGTACTAAGCTTAATTTTCATGTGGAGAATATTTTTATTGTATATTTGTTATATGGATTATGGTGAATGTAACATTTAAAAAAAAAGAAAAACTTTCCATCACCAATTTTTGATAATTTTTATTTTAAACTTATTATAACTCAGACAACACCGAAGATGATAAAAAAAAAATGATTTTAAATATGTAAAATACTAAAATTTAGTTTCAACCTAATACACAATGAACAATTGATAAATAACTTATAAGAACTTTTTTCAATTATATTATTTTTTAATTAAATATTATTTTAATTCATATAATATTTTCCATATTAACATTAGTTATAATATATACTGGTTTTATATATATTATATAAATTAAATAAATTTAAGATAAAAATACATTTAGAGGTCAAAAATTAATTTTATAAAATTCAAAGATAAAACTATTCATTCGGCCTTTTTATTTTTATCATGATACGCTCCACTTCGTAGGTCCAAAAACAAGTATCTATTCTTCATAAAAATAATAATGAGAGATAAGTAAGCCATCAAAGTCTTAATTATGTAATATTATAGGCGGTGTGTTTAGTGCACGTTCAAGTGTTTGGTGATGACGACATTATTTGGATTTGAGGCCCACTACAAATAAGAAATAGGTCATAAAGCTTAATTGGAGATAGAGTTGCTATCCGGATAAAAATAGAGACACATTGTTCAACAATTAGATTCCACAGAGGTTCTAAGAAGCTGTCATCAGAGATCGAGTTTGGAAACTGGATATGAGCTTTTGGAATGGCCATCCAACCTTACGGTTGGCCTCTGTTTGTGTTTTGTGTTTTATTACCTTTAATTATTTCTTTGTTTACATTCAAAATTGCACCTGTCTCCATCTAATTTGCAAGTTTTATAGTTAAGTCCAAGTTTGCACATTAATTCAATTTTCATGCTTATAGCTCAACATTAAATATAAATAATAAAAATAATAATAATGACAAAAGCCCTTAAGAACTAATTAACAAGATAAATACTTAATGATTAGAAATCAAAGATAAAACCTTACAATGACAAAATGTTAGTTCCCAAGATACATAAAGATCTTATACAAGAATCCACAAAATTAGCTCATGAATCGGTTTAATGAAAGTAAAATAATAAAAGGAAAGTGAATACTTAGGCTTTAATTGAATAATATAGCAAAACAATCATGCGAAATAGACTTAGGAACACTAAAGCATGTAGTCTACTTTTGAGCTTCACTCGAGAAGTGAATTCTTGAACTTGAAACGTGACCTTGTTCCTCAAGTTTTTCTAGCTCAATTAGCCACTCATTTGAAATGTGATTCACAGGTTTTCCTAGCTTGATACATCACTCATCTAACACGTGATTCACAGGTTTTCCTGGCCCGAGAGGTAGTCCCTTATCTAAAATGGGAAACTCACACTATCATCCTTAGGTTTTCCTACTTGAGAAGCATTCCCTTATTAGGAACGGGAAACTCATGCCATCATCCTCGGGTTTTCTTAGCTTGAGAGGCAGTCCCTTATTTGGTATAGGAAACTCACGTCATCATCCTCAAGTTTTCCTAGCCTGAGAGGCTGTCTTTTATCTAGAATGGGAAACTCATGTCGTAATCCTAAGGTTTTTTTAGCCCAAGAGGCAGTCTGTTATCTGGAACAGGAACCTTATGTCGTCATCCTTGGGTTTTCTTGGCCCGAGAGGTAGTCCCTTATCCGAGATATGAACTTTGGAGATACAACTCGACCTGTTACTTCTAAAATCATAAACTTCAAGCATACAACACAACCAGTCGCCTCTTCTTTAACTAATTAAAAAAATCTTCAACATACAATATCAATTTTCAAACGTGCCCCAAGAAGCCTTCCTTTTTTCATTCACCATTTTCTTCACTTTTATCATTTTTATCATTTGTTTCATTTTTTTTACTACAAAACCTCCCTTTTCTCCCTTTCTTTCCTTTGTTTTCTTTCTCTCTTTTCTTCTTCTTTCCCGCCCACACTCTTTCAAAAATGGATGATGAGAGGACATCGCCTATGCTTAAGTGGGATCACATTTTTCCTTCCATAAACCCCTTACGCTATCATAGGAAGACCCCATTCCTCTTTTAGTAGATTTGAGAAGCCACATCTGTTCATAGGCATCCAGAGAGGTTGGTATCCAAATCTTTTTTATTTTTTTATAAATCATATCGGGTTAGAGTGTATTCACATCTTTTTGCCATCTAGAATAAAAAATAGGATTGATTAAATGTAGATTTCATGGATTTGGGAGAAAAAATTAGAAATTTCCTGTTGTTCTTTGACGTGTAGAGGCAATCGCCTCTTCGTTAAGGTGATCACCTCATCATTGGGGTAATAATTTCTTGTCAAGAGATGATTGTCTCTGTGTCAAAGTAAAAGGGCATCACTCCTTCTTAGAGGCGATTGCCACTACGATGAGGTGATCACCTCATCCATGAGGCGTTACACCTCTCCAACAGGGTGTAGTGTCTATTTCTTCCTCTCTCAATCATTTTTCTTTCAAAAAGTAATAAAATCATATTATATTAATTTAACTTCCCTAATTTCTTTTACTGCATGATGCATAAATGTTCAAAGGCATTGGAAACTTCCACAAGGTCTGAGTCTTCTACAATGATCTGACAAAGGATCAAAATGACCGAATCCGAGACACCTGGTTTGAAGACTTCATCCTCTCGCTCCTCAATGAATAGGGATGGATAGATTATCAACTGCTCCATGCATTGATGGAGAGATGGTTTGACATGACTCATACCTTCCACCTCCCCTTTAAAGATCTCACTCTGGATCCCATTTCATTCACCACTATTATTGGGATTGTATGTACTGGAGATTTTATTGCTCTCGATGCAAGCTTCCATCAGTTGACTCCAAATAAGGTCGCCTATATTGAGCACCTCCTTAGTATGGTCCCAGACATAAAGTGCATGCACACCATTAAGGTTGACTTAATCTGGAGCTTTTATACCCGAGATAGAGCTCCAACGAGGGTCACTCTTTACAAGGTTGACCAGGTGGTGTAAGTATTTTTTATTTACCTTTTAGGCACCACCTTCTTTGTTGACACCACTAGCTTGGTGGATTTGATGTTCCTACTACCACTATGAGACTTTGATCAGGTGTTTATATATGATTAGGGTAGTTGTGCTTTGGTTTATTTGTATAGGGGTATGGACGAGGTGTTGTGTGGAGCTAAGTAGTTCTACGGCTTTTGGCATGTCATCCTGGTAAGTTATATTCATCCTTTACTTTCTGATTTGTTTTTATAACCATTCATCTACACTTGTTACAATATCATGAGCCAGATTGGAGCTATTTCACTTATTAGTCTTCAAATCACTACACGCTAAAAGAATTAACTTCCCTTTTCTCCATACAGTAGCTCAATTTTGAGATCCTCAGAAACATGTCTTTCAGTTCAATATAGTAGAACTATGCCCCCCTATTAAAGGAGTTTGAAGCCCTTCTAGGTTGTCAAATAGATTCCACTTGCTAACTTGCAATCCCTACGCTTGGAATTCTATACTCATATTCTATCCAATATTAGATGGCCCAGCTATTCAATCTTCCACCCCAGCCTTCATCACTGCATTCTTGGCTTGGAGATCGCATTAGAACCCTTCCTTAAAGCTATAATGGACATAGATAGGGGAGAAGTCTATTGGCCTTAAATGATGACCTTTTGTTTGTACGCTCAATTTATGCTCATTTCACTTTCTGGAAATTATGATTTAAAACTCCAACACATTCTAGACCAAGTGGAAGCAGGACTTAACCCTTTCCCTCTCATTCTAGCGAAAAAAATCATCAAACTGGATAACTTTTTAGAGAGTAAGCAATTCTCTGGAAGTTCGCTCTTGTTGGGGGCAAGTTTCTTCTTCTCTGACTTATGTTTTTTTATTTGCTGACATTTTTACTTAACCATCACTCTTATAGATGTGGTTCCATAAGAAACTGAGATTACTTAAACCTCCTCGAGATATAACACTCTATAGAGTCAAGCATTACTAAACCAGAAAGCTGCATTCTATACCAGAGGACGTTCAAAGCTGGCTGTTAACATTCCCTAACACTCTAATCCGGTTGATGTGCTTATGGTGGAGGTTGCGGTATGTGACTATTCAGTCTTACACTTACTGTGTTTCGGTTGCTGGCCTTCATTTTGTTACTTTCTACAACCCTGCTCGTCTCTATCACCAATATAAACAAAAGCAACTGATTATGGAATTAGTGTATAAGTTCGAACCAGGACCCTCTGCCAAAACTTCTTGGATAACTTAGTGATTACCTAGCCTCACAGAATCATTTAGAGGAATATAAACTACAATGGAGATCCAACCAATGATTATAATTACAAGGCTTGGATTTAATTATAACAGACAAAAAAAGATGAGTTTATTAAAAATAAGAAAATAAGAGAGTTGTAAATGTCGAATGCTCAGGATGTTCAATAAAAGAAAAGGAAACAAAATTAGCTTATGAATCGAGTCATCATTTCCCTTTTGTTAGATAGCATTTCCTTTAGCAGTTAAACAGTTTGTAATAGACACTTAACGTGATGTTTAACAGTAATTAAAATAATATATTTCATTTAATTTAAGCATATTCTACATATACATTTTTCTTCTAACACATCTCATGTTGTTCGTTGGCTTGCCCTTGTAAGTTTTCCAACTAATTATTTTTCCTCTCTTTTTCCTTTTATATGTCCTTAAATTTTGCATGGACTACCACTTTCAAGGTTTTCAATTTGGCAGGGCTTTTATTTTTTTATTATTTTTTTATCCCTAACTTTTGCCTAGATAAAATCTTTTTGAGGTTTTCTCTTTAGCGAGACTTTTATAGAAAGTACTTCTTGATCTTGTCCAGGTTAATAGGCTCTCTGAATTATTTCCCTTTTATGTCAAATAGGATTGCAAAACCCTTAGAAAATAACTTTTTTACCCTATATGGGCCTTCTTAGTTTGGCTTGAATTTTCCCCATGAGTCGATCATGATTGGCTTTGTAAACTTCAACACTAAATCTCCCTCTTTTATTTTACCTGGCTTGATTTTCTTATTATAAGCTTGAGCTATCCTTTTCTAATACAACTAAGAGTGATACATAGCCCTCATCCTCTTCTTATCCAACAATGTTAGTTGTGCCAATCGACTTTCCACCCATTAGTACTCAAGGATTTTGGACTCTAAGAGAACCCTTAGTGATCAAATCTCGACCTTTATTTGCAACATATATTCACATCTATATACTAAAGAATATGGGATTATCCCAT
Source organism: Mallotus nudiflorus (assembly GCA_947683625.1). Lineage (NCBI taxonomy): Eukaryota > Viridiplantae > Streptophyta > Magnoliopsida > Malpighiales > Euphorbiaceae > Mallotus > Mallotus nudiflorus. The sequence continues at coordinate 257,712 of CANTUR010000213.1, read as the reverse complement.
TTGACATTCTGGCAATAGTTTTGTATCCCTAAAATGTAAACTGCAAGTAATCTAACCAATCCTGATAATTCTCCATCATCCTAACCAGGATCTTTTTTAATTCTTATTTGTAGTTTCTACTGCCCCATTTACTTATGGCCTGTATAGAGAAGACTTCTGATACTTAATCTTATATTCTTTTAACAATGTAGCTGTCTCTACCCAAAATTGAACACCATTATCAGTGATGACATGGTGAGGTAACCTGTATCTACAGATTATATTTTTCTCAATAAATCTTGCCATCTGCTTGGAGCCGATAGTGGTATAAGATTCAGCTTTGACTTATTTAGAGAAATAATTGATCACCACTATGATATATCAATGATTGTTTAACACTCTTAGCCTTATCTCTCCTATAATATCAATTCCCTAAAAAGCAAAGGGCCAAGGGGAAGTCATTCCCTGAAGCTCAATTGAAGGTAAGTGACTTACATCTCTATAATCTTGATAGTTATGGCATTTCTTTATGAACTAGACATAATCTATTTCCATGGTTAGCCATAAATAACCCTGATGAGCTATTTTTTTTATAAGGATCGTTCCATTCATATGTGGCCTACACACTTCCTCATGGACTGCTTCCATAAGTTTCTGAGCTTCCTCTTTATCGACACATCTCAAGTGGACACCCATAGGCATTCTTTTGTACATCATTCATAGTGAAATCCTTTCTTTCTTGTCGGCATCCTTTAGGAATCATCCCATTTCTAGATGTTATTGCAACTTATAAAACCACGGCCCCTTAGCCTCATCCATCAGCATCACCCTTATTTCTTCATAGTAAGGGTTTTGGGACTTTGCTAAAATTAAGGGCTTAACTTTTGTTCGTTTCCCACTCTCTTACATAGAAGCCAATATAGCTAAGGCATCAACTAACTGGTTCTCTTCCTTTGGAAGATGAATAAACTTAAACTGAGTAAAGGATAGCAAAACAGTAGCTAAATAATCCCAGTACCATCGCAACTTATCTTCCTTTACTTCCCACTCTTTAGAGGCTTGTCTTACAACCAATATAGAATCTCCATATATGGTGACATCCTCTGCCCCCATGCTACGCAATGCTTCTAAACCAAAGATATAGGCCTCATACTTAACTTTATTATTTGTTACCTCGAATTTGAGTCTCTTCGCCATCGGGATCATTTCTCCTTCTAGCGTGATCAGGATTACACTAATACTAAATCTTTTATTATTAGTAGCTCCATTAAAGTACATTTTGCATCCTTGGATCTCTATTGCCCCTAGATTCTCATCTAGGAACTCCAATTCTGATTCCTATTCATCAGTTACCAAATTTTGAGATAGAAAGTCTGCTACTGCCCTCCTTTTTACTACCTTCTTTGCTATATAGTTTATGTCAAACTTAAAGAGCAAAACCAACCATCTAACTAATTTTCTTATGAGTGACGAAGTCTGCTAAAGGTATATAAGGAGATTATGTTGAGAAATCACATGTACTATGTAATATTGGAAGTAATGCCTGGGCTTTTTTGTTGCCTAAATCATAACTAAGTAGGTATTCTCTATAAGACTATAACAAGTTTTGTATTGCAAGAGCTTCTTACTCAGGTAATATATTGCATGTTCAACCTTCCTTTCATTTTTTTGAGCCAACATTGCCCCTATCGTATCTTTTTCAATTGCCAAATAAAGAATTAAGGGTTTACCTGGCTTTGGTGGCTGTAAGACTGAAGGATTCATAAAATAACTCTTAATAGTTTTGAAAGCCTGTTGGCACTTATCATCCTAGATCAGTGGTTGATTCTTCTTTAGAAGTTTGAATATCTGCTCATAAATTGTAGGTAACTTGGCTATGAACCTGCTAATATACTATAATCGCCCAATAAACCGCCTAACTTCTTTTTCATTTTTTAGTGCTGGCATATCTCTAATTGCCTTGACCTTATCCAGGTCCACCTCTATTCCTTTTTGACTGACAATGTGTCCTAGCAGTTTCCTAGATGTTACCCTAAAATCACACTTCTTTGGATTTAGCCTGAGATTCTACTTTTTTGCTCACGCTAGGAACTTGTCTAGGGCTTCAAAATTCCCTTCTCTAGTTGTAGACTTCACCATTATATCATCCACATACACTTCTCTCTTTATGGATCGTATCATGTAACAGAGTAATCGATATCCTCTAATAAATGGCCTATGCATTTTTTAATCCAAATGGCATTACCAGATAGTAATAGATGCCTTTCTATGTAGAAAAAGATGTTTTTAACTTATATATTGTTGACATCATGAATTGGTTATACCCTAAGAACCTATCCATGAAAGAGTACATTGCATTGGAGGCCACACTATTTATAAGTGTGTTAATATATGTGAGCGAAAAATCATCTTTAGGGTAGGCCTTATTCAAATATTTGTAATCCATGCACATTTTGACCCTGCCATCTTTCTTGGGGACTGACACTATGTTTGTTAACCACTAAGTGTCATTTACTACTTTCAAAATTTTTACCTTAAGCTGCTTTTCTACTTCTTCTTTGATCAAGAGAGCCATTCCAGCCTTAATATTTTTTTCTTCTACTTTATTGGTGATATATGAGGATAAGTAGGGATCTTGTGTTCTATGATTTTCTTATTAATACTTGGCATGTCCTTATAGCCTTAAGCAAATATCTTCTATCTTCTTTTTAATATTTCTTTCATTTTTTCTCTCTCATCATAAGTTAAATCAAAATCAAGTAGTATATTTTTAAGATTATCGTTTATGCCTAAATTAAATGTCTCAGTTTATGTGGAATTAATGTCAAACATATGCATGAAATGATTATCATAAACAAAATAACCATTAGGAAGCACATCGAATAAATATGCAAAGTCAGATTTCATTGCATTCACTTTTGAAAAAAATAAGTCTTTAGTTTCAAATAGACTAGCAAGGGAAACATCAAAGTCATCATAAAAAACATCCAAGATGGAATTGAGGACATAGGTTTTGAGATCTAGCTCCTTGTCCTGACCATCGACGTTTTTCAGCTCCGAAGCAGTAACGTTCTCCTTAGACTCTTCCTTAGCAGGTACCAACTCTTCCATAGGAACTTCCTCGATAACAACTTGCTTTATCCCATTCACAAACTCAACAAAGATTTTAAATCCTAGGACCATTTCTCCGGTCATTAAAAGAGGTTCGGGAGCTCCTTTATATGGATAATTAGTGCCTTCCCTTACGAAAGTCTCTCATAAAGCCTTTCTCTCAACCATGAATTTTTCTTCTCTCTTCTTTAGCTGATCCCAAATGTCAAACGCTCCTTTAAAATCATCAATCCCATCATATCTTACTGCATGCTTCAGAAGTGCACTATACACTCCATAAATCTCGGGGGTTCATTTTGGTTCTTTCCCAGTCCTATGCCAGACATGAATTTCATGTTGCACATCATGTTCAGAACCCTCTCATCTATCTCATCCTTATAAATTACACAAACTTTTGAAACTCAGACTTATAGGGATCTCTTTGGGAGCTAACTTCCAAGCAGCTACAATAATTTCAGTTTCTACAGAGATGGTGATGACCTTACCTTTATGCGAAAACTTAATTTTCTGATGGACAGTGGAGGGTACACCACTTAAAGGATGGAACCATGGCCTTCCCAACAGGATAGTAAAGGTCACAAGAATATTAATCACATGTAAGTTGACCCAAGTCTCGATAGGTTATGTTTTAACCAAATCCCTGAATATCCCCTCAACAGGCCTCTTTGTATCATTATAAGCCTTGATAATCACTTCAGAAGGTTTCAATTATGCTAAAGTCAATCCCAACTTCGGTAAAATCCTTAATGGACATACATTAATGGCAAAACCATTATCCACCAGCACACAACATGTCATCTTTCCTTTTACGTTAGCCTTGATAAACAAAGCTTTATGGTTATCCCTTCCCTCCAAAGGTAAATCATCATCAGAAAACACGATGGCTCCTTGAAGATTTTCTGTTAAAGAATTAACCATTTGTTAAGGGGCACAACTTGTAAAGATGTTTTTCTAGTCCAGAGATAATACTAGTGCTTCCTAATGGTCTCTAGAATGCATAAGCAGCTCCCAAACACTAGCAATGGTCTCTTCATCTTCTTTTACCTCTTCCTTCAAATTCTCTATCTTTTTTGGTTCAGGTTTGGTAGTTTTGGTTTCTTCTTCTTTCTTTTCAACCTTCCCAATTGGTTGTTTCACCCTACTATCCTTATTTTCCCATAGATCTATTCGCCCCCCATCTTTATCATTAAAGCTCTAAATATCTAAGGCACACATGACAATCTCTATTGGTTTTTCATTTTAACTTAGGTCTTTTGGTTCAAGTTTAGCTTTTAGTGACCTAAGGGTGTCAATAAAAGAGTTTAAGACTTGCTCTTCCATTAAACCTGTGTTTATCATTAGGATGAGTATGTTTAGTGGTGGTACATTTTGGTAATTAGGCAGAGGATTATTTTGGGTGTTTGACTTTCAGGTTTCAAGGTTGGTGATTTTACCTGCATCAATTAAGTCTTGGATTTCATGTCTTAGTCGGGTATAATTATAAGTGTCATGCCCAATGGTTTGGTGGAACTTACAAAAGTATTTTAGGTTAGCATTTGGTATAGGTTATTGTGAAGGCAAGGGTTGTAACAAATTCTTCCGAATTAGCTTTTTAAAGACATTAGAAAGAGGTTATCTTAAATTTGAGAACTTTCGAGGTTGCCTAATTGTGCCAATCAGCACATTGCTGCTCGGTTGTCTAATAGCATTGATTTGCACATTACTATTAGATTTGACTTTATCTCTACCCCTAGATCTTCCTCTTAAGAACCTCTTCTTTTGGGCTAAGTCTAACTCTTTATGGACCCTGAATCTATACAACTCTTTAAAGTTTCGGATCCTTAGGTCCCTCAGGTTTTTAGACAATGGTGGGACACATCCCTTAATTGCTAACATCAATTGATATGATTCGATAGGTCTATGTCTTATTTGGGCCAATTTCCCTCTCTAACAAGTCAGATAATCAATAAAAGACCCATTGAACTTCTGCTTAGTATTTTGCAGATCCCTCAAGATATCTCCAATTGCACATTAAGACCATACTGCTTCACAAAAGCAACACATAATTATAAGCACCCAATTTCGGTATAGTTGAGTGTGGATGCGACAGAGGACTCCATTGATGAAAATATTATAAATATATTTTCAACACTTTAAGTTTGAAACCTCAAAAGCCTAAATGCATTTTCAAAGGAACTTAATTAGTTTTTTTAATGACTTAAGTGTAATATTTTCTTTAAGGACCTAATTGAAAAGTTTAAATTCTTTCAGGGGTCTTTTTATAATTAAAAGTTAAAAAAAAGATCGAAATTACATAAACCAATTGGAATTATGTAATCTTAATCGGAATTATATAATCCCGATCGGGATTATACTGTCTTGATTATTTTTCATCTATATTTTTTAATTTTCAGTAAATAAAAATTTATTTTCTGAATTCTAATTGGTCAAATAATATGATAAATCCCTTTTCTAGGATTTATTTGAATTTTTTTAGGAAATTAAAAGTCCTTATAAAACCAAAACTTTGTCATTGTGAAAGGGAAAAGTTACAGTAAGATACATGACTTTAACTAGGGTTTTTTTATATAAACCCACCTCAACTCTTTTTGGGGGGGGGGGGGGGGACTTCTTCTCCTTAGCTTTTAGCAGTTTTCAACTAAAAAATTTTCATTGGAGGTATTGTTCTTTTAAAAAGAAGCAGTAGATTTTTGGAGAAGAAAAATCAAGCATTGGAGATCGATTTTAAAAAGCAACGATGATTTATACTATTTTGAGGAGCAAATCAATACTGCATCCATTCAATCATCTCCTCTTCTACCCTCTTCTATTTATTTTATTTGATTATTTTAGTTTCATTTAATTTTAATTTTTAATTTTTATTTTGTTTAATTACTAATCATTGTTTATTTTTGTGTTTGTGTTTGTGATTATGGAGGGAGTTACATGATGAATTCACTATAGAGAATAAAATCCATGAATATCCATGGAATGCCATGGATTGAATTTTGTAGTTGAATATAATTTCTAGTTTTATTTATTTATTTGTTATTATTTTGTTGGTTGTTTTATTTTGTTTTTTTTATTCATTTAGTTTTTTTTGGGTTGTATTAATTTTTATTTTTATGTTCAATAGATCATTGTAATAGTCCAAATAGTGAGAATAATAAAATCCTATGCATATGGTTGTGTGTTTTATTTTATTAATTGATTAGTAAATTAGGTTTATCTAGTAAATTTTTAATTAAAATTAATGTTGGTTGTCATTGAATGCATGATTAATTTAGTTTATTTATTATACAGTTTAGTTTATTATTTTCATGTTTTTTTATTCTTTTGATTTATGCATCTTGATTAATTGTTTGTTTAATAATTTTATTTTTATATTTGATTTGTTAATTTTTATGATTTTTATATTATATTTTGTCGTGTTTTCCTTAAACTCATGATTTTAGTTTTTTTTAGGTTTAATGATTAGATTCACCTTTTCTTTAAATAGGTTTACTGATTTAATTAGGATTAAGTTTAATTAATTAAAATTGATTTTAGATCCATAATTAATTAAATTTTAGGTTAGAGATAACTTAGATCCATTTAGTAAATTAGATATAGGCCCACTTTTGTTTAATTTAATTAATTTAATAGACTTAACCCATTAAATTTATCCTTTTCCATAACTTGTAGATTTAAGATCACCTTAGAATTAAAACATGTAGATTTAGCCCATTTAATTAAAATTAATGTAGACTAAACTAACTTAGGGATTATGAACTTAAATGAATGCATTATTTACATGTATTTTTCATAATTGGTTTACATATGGTTAATTGTTTAAATAAGGGTTTATATGAAATTACATGCAAATAGAGGGTAAGATAGTAATTCATAAAGTAATTCTAAATGAACATGAGACTAAAAGAAGTTAGTATTCCGTACCCAAAATCTTCTAGTTGTGGTGCTGGCTTTCTTTTAGGGAATCGAGTACCACCACTTTCAATTTGTCTTAGTTATTACCCTGGGTGGCAACTCCTTATTTCCACGCCATGTCTTTGTGATAATGGTTAGTGTGTTCTCTAGAGCCCTGAGCTCAAATAGTGTCACGATTGCTAAAATCTTGGATGTGCGCTAAACCCCACCGTCTACAATGGCGATTCCATTAGGGATAAAAGATATTAATTCTACTTGTGTTCTTTAGAGTTATTTTATTAATTATTATTTTATTTTTGCATTCATTCTACATGTCCCCATTAATCAATGACATTGGTTTATGGCTCCATGATTCCATTAGCTTTATGGGATTGTAAATTGGCTAACCATCACTCTTAGCCTTAACTTGATTTAAGAGAGATTATCGGGTTCATCTGAGTAGAATTTATAACCCAAGTACTAAAGGGGGGTAGTCTTCTTTTGAGTTTGCAAAGGATGTCGGGCTCCTTTGACCTGGGCCTGTAACTCAAGTCCTAAAGGAGGGCATCTTGCTAAGGGAACCTTGACCTTTTGCATCGGACTTAGCTTATATAGTGGCTTAGTAACTTCCCTTAGGATTGCCCAAATTTTTTATGTTTGTTGCCATGAGTTATTTTTATCTATAAAGCCCCAAGCCTATACTTTAGAAGTCCATTACGACTAATAAAGATTAGGCTATGTTTTTATACCTAGAAATATTATTTTTATGCTTTACTGCTTTGAGAGATTTGGCATGCATATCAGTTCTTGATATCCTTTATTGATATTAAGGCAAAGACCAAAAATCCTAGGAAAAGAGACACGCCATTGAATATGTGTATAGGAGGAATAAGGTTGGAAAAATGTTTGTATACTTGACTTGACTTACTATTTACTACTTATTGCATAGCATGTGCATCACGCACACATGCATACATGTATTATACTAACACTTTATTTTTAGCCATATAGATTCATCTAGGTTTTCCTGTGTTTAGAGTCAAAAAGGTGACAGACTAATGAGAATAAATTCAAGTCCATAAAAATTACAAAAGATATCCTTAGTAGATTGGAAAGGAGTCTTATCAATCCACTCTATCTAGAAGTTGCACAAGTTCCAGCTAAATAAACAGAAGAAATAGAACATCAATAAGGAGGAAACTGGATCCTAGAGGATGTTAAAGGAGCGTTAATAGATGATATGAGAGCAACGATGCAAGATGAACTAAGACAAGCTCTGGCTGGATTAATGCCACCACCTGCTGCTACACCTCAAGTTGTTGACAATCAACATGTTATGGGTGCACCACCTACTAAAAATGACAATGCTAGGGGGAAACCTTTAAACATTACTAGGAATTTACCTACTATGGAAAGGAAATGGGAGGATGTTAAAAACTACATGGTTGAAAAGGAAAAAAGGGAACCACTTGAGCAGGTTCGAGAGCTAGAATCCAAGCAGATAAAAACACTGACTCAGAAGATGTCCAAAATGGAAGAATTGATGAGAGGACAGGGCATCGAATATTCGTTTGACTTTGATGATATGATGCAATTTGAGGAAGATAAACTACCTGATAAGTTCAAGATGCCAAAGCTATAGAAGTTTAATGGTACTAAAGACCCAAGGATTTACCTTAGTCAATATACAACTACTATGAACACCACTAAAACTCCTTTGTCTGTAGTTACCAAGTTATTTGTACTATCCTTAGAGGGTACGACTATTAATTGGTATAATAGGTTAAAAAAGTCTATCCGAGCTGACTGGAGAGAAGTATGTAATGCTTTTATAAAATAATATGACCACAATACCAGGCTTGAAGTGTATATTAAGGATTTAGAACTGACTAAGCAGAAGCCTAATAAATTATTTTTAGATTTTCTTACTAGATTCATGAAAAATGTAGGATTAATGAAAAATAAATTGGCTAAGAAGGAACAGATTAGGATAATAGTCCTTAATGTGTCTTATAATTTGGTTGAAAGGTTACAAATGATGAATGCTAAAACATTTATGGACCTTTATGATGATGGATTGCAAGCTGAGGAAATTGAGAGTGAGTTATAACTACTAGCGTAAAGAACTACCCAACTGGGGGCACACAAGAAGGAAGCATTAGTCAGGTTGTGGAAATGCATGCTATACAAATACCAAAGAGAATCTCTAATTTCAACCAACCCCTATCCAAAGTCCTAGATCACTTAATGCAAAAAGGCTTGCTTCAACCTTTAACCTTTTCCAAACCGCCAAACCCAAATGCCCCTGACTATGACCCAAACAATTAATGCAAATTCCAATAAGTAGTTAGACATTCCACAGATACCTGCACCCGCCTTAGACATGAAATCTAAAACCTTATAGACTCTGAAAAGATCATAGACCCTAAAAACCCAAGCACTAGAAATAATCCTTTCCCAAACTACCAAAATGTTCTACTCCCAACTACTATGATGATCAACTAAGGAGTAAGTGAGGAAGAAGTGCTCAACTCCTTTAAGAACATGAACTTAAAAATTGGTAAGAAATCTCTTGATGCCCCTAATGATGAAGGAGAGAGTGTAGAATATTTAACTCCTAAGAAAGCTTAAAGAGGAATTAAAGATTTGCTGGGCCAGCCTTCAGGAAAGTTCAATTATAAAGTGTTTTACTCTAAACCACTTTCCTATACTATTCCCATTGAATTATTTACATTTAGAGGTTGGGATGATGAATTTAGAGTTGATGACAAATCGTTAAGTAAGAAATCTGAGACTCCTGAGCAGCCCTGAAGAGGAGTTGAGGATTTATTGGGTCAGCCTTTAGGCAGGTTTGACTATAAGGTGTTTTACACTAAACCACCTTCTTTTAACATACCCTTGGAGTTGATTATGCCTACAAGATGGGGTGATGAGTTTAATGAATAGAAGTTGCTAAACAAGGAAGAAACATGCTCAGTAGAGGTATAAAAAAATAAAGTCATAGAGACAGTTGGCGAGAAGATACAAGAATAGCCACTTTGTCAGCCACCTTGAGACTCGGTGTCCCTAGCATTTAGAATAGAAAATAAATTTCTTATTGTTTTCTTTGAATAAAATTTTAGTTTCTTTATAACTTGTTTTGTTTTAGTGATCAATGATATGAATTTTAATCATGCTTACTTATGTATTGTCATCCTAATGGTATTGTGCATTGTGGTATTTATCGCATCTATATATTTGACATAAATTCAATTCAATTAGATTCATTCAGCATGGACACAAATGCAAATTCAAAGAACATTCATATATCACATGATGTAACTTCTAACGATATGAAATTTGAGGGAAAGGAAAAGTAAAAACAAAAAGAGAGAAAAAAAAGAAAAAAAGGACAATTAGGTAAAAATAAGAGAAAAATATTATGTTAGAAAATCTAAAAGGACTAAATGGTAATAGGAGTTATATCATGTGATGTAATAAATGTTCTCATTTTTGCCCCCACTAAATGATTAAAATTGACTCTGAAATTTGTGTGCAAATATCATATAGTCATCTTTATCATATTGCATAAGTATCTCAATGGAAAGAAAAAACATAATGAAAGCTAAATAATTAGGGCTATGAGATCACTATTCTAGTTATGTTTTCTCTTTTATCACCCTTTATGATTTTACTTGTAAGTCTAGTGTCCCCTTTGTACTTAGGGAAATCAAGTGGCTCAATAACTTATGTTGCAACCCATGCCTTGTAACTATCTTCAATCATTGCATCAACATCAAACATTCTGCTCAAGAGTTTGTCAATGAATTCATCCACTCCTTTGCACCTTCAATGTATAAGATTGCAACTAATAGCGTTAGTAAGTCAAAGGATCGACAACAATAGTGAACAAATTAAGTCTCTTGCACATATGAAGAAAAGACTACTAGAATAGCATAAATGAATTCATAATCAATCTTAGGGTAAATTGTAGAATAGTAAGTCTGTTAGTGATATGCACTAGGTCCATCATTTGTGATTATGTATTGACTTTATTATTTTATTAATAAAGAGGTATTATATTATCATTTGATTTTATGATAATTACATGAATGGTTAATTCTTACTAAGGCCATCAAGTATGTGACTTGATAGTAAAACCCTTAGATTAAAATAAGAGTTCTATTCTAATTATCCCTAGCCATTTATTCATTATATGAATATTAAAGTATTAAGGCTAGTATGATGTTGACTGATGGTTATGTTTTACTAATCATAAATATGAGATATTAAGTCAACTCATAGGTACATGATGAGAGATCATGTACTGGATTGACCCACTATGAGAATACTACATAGATTATTGTCATAAGTACTTCTTATCACAGTAATTTTATTTTGGTCCTTTGACCTTGAAATCATCATGGATTTCTACATAGCTATTTTATGTTTTGACACATTCTAACATTGTCTTTAACCAGATGATTAAAAGAATGTTGTTGGATATAAAATTAGTTATGTGAGGAATGTGAGTGATTTAGAAGGAATTTATCCCTCATTAATATGAGAAAGATATCTAGAGGCCCCTTGATGAGATAGACTGAATGAAAATGCATGGCCATGCTGAAATGAATTGATAAAGAGTTATCATTTTCAGTCTACTTGGAATCAAGTCATAATATTGAACTATATAAGGATGACATTCTATGCCTTATGTTCAATTAAGATATCATGTGATAAAGGGACAATAAAATTCACTGTAATTAGGTTATGTCGGATTATTGACTTCACATGACTTGGGTAGTCATAATGTCTTGCTAGAGGCCACTTATGACTTGTAGGCCTAAATAGAGATTTAGGCCCACTGCCAATGTTATGTGAACCTACAGGGTCACACACTTAGAACAAGCCCAAAACGGATATGGGTTTAATAAGCCCAAAATAAACTCTGTGGAAATAAATAATTAAAGTGTTTTATTTATTTGTTTATTTATTTAAGATAAATGTTATTTTAAATAAATAAATAAGATATTATTTTTGATTTGTTTTTAAACAAAATCAGAATATAATAAATGGAAAATTACCAAAAGGTTATTGGTAAGTGAAACCCTAACTTGGAGTCTATAAATATGTTATATTCTCTAGGGTTTCACACACTTGTTTTAGCCTCCAAATTCGTTTTCTTTCCTCTTAGAAAACAAAGACAGAGTTTTTCCTTTTGTTCTTGATTTGTGAGACAGTCAAGAGGTTGCTAGCACACACACTAAAATTCGTTTTGTGAAGGGCTGTTCGTGTGGATACCTATAGAGGACGCATCCTTTTGGAGACGCCTTGATCCGAACAACCAAGCCAAAAAGCTCGAGGTAAGGTGTCACCGGTGTGAACCTCCTCTCATCCTTCCAGAGAATCTTGCCTCTTCTGCATTTTGGTAAGATTATTAAAACCCTAGATTTAATCAATTAGTCGAATTATATGGATCCTGGCTTGGGAACGTGACAAAATTTTAATTTTTCCGCTGCGTTTGCATCACGGAACCCAACAAAGTCTGCATTCAAAGAGCGAAGATAGAACACTAATGTATAAGAGCCAGTATAAGAGTTCTGGGGGCATAAAGAAGTAAACTATAAGTAACAAACAATAATTAATTAATATAGCACAACTTAGTCATCTGTTCAAAAAGCTGTATCATAATCTTTAACATCAGAAGTACCAACAACGAAGCATTCAATGCTCAAACCTACAGGCTATTGATGAGGCACCTCATTCTTACACTCCAAGATTAGCAACATAGCTTTGATCCAAATAGAAAACCTATTAGGATCATGCATGTCATACATAACATGCATACATTTGCATACATTTGCATACATTTGTTGTGAAATACTTGCTTTGCATAATAAAGTCTTTGAGCCTAGATAAGATTGTGTAAATACTTTGCTACTAACATTCAAAATTAGTGTTGTAAAAGTGCAGAATGGGTAGTCAGAATGTTCATATATGAAGGAAAAAAGGTAACACTATCAAGGTAAACCTGATACTCAATGGTACTTTAGACCTCAAGAACCTAATAAATTATGGGCTCATCTAGTGAGGGAATATCATCGATAGTGATACTTGCAAATGCATCATCTTGGTGGCCTCAAGAGGCTATATAGGACAGTTAAGCTCCTCAGTTTCAACATCCATCTCCATAATCTCATCTGGAGCATTATCTGGAATATCTCTCCACAACAGTTAGTCCAACGTAGGGTATGGAATATGGTGATGAGAAGGTCTAGCATGTCGACCATACATTTGTTGGCCCCATAAAAGGGAAGAATGGCCTCAAAACTTAAAATGAATGCACTTTAAAAAATTATTTGATCATAAAATAAAACCTCTAACTCCTGAACCTTTTTTGTAGGAGATGTCAATAAGAGGAACGAAGTCCTCTACTATAGCATCAATGGAATGATGAAAATAGACACACAACTCAAAGCCACAACTTTAATGGTGGAGTATCATGACCTTTGTGATCAGAGACATTATCACCATAATCAAAAAGGAAGAATGCAAAAGAATAATATTGCATTTTGACAAAATCTCTTTTCTTATAAATAAACCATACTAAACTTATGGTATTTTGTGTAAGGAAAACTAAAAGGAAATGAAGAAGGGGAAAGGAAATGATACATCAGTAAGATTAAACAAGATTGGAAATGCTAATCGTTCATTAGAGTATCACCTTGAGTGACAAACAACTTGCTAAACACTTATCAAAATAATCAAGGGAAGTAACAAAACCTTATTTGCTTAGTTTTTAAAATAAAGTACAATCTTAATAATAAAATCCATAAATTGAAAGTAAATTCATCCACTTCACAAAATCATGTGTGAAAAGCCTATCTTATGACCTTTGATCATAATGGCTCTTTTTTTATTAGCCTTGTAGAATTCAGATGTTTAATTAAAAACTTTGTGTTGAGAGTTTATAAACTCTAATCAATCTAGTGCTTGCTTTGCACCCAAACGAGGGGAAGAATATGCAAAAACAAAATTGATGGACTTGCAGTATAAATTGCTTGAATTTCAAAGTATCATTTCAGTGTTTTGAATGATAAATGTACATATAATCTACTCCAATGATAAAAAATGAGTACGAGTACAAAATCCCTGAATGGTATCCACATTGAGTAGTACAAGAAAGGCGAGGGAACATTAAGAGGAGAATCAAAGTAAGAGCAAGCATAATTTACTCCAATTCTCTTAAATAAGTAAGAGTATCAACATGAAACCTCTGGCGATATCCATATTGAGTAATATTAAAAAGGCGGGGTAATACTAAAAGACGACCATGCTAAAAAAACCACTTTATTTATTTTAATGCTCTGTAAGTGTATGAATATCCAAAGGACTTTTCTAACAGTATCCATGCTGAGTAATATTAGAAGGGTGGGGGAATACTCGGATAAGGAATAAAAGCATAAAAATAACTCAAGGACTATTTTAATACTCAAAATTCGATATGTTTATGCTCAATTTCCATGAGTTTTGTTTAGAAAATTCTCCCTAAAATTAGGTGTGAAAGTAAGCTCTTCACTTAGTAAAAGATACGCTCTTAGCATAAGATGGTTAACGATGTCTTTGACCTTTGTAAATGGCAAATAAATGATAGTCATGAAAATTAAAATAGTGAGATTTGTTGAGTGCAAGCTATCTCGTGATAAATTGATGAATTTTCTTATAATTTTTTTTAAAAAAGTACATTTTATAACAATCATCATGTTTGACTAACTTCAATAAGTCTTCAGGAACAACAAGTGCAAAAGAAGAAGATAAACCCAACATGTGGAATCAGTACTAGCACTAACAAGTTAATTAAGGTCAGTAAGCAACAAATGCAGTTGATCAGAGTAAATCAATAAAAAATTCAAAGACAATCAGCATAAATTCCAATCAGTTAGCACAGTTGATCAACATAAAATCTCAGAATCCTAATCAACATAAAATTCCAATGTGATGTCTACATTTTGCATACACTGCACTTCATCTCAGTTATATGCTACACAGTAGCTATAACACAATTTTTAGATTCAACTTGTTATATGCTACATATTAGTTATAACATAGTTTATAAATTCACTTTGTTATATGCTACATAATAGTTATAACAAAAATTCTAAATATTCACAACTTGCTAGACACTACACAATAGTTATAACACAGTATCAAATCATGATTTGCTAGACACTACACAGTAATTATATCACACTTTTGATCCAATTTGGTAGACACTACACAGTAGTTATAACACATTTTAAATCTTTTTTGCTGGATGCTCCACAAGACCTATAGCACCATTATCATAATTTGCTAAATGCTCCATAGGACCTATAGCATATTTATCTTCAGCTATACACTACACAATAGTTATAACATATTTTCACTAAACGTCCCATAGGGAATATAGTGAAAATCACTATCACTAGATGTCCTATAGGGAATATAGTGAAAATCATGATCACTAGACATCCTATAAGGAATATAGTGAAAATCATAATCACTAGATGTCCTATAGGGAATATAGTGAAAATCACGATCACTAGACATTCCACAGGGAATATAGTGAAAATTATAATCACTAGACGTCCCACAAGGAATATAGTGAAAATCAAGATCACTAAACGTCCCACAGGAAATATAATAAAAATCATGATCACTAAACATCCCATGGAGAATATAGTGACATTACATAACTAGACGTCCCTTAGGGAATATAATGAAAATCATATCACTAGACATATGTCACGACCCAAACCAGGAGTCATAACCGACGCTAGGGTACAGGAATTCTTTAGAATCCGGAACCCATAGCAAACTTTAAAAATAAAAACATGCAATAATAATATAAAAATATGACAGAATTAAAAACTTTAATTAATATAGAATGAAATCTTGATAAATGTCATATCATAAAAATATCTCATACAATATTTTGAATACAAAAATCTCAAACTGATATAACACACTACTAACACAATAACACTACTACTATAGTTTTCTAGAATATAATTAGAGTCAGATATAAAATTTACAAAAAATAACTGGGGCGGAAGAAGATTGGCGTAAAGTGCCACTACTGAGGTCTGAAGAAAAATAATCTCTTATAAAAAATATTGAGGGAGATCAGACCTCACTGAGTGAATTATTATAATATATATACATGCAATCTAAGTCATATACAATCAAGCATCAGTATAATAATATACATATACACGCATTTCACACAAATGCTAAACTTTGCTTTTATATATATAATAAATGCAGAAAATATTTATTTAAATTAAGGAGCAAATAAAACCCTAGATATCCGCAACCTCAGTCAAAATATCCCACTAGCCATCAGGCTCACTTAATTCCAAAGTATTTCTCTTATTCCATTTTTGGACAGTAGACTGGTCCCAAGACATTAAGTCAATCGAGCTCTAACAGACTCAATGTCAGTGTGATTGGCCTCGAAACACTAGGTCAACCGAGCTCCCGCAAGCGCACTACTCAATTGCATCAAATCTTAATAATCAATAAATCAAATGTCACCTCAAGTGATTTTATAAACTTAACCTTAAAATCTATCGCATCGATACGTACACAGTCCTAGTGTAGCTCACTAGGTAGCACGTTCTATTGATATCCTTCATATAAAATCACATATATATTGGAAATAATTAAATGCATCATTTAAAGCATAATGACATTCATTTAAAAATAGTATACCACTCATATGCTAAACATATATAAAAAATATACTAAATAAATATACTGAATATATGTCAAATATACTGATTATATACCAAAACATACTAACATATATATGTTACATATATACAAAAGATATACCGAAAGTATGTCTAGCATATATGTATCATATATAGCAATTATACCAAAAATAAACCAAAAGCATACCAAATTATTTAATAAAATAATTCAAGTTTAAATGCATTATGGGAATATGAAAGTTCATATTCATGCATCCTATATGCAATGCATATATAAAATAATAACTCACAAATTTGCGCTCCTTGAGACTGACTCAATGGACCTAATATGATAGATCTTGATCTCAGCGCAGCTAGAAAAATAAATAATAATAAAAATCAAAATATATTCCTAACATATACTTCTACGAATTCCAAAAAAAGACTCGATTTAGAAATTAAAACTTAGTTAAAAACCAAAGACTCAAGATTGATCCAACGTCATGTTTTATGAGAATTCTGCTGAAAAATCGGCAGAGTCTTCTCTATAAAATGGACATTTCTCTACTGAAAAGTAGAGCCGATCCTCCAAAGAAAACACACTTGTAATAATGCAATAACTCAACACCTCGGGTTGGGATCCCGAACTACTCAAATCCTCAACCGAGGTTCACAATTCATGATAAAAATAAATATTAAATAATAATATATTAAAATCATTAAAAATCCATAAAATCAATATTAAATCACAATATAAATTATTTAAACATCAAAACACTAAATATACTTATTTTCACAATAATAAAATAAAAATCTCAAATAATTATATAATATTAATAAAAATAAAAAATTTCAATTATTTAGCATAAAATAGTAAAATTCACAATTAATTACTCAAAAATTTTAAATATATTATAAAAGTAGTTAAAAACCCATTTAATCACCAAAATGGTAAATAATTTATTATTTGAATATAATTTTTGAAAATTAGTATTAACGAGTTAAAAATAGTAAATAATTCGTAAAAATTATTTTAATACCCTATAAAACTCTAAAATCATTTAAAACATATTATTTAACTATAATTTCAATAAAAACACACAATTAACCTATATATCCAAAATTCATATAATATTAAAAATATTCCCAAAAATTATATAAAATTACTAAAAATTATTTTATTAATACTAAAATTACTAACTTAAATTAATACACTAATTAAATCAAATTTTCAATCAAAATAAATAATTAACATAAGTAACAAAAAAATTAAATTTAAATTATTAAAATATTCAAAAATACCCATAAACTAAAATAATTAAAAAAAATATGCAAAAAATATTTTTAAGAAGCTTAAGCTACATACAACAACAATCTCAAAGAAAAAAAATTCATGAATCAAACCCAATAATTAAATAAAAATTCAAAGCCCTGAAACACATAAACTAAAAATTGGACATAACTAAAAAATGATTGAATTTAAGCTCAAACAGAGCTTAGAACTAGACTCACCGGTGCTAGGAGGTTCAAATAAGACCAAAACGACTAGCTCTCATGGCCGAAAGCTCCACCGGCAACAATGGTGGCTTACTTTCGGCATGCTTCGATTTGTTGCTGTCCAGGCAGCTCTATTGGTGGCGGACAACGACTAGAGGTGGTTGGAGGTTGTCAGTGAAGGCAGGTGGCTTCGGCGTGGCGTGGTGGATGCTGGATGTGTCAGGGAAGAAGGAAGAAGCAATGGAAGAAGAAGAAGAAATAATAGGGAAGAGAATAAAAGAAATAAAAGGAAGAGAAAAGTTGACTAACCTGACTAACCCGTTTTTGTCCTGATGCAAATATATATATATAGTTCAACTTTATACTTGTCACACACACACACATATATATAGATATATACTATACATAAACACATGCACATATATTAATAATAATATAGTACTAATAATAATAATAATACTCTCACATGCATAATAGTAATAAAATAATAATAACACATGCATGCAATAATACTATTAATAATAATAACAATAAAGATATTAATAATAATACTATTAAAAATATTAGCAATGAAAAAGATTTTAATACTTTAAATAATAAAACTCACAAATTAATTATTTTACGTAAATAAAATATTTAGAATAAAATAAATGAATAATATACACAACTCATGATAGTATATAAATCAAATTTAAAATTTTATTAACATTGCATATCCTAAAATAATTTTATATTATTTAAAATATCTGGTCATTACAACATCCCATAGGGAATATAGTGAAAATCACATCACTAGATGTCTTACAGGGAATATAGTGAAAATCACAATACTAGACATCCCATAGGGAATATAGTGAAAATCGCAATCACTAAATGTCCCACAAGGAATATAATAATGAAAATCACAATCACTAAACATCCTAGAGGGAATATAGTGAAAATCATAATCACTAAACGTCTTACAGGGAATATAATGAAAATCACAATCACTAAACATCCCATAGGGAATATAGTGAAAATCACGATTGCTAAACGTCCCCACCAAGGAATGTAGTGTCAGTTGCTAAATGTCCCATGGGGAATATAGAAAAATGCTCTGGATAGAATAATAGCATCACCGCTATATGTTTTAGAGGAACTATAGCTTGTTTTGAAAATGCATTGAACGCTGTGTCAACTGCTATTCACTGAATAAAATGATAGCATCACTGTTATATATTTCATTGTAACTATAGCATGTTTTCAAAATGCACTGAACATAATGTTAATCGCTATTCACTAAACACAGTGATGACATCATAACTAGAAATTCCATAGGAGTTCTAGTGTTCCTTAAATCGCATTCAACATTGCATAGTTTCATGCATAGTCACAACATATAGGTAAGTATCCTAGCTCTTTGCTTTGAAATTGTGTGCTTATTTGCTTTACTGTAATTTGTCAAGCAAATAGTAACAAAGGGCGGGGGGGGGGGGGGCAACTGTAAGCACCTAATTTTGGGATAGTTGAGTGTGGATATAACAAAGGACTCTAATGATGAAAATATTATAAATAGATCTTTAACACTTGAAGTTTGAAAGCTCAAAAGCCTAAATGCATTTTCAAAGGACCTTAATTGTAATGTTTTCTTTAAGGACCTAATTGAAAGTTTAAATTCTTTCATGGGTGTTTTTATAATTAAAAGTTAAAAAAAATCAGAATTATATAAAAATAATAGGAATTATGTAATTCTAATAGGAATTATGTAATTCTAATAGGAATTATATAATCCTGATCAGGATTATACTATTCTGATTGTGTTCTGTCTATATTTTTTAATTTTTCAGTAAATAAAAATTTATTTTTTGAATTCTAATTGGTCAAATAATATGATAACCCTTTTTCAAGGATTTCTCTGAATTTTTTTTTAGGAAATTAAAAGTCCTTATAAAACCAAAACTTTATCACTGTGAAGGGAAAAAGTCATAGTAAGATACGTGACTTTAGATAGAGTTTTCTATATAAACCCAACTCAACTCTCCTGGAGGTAGGACTTCTTCTTTTTGGCTTTTACGCAGTTTTCAACTAAAAAATTTTATTTGGAGGTATTGTTCTTTTAAGAAGAAGCAGTAGACTTTTGGGGAAGAAAAATCAAGTATTGGAGATTGATTCTAAAAAACAACGGTGATTTATACCACTATGAGGAGCAAATCAATACTGCATCCATCCAATCATCTCCTCTTATACCTTATTTGTTTATTTTATTTGATTATTTTAGTTTCATTTAATTTTAATTTTGTTTAATTACTAATCATTATTTATTTTTGTGTTTGTGTTTGTGATTATGGAGGGAGTGACATGATGAATTCACTATAGAGAATAAAATCCATAAAGATCCATGAATGCCATGGATTGAATTTTGTAGTTGAATATAATTTCTAAATTTTATTTATTTATTTATTTGTTATTATTTTGTTGGTTGTTTTATTTTGTATTTTTAGTCATTTAGTTTTTTGGATTGTATTAAATTTTATTTTTATTTTCAGTAGATCATTGTAATAGCCCCAGTAGTGGGAATAGTGGAATCTTGTGTGTGTGGTTGTGTGTTTTTATTTTATTAATTGATTAGTAAATTAGGTTTATCTGGTAAAGTTTTAATTAAAAGTAATGGTGGTTGTAGTAAATTTAACTTGCATATTATTTAATTAGGGTTAGATATCATTGAATGCATGATTAATGTAGTTTATTTATTATATAGTTTAGTTTATTAATTTCATGTTTTTTTATTCTTTTGATTTATGCATCATGATTAATTGTTTGTATAATAATTTTATTTTTATATTTGATTTGTTAATTTTTATATTATGTTTTGTCGTGTTTTCCTTAAACTAATGATTTTAGTTTTTTTTTTTAGGTTTAATAATTAGATTCACCTTTTCTTTAAATAGGTTAATTGATTTAATGAGGATTAGGTTTAATTAATTAAAATTGATTTTAGGCCCATAACTAATTAAATTTTAGGTTAGAGATAACTTAGTTTCATTTAGTAACTTAAATATAGGCCCACTTTAGTTTAATTTAATTAATTTAATAGACTTAGCCTATTAAATTTAAGTCTTTTCTATAACTTGTAGATCTAAGATTATCTTATAATTAAAATATGTAGGTTTAGCCCATTTAATTAAAATTAATGTAGATTAGACTAACTTAGGGATTATGAACTTAAATGAATGCATTGTTTACATGTATTTTTCATGATTGGTTTGCCTGGGGTTAATTGTTTAAATAAGGGTTTATATAAAATTACATGTAAATAGAGGGTAAGATAGTAATTCATAAAGTAATTCTAAATGAACATGAGACTGAAAGATGTTAGTATTTCGTACCCAAAGTCTACTAGTTGTGGTGCTAGCTTTCTTTTAAAGAATCGAGTACCAAATCTTTCAATTTGTCCCAGTTATTACCCTGGGTGATGACTCCTCATCTCCATGTCATGTCTTTGTGACAATGGTTAGTGTGTTTTCTAGAGTCTTGAGCTCAAACAGTGTCACTGTTGCTAAAATCTTGGATGCACGCTAAACCCCCACCATCTATAATAATTCTTTCCAATCATACTGGACATGTGGTTCCAAAGAATAATACCATTAAATTGGTGCGCCCTCTAATGACATAGGGAACTTTTTAACTATTTGGGCTTTAGTCAATTATGTGGCTTTCATGTAAGTCACATATTGCTTTAGATGCAAATGTGGGTCCTTAGTTTTAAAGTACTTCTTCATATCAGGGAATTTAAATTTTTAGTGTAAAGGGTCATCTTTCTCATCCAAGTTTAAATCAGTATAGTCTATTGGAGCATCCATGCCTTTCTCTTTCTTTACCATTTGCATTTGAGTCATGGCCTTGGTTATATTCTTAGCCCAATCAAACTATTCTACATTCTTAAATTGGTTCATATTCCTTCAGTTTGGTAGTCTTCTTCCCTTTCTCTTATTGGGATTTCAACATTAAGATTAATCAGGTTGGTTGGCTGTGCAGACTAATTTTCTCTAATCAACTTGGTTATTTCTTATATCATCTCTCTTATTATAGACTGATTTTCAACTCTTTCAACTGTGCTTTAAAAGCCTCGGGATCAAAACCTCTTGCCATTTCTATCTCTAAATTTTTAACTAAGCACCCTGAACTAGATCAGACCCATACAGATGAGCTCGAAGGATCTATATTGCTACAAGACCACATAGTAGAATTATGCATGATGTGTATGCATGATATGCAGGTTCATTTTATTATTTAAAGAAAGCGAGAGAATAAACAAGCATACTTAATACATACATGACACAATGGTAAAATACAAAGCTTAAAAAATGATAACCTTCACCCTTATTTCTCCCATACACGTATTTAAGGGTGAGTTCTTGTCCTAAGATTTTTGGTTTGGGTTTTAATTATCAATGGGGGATAACAAAATCGACATATATAACATAACTCTTAAATGGAGAAAATAAGTAATAGATTCTCTAAATAATTCCAAAGTCCATCCTTAACGGGTCGAGAATGGCATTAAGGCTTTATCTTATCAAAACCCATATCAATGGGCCACAATAGGCATGAGAGGCCTACTCTTGGCAACATCCACTTGAAATGGGCTAAATGTTGACATTAAAAGGTCCATCTTGACAAGGTCCATTTATAATGGGTTGGGTTTTATTTTAAGAATCCATTAAAGGGCATAAAACACATGCATTTGGGAGAATTCCTAAGGAAAATTGCTAGGTTACTACATGAGCTTAAGTCTTGAGTAATAAGCTTTGGCTCCCAGAATGATATACATCCATATATGTCTCCCCACTTAAAGGTCCATCTGATGCCAATAAGTACGTGTTGTAAGTGACAATAATAAAATATTTTACCACCAGGTTTGAGTGAAACGTAGGTAGTAAAATAATGATTATTATCGGGTCAATTGGGATTAAAGTGCTCATTATATGCAAAAAGTGTAGTGAATGCAAAAGATACAATAAAAGAAAGAAAATAATTAAAAATGATAAAACAAAAAACATTGGAATTAGTTTCTTTATCCCTAGTGGAGTTGCCACTGTAGACAATGCGGTTTAGCGTGCGCCCAAGTGTTTGGTTACCACAACATTGTGTGGGCTCGATACCCACTAGGAAATTTGAAATAGGTCATAAATCCTAATCGGAGGTGGAGTGGCCACCTAGATAAAAGCCAGGACACATTGTACAATAATTAGATTTCACGGAGGTTTCAAGAAGCTATCATTAGAGATCAGGTTCAGAAACTGAGTTTGGGCTTTTAGAATGCCCACCTAACCTTGTGGTTGGCCTCTATTTATGTTTTGTGTTTTATTACCTTTAATTATTTCCTTATTTGCATTCAAAATTGCACTTGCCTCCATCTAATTTCCAAGTTTTATAGTTAAGTCCAAGTTTGCACATTAATTCAATTTTCATGCTTATAGCTCAACATTCAATATAAATAATACAAATAATAATAATTTACAATCATATATTCCAAATAAATGGGAAAGGAATTAGGGGTTACAATACTTCATACAAGGAATATGTAAAATAAATGGAAAATAAACCAAAAATAAACTGAAATTAAACTACTTGTTTTAAATAAAACCCCTCAAGAACTAATTAACAGTATAAATATTTGATGATTAGAAATCATTGATAAAGCCTTATAATGACAAAATGTTAGTTCTCAAGATATATAAAGATCTTATGCAAGAATCCATAAAATTAGCTCATGAACCGATTTAAGAAAAGTAAAATAATAAAAAGGAGAGAAAATACTTAGGCTTTAATTGAACAACATAGCAAAACAATGTGTGAAATAGACTTAGGAACACTAAAGCATGCACATTTATAGGAATCATGCATGGTTTATGAAGAAAATTGAGTCAAGGTCTGGTAGGATCCTGTTAGAGTGGCAATCACCTTTGTCATGAGGCGATCGCCTTTGTCATGAGGCGGTCGCCTTTGTCATGAGGCGATCGCCTTATAGCAAAGAGGCAGCACCTCTTTGTAGAGATGATTGCCTGACCAGCAAACGCAGATGACTCCCAAGAGTGGTAAACTTAGTTTTCAAGGAAGCAATAAGTGGTGTAAATGAACTAGACTTACAACTATACTCAAATCCTCAATCAATTATGCTAGGAATATGGCATAATATAAGCAATAAGCATAAGAAATAAGTAATTAAATAATTAAGTAAGAAGTTTGATAACACTAAAACTTCAATATTGAAAGGAAGTAAGAATGCTTACTGAAGTAAGAACTCTTCTAAAAAATGGTTGGTGCTTAGAGATAAGTAAGGATTTTGATCTTCACTTGAATGCAAGGTTTCTACCTTCTTCTTCTCAAGAATCAACCTTCAAGCTTCCTTCTTCTCTTTTTCTCCTTAAAGTCCTTTTTTTTTTCTTTCTTGAGGACCACTCCTTCTTTCTTTTTTTTTTCTTTTTTTTTCACTCCTAGATTATCCTCCCTTTTTCTTTTCTCTTTTCTTCTCCTTTTTATCCGATGCCTAGCCCCATACCCTTACCTTTTGACTCATCATTGCCCTTTCTAGTTCTGCTCTTCTCCCAAAAACCCCTTCCTCATAAAATAGGCTGAGTTCAGTGGACGGTGGCCTAACAAGTTGGCTACCACGACCACCTCTACATTTAATGTAGAGGCAAGTGGCTGCTGTAGAAGCGACACCTCTACAATGAGGTGATGAGGTGATCGCCTCTTTAGCCTAACTTTGCATTGGGCCAAATGGGCCGAAGCGGGTTAAGCTTGCTTCTGAATGGGTTTGGGCTAAGATTTTGAGTTCTAAGCTTTTAGGTCCATTTTTAAAAAGATTTGGGTTTCTTTCATTCATTCAAGCCTTGCCTTTCTTATCATCGGGCTCTAAGCGGGCTGATCAAACTGAGCATATTCAGTTTGTCCTTTTATTGTGGATCGATTGAACCGAATGTTAACAAATATAATATTTTATTAATTCATTTTGTGTCATTGGAGTAAATTTTGAATGCATTTCCATCATAAATTTATAACAGAAATTTATGGTTAAGTGGTGTAATTATTGCAAGGAGTTCGAAGCTGTTAATTTTTCAAATAATTGTAATAATATATTTGGTTAAAATTTTAACTTGATAACTGTTAGGATAAATAACATATCAAGTTCATATCACCTCCAATTTAAAACTTTTCATCGACACTTATTATTTTTTCCTTTTAACTTTAACTAATTATTATTATTTAATAAAAAAAATTATTGAAAATAATAACCACACAAATAATAATACTAAAAATTATGTTAATAAAAATTTACAAAACTTATTAGTACTTAAAGTATTCTCAATATATATATATATATATATATATATATTTGTGTAATCAAATATGCTATTAGCAATAACTTCTATAATTTTATTACACATTCAGCATTGATCAACTATCAACTATCAATAATAATTATTCGCTATCAATCACAACTACCGCTATTAATAATCAGGTTAACCAAATAAATCAAAAAAGAAATGCATACACTTTTCATGATAAATTTGCAATCTCCACAAACAAAATAATATTGGGTGGTAACTATTGCAATAAAATCCAATGAACATTTAGAGGTGTCAAAAATTTATTTATAAAATTTAAAGGTAATATGCATTTGGAGATTTTTTTGAACAACTAAAGTTAATATTGAAGAATAAAATTCAGAGAAAAAAAAAGAGAAAATTCAAGGGAAATATTTTTCCATGATATTCAAAGAAGGATTACACCTCTTATATATTCATATAGGAATCCTAATCACAACCTAATTAGGAATAGAATAACATCCTAAATAGAATAAAAAATTATTCCTAATTGTATACAAATATTTACTTCCTAATATATACAATAAAAATATTTACTTCTTCAATAATCCCACTCAAGTTGGTGAATGTATGTCAATCATTCCCAACTTGCCAAGTGAGTTGTAGAATGTTTTTCTGGATATAGCCTTTGTGAGGATGTCAACTAGTTAAGTATGAGAAGGAACATATGGAAGATCAATTGTTCCTTGGTTCAGATGATCTTTAATGAAATTTCTGTTAACCGCTACATGCTTAGTCCGATCATGTTGAACCAAATTATTTGCAATTGCTATGGCTGCCTTGTTATCACAATGTAACAATATAGGCTTCAGATGTTTTAATCCTAGATCTTGAACAATTCGCCTTACCTAGAGCAACTCACATACTCTATGAGCCATTCCTCTAAACTCAGCTTCAGTACTTGACCTTGCTACAACTTTGTATTTTTTACTTCTCCAAGTGACTAAATTATTTCCAATAAACGTAAAGTACTCGGATGTTGATTTTTGATAGTCTGATCTCTAGCCCAATCAACATTAGTATAGGTCCAGAGAAGACTTTAGATATCTTAATACTCGGTATACTACATCCATATGTTCTTTACTCGGAGAATGCATGAACTGACTTACAACACTTACTGCATAAGCAATGTCTAGCTGGGTATAAGATAGGTAAATTAACCTTCCCACCAACCTTTGATACCAATCTTTATCAATTGAAACTTGATCTCCTAGGACTGAAAGTCCATGGTTAACTTTAATTGGAGTCTTGACTGGCTTACAATCAAGCATGCCCGTCTTTGTCAGTAGTTCCATTACGTACTTTCATTGGCAAAGAGAAATTTCTTGAGCTGATCTTGCAACTTCAATTCCTGAAAAAAACTTCAAGTTACCTAAATCCTTAAGTTCAAACTCGAATGCTAACTGTCTTTGTAAGATTGTTGTCTCACTCGGATCATTTTTAGTGACCACCATATCATCAACATATACAATCAGTGTGGTGACTTTACCTAACTTCTATTTGATGAATAGTGTGTGATCAATATCACTTTGCTTATATCCGAGCTTTCTCATGAAAGTCGAGCGTCGTGCAAACCATGCTCAAGGCAGTTGCTTGAGTCCATACAATGCCCTTTTTAGTTTGCATACTCGGTCAATACATTTAGTTCCAGGTGATGGATCCATATACAGTTCTTCATTTATGGTTCCATTCAAAAATGCATTCTTCACATCAAATTATCGCAACAGCCAGTCTAGGTTGGCAGTTAAAGAAATAAGAACTCAGATGGTGTTCATTTTTGCTATCGGGCCAAATGTATCTTTATAATCAATTCCATACTTCTGAGTATACCCCTTTGCTACCAACTGAGCTTTATACCGATTTACACTTCCATCTGAATTGAGTTTGATAGTGAATAACTTAGTATTTGAAGTTACTAAAGGAGACAGGTTTAACTTATTATGCACATCCACATTCATAGTTTCTTCAGCTTTTGGTGTGGGTTGGGAAGATGTACTATCTTGATTACTTGGATTTTCTTCTATGATCTATGTGGGTGAGATGCTCAAACTCAGAATATCAGATGTCTGTGAGATGCTCAAAACATTTGGGAGACTCAGACTCGGAACACTCAGAATGCTATCTTTAATTTCAAAGAGGTTTGGGATTTTCTCCTCTTGAAGAGAGCACTCGGAGTGGGAGAAGAAAGGAGAATTTTCATGAGATCGAACATCCCGAGTGACATACATCTTATTTGTATTTGGATCATAACACCGATATCCCTGTTGTAGATCTGCATAGCCAACAAATATACACTGGATAACTCAAGGGTCTAATTTGCCGAGTGTCTGATGAACATATGCCAAGCATACAAAGACTCGGAGCTCGAGATTATTGAGGGGTGGAGATATGACAAGTTCTTGAAGTTTCTGAAGAGGTGTTTTAAAATCGAGTACTCTTGATGGTGTCCAATTTATGAGGTACACAGCGGATCGAACAACCTCTTCCCAGTATTCTTGAGGAACATTCATGTCAAATAATGATGCTCGGATAACTTCCAATAACTGCCGGTTCTTCCATTCGGCTATACCATTCTGTTGAGGAGTGCTGACACAGGATGTTTGGTGGCGAATGCCTTTCTTATGGCAAAAATCATTTAGAATTGAGTTAACATACTCCCCACCATTGTGAGACTGTAAGACTCAGATTTTACTCTAGTATTGTATAGCCACCATTTTGTACCGGTCCTGAAACTTAGAGCACATATCTCCCTTATTTGAAAGTAGTGATACCTAGGTCATCCGGGTACATTCATTAATAAACATTATAAAATATCGAGCACCAGATAGAGTGGGAATCTGAGTAGGTCCCCATACATCATATTGAATGGTCATAAATGGAATTGAATTTTTATTATAACTTGGTACATAAGAAATTTGGTGGCCTTTTGCCAATTCACAAATATCACACTTGAATTCCGAGGTTGTGGTATTCAAAAAAAAATCCGGTTTTATTTGTCTAAGATAATGAAATGAAAGATAACCAAGACGACGATGTCATAATATTACTTGGTCTTTACTCAAGCAGCTTCTACCAACCCTATTAACTTGACTTGACTTTTGACTTGAATCATCATGCAACTCAAGATAGTATAACTTTCCATGTTTAACACCAGAGCCAATAATTTGGTGCGTTGCAATGTCATGAAATACACAATAATTAGGATAAAATTTAATAGTGCAATTCAAGATTTCTGTGATTTGGCCAATAGATAGTAGATTACAAAAAAGAGATGGAATAACAAGAACAGTATCTAGATTAAAAGAGTCAGAGTTAGATACTGATCCTTCCATGAGTGACCAGTGCTATACCTCTATTAGCAGTTAGAATATTTTATTGGGTTAATGGGCAGATGGATGTAACATGGTGAGTGGATTTTTTCATATGATCACTAGCACCTGTATCAATAATCTATGTATTATTTCGAGTAAGATTTGTCATACCTGATATTGCATTAAAATCACCACTTGGTTTAGTACCACTAGAGGTGGCAATTGCAACCTTTTCTAGCTTTTTATGAGGCTTTCTATTAAAATCCAATCATTCTGGATATCCCATAATTTCATAACACAGTTCCTTGGAGTGTCCAACTTCACCCCAATGAGTACAGGTGTATGTGATGGACTTACTCGGTATTTTCCCTTTGAACTGAGGACGAGTTTGAGCTGCTATAAGTACATAATGGTTCGATAGTATCTTTGGCTCTTCCATTATATGTCGCTGGTTGTGATCTCTCCATACATATGCATTACTAGACTCAAGATCAGGAGGTGGATCCTTTCGGAGTATTTCACTTCGAGCATTATTAAATTTCGAATCAAGCCCGACTAAGAAAATATGTGTTCGAAGCTGGTTAATATGTTTGTGGAGTGATATTACTCCATTAATAATCTCCCCTTGTGCACACGTTCGGACATCGATTTCCTGAAATATTCCAATCAGTTCATTATAGTATGCATGTAATGGCTTACCAGTTTGACATGTTGTGAATGATTTTTGGTTTAATTCAAAAAACTGAGTTTCGTCAGATCCATCATAGAAGGTTTTTGAGACAACATCCCAAATCTCCTTTATTGTTGGAAGACAGATGAATCTCTGCATCAATGTCGAACTCATGGAGTCAATCAACCAACTTTTGACTTGATTATTATCAAGAAGCAAAGTTTCCAATGCTTTATCTCCTGCTGGTGGGTTTGGCGTACTGCCATTAAGAAAGCCAAATTTATTTTTGGCTCCAATTCGCCTCTTCATGATCTGTGACCATAGAATATAGTTCGTATCATCAAGAATAATTCCTGTGGGAAAAAAGAGAATTATCTTGAAGGGTTTGAATAAAATTGGGTATTCCATTAGATATGATGGATGTGTTTTCGATGGTCATGATTTTTGAAGATTCAAAAAATTCAAAGGAAGAAAGAAAAAATATGATTTAAAAAAAATATGATTTCAAGAATTCAATAAAAAATTCGATTTCAATGGGTATGCTCTAATATCATGAAGAATAAAATTCAGAGAAAAAAAAGAGAAAATTCAAGGGAAATATTTTTCCATAATATTCAAAGAAGGGTTACACCTCTTATATATACATATAGGAATCATAATCACAATCTAATTAGAAATAGAATAACATCTTAAATAAAATAAAACTTTATTCCTAATTGTATACAAATATTTACTTCCTAATATATATAATAAAAATATTTACTTCCTCAACAATTATTAGCTCTAATTGGAAATTTCTAGTAACTATTCTTTCAAAATATATTTGTTATCATATCCTTTCAACTTTAATATAATTATCATTAATTTAATAAAACATTATTTAGAAAATTATTGAAAATAATAACCGCACAAATAAAAAATACTAAAAATTATGTTAATAAAAAAATTTTGAAATTCATCAATTATTGGTACTTCATTTAAAATTATGTATATAAAAGTATTCTCAATATCTTTAATTTAGCCAAATAAGCACTTGAAAAAAATACATATGCTTTTCATGATAAATTTGCCATTCTCATAAACAAATTAATATTTGGCAGTAATTATTACAAATGTGAAAGAGAAAGCATAGATTATCTTAGTTGGTAACTTGCAAGTTGCAGAAACAAATTGTGATTTAATGATGAAAGGTTGTAGTGATTGTCGAGTTCAACTTTATTGGTCACAACATAGTCACTGTCAAAAGATTTATCTCCTTACTAGTCATACATCCCTTGACTTTTGTTGATTTGCATTTGACAATTGCCTCATTTTCATTGAGGAGAATAAATAAATAAATAAAGCTTTCAAATTTGGCTTTTTTTTTTTTTGATCTTTCTTTAAAAAATAAATAAATTTGATAGGAAAATTTTCATCCCACTTACTTATTCAACCCGCAATAGTTATATGTATTGTATGATATTACGATGGCAGGAATTTAAGTAAATTGTTGGTCTAATATTTTAGGATGGGTAAAACCTATTCATGTGGCTTCAAAGTCAATATATAATATAAGTAATAGTTTACCAAAACTCTTAAATACAAGTTAAATCCATAATAATTTCTTTCGAATGTGGAATCGGCATGTCACGGATTTTTCTAGCAACGTTTCCATCAGATCCAATCCAAATCTCAGTACATATAGTTCAAAATCTTAGTCTAATAGGCTAGTCATGGACTCTAAAGATGGTTTGTATATAGGGATGGATCCAGCGTTGCATTTTGAGAGGGGCGAGTTAGTTTATATAACTAATAACAAATATTGCTATTAAAAATCATAACATCAAGTTAAATTAACACAATAATAATGTAAAATATATTAAACTTATATTTTCATTTTTTCAAATTATGAAAATCATTTATAAGTGAATCTGAACTAAACTTTTTAGTAATTTGCTTTTTCAATATACACTAATATACAGTGCGAAAAAAATTCATCTTTCATCTTATGATGAAACGTTGTCTTGACAATATTTATCGTTGAAAATGATTGCTATGTTATAGATGTAGAAATTGGAAGTCCAAAAATAAGAGTTACCACCCTATACACAAGCGGATAGATTTATGATTTTCTAGTTTTCACCATCCATTGGCATAAATCAGAAATAGTTGACAACATTTTAAAATTAGAAAATTGTCTTCCATGTTCAAAATGCTCAAATTGCACCTTCAAATGTAACATCTCATGCTCTACAAAGTCTAGTGAGTAAAACTTTTGTACCAATTTATGAAAATCATCAATTCTGAATGACAATTGCATCTCTCTTGGATCCAAAGCTGAACTAAGAATAAAAAACTCTATTGTGTTGTCATTGAACTTATTATTCAATTCTTACAATTGGGTATCTATCACAACATTGAAAAAGTCAACTTTGTAATGATGCTCTATTGTAATGTCACCTTTTTAATGGCGAGCCCTTCCTTTTCTTACAATATAATGAGCACTCAAATCAGGCACAAGTATATTGACTGCTTCACAAAAAGATTTCACCTTTGCAAGTAAGTCATCCCATCCATCATCTTTCAATTTTTGAATCAATGCCTTAATAGATGAAACAATATGCATTGCATTTAAAATATCTTAAGATTTAAGTTGTAAGGCCTGCCAAAGCAAGTTAGAAATCCCTAAAATTTTTTCCTTAAGTTGCAAAACAAAAACGAAAACGAAAATGAAAATGAAAGCGAAAGCGAAAGCAAAAAACGAAAATGAAAGCGAAAGCGAAAGCGAAAGCGAAAATGAAAAAGAAAACGAAAACGAAAACGAAAACAAAAACAAAAACAAAAACAAAAACAAAAAAAAATTCAAAAGAAGTCATTGCCTTATATGTTGCATCCACTTCTCCATGCTAAGCAGGTGTAGCTCTATGCTCAATAATGTTTAGTAAAACTTCACACGTTGCACTAAACATCTTAATTAAACTAGAAATAGATTTAAAATGAGAACTCCAATGAGTATCACTTGCCCTTTACAAAGAGCTAATTTGGTTAAGTCCTTTTCCACTCTTAAGTGCATCATTTGTAAGTAAATGAGCAATATTTTCAACATGGGTTGCTTTTAATTGGTCATTATGCTTACATGAGACACCAATAATGTTGATGATGTTTTATAGCTTGGTGAAAAAGTTATGATTAAGGATAGTTTCCTTTGGTGCTGCAACTAATGCCAATTGTAAATGATGTGCAAAACAATGAACATAGTAAGCATAAGGGCATTCAGTTGAAATTAATGCTTGTCAACCATTCCACTCTCCTCGCATATTACTTGTACTATTATAACCTTGTCCTCAGATATTATGAAAATCAAGATTATATCTAGATAGGACTGAAAAGATTGCTTCTTTCAATGTTGATGCAAAAGTGTCCTTAACATGAACAAGCATAAAAAATCGCTCTTGTATATAACCATTTTTTGTCAACAAAACTTAAGATAGTTGAAATTTGTTCCTTCTTAGATTGATCTCCGGCTTTATCAACAATTATGAAAAATTTTGCATCATTAATTTCCTTATGAATAACATTCTTGATTTTAGATGTTATGACTTGCAAAATTTGTTTTTGCACTACTAGTGATGTGTATGTGTCATTTTTTGGAGTTTTATCTATAACTTCAGCTACTTTGTCATTGCAAGATCTGAAAAAGCTTAAAAGTTCCAAAAAATTTCCACTATTGATTGATGTATTAGACTTATCATCACCTCTAAAAGCACATCTTTAAAATGCAAGCCACCTGGTTACATTTATTGAAGCCTTTAGTCGAAGTTTATTTTCTACAATTTCTTGAGATGTAAATCTTTGAAAAATATTCATAATATAAGATGGTTGATTCATGAGATTTGCATATGCTTTCTTTTCATTTTGATGAGTAGATGTGAGATATTTGCCAATATATGCCAAAAAAGCACAATTTTAGCTATCTCTCACATTCTTCCATGTTTGAAATCCATTAACAGTGAATGCATCTTAGTCATAAGGCCCATTTTTCTATGGAATAGATAACATGGCAGATAAAATGCAATACCCTTACTAGGATAATATTCTAGCCATGATGGAAATAAGTTAAACCGTGACGGCTGAAAACTACGAGCATGTTTATCCTTAAACTTTGGATATTTTAAAAGTATACATTAATATGGACCATTCTTAATATAAGGTCTTTGAATTTCATCACGTTGTTTAATAGGATACTCCCATATTTATGGTCGTAATCCTGGATCACGCTACAAGGAATTGATATCAAGCCTTCTTTCATTTCAACTCTTTGAGACTTTGTAGGATGATTATCGACATTCAAAGAATCAACATCTTTAGAAGAACTCGACTTCTTAGTAGATTCTAAAATTTTATCATTCATTCTTTCATAGAACATTCAATTGTAGATGGTTTCCCTATCTATGAAAAAACAAACATAGGTAAATAAATTATAATTGTATAAATCATTGAAGCATGAAATTAATTATGTGGTTCTTTTATAATTTAAACAACAACTAAAATGTTTTGACCAACAATTAAAATGCTCTCATTTATATCAATTTAAGCAAAATTGCGTACCCGAAATTAGCAACAAGCTCTAGTTGATTTAATCAAACTTATAAAAATATAGCAACTTTGATGATCAATAGGCTATTTATAAAAAACAATAAAATAAAATTAATAGACTGCAATAATATCTAAAAAAATCATCATCATTATAGAAATTAAATATATTTGATTGACATCAACTCCATCAAAATTATAAATCTAAAATTAACACTAAATTACAATTTATTTATTTGATTTTATACATAAATAAATAAAAAATAAACTCATTAAAAACTAATTCCATTTAACTAAATAATTAAATCTAACTAAATAATATTTTCATAATAATTTATAAAATATGAAATCTCTAAATTCAATTTATAAAAAGATAAATTGTAAACTAAAAATAGTTCCTTTTTTAGTAATTACAAATAATTAGCCACCACAAGAAGATCATCCTTTGAAGCTTCAAGAGGCTCAACAATACTATTTTTGTTCAAAACACATGTTGTTATTAGAAATTGACAAACACGACCCCATTTTGATGAATCAAATGGATGCCTACATAAAATCCAAATCATTACTCAACAAACATAAACCTAATCTAAATTAAATTGAATTAAAAAAATTAATAATAAGCTCCTTGCAGCTTCTCTATGACAAGAAACTATATAAGAAAAAAGAAAAAGTAGTTTACCAATTTCACCTTAGAGGGAGGTAGGGAGCTGAGTGACGAAAACTTTTTTTTTTTTTGGTTGAATGGGCACAAGACAAAGAGAATAAGAATAGTTTTGTTTCCTACCACTTTGAAGTAAAAACTGGTAGTCCTTTTATCTTTTTTCTTTTCTAAGGATTTGTTTTATTTTTTTAATTGGTAAGGTATGTTATTTTATTTTATTTTCAAATGAGAATGGCCACATTGAGTTGTGGCAAAAGAGGGGAGAGTTATTTTCTATTATATATACTTATATTTAAAAAAAAAACAATTGGAAGGGGCCAGGGCCACTCCCATATGTATCTTGGGTCTGTCCCTATTTGTATAGATTCTATAGGTAGTTTCTACCATCTCCCATAGTGTAACACTTAGTACTAGACAACACTTAAGTTCATGCTTAAGTTAACAGGTTGCTCAAATACCATTATAAATTTTCAATTTTTTTTGAAAGTTTAACCAAAAAAGCTATTAGTCTAGCACTTTGTGGCTGGGTGGAGCTACCCATATGGCCTAAAAGTCAAACTCCTTTTACTAGTAATAGCTTACTAAGGCCTTTATATATAGAGCATTATAAAGTTTCCTAGTTAAGCATTTGATGTTCTTGTCAGATATGAACTAAGGCTCGATACTAATAGCCTACAATTTTAACCTATCATGTAAGTCATGTACTTTAATGGTAGCTCATATGGATTCTAGAGGTGGTTCCTATTAACTTGCATAGTGTAGCATAATAACTTTAACTCTGTTAATCTTAGGCTAACAAATTATTTTGATGCCATTTGTAAAAGTAGCTAGTAAGCCATTGGACTAGTACCTTATGATGGGCGAAGCCTATTTATGAATGGTAATTTATATCCATTGTCCTTAAAATTTTTAGCAAAATTTTCAACTATCCTCAAGTTTTCATTTTTAAACATCAAATTATTTTCCTATCATTAGTAAATTAAAAGATGTATAGTTGTTAATTGGTTGCATATGTACACTTGAATTTTTAAAGCTTATCACTATGATGAGCTAGATACAATATTGGATATGCTTTTCTTGAACATGTGTTTTAATCTCCAATTAATGCTCAATTAGTGATTTTAAAACTAAATTGATACGTTAATGAACTTAATGCTTACTTTTCTTTTGAATGATCGAATTTTATGGTTTGATGCTTGAGAAAGATGTTTGTAAGTAAAACTAAAATTTCTGTCTTTAGTTTGATTTTTGTGTTTAACACATAGTATGGTGGTTTAAAAAAAAACTCTCTTACATTAAGGAGCTTAAAATGTAATATTTTAAATCTTTACATGCTCCAATAACTACTCTAATGCTCTATTAAAAAAATGGAGTATGAGCATCCAAAGTACCCATTTAGCGATATCCATGCTAAGTAGTGCAGGAACGGTGGGGGTTACTAAGATTAAAAAGAATGTATAAGAGAGAAAAGAAAAAAAAGAAAAAAGAAGTAAAAGGATATAAATAAATAGTGTTACCTTTTGTATGTTAAATATAAGAGTTGCTATGGTTGAGATAGGTATTCTATTTGCTACCATTTTTCTTGGATGCCAACTTATAAATTTTCAAGAGTTCAATTGAAAATTTTACTTTTCACTTGCTTTGACTTCGAGTTATTGATTTAGTTTACAGTTATAAGTTTTGTATTAATTGGAGATTGTAATGGATGGTCAAGTTAAAGCTTTTCAATGTGTTTAATTCATTGTGTTGATAGGTGTTCTTATACATTTTCTTGAGGATAAACAACAATTTAAGTATGGGGGTATTTGATTATGTTTGTTTTGAATTAGTTTTTACGTTTTGTTTCATTTGTTTTTGAGTTATTTGTTAATTCTTGTTATGTTTTACTTTGTTTAGTTTTACTTGTATTTTGTACATAATGGGGTGATAAATAGTAGAGAAGCATTTTGGATGCATCTTGAGGTTAAAGTTACTGCTGCCATTGTAAGGGAAGGGTTTCCATTGCATGATTTTGCTTGTGGAGGAGTTGAGAATTCTACTACGATCATAACATAGATGAGCAGAAAGGGGTTGAGACATGCTATTGTGGCTATAGCATAAAGGTTGCGATTGTAGCCAAGCTATATGTCATTATTTTGTCACTTAAAAGTGACGTACTTCAAGGAAGCTCTAGGTTTTTGATGTGGGGATTGTACAAGGATCATTTCTAAGGCATTTTGGTAGGGGGAACATTGGACGAAACATATAGGAAACCCCCTAAAATCAAGTAAAGAACATTGAAAGGAAGATTGAGAATTTGAAGATTCTGGATTTTACTCTTTATTAACTCTTCTTTATTTTTATAATTTATATGGGTTTAAATTGTGTTCATTTTAGGATAATTGACACTATGGATAGTTAGGTTTGCTTCTGTCAAAAATTAATTTTAGTTAATAATTTGATTTTAGTTAAATGATTCTTTGATTTCTTGCATATTATGTTATTTGTTCTTAATGCTAGTTGGTGTTTGACAACCATTAACTTGATTTAGGTAGGATTATAGGTTGAGAAAGCATAATCCTAATAGTCTCGAGAACATATATTTCATCAAAGGATTCTTATGCTAGAATTACTCAATGATTATGAAGATTTTAATTCTTAGCAAGTTCTATAAATAGTGTTTGTTCATTTATTTTTGAATTGTTTCCTTTATTTTTATAGTTATATTTTTGAGATCACATCTACATTAATTAAACATAAATTGAATTCTTAAGCCTTAGACGATAAGGAATTGGTAAATAGGTGCTTAGGTCAAAATCTCCATAGAACGATAACTTTTATACTAGTTAAATCTGTGCACTTGCGAATTGCCATAATAAGTGTGAAACTATGGAAACTTTGACCTTACCCAAGACTCAGCTCATGGAGTTAACTCAACAACTTCTCGTAGGTTCTTACTCAAAATGCATGTATTTGATGCCATATGGTAGTCTTATTTATAAAACCCAAGCTCACTAATGATGGACTATTTTAGGTTGGGCCCTACCCTTTTATTATAACTCATTATATTAGACTTTAGTTTTATTTATAAGATTTGCTACTTGTTTGATTTTATCATGCAAAGAGATTTTTTTATATGTCAATTTTGTTATCCCCCGATGATAATTAAAATCCAAACAAAAAAATTTTAAGACAAGAGACTCACAAATGAACACATGTGCAAGAGAAATAAGGTTACAGGCTTTATTATATGATCTATTTATGGTTGTAAATAAATAATTGAATTGCTTATATGATCTGATTTATTTGTAAATAAATAATTTTAAATAATTCACATTTCATGCATATATGACATTCATTGTAATTTCTTTTAAAATGCATTGTTCATAGCCATAAGCCTCTTCTTGTTTGAAAGTATATCCAACTAATCATTTGAGATTGATCTTAAGGAAGCAGAATGTTAGGACCTTCCAACTTTGATATTGAATCCTTTAAATAAGAAATTTTATAAGAAATCATGATGAGAAGTGACAAATGGTTAGAGATATAGTCCCTAAGATAGTAGGAAAGAGGTCGGTTGTTGAAGAAGACTCTAAAATTAGGACCATTGTTGGCGAGCCATTTAAAGAAAAAAATAAAAGTAACAGAGATCCAACTAAACTAAAATGGATGAAAGGCTTGAAAAGGAAAATGGATTAACTATAGACTATAATGAAAAAGAATGGACTTAGTTATGACTTTGCCAATCTAGACCTAGATCTAGAGGAAGAAGAACCATTGCCCTCGAAATTCAAATTCCTAAGTATGAAGAAGTACTTTAGCACTGATGATCCTCACTTACACTTAAAATAGTAAATCACTTATATGAAAACTACTAGGTTGTCTAATGCTTAAATTGTCAAAAAATTCCTAATATCCTTAGGAGTTGTTATCAAGTGGTATTACTCTTTAGATGCACATGTTCAACCAGATTGAAGGGAGCTATATTCAAACTTTATAAAGAAATATGGGATGAGTTCTCAATTTGTAGTCTCCCTTCAAGATTCATAAAATATGGGACAAAGACCCAATGAATCCTTCACAAGCTTTTTGACTATATGGAGAGAAAATTTGGCTTAAATGAAGTATAGGCCTGCATAATCAAATCAACTGCTTACAACTATAAAAACCTGCATTCCACCTCTAGCTTATAAGTTTAAAAACATGGGCATAAAGGACTTCAAATAACTGTATTGCTTTGGAGTACAGATTGAAGCTAACTTAAACTCAAACACTTATGAATAATTATTGTCTTTTTGACTGTAATAATTCAGAAAAATATTTTGTTGCAATATTTTTACCTTACTGCTAATAAATGTTTGATTGCGTAGTTTACATGATTATGAATTTGTTATTATTATGCATGCTATCTTATGCTTGAATGAGTGAGATTCAAAAAAAAAAAAGAGAGAAAAAACACATTAAATAAGAAGGCTAATCATTGACTTGCAATTTCTCTTTGGGTATTTCAAACCTTAACTTCCTTTGTATATGAAATGAATTGACTATACCCCTTAGAAAAAAAAGAAGAAAAAGAAAAAGAGAAGGAAAAATGAAAAAAGAAATAAAGGAAGAGAAAGAAAAGAAATAAAGGAACCCATAAAAGTGAATCCTGGGTAACCTTTTAAAAATCCTCATGATTTGCAATGATGCCCATCTCAAAACTTCAAAATAAAATTTTCACCGATTATGAACAAAAAATAGTTGGTTAGAAAATCTGGAAAATGCTGATTAATAACAAGCATAATATAGCATGTCTAATTATAACAAATAAGTAATCATATAAGATAGACATGATTGACATGATATTAGTACACAAAGTGTTAGATATAAACTTTTTAGAATAATTAGTGCACATATCATATGATTATTAGTTTTGTAATAATTAGTAACACAAGTGGCATAAACTCCCAATAAGTAACAATAAGAGTATCAAATGATTAATAGTTGAAGTGGTAATATAAATATCAAATAATTAGTAGTAGGCACGGTACATTAGGTAGTCAATAACATAGACATCAAGTGATAAGTTGTACGAGCATTAGGCAGACCAAAAGTACCCATGGCGAGAACATCACTTAATCATCAACATGGTTTTGCAATCACCAACAAGGTTAAAAATTCTTATAAAAAGGAGAACACATTCATAAAAAGTTCAAATTTGATGCCACTAGTTAGGTTAAAAAATAACTAGTTAGGCAAATGATTAAGTGATAAGTTCCTAGGCAAATAAGAAAAAATAAAAAAAATGAAAGACCTAGTTAGGTTAGAAAACTCCTAAAAAGGAGTGACTTAAGCAAAAGAGGGAATATAAAATAAAATTGGTTGCCCTTTCATCTTGAAAGGGGTAGTTTGAGATATCATAAGATTCCTTTTTACAGTGCATTGATTTTATGAGCCTCAAGAGTGACAGAGTCTATCAATTCCTTAACTAAAGGGCAAATGGAGTATCTCATTAGTGAAATGGAATTAAGCACAATCATAGAAATCCTGCAACAAACAAAATAATCTTAGAGTGCAACCAAGAAAAAGGGTAATTGTTGTTGACATCATCTTAATCAAATCATTCTGATAATATTGGTCTTAATGATAGTCTCTAATAGACTTAATTTTTGAATTTGAATTCTTTGTTAGAAGGAGGGTAAGTTCCTTAAGATTAGCTCTAAACAAAATAAGCACTTAACTAGTTGATGCATACAAAGTCATTCAAGAATACTTGTTTTCTAACTATTAGCTCATGCAAACATGAAATTATTTTACAAAACATTATTTTCAAATCTCACACATATGCGCACAACGCATTAGAAAAATATGCATATTTTCCATAAATATTATATACATCACATGAGGTTATTTTATCAAATCACTTTCAAAAGCTTTCAAAGATCATAATTAGCATACATCAACTTTGAAGTTTTTATGAATGTGTTTTCCTAAGACCGAGCTATCTCTAGTGCATACGATGCAAACCAACTACAATGTCTTCCTTGACGCCTTAGAGGTTATACGACATGTTTAATTGATCTTGTTTGATTCCCTAAAGGCTATACAGTGCATGACATGTGACCTCGCCTATTGCTTCAAAGGTTATATGATATATTTTAGTTGACCTTTGCATAATGCCTAGAGGCTGTATAACACATTTTAGTTGACCTTTCCTGACACCCTAAAGGCTATATGACACATTTCGTGTGACCTCACTTGTCACTTCAAAGGCTATATGACACATTTTTAGTTGATATTGTTTGACTCTGAAAATGGCTATAAGACCTTTATCTTGTGTGACATTTTAAGACTAAAAACATGAATCTACACTTTTATTTCCTTTGATTTTTAGACCTCTCAATTTGTACCTTGAGGATGACAGATAAAATAGTCTCAAATCTCCTGATGGGTATGTGGGGGTACACGTTACAGGACTAATTACCTCTTGATTTTGGACATTAATGTTGATAGAAATATAGGTTGTTTTGGATAATTAACTCTGAGGATGATGGACAGGAACTCTAACAACCAATCTCTAACCTTTTAATTTGTACATCTGAGTGGACGGTACGAGACTAATTACCTCTTGATTTTGGACATCAAGTTTAACAAAAATAAATAAAAAAGGTGGATTATATAAGATTATTTTCCTCTTGATTTTGGACATCAAGGTTGATGAAAATAAATCAAAAGTGTGGACGACACCATATTATTTACCTTTTGATTTTAGACACCAAGGTTGACAAAAATAAATCAAAACGTCCTCTCAAACAACTGACTATAATAATGATGGACAGAAACTCTGATAAAAAAAAATCTTTAATTTATTAACTTATACATGAAGGAAGACAACACACGACTATGTTCTTTGACTGAAGGACTCTTAATTTAAACATCAAAGTTGACAGAGCTAACATCAAAATTTTTTCAAACATATGGCTCTCAATTCATCTTTTCTTAAACATATGGCTTCGAAGGTTAATTTCAAAATCTATATGCTTTTAACTATTTGCATGTGCTTTTTTTTTTTATAAATCTCAATACATTGAATGCATTTCATTTTTTAAAAAAACAAAGGGGGAAACTATTTATACATGACGTAGCCTGACCTAAGAACAAAGGCCCAATGATTAAAAATTCAACAAATTGAGCCTAAATAAGTGTGAAGCCAAGCCTTTCTCCCTTATTTGGTGAATGGTCTAAGAAGAGTTTTCTGGTATGAAAAAAATTCACAATCTAGCACTATTTTCTCTAATATTTTGCACTATTAATGTGGAAAGATATTACTGATAATGAGAGAACGTGGGAGGAAGCATTGGAGAAAGTTTTTAATACCTTTATAATTGAAGACATTAGAGAAAAAGAGGGGAGGTTTCTGAAAAAATAAGAAAAAGAAAGAATATAAAAAAAAGAGCAAAGAGGAACATAAAAGAGTAGGGGAGTTAAAAGGATAAAAGAGGGAAAGTTTACAAAAAAATACAAATGGAATTAAAAAGAGAGAGAGAGCAGAAATACAAGGAAGAAGGAGAGGTGAAACAATTGAAGTAATTAAAATTAGTAGGTAAGAAAAACAAATGGTAGAGGTTTTGACTCAACAAAAGAGAAAAGTTGACGGCTTTATACTTTCTGGATCTTATTACATCCATATAGAAACTTTTGAGGGCCAAAGGCACAGGGGACAAAATTATGTCAAACTAGTAACGTTTCTTTCGATTCTTTTCTTTTTCTTTTACAATATTTTTTCAGGCATTTCATGGTTTGATAATTGAATAATGCTTATAACCTACTTTGTGTAATTGTATTAGTGTGCTTTTATATTTGAAGTTTCAAAATTTTATTCATAAATTATTTTCATTTTTCTACGTTAAAGAATTTTATCTTATTTTAAGACTAAGGATATTAAAATGACACCTTTTCAATGAAACACCGCTTTAGTGCAATAAGGCAATATCATTTCGCCTTAGCAACACTATAGTGACCTTTACCACCAAGACATCACCTTTATTTCATTAGGGCATCCCGAATTACAAATATTAGGATTTTTACATATTTCTCATTTTTGCCAACTTGTAATTTTGTTAATTTGCTTTTTTGCCATTCTCTTGCTTGAAAATGTTATTAATTTGTTTTTTGTTTAGCATTGAACAGATTGAAATACGAATAAAATAATTGTTTATTTTTGTCAAATCAATAAATTAAGCTCATCTTTCTTTCATTCGTTAGGATTTCATATTTATTTATTTTTAGTTTGATGCATACTTGATTTAATAGAATTTTAATTTTTTTATTTTTTTCATTAATTTCTATAAAATTTGTGGACTAACTTTATGTTTCTTCTTATAGACTTTGTTTTATCTTTTGGAGACAAATTTAAATTTTTAAGTTTCATGGTGAAAAACGAAAATAGTATCAATTTGGATACTAATGATCAACATATTTAGCATAATTGTTTTTTTTATTATTTTATATTTTATTGTGTGCTAAAGGGTTGTAATCTTTTTTTTTTCTCATTTTCTTTATATGTGGATTTATTATATATAATAATAATAATAATAATAATAATAATAAT
This sequence comes from Mallotus nudiflorus, assembly GCA_947683625.1. NCBI lineage: Eukaryota > Viridiplantae > Streptophyta > Magnoliopsida > Malpighiales > Euphorbiaceae > Mallotus > Mallotus nudiflorus. Next base: position 214,368 of record CANTUR010000213.1, on the reverse strand, counting down.
AATAATAATAATAATAATAATAATAATAATAATAATAATAATATTATTATTATTATTATTATTATTATTATTATTATTATTATTATTATTATTATTATTATTATTATTGTGAACGAATAATGTGATGAATGTTGTGATCAAACCAAAACTGTATGAAAATGAATTAATTTTAAACTTTGACTTAATTGTAAAAATTGGAACATGTTTGGAGGAAAATGCAATTTTGCATGTTAATGGAAAATAATAAAATACAAAACATCAATGGAGGCCAGTCACAAGGTTAAGTAAACATTCCAAAAGCTCATACTAGTCTTCGAGAATGGCTATTGGGACCCTTTGTTGGATCTAGTTACTGTAAAATATGTACCATATTTCACTCGGGTGGTGACTCTGTCTCTGATCTAGAACTTATAGCCCAAGATTGTATTTCCTAATGGGCCTTGACATTGTGTTGTGTCATGGTCACCAAATGCTTGTGAACACACTAAACCTTGCCACCTACAAAGAGTACTTACCCCAAATATTTCAATATATATTTTTTTTACATTAATCTGCTTTATTTTCATTAAAAATTCACTATAGTTTTGATTTATTTTTTTTAATATGATCAACTATAAACAATCAGAGTTCTTTCCTTTTGTAATCTGATCGGGTGAAAAGCAACTCTTCTTAACGTTCAGAGTTTCAAGGAGTTTTTACTATATTAGAGCATCTCCAACTCACTTTTTATTTAGTCTAAACTTTTTATTATAAATAGTGATTTAAAAAAATAGTACTTCAATCCACTCTCTAAATTTAAATTATAAATTAGAGAATGTGTTTGGCTCTTTACATATAAAGAGCCAAAATTCACTTTATACAAAAAGTTAATTAATACACATCTACTTTCTATGCATATATTTATTTTCTATTGGTTTCTTTTATTACCTAAAATTTTTTTCTCTTTCTTCCCACAATATTCAAAAATTAATATGAAATGTTTTTAGGACAAAACAAAATGAAGAGTAAAATATAAAAAGTACATTGGATTTAAATAAAATAATTTATTGTTTATATTTAAGGATTCCTTAAAATACTCTTTATTACTTAAAATATGGTCTTTATTTTAAAGAGCACAATTAGAGATGCTCTTAGAGCATCTCCAACATTTCCAACTCACTTTTTATTTAACCTCAACTCTTTACTATAAAGAGCTATTGTAAAAAATAGAACTTTAACCCTCTCTAAATTTAAATTATAGATTATAGAGTAAGTTTAGCTTTATACATGTAGAGAGCCAAAATTCATATTTTATACAAAATGTCAATTAATACATCTTTATTTTCAATGTATATCTTTGTTTTCTATTGGTTTCTTTTATTACCTAAAATTGTTTCCTCTTTTTTCCCATAATATTCAAAAATTAATATTAAATGCTTTTAAAATAAAACAAAAAGAACAGTGAAATATAAAAAGTACATTTGACTTAAATAAAATTGTTGCACATTTAACTTAAATAAAATTATTTACTCTTTATATTGAAAAATTCTTTAAAATTCTTTTTATTACCTAAAATATATTTTTAATTTTAAACAGCACCATTGAAGATACTTCTACTAAACCACAAAAAAAAAAAAAAAAAAAAAAGCTCAGAGCTCTTTGTGTTAATGTTGCACTCAAATTGCATGCTAAATCTGCCACGTGAAGGGAGTTTTCAGGTTCTGAAAAATCATACCAAAACTATCACAATTCAGCATACGTAGGCCTGGCCTAGCCTAATCATGTGCATGATCAGGCCCAAATTATGGTGATTGTCTGGTCAGACTCCACTGCAGCACTACATCATGAGCCAAGTTTTAAACCCATTGGATTAGACCCAATCTGTGAATTCTGCTACTCCTGGAAAATATTACAATATCTGCACTAAACCATTGTCGATGACTAGATTTTGATGATTGGCATCTGTGAATTGTGCAATAATAACATAAATAAAATAAATAAATAAATAAAAATAATTTTTCATGTTTTTATTTTTTAAAATATTTTAAACACGATGAACATTAACAATATTACTAAATCCATGTTAAAATTATGAGAATTTGATTAAAAATAAAAATCAAATTTTTTATAGGCTACAAGTGAATGAAATCATGAGTTGTAATAAATATTGTCATTCAAGTGCTACTAATTTGGAATCACAGAGTATTGAAATGTCACAAAAAAAACCACATGGTTCCAATACTAAAATGTTTAAACCACAAGATACTTATTTGTATTTATCCCTAAAAAAATATATTACAAAAAATCAATTTTCATCAAAAAATAAAACTTGACTTATATTTGAAAAATATATAATAATAATCTCTTATTATTATTATTATTATTATTATTATTATTATAAGATAATTAATTTGTATTTTAGATGATCTTAAAAAGATTTTTATCTAATATATTTTATAAGTTTAGTGAATTATTAATTTAGTGAATTATTAATTTACTAGGTTAGAGTCAAGTCAAGATTAGTTAAACAATATTGATTAGAAAGAATTATTAATTATAATCAAATATTAATATATTAAAGCTTTAGTGTATATAATATTTTTCATTGAAATAGATGTATTTTTTCAAGTTCACGTTGTGAATATATTTGGTAATATGTGAAAAATTGTAACCCTATGGCATACCACAATTGCTTGGGCTATTAGATTAGATTTCTTGTATCATATTTTAATTGTCTGTAATTAAATTATAATCTTTTATTGGAACAACCAAAGTTTTATTTATTAAAAATATACATTTTCAAAAATAATTATAATCATAATAACACTAATCAAAGACTAATTTATATAATATAATATTTAGGTTATCCTTAATAGTTTTCACAGTGTTTTTTTAAAGATAATAGAAGAATTAAATATTTAGAATAAATAATACAAAATAAATAAAAATAGCTTGTTCATGGGTGGGTATACGTTTTAAGCATGCTACTCCTTTATTTAGAGGGTTAAATTAGCCGAATGTAATTTCTTCCTAATCCACAACATTAAAACATAATATTCAAATCACTGAGCAAATAATTTAGCGGTGATCTTTTTCACAGGTATTTTTGAGATGGAGATTTTAAATTTTTTTATTGTTAAAGTGTAAAATTAACTTTGACTTAGTTTAGAAAATATTTAAATTATTTAATTTTTCTAATAATAAACAATGAAATATTTGAAAATTTTAATAATATTTGATTATCTATTAATAAATAATCACCATTATTCTATTATTCACTTATCAAAGTTACTTCACATTATTATTATATTGTTTTTGGTAGATAAGAGGTGCACACGCCCAGAAGCAAAGACAAAACACAAAACTAAGCTAATGATGACAGAAAATGAATTGCAAATGAGAGGATTAAGTAGAATTAATATTAATTAAAAATTAATTAAGTCAAACATGGTATTCAATTTGTCTTTATTCCCATATACAATGCATGGGTTAGATTTGGTCTTATGTAAGATTTAAGATTTGTAATCTTCTCATGTTTATTGATAAATAATATATCACTGTCGCAGTGTATTGAATTTAATTTTCCTCTACAATGAAAATGATGCCTCAAATGGCAGTATCTTATGCCTACCTTTGCCAATGTAAGATCTTTTGTGTGTATCTAAGTCTAAACTAAAATATTTATTTATTTGATTCGTGTGAAAGAAAAATGTAATATATAAAATTTATGCCATCATCAGCAAGCTAATTATGCCTTAAACAAGGTGATGTATACAGTATACCACAGTTCTATTAGCTAAAAATTTTGGACATTTTTAAAAAAATGTGCATTATCTGTGTCTAATATATGTTTAACATAAATAAATATTAGACATACATTCATTCAATTTCTTGCTTATATCAATAAGGTTGGAATAAGGTATTAGGAGGTTGCTTTCGTTTAAATAATATTTTAAATTTACATTGTGTATGAACCTTATAATTCTATTAGGACTAAATGAGATTAGTTAGAAGTTAATGAATTGTAAATACCAATAAGAAGTTGTTTTCACTTACATAATATTTTAAATGTGTATTGTGTATGAACCTTGTGATCCTAGCCGGATAAAATGAAATTAGCTAGAGTTCGATAAATTGTAAATACTAATATTTTTTTATATAAATATTCTTGTATGTTGAAATATTTTTAATTTATAAATACAATTAATTATAAGTATAAACTACTACAACTCTTCTAAGTATTCAAACATATTAGTTGATCTATTTTTTTTACAAAATTTATACTAAGTTGTTTTTGAAATTTATTTCAATTATACAATATTATCCTTCAGTTGGTTTTACTATTAATTTATGGATTAAAATTTAAATTTGTAATATTTTTTTAACATTTTAAAGTTTTATCTTTCTACTATTCATATCATTTTTCACATTTTTATCACTTATTTGTAATATTTTCATAATTAAAAAATAAATTTATTTATAAATTTTTCATATTTATAAATTTAAAAAGTATGGATTTAATTCTTAATTCATATAAAATAGTATATTCATTCAAATATATAATTTAATAATGTTTTAAAAATTAGTAATAGTAAAATTTGAGTAATTTGTTGACTTATTCAAAATTTATATTGCGAAATCTCATTCAATAAAATCAAACAAATTCAAAAATTCGATTAGATGTAAACCTAAATGGAAATTAGAATTTATGAAGTTCTCGACCAAATGAGTTATCAAAAAACATAAAATATAAAATTTGATTAAACTAAATGTAAAACATTATGTAGTAAATTTTATCATAGTGTCTTTTTATTAAAAAACATATATAGCTTCTATTGAAAATAAAATCTGTATAATTCAAAATATTGTGAAAACTAGTAGTATTACAATTTTATTTGTATCGAAAGTTCTTTATTTATTTATTAATTGATAATTATTTTAAAGATGTCTATATAAATTCGTACTTTTTAAATTTAAAATGTGAAAATGTTATTTTATATAAGAATTTTATATTTGTATTTTTCAATTTAAGAAAAATTAAAATAAAGAAATTTATTTAGTTAAGTCTGAAAAATATTAAAAAGTGATATAAATGATAAACAAAAAATAAAAAATGTATTAATTATACAAAGATAAAATTTCGAGGGCTAGAAAGAAATAGTTTATGTTACAAAATTATATTTTAATACATAAAATAATAGTAAAATTAATAGAAGGCTAATTAGTATAATAAAAATAAAACTCGAAATATCATAATATATTTTTCAAAAATGAGAAATTGAGTAGAGTATTTAAGCAAGTTTCAGAAATTTTTTTTAATAATTTATCTTAAATATAATTAAAATACTTCTAAAATATAGTTAGAATATATTCCGAAAAACAATGAAATAAATTTTAAAAATAATTAAATATATCTTTATTTCGTTTTTTTGTCTCTTTTTCTTTAAATTCTTTGTTTGTTTAATCCAATTTTAAATTCTTTGTTGATCAATGGCATGTAGAAAGAAATAATATCAAAATTCAAACATATCTAATTGCACATAAGTAATTAATTAATTACGAATAAATGAAAAACTAATGGGAAAAATCACTTTTAGTTATTATTTAATAATTTAAAACTAGTATTTGATAATAACTCTTAAATATTTTTGAAAGTTTTTGTAATGATTTCGAGTTCATTTGACTATCAAAAGCAAAACTAATTGGTCAAGACAGACACCAAATTACTGCTAATGAACAGCCACCAACTCCCAGTTGATTAGTCTTCCCCACCACTTTTCACTTCTCATTATAGCCCACATAAATTGAGCCAAATTCCCAATTAATAAAAACATGGTAAAAAAAGAAGAAACTGTCCAAATTCCCATTAACTAATACAAAAACAAAACATAAAAATGTGAAAAAAAAAAAAAAGATCTTATCCAAATTGATGTGCCCAAATGTTTTTTTTTTAAAAATAAAGTACAGAATTTGACATAAATATGGAGTTTGTCCCCACAATCACGTATGGATTTGTCTAGTTATATTGTTAAATATTGTTGTTGTTGCTCTAATGGATTTATTTGTTTATTTTTTTTTGTTTATTCAGTTTATGGTCATTTGGGTTGTATCTAGCTGGAATAAGGTCAAGTCCTAGGACTTCAAGTGTTTTGGATCCAACTTATTTTCTATGTATTTGCCAAAAAATTTGTGTCTAAAGTTGCCGGACTTGCTTTTGATGCAATCTTGATTTATTGCCAAGAATCAGTGTGGCTCTACGGTTGCATGATTATAGTCTTTTGAATACATGGCCTGAATTTCAGCTTCATGAAAAATATCCAAGATGCATCCATTTTTACATCTTGATCACAAGAATTGTCTTATTCAAGAAATGTATATTGATGGGAGTTGATCACAGTAGATTTTTTTAATATCTTTGGACCTCAATTAATGCAGTTCGGATATTTGAATGTTACATACTCGTTGCATAATGGATACTATTGAAATTAAAAGTCATAACAATAATGTATATTAATAATTTATAGTGTATTTCAGAAAAAAAAAAATAGTTTCATTTATATGCATATCAAGAACCTACTAAAAACCAATCCTGCAGTAAACTATTTAGGCACGGGGATTGACACCAGGTTGAAGTTGGGGGAATTTTTGCTCTCCCTTCAGCCTCCCAAAAATATAGTTGTAAAAAAAAAAAAAACCTGTTAAAAAATCAGTAATGCTGGAGCTAATAACAATCATCCCAAAGCCCTTAGAAATTGGAGGATGAATCTCTTATATCTGCAATGATTACATTTAAGAAAAATAGAAGTGACCAAAAACCTACAGACAAATAATAGAGAAACTAAGCACATGTAGAAAGAAAGAAGGGGGGGAAGGTGCCAGCTGCATGCCTGTGAAATCAGGAGATATATATATGTACACAGTTGCATTAGTTGCCAAAATAGAAAAATGCATTTACTGAGTTAGCGTTGGAGTTGGAGGCATTGAATTGAACAGAATAGAATAATGGACAAATTTTAATGATACATGATCATGCATGGCTACCTGACAATGCATGCATTATGTTATCACATAAGAAAACACAACACCATGTCCCCACTTCAAGACCCTTCTATATGTGTGTATATATATATATATATATATTCCCCATATAATTGTATGGTCGATAGCTGATGATATTTATATATATACCATTTCTTCATCTCTATCTTTCTCTAAAATAAGTTCTCAATTTTTTATTTTCATATAGATTAAAGACAAATTATACCAAAGTAACGAAATTGTGAAATAAATTATATTTACTCCACCACAATTATGATGTCGGTGGTAAATTTTAACAGTAAATGTACCATTAGAATTATCAATTGAACCAAATAATCTCTATAGACATTTTTCCTTATACATTGCTCTCACATTTTTTCTTTTATTCTTCACAAAATATATCTCTAAACCTTTCTTAACAGTACATTTAACAATAACGAATCTAAATTGTTGCACAAGTTTATTATTTCAGTCTAATTTATCATTAATCTATATTAAAATAAAAAATTGAGAGGTTAATAAAATATAATAAAAATTGAAGGCTCAATATAGTAAAGTGTCTTCCTTAATTAAATCTTATTTAAAACATATATAAATGAAAAAAAAAATAAGAACAATACTATATGGGTAGAATCTATCCCGCTTTTTTGGATAAAAAAAAGTCAATGGTGGTAAAAAGACTATTGTAGTCCTTGTGTTGGAAAGAAGGAAAAAACATTTTCCAATGATCCTCTATGTAATGTTGCATGGTAAATCCTAGGGTCTGTTTAATTTTGAAAAATAAAACTTGTTTTCTAGAAAACTTTTCCAAGAAAATTGGAAAATAAAAGTTTCCGTTTAGTTATAATATTTTCTAATTTAGAAAACTAGAAAGCTATTTTCCAAATTATAAAAGGCTTTGAAAAATAAAAAATGTTTTCAAAATTTTTCAATTAATATTTTAACATTTACTACAACTTTCTCAACTACCACCATCATCACTAGGGATGTAAATGAGTGGAGCCGCTCACGAGTAGCTTAGTGTTTGACTTAATAAAATCTCGTTTGAACTTGTATAATAAAGCTCGTTTAATAAACGAGTCGAGCTTAAGCTATACAAAGCTCAGTTTGTGAAGCTCACGAACAAGCTTGAATATAAACTCATAAACTAGCTCGTAATTTTAATTTTTAGAAATTTGATTTTAGATATATAATATATAAATTTTTATTATAAAAAATATATTAAAAAATATATTATTAGAATAAAATCATAATTTTTATTAAATATATTGTAATTTATTTAATAAATAATTTATTTTTAATTTTTGAATGTATAATTTTAATTTATATTTTGTATTTTTTAAAATTTATTTCGGCTCGTTTAAACTCATAAACATTATGTAGGATAGCGAGCTTGACTTGTTTATAAACGATCCAAGCCCGAACTAGTCAAAGCTCAGCTCGGCTCAATTACACCCCTAACCACCACCACCATACCACCTCCACCTCCACAACCACCACCACCACCACCTCCATAACCACCACCACCACCACCACCATCATTACAGTCTCACGACTTTGAATTGAAATTAATTAAATATGCATAATTTAAATTTTTTATAAAATAAATAAATTTTAGATTAAATATTATCATATGAATCACAATAATAATTATTATATTTAAAAAATTATTATAATAAATTTCATAAAAAAATTATAAGAATATGAAAAATTGCAAAATGAAAAATAACAAACAAATTGTTTTCTGTTCTTCTGTTTTCTATTTTGGAAAAAGAAAAACCAAAAAACAAGGAAAAGAAAAAGAAAAATGGAAAAGGAAAATATAAAATATTTTTCAAAACTAAATAGCTTTCTAATAACTTAAATTCCAAGGGTTAGTTTTACCTTTTCTTTTTCCATTTTTTTTATCCTAATTGTTCTGTAAATGTAAATGAAGGAAATTTTTAATCTTTGCATATTTTTTTAGGTTGTTGATTCTAGTTCAGAGTCGAATAAAGCTATGGGGTCTCCTCTAGAAAAGCATCATCAAACAAGAATGATGCCTTCTTTGAACAACTTGAAGCATCAACATCGACTGAACTCTTCGGTGATGGAGCTCTAGTCTCTAGCACTAGAACATCATTGTGGAAATCTTTGTCATCATGGAAATTTTGCAACGCAGAAAGCTGCATTAAATGACACAACAACCTAAGAAATTGTAGAGCAAAATATAGAGTTACTGATGAAGTTAAATAAGTTGCAGAAGAAACTAGCAAAGACCTAGATGGTGAAATTTGATATGTTTATTATTTACGTATATTAGAGTTGAATTATAATAAATTTTAAATAAGGAATTAATTAATTTAAGTAATTTTTTGGTTTAATTAGAAGATTTTTATGAGTTAGTATTTAATTAGGATTATTATTATTTATTGTATATTTGAAAAGTTTTATTTGAATTTGAATTGATATGTCTAGAGTGGGCCCTAGGATAAAAAGGAGTTAGCATATTTTTGATATAGCATGGCATGGATATGCCATGTGATGAAGAAACCCAAGAGGAAAAGCCAAGTCCAAGCCATGTGTGAGCCATGAAGAAGCGAACTGCACTTGAGTATCAATATAGTAATGTCACGACATGCACATGCCATGTGAGTGAAGATTTCTGACCCATAATGATGCCTGACTAATAAGCTTACCCGTGTTGGAAGCCATACTATATGCTGAGTAAATTCACATATTTATTTGAATGAAGCATGGTCGTGCCTCAACATCGTGACACAAAGGCAAAAACTTCCTGTTTTGAAAATAAAAAGGAATTAGAAATCAAAGAGGATTCTTTTCATACCCTAGCACTATAAAAGGAGTAAACACACTAGGTCAAGAAGACATAGGGAAAAGGAGGCGGCTAGACAGAGATCAACGAAACTAAGAGTTTTTATTTTCTATTTCATGTTCTTGTCTTTTTTATTATAATTATGGATTTCACCATAGCCATGTGTGGCTAAGTTTTCTTTCAAAGTTTTAGCTTAGGAATAGTTATTCTATGACATAATTTGAACACAAGTTTTTATAATTGATTTGAATTTCAGTTAATTCTTTATGTTGTTATATTTATCTTGTACTCATTCCAGGCTTTTTTGATTGCATTTTTATAAATGAATTCACCAATAAGAGTTAGGAGTATTCATTGGCTTAAGACACTTAGAACTTAGATCACTTGACCACGAGAGTAGGCAAGCTCTTCGGGGAGTCACGATAGTAGATTACGGTGATAAATTAATTACTAAAAATCTTAATGAGCTTGGGTTAGTTTATTAATCATAAGAGTAGGTTAGTTTTTAATCCTTGCATGCTTAAATAAACTTGAAAGAGTCTTTAAGTATTTTAGAGCAATTACCCTTAACTGAATTTAAGATTTCTACTTAATAATGTGTCCATGGTTGGATTGGAATAGTGAAACTAAACCTAGGCTCTATGTTTACAAATATTTGATTTTACTTTTAATTAAGTTTTTGTTATTTAATTTTTAAACCTTGCTAAATTATTTAATTTACTAGCTAAGATCATAGGTAAAAAATTTTAGTAATCAATATACAATCCTTGAGGGAATGATATCTTTCTACTACAACCACAACCGTGCACTTGCGGGTTTAAAACGTAACAAGTTTTTGATCCCGTTGTCAAGGACTGGCAATTTGATATTAATTTAATTCTTACTTTTCTTAGACTAGTATTGTTTCTTTAGTTTTTAATTTATTTTGCTAATTGATTTTTCAGGAAACTTTTGCTAGTTTATGAACATTATATCTAAAGGGATGAACTTAGAGAAGATCAACCTTGAAATAAAGAATTGTGCAAGAAAAATCAAAAGGAAAAGCGTGAGAAAGACAAGCAAAGGATGGTTGAAGATCAAGCACCACTACCACTAAGTAGGAATCACGCTCTTTAAGAGTACACAATGCTTATTCTAGGAGATACCCATAATAGTATTGTTAGGCCAACTGTTGATGCCAACACGTTTGAGATCAAACCAACAATAATTTGAATGATCTCACAATTCCAGTTTAGAGGTCTCCTAAGCAAGGATCGTAATGCCCATCTAACTCAATTTTTGGAGATTTATTATACATTTAAGATGAATGGGGTTAGTCTTGATGCCATAAAGCTTAGGTTATTCCCTTTCTCTTTAGGGGATAAAGCTAAGTTATGGCTGCACTCTTTAGCACCACAGTTAATTACTTCATAAGATACATTGTCAAGGACATTCTTGGGCAAGTACTTCTCATCGGGCAAAACAACAAATTTTAGATAGGAGATCACGAGCTTCACTTAACATGGTGGTGAATTTCATTATAAGGCTTGGGAATGTTTCAAGGATTTATAGAGACAATGTCCTCACCATAAAGTTCCATAGTGGTTGCTCATTCAAACCTTCTACCAAGGTCTGACAAAGCCAATGAGGATCACTATTGATGCAACTGCCCAAGGCTCATTCATGAGTAAAATGCCTAATGATACCTACAATCTTCTTGAGACTATGACATCCAAAAACTACCAATGACATGGCGAGAGAAGTGTACCAAAGAAAGTGGCAAGAATGCATGAAGTGGATAGTTGGAATCTCTTTAATGCGAAGATTGATTTACTTACCAAGAAATTAGAGGCATCCACTAAGGTCTCTAATCCTATGGCTGTCTAATTATATGAGAATTATGGAGGAGGACATTCAACCTTAAAGTGTTAGGGAGGATTTTCTCAAGATTCCTCTATTGAGCAGTTAAATGCACTTAATAATTTTCAAAGGAATTAAGGGAATTATTACTTTAACACCTATAACCCAGGCTGGCAAAATAATCCAAACTTTTCATGTTTAACCAAAGAGCGGTACAAAATACCCTTCAAGGGTTCAAACAACCGCCTCTTGGATTTCAGCAGAAGAATGTCTTCCCTCAACAAAGCGAACCAAAGTCTAACCTTGAAATGATGATGGAGAAATTCCTAAAAAATCAAGAGAGGTGCCAAAAAGACTAAGAGGAGCAAAAGGAAGCAATAAAGAATCTGACATCTCAAGTGGGATAACTTTTTGCCCACAACAAGATGTTAGAAAGTCAAATTGCATCATAAGCTTCAAGTTCTAGGCAAAATGGAATGTTTCCCAGTTAACCTCAAAATCCTAAAGAACAAGTTGAGGTGGTCACACTTACAAGTGGAAAGCAATTGCCTGAAATAGAGATAAAGAATAATGTTGTGAAAACTGTTCATGACACCCAAGAGGAGAAGACTAAGCATTTACAGAACAAGGATAAGGAGAAGAAAGACTCACCACCCTTGGTATCACCACTACTGTTTCCACAAAGGCAACGAAAATCCAAGTTAGACAGTCAGTTTAAGAAGTTTATGAAGTCATTCCAGCAGCTCAAACTAAATATATCTCTCATGGATATGATCAATACCATGCATATATACTCTAAATTCTTAAAAGACATAATCTCGCACAAGAGAAAATGGGAGGATCATAAGACCATTCCTATTAATGAGGAATGCAATGCTGTCATTCAAAATAAGCTTTACCAAAAGCTTAAAGATCCAGGGAGTATTACTATCCTTTGTACTAGTGGAAATAAATTTATAAGTAAATCTTTATGTGATCTTAGAGCAAGTATGAGTATAATTCCTCTTTCCTTTTGCAGACAACTCAATATTGGTGAGCCATAACTAATGATGGTGTCGCTATAGCTCGCAGATAGATCTATCATTTACCCCTATGAAATTTTAGAAGATGTCCTAATCAAAGTTGGAGACTATTATGTACCAGGAGATTTTATCATCTTAGAAATGGAAGAGGATCTCCACATTCTAATTATACTAGGATGACCATTCCTAGCCATAGCAGGAGCAATCATAGACGTCAAGAAAGGAAAGATTTTATTGGAAATTAGAGATAATAAGGTGGAGTTTAATGTTTTTAAAATGGAAAAACTGACCTCAATGATGGGATCCTATTTTAGAGTAGATGTGATAAAAAACTATATGCAAAAGACCTTTTAAAAGTAGCTCACCCATAACCCCTTAGAAGTATGCTTGATCCATGATGTTACAGAGGATGACATTGATGAATAGGTGGAAATGTATGAACACTACCTCAGTGCAAGTCCAGTATTAAATAAACATAAATCAACTAGGTATGGGCCCTTACCCTTTATTATAGAAAGCCTTAGTATGATTGAGGAGGACAGTGCACCTAAGGTAGAGCTCAAAGCTCTTCCTTCATCTTTGAGGTTGAAAGAAGCACTTGTTCTATAACCACCAGATTGGAGCCTTCCTTTCAAAATTATGAGTGATGTGAGTGATCATGCAGTAGGAGCAATCTTAGGGAAATGAAGAGAAAAACAAGACTATGCCATCTACTATATAAGCCACACTCTCGATGAAGCTCAAATAAACTATGCAACAACTGAGAAGGAACTTCTGGCAGTGGTACATGCTATAGACAAATTTTGTTTATATTTATTAGGAAGCAAAGTGATTGTCTACACCAACCATTCAGCCTTTAAGTACCTCTTAGCAAAAAAGGATGTCAAACTAAGACTTATTCGTTGGATCCTTCTTTTATAAGAATTTGACTTGGAGATTCGAGATAAAAAAAGAATTGAGAATTTGGTTGCTGATCACCTTTCCCACCTGGAGCAAAGTGCTAATCCAGACTCTCTTCCAATCTCAAATGACCTTCTAGGAGAACAACTAATGAGAGTCCAACAAAGCATCCCATAGTACGCAGATTTTGTGAATTACCTTGCATGTTGTGTTCTTCCACTAGGCATTGATTACCATCAAAAGAAGAAATTATTTTGGGAATCTCGACAATACCTCTAGGATGAGCCCTATTTATATAAGAATTATGGGGATGGATTGTTAAGAAGGTGCATTCCAAATGAGGAAATTTTATAAGTACTCAGTCATTGCCATTCACTTGGGTGTGGGGGAAATGCAAGCTCTACCAAAACAACAAAAAAGGTACTTCATAGTGGATTTTACTGGCCTTCTCTTTTTAAAGATATAAGGCAATTTGTACTCAAGTGTGATTATTGCCAAAGGACAGGCAACATTGGCAGACAAAATGAAATGACTCTCCCAAATATTATTGAAATTGAATTATTTGATGTGTGGGGTGTCAATTTTATAGGACCTTTCCCAAGCTCCTATGAGAATAAATACATATTGGTTAGGGTTTATTATGTGTCCAAATGGGTGGAAGCAATTGCTTCATCAACCAATGATGCTAAAGTAGTCACTAAGTTCCTTTGATGAAATATATTCACTCATTTTTGCACTCCTAGAGCTATAATTAGCAATGGCGGTTCTTACTTCTATATTCAATTTGAATCTGTTTCAGCAAAATATAGGGTTAAGAATAAAGTGGCTACACCATACCACCCTCAGACCAGTGGACAAATGGAAATCTCAAATAAGGAACTAAAGACTATAATGAAAAAGATAGTTAATGCATCGAGAAAGTATTAGTCCATTCATTTCGATTATGTACTATGGGCATACCGAACAGCTTTCAAAACTCCAATTGGGACTTTACCGTTTAGGTTGGTTTTTGGGAAATTATGTCATCTCCTAGTTGAGTTAAAATATAGGGCATTCTGGGCTACAAGGTTTTTAAATTTTAATTTAGCAAAAGATGGTGTAAAAAGGTTACTTCATTTGAGCGAACTTGAAGAATTTCGCATGGATGCCTACAAGAATGATAAAATTTACAAGGAAAGAACAAAAAAATGGCATGATAAACATTTGTAGAAGAAAGAGTTTTAAGAAGAAGATTTGTATTACCATTCAACTTTAGACTAAAGCTATTTCTAGGGAAACTCAAGTCTTAGTGGTCTGGACCTTTTAGAAGCAAGCAAGTCTTCCCTCATGGAGCAGTTGAGCCTTTAAATAGGGCAAATGAAACCTTCAAGGTCAACAAGCAACATCTTAAGCTCTACTATGCAGAGGAAGCCAGCTTGAAGGGTGTCTTTTGTATACTTATAGATCCAGTTTGAGCTCATCATAGAATGGTAGAGCTAAAGACCTTAAAATAGTGCTAATTGGGAGGCAACCCAATCATTTTTCTTTTTAACTTTCCTTTTATTTTAGTTTTTTCTCTCCTTCGTGTTTTTATTTGTTAATTAATTTACTTCACTTCTTTTATAGGATCAAGAACACAATCATCGTAAAGAGCTACTGCCTTAAGGAGTAAGTTTGCATGATTACACAGAGTAATGCATGTTGTGTCCAGGTACACCACTTAAACTTTAAATTGAAAAATTTATACGCACAATGCACGACATGAAGACACGACATATCCTCACTGTGTCTTAAAACTCTACAAGTTATAGAATGTGTCACGGCTTTATTGCACAATATATTTGTGGCATGTCACATCTTTAATTATCTTCCAAATAGTAACATAACATGATAGCACAACGTCACTATATCCATCACCTTATATAGTTTGCATGCCATGTTATCACTTCCTTCATGCCATGTCACCTATAACAACATGGCATTCGACATGTTGTGTCACAATTTCCCTATGTTGTGTCAAACACCTAGCACGGCATACATACACAACATCGTGCTATGTCAAGACCTTTTTAGTGAGCCATTATCGCATGGTATGATAGCACGACAAGATGCCATGTAATCACTATCCTAACACAATATCCAGCATGTCATGTTACATTTCCTCTATGTTGTGTCTTCTTTTTACATTTTATTCTAGAATTTAACACAACATAACTACACAGTTTGCATGTTGTGTCGTTCTCTATGTTGCATGGTCTCTAAGCATGGCATGGGAGGCTGTGCCATTCACTTCCCCATACCACACTACCCAACACGATTTTCTCAAACCATGTTCCACTCCCTCTATATAAACACCTACTTCTCTAAACCTAGCCCTAGTCCATTCTTTTCTTTTTACCATTCTCTTTCTCTTACACTATTCTCTCCTAATTTCTCTACTTTGTCATATCCTTCTTGACTTAATCAACCATTTTTATTTCTTAATTCTCCCTTATAAACACCATGCTCTCTATTTTCCTTCTCATTCTCTACACATGGGAAAATCCCAAGCGTCTAGGAAACTACCATCATTATTAAAGAAGCAGACCCGTACCATATCTTCGCCTTTACCCTCTTGCCCTTCTCGTACGAGTGTGCCACCACCCACCGCTCCAACTTCCTCATGCCATGATCAAGGAAGCCAATCTGGTATATCTCACCCCTTTTTTCATTTCACTAATCTTGATTTCAAAAAAGCATGTACTACTCTATTTCCATTTCTAGTACATCCTTCATATCACATTATGTTAGGGCATTTTGCTACTGCAGGTTTGAATGAATCAGTATTAGGCATGATTGATAACTCAAAATGGGAAGATTTTGAGAGAATTAAGGAGCTTATTTTTCATGAGTTATTTTTGGAGTTCTTATCAACTTTTTATTCAAATCTAGTAATCTTGCTGACTATAATAAGAATAATATGGTTCTATACCAATTAGGGGGTAAAAGATTCTCTTTTCCTTGAATGAATTTGCTATGCATTATGGTTTTTATGATGTTGTGTATATTACTAGTGGTGCGCTTGATAATGCAAAAAGTCTTCTTGAACCCATAAACTATCATTAGTTTTAGAGAGAGATTATACATGTATGAGCCACCCAACAAACCTATGACCCTAGGGTTAGCAAGAGCACTACTATAGCCCATCTTGAATTATGCTACTTGCAGTGCCTAATAATTGGCACTATCTGTGGCTAAAGGGAGAGTACTAGGTGTGTCACACTTAGAGACTTATTTTATTTGAATTATTTTATTAAAAGTAAAGTGCCTCATTTGGGATATGTTTTGCTTTCTATATGGATGGTGTTTTGAGAAAAATGAAGGGAGCTTTATGTTGGGGTTCATATATCACTAGGCTTGCTATGAATCGACGAGTTTTTTATTCCCTTACCAATATGACTTAGCTTTGCACCACATTACCCTTTAATATCACTATCATGAAAAAGATTAAGGTGGTCATATTTAGGGATGGTAGATATGTTCTGATTCATAATCTTGTTGAGTTGGGTGCCGATGAGCCACAGCAGACACACACCTGTACACCTCCATCGCCACAAGCTTCTCATACTGCCAAACCTTCATCATCTTCCTATCCTCCAAATTTTGAGGTTACTCTTCAGTATCACACGTATCTTCTACATTGGGTTGCTGATAGTATCACAAGTTTAGGTTAGGTTCAGGGCATACCTCTTCCTTTATGACCTATCTTTCCTGGTTCCACCTCTACTGTTACTACTGAGGAGCTTCCTGATGACACTGATCTGTTGGATAACACTGGAGCTACCCTCAATGATTCTGCTCCTATGTACGATTGATTTTGCTTTCAGTTTATAATCATGTTTTATGTTTTATGATTTTCTTCTTTTTCTATTATTTTCTTTTCGGATATTTTATGTGTTGTTTTATTGTTTTAGTTTTATATTTCTCTTTGTTAGTTTTCTACCTTTTGCTCTCTTTCAAACAAATGTATAATTTCAGGATAGTACCTTTGTCCTACTTTTCCTTTTTGATCCTACTTTTATCTTTTACATTTTCACTTGTCATTGAGGATAATGTCATGGATAATGTGGGGGGGGGGGGGGTGCTTTGATTGATTCATTTGCCAGTTTTTATTTTTTCAATTTAGTTAAAAATATAATAATAATAATAATAATAATAATAATAATAATAATAATAATAATAAGAATAATAATAATAATAGCCAAAATAATAAATTATTTAGGGTTTATTAATTTTTAACTCGTTTCCCTATATCAATGATTTGTTTATCCTGACTTTTTTTTTTTAAATTTTGCTTTCGATACTCTATCACACTTAGGAATATATTAGTGCATAAGCTTGTCTCTTGATTGAATTATTGAACTATCACATGGTTTATTAATTAAGATAGTTATACATAGTCTTTATGTATGAAAAATATAGTTCTTATAATGTAAATTCTTATACACTCTGAATCTACTCCAATGCCCTAAGTAGGGGATGAGTATCCATAGGACCCACTCAACGGTATCCACGCTTAGTAATACAGGAACAATGGGGGATTATTCAGAGTGGAAAGATTTGAATGGAGAGAAAAATAAAAATTATGAAATGGAGTGTAAAACGCATTCACAACCATATAAAAAAGAACTATAGTCCTTAATGTTTTCTTTTTTAGATTTATGCTCAATTGATTATAAATGGTTGTGTGCTTGGATTTTAACTAGTAAATTATTCATATATATTGTGTTTTTGTCTAACTATCTTCTTTAATAAACATGTCTCGATCTCGGTGTTATCAAGATTTCATGTCATAGAAGCTGTATGTCCCTAGTTGTGATTTGAGTTTAATATTTTTAAAATTTGGTTTTTGCTTGAAGAAAAGTAAAGCTTTAGTATGGGAGAATTTGATATGTTTATTATTTACATATCTTAGAGTTGAATTATAATAAATTTTAAATAAGAATTAATTAATTTAAGTAATTTTTGGGTTTAATTAGGAGATTTTTATCAGTTAGGATTTAATTAGGATTATTATTATTTATTGTATATTTGGAAATTTTTATTTGAGTTTTAATTGATTTTTATTTTTTATGTCTATAGTGGGCCCCAAGATAAAAAAGGAGTTGGCATGTTTTTTTATATAGCATGGCGTGCATATGCCATATGATGAAGAAACCTAAGAGGAAAGGCTATGTTTAAGCCATGCGTTAGCCATAAAGAAGCCAACTGCACTTGAGTATTAACATAGCAATGTCACAACATGCATATGCTGTGTGAGTGAAGATTTCTGACCCAAAATGATGCACAAATAATAAGCTTGCCCGTGTTAGAAGCCATATTGTGTACTGAGTAAATTCATATATTTATTTGAATGAAGCACGATCGTGCCTCAAAATCATGTCACAAAGGCAAAAACTTCCTGTTTTGAAAACAAAAAGGAATTAGAAATCAAAGAGGATTCTTTTCATACCCTAGCACTATATAAGGAGTAAACACCCTTTTTAGATCAGGAAAACATAGAGAAAAGGTGGCAGCTAGTTAGAGATCAACGAAGACTAAGATTTTTTTTTATTTTTTATTTCATCTTCTTGTCTTTTTTATTATAATTATGGATTTCAACATAGCCATGTGTGGCTAATTTTTCTTTCAGAGTTTTGGTTAGGAGTAAATATTCTGTGAGATGATTTGAACACAAGTTTTTATATTTAATTTGAATTTCAGTTAATTATTTGTGTTGTTATATTTATCTTGTATTCATTCTAGGCCTATTTGATTACATGTTTATAGATGAATTCACCAATGAGAGTTAAGGAAATTCATTAGCTTAAGACACTTAGAACTTAGATCACTTGACCATGAGAGTAGGCGAGCTCTTTAGGAAGTCACGATAGTAGATTATGGTGACAAATTAATTGCTAAAAATCTTAATGAGCTTGGATTAATTTATTAATCACGAGAGTAGGTTAGATTTTAATCCTTGCATACTTAAATGAACTTGAGAGAGTTTTTAAATATTTTAGAGTAATTACCCTTTACTGAATTCAATATTTCTACTTAATAATGTGTTCATGCTTGGATTGGAATAGTAAAACTAAATCTAGGCTCTGTGTTTACAAATATTTGATTTTACTTTTAATTAAGTTTCTATTAGTTAATTTTTAAACCTTGCTAAATTATTCAATTTACTAGCTAAAATTATAGGTAAAAATTGTTAGTAATCAATATATAGTCCTTGAAGGAATGATATCTTTCTACTGCAACCACAACTGTAGCTGCTGGTTCGAAAACATTTGGATTTGATCCCTCCCACTTCTCTTTTTTTTCAATTGCTCAAGAATGTCTTAGTTTTCTATTCACTCTTCTTCTCTTTCCATCGTTGGAGACTCTGCCACCACCACCTCCAATGAGGCTATGCTAAAGCCAAAGCGACAATGACCTTGGCTATTTATTAACCTTGGTAATCTTGGCAAAAAAATATCTAGCCACTTGCCATAACGTTTGTTTGTTTTTTGTAATTCTCTTTTAAAGATTAATTATGTATTATTATTGTAATTAATTTTGGGTGAATTATTAATAGGTGGGGTTTGAGATGGTAAATGCTTTAGTTGATGCTAAAGGGATATTAATCAACAGTGTTTCCTTTAAAAAAATAAAATTCCAAAATTTGTTAAAGGTAAAAAAAAAACACTAATTTTTGAGTTTGTGCATGAGTTTTACCAAATAAATTCTTAGATTGCTATGTCCTACCCTGAAATTAAAATGAACAAAAGAAATGTAAGTAGAAACAAATGCTTTTCAATTAAGGAAATGCCAAATTTAACTCGAATTAGTGAAATTAGTAAAGTGACAAATTTGAAAAAGGAAATGTGGGGCACTTAAAGGAGGATACAAGTTCTTGAAATGCTCAAGATAACTTGATGATTCCAGGAAACAAAAATGGCAGGCGAGGTTCTGGATAAATTTTTTAAAAAAGGAAGTGTGAAATTAACCCAAATATTTTTGTTTTTATGTAGAAAGAAAAAAGAAGAGAGATGGCAGAAGAAGGAAAGAGAATAAGAAGAAGAGTGGAACCTTTGCCTTGAATTTCTCACCCCTCCTTAAAAGTAACATGATAGACGAGAACAATTTTTTTTATATTTTTATTCAAATTTAATTTGCAAAATTTTTATCAAGGACAATATTGGTATTACACCTTTTGTATTTTCCTTTCTATCCAAAAAGATTTGGATAGATTCTATCCAAGAAGATTTATCCAAAAAATAAATGATAATGAGTTCTGTCTTTCACATTTATTGTTTACCAACATTCATTATCCTTTAAATTTTGATTATCTTCAGACACTTCCATTATTTCAATTGCAAAGTTTACATGTTTGTTTTTCTATCTATCTTTTTTTTTGAAAATTTATATATGTAATGGAAAATAATTTTTCATAAGTTGTAGATAATAAATAAAAATTAATTTTTTGAAACTAAAATAAACATAAATTTTGAAACTGAGAATAGCTTCATATTATGATATTTTTGAAAAAAAAATTGTCTAATTAAAAATCTATAAATTTTTACTTTCTATAGGTGAAAAATTATTGTAGAATAAAGATGGATACACAAATACTAGTCAAGGACAAAAAATTTTGGCAAAATCCAACTTTTAGTCCCTCTGCTTTTCGAGTTTTTTCATCGAGTCCCTATCTTTTAATTTTGTTCTGTTAGATTCCTATGCTTTTATTTTTTTCATTAAGTCCTTATATTTTTATTTTTTATGTATTAAATCCTTACGTCAAAATTTTAGTTCCTATATTTAATACTATATCCAATTAAGTCCTTACAAAATATATAATTGAATTCCTATACTTTTAAATTATACTACTTAAATCCTTACCATTTTTATTTTAGTCCATTAAATCCTTATTTTCAAAAATTTTAAGTTAATTATTAAAATCCTAAAATGCATATTCTTTTATTTTTTTTTATCTAGTTAAAAATATAGGTTATTAATTTTTAATAAATTTCCATTGATAGAAATGTGTTTGATTTTTAAAAAGAAGTACAATACAAATTTAATTTAAATATATAAATGACAAAACATTTTTATAGTTTTCATTCAAATAGAAATTTTAACTAGTTATTAGTATTTGTATAGAAAATTGATGAATTTGTGATTTCACTAATTTTTTTTTAAAGATGGAAGAGTAACAATATTAGATGGTGCACCATAGCATCCTAGTTAGGCTGGCATCCCAAAAGCATCTATATCACTTGCTATACTCCACTCAAATATTATTAAAAATAAAATAAAACCAGTTATTAAAACCAAGAAATGGCAACAAAGAAATAAAAAACAACAAGCTAATATGCCTAGCAAAAATGATAACTACTTCTACCCATAGCATAATTGAACATAAGATCACTGCATTCTATAAGGTAAGTAGACCACCAAGTGATGTTGTTAAAACTAACTCCTATGATCGAAAGCTTATACATGACTTGGTTACCTTCTTTGTAAATATGACTCACATGAACTTGCATTCGGCTAAGCAAAGAAAGACATTCCTCCTAATTATAACAAAGAGACCAGGGAACAACAACAAATCACTTGTGCAACAATTGAACAACCAACATGGAATCATTTTCAATCTAAATAGGATGGGGTTGCAAAGCCAAAGCCTTATGAACCACAAGCATAATAGCTATGAGTTCCACTTCAAAGGCAAAATGCACACTAAAAGGGGCAGTAAATGAGGCCAAAGCACTACCACGACAATCATGTATCATATCGCCATCACTTGAAACACCTGGAGATCCTCTAGCCGCACCATTCATGTTAATTTTCAATCATCCACGAGGTGGAGGGATCCAACTAACTGAAAAAAATCATAGGGGCTAGCTTTTGAATGCATATAATATGAAACTGAGCCTTTTAGGTAGACTTGAAAAGGTTAGCAAAGCCATGGCTAACATCAATCTACATATTAAACAAACTATATAAAAAGGACTATTTAGTGGCAATATAATGACGCTGAGAGAATACATTGTTCAAAGTCTCCAAATCCCTCACACAATAGTGACATCTTGAAACCAACGTCATACCTTTACTTAAAAGAACCTCATTAGTAGGCAGCTTATTAAACAAAGCTCTCCAAACTATAAAGGAACGAGAAGGCGACAAGTAATGCCTCCATAAATCCTTCCCTTAAGCAACCTTAGGAGACGAAACTCGATAAAAATTATAAGCCTCCGTACAAGAAAGATAACCATCAAAAGATCCATGATACACAAAGGTATCTTTATGAGAATGAGATTGCTTGATCAACATAATATCATTACAAATATTAAGATAGGCATCTCTAAAACTTTGAGATGAATCCCAAACCCATTAACAAAAATATCCTTTACCTGAGCATAAAGTTGAGCACACATAGGAGAAGGAATTCCAATTTTATCTGCAATCACATATATAGCCCAACTAATTATCATTACAAAAATGAAGCTTTGAAGAAGTACCAATTAACCATTGGCAATTGTGATTAAGATCAAAGAAGTAGTTGTGGATAGAAGGCCAGATTGAGGAGTAAATATGAGATGAACGAGCTACCTTTATTATTGAAAGAAATCTTGAATGAAGAAAAGAGTAAACAAACCCATCATCACAATGAACATTCCATGAAAACTTGCAAAGTATGGAAGAATTAATGCAATGCAACCTTTTTATACCGAGACCCCCTTCTTCTTTAAGACGATAACAATCATCCCATTTAATAGTGATTAACTTTTTACTGGTAATTGAACACATCAAAATAAATTTTCTAATCGCTTTCTCTATAAAACAAAGAAGAGAAATTGGCCATTTATATACCATAAAAAAATGGAGAAGAGAACCATGTATAATAAAAGTAACCTAAAAATGCCTTAGAGGGGGGGGGGGGATGAATAAGGCTAATGAATATTTTTAAAAGTTAAAATGAAATTTTGGTATGAATAAGAATTGATAAAGTATAGAGTAAGAAGAAAAATGAACACAAGAATTTAAAGATTTTGAATTCTCAACAATCCTATGTCTCCACCTAATTTATCCCCAAGTTAGATTTTTCAGTTTCTACGATCTTATTCACAAGATTGAGATTACACGAGAGTTTTATGGCTTGCTCTTCAACCTTACAACTTGAGTTTAAAGTTCACTCAAAAACCAATTCACAAGTGTTTTCAAGGCTCACTCAAACTAATTTGCCAAGTGTTTTAATAGCTATACACTTAAATTAATTCCTCTATCATAGAATCTCACTTCATGTTTTCTTAAACCCAAAAAATAGAAGAACAAGAATTTAAATTCTAACACTCACCCAACTCTCATAAGAGTTATACAAATACAAAATGTATAAGAAAGTTTAAAGAGCTTAATTGAATGCTTGAGAGTGTATAAACATTAAACAATTTTCTTAACGTTAAAATTATTGGGTTTTGTGATTCCATACGCAGTGGAAAAATAAAATTTGAATCACAAACCCGAACCCAGATCTAAGTAATTTGATCAATTAATTAAATTTAGGTTTTTCATTTTCTTACCATAAATACAGAAGAGGCAAGAAATCTAGAAGGTAGAGAGGAGGTTCACTCTCGTGACACCCTGCCTCGAGCTTTTAGTTTAGCAGTTCAGATTTAAAACATCTCCAAAAGAATCTGTCCTCCATAAATGTCCACATGAATAACCATTGATTTTGAAAATGAATATTTGTGTGCTAGCACCTTCTTTTAATTTCTCACAAATCAAGAATTAAAAAGAACTCTATGTTTTGTTTTCTAAAAGAGAGAAAACTAATTTGGTGGAAGAATAATGAGAGTACATAAAACCTTAGAGAATATAACATATTTATAGACATTTAAATTAGGGTTTCACTTGCCAAACAACCTTTTGGTAATTTCTCACTTATTCTTATTATAATTTTATTTAAAATTAAATAAAAAATAATATTCTATTTATTTAAGATAACCTCTACCTAAAATAAATAAATATTTTGTTTATTTATTTCCACAGAGCTTATTTGGGCTTGTTAAACCTATATTCATTTTGGGCTTATTCAAAGTATGTGACCCTATAAGTTCACATGACGTTGGCAGTGGGCCTTTAATCTCTATTTGGGCCTATAAGTCATAAGTGGCCTCTAGTAAGACATTATGACTACCCAAGTCATGTGAAGTCAATAATCCGACATAACCTAATATACAGTGAATATTCTAGTCCTTTTGTCATATGATATCTTGATTGAATATAAGGCATAGATTATGCCATCCTTATAGAATTCAATCATATAATTTCTTAATTCTAAGTAGAATGAGAATGATAACTTTTTATCAATTTACTTTAGCATGGCCATGCATTTTCTTCAGTCTATTTTATCAAAAGGCTCATAAATATCTTAGTCATATTAAATAAGGGACAAATTCCTTCTCAATCGCTCATATTTCTTACATAACTCATTTTATACCCAACAACAACCTATTTTATCATCCGATTAATGATAATGTAAGATTGTGTCAAAATATAAAATAGATATATAGAAATCCATGGTGATTTCAAAGTCAAAGGACTAAGTCAATATTACTGTGATGAGAATTACTAGTGATAATTATCTATGTAGTATTCTTATGATGGGTCAATCCAACACTTTATTTCTCAAATAAGTACCTATGAGTTGATTTAATATCTCATATTCATTATTAGTAAAACATAATCATCACTCAACACCATACTAGCCATAATACATTGTTATGACTAGGGATAATTTGAATAAAACTCATATTTAATCTAAGGGTTTTACTAAAAAGTCACATACTTGATGACCTTAGTAAGAATTGACTATTCATGTAATTATCATAACATAAAAAGATAATGAAAAATGCCTTTTTTATTAGATAAAATGATAAAGTCAAAACATGGTCAATCATAGTTGACCTAGTGCATATCACTAACAAAAATGATCTTCAGAGATTGTATTTATACTTGAGCAATTCAATTATAGCTGTTAGAAATAATAATTTTGTTTCCAATAAATTCAAACTCCATTTAAATGATATTTGGACTTTTGAGCTGTAATTACTTAGGTCCTGGTCAAGATTTCATCAATCCTAGTTGGGATGAGTATAAACATAGTTGTTATAGCCGTTATATTTGAAAAATTATAATGGTCCTAGTATGGATCACCATGTCTCGGTCCGAATCACCTTATCCCGATCGGGACTACCTTATCCCGGGTAGGGTCCCAATCAGAATATTAAATCAGGATATGTTATACCTATTTTAAAGAAAATTAATCCATAATGGTCCCAATCAAATAACTTGATCAAGGGCAAGATTTTTTGGTCCCAAGCATGATCATGATTGGGACCGAGCTAAAGATTAGTTTTGTCCAAATTTATTAAGCACAGACTTGAGAAATTTCATCCCAGTCTTGATCATAGTTGAGAGCATGCTCGTGATAAATGTCCAAAGTGAATTTTCTTTAATAATTCTTCACCATTTTGACTTCCAAATGAGTCATAACTTATACACACTTAAAAAAACATATTAAATGCTCAAAATTAAGTTTGTTAATATCAAAATCAAGATTGATTATTGCTGAGGTCAATATAACCAAAGCAAGATGACGAGCTATGGAAAGAGCTTAACTTTTCCAATTTTTTAATTTAAAGAGAACTTTATCCATAAGAGGTTACAACTAAGATCTTCTTAAAACACTTTTAAAAAAGGTAACTCTAAGATATCTTAAA
This sequence comes from Mallotus nudiflorus, assembly GCA_947683625.1. Taxonomy (NCBI): domain Eukaryota; kingdom Viridiplantae; phylum Streptophyta; class Magnoliopsida; order Malpighiales; family Euphorbiaceae; genus Mallotus; species Mallotus nudiflorus. Next base: position 188,011 of record CANTUR010000213.1, on the reverse strand, counting down.
GGAAGCAGACCTTGTTGCATTCCAGACAATAAAGTGAGCATGTTCATTCTTGAAGAGGAAATCGAATTTCCAAAAAAAATTAGATTTTTGCCAATTGACTTGTTGACCAAACATAACACTATAATCCTAAAAAACTTAAGATAAAGTTTGAATATTAGCTTGACTAACACGCCCAAAAATTAGAATGTCATTCGTATAGAGTAAATATGAGGGGCACTAAACTCTTCTACTACTGTTTATAGGAATAAACTTCAAATTATTAACCAATTAAAGTAATAATCTATTCAAATAATCTTCACCAAGGCAAAAAAGAAGAGGTGATAATTAGCCCATTGTCAAACCCCTCTTAAATATGCAAAATAACCTTTTAACTCTTCATTAACTGAAATAGAAAGGCGAGTATTATAAAGCATATAAGAAATCCAACCATAATTTTTTTCTAAAAAACCAAAGCTATAAAGGACTTCTAAAAGAAAATGCCACTCTATAAAATTGAAAGCCTTATGAATATCAATCTTAAGAGCCATATTATAACCAAAGCACCTAATGTCCAAAAGATTAATATTTTTAGAAGTGGCGGCAATACAACTTTCAATGCGTATACCTTTTATAAAACCAAACTGAGGAGGAGCAATAATATTCATAACAATTAAAGACAAATGATAGCAAGTAATAGTTTTGTAAATAAAATTACTAAGAATAATTAGCCTAAAATTTTTAATAATAATAACATCATGAGATTTTAGGATGAGAGTCATAATGCTCGGATTCATATAACCAATTAAAATCCCTATTTGAAAAAAACTGCAAATAACCTCACACACATCTCTGCCTACAAAACTCCAACAATGCTTAAAGAAAGCACCATTGAAACTATTTGGACTTGGAGCACTATTCTAGTCTATATCAAAGACTACATTTCAAATATCCTCAAAATAAGGTACATACAAAGGATACTATTATTATCCTCTATTACCAGTTTAGGGATCACGTAACTTATATCTAATAGATCACAAGACTATTTCCTAAAAAAGAAAAGCACAGGAAAGTAGTCTACTATATGTTGATTAATAAGAACCTGATTAGTGACTAAAGCATTATCAATCATAATGCTATAAATACCTATTTGGGGCCCTCTACGAAGCAATAAATTGTGATAAAATTTAAAATTTCCTGTCACTATCAATAAGCCAATGAACACAACTTTTTTCTTTTAATAAAGTTTCTTTATTTTTCAAATGCAAATAGAGCGTACGATGAGCATCCATTTCCTTGGAATGAGGGATCTTAAAGAAACTAAAAACTTTAATCTCATTCTAGACCGAAATCAACTCTTATTTCACAAAAGAAATAGCCAAACCAATATTACTAAAAACCTCTTTATTCTAATAATAGAGAAAGCCATGAAGTAATTTAAGCTTTTGTTTGATCACAAACATAGGATGACCTAAAACATTTAGAGAATTCCAAAAAGAACTTATAGTAGAAGTAAAATTATCATGGGTCAACCATATACAAAGAAATAAAAAGGAAGGTGAGAGATTGAGGCAACATAAAATAATTGGATTATGGTCTGATTGATGACGCGCTAAAGCATGGAACTCAATAAACCTCTAATTCCCCAGAGAAATAAACTTGAAAAATGTCTGATCAAGTCTAATGTCAACTCAGTTAGAACCCTTCCTATTGTTAGTCTAAGTGAATAACATGCCATTAGTATTTATACAAGTTAGACCCTAAGTAGCATAGTAGAAATAAATTATATATAAGAATGTCTAGAAGGAGGACAACCTATTTTTTCATGAGAACCAAAATATGCATTAAAATCTCTTAAAATAAACCAACTAGAGATATCCAAAGTAGAAATAAAATAAAGCTCTTCCCATAGCTTGCGATGACTTGATGAAAGCACATTAGCATAAACACAAGTATAGAGGAAAAAATGAATTGGACCATTATTTGTTGATTCGAGCTAGCAAGCAAAGAAATACTACTAGCACCAAATTTATTAAAAACTAAGAATCAAATAGAAGGTAGAGAAACTGAGTTCTAAGCCACCAAAGACATATCCAAACTCCTCAAAATAAAAGAACTCATAGAATTAAAAGGCAGTTTAGGCTTCAAAAGACCAAAAAAATAAGGATTATAAGACTTGTAAATATTAAAAAGAGAATGTTGAGTAGCCTCGTTACCCATCCCTATGCAATTCCTATAGAGAACCTTCATTGAAAAGAATGTGAAGAAGCTCGTGTAAAAAGCTTAAGTCCAATCAAAATAGCATCAAAGAAGGACTTTTTATACTATTTCTTATGCAAGACCTATTACTAAGACTCTATCTCATCTACTTGATCAACCCACAATTTTTCACTAACATATTCTTATTTCAGAATAGCTCACTGTAACCAGAAGAATGAGGTGTATACTCAACACAAGGCAAGGTAATGAAACCTCAACATCACTTATAGCATTTAGCTCAACAACATTTTACTTTGAAAGAAGACCATGTTCTATATTATCAATAACATTCTAGCCAACAAGAATAAAATCTTCCATATTGCCATAAACATCAGTATTCTTTTGTTGGGTATCATGATCCTTGGAAGTAACACGCTAGATTCATTTAAAAGATTTATTCAAAGGGATTAAAGCATCAGCCTTAGTTTTCTTCCTCCATTCCTTTCCATGCAAGATTGCCCTTTGGATGGATCACATAAAGGAAACACAACTTCTCCTTTCTTTTTAAACCCATCATAATGTTTTAGGTTATTTAGTGTTCACAAAGGACTTTTATGCCCAATAGAATGGCAGGTACTACAAAAAAGAGGAACATTCTCATAAGAAACATCAATTTCATAAAGAGAAACTTTATAATCTAACACTAAACTATATTTTAGAGTAGAGGACAAATCCACATCTATTAAAACTTTAGAAAAATGACTAAAATCTATAACCAATGTGGCTTTATCATTTTAAAAGAGATTCTAGTATTCTTAGAAATATCCATAATTAGTTGTGGATCCCAAATCCCCAAGGCAATTGATAGAACCTTGTCTAAATTTGCATAGTATAATTTTTTTATTTAAATGGATCAAAACCTAAACTCCAATGTTGTAATCTTAAAATACTATATTTCAAAAGTATGGAACCACATCCCCAAACAAGGTCCTTGTCCTGAGCTGAAGAGAGAAAAACATGGAAAAAAGCCCATACTAGGTGATATTAATCTCCATTGAGATGTAAGACTCTATAGAGTGGACAACTTCTCCTTAAGCTTAAATAGAGTCCATGGTGTATCACCCTTGTTTAAAATAACCCTTGAAATGACACTATGTTGACATAAAGCCAATCTTTTATGGTAAATATCAGGGTTGATTTTTATTACCTAATAAAAGCCAAATTTCAAAGCCAAAAGATCAACAGTAGAAAGCTGAATATCAATATGAACAGTGTTATTCAAAACTACAACATAAGACTTTGGTTTGGATAATGCAATGTTAGGGTTAGGGCTTTCAATGAAGGTTGCCTTAGTAGTTATAAGAGAATAACTATTAGGATTTGGTCCATTGATGATCATCAATGTTCATTGGAACACGAATCCAACAGTCATCAGGATTCTCCGGCGGCATTCCTCAAGTTAACTATCTTGATCCACCTATTCAAATTCAATCTATTAATAAATCAAAAAAATAAATTCACATAAAATTTTATGGCGCCAAATATTTATTTAATTTTTTAACAAAATATATAACTACTACAACTTTTGAACACATGATAAATTTGAAATTTAGATAATAATTAATTAAAATATAAAGATTTAGTAAATAAAATATCATATTAACCAAATACTTTATAATTCATATGACCTTAAAGCTACAATAATTCATGCATGTAATTAAGATACAAATGCTTTTATTTATTAAACTTATCTATCAATTAGCAAAAATATGAAACTATTTATAACATTATTTAATATTTGTAACATTATTTAAATATTTTTACAATATTAAATATTTGTAACATTATTTAACTTTTTTTACAGAAGTTTTAATTTACTAAATTAAAAGCCTCAAATTATAAGTAAATGACATAAAGGTAAATTATATAAGAAAATAATGAAAAAATAATGATTTAGATTTTTAATAGTTTTACTAGGTTGCTTTCGTGAAAAAAAAAATTAATAAAATTACAAATTTATTGAATAAAGGTTGATGACTAATATTTGTCATATATATTTAATTTGGATTTCTATTACACATATTTTTAAAATATTTTTTTAGATTACATATATCTTTTTATTAATAGAAATTTATTATAAATAAACAACCTATATTTTAACTAGATGAGAAAAATATTAATGAAAGAATATGTTTTTTAAGATTTTAATAATTAAGATAAAAAAAGTTAAATAAGAATTTAATTGGCTAAAAATAAAATTTTGAAGATTTATTTAGTGCGATTTAAGAATATAGGGAGTCAATTATATATTTTAAAAGGACTTAATTAGATATAATGTTAAAATATAAAAACTTAAATTTTGATAAAGGGATCCAATATATAAAAAATAGAAGTGCCAAAAATTTTCAAAAGTGGAGATATATTCCAAGTAATTCATTAATTAGTCATGGCTCTAAGTTGATGTATAAAAGTGAAAAAGGATGAGCAAAGGATTAAATTAATACAAGACAATGTACAATTCATGAATTTTGATATCTTTAATTTATATTTTTTTTGTTATATTTGGAGATTTATAATATTTATTATATTATATTTTAATGCTCTATCGAAAAATATTATTAACTTTTTTTGAATAAAAAAATATTATTAACTTTTAGTAATAATATCGATACAGTGTAAATATTTATCGATAAAATTATATATAAAATAATTTACTATCTAAAAGATTATCAGAAAAATCTTATAAAATATTTTAAATTTATTTAAATTTTATTTTTTTATTTTTGTAAAATTAAAATATATTTAATTTAGCTTATTGTGATATCACATTAATTAGTTTAATATCAAACCACCTAAAAATTATTATTAAAATTCATATTATTTCAGTATTGAATTATTCATAATCAATTAAAACTATTAAAAATAATCAATAAGCGATAAAAATTACAGATTTTTAGATAATACATAATAATTACAAATTAAAAAGTGTTAAAAACGTTGATTTTATTATGAATGTGAATGAATAATATATTGTTTGTAAATGAACAATATATGACTTGTGAGAAAATAGTTCTCAAATAATGAAAAGAAAATGTCTATATAAAAATATTGAAATTCATTAATGAAAAGTGAAGAAAAAGATAGATTATTCTCCAAATTCTTTCAATATTATAGTTCTCCAAATTATCTCTAAACTCTCTCTAAATTCTCTTAAAATCATTCCATTATAAAATATTTTTCTTCTAATTAAATACTACTAAATTCAAGTTTAGTTCTATAACAAACTAAGCAATTCAATCTTTATTTCACAACACGTTATCAATACGAAAAGCTCTCGATCAAAACAACAAGGTACATATTTCTTAATATTTAATATTTATAAATATATTATTTGATTATATATTATCATGGATGACTATGTCTCCTACTAATTTATATATATTCATATTTATATTTATTTCTTCAATCTAACTTTATATTAATTGTTATTTTTATTTTGTTTTACTAACTACACCATTGATGCAAAAATTGGTAGAAATGGTTCTAACCTTATGGATGGCTGTGCCTCTTACCAATTTATATTTATGCATAATTATATTTTTTTATTATTTATGTTAATGGAAGGCTATACCCCATTTTATATTAATAGATGGTTTTGCCCCATATTTATACATATCATTATGTTAATTCACTTACTATAAATAATCATATCCAAATTATTTATTAATTTTACTTTATATAATTTATTTCTCAATATATTATATTAAAAAAAATTATAACGGCTATATATTACCAACGGTAACATAACGGTAACAAACGGCTATATTTTTCATTATAAATAGACAAGCTATACATTTTATTTATTCACACAAATTCATACATTTTCTCTTTCTCTCTTTAGTCTAAATTGTAAATATGATTTGGTATATTTATATTTGTGTTTTGATCATGACTATTATAATAGTTTTAGGAATAATTCATATGGAAGATGATTTTCTATTTGATATAATTTTAAGTATTATTGTATCATTTTTTGTACCGCTATTATTTCTTGCAATATTCATTCATGATATAATTAATTAGTAAATTTTGATTATGTTTGATTTATTTTAGTAGTCATCAAATTTATGAATTCTAATTGAGTTATTTTTTTTATTAGTTATCATAATGACAAATCTAGCAAAGTTTGAGTTTGTTGCTCTTGACATCATGGGAAAAAATTATATGTCTTGGATTCTAGCTGTAGAAATGCATCTTTAATCAATGGGGTTAATTGATACCATAAAAGAAAATAATAACACCTCATTGCAAGATAAGGCCAAGTCTATAATTTTTCTCCATCGTCATCTTGATGAAGGATTAAAATGTGCATATTTAACTGTCAAAGATCCAAGTGTTCTTTGAAAGGATCTAAAAGACAAATATGATCATCAAAGATATGTAATACTACCAGTAGTCACTAATGAATGGAGAGCTTTACGCTTTCAAGATTTAAAAAAAGTGAGTGACTATAATTCTGCAATGTTCAGAATAGTATCACAATTAAAATTCTGTGGACAGACAGTCACAGACGAGGATATGTTGGAGAAAACTTACTCCACATTTCATGCATCAAATGTTACACTACAACAACAATAAAAGATGCAGAGATTTAAAAAATATTCTGAACTAATTTCATGCCCACTAGTAGCTGAGAAAAATAATGAACTCTTGATGAAAAATTATCAGTCCTATCCCATTTGCTCAGAAAGATTTCCAGAGGCAAATGCTACAAATTATTCCAAATATAAAAATTACAATAGCCATGGACGTGGGAGAGGTAGAGGTCGTGGACGTGGAAGAGGTCAATTCTTTGGCTGTGGTCGTGGAAATAAATATAATAATACTCCACAACAAACTCAGACTCAACCTCAAAAGAAGTTAAAATCAGTCATCAGTGGTGTTTAAGAAAGGCCCCAACATAAGTCTGAAATTATGTGTTTCAGATGTGGTAGTAGAGGACACTGGGCAAGAGTTTGTCATACACCACCACATCTTTGCCAACTTTATAAGGCATCATTGAAAGGCAAAGAAAAGGAAACAAACTTCAATGAGCATCATACTCCTGTTAATGATACAACTCATTTAGATGTTTCTGATTTTACTAACAATGGAAATTAAGATAACTATAATTTTAAGTATGTTGTTATTACCTATTTTATTTTCAATTCTGAAGAATATATTATTGTTATGTATGTTATTTTCAAATTAAATAAAATGTCCTACTTTACAATTATTTTATATTTTTACCTTAATTAATTAATTATATGTTTATCTATTTTGAAGTTTAATATGGATTGTACTCAATATAAAGACAATATTGGAGATCTTTGCATACCAGATAGTGGTACTACACATACTATCTTAAAAAATAAAGATTATTTCTCTGAACTAAAGCTCACAAAGGCAGTTGTAAAAACAATATAAGGTCTTGTAGATTTGATTAAAGGAATTAGCAAAGCTAAATTTATGTTACCAAATGGAACAAAATTTATAATTGATGAAGCTTTGTTTTCACTAAAATCAATAAGAAATTTGTTGAGTTTTGATGACATATATCGAAATGGGTGTGATACCCAATCCATTACTATAAATGGTAACAAATATTTAAATATAGTTTCCTATGAATCAGGAAAAATACAAGCATTGGAAAGACTGCCAAAACTCCCTACTGGATTGCATTACATGTATATACATGTAATTGAATCACATAAGGTAGTAAAAGAAAAATCTTACGATCCTTCAACAATAAATTTATGGCATGACAGATTAGGTCATCCTGGATCAGTAATGATGCAAAGGATAATTGAGAATTCTCATGGGCATCCATTGAAGGGGCAAAGAATTCCTTAATCAAATGAAATGTCATGTATAACTTGTTCTCTCAGAAAATTAATCTTGAGGCCTTTACCATCTAAAATTCAGAATGAATCACCTATGTTTCTTGAAAGAATTCAAGGTGATATATGTGGGCCAATTCACCCACCATGTGGACCATTCAGATATTTTATGGTATTAATTGATGCATCTAGTAGATGGTCACATGTTTGTTTATTGTCAACTCATAATGTTGCATTTGCAAGGTTGCTAGCTGAAATTATTAAATTATGAGCACAATTCCCTGCTTATATAATCAAAAGGGTAAGACTTGATAATGCTTGTGAATTTACATCTCAAGCATTCAATGATTATTGTATGTCTACTGGGATCATTATTGAGCATCCTGTTGCCCACGTACATACTCAAAATGGTTTAGCTGAATCATTGATTAAAAACCTTCAGCTTATTGCTAGACCATTAATAATGAGAATAAAACTTCCCATTTCAGTTTGGGGTCATGCAATCCTACATGCTGCTTCATTAATTCGCATCAGACCTAGTGCATATCATAAATACTCCCAATTACAATTGGCATTTGGTTAAGAGCCAAATATTTCCCATCTCAGAATTTTTGGTTATGCAATATATGTACCCATTGTGCCACCTCAGCGCACAAAAATGGGTCCTCAACGAAGATTGGGAATTTATGTTGGGTTTGAAACACCCTTGATTATTAGATATCTTGAACCTTTAACTAATGATGTTTTTACAACACATTTTGCTAATTGCCAATTTAATGAGGTTGTTTTCCTAACATTAGGAAAAAGGGAGAAAGAAGGGAAAATGGATATTTCATGGAATGAACCATCATTATTGGATTTGGATCCTCACATAAAACAATGTGAATTAGAAGTGCAAAAGATTGTGCATTTACAAGCAAATGCAAATCAATTGCCAGATGCATTTACTGATACAAAAAGAGTGACTGAATCATATATACCAGCAGCCAATGCTCCTACTTGTATTGAAATTTCAGAAATAAAACCTAAGAGTAAAGACACTCATGAGTCTAAAACACGCCAAAAGCATGGAAGACCAATTGGTTCTAAAGATAAAAATCCTCGAAAGAAAAAGGGAGTAGATAATCATATTGATAGCGAGGAAAATATCCCTGAAGAAATAGAAAATAAAGAAAGTCATGAAATATTTTCATATACTGTTGCACATGAAATCATAAATGACAAAGATGATCCTGAACCAAAATCAGTCATGGAATGTCAAAATAGGCATGATTGGATAAAATGGAAAGATGCTATGCAGGCTCAATGAGACTCACTAAACAAGTGAAATGTTTTTGGGCCAATTATTCCTATGCCTAAAACTGTGAAACCTGTAGGATACAAGTAGGTCTTTGTAAGAAAGAGAAATGAGAAAAATGAAATAATAAGGTACAAAGCTAGACTTGTAGCTCAAGGTTTTTCACAAAGGCCAGGAATTAATTATGATGAAACATATTCTCCTGTTATGGATGCAATTACATTCAGGTATCTGATTAGCCTAGTAGTTTCTAAGAAATTAGAAATGTGTCTTATGGATGTTGTAATTGCTTATTTGTGCGGATCACTTGATAATGACATTTATATGAAAATCCCTGAAGGATTTAAAATGCCTGAAGCATTAAATACAAAACCCAAAGAAATGTATTCGATCAAGCTCCAGAGATCTTTATATGGGTTAAAACAGTCTGGGCGCATGTGGTATAATCGTTTAAGCGATTATTTGATTAATAAAGGATATGTGAGTAATATTATCTGCCCATGCATTTTTATTAAGAAAAAAATATCCGGATTTATGATTATAGCTGTATATGTTAATGATTTAAATATCATTAAAACAGAAAATGAGATCCATGAAGCAACAGTATCCTTAAAGGAAGAATTTGAAATGAAAGATCTTGGAAAAACCAAGTATTGCCTTGGTTTACAAATTGAGCAAATGCACAATGGGATATTCATGCATCAATCAAATTACACAAAAAAGATTTTGAAACGCTTTAATATGGATAAAGCAAATCCTTTAAGTACTCCAATGGTTGTCAGATCACTCAATATTGAGACTGATCCATTTCGACCCTGTGAAGAAAATGAAAAAATTCTTGGTTCTAAATTTCCATATCTCAGTGCCATTGGAGCTCTAATGTATCTTGCTAATTATATTAGACCTGACATTTCTTTTGCAGTCAGTTTATTAGCAAGATTCAGTTCAGCTCCAACAAAAAGGCATTGGAAAGGAATTAAACATATACTTTGATACCTTCGAGGAAATGTTGATTTGAGTTTATTTTATTCTAACAATTCAAAACAAGAATTGATTGGTTATACAGGTGCATGGCATTTTTTTGATCCTCATAAAGCAAAATCTTAAACAGGCTATGTGTTCATAAATAACGAAACTGTAATTTCTTAGCGTTCCCAAAAACAAACGCTTGTCACTACTTCTTCAAATCATTCTGAGATTATTGAACTACATGAAGCAAGTAGAGAGTGTGTATGGATTAGATTAATGACACATCATATTGAAAAATTTATTGTTTTCCAGTCAACAAAAGTCCAATAATTTTGTATGAAGATAATGTAGCATGCATTGCACAGTTAAGGGAAGGATATATTAAAAGTGATAGAACCAAACATATACCTCCAAGATTCTTTTCATACACTCAAGAGCTAATAAAAGACAATCATATAGATATCAAGTATATTTAGTCTAGCAAGAATTCAGTTGATCTTTTCACAAAGGCGCTTCCAACTACAATCTTTAGAAAGCACGTTCACGATATTAGAATGCGACATCTGCATACTATGTGAAGGAAGATTATATATATCAACTTAAGGGGGAGAAAATCATGCACTGTACTCTTTTTCCTTAAGCTAAAGTTTTTCCTACTAGATTTTATTTAGCAAGGTTTTAACTAGGCAGTTGTAAAATATTGTTATTCAATGAGGAGTATTATAAATGTGAATGAACAATATATTGCTTGTGAATGAAAAATATATTGCTTGTGAGAAAATAATTCTCAAATAGTGAAAAGAAAATGTCTATATAAAGCGATTGAAATTCATTAATGAGAAGTGAAGAAAAAGATAGATTATTCTCCAAATTCTTTCAATATTATAGTTCTCCAAATTCTCTCCAAACTCTCTCTAAATTCTTTTAAAATTATTCTATTATAAAATATTTTTCTTCTAATCAAATACTACTAAATTCAAGTTTATTTCTATAACAAACTAAGCAATTCAATTTTTATATCACAATAGATTTCTTATTTTTTGTATTTTTTCTACTAAATTGATCTTTCAATTGTTAACAAGTCCCACACATATAGGTTTATAAATATGATTGGGTCTATATTTGCACTTTTTAATGTGAGATATATTCTCTAAGATTGCTCTCTTTTTTTAATGAGATATATTCTCCAACACTTCTCCTCAAGTATAACTGGATCTAGATCGGTTCCACTTGCTAAATGACTCAAAACGGGTAACTTAAATGAGATCACAAATGGGTCACACCTAATTCCACGTCAATAAACACGAGCTCAAAATCACCAATCTGATACCATGTTGATAAGTCCACTCAAACAGGTTCACAAACAGGCTGTACCTAACTCCATTTCAATAAACACAAGCCCAGAATTACCACTCTGATACCATGTTAACAAGTCTACATGCCTTGAAAATGTTAGCCCACACACATACATATGAACTTATAAGTAGAGTTGAGTCCATGTAACACAAAATCAATAAACTTCTATTAAATTTCAATCTCTACCATTTATAAATCACTTTATACACTTGTACAATGTGAGATATATTTTCAAACATTAATATCTTATTCATGGCTTTGGAATTCAAGAAATCTTAAATAAAAAAAGTTTATAAGTTGATTACATGTGATTTAGTGTATGTATGAACCTCCTAGAATAAAAATGGCTATATTCGAATTCCACAAGTCTTTGATAATTATTTTTTAGCATGATCTATTAAAAATCCCCTAATATTTTTGAGTTTATTCTATTGAGCCCTCACCACCCTTTCATTGTATTGTATTGAGCCCTTATACTATTATTTATGAAGCTATTAAAGACCTTTTTAACTATCCCAGTAGTTGTGTTTGTTACGCTCCATGAATTTAAGACTAATTTGCTAAATGGTCAATTTTGGTCTGAATAAGATAATTGTCTACTGACTAAGCAAGGAAATGTCAATTATAATTTTCATTGAAAGAAGCCTTAAATTTCATAAAGATAAAAACCTTAATTACAATGCCTTCTTTTCTTTGTTCTTCATTAGTATCTATGGTTGTTCTTCTTTTATGATTATCACTATCAAAATCTTCCACATTACATCGTCTACGCTTCGTAATGTCAATATCTTCCACTTTTCTTCTTGTTTGATTCTTATTGCTATTATCTTAATCTTCTCTCCCACTTTTATGGGTTAGCTCGAAAAGAATAAAAGGCGAGATATCGAGTTGTCTCAAAAAGGTATAGACAATGACTTTTTTACTTTATCTATATTGGAATAGTGTGTTGTATGTCATTTTTATCTAATAAAAAAAGTAAAAAAGGTTTGGGGTGCAGAGCTGTTATTGTCTTGTAAAATATAAAAAAATAATTTCCTTTGTCCTATTAAATTTTTTATTGTTGTAGACTATTAAATTATTGCCATTGGTTGTTACATATAAATGTGCTTTAGAAACATGCATTTACTATATGATAAATTCTGAGAATTACTTATTGAATTTCTTAGTGTTGAACTGTGTGGTGTTGAATTACTTAGTGTTGAATTGGTTGGTGTTGAATGGCTTGGTGATTTGGTTAATTTGGACTTTGTACAAGCATGGCCGATACATTTGTGGACCTTATATTTCACAATAAAGGTTAAATTTTTAAAGGTAAATATGTAGGGCAAAATAACATGTAGCTGAAAGTGATTTTGATATGGATTTGCTGTCATATCCAAATTTTATTATCATATGTCAAAGATTTAGTATATGTTAATATTGGTGGTTTGTACTATATATGTGCTAGTAGTAGTTCTTTTATTGCTTTAAAAGATTATGCTAGTGTTATGAATTTAAGTAAGCAACTAAAACCCATGGCGAACTACACTTGTATATTGACCATAACCTTCCCAATATTGCAAACCCTATTGACAATGTCTAAAACTAACATTTTGCTCAAGTAAGGATAGAGGGAGTGCAATCTAACTTAGAAGTAGAGGGTTGTGTATAAAGTGACATAGGGGAAGAATAGGATGATGACCAACATTAAATAGTTAATGAATTTCTGGTACTGTGACATTGTTAACAGATGATGAGGATGATAAACTACAAGCAACTAGGATAAATGTGAGAGAGAATAGAAAAAAGACTAAAGCTAATGTTTTAAATGATGAGGTTGGTGAATAGGTGCCTGTAGATGTGATTGAGGATGATATAGAGTATAATGAGGAAGTAGACGATGATGAAATACTTAAATAGCTCAAAGTACATTGATAGTGATGACTTAGGTAGTTACCATACAGATTCAGATGATAGTTGTGGGGATGGTGCATTGAAAAAAACCTAGTTCTAAGGTCAGATTTTATGCAAATGCAACCATACCTGAATTTTGTCTAGGAATGATATTTGACAATGTACAACAATTCAGATTTGTTGTTACTAAGTATGCTATAATGAAGGATAAAGGTGTGTACTTTATGAAAAATGAACCTAATAGGATTAGGGCACATTACAAAAAAAAATTGTCCTTGGGTGTTATTTGCTGGTACAAATAAAAAAGATGGTGTGTTTCTTGTAAAAACATACCATCTTAAGCATAATAACACTCAAGAGAGTAGAAATCAAATGGCAGCATCAAATTTTCTTGCCATTTTATTAAAGAATGTGATTATAACACAACCAAAGATAAAACTCAAAGAGATAGTGTAACTTTGCAAGTCTGAATACAAACTTAGACTATGCAATTCAGTTGCTAAAAATACTAAAGTGAAGGTTGTGAAATAGCTTTAAGGGGATTTTAAGGAATAATTTGTACACTTGCATGATTATGTACAAGAAGTGATTGTGTCAAATCCTAGGAGTTCATGTATTGTGAAGTCAAACAAGGATAATTTGGATAAGGAAAACCTCTTTGGGAGGTTTTATCTATGTTTTAATGGGTGAAAAGAAGGCTAGATCAAAGGATGTAGGTACATTATAGGCCTTGATGGCATTTTTTGAAGGGATTATGTAAAAGGTAGATTTTAAGTGCTATTGGAAGGGATGAGAACAATCAAATATTCCCTATAGCATAGGCAATGACTCAATAAAAAAAACAAGTTTAATTAGGCCTGGTTTTTAAGGTGCTTGAAGCATGATCTTCCTTTTGGAGATGGACAAGACTATACCATAATTGCAGACATGCAAAAGTTCTATATTTCTTTCTAATTTCAAGCCTATTATTTCATTGATTATTATCTATTTTATATGTTTATATGTTTCACTAACACTAACATCTTTATGATTATTTATATTTATATATTGGGACTTGATAGTACAATACAAGATGAATTACCACATGTATATCACAGGATGTGTACAAGGCATATTTATATTGTTTAGGCTAAGAAATAGAAGGGAGATGATAGAAAAAATGCATTTTAGGCAGTTACAAAAGCTACCTTTAAGGCTCAATTAAAGAGTAGCATAGAAGGTGTTGGGGCAGTGGATGACATGGTGCAGTATCCTCTACATCAATGGTGTAAGGTATACTTTACTTCTGAATCAAGTTATGATATGGTGGACAATAATATGGTTGAGATTTTTAATGGGTGGATATTGGAGGCAAGATTCTAGCCAATTATCTCAATGCTACATGAAATACAAAAGCAAGTTATAACCAGAATTGCTAAGAAAAAAGTAGTGTGAACTTATGGATAACTGAAATTTCTCCAAATGCTTTGGCAAAGTTGGAAAAGAACAAGGGACTATTTCTTGGTTTAATGAGTTTAATGAAGAAGAAGGGTTTGAAATCACTAATATATATAATTCTTCTAATACCCATACAATTCACCTTAGGAATAAAATTTGCACTTTTTGTGAATGGGATTTGACAGGGATAGCCTGTCAATATGATTTCTATGCTATAATTGTAGTTCATAAAGAGCCTATAGATTTTGTTGCTCATTAGTATCACAAAGATACCTATATGAAGGCATATGCAAATGTATTGCACCCAATGAGAAGCATGGAAGTTTGAGATAAAATAGGAAATGAAGCAATATTGCCTCTTTCTTTAAGGAAGCTTCCAAGTAGGCCTAAAACCAAAAGAAGAATTCATAAAGAAGAGGTTAAAAAGGTGGGAAAATTTCCAAGAGTTGGGATATAAATGACTTTTAAACACTACAACAAAATGAGTCATAATATTAGGGGCTGCCCAACTAGAAACACACCATATGAGGTACATCTAATATAATATTTCTAAATAAAACTTATTTTATGTAACTAATTGTCATATAATTGATAGGGTGCAACATCTAAAAAGAGAAAGGCAAGGGCACCATGTAGTCAAAGAATAACAAGCACACCTCACTAATAAACAGCTTCTCAGGCTAAAGCTGAATTTGCCCAAGATTACTACACAAGCAGTAGATAAAAAAAGGTAACAAACTCACACTTAAATATGATTTACAATATAAATTGGGAGTTTGTATAAATGTACAACTAATTTAAATTCAGCCTAAGTTAGGTACGCTATGGATGGTGGCTAATGTCCACCAAATGTCACTATCATGAATCCTTCATGTAGTGGGGCAGCAAGGGAATTACAACTACAACATGTTCAAGGTTTGGTTAATACTTCACTCTAAGATAAAAACTTCCATCTTTAAAAAATTTTTGTACAAGAAAAGAGATACGTATTAGAATATATGATTGGTTTGTGACTAAGGGATCTAAATTAATAGAGCAATTATTATGTAATTTCAAAGTACTTGATTGGTTTATGGTAGTTTTAACATAAAGTTAATTAAACTTATTTTCTTAGGGTACAGGGAATGAAAGTAACACATCCATAAATTCTGAAAGACCTTGATTCTGGAACTTCATGTCAATATTTGGAGCAACGTTTGGTTTTTTCAAGACCTAACATATTTATGTCAACATTAGAGCAACTTTTTATATTTTTTTGTATAAATACCTTAAGTTTGATGCTTTGTATTTGGGATGTTGTTGAATGGGATGTTTTGTACTAGTTGTTACATTAACCATGGTCTGTGTTTCTTACCTTCTATTATAATTAACACTAGGTGCTTGTATGTTGGTTGTAACATTTTGAAGAACATGGTTAATGGCAATTTAGAATAAATGTGTGTGTTTATAAATGTTATGAGTTGAACTAGTTCTACTTGTTGTTTGTGTTTTCATGACCAATTTGCATACATTAGTTTTGCCACTTATTGAATATTTTAATGAGCATGATAACAAACATAAGTCTTCACCTTTTTAAACCTTAAATAATATTGTTGTAGTTTTATTCTTGTTTTCTTATTTTTACCGCCACCTAGTTCTTTCCATTATTGTAAAAAGTTTAAGCTTTAGTCATATGAAAATATAACACAGAAGGTGGAATTTTCTACAAGCACAGAAGTTATCATTTTTAAGCTAACCAAATAAATAACACATAAAATATAAGATCTGAAGCTAGAATTTTTTGTTATTGACTAACAAGTTCAACATACAACCAACATAAAATATAAGATATGAAGCTGGCATTTTTCATTATTGACTAACAAGTTCAACATACAACCAAAATCTAGGCCCATAAATTTGACACAGAAATTCAGCTAATAGTAGAATTTTTAGCTATATATTCACTTAAACATTTTAATCACTAATAATCCAATAAGAATATAAAACCTAGCTCTATAAAAATTCCCGCTTATTTTTATGTGTTTTGCTTCTTGCTTTACTTTAGTAAGTTTTATGTTTAATAAGCTGATTTCATTCTTCATTTCATCTATATTCTTCAGTATAGATGTAACCTTAAAATCATCTTCACAGTTGATCCTCAAATTCTATAGGTTCATATTCAAAGCTCTCAACTCATTCACCATGATCATGGACCTCACACTAAGCCATTCATCATGCCACTTGAAGAACTCATAATGACTTCCCTAACAATGATTAATTCCCAGTAAAAAAAAATCAAATCTTAAACCAAACCCTAATTTCATATGTAAACTATATTACCTCATGAGGACACCTGTAAAACTTCCTTCCTAGGTTATTTTTAGTCTTTGATATCATCAATCGCACACAATTTTCGTAATTATAATAAAACACAGCTTGTTCAAAAATTGAATAACCAAATTCCAAGTTTGTTGTTGCCTCACTAGGCTTCATACTCCACTATTGCTTCATACTCTGCTAGTGTGTCGAGCTTCGCTACTACTTCCTAATTCGCTATTACTCACCACTAAATTCAAGAGAGAAGAACGACCAAAATGTGAGAAGAATAGGAGAAGAACCCCCTAAATTAAGAGGTTGAAGAAGATAAAAAGTATTTTAAATACCAGAAATATCCTTTAATATCAATAAACTATCTTTTTAATTAACACACATGTCCAATATTTTTCTCCAACGTGTTTTTTTTATTTCTTATTACAATTATTAACACTGTTATTAGGACTGCTAAAAAGGTCTCTAATAGCTTCGTAAATAATAGCATAAGGGCTTATTGACCATAACAAGTTAGCAATCTTGATTTTGACCTTAACAAACTTAATTTTGAGCAACTAATGTGTTTACTTCAAGTGTGTATAAATTAGGAATAATTCGAAAGTCAAAATAATAATGAAATATCAAAGAAAAATAATTAGAAAACCATTACAAGTACTATCTCGACTGGACTCATCACAAGGACTAAATTCTATAAAAAAGTTATAATTTGGGTCAAAGTCATGATCGGGACCAAAGCAATCTTAAACGAGACTAAAGAGATGCAAAAAATAAAAAAAAAGGCAATACCCATCCCGATTGAATGTCCCAATCGGGACATTGCTCGGGACAGGGTAGTCCCGATTAGGACATGACCATACCGATTAGGATCAGGGTAGATTTTCAAATATAACAGCTCACAACAATTATTTGATGCTAGTCCCAATCGAGATGGAGGATATCCCTACTGGGACCTGATAAAATGCAACTCAAATATCCAAATTTTAATTCAAATGGACTTGGTTTATGTTGGGAATGCAATTATTATTTCCAACAGCTATAATTGGATTGCTTAAGTATGAATATGACCTCTGAAGATTATTTTTTATGCTAAGAAACTTATTTACTTATTCTATACTTTCAAGCATTCAATTAAACTTTCAAATTCTCTTTTAAAATAATTCTTATATTTGTGTAACTCTTGTAAGAGTTGGTTGTGTGTTAGAAATAGAATTTCTCTTCATCTTAAATCTTAGGATAGATTAGAAGAGAAGTGAGATTTGTTTCTAAAGGAATTGGTTTAAGTGTTTTCCATTAAAACACTTGGGATTTGGTTTTTGAGTAAGCATAGAAAACTCAAGTTGTAAGGTTTTAAGAGTGAGACATAAAACTCTTGTGTAATCTCAATCTTATGAATAAGATTATGCGTAATTAAAAATCCTAACTTAGGGATAAGTTAGGTGGAGACATAGGATTTTTGTTGAACCCGAACTCTTTAAATTATTGTGTTCTTCATTCTTCCTTCTTAACATTCTTTTAATTATTACAAAGAATTCTTTTAATTTCAAAATTTTTTTCGATAGTCCTATTCACCCCCTCAAGAACTCTTTTAATTGGTATTAAAGCTTGAATTTTAGGAACTTCATTGCTAGAATACAAAATCATGGGAAGTGAATCACAAAATATTTGTTCACTTAGACTATTCTTAAATGGTAGTGACTATCCTCATTGGAAGTTCAAAATGGAGTTATATCTTGATTATAATTCCACCAAAATTTAGGACATTGTCCTAAGAGGTTAGGAACCACTTATAACTATCATTGATGGTGTGATAACTAGTCTTACAAGAAGCCAATGGAGCATTGATCAAAAGGAAGAAAATCACAAAATAAAAAGGCTATGATTACTCTAGTCTCTTCAATGATAAGAGAAGAATGAGGTAGGCTTCAACATTGTATGTCAGCCAAAGAAATGTGGGAGACCTTGAAAAATAATTATGAAGGAAATATATAAGTTAGAAGCAAGAAGGTTCAACTACACATGTAAAAATATGAACTCTTCAATATGAAACCTCAAAGTTAATCACGGAGATGAAAAATCGACTAAATGCTCTTCTTACAACCCTTAAGAAACTTAGTAAATATTTCACCAAGGAAGAAGTAAATTATAAGATTCTAAGAATCCTATCTAAAAAGGATTGGGAATCTCGAGTTACTTTAATTGAGGAAGCTCAAGACCTATCTACCCTCTCAACTAATGTGGTCATTGGTAAGCTCTTCACATATGAGCTCATAATTAAGCAAAAAGGTGAAGAGCAAGAAGAGAAATAAGAAAAGAAAAAGATCATAACACTCAAAGCTCTTTAAGAAGATAGTGAAGAGGAAAGCATTAAAAATTCTAGTGACGAAGATGGTGATATTGTCATGCTCACTAGAAACTTCAAGAAGTCTTTAAGAAAGAAAATTTTCTCAAAAACAAGTAACATCAACAAGAAGTTTGAAGGAGATCGGAAGAAGAAAACCAAAGAGATTATTTTCTATGAATGCAAGAAACTGGAACACATTAGAAGTGAGTGTCCTAAACTCAAATTCAAGAACAAAGGAGCAAAAGATAAGAAGAAGGCATTCAAAGCTACTTGGGATAATTCCTCTGAATCTAAAGAGGAAGAGGAATAATAAGAAGTGGCTAATCTTTGCTTCATGGCTCTTGAAAATAAAAATGAGATACCATCTACTTCTTATTCTTCCTTTAATGATTGTGATGATTATTGTGATGATGAGA
The DNA here is from genome assembly GCA_947683625.1 of Mallotus nudiflorus. Taxonomy (NCBI): domain Eukaryota; kingdom Viridiplantae; phylum Streptophyta; class Magnoliopsida; order Malpighiales; family Euphorbiaceae; genus Mallotus; species Mallotus nudiflorus. Next base: position 167,938 of record CANTUR010000213.1, on the reverse strand, counting down.
GCTCTATTATGAGAAAATTATTGGTTAAATGCAAAATTTTATTATCTAAGAAGAAACATTATAAGAATGAGTTAGCTAGCTTAACTAAAGAATTTGAAAGTTTAAAAAATAATTTTGCTAAAATTTTTGAATCAAATGAAAAACTTATTAGTGATGTAAAATCTTCTAATTCTTTAGAAGATCAACTTAAGAAAGTAAATGATGAAAATCATAAGCTTTCTAAAGAGGTCTTAGAATTAAAAAATTATATTACTATATTCAAGAGAGGAAAAGAAACTTTAAATAGTTTTCTTGACTCTAAAAAAATTTCATGGAGACACCCATGAAATTAGATATAAAAATGAAATGTCTTCATCATCACATATTAATTTTATTAAAGTCTCACATGACTCCACTCCTTCTACTTTTAAATCAAACGAGATTCAAGCTTTCAAACCTAAAATATCTCATATGCTAAACAATAAAACAAAGTCTCATAAAACTCACCCTTCATTAACACAAAGAGATAAGACTTAAACTAGAGCACCTCAACTCAAGCATGCTTATATATGCACTCAATACAATCATATTAGGCATGCTGCACAACACAATGCACATAGAAATGCTAGACATACCTATCAAAATACACATTGCCATTTCTAATGCATGTCTCACACCATGACTCAAAAAAATAGGAGACACACACTACCACAACACAAAAGGCATGTTTCACACACTAGGAAAGCACATTATCCTAGGAGAAACAAATTTGAAAATGTCATATGTTCATATTGTATAATCAAAGGACATACTAATAATGTATGTTTCTATAGAAGATTACACATGAATTTACTTCCTTTGGATTATCTTGAAACTAATTAACCTAGATCAAGAAAGGTTTAGGTCCAAAAGTGCACTTTAATTATTTTATGTAGATGTGCTTAAAATCCATAAGAATAAAAAACAAGTGGTATATCAATAGTGGATGTTCAAGGCACATGAAGACAAGGAACAATTCAGCAAGCTTGATGCTAAAGATAGAGGACATGTGACATTCAGAGACAATGTAAAAGGAAAAATCATTAGCATTGGAGAAATAGGTAATCCTCAATCCTTAGCTATACATCATGTATTGTTTGTTGATGATCTTAAATATAATTGACTTAGTATAAGCCAATTATGTGATATGGGAAATAAAGTGACTGTCTATCCTAGAAATTGCTTTGTTAATAGTCTTAGTGAAGATAAAGTAAATTTTAATGGTGAAAGAGTAGACAATGTTTATGTTAGTTATTTAAATAAAATTGATAACAAGGACATAAAATGCTTAATGACTATTTCTCATGACATATAGACATGGCATAGAAGGTTAGGACATGTAAATTTTGAGCTTTTAAATGATCTTTGTAAACATGAGCTTGTGATTAGTTTACCTAAGCTTGAATTCACTAAAGATAAACCTTATGATGCTTGCCAAAAGGGAAAACAATCTAAATCTTCATTTAAGCTAAAAAATGTAGTGTCCACTTCTAGGCCTCTTGAACTTATATATATGGATTTATTTAGACCAACTAGAGTTGCTAGTCTTAGTGGAATGAGCTATGCATATGTATTGGTTGATGATTACTTTAGATTTACTTGGGTATATTTTCTTGCTCATAAGAATGATGCATTTAAAGCTTTTGAAAATTTTGCTAAAAGAGTTCAAAAAGAAAAAGGATTTTGTATTTCATCTATAAAAAGTGATCATAGAACCGAATTTGAAAATGAATTCTTTAAAATCTTTTGTATTAAAAATGGTATTTCTTATACATTTTTATCTCCTAGAAATCCTCAACAAAATGAGGTAATTGAAAGAAAAATATAGAACTCTTGTGGAAATGGCTAGAATAATATTTTATGAGTATAATTTATCTCTATACTTTTGGACAGAAGCTATTAACACATCGTGTTACATTTCAAATTGAGTTTTCAAAAGACCAATTCTAAATAAAACTTCTTATGAGCTATGAAACAATAGAAAACCCTAAATCTCATATCTAAGAGTATTTAGATGCAAGTGCTTTATATTGAACATTAAGTATAATCTTGGAAAATTTGATTCCAAAGCCGATAATAGAATTTTCCTAGGCTATTTTATTTCTAATAAAGGATATAGAGTCTTTAATTAAAGAAATCTAGTAGTTAAAGAATCAATGCATGTTGTATTTGATGAATCAAACTCACTTGATCCTAGAAAGGATGTTTGTAGTGTTGATGATCTTGTAAGTGAAAATGAGATTATGGAAACTCATAAAGAAAATGCTAGTAAGCCTTTGGAACTTGAAAGTCCAAGCAAAAAGGCAAATGAGGAGACATCTCAACCTACTTTAAAGGATGAACTTCTAAAGGATTGTCAATTCAAGAAAGCTCATCCTCAATATCTCATTATAGGTGACACTACAAAAGGGTAACTACTATATCTAAATTAAAGTCTATTGTTTAATTAGCCTTCGTTTCTTAAATTAAACCTAAAAATGGTAATGATGCTTTGTGTGATGAATCTTATGTCCTTACTATACAAGAAAAGTTAAATCAATTTGAGAGCAATAAGGTTTGGACCTTGGTTCTTAGACCTAAATATCATCTTATTATAGGCATTAAATGGGTGTTTAGAAATAAGATGAATGAATAGGGTGTCATAACTAGGAATAAAGATAAACTAGTAGCTAAAGGTTATAATCAAGAGGAAGGCATTGATTATGATGAAACCTTTGCCACCGTTGCAAGGTTAGAAGTTATTAGAATGCTACTTGTATTTGCATGATACATGGATTTTAAACTTTATCAAATGGATGTTAAAAGTGCATTTCTAAATGGCTTCATTAAAGAGGAGGAATATATTGAACAACCTCCGGGTTTTGAAAATTTTGATTCTCCAAATCATGTTTTTAAACTTTCAGAAACATTATATGGATTGAAACAAGCTTAAAGAGCTTGGTATGAAATATTGAGTAACTTTTTACTAGAGAAAGGTTTTTCTAAAGGAAAGGTTAGCAAAACTCATTTTATAAAGAAATCCAAATATAATTTATTAATTGTGCAAATATATGTTGATGATATAATTTTCAATGCTACTAATCATTGCTTGTGTGAGGAATTCTCCAGATTAATGCAAGGAGAATTTGAGATGAGTATGATGGGAGAATTCAAATTCTTTCTCGAATTACAACAAACAATGTAAAGATGGGATTTTCATCAATAAAAAAAATACATAAAATACATTCGTAAGAAGTTCATAATGGATGGAACTAAGACAAGAAAAACTCCAATGAGCACCATAACCAAACTTAACAAAGATGAAAATGGTAAATCGATTGATGACAAGCAATTTAGAGGTATGATCATATCCCTTCTTTATTTAACTACTAATAGACCTAATATTATGCTTGCTACTTGCTTGTGTGCTAGATTTCAATCTAGTCATAGAGAGTCTCATTTGAATGTCATCAAAAGAATTTTTAAAATCTTTATGGTACAATGTATTTAGGACTTTGGTATCCTAGGAGTTCATCATTTGACTTAATTAGTTATTTGGATATATACTTTGCTAGTAGTTTAATAATTGTTATCAAACACACTTTATATTTTTTATCAACTCAAAATAAGTTTGTTAAAATAAAAAAAGAGAGATTGTTGACCTTAACAAGTTAGCAATCTTCATTTTGATCTTAAAAAACTTAATTTTGAGCAACTAATGTGTTTACTTTAATTGTGTATAAGTTAGAAATAATTTGAAAGTCAAAATAATAATGAAATATTGAAGAAAAATGATTTCAGAAAGTCATTGTAAGTACTATCTCGACCAAACTCATCACAAGGACTAAATTGTACAAAAAGTTACAATTTGAGTCAAAGTCTCAATCGAGACCAAAGCAATCCTAAGTGGGACCAAAGTAGTCCTGAGCGGGACCAAAGAGAAATAAAAACATAAAAAAGGGTAGTACCCATCCTGATTGAATGTCTTGATCGAGACATGATCATCCCAATCAGGATCAGGGCATATTTTCAAATATAACAGCTCATAACGGCTATTTGATGTTAGTCCCAACTGGGATGGAGGATATCCCTATCCGGACCTGATAAAATGCAACTCAAAAGTCCAAATTTTCATTCAAATGGACTTGGTTTTTGTTAGGCACAAAATTATTCTTTCCAACAACTATAATTGGATTGCTCAAGTATAAATATGACCTTTGAAGATTGTTTTTGATGTTAAGATACTTATTTACTCATTCTATATTTTCAAACATTCAATTAAGCTCTTAAATTCTCTTTTAAAATAATTCTTGTATTTATGTAACTCTTGTGAGAGTTGGTTGTGTGTTAGAAATAAAATTTTTCTTTATCTTAAATCTTGGGATAGATTAGAAAGGAAGTGGAATTTATTTCTAAAGGAATTGGTTGTACTGTTTTCCATTGAAACACTTGGGATTAGGTTTTTTAGTAAGCCTAGAAAACTCAAGTTGTAAGGTTGTAAGAATAAGCCATAAAACTCTTGTGGAATTTCAATGTTGTGAATAAAATTGTGAGTGATTAAAAATCCTAACTTGGGGATAAGTTAGGTGGAGACGTAAGATTGTTATTGAATCTGAACTTCTTAAATTAATATGTTTTTCATTATTTATTCTCAACATTTTTTCAATTTTTGTAAAGAATTCTTTTAATTTCAAAACTTTGTTCGATAGTCTTAATCACCCCCTCCTCCTTATAAGACCCTTTCAGGGCTCAATAAAATGCAATGAAAGGGTAAGGGCTCAATAAAATAAACCCGAAAACATTAGGGCTTTTTAATGGATTATTCCTTTTTTTGTTTTTTGCATAATACATACATGACCCCTATATTTGTCACTTTTTGTCAGTTTGTCATCTCAACCTATAGTTTTATTATTTTGAGACTTGAAAAATATAATTTTGAAACTCTTGTCAACACATGTGGCATAGAATAGCTAATCAGCATGTGTCACATTATAAGGGTTTAATTGACTAAAAGCTATAAATAGAGGTATCAAACTAAAAAAAATGATAAATACGTGGGGTGGTAGATGCATTATGTCATCATATTAGTGCAAACTAGTGCATTTTAGTTAAATTCAGATGTCAAAATGGTAAAACTATAAGTTAAGATATTAAACTGATAAAAAAAAAAACAAGTATAGAGGGTCTTTTTTTAATGCATGGAAAATGTGAAAAGAAGAAGTTTAGTTTGAACCGTAAATCAAAATGCATTACATGCATGCGGAAAAATGAGTGTTGAAACGATTGGAAACCCCAGCGCTTTGACTGTGTATAACCTCATCATAACACATCATTGAAAAATTGTATGCTTTCACTAGACTAACAAAATAGCCGCCCTATTGATTACGGACAGGGAAAAAAACATATTTTTAGTATTTGAATTTTTTAGAATTTGATAGTTCAGAATTTTAATTTTTTGTAATAATTATTAAATGTAATAACTTATAAAAAAAAATGAAAATATTAAAATGTATATAGCAGATCCATAAATTTCTCTTCATCAATATACAATTTTAAAACTAAAATATCTTATGGTTTATAAACTTAAATAAATATGCACTTATTATTATTATTATTATTATTATTATTACTATTATTATTCATTTAAGTTAATTTTATTTTTATCTATTTATAATTTCAACTTTTAATTATTTTTTAGTTGATAAAAATTTAAACTAAAAATATTGAAAAATACAATTTTTACCTATGATTTGTTTACAAGATTTTTTAATTAATGAAAATTTAAAATTAAAATTTTTCATATTTTTATTTATTTCTTTTTATTTAACTTTCTCTCTCTTTTTAATTTATAATTATTAGTAAATTTGACGAAATTGAAATGTCCGGAGCATTGTGGTTTAAATAAACTTATTTTGCTAAATATTTATTTAATAAATTATTGCGAGTAATTTAATAATTTTACTACATAACATCCTATATGTACTTTATTTTTCAGATTGTAACATTTAATTGCTATAAAAATAATGAAAACACTAAATTATTAAATTTTAAAAAGTTCAAATAGCATAAATATAATTATTCTTAAGGGATATATATCACCCTACATCCATAATGAATCTAACACAACCCTTTCAACGTTTTGTATATTTATATCAAATTTTAGATTTTAATAAAATTAGTTTAATTTGACATATTATTTATAATTTTAATACAATTTAATATATTATTTATAATTTTAGTACATTTGATATAATAATTTAACATCCTCATTACAATTGTACTAAAATTATGAATAATTTATCAAATTAGATTAATTTTTCCAAATTTCAAAATTTATCCATGACTTCATCTTTATCTTAACGATTTGATCTAGATTAAATTAACATTATTACTCTATTTTTCATCCTTTATTGGTTTGACTTTTTTAATCATACATAATGAATTAGGTAGTGGAGAATTATTTAAAAAGATCTCCGCTTGAAAGGTAGTTGCCAAACCCCTTTCTTGCTCTCCTTCAATGCATATGCAACCTCATCCAAGGCTAAAACCCAAAAGTTCGAGGGCAAATATATCGTTGATTAAATATTATTCATTAAGATCGAGAGACATGAGAATACCTATTTTCTTCCATCACAAAATGGGTCTCCATGCCTAGGATTTTGCCATCTTCGGGACCTGCTTGATTGGTGCCATCTGTTCCAGTATTTAGTTTTAGAAATATAAGATCAGTTGCTGAGATGAGAATATTCAATATTAATACATGATCTCAGCTCTCATGCCGATCCATCCCACATATTCAGACTGTCTCACTGATAATCGAATCTGAAACTAATAGATAATGTTTTGGACCTACATCAACCACATTAAATGCTCTAAAAATAAAGGATAGAATGACAATGACTAACTGCTGAAAACTGCCTCCAACCATTGTTGAACGCGAAACTTGAAGGACTGCAAAAACAGCTAATCGGGAGGAGGAATTTGATAATGATTCCAAACTTTAATGATTTGAAATATTAATTAAATAATATCAAGTCATCTAAAATTTATTAACATGCTATTAGATTTTAATTTTTATTATTTCAACTAAATACTAAATTTCTATCTATTTGAACTTTCTAACTTATTAAAAATCAAAATTACTGTACAATGTCTCATTGGGTAGCAATAAGAAACCCTTAGATATCTTACTGTAAATAGAACTACAATAGTAGAACAAAGGAAATTCAGTATTCCTCATCTATAATACCATTCTCTCTTCTTATATATTCAATTGACGTAAACCATCAAAGTGGATTCACCATCAAATATTGACGCCCCTCTTAACCTTAGTCATTTCCTAGATATTGTGAATAAATATATTTTATTATGACATATAGATGTCAAAAATTATAACATTTTCCACCCTTTCTAAATTTATATCAAACTTTAAAATTTGATATATCTAAACCAATTTGATAAAATATTTCCAATTTGATCAATATATGACATTTAAGGTGAAATAGCTAATCTCTATTTTTATAAATTTCACATCCACATCATTTAAATACTAATTATAATAGTTAGTTAGACTTAAATCTCAATAATTTAAGAAAAAAATAAAAATGGAAATGAAAAATTTATTTAATTTGTAAAGACTATATTCATCTCTTTTTTTTTTTACATATTTTAAATCTTTATATGAATGTGACACTATAATAATAAATGTTAACTAATTCACCTTAAATGCTATTTATTTTATTTTATTTATTAATTTATGATCAAATCACAATTGTGCTAAAATTGCAAATAACATGTTAAACTATTTTAAAATTGCAAATAATATCAAATTAAACTACTTTTGTTAAGTTTTAAAGTTTGGTATAAATATATAAAAGGTTAACAAGATTATGATTTTTGGTGCCAATAGGCCTTTTATTATTAAATAATAAAATTTTAATAAGTAAAATAATATTAAATTAAATGACGCAAAAATGTTAATTTAAATAGCATTTTTTTAAAGTCTACCCAACTTGTTATATGTGAAATGGGTTAAATTTCTACCTATTATTTCATCATTACATACATGCATCATTGGAGAATTATAATCATATAATTAGGTTTCCAATAATTAACTAGTTATTGTTATTAAATGATTTCCATTCTCTTTTTTAATTTCAAAATAATAATTATTCACCCACATGTCAAAAGCATTACCAAACACATTATCGTTTTGCAATAGGAAGTGATGCTTTTGTCCTTGTCGTCTCTCCTCAAGGTCAGGCCACTAAAGACGATCTCTCCCTTGGCCTCACGACTGGATGAAAGGACGTCAAAGGATTTATGTAATTTGTACGTTAATTAATATTTCTTTCCTTCCTTTGTCCCTTTATATTTGTTTCTTGAAACTTGCTTATGGAACCATATTGACATAAATTACATTTGTATGTAATTACTCATCTATAATCCGCTTAAATTTTTAAAATTCCAATCTTTTTAATTTATGGCTGGTCCAATATAGTTTTATATCGAGTTGGCTAAAGTAGTAGGCATATGTAATAGAGATACAAAACTTACAAAAAATTCCTTTTTTTTTTTTAAAGTTCTAAAATTGAGTAATTCATTAATTAACATTTAGAACTACAATTAATTATACATCTCCAATTAGAGATTGTTTTATCTATGTCACAAGTACTTAAACTATCTTATTAGATACATGATACACATGGCAGAGAGAGAGAGAGAGAGAGAGAGAGAGAGAGAGAGAGAGATATGAAGTATTTTGTAATTTCACCGTTACTTTTTTTTTTATCCATGTATAAGAAAATAAAAAAAATGTTCTTTTATAGAATAATGTAGAAATTTATTAAAGTAATTATTAAATTGTCAAGAATTTATCAATAAATATTTTTATATTATTATTTATAATTAAATTAATTAATTTTTTATTTTTTTATTAATATTAATGTGAAATATGGTAGGATTGAAAATGCCTTACGAGGGTGAATAGGAATATTTAAAATTTAAGGAAAATATAGAAAATTGAAGGGAAAATAAGAAGTGATTTAGGAAAGGATAAATATGAATAACAAGGAAAGAAGGAGAATTAATACAAACAATTTGAGGAGTTCAGATTATAACCAATCATACGTCTCTACCTAATTTATCTGTAAGTTAGGATTTTCAATCCCACTTCAATCTTATTTACCAAGATTGTTACAAGCGTTTTTCAAGGCTCAACACTAAACCTTTACACAATGAGTTCTAAGCTCACTCACAAACCTTTACAAGTGTGGCTCACACCAAATCCATTCCAAAGCGTTTTCAAGGCTCACACTAAAACCTTCACAATTAAGCTTTTAAAGCTAACTCCAAACCTTTTAAAATAAATTGTTTTTTAAGGATCAACAACAACCCAATGAGAAAGAACCTCACTACCACTTCTCCAACCTCAAAGAATGAGTAGATGAAAGAATCCTAACTATGTCACTCACCCAACTCTCACAAGAAGGGTATACACAAACTCAACAAGAGTTTGTTTACAAGTAAAGAATATACAAAAGAAAATTTGTGAAAGAAATAAATTTAGCTCAATTAATTTTACATAATAATTTTCTCCACAAGTCTCTAACTCTTCAAATGATGTCTTGAGCTTGTATTTACAGTGGAGGAACCAAAATATGGTTGATAAAACTTTGATTTTCTTCTCCAACAAACCTCTATCTTCATTTAATATTTATTTTATTTTTGGCAAGAAAAATGATGCTCATGGTTGTAAGTGGAGGTGTCACAATCGTAACCTTCAATTTCGTAGCCGTTGGAGCTCTAAAATAGCTATTACAAAGGTTGTTAGGACACACAAGTGGTGTACACAGTCCTGGTCATAGACATGACCACGCACGTCAACGCCATTGCCTTCTTCATTCACTTGAGTCCAAATTGCTTGGGATCTTGATTGGTATGCTCCCACTCGTGAGGATAATGGCCATGACTATGAGGAAGACCGTAAAGGTCACTGCCACTTGAATGATATGAATTCAACTCTCATACTTTTAGCTCATGAGAATGCTCATGATCATGATGCCAACCATAAACATCCTTGCCTTCATGTTTTGGGCACATTTTGAACTCCATAACTTCACCTAATGAGTGTAGTCTTAAACCTAACTAAAATATATACTTAAAACACATAATCGTAGATTAAAATTGATTGTTAAAGTTAAAATCATTGTTAATTAAAAATTGATCATGCAAAGGTCAACAAAAATACTAATTTGTCACAAATAAACTACAAATAAGAAAATAAAAATACAAAATTATTTTTTATATTTTTTTAAAAAATTAAAATACCTTTTTATGTCAGCATTTTTAATCTCGTAAGTCAATTTGTGTTTTTTTTTCTCTAACAACATAAAATATAGATTATTAATTTATCACAAGAAAAATCAGAAATCAAAAGTTGATAAAAAATAAAATCATAAAATATTATTTCATAAAATTCCCAGTTTCATATTTGAACAATAAAAATTAACTGCTTGTCTAATATTATATCTAAATTAGCCTTACACTTGTAATATGCAAAAGATCCCTTTAAACTTTATCTATTATATTTTGTATGTATAGTTAGTATAATATGATTTGGTCATGATTTAATAGATAATTTCTAACTTAAATAAGATTTATAATAAATCACATCAATATAAATATATTTTATTTATATTATGTAGCATCCACTGTAAGTAAGTGGATATGTAAATTTTTTATAACAATTAGTTTAGATGGTTTAATCTCATGGTTGGAAAGAGGAGAGTATAGGGTTAACGGATCAAATCCTACTTTCAACCAAATCCTTTAATACCAAATTTATTCTATAAAAATTCATGGCATGCACAAATATGCCAAAGGGATGACTGATTGGAAATAGCCAAGTTTCATCAATGCAAAAATTTTAATTTCTCGACTAAATCAAACAAATTAATTTAAAAGAAATCACCAAACAATAAACCCATTAGTGCATTTGACTTCTACAAATGCAAACCAAATGAATTTGATGAGGTAGCCAAAAATATTAGATTTAAAACATGTAATTTTTTAATTGAGAATAAATATAGTGCATCAAAAGTGCAAATTAAATTTGTTCAACTAAAAAAAAAGAGAGAGAGAGGGGGGGGGGGGTGTTGTCAACAAATCTCCAATATTTTTCAAGCAAAAGTTCATCCTCTCAAGCATAAAGAACGCAAGCTCTATTACCAAAATCATCAACAACAAAAAGCCAAATCACAAACCGCTCAAGGTTTGGAGTCAAAGATCAAGGAGATCAAATTTAACCAAAAAAAAATGGGCATGGTAAATTAAAAATTGAATAAGGAAGTTACGTTATTGGATTTTCTTTCTAGAATAATTTTTTAGTTGAAAATGTTTTTGGCGTGACTTGAAGAAATTTGAAGCAAAATCTTCAAAACCCCGAATCAATATAAAATGACCAAATTTAGGAGAGGACAGAGGAGCTTTGGTAGAAATGGAGCTATAAGTTTGTTATTTGTTATGTGTGTGGGCGGAGCTGGCTTTTACGAAGGCATAGCGCTGGGTGAAGGCTGGGCAACAATTGCATAGGCTGGGTAGGTAGTAGCCTTGCTCGAGAAAGTAGCCTAGGATGGGGCAAGGATGGCGGCTTGGTGATGAGGGCTTGTGGAGGAGAGTAGCAAAGGCCTGGGCAGTGACTTGGGTGATTTTGGCATCAAGGGAATGATGGGTAAGAAAAAAATTTAAAATTTAAAGTTTTGGTGTTTTGGGTGTTGTGATTAATCAAAGAAATTGAAAAATTGAAGTGAGTATCCTAGGGTTTTGGGCAATCACATGTTTAGGTGTTTGAAAATTGAAAAGAGTTGGAGAAGAAATATAAAGGTTGAGAAATATTTGGTAAAAAAAAAAAGAGTTGTATAGAGTTTTTTTTTTCTTTCTTACCCTAAGTTCTTGAAATCTTCAAAAATTGAGAGAGATTAATATGGTTCTTAGAATTTTTGAAGAAACTAATTGATGGGCAAAGTGAATTTTATGAAAACTTGAAATTTAAAAGAGCAATCTATGGATAATTTTAAAGAGGGCTTTAAGAAGTATAGAGAATGGCTACTTTGAGGAAGAATATGACATGAATAATTAATTTCTTTATAAATTGAAAAATTTATCTTGGATGTTGTGATTTTTTTAAAGATGAGGTTATGGGTAAAGTGAAATTCTTGAAAACTTGAAACTTGGAAGATGAATTTATTGATAATTTGAAAGAGAAAAGGGAGAGATTTTTGGTGTAGAGATTTTTTTTTTTTTACAATTAAAAAAGAAAGAGTAAAGATGAAAATTATAAAAAAAAAAACCTTGTTTTGGGTACATATATTAATATAATTAGCTTGGATTTGACCGAAACTAATTATATGCGAGGGGCATTGTTTGAGCCTAAAATAAAATTTTTTAGATTTAATTTCATTAAGGCTCACAAAGTCTAAGCATGAAATCCAACCTATGGAAAATGTCTTGGGGAAAAAGACATAAGAATATTTTAGAAATAAGTTGAGGAGCTGATGCAATGGAAATCTTTAGAATTCCTATTACAAGTTTACAAGCTAAGGAGATGAGCTAGGGAAAAGTAGCCTGCAAGCTTTTATAGTGGAAAATAACATCTTTGAAAGCTTCAACTCTTGGATTATTGATTCAAGATTCAAGCCTATTACTTTGATGCTTGATGATATTAAGCTTACAATCACATAAAGGATTAAAGATAAGAAATAGCTTTATGAGAACCGGTATGATGAGTAGTGCCCTTCATATTTGAACCACTTCCAAAATAATGTAGAGGATTCATTAGGCTATCAAGTTGTGTGTAATGGTGATAATGGCTTTAATATTGGATATGGTAATGATAGGCATATTTTTTTCCTTAATAAGCAGTTATGCATATGCATGTCATAGAGAGCTCATTGGTATTCTATGTCCATATGCCATTCATGTTTACAACATTAGAAAGTATATCTAAAAACCATTATTTATCCCTAGTACTATTAAAAAAATCATACTTTGCAACATCTTAGTTTCCCATGATGACTATACTTGAAAAAAGGTTCATAAATTATACTAAGTTTCAACCAATTGAACCTCCCCCTTTGGTGAACCTACTAAGAAGGCCAACAATCAAAAAGATTAGATCAACCAATAAAGCAAATCCAACTAGCAAGATTGGTAATATTTCCATAAAAGGAGTGAAGCAACTTTGTGGTATATGTAAAAGAGAAGGCTATAATAAAATGAGTTGCCCTAACAAAAGAAATCAGGTAAATGTTTATTAAGTTTTTCATCGTAACTTATTTGCTTTTTTTTTCAATCTCTAAGAGTGTAGATAACTCAAATAATACCTCCCATGAACACTTGAGCAACACCACCTATGACCATTCCAATAGCACCAACCATGAACAATTCAACAGCACCTCCCATAACCCCTCCAACACCACCGCCAACAATATAGTCAAATAAAAGAACTCATTAACCAAGAAGATCACAATAGAGAATTGTAGTAGGTACTCCAAAAGGTTCATGTGGGTATGGAGTAAATGTGGATATTACATTAGCAAAATAACATATAATGTGAGTTTTTGTTTATGTTAAAAAATAGTGAATTATAATTTTTATTTATGCTTAACCTATGTCTTTGTTACTATAGGCTCGGACAAAATAGTGAAAGATTTATTGATGATGGTGATGTAATTTCTACTAATAACAATGATCTCAAAGTAAATTCCTCATCTTAAGTGAAGGGATTTAATAAATGAAAAGTCCCAAGAGCAAGCATCAACTAATAAACTGAGGAAGATTTCCTTTAAAAGGGATGGCTCAGTTGTCACTTTTACATCGAATTTGTCATTTCAAGCCCCTAGACTACATAGAATAGAGAGCCTACTATCACATCTAGACAATTGCTTAATGAAAGAGATCGAAGGAAAGGAAAGCAGATACTAAATTCATCCACCTCTGCTGTGTGTAGGGTTGTACATGAGTCAGAACACATAGCCAAAAGTCAAAGAATTTAAAAAATAATTCTCTAGACTCAATTCCAAAAATTTAAATCTTTTTCCTTAATTGCTCCACAATTCGAAGCGGAGATTCAAAGCAATTTAGAGTGGAGATTCAAAGCAATTCGGATCAAAGATTTGGAGCAAATGGGGAATTCAAATTGGTTCAGAACAAAACCAAAATTTAGAGATTTACATAAATTTTTAGTTTATATATTTAAAATTAATATTTAATAAACTCATAATAATGAAGACATATATATATTTTATATTATATTAATAATAGTACTTTTATAATTTTTATAAGTTTGATTTTAATATTTATATTTTAATAATTTTATAATTTGAACATTTCAAATAAAATGACTATAGATTTACTATACAAATTTTATTTTGTAAATTTAAATTTTTTTATGATATAAATATATATTGAAAATTAACTATAAAAAGATTTAATTGATGAGTTTATTTATTTTATTTCAATAAATTAATTAGTACTCCCTCTGTTCCTAATTATTTGACGTTTAAGGATTCTTCACATAAATTAAGGAATGTATTTAATATATGTATAAAATACTATTGTACCCTTATAATAATTCATTGGAAACTTTTATTTTGAGGAAAACAATTAAGAAAGCTTTAAATGGGAGAAAGATTTAAATAAGGGTGAAATAGGAAAAAAAAAGTAGTTAAAATGCATTAGTAACTTAAAATGTCAAATAATTAGGAACAAAATAGACACTTAGAACATCAAATAATTAGGAACATGAGGAGTATTTAAAATGTTAAATGTTATTTACTAAGCTAACATTTAATATATTTAGATATAATTTATTATTAAAATGCTACTAAATTTTATTTGTAACACATAATTCTATATTCCTAATTTTATCATACATTATTTATTAATTTTATAATTGTTGGGTGTCCATCAATTGTCCCGTGGCGGAGGCAAGTGGGCCGAGTCACAATCGAATGCCGTGGGCGCTTGTGTGTGGTGAATGCACTATAAGGCTAGGGTATGCGCCTTTCCTAACACCAATTGGTTTTGGGAGAGTTGGTAGCGCCTGAGGTCCTACAAGTGGTATCAGAGCCAAGGTCACGGGTTCGATTCCCAGCGGGAGCAATTGCTGAGGGGGAGATTGTTGGGTGTCCATCAATTGTCCCGTGGCGGAGGCAAGTGGGCCGAGTCACAATCGAATGCCGTGGGCGCTTGTGTGTGGTGAATGCACTATAAGGCTAGGGTATGCGCCTTTCCTACCACCAATTGGTTTTGGGAGAGTTGGTAGCGCCTGAGGTCCTACAATAATATATCATAAAAAATAATAACAATAATTATTAGTGAAATTATATATGTGTGTATACATACATACATACATATACACTATCGGTCTGGTTTTGATTCTTCAGTTCAGTACAATTCAGGATGGTTCGGTTCTTAGTTCAGAGAACTCATGATCTCTATATCCACTCCAATAAATTTTTTAAGGACAATTTAGTGTGGAGAAAGTCAAACAGCCAATAGAGATTGTCAGTTCTAGACATTTTCAATTGGAATAAGGTTCATTTAAGCTCCTCCATGTTTACATCAAGGCTCAAATATGCCCTCTATCTATTTTTTTGGCTCAAATAAATTAGGGTTCAACAAAAAGTAACTTTTTTAGACCCTTTAGTCATGTTGTACAAATGACTTTAATTCAACCGTTAAAATCAACTCTTCCCTACTAACATAAACTCTTCCTAAATAAAAAGGGATAATTCAGCCTAATAACAATAAAATCCTCCTCCTCCAATCATTATAACATGGCTACAAGGGATGAATTCTTCTAGAGAAAAGAATATTATTATTATTATTTTGCTCTATAATTTTGTAAGTGCCAAGAGGGGTGTGAATTGGCTTTTTGAGCAAGATGGGAAATTTTTGAATTTTTAAAATGGCCAAACTAAAAACAGAATTTGAGCACTAAAAGATGAAGGATGAGAGCAAGAAAACACAACGATTTATAGAGGTTCAGCCCTCAAAGCCTACATCCTCTCCTCAACCATAAGTTAATAATTTCAACCCTTACAAGCTTAAATCAAGCTACCCAAGTATTTTCCCAAGGCTTACACTCAAACTTAAGTGTTTTCACAAGGCTCACACTCTAATCCAAGTGTTTTCAATGGCTTACACTCAAACTTAAGTATTTTTCAAAGGATCACACTCTAACCCTAATGCTAAGAACAATCCTCTTAGCTTACATGAGATTAAAACCTTAACCCAACTCACTCAATTTCACTATTGAGCTATTGAATAAGGGTTTTAAACACTCACCAACCCACACTTAAGAACACTCTTGAGATAGAAGGAATTTATAAGAAACAAAGATTAAGAACTTGGGTGGTTGAAGAGTAAATTCAAGATTAAAAGCTCAAAGTTTGCTCTAAATGTGTTTGCTCAACTTCTTTCACATGTTCTAGCTATGTTCTAAGTAGTATTTAAACCTTTTAAAAGAAAAAAGCTATTGGAGGTGCATTTATGCAAACAAAACCATTTAAAATACCCAAGAAAGAGCAGATCTGCACGTCATCATGATCATTATTCTGGAAGTGCCAAGAAGAGATTTGAATTTTTGTACTTTCATGATCATAACTATGGTGGTAACGATGGTCATGACACCTTTCTGCCAATATTTGGATTTGGTCATCATGATCATAATAAAATCGTTATGATCATAATTTTGTTCGTTATTATCATAACACTGGTGGTGACGATGGTAATTATAGCATTCTGCCAGTTTTGAAAATTTTTATTTCAATCTTTGTACTTTTACTTGAATATTTTTTCTAATGATTAGAACTTGCTTGTGATGATATATAATGAATATTCCCATTGAATTTAATCAATTTTGACTTCAGATCTTGATAAAATTTTGATCTTCCGTTTTACCACTTTTTTATGATCATGATGAGTCTGTCATGACCATGACAGGGCTACAGACTTAATAAAGTCAAAGTGCTAACTTTTCAAAGTTTGACTTGTGCAGTTATGATCATAATGCTTTTGTCACTGCTTATGCCACATCTGATTATTGAAAATATAATTAACTTGAATATAAACACTTAAGCACACAAATTAAATGTAATTTTACTTAATTACTTGCAACCATAAAAAATGATTGTTTTAGCCCTTAAGGTTCAACAATCTCCCCATTTTTTATAGTAACACATAATTATGTAAAATTATGCTAAAAATTGGAAGGAATTACTCCCCTATAAAATAACCCTAAAATTAAAATTGCAAAAATCATTAAACAAGTCCATTTTGCATATTTAGGCAACAAGTCATTTACCACAAACCATAATTGATAATCTATATCCAAAGTTCAACACATCAAATAAACAACAATCATTCCAAAAATATATGGATATCCATAACATTTACCAAACACAGTATAACCAATAATTGTTCCATAAAATCAATATATATTCTTTGACCAACAATTTTCAATTTCCAAAAATTAGTCAAAAAAAAAACTTTCTCCCTTTCAAAAATAATTCTCAACCATGAAAAATTTTCTCCCCAAACACAATTCAAAACATTTTACATTTTCTCCCCCATTATTACTATGAAAAATAATAAGAGAGAGAGTGGAGGCAAAATGTGTCAATCAAAGCAAATGTGCCTAAAAAGGTGAAATTTCATAACCATATCAAGTTCTAAAAACATATAACATGAATATCCAAAAGGATATCTATGCCAAATCAAACACAATTTGACTAACAATTGATAACTAACAATTTACTACACATAAGCAATATCCATAACCAACATTTTTTCATAAAATTAGCATCCACAAAATAGTTCATAAGATCCAATATTTAAAAACCAAATCAACATTTGTGAAAATGGAATAGTGCAATTACATAGCCATCAACAACTCCATTTTAGCCAAAAGGAAAATCAATAGCCATATAGAATTACTCACCAACAAGTCACAAAGTAACCAAGATGTAAAAATTCCAATTAAACCAAGGAGTTCCCACAATTATCAATTAACCAACATCAAGGTTCTCAAACATCCAAAATTAAATATTCAATAAAATCAAAACTTAATAACTATAGAAAATTCAATAACCAATAGCAATTTAACTAAATAGAAATTCAATATCCATATCTAATAGCTACAAGCAAAACATAGAGAATCTAATACATAATACCTCCACTTTAACCAAAAGAAATATCACAACACATCGATAAAGTTTGCATATCCATAGCAAGTTAAGTATAAAAATAACAAATTTTGCAAAATCAATATCCAATATCATAGTCACAAAATCAATATTCAAGGTTAATTATCCAACAACTACAGTAATAAAAAAAACAACATCCAAAAATAGCACTTCAAATTTAATAAAAAAGGAATGTTCACAAATACTAAATATCCACCACTGTTTTCATAGCAAATTTACATAACACAGTTACAAATAAAATCGCCAAATAACTAAGCCGAACAGTAATAGCCTATTTAGCCTTTTCTCCCCCTTTGTTATCATAAAAAACAATTGGACAAAGGGGGAAGCTATTGTTCAAGGCCATGTAAGGCAACAAATGTGTTCCATTTGGTTATAGGCTGTAACCATATAAAGTTCCACAAAGACTTGAAAAGCACAAATTAAAATAGTTAACCCAAAAAAATTATGACATGTGATGCATGATGTAGACTCAATGATATTCATGAAGGGCATGAAGGTTGGTCTTTAAGGAGGCTACACCAACAACAAGTTCTTTATCTTATGGTATATGGTTCCAAGTTGGGATTCCAAGACTGCAAGGGTGGTATGAATGGCACTAAATTAACTGTCCATGTGAAGTTTAAGCTAGTTTAGCATTAATTGAAGAAGATTTTCATTAAAATAAGGGTCTTCCCTTTCTCACCACACCACAAAACAAACAATTCCAACCTTCCAACATTCCCATGGCTTTTTTTCTACTAAGAACATAATAGGATGCAAAAACTCTCACCTCTTTCTTTTTGCTCTTTGGTTGCAAGTGAAGAGAGCACAGGGTCATATAGGCCCTTTTTTTACATGACTTTCATCTTTGTTCCCTTCTTTATCGACTCAAGTGAGGTTGACATGTTAACATATTTGATTCAAGAAAAAGATGTTTCAACTATTTTAGATTCCCACTAAAGATGAGAAGATGATGGGAGATGATAATGAAATGATTATCATAATGATGTGGGTTTGGGGTAAAACCATGGGGAGAAAAGGAATCTTAAGAAAAAGAAAAAATTAGGTTAAAAACAGAATGGGTGGCACAAAGAGGATGAAAATGAAAGGGTTAGAGTAAAAAATACTTTAAATACCCAACACTAACCCCAGATGCATCACTGGTCATGAGGAAGGTGTTATGATTATGACAAAAACCCACTTTCTGTCTAGAAATTTAAATGCATTAAAAAATGATTGCAAATGAATTATAACCAGTGATTAAATTTTATAATTATGACAATTGACTCACCCAAAATAATTTTGGATAAAACTTGAATTTATTTAGAGAAAAACAAAACCTTCATTATCAATAACAATAGAGCAATTATCATGATTTGTAAATAGAATTTTCAAAAATCAAACATTATACTTAGGTTGAGCCTCTTCAAACACCATAGGGACTAATTAAATATTGCATCATAATCAATCAAGGTTCAAATAAATAGTAAATTAACCACTCAAGGTTCAAGCAATTAATTAAAATGCCACAAACAAACACACATCACAAAGTAGTTTTATCCAACATATCAATCTCTATTTTGATGAAGTTCATTATTTCTTTATAAAGATGTTTAGTAAATATATCTGCAAGTTTGTTAGTTGTATCAATAAATTCCAATACAACATCTCCTTTGTTAGCTCAAATGGATGAGTCTTAAAAAATATACAATAATTGAATAGGTCTAATAGAGGTTACCTTGTTTTTGGGTTTAATTAAACTTTTCACTTGCTTACCCATTTGACAAGCTCCACATATGTTATGCTTTTGGAACTTCACTTTAGGGAGGATAATGACATGATCACCTTTGCTTAGATCTCCAATTAGGTCCATGCTAGCATGACCAAATCTTCTATGCCACATCCAAGTGTCGTCCTTTGACATTGTCGCCAAATGTAACTTTGCCTCCCTTTTTCATCTCCAAATAAGAGAAGAGGTTGGCCTTCTTAGTCATATGCCTTGAACATACACCATCTAGATACCACTTTTCTTTGCATATTATGGATTTCAAGAACAGCTATAATAAAATGTTTCATCACACTTTAAGTACCTAAATGTATTTGGGCCTTTAGGGTTAGTATTCAAAGATTCATCATTTAAGTACCCCAAACGAGTCTTTCTAATATAACATCTAAAATTTTTCTGTCCAATCATACTACAATAATGATATCTATAATTTGGTGTATACTCTTTCATTTTAAAACTATGAAAACCATAAGAATGAGCATGATTGTGTTTCTTAAGCTTGGGTCCTCTTGAGCTATTAGCTCTGGATTTGTTAATCTTAATTCCATTAGACTTTTTAGGTCCATTAGTTTTAAGACTAGGTCTTTAATAAACCTTAGTAATTAGAGTACTAGGATTTTCATTCTTTGAGGAACTAGCATAAGCATTTTTGAAACAAATCCATTCTTAGATTTTAAAGGAGTGGAAGACATAGGAATCATACCATCAAGAATTTCTTTTCTTTTGTTAAATCTAGAAATGGACTCCTTGAGATTGCCATTTTATTTTTCTAAAAATATATTTTATTTAATAAGTTTAGCATTTTCATTTGTAATCTCAATTTTCTTAGAATTACATTCATTCAATGAATTGGTTAACTCTTCATTAGAAGATCTTGACTTCTCAAGTTCTTCTTCTAGAGCTTTCATCATTTCTTTGAGTAAAGTAATTATAGATAAATATTTATCATATTTATGCATTAATTTCACATAAGCATATAACATTTCATCGTTGGATTCAAGGTCTAGAGTTACCTCATCACTTAAAGGTTCCTCCAAGGCCATAAGGCATAAATTAACGACTTTTCCATCAGTATCATCATTATTAGACTCACTAGTGCCTTCATGCTTAGTATTTAAGCATTCCCATATTTCTTTGGTGAATCTCAAATGCTCAATTTCATTATATTCTTCTCTACTTAAGCCATAATAAAGAATGGTGATTGCTTTTTTATATCTCAAGTTAGCTTTAGATTACTCATCACTCCATTCCTTTCTAAGAATGGTCACCTCATTATCTTTATTATCTTTCTTTATTAGAGGACTCTAACCTTCTTAAATAATATCCCATAAATTGACTCCTTCACTATCCAAGAATATCTCCATTTCATTTCTCCAATATGCATAATCAGTACCATTAAAAAATGGAGGTCTTATGTAGCTAAGACCATGAATGTCGAGGGCAGCAATAACTTGACTTGTGGAGGCCATGATTTTTTTCTAAGAAGGTTAAATCTTTAAGAATGGAGACCAAAGCTCTAATATCAAATGTAATTCAACAAGTGCTAAGAGGGGGGTAAATTGGCTTTTTTAGCAAGATGGGAAATTTTTGAATTTTAATAATAAGCAAACTAAAAATAGAATTTGAGCACTAAAACATAAAGGATAAGAGAAAGAAAACATAAGGATTTATAGAGGTTTAGCCCTCAAAGGCTACATCCTCTCCTCAACCATAAGTTAAGAATTTCAATCCACTATCAACCTACTTTAAAGTGTAGATTAAACCTATACAAGCCTAAATCAAGCCACCCAAGTGTTTTCCTAAGGCTCACACTCAAACTTAAGTGTTTTCACAAGGCTCACATTTTAACCTAAGTTTTTTCAATGGCTCATACTCAAATATAAGTGTTTTTCAAAGGATTACACTCTAACCTAAATGCTAAGAGCAATCCTCTTAGCTTACAAGTGATTAAAACCCTAACCCAACTCACTTAATCTTAATATTAAGCTATTGAATAATGGTTTTAAATACTCATCAACCCATACTCAAGAACATTCTTAAGATAGAAGGAATTTACAAGAAATAAAGATTAAGAACTTGGGTGGTTGAAGAGTAAATTCAAGATTAAAACCTCAAAGTTTGCTCTAAATGTATTTGCTTAACTTTCTTTACATGTTCTAGCTCTATTCTAAGTAGTATTTAAACCTTTTAAGAGAAAAAGAGCTATTAGAGGTGCATTTAATGCAAATAAAGCCATGTAAAGTACCCAAGAAAGAGCAAGTCTCCATGTCGTCATGATTATGACAAAATCATCATGATTATAATTCTGGAGGCACCAAGAAGAAATTTGAATTTTCGCACTTTCATTGTCATAACTATGGTGGTAACAATGGTTATGACACCTTTCTGTGAATTTTTGGATTTGGTCATCATGATCATAATAAAATCGTCATGATCATAATTTTGCCCTTCATGATCATAATACTGGTGGTGACAATGGTTATGACAGCATTCTATCATTTTTGAAATTTTTTATTTAAATCTTCGTACTTTTGCTTGAAATTTTTTTTTTATGATTACAACTTACTTGTGATAGCGTGTATAATGAATATTCCCATAAAATTTGATCAATTTTGATTTCAGATCTTAATAAAAATTTGATCTTCCATTTTACCACTTTTCCATGATCATGATGAGTATGTCATGACTCATGACAAGGCTACAGACTTAATAAAGTCAAAGTGCTAACTTTTCAAAGCTTGACCTGTGTAGTTATAATCATAATGCTTTTGTCACTACTTATGTCACATTTGATTATTGCAAATATAATTAACCTAAATATAAAAACTTACCACATAAATTTAATTTAATTTAATTTTACTTAATTACTTGTAACCATAAAAAATGACTATTTTAACCCTTAAGGTTCAACATGCTCTATAAAGTATTTGATTATATACAAGAAAGAAAGTAGCAGTGACCCACTTCATAAATAAAAATAAATTTTTTCAAAGAAAATTTTTCTTTTTGGATCTCTCCTTTCATTTCAACTCATTACTTGCCCTAAAACAATAAGTTAAGGAGTAGCAATAGCAATTAGAGAAGACATTATTGCACAGAGTAAAAGGAAGAAGATAAGTTTTTTTTTCTCTCTCACCACCTCTCAGATTTCTCATATACTGTTAAACCTTAGTCATTCCTTCCACTAATCCACACCTTTTCCCCACCGCCACTTTTTTGTTTCCTCTGCCTTAATCATAGTCAGTTGTATTAATAGTAGCAATAATAGGGGAGGTGTTTCAGATGACATTATTTCAAATCATCCCTGACAATTTCTCCATCTCCATCAAGGTTTCAAAACTCTCTCTTCACCTCCTTCTCCTCTCTGCTATCATCATAAGGTGGGTTTTAAATCATTTTATTAATTGATTGTTAGAGGAATTTTTTATTGAATTTTGATATGTTTGTTTTAGGTGCACATTATGGAATGGAGTGTAGAGTATCATTAATGAGGAACTTTAAAATATCTATAGAATATTCCAAGGAATTAGATTCATTTAAAAAGAATAATGAATTTAAAGAATTGGGTCAAGATATCGGAGTTGTAATTATAAGGTTTGTGTTGGAGATTTATGGATTAGTCCTTAAGTTTTTAGGGATTTGTCATTGAAGGGTTGATTTTAATAGTAGGGGTTGAGAATTGGATCTAAAGAAGATGATTAAAGAACTTGAGTTTTTGGATGTACCTTTTATGTTTTCATGAAGAGTTTATGTTAATGAAGATGACAGCCGTTTGTCCAACATGGTCGAAAAGGGCCAAAAAAGCTATTTTTTATTAAACCTTAATTTATTTGAGAAAAAAAAATATTGAGGGCATATTTGAGCCTCAATGCAAACATGGGGAGCTTAAACGAACCTTATCCCTTTTCAATTCAATTTTTTGGGATGATTCTAGTTCTCAAAAACCTGTGAACAGTCCTAACTTCGAGCATAAACCTTTTGAAAGTGCCTTAGAGGGAGGGGTGAATAAGGATAATGAAAGATTTTAGAAAATTAAAAATGAATTTAAAGGATGAATACGAATTAATAGAGAATACAGTAGGAAGAACAATGAACATAAGGATTTAATGAGTTCAGATTCTTAACAATCCTACGTTTCCACCTAAATTATCCCCAAGTTAGAATTTTTCAATATCCGCAATCTTATTCACAAGATTAAGATTACACAAGAGTTTGAGGCTCACTCTTTTAACCTTACAAGTTGCATTTTCAAAGCTCACTCAAAAACTCAAATCCCAAGTGTTTTTATGGCTAAACACTTAAACCAATTCCTTTAGAAATAAATCTCACTTCCCTCTTAATCTATCCTAAGATTTTCGATGAACAAAAATTCTATTTCTAACACAACCAACTCTCACAAGAGTTATACAAACAAAGAATGAATATTTGAAAGTTTAAGAGCTTTAATGAATATTAAGATAGAAAATTATAATGAATAAGTATCTTAACTTCAATTGAGCTTAAGTAGGTGTTTATATAGATAAACACTTAAAAATATGGTTGTTGGAGACTTAAAAATATGGTTGTTGGAGATGTCAAACATGTCTCCAACATCTATTTTTTAAATTCAAAAATATGACAATTGGAATGTCACTATAGCAGCAGAGCTTTAATCACAACCTACCATTCACTTTGGTTTTCTGTCACCATAGCAAACCTTACTTCAGTCATAACTTACTATTCATTTTAGCTTTCTGTCACCATAGAAGCTTTTGCTTTAGTCGTAGCTTACTATTTATTTCAACTTTGACTTGGCTTTCATTTGAGTCCTAACTTATACACACTTAAAATAAACATATTAAATGCTCAAAATTAAGTTTATTAAGATCAAAATTAAGATTGATTATTGCTAAGGTCAACAATCTCCCCCTTTTTAGTTTTGACAAACTTATTTTGAGTTTGAGAGGGATAATATAAAGTGAAGTGTGTGTTATTTTGAATTCCATTAAAGTATGTAAATTATACTCCCCTTAATTTATGCATATAATAAAAATAATGAATTTAAGGAATAAGGATTTCAAATAATGAAGAAAATCAATGGAATGAGAAAGATATATATTTTAAAAATAATGAAATTTTAAGAATTTACCCCTTTGTGCTCTAAAAATATCAATTGAACAACTCTAAAAAAATTCAATTGAAAAAGATAATGATTAAAATATTTCATATATTTCTTTATTACTCTTTTTTTTTATATGATAAAAAATATAAATTTATAAACCATTCCCTTTTACAAAAAAAAAAAAAAAAGAAACAACATAAAATATAAAATGAGGGAGATGGCCTAACATGACAAATGTGTTAAAAAACATAAGAGCATGATCATTTAAATAAATGCTAGACAATATAAAGGAAATGATTTTAAACATATTAAATAAATAAATAACTAGTAGTACTTACAATGCATGTAATGCTACTTAACACATCACAAAAATAGTACATATTTCACAAGATCATATAGATCTTAGTTCTAAAGGAAACAAAAGACCAAGAACTAAAATAATGAAAACAAAGATAAAACAAATCTTAAAAAATATTCATGTCTTATCAAATATCAAAACAATTGCTAAGAAGAATTTATACATGAATAAATTAAACATGAATTATGCATGCATAAACACAATTATAAAAATAAATTCATGCATAAACAAAATAAAAAAATTAATTCAAACTCAAATATTTCTCCCCTTTGTCAAAATGCAAAAAATCATTAAAGAAAAATAAAATTGCATAAACAAAGGATAAAGTTATAATGATTTTAAAATATCAATTATAATAAAGAAAAACATAATAAAACATAAAACTAACAACTCATGGCTTATATCTAGAAAATAAATCGAACCTAAACTAACATAAAATAACCATAAAAACAAACTAACAGCTTGAAGCTTAGATACAAAAAATATACTGAAAATAAACCAAATGGAAACTGATGAAAAACACATAAAAAACATAGTCTTGTTAAGGAGGAGGAAAGAGGGAATAATTTTGCTATATGCTTATTTTGAATAATTAATTTATTGAAATAATTTCAATAATTAATTGTTAAATAGCAAAAAAAAATTTTAATTGATAAGATCAAAAACAAAATTAATAATCAAAGCAACTAATAAGCATAACATGATTTCACATGAAAACAATTCAACCATAAGCATAAAATCAAGACAAGCTAGAACCATCAATCATGCTTAATGAAATTCATTCTCTACTTATTGAGAGATTTGGTGAAGATATCTACAAGTTGATTATTTGTATCAACAACTTCAAGTGAGATGTCACCATTTTGAACATAATCACACAAGAAATGATGTCTAATGTCTATATGCATAGTTTTAGAATGTTGAAATGGATTTTTGCTAAGGTTAATAGCACTTGTATTGTCACATTTAGTTAGAATGTAATCAAGTTTTATACCATAGTCCAACAATTGTTGTTTTTGTTGGGTTCCATGATGCAAACGCAGCGGAAAAATTAAAATTTTGTCACGTTCCCAAGCCAGGATCCATGTAATTCGACTAATTGATTAAATCTAGGGTTTTTAATAATCTTACCAAAACGCAGAAGAGGCAAGATTCTCTGGAAGGATGAGAGGAGGTTCACACCGGTGACACCTTACCTCGAGCTTTTTGGCTTGGTTGTTCGGATCAAGACGTCTCCAAAAGGATGCGTCCTCTATAGGTATCCACACGAACAGCCCTTCACAAAACGAATTTGAGTGTGTGTGCTAGCAACCTCTTGACTGTCTCACAAATCAAGAACAAAAGGAAAAACTCTGTCTTTGTTTTCTAAGAGGAAAGAAAATGAATTTGGAGGCAAAAACAAGTATATGAAACCCTAGAGAATATAACATATTTATAGACTCCAAGTTAGGGTTTCACTTACCAATAACCTTTTGGTAATTTTCCATTTATTATATTCTGATTTTGTTTAAAAACAAATCAAAAATAATATCTTATTTATTTATTTAAAATAACATTTATCTTAAATAAATAAACAAATAAATAAATAAATAAAACACTTTAATTATTTATTTCCACATAGTTTATTTTGGGCTTATTAAACCCATATCCGTTTTGGGCTTGTTCTAAGTGTGTGACCCTATAGGTTCACATAACATTGGCAGTGGGCCTAAATCTCTATTTAGGCCTACAAGTCATAAGTGGCCTCTAGCAAGACATTATGACTACCCAAGTCATATGAAGTCAATAATCCGACATAACCTAATTACAGTGAATTTTATTGTCCCTTTATCACATGATATCTTAATTGAACATAAGGCATAGAATGTCATCCTTATATAGTTCAATATTATGACTTGATTCTAAGTAGACTGAAAATGATAACTCTTTATCAATTCATTTCAGCATGGCCATGCATTTTATTCAGTCTATCTCATCAAGGGGCCTTTAGATATCTTTCTCATATTAATGAGGGATAAATTCCTTCTAAATCACTCACATTCCTCACATAACTAATTTTATATCCAACAACATTCTTTTAATCATCCGGTTAAAGACAATGTTAGAATGTGTCAAAACATAAAATGGCTATGTAGAAATCCATGATGATTTCAAGGTCAAAGGACCGAAATAAAATTACTGTGATAAGAAATACTTATGACAATAATCTATGTAGTATTCTCATAGTGGGTCAATCCAGTACATGATCTCTCATCATGTACCTATGAGTTGACTTAATATCTCATATTTATGATTAGTAAAACATAACCATCAGTCAACATCATACTAGCCTTAATACTTTAATATTCATATAATGAATAAATGGCTAGGGATAATTAGAATAGAACTCTTATTTTAATCTAAGGGTTTTACTATCAAGTCATATACTTGATGGCCTTAGTAAGAATTAACCATTCATGTAATTATCATAAAATCAAATGATAATATAATACCTCTTTATTAATAAAATAAGAAAGTCAATACATAATCATAAATGATTGACCTAGTGCATATCACTAACAGTTTTGCCATAAGACTTATGAACAATAAAGACTTGCTGCAATATATTCAACTTTAGGAGTGGAAAAGGCAACTAAAACTTGTTTCTTACTAAACCAAGAAACTAAACATTGTTTAAAAAATTAATTAGTTTCAGAAGTGCTCTTTCTATCTAGTAAACTATCGGCAAAGTCTGCATCCGAATAATTAATCAAGTCAAAGGAGGAACTCCTAGGATTCCAAAGTCCTAAATGCATTGTTTCATAAAAATATTTAAAAAAAATTATTGCATTTAAATAAGACTCTCTAGGACTTCATTGAAACCTAGCACACAATCAAGTAGCAAATATAATATCGGGTCTACAAGCGGTTAAATAAAGAAGGGATCTTATCATACCTCTAAATGGCTTTTCATCAACAGACTTACCATTCTCGTCTTTGTTGAGTTTGGTGGTAGTAATCATAGGAGTTTTACTTATCTTAGCTCCATCTATACCAAAATTCTTAAGAATATCTCTTGCATACTTGGTTTAATTGATGAAAATTCCATCTTTATATTGTTTGATTTGTAGTCCAAAGAAGAACTTAAGTTCTCCCATCATACTCATCTCAAATTCTCCTTATATCAACTTTGAAAATTCCTCACATAAGCAATGGTTAGTAGCACTAAAAATAATGTCATCAACATAAATTTGCATAATAAGTAAATCATGCTTGGATTTCTTTATAAAAAGAGTTAGGTTAACTTTTCCTTTAGAGAAACCTTTCTCTAATAAAAAGTTACTCAATCTCTCATACCAAGCTCTCGAAGCTTATTTGAATCCATATAATGCTTTTAAAAATTTAAAAATATGATTTGGAGAATCAAAATTTTCAAAACCATGAGGTTGTTCAACAAATACCTCCTCTTCAATGAAACTATTTAAAAATGAACTTTTAACATTCATTTGATAAAGTTTAAAATTCAAGAATGATGCAAATGCAAGTAGCATTCTAATAGCTTCTAACCTTATAACCAGGGCAAAGGTTTCATTATAATCAATGTTCATAATCAATGTCTTCCTCTTAATTATAACCTTTAGCTACTAGTCTAGCTCTGTTCCTAGTTATGACACCTTGTTCATTCATCTTATTTCTAAATACCTATTTGGTGCCTATAATATAATGATGTTTATGTTTAGGAACCAAGGTCCAAACCTTGTTTCTCTCAAATTGATTTAACTCTTCTTACATAGCAAGGACCCAAAATTCATCGCTCAATGCATCATCAACATTTTTTTGTTCAGTTTGAGATATGAAGACTAAATTAATAATAGACTTAAGTTGAGATCTAGTAGTTATCCCTTTTGTAGTGTCACCTATAATAAGGTCTTGAGGATGAGCTTTCTTGAATTATTAATCCTTTAGAAGATCATCCTTTAATGTAGGTTGAGGCATCTCTTTACTTTCTTCCTTGCTTGGACCTTCAAGTTTCAAAGGTTTACTAGCATTTTCTTCTTGAGTGTTCATATCCACATGCTCATCTACAAAATCATTAACATTACAAACATCCTTTCAAGGTTCAAGTGAGTTTGATTTATCAAATATAACATGCATTAACTCTTCAACTACTAGAATTATTTTATTAAAGACTTTATATGTTTAATTGGAAGTAGAATAGCCTAGGAAAATTCCTTCATCAGATTTATAGTCAAATTTTCCAAGATTTTCCTTGGTGTTCAATATAAAGCACTTGCATCAAAATACTCTTAGATATGAGATTTTGGATTTTCTATTGTTCTATAGCTCTTAAGAAGTTTTATTTAAATTTGGTATTTTGAAACTTTATTTAAAATATAACAAGACGTGTTAACGGCTTCCACCCAAAAGTATAAAGGTAAATTGTACTCATGAAGCATTATTCTAGCCATTTCCATAAGAGTTCTATTTTTCCTTTCAACTGCCCCATTTTGTTGAGGAGTTTTAGGAGAAGAAAACATATGTGAAATACCATTTTCATTACAAAGGTTTTGAAAAATTCATTTGAAAAATTCATTTGAAAAATTCAAATTCAATTCCATAATCACTTCTAATGGATGAAATACAAAATCTTTTTTCTTTTTGAACTCTTTTAGCAAAATTTTCAAAAGCTTTAAAAGCATCATTCTTATAAGCAAGGAAACACACCTAAGTAAATATAAAATAATCATCAACCAAGACATAAGCATAGTACATACCACCTAAACTAGCAACTCTAATTAGTCCAAACAAATTCATATATATAAGTTTAAGTGGCCTAGAGGTGGACATAACATTTTTTAGCTTAAAAGATTACTTGGATTGTTTTCCCTTTTGACAAGCAACATAAGGTTTATCCCTAAAGAACTCAAGCTTAGGTAAACTAATCATAAATTCATGTTTACAAGGATCATTCAATAGCTTAAAATTTGTATGTCCTAACCTTCTATGCCATGTCCATATGTCATAGGAAATAGACATCAAGCATTTAATATTTTTGTTATCAATCTTATATAAATCAATAACATAAATATTATCAACCCTTTCACCACTAAAAATTACTTTGTCTTCATCGAGACTACTAACAAAATAATTTATAGGATAAAATATGACCTTATTTCCCTTACTATATAATTGACTTATACTCAGCAAGTTATGTTTAAAACCATCAACAAGCAATACATAATTTATAGATAAGGATTAAGGATTATCAACTTTTTCAATGCCAATAATCTTTCTTTTTACATTGTCCCCAAAAGTAACATGTCCTTCATCCTTAGCATCAAGCTTGTTGAGTTACTTTCTTAAGTTGATCTTCTAAGGAATTTGAAGTTTTCAAATCATTAGTAAGTTCATCATTTGATTTAGCAAGATTGGAAAATTCATTTTTTTTAAATTTTCAAATTCCTTAGTCAAGCTAATTAACTTAATTTTTTTCTTAGATAATAAACTTTTGCATTTAGCCATAAGTTTGTTAGCAATAGAAGTTTCATCATTATCATCATCATCATATTCATCATTATTATCATAATAATCATCATCACAAGAAGAATTAGATGTAGATGGTACCTTATTATCGCTTTTAAGAGACATGAAACAAAGGTTGGCTACCTCATGTTACTCCTCTTCTATTTCGATTTGAAGGAGTCATCTCAAGTTTCTTTGTAAGCCTTCCTTTTCTTTTTTATTCCTTTGCTCTTATTTTTAAGTTTGGGGCACTCACTCCACATGTGTCCGATTTATTGCATTCATAGTAAGTAATATCTTTGGTTTCTTCTTACCTTCTCCATTATGTTTCTTATTGAAGTTTCTTGTTCTTAAGGAGTGTTTTTTTCTCAAGAACTTCTTAAAGTTTCTTATAAGCATGGCAATTTCACCATCTTCATCACTAGAATCTTCAAGGTTTTCTTCTTCATCATCATCTTATAAAGCTTTTAAGGTAATGCTCTTCTTTTTCTCTTCCCTCTCTTCTTGCTTTTCACCTCTTTGCTTAATTGTAAGCTTATGGGTGAGAAACTTTCCAATAAGCATGTCAGTTGAGAGAGTTGAGAGGTTTAAGTCTCCTTAATCGAAGTAACTCGAGATTCTTAATCCTTCTTAGGTAGGATTCTTAGAATCTTATTGTTTACTTCTTCTTTAGAGAAATGTTTTTCAAGTTTCTTTGGAGTTATGAGAAGAGCCATGAGATGGTTTATGATCTCCATTATTGATTCATGTGGCTTCATTTTGAAGAGTTCATACTTGTACATGTGAAGTTGAACCTTCTTGCTTCTAACTTGAATGTTGCCTTTATAGTGATTTTTCAAGGTCTCCCATATCTCCTTGGCTGAAATACAACATTAAAGCTTGCTACTTTCCTCTCTTATCATGGAGGATGCGTGATCATAGCCTTTTTATTCTTGTAATTTTCTTCCTTTTGTTCATTGCTCCACTTATCTCTTAGAATAATAGTGACCATTCCATCTTTGATAGCTTTAGGTGGTTCTCATCCTTTTAGAACAATTTCCCAAAGCATGGTGGAATCATAATCTAAATAAAGCTTCATTTTAAATTTCCAATTTGGATAATCACTACCATCAAAGAAAGGTCTACAAGTCTAGATGTTTTGATTTTCACTCCCTATGATCTTGTATTCTAATAATGAAGTACCTAGAATTCAAGCTTTGATACCAATTGAAAGTACCTTAGAGGGGGGTGAATAAGCCTAATGAAGGATTTTATAAAATTAAAAATGAATTTAAGGGATGAACAAGAATTAAAAGAGAATAGAGTAGGAAGAATAATGAACATAAGAATTTAAGGAGTTTAGATTCTCAACAATTCTATGTCTCCACCTAACTTATCCCAAAGTTAGGATTTTTTAATACCCACAATCTTATTCACAAGATTAAGATTACACAAGAGTTTGAGGCTCACTCTTTCAACCTTACAACTTCAGTTTTTAAGGCTCACTCAAGAAACTAAATTCCAAGTGTTTTGATGGCTAAACACTTAAACCAATTCCTTTAGAAATAAATCTCACTTCCCTTTTAATCTATCCTAAGATTTTAGATAAAGAGAAATTTTATTTCTGACACACAACTAACTCTCATAAGAGTTATACAAATAAAGAATGAATATTTGAGAGTTTAAGAGCTTTGACTTATATTAAGATAGAAAATTATAATAAATAAGTATCTTAACTTCAATTGAGCTCAAGTAGGTGTTTATATAAATAAACACTAAAAAATATGGCTGTTGGAGATGTCAAACATGTCTCTAATAACTTTTTTTTAAATTAAAAAATATGACAATTGGAACGTCACCATAATAGCAGAGCTTTAGTCGCAGCCTACTGTTCACTTTGACTTTCTATCACCATAGCAGCTTTTACTTCAGTCGCAGCTTACTATTCATTTAAGCTTTCTGTCACCATAGAAGCTTTTGCTTAAGTCATAGCTTACTATTCATTTCAGATTTAACTTAGCTTTCATTTGAGTCCTAACTTATGCACACTCAAAATAAACATATTAAATGCTTAAAATTAAGTTTGTTAATATCAAAATTAAGATTGATTATTGCTAAGGTCAACACCTTTGAATCTATAGATATATGCAAAGCTATAGAATGAGTTTGTTGCACCGTTGGTACCAAATTTTCAATTTTTTTCTTTTTAGTCCTAAAAATTCTATTTTTGTGTTAAGTTAAAATACCTCAAACATATCCGATTAAATTTAACATATATGGCAGCCAGAATAAGTATATTTTTAGTATATTCACTATATAAGCATCTCATTAACTGGTCTAATCACCTTGTGGACTCCATAAAGTAAATTTTGCTAAAATTTTATTTTATGGGGCCCATAAGTAAATTTTGTTTTATGGGGCCAACAAGATGATTAAATTGTTTAATAGGATGTTTGTAAGGTAAATATATTAAAAACATGTTTATTCTGGTTGCCACGTATGTTAAATTTGATCAGATATATTTGACGTACTTCAACTTGAAACAAAAATAGAATTTTTGGGACTGAAACAAATTAAAATTTTGATATCAAAGTGAAATATTACCCAAAGTTATGGTACCAATGATGTAATAAATCCCTACAAAATTAATAGATGCACATCAAACTTTTATTTTTGGGTTGTTGGTAGTTTTTTGTTTATAAAATGAATTTACAAACATGTAAGCTTTGTTGGGAATTAGAAATCATGAAATTTGAATCTAAGTTCCATATGAACTTGATTACTTTTTGGTCTTTTTTTTAAAAAAAAAAAAAAGATGAATAACTTTGCATGCTATATTAGGATTGTATCAAACTCCAATATACAACTTTTTGGAATGAATATTGGAACCTTTTGTTGGCAACATATTGTTTTAGTTCATGTAATTGCAACCATTAACATATTAAGATATCAGTAACATTACAAATAGTAGTACTTTTTTTGGTTAAAATCATTGCATTCATTAACATATTAAGACATCAAGATATTGTGTACATAATTTATGCACCTAAAGTTGCACTTACAATTGCTAAACTACACAAACATTAAAACACTTAATAATAACAACCATGACATAAAAGCAAACAAATAAGCAATAATGGTTTTCTTTGCTTTTTGCGTATCCTCCAAATCTTTACATTTAGAAGTTTTCAATTTGTTGAGCTCCAGCCACAAGTTGCTAATTTCAAACTTCACATCAGTTTGTCCATAACCCACTTTATTTTTAATCACTTCATTCAACTGCGTATTACTTGCAACTAACAACTTGTTCTTCATTTTCAATTAATTAATCACACTTCTAATTCTATCACTGAATTCATCACCATAATAAGAGATATGAAATTGAAGAATCAATACCAAATTTTGGAAAACCATAAAATTTTTTAGATTTTATCAGCACCAAATTTAACACTAAATTCAACACTAATTTCTCACCTTACAGTTACAACACCCATAAAATCTTTGACCTGGATTATTGTCTATCCAAGATGTTCATCTTGGTGTCTTCACTCTACAGCCTCTCATCGTGCATTTATAGTACCTCACTAGCCCAAGGTATTTGAGCTCCATATTACTTCGTTGCATATTCAAATTACTTGATCTTGTAGATAATGATGAAGAAGAAGTCATCGATTTCCTTGCCCTCAAATTAATTTTTGTGTTTATGTTTTTATTATTTATTTTCAGGAGACATATATTGATGAGAGATTCTTTTCTTTTAAATGCAAAACGCTATTAACCGTTATATATTAATGTCAGTGTCAACAAACTTTGATGGGATTTAACACCATTACATTGCGAAAGTTAGTTTCTACTATTTTGATACGATTTGCTGACATTAGGAATCTATTTAAGCAAAAAAAAAAAAAAAACTTTTGACAACCTACTTATACTTTTACCCAAACATGAAGGGCCTGAATCACAACATTTCCCAAATGTGAATAATCTATTTATAATTATTTACTCATAACTTTTAAAAAATTGAAAACTTTTAATTCTAAAATTGAAAAATACTTAATAGGATATACATATATAAATAAAGGAGAAAGGATTTGATCCCTAATAAAATTAGATATTCATTACACTTTGACAGGGAGACTAATATTTAAAGTAGGACTACCTAATAGAATATATTAAAAATATAGTTGTAATGTTATTGAATTGCTAAACCAAAAAGTAAAACAGAAATTTTCAATGCACAATAATTTTTTTGAAATGAATTTTTTAATGATCAATAATAATATAATTAGACTAATAAGAGAATAATTAAATAGTAACAACTCTTCAAAAAATATTAATTATAAAGTATATAATTCCAATTCTAATATTATTAATTTAAAAAGAAAAGATTACTTCTCTATTTTGCAATAAACAACTCACAATAATTTTCTTTTTTAAAAGAAAAAAATAATTAAAGAGGTAACAGTGATGGAAGCCATTACAAATATGGTATCTTTAATAAACTGAGGAATGAGGTGAGCGACAAGTGGGCCTAAAACCGTTTGCAAATGCCATATCTTTTAGCTTTTTATTTTATTTTATTTCAATTTTATAAATATAAAAGCATCGTCAACGCTAATCTTTAGTTTTAGATGCATGAATTTAAACTTATATTGACATTAATATGTTCTTTATTTGGTCTGTCATATTAATTTTATGTACAATTTTGATTGGAAGTTATATATACACTTGTTACATCTATAATAAATGCTTTTTTTTTCTCAAAATTCATCATAATTTTTTAAAAATATCATTATTTCTGAAATTTATATTTTATTATTAATAATTTATTGGATAAATTTAAAAAAAAAATTAATACCTACCTATCAATATACTACAAAATCTCAACTATTGATTATTAGTATTAACTGAAGAAATAATTTAAAGCATCTTATATTTTTATTAATAAAAATCGTTATTTCTAAAAATTATATGATTTTATTAATTTATTATTATAGCAGCTGTCCTAGTTAATTATTAATATTAATATAAGAAAATATTTACTCCAATAATAGATGTAGGACATCATAAATTGATGATGTAACTAATACTAGAATCGTCAATGCTAATCTTTGGTTTTAGATGCATGAATTTAGACTTGCATTGACGTTAATTTGTCCTTTATCCGGTCTACCATATTAATTTCATGTACAATTTGGATTGGAAGTTATATATACACTTGTCACACCTACAATAAATGCTTTTGCTTTCTCAAAACTCATCACAATTTTTTAAAAAATCATCATTTCTGAAATTAATGTTTTATTATTATTAATTTATTGGATAAGTTTAAAAATTTTATTTTATTTTTGTTTTTTTAAATAGTATTACCTACATATCAATACCCTATAAAATCTCAACTATTAATTACTAGTGTTAACTGAAGAAATAATTTAAAGCATCTTAAACTTTTATTAATAAAAATCATTATTTTTAAAAATTATATGATTTTATTAGTTTATTGTTATAACAGCTGTCCCAATTAATTATTAATATTAATATAAGAAAATATTTACTCCAATAATAGATGTAGCACATCATAAATTGATGATGTAACTGTGAGCGACCTAGTTATTTGTTTGGGATGTGTAGCAAGGTATGTTTTCATGGGACATTGTGCGGATCTTTCCGTTTCCAAGGGACATGCTAACTTTACCGAATATGGACAAATGATTGGTCTCGAAGGGACAAGACACTTTTGATTCTATAGAGTTGCCACCCGATTTTTAGAAAACCTAGAAAAGAAATGGATAACATCTGATCACTCAATGAGTATTTTCTCCAGCAGAGATTTTCAGGTTCGAGGGATCACATCTACTTTTTTACTATTTCTCTTTATATGATATTCAATGTATAGCTACCACAACACCCTAGTTTTGGTAATGATAATTTGTATATTATTCACACAGTACATCAAATAGTATAAGATAATAAAGCTAAAAATTTTATTACATCACTTTCTTGATAAAATACATATGAAAAAGGAAAGATCACGGAAAGATAAATCTAATATGATTGATATGTAAGGATAACATGACCATTTACATAGCTTGCTCGATGAATGATAGGATGATCATGCTTGCAATGATTATTTATGTTATAATGATGTATGATGATAATATAAAGGATGCATGAGGTCATCACTGGACCAAGAGCATGATGATTCTATTTTGGAACATGAAACTTTTCATATTACTAATATTTATGGTGTGATTTCATGATTTTGAAAATAAAGGATGCAGAATGATAATGTGAAATAAGCATAATAAAGTATATATTATTCACATAGCATACAAGATTACCAATCTCATCACACAAGCACAATAGTATTACAAAATGCTAACGATAGTAAAATAAAATGTAATGTGATAAAATAAATATGCTAAAATAATTATGTGGTCCTCATACTCGACTAAGCTTGTATAAGCTTTAAAGCTTTAGTTTTGAGAGATTATCAAGCTTTTCTCGTAGAGAGGTTCAAAATGATAATATAATGATGCTAGATTGTATACCTTTAAAGTGTGCTTTGACAAAGATAAGGCTTGGTTTGGTAGAAAAGGGATTTAATAACCCAAGAGAAAGGTTGTGGGAGAGCAAAAACTATGTGGAAAAGGGTTTTTAACAACTTCGATCAAACTGATTTTTTGAGTGTGTATGTGTTTCCGCTTGCTCCCCCCCCCTCTAAAATGGGGTGTGAAGGGGTCTATTTATAAGGAAAATTGGATAGAATAAGGTGGTAGGGGCATGGTCACATGAGTATAATGAGGATTTTACATGTGACCATGCCAAGTGCGTGTGGTCATGGCCTTGGCGCATGGCCATATGAAGGGCACGACCACGCATGCACGTGTGTGCTTTCATGTGCACTTCAATGCTTTACGCACACTTCCTAAGTTTTACGCGCGCTGTTCTAGGGTTGGTTCTCAAGGTTTTTGGGCCTTCTGAACATGTTTCTAAAGTCCATTTTGCCAAATTTGATCTTAATTTTAGCACATGACACCTAAGGGCATTTATGCGCACTTTTGAGCGATACGTGCTGATACTTGAGTTGTGTTGGACCATTCTAGGACCACTTATAAAGGTTTTGAAGACTTCCATATGTGTTTCTGAAGTCTGTTTTATCAAAATCAATTTCTATTTTTCATAAAATTAAGTCTCAATCTAACAAAATATGCACCGACCCAACGAGCTAAGTATTCTGAGAAGAGTTTTCTTAGAATAAACCTCTCATTTTGATAATTTATATTTTGCAAGGTTGAAGGATAACTTAATGGCTCAATGATCAATTTTGCACACTGGTGGGGTCGGTTAGGTTTTTTAAGGTTGCACACTTTAAAGGTGCTACGAACGAGCATACTCTAGTCATCTTGGTGATTCATTTCATCATTGGACCTTTTTGGGGACAGTCAAAGTTGAGGTATGATAGTTGCCCCCTACTTCACATGTGTTGTATAGCCACCTAGAGCTAGTGTCAATACACGTGAAGCAAAATGCAAAGATGCAAAAAATGTTTTAGTAGGGAGAGAGGTACTTACTTGTGGGTTGTCTTTAGATGTCTTATCAAGATTTAACTATTGTTGTTGCATTTTATTTGTTGTTATTGTTCTATGACTTGGTCATCATATAAGGTGCTATTTGGGATATATGAAATCTTGTGATTCATGCAAAGTGCATTTGGGATTTATGCAACTATAACCTTCTTAGGTGTCATACAAATGAGGATGCTACTAAGCAAAAAAAGATGCGACTATAACCCTTTTAGGTGTCATGCAAATGACCATGCATTAAGCAATGAAAATTCAACTATAACCTTCTTAAGTGTCACACAAATGATCATGTTATTAAGCAATGAAAATGTGACTATAACCTTTTTAGGTGTCATGCAAATAAACATGTGATTATAACCTTTTTAGGTGTCATACGAATGACCATGCGACTATAACTTTCTTAGGTGTCACGTAAAATGAACATGCGACTACAACCTTTATCAGTGTCATGTATATGAATATATGACTATAACCTTCTTAGGTGACACGTGAATGAACATGCGATTATAACCTTCTTAGGTGTCACGCGAATGAACATGCGATTATAACCTTCTTAGGTGTCACGTGAATGAACATGCTATTAAGCAATGAAAATGCAACTATAACCTTCTTATATGTCATGCAAATAAACATGCTATTAAGTAATAAAGATGCAATTATAACCTTTTTAGTTGTCACACAAATGAACATGCAATTATAACCTTTTTAGGTTTCACATGAATGAATATACGATTATAACCTTCTTAGGTATCACATGAATGAACATGAGATTAAGCAATGAAAATATGACTATTACCTTCTTAGGTGTCATATAAATGAGGATGCAACTAAGCAAAAAGAGATACAACTATAAACTTTTTAGGTGTCACGTAAATGAACATGCGATTATAACTTTTTTAAGTGTCACGTAAATGACCATATGACTATAACCTTCTTAGCTATCATGTGAAATGAGGATGCTATTAAGAAAATGAGAATGCTCCTAAGCAATGTGGATGCTCCTAAGTAATGTAAGGATGCTTCTACACAATGAAAAAGTGCTTCTAAGCAATGTGAATGCTTCTAAGCAATGAGTGAGTGCTTCTAAGCAATGAAAGTTCTTCTAAGCAATGTGTGAGTGCTTCTAAATAGTACAAATGCTTCAAAGCAATGTGAAAGTGCTTCTAAGCAATGTGAGAGTGCTCATAAGCAATGTGGGTGCTTCTATATAATGTGAGGATGCTTCTAAGCAATAAGAAGATGTTTCTAAGCAATGTGAATGCTCCTAAGCAATGTGAAAGCTTTTAAGAAATGTGAGATGCTTCTAGGTAATAAGCGAGTGCTCCTAAGCAATGTGAGAGTGCTTCTAAGCAATGAAAGTGAGTGCTTCTAAGCAGTGAAAGTGCTTCTAAGCAACGTGAATGAGGTAATAGTGATGATGTAGTAATAATGCAAGAACTGATGCAATAATGATATAGTGATGATGAAATAGTGATACTATTATTTTTCATATTGAGGATATTATTTTGATGATTTAGAGAGAGATATCCTTACAGTCGATTTTCCTTGCTCTTTTTCTTTTGTAAAATGTTGATTTTCTTAAGGAAGTAGTGTGCGCGCATTGTCTTTAGATAGATAGAATCCACATTAGTGTACTTTTATATGAGTTTGGTGCATTTCTTATGCTCAAATGGAAGTTTAGGACCATATAAGTGAGTGTGTAAAGTCTCAAAGTGCAAGTAAAACCATAAAAGAGCATGTGGAAGATGGAAGTGCGCGTGATTGTGCGTGGGAGGCATGTGATCATATGCTTGTGCTCGTGGTCACACACCCGGCATGTGGTCACATGATTTCTCCTCTCTAGGCCTATTTAAATGGCAATTTTGGAGGTTTAGGGAGGCTTTGTCCAAGCTTCTTTAAGTGTTTTCTGACTTTTCTTGACCCTTTTTGTGTTTCGTGTGCTATCTGCTCTATTTTTACTTCTATACTTCCATTTTCTTCTATATGAAATTGAGTTCCCTAATATTCCTAAGGGTTTGAAGGACATTTTTATTGATGTTGATGTTGAGGGTAACTTTACAAAGGCCACTAGAGTTGGGATGTCCACTATAGGGACTAGCACATCTAGTGCTCAGAGTTCTCAGCCATCCAGGCTTTCTCGGGGAGATCTGATCCCTGTTGTTTTTAGCTTAGAGACTCATGTTTGGGTCATCACGAGGTAGGTCCTTCTTTGCACTTATTTTTTGAAGCTTCTTCGTTGGTTGCTTTACTGTTTATTTTGTTGTATAAGGTTGTTATAGTTGTAGCTCTTACTGTAACTGTCTGCCTAGTCATAGCTTTATTATGATCATCTAATAGTGCTTATCGCAATGATTTTCTTTTTAACTTTTATTATTTTTTTAATCATGTTAAATGATAAAGAGAGATATGTTAGTATTTAGTAGTTGTGAAAATGCTTAATAACATACCTATTTTTGTACCTCGTAGGTATGTTACTGTGCTACCTGGTAGTTTCAACAGAGTCAGTATGTATTATCAGGGCCTCCTAATATGTGTGAAGTAAATGATTTCCGGGAAGGGCTTTAATGGAGTCATTGTTGCATTATCTTATAACTCATATGCATCGAGTCAAATTGCTATGTAAGCATTGATAAAGTGGTGGATGGACACAACACATACTTTCCATCTGCCTATCGAGGAGATGACTATTACCCTTTTAGACTTTTACTGCTATCACGGGCTTGGGCTTTTCTGGAGAGCCTGTTCCTTTCAACAAGGAGGAGTGTTATACTGTGGTGAGGAGGTGCCTCATGATGGATTTGCTTAGGGTAGTCACACCTATGAAGTCTAGTTGCCCATATCTAGCTCGATACACAAAGTTTGTTTCTTTTATGCGAACTTTGTGTGATGATGGTTTTGTCTTAGTAGAGCAGCTGGCTCACTGCTTTTTATTTTATTTGTTGAGTGTTTTTATCTTCCCGAACCCTTCAGGTATGGGTTGTGATTACTATCTATCTTAAGATATATGGATGGTTTGCGGGGCTATTGCTGGGGCACTACTACCTTCACTCATATGTACTCAGGCCATCATGCAACATATTAAGGTGGCTCATGGATCTATAGATGCTTGTTCATGCTAGAATTGAGTAGGAGTTCTGTTGTTTGTTCTTTTGCTTTTGGGTTTGTTGTTTCTGACCCTTTGATTTTGATAGATTTGGGCATATGAGTTTGAGATTCTCCCCTATTCATCCATCGAGCATTTCTAAGAAGATGGCTTTTCTAGTTATTCTCAATGGACTAGGAAGACTACTGATTTAATTGAGGAGTACATGGTAGCTTGGGACTATATAGGGAAGTTGTCCCCCGATCAGGTGTGTCCAATGCTTACTGTGTTGGTTGTTTCTTTCTTAGGGATTTTTATTTATTGTTACCCTTTGAGCATATCTTTCTTCACTGGTGGGTGGCGAGGTCTCATTGGATGGCAGAGATGGTAATTGTATGGCAGCTGACAGAGAGACGCGTGTTGTTCTCTGGCCTCATCAATAGAGTATGTTATTTGGGTGAGCAAGTCCATCATTGGTAGGATGGCCCATATATGAGGAGAGTTCTTTTCCATCCCCCTAGTGACATATTCTCGGGCCATAGGTTTATGGTGATGATCTTACTACTATTATAATAGGATTCCCCTCTGAGAGCCTCTTAGAAAGTACAGGTTTGCCTTATGCTGATGTATTGATCCCTCAGCTAATTGATGTCATAGCTACTGGGACATTTCCTTCACATCCACCTTCTCAAGTAGATGTATCTCGTCCTTCGGGTTTGAGGATTAGGCCATCACGCGAGTCATCGAGAGTCGCTTCTTTTAATCCGATAAGCCTTTATTCCTATTTTGGTGCAAGCATGTAACAAACTTTATTAGTAATAAATTGTAATTGAAATGAGTTATGAGAACATATCTACAGTGATGCTAAAGGAGATCCGAATCTTATTTTGAGGAGGATGAGGGTATGTTCTGTATTAAAGTGACTGCCCATGCCAGTGGTGTGGCTTCTAGTAGTACTATTCTTAGGGATTTGACAGTTCAGCCATTTTTGTTTTTACTTGGGATGGATATCCTTGGCAGAGTAGTGAGTTTTGATTGGCCTAGACCTGGCTTCCCTCAATTGGGTGTTACTCTTATTGATGCTACCTATGTTTATGTTCTCCACTTATTCTTGCCTGTGTTTCATTTATTTAATGAGTGGTGTTTGACTAATTTTCTTGCTTTTTTAGATTCCTATCTCCTCTGGGCAATACTGGTATACTGTTATAAGGAGTGCACAATAGTGCTTTTAAAAGTTTGCTACCACTCAGAGGGTATGCCTTTTTTATTATACCTATTTATTTTATACAAATATTATATGTATAGTATATGTTATACAATATGTAATGTAGGTCTTGCTAGTCTTGAATGGGAGCTGGTGCATACAACTTATCGTGACCGCATCAATAAGTTAGAGTCATGGTTATTATCCTTTACAATAAACGATGATTAGTCAAGACCAAATGAGGGGGATGCTTGAGCAGGATTAGTGCTTACTTTTAATGGTAGCTACAACTGATATAGTTGTTTTAGGACCTAAGTGTAAGACTTTTGACTTGTGGTTTGCTTAGTTGTATTATTTTCCTGAGGTTATGGACTTTGGGTGTTGTATCTGGGCATTTATCCCGCATGTTATATGATATAATGATGATTGTATATGCCTCTTGCTATGTATCATTGATGATGATGTTTGCCATTACTGTTGTCTACCACTTTTCCCTTTTTCACCTAAAGCGTCTCCTTTTGGAGCTTTTTGCACTTAGTTGGGTTTTCTTTTTCTTCCCTTTTTGCCTAGGGTGTCTCTTTTCAGAGCTTTTCACACCTAGTTAGGTTTTTTTGGCTTTAACAGTAGTGGCTAATCTCAAAGAGAGAGCTCAGAGAGGATGGCAAAAACCATGGTCATGTAATGAAAGAAAATGCAAAGCATGCTTAATGTAATTCATGATGATAAAATTTGTTGCACTTTTTCAAAGACATTTTACATATAATGGAAATTATTCTCATTTTATTGTAATCATTTAATAAAGGCACAGGTGCATTCGTACAAATTTTGATCTTGAGGTTACTCATATCCTTAACTATCCTTCTCAGGTTTTCTAGTTAAGTATTTTCTCTCTTTCCCTAATTTTTGCTTGAGCTGCCATTTTTAGGTTTTTAACTCAGTGGGAAGTCCTTAACTTTTGCTTAAGCTGCCGTTTTTAGGTTTTCAACTCAGTGGGATGATTTTTTTATGCCTTAGACATAGTACTTCTTTAGGCAGTCTATATTGACAAGTTTGGAGAATTCATTACCTTTAGAATCCATCAGCTTGACTGCTCCTTTTAATAGGACATGTTTAACCATGTGTGGGCCTTCCCAGTTTGGTCTGAATTTCTCTCTAGGTCCAAAACATTCTATCTTATTTGATTTAGCACCCAATCTCTTGCTTTCACACTCTTGTGTTTCACTCTTCTATTGAAGATTTTGGCTAGTCGAGCCTGATATAACTGTGTATGGTATAAAGCCTTAAGCATTTGGCTATCTAAGAGAGTGAGATTGTCGTGCCTTTATTGAGCCTACTATACTTCTGGCAATTTATATTTGATTACTACCCAAAGAGACTTTATCTCTGTTTTGATTGGAAGAACTACTTCAGATCCATATAGTAGTGAGAAAGGAGTTGCTCCTATTGAAGTTCTGACTATTATTCAGTACCCCCATAAGG
This sequence comes from Mallotus nudiflorus, assembly GCA_947683625.1. Lineage (NCBI taxonomy): Eukaryota > Viridiplantae > Streptophyta > Magnoliopsida > Malpighiales > Euphorbiaceae > Mallotus > Mallotus nudiflorus. The sequence continues at coordinate 123,613 of CANTUR010000213.1, read as the reverse complement.
CATGTGGCAATCTGTCTACCCAATCTCGATAATTCTAAGTCATATTTGACAAGATCTTTTTAATGTTCTTATTTATAGCTTCAATGGCCTAATTGCTTATGGTTGGTAAGGAGAAGATTTGTGATGTGCCACCTTATAACTCCTTAGTAGCTCTCTAACTTCCCCTTGGAATTGGACACCGTTGTAAGAGATTATATGATAGGGGATCTCATATCTATAGAGCAGGTTTCTTTTGATGAACTTAGCCACTTGCTTGGCTCTTATCCTTATGAATGATTCTGCTTCGACCCATTTTGTAAAGTAGTCCACTGCCACTAGGATGAACCTGTGTCCGTTTGAGGCTATCAAGTGGATTTCCCTAATTATATCTAGCCCCCATGTTGAGAAGGACCATCGAGAGGAGATGTAGTGTAGTTTTATTGGGGGAAGGTGATTGACATTCCTATGGATCTAAAAATTATGGCATTTCCTTACAAATTTAATGCAGTCTTCCATTATTGTCATCCAGAAGAACCCTTGTCTGATTAGCTTTTTATTCAGGATTGCTCCATTCATGTATGGACCATAAACACCCTCTTGTACTTCTTTTATTTCTCTTAAAGCTTCAATTTCATTTAGACATCAGAGTTTTAAACCATTTGAGGTTCTCCTATATAACACACTTTGGTGCAATGTGAATTTTGATGCTAGTTTTCAAGTGACTACTTTGTCTCTTTCATCTACTTAATCATAATAGGCTTGTTCCTTTAGATATCTCTGGATTTCATAGAACAAGGGTGTTCAACTGCTTCTATCTTTGCTATTCTATATTTTTTATGATAAAGTTATCCTGATCTGAGTAAAATCAGAGATTCATGGGCATTTTGAATGGTCCTTCCTATATTGATATTAGGGAAGCAAGTGCATCTGCCATCTAATTGTGATTCCTAGGGAGATGAATGAATCTGCATTTTTGAAAGGACATGATAAGTAGCTTCAAGTGGTCCAGATAAGGCTTTAAGTACTGCTCTTTTAGTTCCCACTCTTCCATGGCATGATTGATTACTAGCATGGAATCTCTTAAGATTTTAATTTCTGTGACATCCAGGGCTATCAGTGCTTGTACTCTGAGTGTGCATGCTTCATATTCTGCTTCATTATTTATGACTTTGAACTTGAGCTTTTTAGCAATTGGTACTACTTCACCTTTCGAAGATTATAGTATGACATTGATTCCTGCACCGAACTGATTGAAAACTTTATAAAAGTACATGCACCATCCTTGGATCTTAATAGCTGAGCTGAGATCATTTAGGAAGTCTAGCTAAATTTCTCCTAAGTCTGGAATCAGGTTGTGTAAGCACCTAATTTCGGGATGCAATTGTGCACAATTGTGACCTAAGCCCCTATGATGAAATTTATTCAAAAATTAAACTTGGTTGTTGATTTTCTAGACTTTAGGGACTAAATTGCAACATTTTTAGGATTTGATTACAAAGAAGTCAATTTTTTAAGGGTCTTTTGGTAATTAAAAGTTAAAAAAAATTAGGGTCGGCATTGGTGTAATGTCGACCGACATTGGTGTAATGCCGACCGGCATTGGTGTAATGTCGACCGGCATTGCACAATGCCAACGCTTAAAAGTTTCATTTTTTTAATTTTTCACGTATTTTTTCTTATGTTTTCTCAATTTTTTTAGTGTTTTGATTGGTTAAAAATTGAATTTTTATTATTAGTTGTATCTGAAAAAAATTTTGACACATTCAAAACATTCAAAAATCAGAGAAAGCTTCACTAGGTTTCTGCCTTGTGGTCTCAAGGTCCCTTTCAGTGATGTCCAACTGAGTGTTATATTTATACTGCTTGATAAATTTCTAAGTTAACAATAGCCAATCGATTTTGATTTCATCTTCAAGGTCAAAGAACCATGCCCTTAGTCCTTCTTCTAGTTATGTAAAGAAGAATCGAATAATCTGTGATTCTATAAGCTTATGGTAGCCATAAAGGTAGCATATTTCCTTAGATGGACCCTTGAATCTCCTGTTCCATCAAACTTAGCAAAGTTTGGTAGCTTAAAATCATTTGGAAGCGACTCATCTTTGAATAGTGCCAAGTTAGTGAAGCTTTTAAAGCCATGAGTTCCTATGTCTTTGAAGGTGAATTCCAATTGAGCCATCCTATTGGCTAATAGTTTAACCTCCCCTATCAATTTAAGTTGGTCATGTTAGCAATTTTTACAGCTTTTTGTGCATCCCTGAGATCTTGGTAGTATTCATCATCAACTTGAACTGGAGTGTAGGGAATTCCCTTTGCCTTATCTACCCTTAGGTGAACAGATGCAAATGCTTTATTCAGTGGTGTGTTGTTCCCATCTCAAGCACTTTTCTCTTTCATTTGGGCTTAAAGGACTTCAGTTATGATGCCATCAGCGAGCAACTTTTGGACCCTCTCTTTTAGCTTGTCTTTGAATTACTAACATGAGGTATCTTCTTAGTCACTCATATTTGGATGTCATATTCTTATACATTTATGAGGGTTAGCTAAATGAATGATGCATGATGTGTGCCTGCAAAAGAAAAGGATGAGTATATATGCATGGAGTGGATGCAAAAATCCTATGATGAAAAAATGATTATTCCTACAAAAAAATAGTGGTTAGTACATGCTATCTACATGTATGTGATGTATGCATGATTAAAGCTTGTTAGTTTTCCTGTATAATGAACAAACTAATCACAAGCAAGCTCGCGCTTCCGACCTTATTTCTCCATGAGGTTATTCAGTCTCTTTCCTAAGTGGGTTTTGAACCTATAGTCATCAGGGGACTATGGTTTCACTCTCAGAACTAGGCTGTTTCGATTTATGTTGGTTAGAACCAAAAGGTAAACTGAGGAACAATACTTGAATATGCTTGAGGTAATCATATGATGTCAATGTGAGGGTCAATTATTGGGCTTTAAATGATGTCTAAAGCTCATGGGCGCTCGTATGCATAAGGCCAAGGTTAATCAAAAGGAGTCTAAGTTCTTGCCCCCATATCAATGTTTAATATGTTTACCGGGAGTTATGAAAGTATCATTTAATAGTTTACAGTTTGATTTTATCGATATAAAGGTCCACAATCTAATTGGGTTCCTAACCCATTCATTTGAACTGATAAGAATAAATGGATAACATCTCATAGGTTCCGTCATCAAGGGATGTCGTTATTTGTTAGTTTGTATAGACTATTCAAGCTAAGGTACATGATTCTTATCATTCCTCATGCTTTGGGCTCACATGAAGCTCACACGAAGTAGATGAGAATCACATGGTCCCCAGTATAAATTTTCCATGAAAACTGACATTACAACATCATTCGATGACAGACATAGGAGGGTCATGTCATTTATGAGAATCAGGTCAAACGGACAGTGTTAGGAAAAGAATAGCATGAATAGCTTAGTGGAATCCTAATGGATATTGCTATTAGTTTATCTACATAAGCTGAGTCAGGGTGAAAGGGTAAGGGTTCCTTTAGCAAGAATGGCCCTATACGACTAGGGTTATGGACTTCGACCAGTGAGTCTAGCATTCTTCTAATAACTCGGTCGCCCCCTTAAGGAATTAGGTTATAAATTCTGGTTAAATGAGTCCAGCGAATGCACAAGTAGATACTAAAGATGATAATACCGTATCTTCATCGCCCCATGACTTGAGTGGAATCATGGTAGTGATGTCATTTAATATTATCAAGGCTCTTAAAGATAAGTGGTGCACATGTGATATGTAGTGCAAATGCAGTGGTGAGGGGCTCTATACAATTGAGTATTGCATAATGAGAAATAGTCATTTTCAAGTTGATCCCTTTTACTTAGAAGTCCTTAGTGGAGTCGCCACTGTGAGCGACCTAGTTATTTGTTTAGGACATATAGCAGGGTATGTTTTCATGGGACATTATATCGATCTTCTCATTTTCGAGGGACATGGAAACTTTACATAACAGAGATAAATGATTGGTCTCAGGGGGACGAGACACTTTTGATTTTATAGAGTCGCCACCTGATTTTTAGAAAATCAAGAAAAGAAAGGAACAACATCGGGTCACTCAGCGAGTATTGTCCCCGGCAGAGATTTCTGGGTTTGGGGGATTGCATATACTTTTTTTCTATTTCTTGTTATATGATATTCGATGTATAGTTATCGCAATACCCTAATTTTAGTAATAACTATTTGTATAGCATTCACACAGTACATCAGATAGTATAAGATAAAAAAAAAAAACTAAAAATTTTATTACATCGCTTTCTTAATAAAATACATAAGAAAAAGGAAAGATTACGAAAAGATAAACTAATATGATTGATCTGCAAGGATAACATGATCATTTACATAGCTTGCTCGATCAATGATAGGATGATCATGCTTGCAGTGATTATTTATGCTATGATGATAATATAAAGGATGCATAAGGTCATCATTGGACCAGAGCATGATTATTCTATTTCGGGACATGAAATTTTTCACATTATTGATATTTACGATGTGATTTCATGATTTCAGAAATAGAGGATATAGAATGATGATGTGAAATGAGAATAATAAAGCATATATTATTCACATAGTATACAAGATTGTCAGTCTAATCACACAAGCACAATAGTATTCCTAAATGCTAGCGACAGTAAAATAAAATGCAATGCAATAAAAAATGTGCTAAAATAATTGTATGGTCCTCAAACTCGACTAAGCGTATATGAGCTTTGAAGCTTTAGCTTCGAGAGATCATCAAGCTTTCCTTATTAAGAGGTTCAAAATGACAGTAGAATGATGCTAGATTATATACCTTTAAAGCATACTTTGACAAAGATAAGGCTTGGTTTAATGGAAAAGGGATCTAACAACCTAAGAGAAAGGTTGTGGGAGAGTAAAAACTATTTGGAAAAGGGTTTTCAGTGCCTTTGATCAAACCAATTTTTTTAGTTTGTATGTGTTCCACTTGCTCCCCTTCTTAAATAGGGTGTGAAGAGGTCTATTTATAAGGAAAATTGGGTAGAATATAGTGGTAGTGGTATGGTCATATGCGTATAACGAGGTGGTCGCACACAGTGTGTGCGTGGTCACATGTTTGGTGTGTGGCCATGCACGCACGTGTGTGCTTTCACGCGTATTTTGACATTTTACACACACTTCCCGAGTTTTACACACTCTGTTTTGGGGGTGGTTCCTAAGGTTTTTGGGCCTTTAGAACACGTTTTCGAAGTCCATTTTGCAAATTTGGCCTAAATTTTAGCACATGACACCTAGGGTCATTTAGGCACATTTTTTAGCAATACGTGCTGATACTCAGGTTGTGTTGGACCATTTTGGGACCACTTCCAAAGGTTTTAGAGCCTTTCGAATGTGTTTCCAAAGTTTTTTTTTTTTAAATCGATTTTTATTTTTTCATGAAGCTGGGTTCTAATCTAACAAAATGCATACCAGCCCAATAAGTTAAGTATTATGAGAGGAGGTTTCTCAGAATAAACCTCTCATTGTTTTGATAATTCATATTTTGTATAGTCAAAGTACAACTTAATGACTCGATGATGGATTTTGCACACTGGTAGGGTCGGTTAGGTTTTTTAAGGTTGCACACTTCAGAGGTGTTACGAATTAGCAGACTATAGTCATCTTGGGAATTCATTTCATCATTGGCCCTTTTTGGGACAATCAAATTTGAGGCATGACAGTAACTAATACTAGCATCGTCAATGCTAATCTTTAATTTTATATGCTTGAATTTAGCCTTGCTTTGACGTTAATACGTCTTTCATCTGGTCTACGATATCAATTTCATGTACAATTTTAGTTGGAAGTTATATACACACTTGCCACACCTATAATAAATGTTTTTTCTTTCTCAATACTCATCACAATTCTTTAAAAATATCATCATTTCTGAAATTTATGTTTTATTATTATTAATTTATTTGATAAGTTTAAAAATTTTATTTTATTTTTGTTTTTTTAAACAGTATTATCTACCTATCAATACACTATAAACTCTCAACTATTAATTATTAGTGTTAACTGAAGAAATAATTTAAAGAAACTTGTATTTTTATTAATAAAAATAATATTTTTTTTAAGTTATATGATTTTATTAGTTTATTGTGATAGCAGCCGTCCCAATTAATTATTAATATTAATATAAGAAAATATTTACTCCAATAATAGATGTAGGACACCATAAGTTAATGGTGTAACTAATACTAGCATCATCAATGCTGATCTTTGGATATAGATGCATTTATTTTGACTTGTATTGACGTTAATATGTCCTTTATCCGGTCTACCGTATTAATTTCATGTACAATTTTGGCCAGAAGCTATATATACGCTTGTCACACCTACAATAAATGCTTTTTCTTTCTTAAAACTCATCACATTTTTTTAAAAATATCATCATTTCTGAAATTTATATTTTATTATTAATAATTTATTGGATAAGTTTAAAAATTTTATTTTATTTTTGTTTTTTTAAACAATATTAGTTATCAATACACTATAAAATCTCATCCGTGTTAACTTAAGAAATAATTTAAAGCATCTTATATTTTTATTAATAAAAATCACTATTTTTAAAAATTATATGATTTTATTAGTTTATTGTTATAGCAGCCATCCCAGTTAATTATTAATATTAATATAAGAAAATATTTACTCCAATAATAAATGTAGGACATCATAAATTGATGATGTAACTAATACTAGCATCATCAATGCCAATCATTGGATATAGATGCATGAATTTTGACTTGTATTGACGTTAATATGTCCTTTATCATATCTACCGTATCAATTTCATGTACAATTTTGGTTGGAAGCTATATATACACTTGTCACAGCTACAATAAATGCTTTTTCTTTCTCAAAACTCATCACAATTCTTTAAAATATCATCATTTCTAAAATTTATGTTTTATTATTAATAATTTATTGGATAAGTTTAAAAATTTTATTTTATTTTTGTTTTTTTAAACAATGTTACCTGCCTATCAATATACTATAAAATCTCAATTGTGTTAACTAAAGAAATAATTTAAAGCATCTTATATTTTATTAACAAAAATCATTATTTTAAAAAATTATATGATTTTATTAGTTTATTGTTATAGCAATAATCCCAGCTAATTATTAATATTAATATAAAAAAATATTTACTCCAATAATAAATGTAGGACATCACAAATTGATGATGTAACTAATACTAGCATCGCCAACACTAATCTTTGGTTTTAGAGGCTTGAATTTTGACTTGCATTGACGTTAATATGTCGTTTATCTAGTATACCGTATCAATTTCATATACAATCTTGGTTGGAAGTTATATATACACTTGTCACCCCTATAATAAATGCTTTTTCTTTCTCAATACTCATCACAATTCTTTAAAAATATCATCATTGCTGAAATTTATGTTTTATTATTATTAATTTATTGGAAAAGTTTAAAATTTTTATTTTATTTTTGTTTTTTTAAACAGTATTACCTACCTATCAATACACTATAAAATCTCAACTATTAATTATTAGTGTTAACTGAAGAAATAATTTAAAGCAACTTGTATTTTTATTAATAAAAATCTTTTTTATATAAATTATATGATTTTATTAGTTTATTGTTATAGTAGTCATCCCAGTTAATTATTAATATTATTATAAGAAAATATTTGCTCCAATAATAGATGTAGGACATCATAAATTGATGATGTAACTAATATTAGCATCGTCAATGCTAATCTTTGGTTTTAGATGCATGAATTTTAACTTGCATTGACGTTAATATGTCCTTTATCTTGTCTACCGTATCAATTTCATATACAATTTTGGTTGAAAGTTATATATACACTTGTCACACCTACAATAAATACTTTTTCTTTCTCAAAACTCATCACAATTCTTTAAAAATATCATCATTTCTGAAATTTATGTTTTATTATTAATAATTTATTGGATAAATTTAAAAATTTTATTTTATTTTTGTTTTTTTAAATAGTATTACCTACCTATCAATACACTATAAAATCTCAACTATTAATTATTAGTGTTAACTGAAGACATAATTTAAAGCATCTTATATTTTATCATTATTTTTAAAAATTATATGAGTTTATTAGTTTATTGTTATAGCAGTCGTCCCAGTTAATTATTAATATTAATATAAGAAATATTTACTCCATAATAGATGTGGGACATCATAAATTGATGATGTAACTAATACTAGCATTGTTAACACTAATCTTTGGTTTTATATGCATGAATTTTGACTTGCATTGACGTTAATATATCCTTTATCTGGTCTACCATATCAATTTCATGTACAATTTTGGTTGGAAGTTATACATATACTTGTCACACCTACAATAAATCTTTTTTCTTTCTCAAAACCCATCACAATTCTTTAAAAATATCATCATTTCTGAAATTTATGTTTTATTATTAATAATTTATTGGATAAGTTTAAAAATTTTATTTTATTTTTGTTTTTTAAATAGTATTACATACCTATCATTACACTATAAAATCTCAACTATTAATTATTAGTGTTAACTGAAGAAATAATTTAAAGCATCTTATATTTTTATTAATAAAAATCATTATTTTAAAAAATTATATGAGTTTATTAGTTTATTGTTACAGCAGTCGTCCCAATTAATTTAACATTAATATAAGAAAATATATGTGAGACATTATAAATTGATGATGTAACTAATATTAGCATCGTCAACACTAATTTTTGGTTTTAAATGTATGAATTTTGACTTGCATTAATGTTATATATACTTTATCTAGTCTATCGTATCAATTTCATATATAATTTTAGTTGGAAATTATATATATACTTGTCACCCTTACAATAAATGTTTTTTCTTTCTCAAAACTCATCACAATTCTTTAAAAATATCATCATTTCTGAAATTTATGTTTTATTATTAATAATTTATTGGATAAGTTTAAACATTTTATTTTATTTTTGTTTTGTTAAGCAGTATTATGTACCTATCATTACACTATAAATCTCAGCTATTAATTATTAGTGTTAACTGAAAAATGATTTAAAGCATCTTATATTTTTATTAATAAAAATTATTATTTTTAAAAATTATATGATTTTATTAATTTATTATTATAGCAACCGTTACAATTAATTATTAATATTAACGTAAAAAATTATTTACTACAATAATAGATGTAATACATCGATGATGTAACTAATACTATTTTTTTTGGTGTGGATGAAAATTTTTTTAGTATCTACCCATAGATACAGGACAAGATAAAGTGTAAAATCCACACATGTTGAACTGATAATGATGATTCACCTCTTCCTCAAAGCCATTGGCATCGTCAATTTTACATGTGTATATTGATTTTTTTTATTTGAAAAATATTATATTTCAATAATAATAATCATCATCATCATAAATACTTTTTAATTATTTAAAAATTCATTAATCATTTATGTGCTAATATGAGATATTACAAATATTTATTAGATATTTAATAAATAAATATATCACAAATAGATATAAATATTTCTAATTTCATGCAATAATATTCAATTTAGGGTGCGTTGGAAGTAAAGTTAAAAAAAATAAATGTTACCTCTGTAATATTTTAATTTTGTTTGGTAAACTACGTATTTTTACATTTCTATCAATTTATATTTATTTATAAATTACTCGTGTCCTCAATTTTTTACATTAATAAAACATAAATCAAATTTATAAAAAATATATAAATCAACTTTTTTTGTGTGGTTTTATTAATTCTATTCTATAAAATTTGTACTTTTTTATGTGTGAAAATGTACAAAATATATCATGTAACTTTTATCTTTACGAAATTTTATCTAATATTTTTTTTAATTATTTGATATTTTAAAAATTAATTCTATTATTTAAGGAAAATTTAATTAATTATTTATTTATTTTAATTATTTTAATTATTTCATATATATCAACAATTTAAAAAAAATAATAATTGCACACCTTATACATTACTAAAAAAAAAGTTGACAATAAAACTATTACACTTGTAACTAGGGGTGAGTAAGAACCGCCTGAACCTAAATTTTTGACCCAACCCAACCTAAGATTTGTGACCAATTTAGCTGCTGAGTGGAGAGGTGATTTAGTTTGGGTGAGGATTGAGTGGATATTCGAATTTTCAGATGATGGGTCATGGTAGGTATTTTATTTCTCGACCCGCCCGAATTTTGATATTACCCTTTGTTAAAACGATGCCGTTTAGAACTAAGGTTAGTATATATATACATATATATTTATAATATACAAAACCCTAGTTCCCTTCATTTTAACACTTCTCGTCTCTTCTGCCGTTATTCTAGAGCCTTCTTTCCTCTGTCCTCTCTCTTCTTAACAGATCGCCACTACACATTTAACTCAATCTCAATTTAGCCTCCTTTCATTTTTTTTTCAAATTGCAGTGATTTTTTTAAGAGATTATCATCTCAAATGACGTTCTATTTATTAATGGTAAATAGAATGTAATACATTATAGATCTTGTCATTCCTGTGTTGGGTTTTTGATATTTTTACAATTTCTTGTGGTTATTTGTATAAAAATATAGTTTATATTTTTAAAAGTATAGTATATGAGTATATTTATATTTATATGTGTAAAATATATTCTTTGATTTATGTTATATACTTATATTTATAGATCTATGGTCGATGATAAAATTTTTTTGAAAATTTTTTATTTTTTTAAATTTATTATTAATCTGTGTAAAGTTTTTGTTGTATATATGTTATAATGTTTAGATTTATGATCGATGATAATTTTTTGTATTTATTTGTGAAAATTTTTGATTTTTTGAAAATTTTTTTTCATATGTGTACATTTTTTTTGTTATATATATGTTGTATGTTTAGATCTGTGATCGATGATAATTGTTTTGTATTTCTTTGTAATAACTTTTTATTTTTTAGGAATTTTGTTTGATCTATGTAAAATTTTTTTTGTTATATATGTTATATTGTATAGATCTATGCTAGATGATACCTTTTTGAAATTATTTGTGAAAAATTATTAATTTTTCATAATTTTTTTTCATCTTTGCAACATGCATGTAAACAAAAAAGGTATTGTTTACAGATCTATAATTATTTTAATTAAAAGTTGTAAAAGTATTTTATTTCATTTGATAAAAAATAGTTTTTATTTTTTATCATTTTTTATCTGTCATATGTGTATTGTAAAATAATTTTTATTTTTAATGTGTTTAATGTTTCAAGAGATTATTGGATTTTGTGTGTTATTTATGTGCATATTTATTTATTTAAGATTTTATGTTAATATTGATTTATTTAAATAACGTGTAAATAATTTTTTTGTTGTTGTTCTTGTTGCTCTGTCCTATGTATATTTCTAAAGTTCTAAAGTTCCTAAGTGGCGGAACCTTAAAGTTATAACAAAAATAAAGGGGTGGAAGCATAAGCTTTTATAAATTCATTTATAACTTTGTAACTTTCCAAATAAAAGGGGTGAAAGCAATCACTGCCTCACTGCGATCTCAAATTATGAATATTGCTTTAGCAGCAATATAAAGGTATTGAGCAATCACTTCAATTTTTTTTTATGTGAGATTGTGATGTGCAAAATTATTTTGTTTCAACCTATGAATTGACTTTTTATTCTGTTTTATGTCATTAATGGAGATGGCCAATACCAATGCCACTGGTTCAAACCCTGAGGTGGTGGTGGAAGCCCTAATATTCCTGCTGCTAAACAAACATAGACTGAGCATTAGCCTCAAGTTGTTGCTAAAAAATGAAAGGAGATTGAACCAAAATCTAAAGTTTGGCAGTACTTTGAGAGAATTAAGGATGAGAATGGTGTTGTCATTAAGGGTAAATGTATCTATTGTGCTGCTTCCTATAATGCTTACTCTAAAAAATATGTCACTTCATCTTTAAAAAACCATAACATGAGTTGTTTGAAATTTCCACATTCTTTAAATGCTAGGCAAACATTTTTAACTTTGCAACCTGCTAGGGTGGGAGCACATGAAAATGCTGAGTCTGTTGTCTTAAGGTCGTAGAAATTTGAGTAAGACACTATTAAAAATTCACTTGCACAAATAGTAATTACAAATGAATTGCCATTTAAATTTGTAGAAGGGGGTGGTTTTAAGAAGTTCATGTCTGTTGCTTGTCCACACTTTAAGATACCATCTAGATGAACTATAAGTAGGGACTATTATACCATATTTACTAATGAGAGGCTTAAGCTTAAAAAAAAAATTTAAGTCACACTGCCAAAGAATCAGTATCACTACTAATTCTTGGATATCAATTCAAAGAATCAATTATATATGTGTGACTGCTCACTATATTGATGATGGGTGAAATTTGCATAAACAAATAATATCTTTTATCCTTGTTACCTCTCATAAGGGGGAATACATCTGTAAAGCATTAAAGAATTATTTGATTGAGTGGGGAATTAGAAATGTATTCTCAATCATAATGGATAATGCATCCTCTAATGACACTGTTGTGGGGTATTTTAGAAAGAAAATGTTAAGTTGGGGTGCCTCTGCTGTTAGACTAAATTTTCTCCATTTGAGATGTACAACTCACATCTTGAACCTAATTTACATGAGAAACTTACCTTCTAGGTTGAGTAAATTTAAAGAGATTTATGAACTATTAGGGATTGAGTTCAAATGCTCATTGTCTCTTGATGTCCCTACAAGGTGGAATTCCACCTACTTAATGCTTAAAACTGTCTGTTTATTTCATAAGACTTTTAATAAATATAAAGAAACTGAATCTTCTTACAGACATAATTTAAGGGATGATATTCCAGATTTTCTTGATTGGTTGTGTGTTAAACAAATGGTTGACATGTTGAAGGTTTTCTATAATATGACACTAAGAATATCTAGTTCAAATTATGTGACTGCAAATGGCTTATTTTCTGAAATTTATGATTTGAATTGCAATATCATTGAGCTACAATCATCTTCTGATATGTCTGTTAAGAACATGGGCAACAATATGAAACAGAAATTTGATAAATATTGAGGAGATCCAGAGAAAATGAACTTTGTGATTTTTTTTGCTACAATTCATGATCCTCAGTATAAACTTGAATTTATTGAATTCTCTATAAATCAAATGTATAGTCCAATGCTGGGAAGCACACTGTATTTGAAAATGAAATCTGATCTCTATCTGTTATTTGATGTTTATTTGTCAACTTATGGCTCTTTTTCTACCTCTAAGTCTGGTGTTGGTACACAATTTAGCCAGACAGTTCCTAAACCTCAATTGCCTCTTTCTAGAAACACTATGTCTTTAATGAAAGAAAAATTCAAAAAGCATAAGTTTGATTCTAGTTTAGGTGGAAGTAAACTATCTGAACTCAAAATATATCTTAGTAAGGCTATTTTGGATGATAAAGGAACTTTTGATATCCTCAAATGGTGGAAGTTGAATTCTGAGAGCTTCCTAATTCTGTCTTACATGGCTAGAGATGTTCTAGTTATTCCTATTTCTATTGTTGCTTCTGAGTCTGCATTCAGTACTAGAGGCAAAGTTCTTGATTATTTTTGGAACTCTTTAACTCCAAAAATAGTGGAAGATTTGATAAGTACACATGATTGGCTTAGAATGCCAAACCAGACTATTGGGGTGGAAGAATCTTTAGAGGATTTGGAGTCATTTGAAAAAGGTCATGTTTTTAAAATGAGTTCAATTACTTGCACTTAGTTATTATATTAATGCAATGGTTGTTTAAATTCTTGATCCATTGGGTAGTGACATTTCTTTAGCTTAGTTAAATTGCTCACTAATGATAATTACTTTATTAATATTATCCATTATTGATTCTATTAATATATGGCTATTTGATTGCTAAAGTTGCCTGCCTACCTGCCTCCTTTTTAAAATGTTGTTGTTGTGTGTACTGTCTGTGACTAACCTGACCTGTAGTGCCTCTTTTTAATGGTTGAGGTGCTTGTGTCTATGTTGCTATTGCAGTAATTGTATGTGTGCGCACATAGAACAGAGGCAATGATGATGCTTCCACCCCTAGAATTATATGATCTTCAATGAATACATGCTTAAGTTTCTTTAGTGGGTTTTTTTTTTTTTGGCTATTAGAAATGTGGTTGCATTCTTGATTTGAATTGTCAATGCTCAATTCCGAGCCTCTTGTTCTATGTTTTTTGGCAATGATAATGCTTCTACCCTTCATTTTTTAAATTGATTAGAGTACTTACCCTATTTGACTAGGTAGCTATTTCTTTATTGCTAGCAATTAGGGTCGTATTCTAAATGCTTTCTGAAAATAGCTTCCTAAGCCTCCTCTGCCTGCTTTTTTTTTCTTTCATAACCTTGTCTATATTAGAATAATGATTTTGTTCTAATTGAAATTGTGTGTTGTTGTTCCTTCAGTATGTAGGTGAATGACAACTTTTTTTATCAACCTGCTACAGTTGCATTTTTTGGGAATTCTGCAGTCTAATTTCTAGGGTTTTTGCACATATAGAAGCTTTTTGTATATTGTTAGTTATAGGGGTGGAAAAAAATTGTTAATCCTGAGCCTCCAAATTGTCTCTGCTTTATTTTTTTGTATGCATAAATGCAGTGTAGTTGCTTAAATATTCTTTTTTATTAAGATTAAGTATTATTTTTTGTATTTAAGTTAGTATTAGTCAAACAAGTGTATTTTAAAGTGTTAAAAAAAAAAAAACAAGTGCATTTTGAACATTGTAACTATTTGGGCTTGGCCCAAAATGATTAATGGAATGAATATATATAGTTTATTTATTTTTTAATTAGAGCCCAAAAGGGTCAAATTCAACCGAGCTCAACCTGATTTTTAATCCGACTAGACCCAACTAATTTCAACTTCTGAACTATTGATTTTTTCTATTAAATCAATTCGGGTCGGTTTTATTTTTCTCTCATTAAAATCGATCAATTTCAATCATTATTCCACCTAATCCGACCATTGCACACCCCACTTATAACTTTTACTCCTCCAAATAATACTTATAATTGTTATACTACTTTATTTCTTTGACTCTCGTAGTAGTTATAACGAGATGAACCAACTATCCGTATGTAACATTAACATCCTTTCTATAAATATGCAATTCCATATTTGTTGAGAATATCCATACGAAAATGACTGAAAATTTGGGTCATTTTTTCATACTTGAATTTCACATAAGATATAAAATAATAATATTTTTAAGCTTTGCATTTGAGGATATTGTTGAAAAAAAATGACCACTTAATTATTTTGATAAATAATGATTTACAAAAGGTAAAATTAAATTCAATAGATAATAAATAAAAACACATTATGCCATATTTGGATACAATGAACTTGAGTATAAATTTGGATTTCAATAAAATCTTTTATTTAGAAACTATATAGATTTGTATCAATATGAATTTTAAATAAATCCCCAATAAATTTGATAATTTATTTAATAAAAATTTAAAATAATATATAACTATATATTATTTGAAATATTAAAAATTTCAATATTTAAAATCTAATATTTCAAATCAAAAGAATTTTAATGAATTTAAATTTTGTTATTTGCTAATATTGGCTATAATTAGAACAATTGAGGTGAGTTGATTCAACAGCCAACAGCTTCCCATCATGTCGGTGTATTGATTGGTCCAGCTAGCTATAGCTATATCAACATGAGGATGTTAATATTTTTATTTGTTAGTGTTATTTTATAGTTAATTAGTTAGGCATTTTAAGTAATTTTTTATAGTTTAATTACTTGAATGATAGAAATTATAAGACAAAACTATATATTTGATTTTCCACTCTCCTCCCAATTGTTACCTTCATTTGTTAAAGAAAGTTAGGCATTTTAATATCAAACACCGGCCACTTAGATAATAACAGCAACTTTTGTAAGTGTACTAGTGGCATATTGCACGTTAGAATTAGGATTGAGAAGTGGTGATGATAAGAACAAAATGCAGGCCAAACGTCATTCAACTCAATTTTAAGTTTGATTTCATATATATATATCACATTTCAACAATTTTGTATTAATATACCCTATTTCTTCATAAATTTACAAATTAAGAGTTAAGAATTAAAATAAATATTTTTTCAGTTTAATATAATTTCACATGAAAATATATTTTTCAAATACAACATGAATATACTATGAAATTTAAACTTTCACTAATTTTTGGCCCATACATTTGAAAATCTTTCCGACATATATATATATATATATATATATATATATATATATATATATATATATATATTTCAAATACACTATTAGCTAGGATAAATAAAGAAAACATTCAATTGCAATATGATCTCCATAGGTAATACTTCCTAACCTCGCTACATTTTTATTCATCCCAGCTCAATAAATTAATAGCTAGTCCAATTTCTTCTTTTAACCTTTTTGTTTTTGCAATTTTCTGATTAGTTGAAAAATTATGAACCAGATATCCTTTTGAATTTTTTATTTTATATTAATGCAGAATAATCTAATTCATAAATTATACTTGTGATTATTTATTTCCAATTATATAAATTTATAAATCAATAATATGTGATAATACAACAACTAAATATATATTAGAGTGTGTTTGCATGCAAGTATTTGATTTAAAATTTTTAAATTTCAAATATAACGATTTCAAATAACATTTAGTTGCATGTAATTTCAAATTATCATTAAAAGAGTTATTAAATTTATTGTAAATTTATTTCAAATCCTTATGGATATAAATCAATGTAGTTTCCAAATAAAAAATTTAATTCAAATTCAAATTCATACTTAAATCATTTGCATTCAAATATAGTATTAATTTATTTTAATTATTATCTAAATTTAAGGTAATTAAATTATAAATTAAATAAAAGTAAGGAATTATGAATGTATTAAGCTTTTCTTTTATTAACCTAAAGATCATTAGGATTTTAAATGACGGGAGGACCCATAAGTTATTTGAAATTTGGTTCATTGACTAATTTGTAATTTGATATACTACTACATATATATGACCTATGATCTAAAGTAAATGAATGTATAATTTTACCCCTAAACTTTATACAATTAACTTCCGATACTTCTCAACTTTTATTATTATCTATTCAATTTTTAAATTTTATTTTGAATATTTTTACCTTTTAATTTGTTTTTTTTAATCCTATTTAACTCACATAATATAAAATAAAAATAAAAATTTAACTTGAAATGATTTTAAACATATAAAATAAAAAAAAATTAGTTTAAAAATAATATAAATAGAATTAAAAATTAATATTAAAAAATTGGAAAAAATTTATTTTTAATTTTATTTTCCTTAAACATTATTTTAGTTGATATAAGTTTTCCTTCTATTTACATCAACATTGATTTATAAAAAAAAAATTTATGCATTATATGAGTTAGATAAATTCAAAATAAAAATTTAAATGTTAAATAGAATATAATAAAAATTGATAAGTGTCAGAGGTTTATTGAGTAAAGTTTAAGGGTAAAACTATGCATTTGGCTAAATAAATTTATAATTTTTATTTGGATTTAATTAATTATTATAAGACTTTTGCAATTTTGATTATAATTTCTGAATCCAATTAAATTAATTAAAATTCAGTTTTGAATATTTGAATAAAAAAATTATAATTTATAATTTTCATTGAATATACTATAATAAATTTATAATTTTTATTTGGATTTAATTAATTATTATAAGACTTTTGCAATTTTGATTATAATTTCTGAATCCAATTAAATTAATTAAAATTCAGTTTTGAATATTTGAATAAAAAAATTATAATTTATAATTTTCATTGAATATACTATAATTTATATAACTGATGGTATTGGATAGGACGGTACCTTTTTAAACCATTCCAAACAAACCTCTCAATGGAAACAAAAGAAAAAGGGGGGGAGTGGGGGTTATAGTAAAGCAAGTAAAAGGATAACCTCGATGTACCTTGAAGATGAACTTTATTTATTTATTTTTAATCAAGAGGAGAAGCGACCATAAAATCCACAGCAAGTTTATGTTTTACGCCATGGGCCATGCATACGAATGGCTTCTAATATAATTTTCTTTGTGTTGATAAAGAATCAATGGATCAGGTGCAAAAGCTTCACTCTTTTCTCACTTACCTGGATGGATGAACACAAGTAGACTTGTAATTTCCACAAGCATGAATACACATTTTGGCGCACGTTAATCACATTTAAATCAGTTGTAGAATGTTTTGTGGGTAAGCAGCTGAGAATAGCTGAAGCATTTCGGATCTTTTTCAAGATGTCGAAACCTACTTTCCTAGAACAACCACAGCAATCCTTTAGTTAGCGCACATGCTTCTTTTTTCAGCTTAGTGGGATGTTTCACCTTTGCTGTCCCATCAAAGCCCTCATATACTCTTTTTTTTTATATATATATATACATTACGGGTTGGATAAATTGAAATTTAGCAACATTTCATTCGCTGTAAAAATAATAATTTTTATTATATATTAGCGGATTAAAAAACTTAAATTCGTAAACTTTTTTTCTATATTAAATATAGTATAAAAAAATCAAACAGATTAATTAAGTTTGATTGGTTTGTTATGAATTTATTATTATTATTATTATTATTTCTTCGGTTGACATATTACGTTTTTACATTATCTTATAAATATAGTAGTTCTTTTTTTTTTAACACAAAATGTAGCGGTTCACTTCTTGATAAAAAAAATAAATTAATTAATTAATTTCTACTAGTAGAAAAGGAAGAATGGTTATAAACATCGAAGTAACAGTATAACGTCTACTTCTCCTTGTTTTGCAAAACTAATCAAACCAAATTTTAATCGGGCATTCAAAGGAATTTTTTTTTAATTTGAACCATCGAAATCAATAATATTAAATTTTAATTAATTAGATTCAATTCGAATAATATTATAAACACAACGTATATCTTCCAATAAGTAATTTAATACAATTATATATATCATTATTAATTCAAATTCAAGATATTACCTAAATGGAATATAATTTTTTTTTTCTTTAACAAACAATCATTTAGTATTAGAGTACAAATTCATTTCTAAACTCTGTTTAGTCAAAGATAAATCATTCCTATTTAACTTTTTTTTGGTTTAAATGTGCTTAATTAGAATAAAGATAACAATGCTTTTTTAACCATAAAATTTAAACTTATCATATAAATCATATTTACTAATAGAATTAAGATTAGATAGGAGAATTAGAAGAATGTCATTTTTACTTTTTTATTCATCAATATTTTTGAAATCCAAAGCCAATGTTAATTACTCAATCTAACCAAAGACTTATCTACTTTTGTCCTGCGAATTAATAACATTATTGAGAAAGAAGAGAAAATTATTAATTACCAAAGGAAATCTGATTAATTTTAGCAGCTGACTTGAACATTACCCCATGGATGAAGGAGGTCGCTAGTCATAATTAAGGAACAAAAGAAGATTTTTTTGCATGCTCTGATTGATCTTCCCATAAATATTCCTAGGCCTTCCAAAATTGGCTAAAACCCTTTCTAATTTTAAGGTCAGGTCTGGTCTATATATATATATATATATACACTACCTCAATAATATTAACATCAATTAGCAAATGGCAATGAATCATTTTTGTTTTTTGTTTTTATTATTTTTATTTTAATTATTTGGTTTGACTGTTTGTCTACGTGTCCCTTTTTTTCCCTCTATTTTTAGTGTCTTTACATACATCTTCTGTTGATAAAAAAGCCAGAAAAATCAATTGAATACAGTTGACAAGGATGATGATTATTGCAAGCAGTATTTATCGACCACCACGAAACTACCCGCAAGTTCATGAACCCTGCCCTCTTCTCTTCTCCTATATAAATCCCCTCTCAATCTCCTCATCCCTCACTCACCACACACATACCCTTTTTCTCAATTAAACAATCTCAATAATTTTTCTTGACCAGAAACATGCCTTCTTCTTCTACTACTATCATCTCAAAATGCACTATCTGCCCAGACCAAGATTCCTCTCCTATCAAAACCCTAAAACTCTCTGTCTCTGATCTCCCTATGCTCTCTTGCCAGTACATCCAAAAGGGTGTTCTTCTCTCTTATCCACCTTACTCCTTCGACGACCTCATCACATTCCTCAGGCGCTCCCTTTCCACTGCCCTTTCCTTCTTCCCGGCTCTCGCGGGCCGTCTCGAAACGCACCCAGATGGCCACGTCCATATAGTCTGTAACTCAGCGGGCATTGATTTCATCCAGGCTAAAGCAAGGCATATCTTCTTGCACAACATTCTTTCGCCTCTCGACGTTCCTGATTTCGTCAAGGGATTCTTTGCTTTCGATAAAACCCTGAGCTACCAGGGTCATTCCAAGCCCTTGGCTGCAGTGCAAGTCACCGAACTAGCGGACGGTGTTTTTATTGGCTGTACTGTAAATCATGCAGTTACCGACGGCACCTCCTTTTGGCATTTCTTTAACACCTTTGCCGAAATCTGCAAAGGAGAGAAGAAAATTAGCAAGTCACCGGGTTTTAGTCGCGACAATATTTTTAATTCGCCGGCTATTCTTAGATTCCCCGACGGTGGCCCTAAAGTTACCTTCTCCGGCGACGAACCGCTGCGTGAAAGAATTTTTCACTTCAGTAGAGAAGCTATTCTTAAACTGAAGTGCAGAGCGAATAACGGAAAGTTCGTTGAAATATTGGGGAAGCAAATTAACGACAGTTGGAAAGTCGTCGCCAATAATGGTAATGGCAATAATAACAATAATAATAATAATAATAATAACAATGACCATAAAACGGCTGAAATTTCGTCGTTTCAATCATTGTGCGCACAGCTATGGCGGTCAGTAACACGTGCGAGAAATCTCTCTCCTCTAAAAACGACGACGTTTCGCATGGCAGTGAACTGCCGGCACCGGCTGCAGCCGCGGATGGACCCGTACTACTTCGGGAACGCGATACAGAGCATCCCGACGGTTGCTCCAGTAGGGGAGCTATTGTCTCGGGATCTGAACTGGGGAGCTGAATTGTTACACAAAAACGTCGTCGCACATGACGATAATACGGTGCGGAAGGGTATTGCGGATTGGGAAAGGGAGCCAAGGTTGTTTCCGTTAGGAAACTTCGACGGTGCATCAATCACAATGGGTAGCTCGCCTAGATTCCCAATGTACGACAATGACTTCGGGTGGGGTCGGCCTTTGGCCATAAGAAGTGGTAGGGCCAACAAGTTTGATGGGAAGATCTCAGCCTTTCCTGGAAGGGACGAAAAAGGGAGTGTTGATTTGGAGGTAGTTTTAGCGCCAGAGACGATGGGTGGGATTTTAAATGATGATGAGTTTATGCAGTATGTGAGTGAACCGGACACACCCTAGTTTTTTTTTCTTTTTTCCTTAAAAAAAAGGTGGGCCAGCCAATGTTTCAAGATAATGGAAAAAAAAATTGAGAATTGGACGAGGAACATGGAAGTTGGATGGTTCATGTTTGGGGCAAAGTGATGTAGCTCTCCAAATGGTTGGTGGTCAAATGTGGTGCTGATGGTGGCTGCATTAAGGGGAAAAAATTGATGGTTTGGACGGTTGTGATATAGGAATTGCATTTTTATTAAAAAAAAAAAAAAAATTAATGAAATATTAGATGGAGGATAATAGGCAAAAACAGCAACCCTACCCACTTGGGCTGTTTTGGCCAAGTTGTGTGTGTAAGTGTAATGTAAGACATTGTAGATGATGGCATCTTATTGTTTTAAATTGAGGCTTTTTTTTTATATTATGGTCAAGCTAGATAGGATCATCATTTCAGAACTGTTAACACATTTGCCACTGTTTAAATTGATCATTTTGATCGTAGCAACAACTAAAAGTATTACTCATAAATAGTTTTAAATTCAAATGACATATCAAATTTGAATACTAATATAGGGTTTATTACTTCAATGGTACATAATTTTGTTTCATATTTCAAAATGGTATTAAAATTTTTTTAGTTACTAAAGTTCTATTTTTATTTCTAAGTTAAAGTATTTCGAATATGTCCGATCAAATTTACCATACATGACAATCGAAATAAGTATATTTTTAATATATTTATTACGTAAATATCTCATTAAACATCCTAATTATCTTGTGGTCCAAAATAAATTTTGTTCTATGGGATCAGCAAGATAATTAAACTGTTTAATGAGATACTTACATGACGAATATACTAAAAATATGTTTATTTTGTCTATTACGCGTATTAAATTTAATCAAATATATTTGAAATACATTAAATTGAAACAAAATTAGAACTTATTAATTGAAAAGAAAAAAAATTAAAAATCTGGTACTATTTTGAAATATGAGGTAAAATTATAAGACCAATGGTATAATAAACCCTAATAATATATGCTGAAATTTTAAATTAGCTGTTGATGTACTTTTAATAAAAGAAAAAAAAATTAATAATACATCCATGAGTTAAACTCTTCAAAATTTTCAAACAAATTATCCTCATGACAGGCTCTTCCTAAGTTGAGGGTCTATTTTCAGAGAACAACACGCAAACTTGGTTCAATCATGTTTAGAGCATTTGACCAGATCCTGAAAAGCTCATCTTCAACATATTTTCTGAGTTTGTGTGCTCAAGAAAAAGAAATTCGTTGCTAATTAAAAATTATCTGATTAGTATTAGTATTTTCATTTTAAAAATTGTTAAAATTTTGAATTCGTATTTTTTTGACTGTCATTCGTTAATGATGGTAGAGTTTATTATTTTTGTAGTGAGTGATAAAAAAATAATTAAGTTTTTAAGTATGTCATAACTCATGGAATCTTCACTTAATTAAAGAATAATAACTATATTTAGTACTTCAAATATTAATAAAAATAAACATATTAATGAATTAGGTAGAAAAATAAGGCGAAGAAAATGATTAAAATAAAGCGAGTTCGAGCTGTTCTTGTAATGGAAGGAACAACTCAATGTATTAGAAGCTTGGTTGTCAATGTCTTTTGAAATGAGAATGGCACATGCCTGTTAGGTCACAATCCAAAGTTGGGGTGAGCATTAGGTCTAGTCAGGTCAGGTCAAAATTTTTCAAAACTTAAAAACTAATCTAAACCGACAATTTTATTTGGGACTTCTTTTGGATATTCAAAACAATAATATATAAATAAAAAAAAGAAAAAAATATTTTCAACGGCCAAATGGTCTTTGCGATCTTTTGCTCCTTCCGGGTTCAAGTCCCCATTTTCAATTGAAAAATTCAACAAAGGAAACTAGCAGTAGGATTCAAACCTATATCCTCTAGGAATGATGATTAAAGTCTCGTTACTTTGCTACAATTATTCTATTGTCTCATATTAGTTATAAAAGTATATATTTTATAGTTAAAATTTGGGTTTTCAATCGGGTCGATTCCCATAGAAAACTTAATAAAGTTATAAAATAAAATTTGACCTGATTATTTTTAGGTTGGTTATGGGGCGGTTAATCAGAATGGGTCGGTTTTTCTCACACCTAATCCAAATAAACTATGTAATGAAATAAGGGAGAAAAAAATTTCTTATAAAAAAATTGGGAATTTGAAAATTTTTAATCTTTTCACATAATAAAATTTTACTAGTACTAGTTGACGGTGAGAAAAAATTTTCCACAACAATTTTTTTCAATTTAAATTAAAAGACATATTTCCACACTAATTTTTCTAATGTAGATTTGAAATAAACTATCTTTTTAACCGTTTGCACATCTTCCTCATTTGGCTCACCTTGTTGTTTTCTAGTTTATTTTCTTAGTTTCAGTTAAAATAATAGTAGTTTACTTAGTTTTAGGGTTCAATCCTTCTTTTGTTCATTCTTTTGTGATGATTTTGCTATCTTTCCATGAGAGAGTGATGACAACTTTATTGGGAGCTAATCAAGATGTAAAAGATATTGTTGATAAAGCTTTTAATGCCTGGCAAACATATCAAAGCATTTTTATTTCAATCCTACAAAAAGTTTATATTTTAGCTCAATTCACACAGCCAATTGGTTAGAGTGCTCCTCCTCTAGGATTTGTGAAGTTCAACTCAAGTGCAGGATTCAATCAAAATATGAAA
The DNA here is from genome assembly GCA_947683625.1 of Mallotus nudiflorus. Classification (NCBI taxonomy): domain Eukaryota; kingdom Viridiplantae; phylum Streptophyta; class Magnoliopsida; order Malpighiales; family Euphorbiaceae; genus Mallotus; species Mallotus nudiflorus. Next base: position 99,503 of record CANTUR010000213.1, on the reverse strand, counting down.
ATGGCTTCATTGGCTTTATTGTTCATGACCATCAAGGCAAGTTGTTGGAGGGATTCTTTTCTCTAGACCAGCTTATTCAGCTTTGACAAGAGAAGCTATAGCTTTACTTGCCAACGGTGTCTATGGCTGCTATATTCGAATCAAACTCAAAAATTTTTATTGAAGCAATAAATGAATCCAAGAATTGAGTGCCTTGGGAAATAAAAGCTTTTGTAAATGCTGTCAAAGTTATATCTGCTCAAAAGCATCAGTATCTCTTCAAGTTTATTAGAAAGAAAGCTAATCGGGTAGTAGATTGGGTTGTAAAAAATGTCTCTGTTATTAGAAATTGTCCTTCTTGATTTGCAAATCTGCCTAAGGGTTTTTTTCAGATTATGTATGCTAAACAAGATAATACTGGATGAAAAGTTGTTTATATTCAAAAAAATAAATAAACTATTTTTTAGTTAATAGGAGATAGGAGGTCATATAATTTTTTTTTTTTAAGTATAGGAAGTCATAGAAGATCATATGATTTAAGTATTCAACTAAATTATTTTTTAGTTAATAAGAGGTCATATGATTTAAGTATTAATAGACTATACAACATGCAACATTTCTTCCCTTTTAAATTAATGATGGAAAAATTAAAAATTTACACATCTAGATATTCTTAAAAATGAGTTATCACTTGACTACTCTCTTATCTTTCTCATTAACGAACTAAACTATTTTTTAAGAGAAAATTACAGAAATCATTAAGGTCAATAAAAAAATTTTTCAAAAATGCAATACTAATAAAAAAAATTTCAAAATCAGTGTTTTGTACCCTTTTTTTTCATTTTTACATGATTATCTTTCTTCTTTCTTATTTTTTTCCATTGTTTTTTTACCCAACTGATTTCTTCTCTCTTTCCATTCTTTTTTTATTTTCTATTTATTTTTTGTTTCTAATTATTTCTTTCTTTCTTTCTTATTTTTTCCATTATTTTTTCTTTTTCTTTTCCTTCTTTTTTTCTATTTTTTATTTATTTTATTAAAAAATGAAAAAGAAAAAGATGATGATGCTAAAGAAGAAAACAAACTAAAAAACTTTTTAATTGTAGATGATGAGTTTCAAAAGAAGAAGATGATGATGATGATGAAGATGGCGAGTTTTTGTTATTTTTGTAGGTATTTGTCCAAACAACTAAAAAAATCATTACAGAATAAACTTATAAAACTGAAAAAAAAAAACCTAAAAAACATAAACAACCACAAAAGCAACCATCAAAACAATAAAAATAAAAAAAACACTAAAACAGCAAGAAAAATAACTACCAAAATAACCACAAGAAAAAATAGAAAAACAACTAAAAAACCATTACAAAAAAATTCATAGAATTGAAAAAAAACTAATAAAAAAATAATGTCAAAACAACTAGAAAAAAATCATGAACTAAAAACAACTAAAAAACAAAAACAACAATAAAAATAACAGTCAAAACAACCATGAAACCAACCACCGCCAAAACAATCAAAAACTAAGAAAACACACAGTCTTATCAATCCAAACAAATAAAATCATAATACAATACTCAAATTCTAACACGCAAAATAATTATAAACTTCAAGTTTTTAGCTATGAAAACCCTTATTTTTCAAAAATAAAAATTAAAAGACAATTTTACTCACTTTCTCTCTACGTGATTTATCTTTAAAATCTTTAATGGCCAAAGAAGGGAAAAAGAGAGAAGAAGAAGAAAAAGAAAAAGAAGAGACCATACATTTGAAAAAAAGTTTTCATATTTTAGTAATTTTGTAAAATTTTTTGATTAATGGTAAAAGTGAAAAAGTTTTTTTGTTTTTTTATATATATTTCTAAAAAAAATCCCATTGTTTAAAAATGTTGTTAACATTGGAATTTTAAAAATTTCAAAGTTCGTTTTGTAGCCCATTACAAAATTATAAACCGGCCTATATCAAAAGTAATGAATTATTATACTATGAACCCATATTTATATTGTAATATAAGATTAGAGATTCATTATACATGTAAATAAGAAAAATAAACGTCTTTTTTTCTTTCATGTTGAATGTTTTTTTTTTGTGTTAGACTTTGTTGTTTGCAAATAAAACCAATAAATGTATAATATTTTTTTAAAACTCGTTTTACGGTACGCGTGCATACACACACATATAAGATTGTTAAATTAATCTTTGTTTAACTATAATTATTCATTAATTCTAATGTATTGTTTACTATAATATATATTAATGGCTATAATTAAATGACAATTAATTTAATAATTTTAATTTCATTTGTACACATACAAATGTTTATATTAAAGAATGTAACTTTTTTTTTTTCTTTTGATGTTGTTTAAATTTAATTGAACAAACATTATAAATGATGGAGAAATTAAGCACAAGTGAAAACTTAATAAAAGAATTAAAAAAATAATGTATGATAATAAATAGATGAATTCTACTTGCAATTCTCGAGTTTGAGCTACACAATATGTCAACTCAATCCGGCACAATTACACCCCTATCCACACCATGAAAAACAAATCTATCCAAAATTTTACCTAATTTCTGGCAAAATTTCTGGTTTCCTAAAGAGAAAAGTGCAAAGCACATTGCCGATCTATCTTTCAGAAGGCTTTTTTTGCACACTAACTAAACTGTCCAAATTATTTCATTGCAAACCTGACCATTATTTTAGTCCTCAATGTACAGCAAATGAACAATTAAAGCATCACAAACAATCAATCATCCATCCCACACCACAACCCTCTAGTACTCTGTTAAAATCCAGTGTGAAGTACACTACCACCAAGCAACCCACCAAGATTCTCTTTCCCATCCTTGCAGTGTCCCTGAAATGCACCCATCGCCTACAAATTAACTTCTGGAGATGGGAAAAGGCGTTTTACCAGCCACTGAACAGGCCTCAGTAGCTGCGCTCTTTTCTTACGCCAGAACCAAATTGCAGCATTGTATTGTTCATTACGTATTTTCCTAGTAGCTGCCCTCCAATCATACTTCTCCATTTCTTTACGTGCTTCTTTACCCATGGTTTCTCTCAATTCACGGTCATATAACAGTGGCTCTAATTTTCTCAGACAGTCTTCAAGATCACCAGGATTGAAGAGAAAACCAGTTTTGCCTTCCTGCTCAGGAGGAATTATATCTGGGATTCCTCCAGCACGAGCTCCCACTACAGGGATCCCAGAAGACATCGCCTCCAAAACAACAAGACCAAGTGTTTCAGATTCTGAAGGCATTGCAAAAACATCTCCGCTTGCATATGCCTGAGATAGTTCTTCTCCTCCCAACATCCCAGTAAATACAGCAGGCATGCCACAAAACATCTTTTCTAATTCCTCCCTGCCAATAAAGAGGTGTGTATATATTAACCTTTTTGGCAAGAAAATGATAGTCTAATCAGAATAGAAAACTTCTAATTTTTAACTTTGTCAATCAAGGCCTCAAGGATAGGGGAAAAGAAAGGAGGAATAATTACCTATAAGGCCCATCTCCAATAAAGGCAATTCTTGCCCCTGGAAGCCTATCCATGACACTGTTAATTAAAAATCATCATGTGGTAAGTTATACCATGTTATGAATAAACTTTTAGTTAAGTATCTATCTAAAATTTACAAACATAAACAGAAGTAGATCATACATTACAAGGAAGAGAAATGCTATTGACTTCAAATATGATAGTTACTACAATCACAGAGAAATGAAAGAGATAGGGTCAAACAGGGAGATGAAAAGGAGATGAGGTACTTCCAGAGATTCCAGTGGCAGATGTGATTAACAAAGAGAATCATGCTAAAGAACAACTACAGTACTCTGAGAAGATGCACAGAAGATTGGAGTACACCCATTAACTAGTGGAATTTCCAAAAGTAACTCCCAATAATTATTGGAAAAAGATCTTGTGCAGGCAGCATCAAAGTTTCACACTTTTGCGCACAATAGACAAATAAACTGAGGTTGAATTACATAAGTCAACCCCACCAGTTCCAGTCATTTTTCAAACTCTCACAACTCAGTGAAAGTATTTAGGGCTGCAGTTAACAATTTTACAAAGAGACAACTAATGTTTTACCTTTTGAGGAAATCCAAACTCTTCTCAACTCCAAGTCGTCCAACATGGACTATTAATGGTTTATCAGGTTCACCATTGCTGTTGCAAACCAAAACACGTCACTAAATTAAGAACTCCAATGACGAGTAGGAAGCTATTAGCTAAAAAAAGGTAAACAAGTACGGTCTAACCTTAATCTCCATCGCATTTCATGAGAGCGGAAACGAGGGTGGAAACTTTCAGAATCAACACCCTTATTCCAAAGGCGAATCTTATTAGCTGAAATATTTAGCAAAACTAGTTAGTTTAACATACAGACAAGTTATCATAGAGAGGCAGATTTCAAATTGGGGGAAAATTGCAAATTGAAAATTCAAGAATGCCATAGATAATTACTTTTAGAAAATAGCTGAAAAGTTTATCACAAAACTATACATACTGAATGTCTCTGAAATGATAAATAAATAGAGGAAAGGTGGCAAGTATTTGATGAAGTAGATGTTTGTGCTCACCTGCTGTCACCCTAGCTGCCTGAAGATCCCTCCCAATAGCAACGGATGGCACCAGTGTGAGATCAGCTGCTCGGTGAAGGAATTCTGATAACAAGGACGAAAGCATTATTTATGGTGTCAGATAGCTTAATCATTCAGCATTTTCATTGAACTGCAGCATTAGAGTGAAAGGCTCACGTACTTATAATCAACCACATGGGTTTCACAAGCCAGCTAAAAGTATACCTTGGGATGTATCTGCAAAAGAGAATCAAGAATCATGTCCAGCCATGACACTGATAGAAGTCTGAAGAAGCAGAATAAGCTATGTGCAAGCAAAAATTGTCAAAAAGGTCATAGAAGAATCAAACTTACACAGGGACATGAGTGTGATATGACATTACTATTGGGACACACAATAGTTTCGCAATAATGAGAGCACCAAAAACCTGCAACACATATTACAACTGTCAGCCATGTACATGAGCAAAGATTTTATGTTCATCATATCTTCAAATATGGACGTACCATTATGCCAGGTGATGAGGCATGTATTATGTCAGGCTTAAAGCGTGCAACCTCTGAAATTATTCTTGGACTAAGTGCCAGAGAAAGAGGTACCTTCTGGTACCAGGGGCAGGGAAAGCTGTAAAGAGGAGAAAAATTTAGAGCCAAAGAAACATCAAAACAACAGTATTGACCAAATTGCAATAACATGCACATATTTACAATGAGCACTTGAACTATGACACTGAAAATTGAAACAATACTTAATAGTCATAACACCGTGTGAACATATGCAAGAACTGTAAATTATATGGATTCATAAGATTTGCATCTATAGAAGTTTGGTCATTTAAATAAATTGCAAAGTGGAAACAGCCTTCAGTTAGTATGGTTACCTTCGTGATCCAATCAATTTTGCTCCATAAAACTCCTGAGGTACTCCTTCATGTGTTGTCACTACCATTACCTGCACCACACAACAACATAACATTTTTTTAGTTTTGTCACGTATATGCATTTTCACCGAGAAAGGAAAAATGTGGTTCCAAACAACTCAGCAACTTGCAGTCTTTATCAACCCCAGATGGATGATAGTTAGAATTGAATTAGGAAAATAATAAACAGAAAAACGAGCTGAGGATAAATCGAAAGCTTCATCAACCAAGCTGATTTTATTAAATCCTTGCAATTCAAGATTTTGAGACTCTGAATGGATGCTGGCAAAAAGAAATAAAATAAATAAAGTTCCCAAGGGGATGCTATAGTGGTTGGAACTTGGAATTCCAACTTGAAGATCCTAGGTTAAAATTCCATTGCAGTTAGGTGCCATAATTTCATTGGATGGAGAGTGCTAGCTATGGTTATGCAACCAAAAGCCTCCTAATAAACTTGAAAATGAAAATATCAGGGAAACAGAATTTGTATTATCAAACTGATAACATGCAACCTGCCCCCACCCAACTCTCAAGCTTGAAAAGCTACTTCAGGTTCAGTTGAGGTTAAGATATGTTTGGATTGCAAACAAAATGACATACAATAAAATAAAACAAGTCCTAAACATCACTATCTAAAACATTACAAAATTACCTCATCCCCCATTTCACGTAAATATCTGATAAAGTTCTGGAACCTATTTTTATACCCTGATACATATCTGCAATGCAAAAGAAAATAGATGACAGTTTATAAGTCCCGAGCTCTTATCTTGAACTAACAATATAAGTATGTAGAATACCAAATACAAACAGAATCCACCTTCATGTACGTGAACTAGATTTCTCAACATTAACAGATGAAACACAGGGATAATATACATTTAATAGTATAAAACATCATCCTTCTCAATCAGGGTGTTAATATGGGCATCTTTTCTTTCTTGGAACTTTTGGAACAAAAAGAAAAGATTAGATATCACAAATTAAACAGAAGCTTTATAAACTGAAACATACATTCACAAATTTCCTGCTTCAACAATGGTTACAAAACAAACTTGAGCACACAGCACCTGCAGACATCATGATCAGTGTAATTTCCATGGGAAGGAGTTTCTCCTAAAGACATCCCTTGCAATTATAGGTTTAGTAGTTTTGGTTTCTTGAAAGGTAAGGAAAGAACACAAACATACAGAAGGAAATCATCTGCAATGATGTGGGCAGACAGCTTCAAAGATGAGAACATTTAGACTTAGCAGCTAATAGGTTTAGGGTCCATCACTTAGATGATACAGATTGATGCTTATGCAACATCAGTCGATACTAATCAGATTCATGTTACAAACAGACCAGGTACCTCAAAGAAATAAAATGTAGTATAAATGTTAAATGTCCTCAACAGACAAGGCACCAAAAATAAGAATAGAGCAGACATAAACCTAATCATTTACATAGCATAAGTCATTACACAGTAAAGAATGGTAACAAACAACAGAATGACAGTCAATTCAAAATACCGGCCAACATTACAACATAAAAGGTGAAGCCCTGACGAGGAATTTCATATCCACCATAGCTTAATCATGCTTCTTCCACTTAGTTCAGAACAACATGTAAAGTGTTCATAATTTTATTAAAGCGAACTGCTCACAACTTCAGCTCAATTAGTTTTTTCTGACCAGAATGTCTGGACATAATAATATCAGACAAAAGATGTCATAGAAAATGTACACAAAAAGCGGTATAGATCCAAGGCAATGAGTTTCAAAAAAAAAAAAAAAAGATCCAAGCCAATAACTCAAACATTGGAGAGGATCCTAATTGAAGAGTAGCATAGTGACAAAGCAACAGCCAACTAAACTTGAAGAAAAATTCCTAATAAAGCCATATACCCCAAAAGCAAAACCACATAAAGTTGAAATTTTTTTAAAAAAAAAAATAGCTAATTCTAACATTTCAAGCAACATTCAAGAGAGAATGTCAAATATATAATTCTTACATTTCAAGAAACAATCAAGAAAAAAATATGTCCATATATAATTCTAACATTTCAAGAAACAAACAAGAAAAAATGTCAATTTATAATTTTAACATTTCAAGAAACAATCAAGAAAAAATAGCAAGATCCACAACTTACATTACTACCAGATAGGAAAAAACACTAAAACATTTCACAGTAGCAAGAGAAAGTAAAGACTTAACATAGAATTACAGGCATGAGTTACAATAATTTTAACAACCAAAAACAAACAAGAGCATTAAAATTTAATGGAAGAAAAAGGACTAACGCGAATGGGGAGGGCTCAACAAAAAGAGCAATGCGGCGAGGCCTAGAATTAGATGCAGAATCAAGCAAAGGAGGTGGATTATCCTCTCCTTCTACTTCTACTTCTTCTTCTTCTTCTTCTCTGAACTCCCTAATCGTCATATTACTTTCTTTAGCTTTAACAAGTGGGAATCTTTTCAACCTCCCAAAGTCTCTTTTGCAAGAAACTGAAAAGGGTCTTGTTATTTTTAAAGAAACGACAAAGCTAGTATAAGTTCTAAAAGAAACAGAATTACGGCACAAAGAACAATAAGAAGAGGGCAAAGAAGAAGAAGAAGAAGAAGTGGCGGAGAAAAGAGGAGGAGAGAGCGTGGGATTTATAGAAAGAGAATAAGAGGAAGAGGGTGGTGTCATGATTGAAGAAGAGTAAAATAGTGAGGGGCGAGGGGGTTGAGTATATCAATGGGGAATAATATGATAGTGTGTAAAAATAAATAAAAGGGAGAGGGAATTGAAGTTGAGGAATCTTTCAAAGGCACAAATATTTGCAGCGCATATTCGCCTCAATTTGGGTCTCACACTCTTTCTGTGGGTATCAAAGAAGAAGTCTGTAAGCATATGCCATTGGAGGCTTTGAGTTTTAGCTATGGCCGTGGAGGAACCGCTGCTCCCCGCATGTGGTCCCTTCACACCAAGATTCTTATGTAATTTGGCGCCTCATTGGTAAAAATTGCACAGTAAAAGCTACGGATTCAATTTTTAGAAAAAAAAATTAAAAATACAACATTTTTTGTGAAATTTGTGATTTTAGATGACCAAATTTAGTGAACTTTAAATATACTTAATGACCAAAATTTATAAAAAAAAATACAGTATTTTCAAATAATTACTCCAATTGTTATATATCTATATTGATTATATTATTTTATTAATAATAATATCTTTATTAAAAAAAATTGAAAAAAGTGGCGTAATTATCATCCTTTTTCTTACACCATAACTTGTAAAAACTGAATTAATCCATAAAATTAATTTTTATTTATTTTTTAAAAAGAAATAATTATTTTTAATTTTACAATTTATTAATATTCCATCTATTTCTTTTCTAAAAAAAAGCTCTTATTAATGTATAAATTTTTATATTTATACAAATGAAATCAAAATCATTAAATTAATTTTTATTTAATTGCAAACCGTTGATTAATTTTATATATCAAAACTTATAAAATATATGATTAAATAACTATTAATCCAATATAAATATTTATAGTGCATAAGGACTAAAAAATATCAATAAGCCCATGCGTGATCCTTCACATTTTTCTCTTTTTGTCTTGCTAAAAAAATTTTCATATTTACTTTGGCGTATTAAATTAAAATTGCATTTGTATTTCTATTCTAAATAAGATACTATCGACATGGTTTTGGTAACATGATAGCAATCTCTCACTTATCTTTTAGTTGTTTTTAATTAATTTTGATATTTATTTAATTTTTTGGACCAATTCTAACAAGAAATCCTCATTAATTTGATAGTTTTAAATAAACTTTAGTATTTTAATTGTTGACGTATTTAAAAAAAAAAAAACTTCTCAGCTATTTTAATATATTGTTTGATTCCATTCTAAAAAAATCTAAATAAATTTTTATTATAAATAAATTTTTATTAATAAATGTATTTATTTTAAAAGAATATTTTATAAATTTTATTTTATATGAATTATTTATTTTATTAAAGTGTGTTCTTTTCGGGATAAATTTTCACACTTCAAACGTCTCGGTCATCTATACGGCCATGTAATGAGATATACAGCGACCATGTAGCAAACTACATTTCCAGAAGCCCTTACCAAAAACATCACACTACTGAATTGAATTCACGTCACAAAATTCTAACATTCATAATGGTAAATTTATATTATTTTTAAGTCTAAAATGCTTCTTTTTGTTATTTTTATTTGGGGAAAATTATATAAAAAGACCTAAACTTTTACAGTATTTACAAATAACACTATAATTAATTTTACTGTTAATATTATCCAAAACATTTTAAAAGTTTACAAAATTAACTCTCATTTAAAATTCTTTTAACAGAAAACTGACATATTCATTGTTGGTAGGGTCTATTTTCTGACACATGAGACCTATAAGTGCTTATTGAATTTGAGTAATTGCATATAAAACCCTAACTTTTATTAAACTTGCAATATAAATCCTAACGCAAAATATTTAAATAATTTTAATTAAAATTTTAAACTTTATTAAAATTGTTAAAATAATTTTAATAAAATAAATAGTAGGAATAAGTATGAAATTTAATGCTTTATTATTAGTAACATATTCTTAAAATATGAAAATTTTCTAAAAATTACAACATAAATTAAATATATAATTTAAAATTAAGAAAATTTAAAAATATGAAAATTTTTTTAAAAAAAAAATACTAAAATGGATAATCTAACAATGATAACGAATGAAATTATTTTTATAATTAATTTCACTCCAATTTGATAAAATTAAAACTAAATTAATCTATAAAAAAATTATTTTTATTTTTATTTTTATTTTTATTTTTATTTTTATTATAAAAATTTTCTTACTGTATTTTTTTTAATTTTTAATATGTTTATATTTTGAAAATTTTCATATATTTTTTTATTGTAAAAGCACATACAATTTTTTCATAATAAAATACATAAATATAAAAATAAAAATAAGTTTTTTTTATTAAATAGTTTTAATTTTATCAAATTGGAGTATAATTAATCTCAAAAAAATTTCATCAATTTTTATATGTTTTAAATTTTAGGGGATATTACATTAAAAAAAATCCAACCTTTTGAGGTATTTTTAAATAAAATTCAATCTAATTTTTTCTTTTAAATTAAACCACAACCTTTAAAATGTTATCAACAAAAAAATCCTTATTGGATTACTATTTATAACAGGAGATGAAATTGTTTTTCTAATTTATAGAACCCACTTGGATGATTTTACTGATATTAGAAGATGAAACTGATGCATTTGCTCCCAAATTGATACTTTTATTTGTCTAACAAGTTTACTAATTCAAAATAAAACACTCAATTGGAGATGATAAAATATTAATTTGGGGGCAAATGCATTGGTTTCATCTCATGTTACCAGTACAGTAATCTAAGTGGGCTCTATGGACTAAAAAAATAGTTTCATCTCTTATTACCAATATAGTCATTCAATGATGGTTTTTTGTTATAATATTTTAAAGGTTGTAGTTTAATTTGAAAGGAAAAATTGGATTGAATTTTATTTAAAAATACCCACAAAGGTTGGGCTTTTTTATGTAATTCTCCCTAAATTTTAAAATATATGTTAAATTATGTTTTATATTTCTTTTATGAAATTTTTAATATTTAAGAATATTTTATTAATAATAAAGTATTGAATCTCTTACTTATTTCTATTATCAAATTGGAGTGAAATTAATCCCAAAAATAATTTCATTAATTATCACTTATAGGTTATCCATTTTAGTACTTTTTTTTATTATCCTATTTTTATAAAGGTTGTGGTTTATTTTGTAAATTTAATGAATGTTAAAGTTCTACATGTAATTACTTAAATTCAATCAGCATTTACAGGTCCCACACTAAAAGACATATAAGTTGTCTGTTAAAGGAATTTTAACAAATGGTTAATTTTGTAAACTTTTGAAACGTTATAGGTAAAATTGATAGTAAAATTAAATTATAATATTATTTACAAATGATGTAAAATGTTAGCATTTTTTATGTAATTTTCTCTTTTATTACTATGCTGCTCTTATCATGCAATATTAATTTAAAAAAGTATGTTTGGTCAAATAGTTTATTATTTTAAACTTAAAATTTATATCAACTATAAAAGAGTTTAAAATATTAAAGTTATTTAAAATAAATTCCATAAAGTGTCCTTTTAAAATAAACATGCTATATTAATAAAAATTAACTTAGAAAGAATTTCATTTAAAATTTATATGAAAATAAATAAAATTTATTTATTTTAAAATACTCTAAATAAAATTTGAAATTTATATAAGTTATTTGATATTACAAAAAGGAATTATATATGTATATATATATATATACACACATATTATTATTTTTCATATACTATTTTTATTTCACGGGTATTCACAGTTCAATTAACTGAGTTCCATTTTTTTTAAATCCATCTGAAAAGTTTAGTTTTAAATAGATAAAATCTAAATTTAAACCATTTTAATCTGTTAATCAAGATTAAATGTATAAATCGGTTGGGATTCCCCATTTTTTGGTATTTACTGTCATACTTTATACTATTAAGTATTAACTTATATAATAATATATTTTATACTTGATTTATGCTTTTAAAATGATAAATAAATATTATTTTAATCCAACTTTATAAGAAAAATATTTTAAAGTTTTTATTAATATTAAGTATTCTTTAAATAAGCATTAAATAAAAATATAAACAATATTAAATAATTGATAAAAATATTTTATAATGAAAAGCAATTAATAATATTCTATCAAATAAGTTAGTTTCATAAATATTGTATGTAATACAATGATCTAGTAAAAATGTTAATTTTAAAAAAATCCTATTTTAAAAAAAATGTGAATTTTTTTAATGTATCTCACTTGATTATAAAATGTTATTTAAAAAAAAATAAAGTGTATATAAATATTTTTTTAACTTTTTAAAATTTTTAAACAATATTTTTATAAACTTAAAATTGTAAAAAAAAAAAAAAGAAAACATTACAAATACAAATTTGAAAGAAATTTCACTGATTTTCTTTCTTTTTTGAACTAATTTTTAGTAATGACTGTTAAAAGTAAACTTTTTAATCTATAGGAAATCATTCTAAATTTTTTTTAAAAGGGATTCAATATAATTAAAATTTGAAAAACAATTCTATAAAATTTAAAAAAATATAAAAATCAAATATGATAAAATATCTAAAAGTGAACAAAGATGTGAGGCTAGAATTTATTGTCCCCTTGGCCTTGGGGCTAAAATACAAAACTAAGCTCAGAATTGTCTTTTTCTTTTTCTTTTTTTTGTTGGGTTAAAGAAACATATTGCAATAGATGTCATGACCATATGTCTGTCCACGTTTGCCTGTTTGGTCACTATCCAATTTCATTTATTTTACCCACACGTTTTACTGTCCGTGATTTTTTTTTTTTTTACATGGGTGTCCGGAAAATTAATAGATTTTTTTTTTAAATAAAATGAAAGGGAGATTACAACTTCTCACATCAATAAAGAGTTAATTTTGTAATTAAAATTAAAATAAATAGCTCAATTCATAATCTTTAGAGGTCATAGATATCACTTTTATCACTTAGACCGACCGATAAATTATAAAACTTAATAGAGTTTGAATTTACATAATTACACCACTTTAATTAGTATTTACCACCAAGTTTAAAAAGTCTTGGTCTTTAGTCTATGTGATTAACTTAACAGCCATCAAAATCGTAAATCCCTAGGGAACGTGGTGGTTCGATCAGTTGCCCCTTTCTCCTCTAATTTCACTAGAAATATTTCCGCCAAAAAAAAATTTCATTTCATTTTTACAGGTAAAAGTGGAAAAACATTCTACGGCACTAAAAAATTATTTTTTTTTGTTTTATATGACTTTTTTAAAAAAAAAAATTATTTTATTAATAATTGTCATTTGATGGTACAAAATTGAATTTCTAAAACATTATAAATTTATATGAATATTTATGTTTCGGTTTTATTGATTTAATGCTACATATTTGCTATCTAACCAAGAATTTTAGTTTTCAAATACTTAGATTCTTAATCAAATTATATAATACTAAAAAAATGTTCACACCAAAGTTATTTAAATTGAGTTTGAAAAATCAATTTAGTTGATTTTCTAAAAAAAATAGAGAAATTAAGTATAAAAAGTAACAATAATAAATCTCATAAATATTATTAAAAAGTACAAAATTACAAAATATAATAAAGTTTAAAATTGCAAAAATCTAAAAGACCGAAACTAATAAGTGGTTTACAATTTTATTCGATTTTGTTTTGTTATTTTTAAATATTTTTAGTTTTATTACAATTTTATATAATTTTAAATTGAACTGAACCGATTTATCAACACCTTAATTATAAATTTAAATATTTGAAAAAAAATTTATTTTTTTTAAACAAATTAAATTTAACTTTTTCAGTACGCATTTAGAAAAATAAAATTTCATTAAATGTACTAAACTACGTGAGAGATGTTGGGAAGAAATTAATTAGGTGCAACGTATTGCAAAAAAGACAATAAGATAATAATTTCTGTATAGTTTTTGCTATCCCAATCATAATAGGATTAATATAAAAATATAATTTTTTTTTTTTTACTGGGGGAAGGGATTAAAATATAAACTCTTTTAATCCTTAAATCGGTATAACAACACATCATCATTGTTAACGGGCAATAGGAGCCGAAATTTGGAGCCTTCGAAACAACAATATTTGACCAAATCTTCAAAATAATTCCATAAGAAAAGACAAAATCGTCTATGGAGGATAAAAACAACCCTTCAAAGATTTTAAAAACAAATAATTAACACTAAATTCTCAATAATTTGATCTACGAAGAACAAAAAAATGAAAAAAAAAAAAGAAAAAACACATAAAAATTGAAGATCACACTCGAAAATCTAGTATATTATAATTAATATTAAACAAAAATGAAAAATATTTTTTAAAATAGCCAAAATTATCTTCGAAATTACTAAATCACCCAATAAAATACTGAAGAAAAAAGAAGAGAAAAATTATGTATACATTTTTATGACTATGTTTTGCTTGCTCATTTACTGCTTAATTATAATTAATATTTAATTTGTCAATTGATGTCTAATAAATATATTTTTTTTATAAGCAAAGATATCAATAATTCATCGCTGCTTACAAATTGATAAAAGATTTCTCATATAAAAAGTTAGATTGAAAAGTGAATAAAATTTTTTTAAGACAATAAAAGTAAAAAAATTTCTTACTTGATGAATTATATCCAATGCTGAGATGTATAATATAAAAAAAATTATTTTATTATTATTAATTAAATAGTTTATACTTAATTTATGAATTATGTATCTAACTATACAATAAAATACAACCGGTGCAAGTTTAAATTATTTTAAGATCATATAAAATTTTTCTTACAATGTCTAATAAAAAGTATAAAAATATTATTCAAAAGTGTGTGGATGAATTAACAAATGACTATCCCAACTTAATTAAAAGTCTCGAGTTTAAATCCTGATAAACTCTTAAAGTAAAGAGTTATCATTTTTGAAATCATTTTTAGGTTGGATCCAGATAAACTTTCTTTTATTAAAATAGATGGGGATCATTATATGTGCCGGTGGATAGATTCTTAATTTGTGAAAAATTCTTAATAATTTTTTTTATTCAAAACAATATTCTTAACTTTTTTCTGACAAATTAATATTAGTTTTTTTTGAGATGTGGATCACACACTAATAATTGAATCCGCCAATACTGTATTTTGTATTGACGATTTTAATCTAGTGGGGTCATTATTTCCATTTATCATGTGTGTATATGTATATATATTGTGCGTGCGTGTAACATGTGAATTTCATTTTGTTTGAAAGGGTCTCGAATTTAATTAATTTTAGAAAATTTTTGTCAACATATATATATATATATAATTTAAATAAGTATAAAACATGAACAACAACTAGAAAGCAACTATAAAAAATCAAAAAAAGAAAACAACAACCTAACAATAATTTGACTGAGTGATTCTTTATGCCCGATGTGCCATCAGGAGAATGAAACTATTCTTCATCTATTTTGGGATTGTATTATAGCAGCTCAGATCTGGATTGCCTTTGCAAATAGTGCTGTGATGAATAATGGTATGAGTCTTGATGTTAAAAGATGGATTCTCTATAATTTAACTCAAGTACACTCCTTTGAATTTCAGTTTAAGTGGGGGGATTCTTTTCTATTGGTCTGTGGTGGATTTGGAAATGGAGGTGTAATTTGGTGTTTCGACATGACAAATTTTCTATTGAGTTCCGAATTCAATGGCTAAAACCCAATTCTATCAGATTGACCAAGCTATGCAGGCTATTGACAATGCTCTCTTCCCTACTTCTCGTTACAAAAACCCTAATGAGAACTGGATTAAGCTAAACACAGATGGTAGGTGCAAGGAAAATTTGGGTTCAGCTGGTGGTGGAGGGGTGCGTCGAGATTTGAATGGGCGCTGGATTCGGGGATTTATGGTTAATCTTGGGAATTGCTCTGCAGTGGGTGCTGAGGTTTGGACTGTGTTTCATGGGTTACAGTTGGCTTGGAAAGCTGGTGTCCGTCGAATTATCGTAGAGTTGGATTCGTTGTTGGTAGTGGGTTGGCTTTCTAGACAACATACGTGCAACTCTATACATGCTAACTTAGTGTTGGAGTGTTTGGATTTGCTAGATAGAGCTTGGCAAGTTAAAGTGATTCATGTTCACAGGGAGGGCAACCGAGTGGCAGATTGACTTGCTAATAGCTCTTTGTGTTGTCCTAGAGGTTCCCATGAGTTAGTTGAAGCTCCTTCTGCAGTTGTTTCTATCCTGCATCAGGATAGCACTGGAGTTTGCTGGCCAAGAAGGGTCCCTGCTTGATTGTTGTTTTTCTTTTGTTTTTTGTTTTTTCTATTTTACGAAATAAAATAGCATGAAAAGTCCATTTTGAAGGTAAATTTTCAAGAAAACATTAGACAAAAAAATTCTGCCTTGAAACCAAAAAAAAAAAAAAATTGATAGGAATATACTACCCACAAACCAAATAATTAGCAGATAATTTTGTTTATCTTTGAACTGTAATCATGTGAATGTTATTTTGAAAATGATCAAAGCAGAGACGTTTGGAGTGAAAAACATTCATTCAACTAGAATTGCAACCTTCTTAAGTCTTTTTTTTTTTTTTTTTTTTTGTAATTTTCAACAACATTAAAAAGAAATAATAACCTAAAGGAAAGACACGACCTCCTCCTTTAGATATGGAAAGGCAGAGACAACGTGTGGAGATTGGTTCCAGAAAAAAGGAACATGCAAAGATGCATGGAGAAGCGGTGACTGTGTTGGGATCTTAACGTATCTAACACCAAAACATTTTCTATTTTCACAAATAACCTCCTCCTTTTTTATTATTTACTCCCATGTCCCTTATTTTCACCAAAACGTCTCTATCAACATGATATTTGGAGAATCAGTTTTGTGTTGTATTCAGGAAGGTTTTGAAAGGAAGGATATTTTTAATGAAAAACCGAACGTTATTTTTAATGAAAAAATACACCTTATTTTTTATATTGTACTATAAAAATTTTGCAACTCTCTGTGTGTATATGTATATACACTGTGGGGTTGTAAATTTGGATCCAATTGCAGAGCCATGATGGACAAGTTAATATTTCTTCTTGCCTAGGTTCGTCTTGAAAATTGGGCTCATAAATGAACCCAATTAGGTTGCAGAACAACCCCTTCTTTTGGACCTAAATATCGGAGATCAATAGTTAATGATAGTTTATTGAAACTCCGTAATTCATGAGGGCACTTAAGGCTCTTAACGCGGATTGTTATATCAAGGAACCCGTGAATATTGCAATATAAACTAATAGTTATTGTATGTGTGTAATAAAAAATGTGCGAGTCATTTATTTTTTTTGTCAATATTTTTTTTTTCATATAAATTTATTAACTTTTAGCTGCAGTTTCAATAAATTTACAAATGAAAATCAATTCATCTGTAATATATTCACTTACCTTTACCTACATGTTTATTGATTTTTATCTGAAAATTTATTGATATTCTTCCACAGATTCATATTCATTTACAAAGCTAAAACCCAAAAAATCAAAAACAAACAAATTAATTATATCATCTCTAACTCACTTCATCATCACCATTTATTTACAGAGACAATAATGGGTATATAAAAGCCAAAAATGTTATTTAAATCAACTTGACTATATAATTTAGAATGAAAAAGAAACAAAAAAAAAAAATCTAACTCATGACCTTCTCTACCCATGACTATAATCTTCTATCAAAAGAAAAAGTGTGATGATAATTTTAATTATACGAAAGAGAAAAAAAAAATGCAAAGAGAGTGCATTAGACCAGGGGTTAAACTTTGTGTTAAATTTTATTTTAGTTAGTTAATTTCTCTTTATACTTGTAGTAATTAATAGGTTAATTGATCAAAACAATGAACTTCATTGATCTTCACTTGTATGTTCATGAAATCAATGAATTTTCATGTCAAAATCAATGAGTTTGCTACAAGTTCATTGACCTTTGCCTACAGGCTCAAATGAATATACAGCAATGAATTTTGCAGCAGATTCACAAACCTTCACTTGTAGGTTCACAGACCTTCACTACAGGTTCACATTCAATTTAATCTTTATTTAATAATACATGAACTTCCGATCAATAACACATGAATCTTTCCATTACAACTAATGAATCTTTACATTATAATTAATGAATATATATACACAAACTAATAAATTTAAAGTTATAACTTTAAGAAACTAAAGAATCATCACTCACGTAATGCTACCTTGCTTGAGCAGTGCAAAGAACAAGTATATATGTTTTTTGATGGGTGGGTGAACGTTTTGAATGCTAAAACAACATTGTTTTCTTATAATTTATGGAAAGGCTGAATGGTTGATAATTGGCCTGCATGATGGCACATGCTATAGAGATATAAAATACAATAAAGAGAGTAAATGTAAGTATTGGTAAATAGAAGTTGAACTTCAGGTTCTGGTTCAAAACCAATAATTCAAATTTACACAAAATTGTTGAATTATACATATCATGAATTTGAATTGCAAAATATGGAAGTAAGTTCATCAAGAGGATCAAGCAGGTCCATAGGATTATACCTAAAATTGCCAAGAGGATCAAGATCAACAGAAAGAGCTGGTAATATATGGTAATGGTAATGGTGCTAGTGATGCTCTAATTAAAGAAAAATAAGAAATGTCAAAATAATCTACAAAATCTTCAAGAAATGCCACAAAAGATTCAGGCAATGGCAAATCATCAATTCGACATAATAAAGATCAAACCAGTGACTCATCAACATTGAACCCACCTGAGCTTCCCAAGAAAAGCAGGCGAAAGAAATTAAAAGATGGTTCCAACTTAAAAACAACTCAAGTAAAAGCACAAGCTTCTTCTTTAGATATTGCAGAATGTAGTTCTGCATCTGGTTCATTGTCTAGATTGTTAATTGTCACGATCCAAAACAGGGGCCATGACCGACGCTAGGGAACGAGAATTCTTTTGAGCCCGGAACCCGTAGCAAACCTTAGAAAATAAAATCATGCAATAAATAAATAAAAAGTACGACAAAATTAAAATTTTTGAATCAATATATATAAAATAAATACTCCAAATCCTTTCATAAATAAATATATTCATACAATATTTGGATACAACTCTCAAAGTATTAAATATCAAACTAAAATAATACTCTTCTGATACAATAACACTACTACTGCAGTTTCTAGAATACAAATCAGAGTTCAAAATATATACATTTATATAAAATAGCCGGGACGGAAGAACACTGGCAGGGAACTCTACTACTAAGGTCTGATGATATAGGATCTCCTGAAAAAAATAATTGAGGAGGTCAGACCTCACTAAGTGAATTATTATGCTATATATACATGCAATCTAAAACATATCCAATCACGCATTCACACACACACACACACACACACACACACATATATATATATATATATATATATATATATATATATATATATATATATATATATGTATGTATATTCACACATTCCACACAGATGCCAACTCTGCTTATATAAATATATTAAATGCATAAAATGTTTAGTTTAATTCATGAAGGATCCATAGAACCCTAATAATCACAACCTTAATCAATCCCATCATCACTCTAGCCATACAGACTCACTTGATTCCAAATAGAACACTTACTCCAATTTGGACAGTAGACTGGCCCCGAGACACTAAGTCAACCGAGCTCCCGCAGTTTGACTGTCAGTGTGATTGGCCCCGAGACACTTGGTAAACCGAGCTCCAGCAATCACACTAGCTATCACCTCACATCTCAATCAAATCAATAGACCATTTATTCCATTATGGACAGTAGACTGGCCCCGAGACACTAAGTCAACCGAGCTCCAGCAGTCTGACTGTCAGTGTGATTGGCCCTGCAATCACACTATCAATCATACCATCAATCTTGATCAAATCAATCAAATTAACATCAATCAATTATAATCACCACAATTAATTCTCACTCAACCCTTATCTATCGCACCGGTACGTACACGGTCCTAATGCTGCCCACTATGTAACACATTCTATTGATATACTTCATTTAAAAATAAATCATTTATATGGATAATAAATAATGAGGAATAATAATCATAGTGATAAAATAAAACACATATATACTAAAAAATATACCTAAACAAACTAAGTATATTTCATGTGTATATATGTCAAATAAATTCAAATAACTTATAATATATACCGAAAATAAACCATATATATACCAGAAATATACCTAAGATAAACCAAGTATATTTCAGATATATATATATGTCAAATAAAACATGAAATGTATTAAAGATAAACCATTAATATGTTTAAAAAAAACAATTTAAGTGCATTTTAATAATATAACATGCATTTGCTTAAAAGTGTACCCAAATATACTAAAGATATGCCCTAAGTGCACAAACCATTTAATAAAACGATTATGCATAAATATTCATTTAAATATGTATATATACTAAAACATGCATTTATTTGTAAATATATCAAAATCTACCAAAAATATACTTAAAAATAATTTAAGTACAAATCGATTTTTTGACATGCAATTTTTTAAGAATAAGCTTAAAATATACTATAAATATACCTAAAGTATACTAATTATTTAAATAAACAATTATAAATAAATTTACTTTTAAAAAAACATATAATGAAAATGAAAAGAAATCCTAAGTCACACATTCTATATGAAATGCATATATATATATATATATATATATATATATATATATATATATATATATATATATATATATATATATATACAGTATAATAACTCACCTATTAGCGCTCCACAAGACAAACTCGGCGGGCCTGATCTGTTAGGCCTCGGTCTCGACTCAGTTAGAAAAATAAAATAGTAATAACCGTCAGAATAAACTTCTAACTCTATACTTCTAGGATTACTATAGACAGATTCAATCAAGAATTCAGAATTAGACTCGGACCGGTTGTCACGTTTTATGAGAAATGTACCAAAATTTCGGCAGAGTCTCCTCTGTAAAATGGATATCTCCCTACAAAGATAGGGTCGATCCTACAAAGAAAATACACTTCGAATACAAAATTCTCCCAATTCTTCGGTCGGGATCCTAAACTATAATTTTCCCCGACCGAGGTCCACAATTCACCACAAGATATAATAAAATATACATAAATTCAACAAATACCAAAAATTCCCTTTACGTATCAAAATATGGCAATTTAAACATTAAAAACATAAAAAATAATTACTTTACCCGTAATTACTTAAAAACCCTAATAATAATATAATATAAGTAAAAATCGATATTTCTCGAAAAAAATACACCAATATTAATAAAAATTCATTTTATAAATCCAAATTAAACATACTAAAAGTTACTAAAAACCCATTTATTTACAAAAATAATATATTATATATAATTTGAAAATAATTTTTGAAAAATAGTATTAATTAGTTAAAAATAGTAAATGATTTATAAAAATCATTTTTATACTTCAAATAATTATTAAAACCAATTAAATTTAATATTTAACCAAAATTACTATCAAATTACCAAAATACCCCTAATATACAAAAATACACATAAAATACTAATAATATTCAAAAATTCAATAAAAATTATGTAATTACTCAAAATTTATTTCCTCAACATATTATTCACTAAAATCAATAAATACACCTAATTAACCAATAATTTCTATAAAAATACATATTTAATCTATTAATTCCAAAATACACATAAATTATATAAAATTCCATAAAATTATATAAATTCATAAAAATTATTTTATAAATAAATAACATTTTAATATCAACTCTAACACACAATTAATCTTTAAATTCAACCAAAATACTCATTTAATTTAATACTCCAAAATTTACATAAACTATAAATATTTCTAAAAATTATATAATAATTCTCAAAAATTAATTTCTCAACATTATAATTACTAACAATATATAACAACAATAATTTAAACAAATTCATAATTTAATTAATTAATTAACAAAAATTCATTTTTTTAATTATTAAAATATTCAATAATTAACCAAAAATCAAACAAAATTAGAAAAATAAATAAAAAATATCTATGAATAGATTAAGATGCATAAATAATCATTTTTAAAATAAATAATTAAGAATCCATCAAACTCAAGCTAAAAAAAAATTAAAAAGAAATTATACATAAACCAAAAATATGCAAAACTCACCAAATGGTTAGCTTTGAGCTTTGATCAAGCTCGGAATCATCCTCCCCTCAACTTAAGGAGTCGACCAAGCCAAAGAAATCAAGCTCCCGCCGTCGGAAAGTCACCGGTGATCGTTAGACCATGCTGCTGCCAACGCTACTGCTCTGACGATCCTTACGGGTTCTAGCAGTTTTCTACAGCTCTTCCATGGTGGTGTGACGAGAAGAAGAGATGAGCAAACGATGGTGATGATGATCGAAGCCAAGACAACTCCGGCATGAGGATGGAAGAGGCACAGTAATAGGGAGGGTCGGGACATGCGGGAGGAAGAGAAAGAAATGGGTTATGAAATTTGTTTTGTATATATATATATTAAACTACAACCTTATAATATAATAAACTTCAATTTAGTTTAATTCCTACCACAAATGATACACACATATAATCTCACACACTCATAATTACACATACATAAAAATAAACACATAAAATTATCATATAAAAATAACAATAATAAAAATCATAATTATTAAATAATTAATAATACAAATAACGTACACTTAATAAAATAATAAAAATACCATAGAAATAATAATGCACATAAAGTAGTGTTATTAAAACAATAATAAAAATAATAACCATCGTACTGATAACACAACACAATTGCTATTAAATAAATAATATTTATGAAATAGTTTAATTATGCATTAATATAAATCAGTAAAAATAAAATAATAGTGATGTTCTCAAAATATTAATAATACTTGAAGCATGTAAATTAATAAAACAAGGTTAGTACTTAAAAAGAATATTAAGATAACCATGTACTAAGTTAATGTTATTAAAATAATAGTATTCGAAAATAATAATCAAACCTAATGAAATTTAGACGTCCAAAATAATAAATTCCAAATTACTATATTTACGTAGAAAATTCAATTAAACATACAATAATGATAATAAGTTACAAAATAGTAAAATAATTAATTATAACTTTTAAATTTTATTAACACTGCATATCTCATTATTTAATAAAATAATAAAAAAAATCAGGGTTATTACATTAATGGTGACCTCTGTCAACCTGCTTTTGAAGAAGATGCTGAAAATAGATTTTCTTTAGAAAAAGAAGAAGAAGACGAGCAAGAAGAAGAAGCAGGAAGCACAGAAAGAAAAAAAAAAAAAAAAAGCTAAAACACACATGTGAAATCTAAGAGGAATACATAACATTTTGAACAGGGGTCCATAATATAATTTGCTCTTAACACAAATAACCTAAAATCTAAAAAAAATATCAAAAAATCTGGTGATTATCAATTCTTTCAAAATTAAATTTTCCAAACAATCTTTTTTCAATTATGGATCTCCTTCTTTTTCTTTTTCTTTTTCTTTTTCAAAAGGTTTTTTATTTCCGCTATCTTTTTCTACCTTCTCTCTTCGGCAGTTTTTCTTCATCACTCTTGCTCATATTCTCCTCTACTAATATTGTGCACAAACTAGAATTTAACTCTGTTCTCCTTTTTTTTTTAAATGGTATGAGCACTATCGAGGTCGTTGTAAAAAATAGCAGTAGCAGCGGCGATGACGGTGGGTCTCTCTCTCTTTTTTTTTTTTTTTTTTTTTTTTTTTACTTTTTTTGAGTTTTTTTTACTATATGGGCATCATCAAGTTCATTGTTAGGTTAGATGCAGACGCACAACCAAAAGTATTATTTTTCCCCTCACTTTGATTAGCATTAATTTTTTTTTCTTTTTCTTCATTATCGTTTTTTACAATGAGTTGATGGTGGGCTAGTGCAATTTAAAAAAAAAAATTAATGAGCTTGTTGAACTTGGAGTGTCTTTCATTTCTGTAATTTTTTTATTTTTTGCTCAATAATGCTCACTCTTTGTATTTACAAAAAAAAATAATAATAATAAAAAAGATGACACACTTTCTTTTATTTTATGTGAAATTTTATTTTTATATAATACATTGTTGTTATTTATCTTATTTCTTCATCAACTAAACAAAATCAATACGGTTTTCAAAACTTATATATTCAACAAACAAACAAAAAAAAACAAATAACAAAAAAAAAAAAAGAATGAAAACAAAAAAAATAAAATAAAAAAAAAACAACAACCAAAAACAACAAAAAAGTATATATATATATATATATATATATATATATATATATATATATATATATATATATATATATATATATATATATATATATATAAAAGAATTCTTATTTTTATTATTAATACTAATAAGTGAAGATTTTATTGAAAAGAAAATAATCAGCATAGCTCATTTAAAATTTTTAAAGATCTCATAAGAAATTAAGCTAATTAAACTAAAAATTAAAATTATTTATAATATAAAAATTAAATAAATATATACAATCAACTTCAATGAAGAGAAGTCCAAAAAAGAACAAATGGGTTTACAAGTATAGAGGAAGTTACATGGACAACCGCGGAAAAGGCTAGAAGTGAAAAAAATGTGGAAACCTAGAACTAGAAAGGTAGAAGTTTCAAATTGAAAATAAAAAAACTGGAGCCAAAAATGATAATGAATTGATCAAATATATCATTTATCTAACTTTAATTATAAAATTTGAAACTCAAAACTCAATTTGAAACTCAATCAACTTGAAAGAAATGAGTACACTTAATATATTGCCCCTTAAACTTAATTCGTTTTATTAGTTTATTTCTTCAACTTATAAATTAATTATTTTGATACCTCAACCTGTTAGAAACATCACATATAAACATTTTTCATCTACTTCATGTCTCTAAATAGTTTCATTTGAAAAACCATTTTAAATACCTCAAATAACACAAAAACTATTGATAATTTTTATTCTTAGCAATTTCAAATATTTATATGATCATTTAGTAAGTTAAGGAGATAAACTAATTAAAGATGCTAAGTACAAAAAATTGCACATGTATTAAACTAGAATGAATATTAAAAAATATTTCAGATTTTTGATTTAACTCATGTATACTGCTTTTGTAATTTGAAATTTATTTATTTTGAGGTTGAAAGATTGAATGAAGTTTAATTATATTTATTTGGCTGAAATTTTCTTGAATATTTTAAAACATAAAGAATAAAACAGCTCAATTCGATTTAGAAACTCAAGTAGACTATCATGATACTTAAAAAGTCATTACTTAATGCTGTTGGAGTTATTCAAGTTTGATCCAATTAATATTATTTTTTATTTTTAATAATTGTGAGATTATTTTCAATAATTTACAAGTTAAATTATCGTATTTATGCTCATCAATTACTAAAGTATGGGTCTATGTTGTTTTCCTATGAGCACGAACTCTGCTTAATCTGAGTTTATTCAAATTAAAAACAATATCTACGAAATGTTATTTAAATTTCATTCAAATTAATTTCTTTGATTTATTTTAGTTCATTACTTACGAGGAAAAGAGTGTTTGGTTTAACTAACTGAAATAGCTGTTATATATTCTTTGTAAAAAAATTGAGTAAAATGTGTTTGATAACCACCGACTGATCGCTGATTAACTTCTAATCAACTCTCTTTTTTAATATTTTTAAATTACTTATTATAATTTTTTATTTTACAAAATTACCAGCATGGCCTTTGTGTCTCCTTGCATGTTGTTAGAATGAGACCCATTTTGTTGAGGAAGTAAATATTTTTATTGTATATATTAGGAAGTAAAATATTTGTATACAATTAGGAATAAAGTTCTATTCTATTTAGAATATTATTTTATTTCTAATTAGGTTGTGATTATAATTCCTATATATATATATATATATATATATATATATATATATATATAAGGGGGTGTAACCCTTATTTGAATAATATGAAAAAATATTTCCCTTGAATTTTCTTTTCTTTTCTCTCAATTTTATTCTTCATGATATCAAAGTATATCTATTGAAATAGAATTTTTTATTGAATTCTTGAAATCGTATTTTCTTCTTCCTTTGAATCATTTGAAATCTTCAAAATCATGACCACCGAAAATACATCATCGTATCCCATGGAACACTCAACTTTATTCAAACTCTTCAAGATAATTCTCCCTTTCCCACAGGAATTATTCTTGATGATACAAACTATACTCTATGGTCACAAATCATGGAGATGCGAATTGGAGCCAGAAATAAATCTGGCTTTCTGAATGGCACTACGCCAAAGCCACCAGTAGGAGATAAAGCATTGGAAACTTGGCTCCTTGATAATAATCGAGTCAAAAGTTGGCTGATTGACTCGATGAGTTCGACATTGATGCAGAGATTCATCCATCTTCCAATAGCAAAAGAGATATGGGATGCTGTCTCAAAAACCTTCTATGATGGGTCTGATGAAACCTAGTTATTTGAATTGAATCGAAAATCATTCACAACACATCAGAATGGTAAGCCATTACCTGCATACTATAATGAACTGATTGGAATATTTCAAGAAATCGATGCCCGGACGTGTACACAAGGGGAGGATGTTAATGGAGTAGTATCACTCCATAAGCATATTACCCGACTTCGAACACATATTTTCCTAGCCGGGCTTGATTCAGAATTTAATAATGCTTGGTGTGAAATACTCCAGAAGAATCCACCTCTTGATCTCGAGTCCAGTTATGCATATGTCCGACGGGATCACAACCAGCGATATACAATGGAAGAGCCAAAGATACTGCCGAACCATTCTGTACTTGTATCAGCTCAGACTTGTCCCCAGTTCAAAGAAAAAATTTCGAGTAAGTCCATCACATACACCTATACTCATTGTGGCGAAGTTGGACACTCCAAGGAACGGTGCTATGAAATTGTGGGATATCTAGAATGGTGGGATTTCAATAGAAAACCTTGTAAGAAGCTCAGCAAGGTTGCAATTGCTACTTCTACTAAACTAAGTGGTGATCTTGGTACAACTTCAGGTATGACAAATCTTACTTGAAATAATACATGGATTATTGATACAAGTGCTACTGATCATATGACAAATTCCACTTATCATCTTACATCCATCCATCCATCCATCAACCCAACAAAGTATTCTAACTGCTAATGGAGGCATAGCACTTGTCACTCATGAGGGATCAATATCTAACTCCGACTCTCTTAATTTAGATATTGTTCTTATTATTCCATCTCTTTCTTGTAATCTACTATCTGTTGGCTAAATCACTGAAACCTTGAATTGCACTGTCATATTTTGACCTAATTATTATGTATTTCAAGACATTGCAACGCGCAGGATTCTTGGCTCTGGTGTTAAATGTGGAAAATTATACTATCTTGAGTTGCATGATGATTCAAGTCAGAAATCCAGTCAAGTTAATAGGGTTGATAGAAGTTGTTCAATTAAAGACTAAGTAATCTTATGGCATCGTCGTCTTGGTTATCTCTCTTTTCATTATCTTAAACAAATAAAACCAAATTTATTTTTGCATACCGCAGACTCGGAATTCAAGTGTGATGTTTGTGAATTGGTAAAAGGCCACTGAATTTCTTATGTAACGAGATTTAATAAAAATTCAATTTCATTTATGACCATTCATTTTGATGTTTGGGGACCTGCTCAGATTCCTACTCTATCTGGTGCTCGATATTTTATAACGTTTATTGATGAATGTACCCGGATGACTTGGGTATCTCTACTTTCCAATAAAGGAGATGTGTATTCCAAGTTTCAAGATTTGTACAACATGGTAGCTACACAATACCAGAGTAAAATCCGAGTCTTGCAATCTGAAAATAGTGGGGAGTATGTTAACTCAATTCTCAATGAGTTCTGCCTCAAGAAGGGCATTCTCCACCAAACATCTTGTGCCGGCACTCCTTAACAAAATGGTATAGCCGAACGGAAGAACCAACAGTTATTGGAAGTTGTTCGAGCATCACTATTTGACATGAATGTTCCTCGAGAATATTGGGGAGAAGCTATTCGATCCGCTGCGTACCTCATAAACCGGACACCATCACAAGTACTCGGTTTTAAGACTCCTCTTCAGAAACTTCAGGAACTTGTCATATCTCCACCCTTCAATCGACCTCGAGTTTTTGGATGCTTGGCATATGTTCATCAGACACTCAGTAAATTAGACCCTCAAGCTATTTGGTGTATCTTTGTTGGCTATGCGGATTTACAAAAGGGATATCGGTGTTATGATCCGAATACAAAGAAGATGTATGTCACTAAAGATGTTCGGATTCATGAAAATAGTCCTTTCTTCTCCCACTCTGAATGCTCTCTTCAGGGGGAGAAAAATCCAAACATCTTTGAACTTGAAGATAGCATTCTGAGTATTCTAAATCTGAGTCTCCCAAATGTTCTGAATGTTTTGAGTATTCCGAGCATCTCACCCGAGCAAACATCTGGTGTTCTGAGTACGAGCATCTCACCTGGACAGACATCTAGTGTTTCGAGTACAAGCATCTCACCTAGACAGATCATCGAAGAAAATTTGAGTAATCAAGATAGTACATTTTCCCAACCCACACCAGAAGCTGAAGAAACTCTAGATGCAGTGCATAATAAAACGTGTCTCCTTTAATTCTAAATACTAAGCCTCGTTATCCTTCTAGAATCAATAGAGGGGTTCCGAAAAAATAATATGATCCTGACCTTCATACTAAAGCTAAATACCCTATCAATAACTTCATATCAACTAACCATTTGTCTAACTCACTTGCACTTACTGTAAATCAATTATCTACTGTATCTATTTCGAGTAATGTGCAGGAAGTCTTAGATGATCCGGATTGGAAGAAAGCTATGAATGATGAAATGGAGGCATTACAGAAGAACCGGACGTGGGATCTTATTCCTCTTCCAGAAGGAAAGAAAACAGTGGGGTGCAGGTGGATATTCACTATCAAACTCAATCTAGATGGAAGCATAAATCGATATAAAGCTCGGTTGGTAGAAAAGGCGTATACTCAGAAGTATGGAATCGACTATGAAGATACATTTACCCCAGTAGCAAAAATGAACACCATTCGAGTCCTTATTTCCTTAGCTGCCAACTTGGACTGGCCGCTTCGACAATTTGATGTAAAGAATGCATTTTTGAATGGAACCATAGATGAAGAAGTATATATGGATCCACCACCCAGAACTAAATGTATTGACTGAGTATGCAAATTAAAGAGAGCATTGTATGGACTCAAGCAATTGCCTCGAGCATGGTTTAGACAACTCTCAACCTTTATGAGGAAGCTCGAATATAAGCAAAGTGATGCTGATTATATACTATTCATCAAATAGAAGTTAGGTAAAGTCACTGCACTAATTGTATATGTTGATGATATAGTGGTCACTGAAAATGATCCAAGTGAGACAACAAACTTGCAAAGACAGTTAGCATCTGAATTTGAACTTAAGGATTTAGGTAACTTGAAGTATTTTTTAGGAATTGAAGTTGCAAGATCAGCTCAGGGAATTTCTCTTTGCCAATGAAAGTACGTAATGGATCTATTGACAGAGACAGGGATGCTTGATTGTAAGCCAGTCGAGACTCCCATTGAAGTCAATTATGGACTTTTAATCCTAGAAGATCAAGTTCCAACTGATAGAGATTAGTATCAAAGGTTGGTGGGAAGGTTGATTTACCTATCTCATACTTGGCCAGACATTGCTTATGCAGTAAGTGTTGTAAGTCAGTTCATGCATTGTTCGAGTAAAGAACATATGAATGCAGTATACCGAGTATTAAGATATCTAAAGTCTTCTCCGGGTAAGGGGTTATTCTTTGGGAGGAATAAGGATTATGAAATTACCAACTATACTGATGCTAATTGGGCTGGAGATCGGACTGATAAAAAATCAACGTCCGGGGTACTTCACATTTGTTGGAAATAATTTAGTCACCTGGAGAGGCAAGAAACAGAAAGTTATAGTAAGGTCAAGTGCTAAAGCTGAGTTTAGAGGAATGACTCATGGAGTATGTGAGTTGCTCTGGGTAAGGCGAATTATTTAGGATCTAGGTTTAAAACATCCAAAGCCTATGTTGTTACATTGTGATAACAAGGCAGCCATAACAATTGCAAATAATCCAGTTCAACATGATCGAACTGAGCATGTAGAGGTTGACAGACATTTCATAAAAGATCATTTGAATCAAGGGACAATTGATCTTCCATATGTTTAATCTCAGGCTCAACTAGCTGACATCCTCACAAAGGCTGTATCCGGAAAAACATTCTACAATTCACTTGGCAAGTTAGAAATGATTGACATACATTCACCAACTTGAGGGGGAGTGTTGAGGAAGTAAATATTTTTATTGTATATATTAGGAAGTAAATATTTGTATATAATTAGGAATAAAGTTCTATTCTATTTAGGATGTTATTCTATTTCTAATTAGGTTATGATTAGAATTCCTATATATATATATATAAGGGGGTGTAACCCTTCTTTGAATAATATAAAAAAATATTTTCCTTAAATTTTCTTTTCTCTAAATTTTATTTTTCACCATTTTCTTCCTGTGGGATTGCTGTAAATGAAAATATTAAAAGAACTTTTTTGTATCAGTTGGCTTCACCTTTGTTGTAAAGGTGTATCTTCATTACCATGAAGAGGAGAGTCTATTGTTCCTATTCTGACCCATGACTCTTAGTGCAATGAGAATATTTGAATATGATTTATAAGATGCATTTCTTTTTATTATTAACAAAATATTAAATTATTTTAACATATAATAAAAATATATTCTTTAAATAAAATAAAATAAATTCTAAATATTAAAATTAATAAAATTTATATTTATATTTTAAGATGTATATATTTTTAAAAAAAATATTTACTTCGGCCAAATTATTGATAAAAATATAATAATTTCTATTAATTATTTTAATAATACATAAATCAAAGATAATAAATTATTATTTATTACTATATATTATTTTTAAATAATTTACATAACTAAAAAATATTATAAGAAATATATAAAATTATATTTATAAATAAATTATAATCTTAATGGTTATTTGACATACTAACAATAACAATTAATAAAATTTTAACAAAACAGTTTATATTTATACTAGTAAGCCACTTAATACTGAAGTCTGTACTGTTGCAAATCTAACAATTCCCCGTCATAGAACTCTTTTATGTCGACTTTTTTCAGCTCAGGATGCTCATCGAATCTCCAAGATTCCCATAGGAGAGCAAGGTCTTAAAGATAAATTAATTTGGCAGTTTGACAAGTCTGGGAACCTAACTGTTAAATCGGTCTATAGGGTTCTTTGTAAATTGGACAATAAATGTGATCGCCTTGCAGGACATGCATTTAGTCAGGTTTGGAAAACTTTATGGAATTGCAAAACAGTTCCTAAAGTCAAGTTTTTTCGGTGGAGTGCTACGAAATTTACTTCCCACTCAACAAGCTTTATTTAGAAGAGGGATTACCAAATCGCAGCTGTGTACTGTTTGTTCTGAATCAATTCTCCATCTTTTATCTGAATGTGATCATGCAAAGCTTACTTGGTTTGCTTCCAACTTTAATTAAATACCCACGTCCCTTCCTAATTCTTCAATTTTGGATTGGTGGCTGCATATTGTTCATCTTTTCAAATATGATCAGCACAGCTTTGGATTGTTACTGAATGTTGGGTGGGCTTTTTGGAAGGCACGAAAAAAAGCTGTTTTTAATGCACAAAAACCTGAACCTACTGAATCTTGGACACAAGCTTTAGCTAAACATGCAGAATTCTTAGAAGTGTGGCATCCAGCTAATCTGGAATCCAATGAATCTGTTCAAGCTTCCCTCCTTTTGGTGTCCCCCTCAAGCAGGCGTTATCAAATTTAACATTGATGCTTCTTTTGATAAGCATTCTTTCTCTGCAGCTTTAGCTGTAGTGGGTCGCACCAAAAGCAGCTGTATTGAGAGTGGGGGTGTCAAAATGCATCAAAGTGTCCTTCACCACTTCAAGCAGAAGCCGAAGCTCTCCTTTTAGCGGTCAATTTTGCATTATCTGAGGGATATCTTCGCTGCATCTTTAAGATGGACTGCAAATCTTTGTTTAATACCTTAACTAAGCAGCAGAACTGCCCTTGGGAGATCCAAGCAATAGTGGACTCTGTATCGTGTAAATTAAATCTTTTTGTTTTTGTTGACTTTAATTGGGTTAGTGGAGCTTGTTAATAAGGTGGCAGACTGGGTTGCTTCTGCTACTCTCTCCAAATCTATTCCAAGCAACTGGGTTTGTAATTCCCCTGTACCTCTTTTAAATTTATTATAATAATTATTTACTTCCTTGTCCAATATATATATATATATATATATATATTTCAATGTAATGATTAATTTATAATGGTGTGTTGAATGGGAACGATGAATTCCATTGGAATTCTCTTTACTTGTCAAACTAGATAAGGTGTTCCGATAAACAAACCTTAAGTTTTTTTTTCCCATTGTGAAAAATCTTTTTAGCTCAAATAAAGTAAACTTCTTATTCAGGTTGAGTGGGGAGTAACTGGTTAAATCGATTCATGAATAATTTGAGATTAATTTAAAAAAATTTTAAAATCGACTTGATTATTATCAAGTTGAACTTAAAAATCAAGTTACATGAATAAGATTTTGAGTTTGAACTTTTTAATATTTAATTTGATAGATTTGTGAATCCAATTAAATTTATGTAAATTTACCATTTTAACTTGTTATTTAAATATAATTATAAAATAATTTATCAAATTGAATCAAGTTTAAACTTGATTTAAATTATATATATTTTAAATTTTAAAATTTTATATAATTAATTAAGTAAAATTAAGTTGAATTCGAATATAAGAATCATTTAATCAAATAGAACTTGAACTTCAAGAAAATGCTTGAATTCAAATCGAGTTTTGAGCTTAGAATTTAGAAGTTAATTCTACATCAATTATACCCATAATATTGAACTTATTTTTTGAAACAGCTTTATATATTAAAAATTCAAGTTTTACGTAATTTCTTAGGAAGTAGGGGCTATAAATTATATAGAAATTAGACCCAGAGATACTTAAATTACCAAACCCATGTGCTAGTTCCCATCTGTGATTAATTTTCTTGCTTTATTGTCAGGAGACTGTTAACCTACTTGACTAAAGAATACTGAATTTCCAAAGAGACAAAAAGAGCAAAATATATATAAAACTGGGGCCTTTTAGCTCCCCAGTCAAAAAAAACCTTACCAACATTCAGATTTTTCAACAGGAATTTTTTTCCTGTCAAGGTGTCAAAAAGAAAAGAAAAGAAAAGAAAAGAAAGTTGGGTACACTCCAAGTTAAACCCCTACTAATAATTTACTGTTCCATTATTCAAATAGATTCCCTCTAAAATGGACCATTATGATCTTACCAGAAAAATTTTGTTTCTGATCCTTATGGTGAAGTTGAACAGTATCAAGAAATTGGCCAACAAAAGAAAAGAAAGGTAGGTCCTCAAGAGCACCTAAAAAGCAACCGCTGATGAGAAGAGTATCAATTTTTGTCTATCTTTGTTCCCTATTCTCTTCTTGGTTGGTTTCTCTTTATTTTAACCTCATTTTCACTCAATCTCAATCTATGGCTGGCTCTTCTCTTCCTTTTACGGCTCCACCACCACTGTAGTCTAATATATATATATAGCTACTACTATTTCTTTTGACCAAAACCCATTCTTCTTTTTGATTCTCTTGATTCATTTGTAAACGTATAGCTGGAATAACATTGATGGAGAAGAGATGGACCCATTTCTTCACATGATGCAATCTTCCTAGCTTTCATACTTGCCTCAAGAAAAGGGTGAATACTTACCGGATAGGACAACTTTCAAGCCTAGGCCAAAAGAACATAAAACCTATACATAATTAAATTAATTAATTTAATGTAGAATAACACTAATGGAACCTAAAGCTAACAGATTGAAGCATTCAAATCTTTGCATTACGTACCCAAAAATAGACATACGTATATGTAATATTTACATATATAAGGGCTCTTGATGTGGCAAGGGGCAGTCAAAAGATGTCACGTGCATGGCTCATGCACGTACGTTCACAGTCAACCACTTTGAACAAGCATAAATTTTCATGAACACTGCCCTAGCTAGATAATTATATATCCCTCATTTCAATGAGAAGCCACAGTGCAATCTTTTAGCTTTATCTTCGGCATCTTTTTGTAATTTCTTCTTTTCTCTTTATGTCATATTAATTCAACAATAAATACTCTCCCCATATCCTTACCAACTTCCCCTTCTCCCCATGTTCTCAAATCTCCCCATTCCTCTTCTCTCTCAATAGAAGGTAAAAAAAGAAAAAACAAAAGAAGCTGCACTGGTCATCCTGGTCTTTAATGTCGAGTAAATCAAGCAAGCGGGTGAGTTTCAGCCCCGATGTCCACGAGAAGCCAACCATCTTCATTAAGCATGGAGGTGGAACTAGAGTATGTGTAAACAGGAAAAGGGTTGCTGGAATTTTCACATTCAGGCTGCCCAGGAGCTCCAAATATTCACCGGCAAGACTACTAAGGCGCCTCAGTGCTAAGGTAGTAAGGGTTCTACGTTTTTGTGTCCATGAGAAGGAAGCGCAAGGTTTCATCGGCCAGCTTGACAAGATCAAGATCACTTGCAGATGCAATAGACTCTCAGCGAGCTGAAGCTATAGAAGATTGTATTGAGTTCTTAAATTCTTCATCCTCCCTGCAAAGGTCAAACTCAGTTTCTACCAATTCTTGATAGAGCCTTCTTTTTTTTTTTTTTCCCAAGTCATTGAAAAATTATGTAAATGGAAGCTATAAAAACGAATTTATGAGTCATTGATAGTAAGTTGTTTCTAATCAGCTCGTCGATGAGGACTATGCAAATAGTAATAATTAGAGTAAACAGTACAGGCAGCAAATAACTTTTGTACATGACATGATCAAGAATGTTATGTGCACTAGGTTAGAGTCTTGGTTAATAGTCTAATTTTCACCTAGTCTAAGATCACAATGCCATATATTCATGTATGATAACTCAACACCATCCAACTAATGGAAACAGACCATTCCCAGGGTGGGCCCATTCTTATAGATAGTCGAGTCACTATCATGGCTATAATTGCAAGCTCATCGAGGGGTCCCAATTGAAATTCACTTTTTTTTTTTTTTTTTGGTAGTTTCAACTGAAATTCAACTTATCTCAGTTGTTTTGATCCAAATGATTAAAAAAACCCCAAGCTAGCCATTATACTTGCTCGCAATAAGCGCAGAAGCCAGAAGCTTTACATAACACCCTTAGTGGGGAGTGGACAAAAACAGTCCAGTGTCATCTATCTGGCTTTGTCCCTAATGTTAAGTTGTCTCCTGTGCATTTCCTACATAAAGATGACAGGGAAACATATGAACCAAGAAACGACAACTCCAGAGGCATTTATAATAAATCATCATGAGAAAAAAAATATTGAGACGAAATAACTATAGTTTTAATCCAGTAACGTGCAAGTACAACAAAATTAATACCTCATAAATTCATCAGCACATGTGCTGAAGAAATGAATATCTGAAGGCCAAATCAAGAATCCAAGAAGACATTTTCAAGGTCTCGGATGCCATGATTAGAAGCCTTTTTCATTTCAAGAGCTGTTTTGTAAGGAGGGGCAATTGGAGGTTGTACAAAATCCAAGCTCTGATAAGTGCCCTCGGCAACTTTTGGCAGATCGGTCTGAGGACATACCCACTAAGGCCCCCACAAGCTAGAAACGGGATATATACCTTATTCGGTCCTTCTAACCACCCACTGCTGCAATCTTTAATCCCACAAAATACAATTTCCAGTAAATTGATAATAGCAAATAAAAAACAAGATATATTTATAATACGTCTGTAGAATCAGAAATCTAAACATTTGTACAATTCTTTGTGTTACTTGATAAAAACTAGGTGTTGAGACCATATAGAACCTTTTTTGTTAAGAAAAAGACCCCTCAATTTATTAATCAAAAGAATTGCTTTTGTCTTTCCATACAATAAAAAAGGGGTGCTTTTTTTAAGTTTTTGCCAAATAGATGACATGCTCTTGAACTATATAAGACAACTTGCAGAGTAGGGGCAGCCTGCACTGTTCACATAAATACAGTTCAACAATCTAATAGCCCTTTCATGTATTATTTCTCAATAACTCAGCCTCCATTCCACTAATCTCAATGATTGCAGTTGACTGCGAGTACTGGAAAAAGCTAGATTGGCCAATCATTTATAGTTTATAACAAGAATTTAAAATAAAAAAGAAAATAAGCTGAAAACATTGCTAGTCACGCGTGAGCTGTCCCATGGGGGACAAAATAAGATAACAAAGACCAAGAAGGCTAAATGTATATTTTGCAGAATGTGACTAGTCACGAATTGCTGAATGTGATTAGTCATGAATTGCAAAAATGGTTTGAGACATTATCCATTAATCATGATGTCTCTGCCGATAATTTTCTGAGAGAATATCACCATTCAAACCTAGTATGATATTCTACACATCTTTGTTTAACAACGCGTAAAAAGGATGTACACATTTAAACATAAAAAAAACATATAAAAACAATAATACCTATTAGAATGTTCATTACCTAGATGATCCATGCCTGAAGGACGTCCCACCTTTTTCAAGGAGGGCGATGAAAGTCTTTTGGATTAAATTCCTCAGGTGGGACATAATTCTCACAAACTGCAAAAGCCTCTGCTCTAAGAACCGTGTATTATTAGCTTTAGGTATGTATTCTGCACTGCAAGTAAGATTATTTGACTAGTTTTAGTCCTATTATCACACGTATTGCAGACTAGTTAATTCACCTCCGCTAAGTTTTGGCAAGTGATGGTGGTTTCTTGTCCAATATTTCTACTATAATGTTCATAAATTCATTGCAACTCCTTTTTGAAGCCCCACAAAGATCAGACTCACAAAAGGAGGCATGCAAAGCAACAACCGATCGTGGAAATGAAAAACAGAACATTTCTCGTTAGTAGAAAACCCTATAAAATTGCATTTCATAGCATGTTATAGTGACAAGTGACTACTCATTTTCAAGAAATAGCTCTCTAACGCAGACTTGCAGTCACAGGAAAAAAGTGCTTCAATTCATTAAGGCAGTAACAAACACGAACTTAACATCATATAGAGAACTAAGTAGATTAGCTGCCAAGAAAAGAACGTAGAAGAAGAGAAAGGTAACATCTTACCTATGCTGGAATTACTGCTACTTTTGAGGGTTTTGCAAAAGTCATAACAGGGAAAAATAATTTGAGCTGCAACAGAAAAACAAACAACATAGACAGTCATCTGAGGCAACAAAAATATATTTACAGTCTTGGTAAAAAAATACATACATATATATAATATATATATATATATATATATATTTACAGTCATCTGAGGCAACAAAAATATATTTCATTATTTGTGAATCAAATGAATTAAGGGTTGGTGCAGGAGTGCACTACAAATACCTTCCAGCATTTCTAAGTATGTGCAAAATTAGAAAGAAAGTTGAATGTATCCAAATAAGAAGAGGCGATTGATTATTCAATTACTAATATTAGATTACTAATATTCAGTTACTGATATGCAATTAACAATTCAACATCATCCAACCATAACACTGGGCATCTACAAACGTATTAAGATAAAGAAAACCTGCCCCTTCACTTGGGGTCAACAATCCACAACAACATCAGCTGAACATTATCATGTTTTGGTTGAGCTTATTGTTAGTGATATGTGTACGAAGTCAAATATGTATGAAAATGTTTTGACTTTATTATTTTATTAATAGAGGCATTTTCATTATCATTTTCTGTTATGATAATTACTTGAATAGTCAATTCTTCCTAAGGTTATTAAGTATGTGACTTGATAGTAAAACCCTTAAATTAAATATAAGTTCTATTTAAATTATCCCCAGTCATTATAATGTATAAAGGCTAGTATGGTGTTGGTTGATAATTATATTTTACTAATCATAACTATGAGATATTAAGTTAACTCATAGGTACTTATTTGAGAAATAATGTACTGAATTGACCCATAATGAGAATACTATATAGATAATTGTCATAAGTAATTCTCATAATAATAATATTGATTTAGTCATCTGACCTTGAAATCACCATGAATTTCTACATAACTATTTTGTATTTTGACACAATCTAACATTATCTTTAACCAGATAATAAAATAGACAGTTGTTAGAAATAAAATGAGTTATATGGACTGGGGATAATTTAAATTAACTCATAGGTACTTATTTGAGAACTAATGTACTGGATTGACCCATAATGAAAATACTACATAGATAATTGTCATAAGTAATTCTCATCATAATAATATTGATTTAGTCATCTGACCTTAAAATCACCATGGATTTCTACATAACAATTTTGTATTTTGACACAATCTAACATTATCTTTAATCGGATGATAAAATAAATTGTTGTTAGAAATGAAATGAGTTATATGAGGAATGTGAGTAATTGGGAAGGAATTTGTCCCTCATTTAATCTAAGTAAGATATCTATAAGCCCCTTGATAAGATAGACTGAGAAAAATGCATGTCATGCTAAAGGGAATTGATAAAGAGTTATCATTTTCAGTCTATTTGGAATCAAGAAATAATATAATTAAATTAAATAAGGATGATAGAGACTATACCTTATATTTAATCAAGATATCACGTGACAAAAGGACTACAATATTCACTGTAAATTAGGTTATGTTGGATTATCGATTTTCACATGACTTGGGTAGTCATAATGTCTTACTCTAGGCCACTTATGACTTGTAGGCCTAAATAGGGATTTCAGGCCTACTGTCAATGTCATGTAAACCTCCAAGATTACACTTAGAACAGACCCAAAACGAATGTGGATTCACCAAGCCCAATAAAGCTCGGTGGAAATAAATAAATATATATATGTGTAGATATATATATATATATATATATATATATATATATATATATATTTATTTATTTATTTATTTAAGGTAATAGTTATCTTAAATAAAAAGAAAATTATAAATAAACAAGTGGAATATACCAAACACGTTTTGGTAAATGAGAAATTATCAAAAATTCATTTTGGTAAATGAAACTCTAATTGAGAGGTCTATAAATATGACATATTCTTTAGGATTTCTAACATCTTTTATTTTGCCACCTAAATTCATTTTCTCTCTCTTGAGAAAACAAAAACACAACACAGAGTTCTTTAGTTCTTGAGTTGTGAAAAAATCAAGAAAAATGTGCGAGCACACACGTTTTGTTTTGATTCAAGGGCTATTCGTGTAAATACTTGTAGAGGACGTATCCATTTGGAGACGTCTTAATCCGGCTTAGATAATCAAAAGCTTGAGGTAGGATGTCACCGAAGTGAACCCCCTCTCTACCTTCCAGCAATCTTGCCTTTTCGTGCGCTTGTGGTAAGGTTTTTGGAAACCCTATATCAATTGGTTAATCGAATTATATGGATTCTGATTCGGGTATGTGATTAAAATTTTAAATTTCCGTTGTGCTTTGAATCACATAACCCAACACTTACATCAGCAACTGGAACTCTGTCCATTAGCCTCATCCATTGCCACTAGATTTTTCAAACATGGAATTAGGAGCGTAAATGAGTTGAGCCACCCACAAGCAACTTGCATTTTGGCTGAATAAACGTTAGCTCAAACTCCTTCATTAGTGCAAATGAACCAATCCCAAGCCCAATTTTGAGCTTGTTTCGTAAATGAGCTTGAGCTTAATGATACTAAGCTCGTCAGCTCACAAGCTAGCTCATTTATTTCATATTTGATTGATGAATTTTAATTAAATTTTTATATTTAAAATAAACATTTTAATAATTATTATGATAAAATATTAAATTTAAACTATATTGTGTTGTATAAGTTTTGTGGTGGTATATTAATATTACATGTATAAATTAAAAGATTTTAATATATAAATATTTTGATAAAAAATGTGAAATTAGCAATGTAACTAGGGGGTGAGCAACGGAGCATTCAGTTCAGGTGGTTTCGATTGGTTATTCGGGCAGTTTGGTTCAATTTTTATGATAGTCCAATTCAATTTTTAATATTAAAACCTGTTCTGTTTAGGATGGTTCCTCGTTCAACTAGATCATTAACTTCTAAAATCAGCCCTAAGGAAATAAATATGTTCAGACTAGCAGCATCCAAAATCAAGCCATCAGGTACATGACCCTGATTTGTGCTGTTAAATTAAAGCTGGCCAGATTGCTGCAGCCAAAAGGCTTTTTTGTGAAAACTTCGTCTCCTCTAATATGTTAATTTTTTAAATTAAATAGATTGTTAATTGGAGCACAATTTTGCAGCACCATTATAATCATGTCCTTTAGGAAAAAACCCATAACCCCTGAATTTTTTGTACCTTCCACTATTCAGTCCTTTAATTGAAAACATGTGCTGTTGAGTGCCTAAACTATGCCATTAAGTAACACCAACCTGCATGGTTTCAGGGGCTCAATAGAACATATTTTCACTTGGGAGATTCAATAAAAAAAAATAGAAGCTCATGGGCTAAATTATGGGATTTTCCTATCCTTTATATGTTGGATTAAGCTAATTAAAATACATGCTCATGCTTCAGATCCCTCATCTTTTGGGCAGAAAAAATCTCAGTGAGACCGGATCACAGAGAAATCTTAATGTGTATCACATGTATTGACAATCTTTCATGAAAGGAAGGCACAATCATTAAGCATGCAGGAGTGAACATCATAAAATAGGTGAGACTGAGCAAACTCATCCGTGTCATGAAGACCAGTTACTGCAAAAAAAAAAAAAGAAAAAACTGTTCATTATTCTAAACAACAAAATGATTAACCATTTAATACAAAGGAAGGACAGCAACTGGCTATTTTATACCATCAGATGTACCGTCACATACTACCAGGTATGCCTTACAGCCATCAAAATGTCTAATCACCTGTAAAAGAAATAAAGATGAGAATAAAGCACTGTCTATTGCACAACAACATTTAAGAATTGTGTATGTACGATTTACCATATTAAAGCACAAGCATGCAAACATCTCAAAAGAGTCAAAACAATAGATAACAGAGGAAGAGCATTCAGAAGATTCAACTACTTGATTGTAGCCTGAAAATTTTTTATTTGGTCAGTCATCTAATCTTGCCCATCTGGCGATCATATTACCAAAAGATTCCTTTTGGCATTACTAGAGTCATGCAAAGCATTCAACTTAATACATGCCTCATCCAAGAAAGGCACCTTTTTATGCCTACATGGAAGCCATAAGCCAGTACTTAGTTCTTACCCTCTTTAGCAACAGTCATACACAAGAATCCAATGTTCTTGCTCATTTTTCAGGTAAACAACTTGAATACAGGAGTTTAAAAATATGACTTCTCAGGTGAAGACCAGAAGTAACAAAACAAGCTTAGGAACGATCAATTACATTCAAATCCAACCAAGATCATTCAAATAAACCATGTATTTTGAAGAAACAGCGAGCATAAGCTTTCTATATTAAGTGGCTCAGAAACTGCATGTGAAGATTGAGATAATTAACTATCCTCAGTTCCTCACCACTTCAGCTGTTCTTGCATTATTGATGTCACCCTGTACTTGGATAACACCTTCAATTGGAGCCATAGGTTGCAAGCCAACAGCCACAAAAAAGAGGAAGATCCTCACTCCTGCAAATCTCCAAAAAAAAAATACCACCTCAATAGAATGCATTATTTGCTAGTGAGCACGGGGATCAAAAGAATGAAAAGGCTTATGTTTATATATAATGAAGGCAGCTGGCTCATGAAACTCAGGACTAATGTGGGACAAAATACCACATCATCCTCACCTTTCTATGTTCTTGTTCCTTTTTTTTTGGAAAAAGTCTCCTGGACCAAATTTCTAAAAACTATCACCAAATTTTATTAAATCCATGAATGCCAAACTTAAGTAGCTTAAAGTTGGTTGTTTATTAGCTTATATAAATCTTTGAACTGGGTAGATAAATTTAAGAAGAATAAAAGAAAAAATTGCCCAAAATAGCCTGTTCACAAGAAAATTGAGCTGAGGTCACTGGATTCAGGTCCATTCATTTACTAGATGTGTCTAATTCAAATAACATGCAAACTTGATATTCTTCATCCACGAATATGAGCATAAACAACTTCTAACCAGATTGTCCATGAGTTATTTTCCAAGAATACTAGTGCACATCTATTGACAGTGCACTCAAGAGACCCAGATGAATTAAAATGATAAGTTTGAGTCACTTAAGACAAACACATAAAAGACAAGTGCAAAATCAATTTATAATTTTCTCATAGAGATCCTGGGAAGCCTCTAGCAAGCATGTTGCATTTGCAAGAATGTGTGGTTGACACTACTCACACCTGGGAAAGTGGCACCTTAGAAACTTAGACAATTTACATATTCAACAGAAATCAATTAACAAGATTCAGCAAAAATAAATCACACAACATGTAATTGTCCCCAGTCTGTTTTCGAACAGGCATGGCACTGCCAGGGCATCCAAGCTCAAGTAGTAGTCAGGAAGACATAATCCTAAGATTGGTATATTCACAATTTTTATTCAGGCATGTACTTCAGAATTAACAGACTGAAAATTGACCTTGAATCCTGTGTATGCTTTGCTGGTAGATATAATTTACAACTCAAAACCTGCAAATGAAGGATCAAAAACTAGTTAAGAAGCCTTGTCAATCGCTTACGCAACAGGGAGAGAAGATAGAGAAAGGAAGATGCCATTCTATTCGTCTATGAAAATATGCCCTTTTAAATAACTGTATCTTAAATAATTGGGTGGAAGAAAACCATTCAAATTAAATATACCTGACTCCAGCTCCAAGGTGCAGCACATAAATCCACCACACGCTTCACCCCTACAAATCTATTCATGATCAAACAACATGAGGTCTTTTACTATCTGAAACAATTTGAGACCTAATTCTTTTCTTACAGAGATAGACATATTCCTTGTTTGGAATAAATAATTTATAAAGGCATGATTTCAGTTCTATCAAATAGCCTTGGTCTTTTCAAGTTGAAAGAATCGGATTCCATAAACTAGATAAGCATTGTCTAGATAGAAGTCAATTAAACTGAATCCTGACATTGTTTAGATTTTCCAGACAAGTAAAATGGAAGCAAGAAACCTTCAAACATTTGAATTGCTCACCTATTTAGAGAAGCTTAAAGGCACTTCGAGCACACCAACCTTCTTCCTTAGTTTTTCGGTAGTAGATATCCTACAGACTCCAATGATATATCATTAAGAACTAAAACAACAAGCTTTTCAATATAAGCAATTAATTTAATTACCCTCTTATCCCTTAAAGTTCTTCCCATTGTTTTCAAGTGCCTGCTACTTCTATCAGATACCAGAAGAACCTACAGCAGGATTGTCTTTGTTAATTAGTTAGTTACAGCATCAAAAGAAGCCAATGGTTCATGAAAAAATAGGTAACGCTTGCATAACAAAATTCAGTTCAGTCATTTATTCAAGCACCTTACGTGCAAATTAATTTCCATAACCTAGCAAAGCTTGTTGTCATATAATCACAGTTTCAAGCATCACATTGCTTACTTGCTTATGGATTGGTAACTGGGTGAGATCAGATTCACTTCAATTCAAGCAGTGGTGTTTGCCTCCAACGAACAAGGTGGTGTTTTCGCTTGCCTTGCTGTTCCAGTTGGGTGGCGATCTATTCGGGCAGCAGCTTTTCCTACTAATACGCAGTTTATTGGGCTACCTCCTCCTTGCTACCAATTGACCCGAACATGGGGTTCAACCTTGGCGTCAATATTCTTAAAAAAAAAACCTTGGAGTCAATAATTCAACAGTTAATTATTTAATGATAAAAGCTATTTAATTCTTTCACTATAAATACAAAATAATTTTTAAACATTATATATTTATGTCATTGCACTAACCTGTTGAATTTATAATGCATTATATTTATACGGAATGTTAAGTAATTTAATGGTATATATTTTTTTAAAATATTAATAGGTCCCAAATTTAATAATTGTCTCATTCTTTGTTCAAAATAATAATAATAATGCATTATATTTTCAATAATTAAGTGTCAAAAATTTAAAATATATATCATACATCTAACAATTAATTATAATATAATGTAGATAAAATTTTTTCTATGAAATATATATGGAAATTTTATGTTTTAAATTTTTTTCTTATTTGATTGAAAAGATTTTAAAAATGCAAGTTACACTTAAAAATGATATTAATTAGTGAAAATTTGAATTATAAACTTACAACAAATATTATAAGCATAGAATTCTAAAAATAAAAGAAAAGTGAAAAAGAGAAATACTTAATTTTACAATCTAATTTGAAGAGGATTTATTAATTTGCTATGCAAGATCAATTTC
Organism: Mallotus nudiflorus; assembly: GCA_947683625.1. Taxonomy (NCBI): domain Eukaryota; kingdom Viridiplantae; phylum Streptophyta; class Magnoliopsida; order Malpighiales; family Euphorbiaceae; genus Mallotus; species Mallotus nudiflorus. The sequence continues at coordinate 54,779 of CANTUR010000213.1, read as the reverse complement.
CTAAAAATAACCATATTTGTTGTTAAATAATTTTCATTTTACCGTATGTTTCGTAAATTTGTTTTATATTTGGTTTTTTTTTTTTTTTTTGAAGCTCATTTAAATGTAAATGATTTCAACAATCAAGGTTAAGACAGGATGAAAAAAACAAGATGAAAATGAAAAGGAATAATGACCCCACGAGTCCAATAAGTTATCTAAAATTTCAATCAAGTTCTAAAAAATTATTTTTTTAATTAAGTTTTAGAATCATTTACATGTTTTCACGTTAGTTCAATTCTGTTATGTCAAAATGAATTGGACTAATGTTGGTAATTAACAAAAAGAGATATGATCCCTCAAGTTCTGAAGGTTATCCAAAATTTCAATCAAGGTCCATTTTTTTTAATTATAATTTCCCCATGATTTTTCAAGAGATTTAGAAGAGAACTAGTTTAATTATATTGTGCATAATCCATAATACTTAAATTATGTAATTTTTCTATTAATGAAAAACTAATTAATTTAAAAGGAAATAATTTTTCATCATCCATCAATTATTAGAAATTTAATCTTTCTATTAGTAAAAAATCAATTTATTAAATTACTTTATATAGTGGATTAATACATAAAATTTTTAAATTCTACATAAAGTACTGTGAAAGTAATTTAATATTCTACTTTATGTAGTGAATTAATCCACTACATAAAGTAATTTAATAAATTAATTTTTTATTAATAGAAATATTGAAAGAGTTCTAGAGGGGGTTAATAGGACTATTGAATAATAATAAGAAATTAAAGAAAATTGAACAAAAATTAAAAGCAATGTTGAGAAAGATGAATAATGAACATATGAATTTAAGTGGTTCAGATTTTCAACAATCTTACGTTTCGACCTAACTTATCTCCAAGTTAGGATTTTGAATCACCACAATCTATTTCCCTACATTGAATTTTTCAACTTGAGTTTTAGGCTCAACTCAAACCTCACAACTTGAGTTTTTAAGGCTCACACTAAAACCGAATTCTCAAGTGTTTTAATAGCTAAACACTTAAACTAATTCCTTTAAAATATAATTTCACTTCCCATTTTCTTAACCCAAAAAAATAGAAGAATAAAAATTTATATTCTAACACTCACCAACTCTCACAAGAGTATACAATAATAAAATGATTTTTCAAAGAGATTAGAGAGTTTAACTGAATGCTTGAGAGTATAGAATGAATAAACAAGTTTCTTAACCTTAAAATAATCTTCAGAGGTCATATTATACTTGAGAAATTCAATTATAGTAGTTGGAAGCAATAATTTAGTTCCAAATCAAAACAAAGTCCATTTGAATAAAATTTGGGACTTTTGAGTTGCATTTGTCAGGTCCCAGTTGAGATATCATTAGTCCCGATTGGGAGGAGCATTGAATGGTTTTTACGAGTCATTGTATTTGAATTTTTGCTCTAGTCCCGATTAGGATATCAATGTCCCGGTCAGGACTACCATGTCTTGAGTAGTGTCCTGATTGGGACATTAGATCAAGATCGGTTCTGCAACAAATTAAGTTTTATGCAAAAATTGGTCTTCCTTGGTCTTGGTCAGGACTATGACAAGATTTGCACTTTTTTTGTGCAATTTAATCTATGTGATGAGTTCGATCGAGATAGTGCTTATGATGTCTTTTCAGAATGATTTTTCTTTAAAAGTACATCATTATTTTAAACTTCCAAATTACTCCTAACTTATACACACTTGAAACAAACATATTAGTTGCTCAAAATTGAGTTTGTTAAGATTAAAATCAAGATTGATAACTTGTTAAGGTCAATAATGTCTCCTTTTTCAATTTTGACAAACTTATTTTGAGTTTGCTAAAAATAATACAAGGTAAAGTGTGTGATAGATAGCAATTGTGATAATAATGATAATAACAAATAAAATCAAATATATTTCTTTATTTCTCCCTTTATGAATATAGACATGATAAAAAATATAAATTTATAATTTATTCTCCATGACAAAAATATAAAATATATCATGAGAAAATTATGGTTTAACATAACAAATGTGTTAAAAACATAAAAAGAATGTTTGACAATATGAAGGAAATAATTTCAAACATATATGTATATAATATATCACAAAAATAGTATATATAGGATGACCTCACATGATCATATAGAGCTTAGCTATCTAATTAATCATATGACATTTAACATATTACAAATATAAACACTAAGCACAAATATCATATAGCTTCTTCTCCCCCTATGTTAAAGACTAAAAAATACATGAAATAAAAGACCACGAACCAAAACAATGAAAAACAAAGATACACCAAATTTTTGTGAAATTATATGGCATATATAAAAATAATATTCAAATAATTTTCTCTCATCCTATAATAAAATAGAATAAGAAGAAAAAACATTTTGATATTAAGAATACACTATCACATAGGTTAAAAAAATTAAAAATTCCTTTTAATTTTAATATAAACTCAAATATTTCTCTCACTTTGTCAAAAATAAAAAAGAATGAATGCTAGAGAAATTTATATTTTAAAGAAAGTAAATTTCCATTAATAAAAAAATGCATCTAATACAAAGATAAAATACTGAAAATAAACTAAATATAAATAAGCACAAAATGAGCCTAAAAAAAACTAACAGCTAAAGGCTTATATACAAAAAAAAACCAAATATATACTGAAAATAAAACAAACAAAAATTATATATAATAACTATTCTAGAGGAGGGGATGAAGGAGAGGAAAATAAGTGCAAGTGTAGCCTTGTTGCTCATAAATATAATGGACATCATGTTAAATATGAGCAATGTTGTCATCGATTTGATTGAAACGCACATTGAAATTTGATTCAACTTCATCAAAGCAAGAATTGAAGTTGGATTCCATTAAGGACATGCATCAAAGATTTGTCCTATGCAGAGAGGTTCATTATTTTAAGCTTGAGCACCTTGAGTTGATGTACCTTCACTTTTTGTTCTTTTCCTTAGAGGAGCAACATGAGGTTGAGTTCTTCCGTAAGGTCTTGACCTTTTTGCTCTTCCAATTCTTAAAACATAGCTTTAATATTTTCATTTACTCCAAGGTCATGTTTCCAATCTAAACTCCATTAATAGAGCTAAGTTTTTTGGAATTTCTAATGAAGGACTCATAAAGAAGTATAGGTTTAGTAGATGGTAGAGAGTCAAGATTAATATTGTAGAATTTAGCTAGCTTTATGACAATTCCACTAATAAAAATTGCATCGGTTTTACTATCACTAATTAGCCAAATTCTCAATTATAAAAATCTTTCTAAAGCAATTTTTTCATCATGATGAAGACAATAAAGAATGAAAAGATCATCAAGAGAGAGGAGAGAGCTTATTAGAAAGAGTTTCACTATTAACAGAGTAAGTAATGAATTAATGAACATACTAAAGTGCTTTGGATTTGATGTGTGAGGCTTTAATATGTCCGGTGGAGAATTGAAGAGCATTTGGAGCTTTAATTTCATCTCAAAATGAAGAAGCAAGATAATGAGGGTTAACTTGAATATGTACCTTTTAAGGAAAAACCAAAAAGAGTATTAAACTCTTGATAAGTCATGAAACGATCTCTTCCTCCCAATTTGAATTGCATGGAGAAGTAGGGATTAACATTAACAAATTTAATGGAATGTGTTAGTATAGATGTGCCCAAGTGCCATTCTTGAAATGTATAATGACATGATAAATTATCCCTATGCCAATAAAATATTTGTTTAAATAAAGTGTTTATTTATTTGAGTATTTACCCTATAGCATTATGTTAAATAATTTTATTATTAAAAGTTGATAATATGAGTTACAAATTTATTTAGTATATATGCTATAAATTGTTTATATTTGTATAATTAATATTTGGGTAATTGATTAGACTATCACCTCTGTCTATTTTCCTTGATTAGTATGTGATACTAATAATGGAAGGTAGTGAGTCTCATGCTACTTAATATGAGATGTCCAAAATAGACATGTGGATACTCATATGATGGGTGGATCGAACATGATGTTAGATTTGTGATTACATGGATATTCATTTATAGTCAACAATCATAATCTAGGTCATAAGTTGCATATAGTCCTTTGACCTAAGGTGACACGGTAATCCACATTTCAGTGGTTAGGTTTTGTTATAACTTACATACTTGTGTTAATCATATATGGGTATATGGCATGTGGTGGCTCTAGTCAGCTGAGTGTAGGGATGAGTGTTTAACCAAGAAGGAATTCATTGCGTAGATTGAATCGGGATAAGATCTTGTACTATCTAAGTTCATTCTTGATCAATAAGTTCCTGGCAAGACAAATATGACAAGACCTAAAAGAGTTTTGGTGTTGGTTATATTTAATTAAGAATAGAACTTCAGATAAGGTCATATGATATAACTATTAGAGTTTGACTAACCTTAACTTTAGGTTATATCATGATCTTCTAATAAAAGGATTTTAGTGCATGGTAATTATAACTATAAGGGTTCGTGTGAATCAATACATGCATTCATTTCTAATTGGGTAGTTGTGAAATCGATGCTAGGGGTCACTCAAAACTTATAAGAACTAAATGTGTATAATTGGGATTTTCACATTTAAACTTGAAAGGAGTATCATATAATATCAAATGTTGATATTATCTTCTCAATTCCAATTAAACATGAACCTATTAAGTCACACCTAATAAAGCTTTGCTAAATCACCATTTATATTAATCTAATTATGGATTAAAGAGTTTAATAAATTAAGTAAGATTAATAGAATTGGATTTATACTTTAAGTAATGATTCTAGCATATCATAAAATCTAATTCAAGTAAGGGTTTAATAATTAATTTATACTTAATTAATATGAGATATTAGTTAAAATATTAAATTAATTATATATATATATATATATATATGTTGTTACTTAGATTAATGGCCTAAGTTGTTTAGGCCTAGGACCAAAGATTAATCTTAAGATATAAAGAAAGTTGCATGGCAAGTAATGTAATGTCATGGATGATGTCAATTCTATACTTGCATGGCAAGTAATGGTGATATCATGGATGATGCCAATTCTATACTTGCATGGCAAGTAATGTGATGTTATGGATGATGTCAATTCTTTACTTACATGGCAAGTAATATGATGTCATGGATGATGTCAATTCTATACTTGCATGGCAAGTTGTACATGTGATGTAAACAATGACATTATCAGGATTTCTTTTCTCTACATATAAATAGATAACTTAAGAAATGTTTTTAAGGTTAGAAAAATTAAGAATTTTGTGTAAAGACACAAAACCAAAGCAAACAATATATACTCAAAAACTCTAGTATTCTTGTAAGGAGATTAAGTTTATGCAAGTCTATAAATGGTCATTGAGAGAGGCTGCTTGCATCTAACCAAATCAAAGCAAGAAGGTGATTAGTAAATCTCTGGTGTTTCAAGCTAGAGGTCTTACATTTGGGAGACTTGAAGAGTTGATTCAAGAATTGAATCAAAGGAGCCAACCATTTGGTAGATTAATTATGGTCTACATCAAACACTTAGGAAATTATAACTATTCCGCAATTTAGATTTCCTAAGTTTTTGTATTTATACATGTTGATGTGTATTAGCTATGTGTTAAATTGCAAATTGGATCCTTGGTATTGGAATTCTTATAAGATCAAGAATTATGTTGAGCAAATTTTAAAAATTTTTCCCTTCTTAGCATTTGATGTCTAAGTAGCATAATCAAATCCTTCACTTGGTATCAAAGCTTCTTTTTGCATTTTACACATGCTAAATTAATAATAATATATTTTATTAATCTTAATTTATTAAATTTAATATGAGATTTTAAATTATTAATAATAATATATGTTATTATTAATTTATAATTAATTGATAATTACAAGTGTTGTGATTATAATTAATTGATCCATGTTTTGTTTAATTTTGCAAATTGATCATTACATGCAAGAAGTGATCATGGACTTAGATTACCTCCTTATATTTGTAATAATAATTAATTTTATTATTTGATGTGTAATTAAATGTTAATTATATAGAACTAGGATGTAATATTCACATTGGTATGCCAAGGATTGAATGTATATCACAAGAGTTGTGATAAGAAGCTTGAAGTGTTCAAGATGGAGGTCCATGATGATGATGTCCAAGGCTATTCTTAAGCCTATAGTGTCAAGCCCAAGGAGACAAGGGCCCATTTTATTCTAAAAGTTATAATAGGCCTAAAAAAGGCCCATGATCACTCCTCATTTGTGCATCCATTTTGCATGTTCTATGTATATATGTGATATATATGTTAAAGCATGATAAATACATATGTGATATGTATATGTGTAAAAATGCCATGCAGTGTTTATATGTGATGTATGCAATGAAAAATGGCTTGTCATGACCCAAAACAGGGGGCCATGACCGGCGCTAGTGAACAGGAATTCTTTCGAATCCAAAACCTGTAGCAAGCCTTTATAGAAAATATAAAATCATGCAATAATAATAGAATAAATAAAATATCTTGCAGCGAAAATTAAAATCTCATAAGTAATAATATAACTCATCCACTGATTAATAACACAAATCCATCTCATATATATAAAATATTTCAATACAATTTTCTCGGTTCAAACTTTTAAAATATAAATCTCATACATATATAATACATACATCCCCCAAACTTAACTACTACAGTGTCTAGAATACAAAATAAAACTCAAGTAAGCAATTTACATAATAAAGCCGGGTAGAAGAAATCTGACATAAAGGTCTGCTGTTGAGGTTTGAGGACAAAGACTTTCCTGAAAAATAAATCAACGGAGGGGAGTAAGACCTTACTGAGTGAATTGTTATAATATATATACATGCATAACTAAATGACAAATGCACACATTCAATAGTATATATAATAAATATATACACAGGCAAATACACACGAATGCAGCAAAAATCATTTTATATATATGGAAAATAATAGCCGTTTATGAAGGATCAAATAGAACCCTAAATGATCGCAACCTCAAATAGTGTTAGACAACACTCTAGCCATACAAGCTCATTATTCCAAATAAATTCACTTGTTCCATTTGGACAGTAGACTGTCCTCGAGACACTAAGTCAACCGAGCTCCAGCAATTTGACTGTTAGTGTGATTAGCCCCGAGACACTTGGTCAACCGAGCTATCAACAATCACACTCTCAAATCACATTACACATCAATCCAATCATATCCACAAATAGGTTAGTAATTTAACCTACAATCTATCGTCATATCGGTACGTACTCAGTCCTAGTGCTGCCCACTAGGTAGCACGTTCTATTGATATCCTTCATTTAAAATAAATCCATACATTCCAGAAAATAAATGATGCATGACATTAATTAAAATAACAATATAAACCATATATATACTAGAAATATACCACAATAAACCAAGTATATTTCGAGTATATATACATCAAATAAATTCAATTTAATTATAAAATAAACCAGAAATAAACTATGCATATTCTTAAAAATATTTTAAGTATAATTCAGTAATAAAACATGCATTTAATGTAAAATATACCAAAAATATACCAAAATATACCTAAGCAATTATTAAATTATTTATGCATATTTCATAACATTTAAACATACATTTCTAAAACATGCATCCTAATACACGTATATATAAAATAACAACTCACAGTTGTGCGCTCCTCGAGACGGGTCTGAGGGGCCTGGTCCACTAAGCCTCGTCTCGGTGCAACTAAACAAATAAACGATAACACGAAATTAGAAAATGAAATTCTAGAGACTCGATCTAAAACACCGGACATAGACTAGGAATAGGGATTTGACCGAATGTCACGTTTTACGAGAATTCTATCGAAAATTGGTTGAACCTCCCTTATAAAACGGACATCTCCCTACTTAGAAAGTAGAGCTGATCCAACAAGAAAACACACTTCGAGAATTTATAGCCCACACAACCCCTCGGTCGGACTCTCAAACTACAATTCTACCGACCAGGTTCACAATTCACGAGATATACACAGAATACATTTAAATTCCAAAATACCGAAAATACCCTTTATATATCAACATATAACAATTTAGATATTTAAAACACTAAAAATAATTATTTTACCGATATTTACATAAAACCCTAATTTTAATAAAATATTGTTAAAAATCCACAATTCTCGATAAATTCACAAATATTAACCAAAATTCATTTTATAAATCCAAATTACATAATAAGCCCTATAACATATTAAAAATCATTAAAAACTCATTATTTAGAAAAATAAATATATTTATATATTTTGAAAATAATTTTTGAAAAAATAGTTTTAATTAGTTAAAAAATAGTAAATAATTTGTAAAAATCATTTTTATACCTCAAATAATTATTAAAACCAATTTACTTAATTTCAACCAATTTATTACCAAATTACCAAAATACCCCTAATTATATATAAATTCACATATTATACTATAATTATACAAAAATTCAATAAAAATTATAAAATTGTTCAAAAATTAATTTCTCAACATATAATTCAATAAAATCAATAATTGTACTCAATTAACCATTTAATTTTAACAAAAATACTTGTTTAACCTAATTTTCCAAAATTCACCTAAACTAAATAAATTCATAAAAATTACAAAAAAATTACAAATTAAATTCTAAAATTAATTTCAACCTCTATAAAAACCATAAATCACAATTCATAAATTATTAATTAATTTACGAAATTAGAAAATATTAATAAAATAATAAAAAAATTCACAAAAATCAAAATAAATTCCAAAAATTCCACAAAAATTACAAAATGTAGATTGAGCTACTAGGAGCAATTTTTATAAAGGAAGTAAGCTTGAATCATCAAGATTGAAGTTCAAAAAATTAAAGAACTCAAAATGGCCAAAATAGAAAATTGATCACCAGCAAAAATCTAAACCAAAACAAGTGAAACCAAGCTTAGAAATGCACTCACCGGCTCAAGGAAGAGAATGAGACTGGCGGTGTCCAATTTGGTGGTCGGAATCATGGTGAACGGAGTTGAAGTTGGATTTCAGTTTCTCGGCCAAGAAATGGCCAAATCATGCCGGAAAAGGAAGTAGCAGGCGGCGGAGCAAGCTGGAAATGGAGGTGGCATGCTGGGAGGCACACCGATGGTGAGAAACAGGAGTTACAACGACGGAATGGGGAGGAAGGGGGAAGGGAGGGGCAATTTTTGTAAATAAACTTAACCTTGTATATATATATATATATATATATAGCATGTATATGGATATATATATTAATATGATGATATGATCATGCATGGAATCATGCAATTTAATAAAACGGACTAACATAAATAAATAAATATTTATTTAGGTTTTATTTTCCTAAAATATAATTCTCGGGAAAATTTTACGTAAGAAACTTAAAGTAATTAAATATAACTTTAATAATTAACAAACTAATTAAATAGTCAAATATATTTATTAAAATTATTAACACTGCATATCTTGATGCAGTTTAAAATATGTAAAATCTCGGGATATTACATGGCTAATGTGGAAAGTGAGACCTAAAATTAAAGACCAAAAAATCTTCCAAGCAAATTTAGGTCTAAGCTCTCCATTGGAACAATAACTTGCATGGTTTTAGGATTATATGCATCAGTTATGGATACATAGAGGTGTGCATAAGGCCTAAAAGATTCATGTAGTGTTATTGTTAAGCATGAGATGTTATCGATGTATAAACACACTATATGCCAAGAATGGCAAACAGGTGTACCTGAGGTATGTAGTGTTCAAGTTTTTACATTTCACTGATCCAATGGTATGGACCTAACTAATGCCAAAGGCCAATAATGACAATGTGTACTTGAGGCCTATAACATTAGGAGCTAGATTGATGATATCTCACATGAGATGTGATGAACAAGAGTTATTCACTTAATAAGAACTAATATTCAAGAATGGTAATGTGTACCTGAGGAATATTAGTGACTCATTAAGAACTTCATCACCCCACTAGAAAATCCATCTAATAAGGGATATCCTTTTTCTACTTTGGAAGTGGTAAAATTGGCTAAGTTAGTGTGAGGCCATTATGATTAAAGACTAAATCTAATAGTACAATGTCATGGAACTAATCAATCTTGTTACGCTTTTGCAGAAATTTGATAATATGAGATCCACAAACCTGCTAAGCCTCATCTTGATAAAAATAGACTCATTGGGACTAATATTGTTGATTGGCTTTGTAATCTAAAAGTTGTTTTGGCCTCTGAACACATATTATATGTTTTAGAACAAAGTCCTCCTGAACCCCTTCCACCTAATGTTTCCTAAGAGGAACATGACACTCTTGCAAAATGGAAAGATGATGATATGCAAGCACATTGCATTATGTGGGCTTCCATGAGCAATGAAATTCATAGGCAACATGAGAAGTACACTACTGCAAGGGAAATCCTACTTCACCTACAAGAGTTATTTGGTGACTGCTTATCGAAGTAGCTTTTTCATGCTAAAATGAAGGAAGGTGATGATGTTGGAGCACATGTGAATTCTGTAATTTATCCATTAGAGGAACTTGAGAGTTTAGATTTCACGATGGATGCTCTACTTTAACATATTTGATCTATAATCCCTTTCGGACTCATTTGGGCAATCTATTACAAATTTCCATATGAATAAGATTAAGTGTACCCTTGCAGACTGTTAAACATGGTTATAACGGTCCAAAGGCTATTCAAAATGAGAAAAGGAAGGATGTGTCTTTGGTTGCCTCTTTTAGTAGGACGAAGAAGAGTAAGGGCAACAAAAAGTCAAAAAAGGTAAAGGAAAAGTTCCTAAAGCTTTAGGAGGTGTGAAAAAGAATAAATACAAAGAGAAGGTTGAGAACACCAATAAGGGAAAATGTTTCTTTTGTGATAGAGAGGGATATTGGAAAAGAAATTATCCAAATTTCCTTAAGTTTTTTCATATTAAAGGAAAGGACAAGATGGAGAAGGTGAGACTTTCTCTAATTTATTTGGTTCTAAATGTTTTAAGAGCTCATCTAATGCATGGGTATTAGATACCGGTTAATGCATGGGTATTAGATACCGGTACTAGTTCTCACATATGTTCTTCCTTGCAAGATCTAGTAAGCGAAAGAAGGTTAAGGTCAAATGAGGTGACTCTTAAGCCTGGAGATAAAGCAAGTGTTACTGCTAAAGCTATGGGAACCACCTCTATTGAATTGTATAACCATGTTTTATTATTGGACAATGTTTTATATGTACCTAATTCTTATAAGAACATTATCTCTATTTCTAGTTTGACTAGAAAAGGTTATAAATTTTTATTTGAAAGAGATGTATGTACTATCTATTTTCATAATGAGATAGTTAGCATGGGTTATGTATTACATGGTCTTTATTATGTTGATAAATAAAATTCAATAACAATCATTATCCAACCAATATGAATGTTGTGAATACAATGCTAATTGATAATGCCTCTAATTCAAAATATCTATAGCACTTACATTTAGGTCATATTACGGATGACAAAATCATAAAGTTGGAAAGGATAGGAATCTTGAGTAATCTTGAATCTGCATCCAATCCAACTTGTGAGGCTTGTATCCAAGGCAAGATGACATGGTCACCATTTGTTGGACAAATGAAAAGAGCTAAAGAAATTTTAGAAATTATACATAGTGATGTATATGGGCCATCCATCCAAATGGCAAGAGGCGGGTTCTATTACTTCATTACCTTTATAGATGATCTATCAAGGTTTGGACACTTGTATTTGATGAAACATAAAAGTGAATGTAGACACTTAATTTCGGGATGATGAGTTATGGATGCAACAAAAGACTCTAATGATGAAAATGTCATGAATAGGTTTTCAATACTTGAACTTTGAAAACTTCAGGGTTCTAATTGCATTTTTTCAAAGAAAGAATTTAATATTTTCATGGACTAAATTGCAATGGTTTTTTAGGACCTAATTGCAAAACTTAAATTCTTTTAAAGACCTAATTATACTAATTCCAATCAGAATTACACAATTATGGTCGGAATTAGACCTCTTTTGCCCAGGTTCTCAAATTTTTTTAGGAAAAATTGAATCCTAATTGGTTTGAAATTCTCCTAAAATTATTTTGATAATGTTTTTAAGGAAATAAAAGTCTTTTAGGAATCAATTTATAACTAGGGTTTGGAGTTGTATCCCTATATAAGGAGTGTTTTAGCTCTGAAAATAGGGGAGGCAATAACAAAAAAATGGAAGCAAGGACGAAAGGAAGAAAAAGGGAGGCAAAAATAAAAAAAAATGAAGAGAATGAGAGAAAAAAGAAGAAGGCAGAACGAAAAAGAAAAGGGAAGAAAAAAGAGAAGAGAGAATGGAAAAAAAAGAGAAAAAATCTTATTCTCTACAAAAATTCTTTTGCTTAAATAAAGATCTTTGGAGAATTTTTTAAAAACGATATTCGGAAGACCTATCAAGAATAGTGATTTTACAAAATCTGAGGAGCACTCCATTAAAATCATCCATAAACATCATCTTTTCCTTATTTTATTTGATTTATTTATTTATTTGATTTTTAATTTTGTTTTATTATTGTTATAATTTATTCACTAATTATAATTTTTATTTTTTTTATGGTGATTATGGAGGATTAAACTCATGAGAAGTTCATGGGATGCCATAGATAAGACCTTGTAAATTTAGTTTTTAGGTCTTTTTATTTTTTATTTAATTTCTTTATTTTATTTATATGTTTTTTTGGGTTTGTATTAATTATTTTTATTATTATTTCTATAGATTATTGTAATAGTCCCAATAGTGGGAATAGTGGAATTATATGTGTGATTGCATGTTTATATTGGTTAATTGGTTAGTAAAATTAGAATTTTTATTGTGTAATTAATTAAAATCAATGGTGGAAGAAAATTAATCTAGGATTGAATGTTAATTAGAATTAGGATTTAGAATGAATTAATTTAATTAGTTGTCTAATCTTTAATTTAATTATTTTGATATGTTTTATTTGTTTTTAGGCTTGTTTATTTATTTTTATGTGTTTTGGACCTTAAGCCCATATTAGATTCTAATACACCCATTTAAATTTAGGTTTTTTTTAAGTTTAATTAATTAAAATGCATGTTAGGCCCATAATTAATTAGATTTTTAGGTTAGAAATAACTTAGGCCCATTTAGTAAATGACATAAGCTCACCTAATTTAATTAAATTAATTAGACTTAGCCTATTTAAGTCTTTTTCATAACTTGTAGATTTAAAATTACCTTAGAATTAAAACATGTAGAACTAGGTCCATTAATTTAAATACTTCATAATTTGTAGATTTAGGCCCATTTTTAGAATTAAAATAAATAGACTTAAATTCATGTTAATTAAAATTAAAAGGAATTAGACCTTTTAGGCTCATTAATTAAAATATGTAGATTTAGCTCATTTAATTAAAACCCATGTATATTAGACTAACTTAGGGATTATATGTTTGAATGAATGCATTATTTACTTGTATTTTCATGATTAGTTTGCCTTGGAGTTAATTGCTAAAATAAGGATTTATATGAAATTGCATGTAAATAGAGGATAATATAGTAATTCATAAAGTAATTCTAAATGAACATGAGACTGAAAGAAGTTGGTATTCTGCATCTAGAATCTCCTGGTTGTGGTGCTAGCTTTCTTTTAGGGAATCAAGTGCCACCTTTCGATTTGTCCCAGTTATTACCCTAGGTGGTGACTCCTCATCTCCACACCATGTCTTTGTGACAGTGGTTAGTGTGTTCTCTAGAGCCTTGAGCTCAAATAGTATCACGGTTGCTAAAATCTTGGACGCACGCTAAACCTCACCGTCTACAGTAAATCCTTTGAAAAGTTTAAGGAATTCAAAGTCCAAGTAGAGAACCAAATGGGGAAAAGTATTAAAATCCTTTGATTGGATCGAGAAGGTGAGTACTTAAGTACCCAGTTCATGGAGTTCCCTAAGGAACTTGGCATTATATCACAACTAATTCCACATGAAACACCTCAACTCAATGGTGTGTCCAAAACGAGGAATTGAACTCTATTAGATATGGTTCGATCAATGATGAGTTATACAGATTTACCTACTTTCTTTTGGGGTTTTGCATTGCAGACTGCTATTCACATATCAAACCACATTCCATTTAAGTCTATTAATACCACACTATATGAGATAAGGCATAATAAGGCACTAAATCTCAAGCATGTTAAGATTTGGGAATGCCCTAGCCTACATCAAAAGGTTAAAAATAGATAAATTATATACAAGGTTAATTCAAGGTAGATTTATTGGATATCCTAAAGACAGTTTGGGATATTATTTCTATCTTCCTGTTGAGTAAGTTATTGTTGTAAGCAGAGATGCCATATTTCTTGAGAAAGAGTTTCTTCAAGAAGGTGGTAAAGGACGGAAGATAGCATTAGAAGAAAAGTCTTCTAATGATGCCAATCAAGTTGATTAAATGGATATAAATCAATCCCAAGAGTCTAATCCCACTGAAAATATCATTATACCAACTCCTAGAAAGTCAAGTAGGGTATCTCATCCATTAGAGAGATACGATTTTCTACATGATATACAACATTTTGCATATGCATAAAGAAGACAATCATGATGATGATCTTATAATATTTGAAAAGGCTTTATTCAATAAAGATTCTTTTAAATGGCTTGAAGTAATGAAATTTGAAATGGATTCCATGTATGCAAACCAAGTTTGGACAATTATTGATCCACTTGAAGGTATCGTACGTATAGGTTGTAAATAGATCTTCAAGAGAAAGATTGGTGCAGATGAAAAGGTTAATACCTACAAAGCAAGGCTTGTAGCGAAAGGGTTTTGCCAAAGGCAAGGGGTCGACTATGAGGAGACCTTTTCATCGGTAGCCATGCTTAAATCCATTCGGATACTTCTTGCCATTGTTGCACACTGTGACTATGAGATTTGGCAAATGGATGTCACAACTAACTGCTTTTCTTAATGGTTATGTGAGGAAGAGATTTATATGGAATAACCTAAAGGTTATGAATCTAAGGAAAGTTCCAAAGTGTGCAAGCTTAATAGATTTATTTATGGTCCTAAAGCAAGCTTCAAGGAGTTGGAATCATCATTTTGATGAAGCCATATGATCATTTGGTTTTATAAAAATGAAGACGAGCCTTATGTGTACAAAAAGGTTAGTGGGAGCCAACTTACTTTCCTAGCATTATATGTGGATGATATTTTACTAATTAGGAATGATGTTGGCATGCTTAAAAACGTGAAACTATGGCCGTGTAAATCTTTCTCCATGAAAGACTTAGGGGAAGTTACCTATATTCTTAGCATTCGAGTCTACATATATAGATAAAAAAGAATGATGGGTTTATCCCAAAGTCTTTACTTGGAAAAGGTGTTGAAGAGGTTCAATATGCTTGATTCTAAGACAGGATTGTTACCATTTAGGCATGGTGTCCATTTATCCAAGGGTATGTCACCTAATACACCTGAGGAAATAGAGCAAATGGCTAAAGTTCCTTATGCTTTGGCTATAGGAAGCTTAATGTATGCTATGTTATGTACAAGGCCTGATATTACCTATGCTATTGGTGTGACTAGCAGGTTTCAATCCAATCCAAGTTTAGAACACTAGATAGCTATTAAGGCAATCTTTAAGCACTTGAGAAGTGCTAAAGATTAGGTCTTAACTTATGGAGGAGGTGATCTACAGAAAAATGGTTTTGCAAATTCTAATTTTTAATCAGATATCGATGATAGAAAGTCTATCTTTGGGTTTATTTTTATCTATAATGGTAGTACAGTGAGCTGGAAGAGTTTCAAGCAAGCTGTCATTACTGATTCCACTACAGATGCTAAGTATATATTTGCATTAGATGTTGCTAAAGAAGCTATTTGGATTAAGAAGTTCATTATTGAACTAGAAGTTATTCCTTCCATTGAGTCCCTGATTCCTCTCTATTATGACAACAATGGAGCCATTGCTTTAACAAAAGAACCGAGGTCTCACTAAAAATCCAAACACATAGAAAGGCATTTCCATATTATCATAAAATTTACTAGAAAAGGTGACATCATTGTGCAAAAGGTAGCTTCGGTTGATAATGTGGCTGATCCACTAACCAAGGCGCTCACTTGGTTACAGTTAGACCATCATCTTCAGAAGATGGGTCTTAAGTATTGTACTGAATGACGATAGTGCTAATGGGAGATTGCTAGTATAGATGTGCCCTAGTGTCATTCTTGAAATGTATAATGACATTGTAAATTATCCCTATGGTAATAAAATATTCATTTAAATAAAGTGTTTATTTATTTGAGTATTTACCCCTTAGCATTATGTCAAATAAATTTATTATCCAGAATTGATAATATGAGTTAAAAATTTATTTAGTACATATGCTATAAATTGTTCATAGTTGTATAATTAATATTTTGGTAATATGATTAAACTATCACCTCTGTCTATTTTCCTTGATTAGTATGTGATACTAATAGTGGGAGGTAGTGAGTCTCATGCTACTTGATATGAAATGTCAAAATAGACATATGGATACTCATATGATGGGTGGATCGAACGTGATGTTAGATTTATGATTGCATGGATATTCATTTATATTCAACAATCACAATCTAGGTTATAATGTTGCATATAGTCCTTTGACATGAGGTGACATAGTCATCCATATTTGAGTGGTTAGGATTTGTTCCGGCTTACATACTTATGTTAATCACACATGGGTATATGGTGTGTGGTGGCTCTAGTTAATTGAGTATAGGGATAAGTGTTCAACCAAAAAGGGATTCATTGCCTGGAGTGAATCGGGATAAGATCCTATGCTATCTAAGTTAATTCTTGATCAATAAGTTCCTGGCCAGGACAAATATGACACAAACTAAAATAGTTTCGGTGTTGGTTATATTTTATCAAGAATAGAATTTGAGATGAGGTCATATGATATAACTATTAAAGTTTGACTAAACCTCGACTCTAGCATATTATAAAATCTAATTTTAGTAAGGGTTTAATAATTAATTTATACTTAATTAATATGAGATATTAATTAAAGTATTAAATTATATATATATATATATATATATATATATATGTTGTTACTTAGATTAATGGCCTAAGTTGTTTAGGCCTAGGACCAAAAGAGTTTTGGGCCAAAGATTAATCTAAGATGTAAAGAAAGTTGCATGACAAGTAATGTGATGCTATGGATGATGTCAATTCTATACTTGCATGGCAAGTAATGTGATGTCATGGATGAGGCCATGGATGATGTCAATTCTATACTTGCATGGCAAGTAATATTATGTCATGGATGATGTCAATTCTTTACTTGCATGGCAAGTAATGTGATGTCAATTTTATACTTGCATGGTAAGTTTTAGATGTGATGTAAGTAATGATATCATCGGGATTTCTTTTCTCTACATATAAATAGATAACTTAAGAAATGTTTTTAAGGTTAGAAAAATTGAGAATTTTATGTAAAGATACAAAACCAAAGCAAATAACATATGCTAAAAAACTCTAGTATTCTTGCAAGGAGATTAAGTTAGTATAAATCTACAAAGGGTCATTGAGAGAGGCTGCTTGCATCTAACCAAATCAAAGTAAGAAGGTGATTAGTGAATCTTTAGTGTTTCAAGCTAGAGTGAATCTTTAGTGTTTCAAGATAGAGTGAATCTTTAGTGTTTCAAGCTAGAGGTCTCATATATGGGAGACTTGAAAAGTTCATTTAAGAGTTGAATTAAAGGAGACAACCATTTAGTAGATTAATTGTGGTCTACATCAAACACTTGAGAAATTGTAAGTATTCTGTAATTTAGATTTCCTAAGTTTTTTTTATTTATACATGTTGATGTATATTAGCTATGTGTTAAATTGCAAATTGGATCCTTAGGATTGGAATTCTTAATGAGATCAAGAACTATATTGAGCAAATTTTAAAAATTTTCCCTACTCAGCATTTGATGTCTAAGTAGCATAATCGATTCCTCTAAGACGAAGAGTGTATGAACAAAGAAATTAAAGAATAAGAGAAGGATAAGATAGAAAAATGTGAGAAAGCAAAATCAAAGATCCCGCCTTTGAGAAGAAGATCCTTGACTTCATCATAGTAACCAAGTGCTTTGAGAGTAGGTTCATCCATAAATCTTGAGGGAATGAAAGTTCTTTTTTGAAATTGAGTTGAGTAGAATAGGATAATGGAGAGTCTGTTCTCTTGGGTTTATCCTTTTTAGAGGAAGGATCTTAAGAAGATGAAGGAACCTTGCTTGGTTTCTTAGGATTCATGAGAAGAGAAAAGAAAAATAGATGAAGAATTTATAAAGAATAGAAAAAAAATTGATTGAGATGAAAAATCTAGTATAAATAGAATAGTACTTATAGGCAAGAAATTAGGGTTGGAAATAGTTTAAAATTTGAATTAAATAGGAACCTCAAAAATTGTTTTTAATTTTGATTGGAGAGTCAAAAGGTTGATAGGATTTAAAATCCTAATGCTGTTAGGATCAATGTCTCAGTCGGGACATGCTCCCATCCTGGTCGGGACATGATGTCCCAAGTGATATCCTCATCGGGATATCCATTTAGGATCAGTTTTATATAAAAATGTAGAATTTACAAATGATGTCCTGATTGGGACATGATCTAATCCCGAGTGGGACTAAGTTCTTGGCAATAAAAGTTTGCAAATTGTTTGCAATTAAGTCCAAAATATCTTACAATTAAGAATTAAATGATTATTTAAAATGAAATTTTTTAAAAAAGGATATATTTTGCTAAAATTAATTTTGAAAATAGGAATAATTAAAAAAAATTCATAAAAAAAAATATTTAAGAAAAATCAAATTTAAGAAGATCAAAGCAATTCAAATAAACACCATATGTTTTTACAAAAAAAAAAGATTTTAAAAACAAACACCAAAAAAATATCTAATGAACAAGTATTATATACAAAAAATAAACATAAAGAAAACTTAAAGGACCATCAAAATGAAGACAGACTAGAACTATTAATTATGCCAAGTTCATGTTTAATGAAATTCAATCTCTCTTCATTTAGAGGTTTGATGAAGCTATCAGCTAGTTGATTATTTGTATCAATACAATCATGTGAGATATCACCAATTTAAACATGATCACTTCAAAAATGATGTCAAATGTCTATATGCTTAGTTCTAGAGCATTGAATGGGATTCTTGTTAAGGTTTATAGCACTTGTATTATCACATTTGATAGAAAATGTGATCAATTTTTATACCATAGTCCAACAATTGTTGTTTTTGATAATACAATATATTAATTATACCTATGAACAATAAAGACTTGCTGCAATATACTCAACTTCAGTAATGGACAAGGTAAATGAAACTTGTTTCTTGCTAAACCAAAAAACTAAACACTATCCTAAAAATTGATAAGTTCCAAAAGTGCTCTTTCTATCTAGTAAACTATCAGAAAAGTCTGCATCAGAATAACTAATCAAGTCAAAGAAAGAACTCCTATGATACTAAAATCCTAAATGCATTGTACCACAAAGATATTTGAATATTCTTTTGATAGCATTTAAATGAGACTCTTTAGGATTTGATTAAAATCTAGTACATAAGCAAGTAGCAAACATAATACCGAGTCTACTATCAGTCAAATAAATAAGGGATCCGATCATACCTCTAAATTGCTTTTCATCAACCAGTTTGCCATTCTCATCCTTGTTGAGTTTGGTTATGGTACTCATTGGAGTTTTGTTTGTCTTAGCTCCATCCATGCCGAACTTTATGAGAATGTCTCTTGCATATTTGGTTTGATTAATAAAAATCCCATCTTTGCATTGCTTGATTTGTAATCCAAGAAAGAATTTTAGTTCCCCCATCATACTCATCTCGAATTCTCCTTGCATTAGCTTAGAAAATTCCTCACACAAGCAATGGTTAATAGTATCAAAAATAATATCTGTAGACACTCAATTCGTTCGGCCCGTGTTAGGGGACGAATTAGGGATGCTCGATTTAATCGGCCCGTTATTAAGCTCAATGATGAGAATGTGAAACTTGGACACAAGAACAAAACCTGAATCTCCAATTAGAAATGGACTTGAAAGACTAAAAGCCTTAAAAGCCCAAGACTTAGCCTAATTGTCCAAAAATAGCCCAGGCCCGCTTGGCCCAACACTGGCCCGAGCCAAAGAGGCGTCGCCTCAGTTCAATGAGGTGATCACCTCTTTGGCAACTGCTGTAGAGGTGATCGCCTTATCGTAAAGGTTCCGCCTTTATGGCAAACCACTTGCAGTTGCATTTAATGCAACTACAGCCATGGTGGCTAAGTGGTGTGAGCCCCACACCTCCAGACTTGATTTTGCATGAGGAAGAGATTTTTGGGGGGAAGAAAAAGGCTATAGGGTTCATGATGAGCTAGAAAGTCTAGGGGCATGGGCAAGTTAAGAGTATAAAAAGGAAAAAAAGAAAAAAAAAGGAGGAAACCATTATTTTTGCTGGAAAGGAGAGAAAGTTCAAAAAGAAAAAAGAAAGGGGGGGGGGGGCAGCTCTGAAAAAAAAGAAAGAGAAACGTTCTTGAGAGAGGGGGAGAATCCAAGCCAAAGCAAGTTCACATTCCTTAGGAGAGAAAGGAGAAAAGCTTATGTCAAAATGAAACTCATACCCAAGTGGAGATCACACTCAAAAGCACATCTTTGAAGGTCCATCACTTTGGTAAAATTTTGCATCCAAATACATTTTTTTTATAACTTCATCATTTTTGTGTTTAGTCTGCATGTGACTAAGTTATTAGTATGCTTTAGGTTTATTTCTTTTGCTATGCTACCTCATTGATATGATCCCTTAAACTATTACATGTAGTTGTAATTTGGCACCTGTTGGATGCATGTGTGCATGTATTACTTGCTTAAGGTAGAAGTTTGATTGTATTGAGAGTCAAGCTAGCCTGTTGATCAGGCGATGCCGCCCCCTGTCAATAAGGTGATCGCCTCTTCACAAAGGCAATCACCACATTAACAAGCCTCTAGGCATCTTGGCCTCTCCTTTTATATATTTCTACATGATTCTACTATTTTGATGTATTAAGGAAGCCTATTGATCAGGTGTCGCCTCTTACCAATGAGGCGATCGTCTCATCACAGAGGCGATCGTGACGATCACCACATTGACAGGTTTTTAGGCAATATGATCCCTTTTTTAGAAACTTGCATGATCTTAACCTTGCATGTTTTTTTTATGACTTGTAGTTAATACGTTGCATGATGATAGTTTAACCATTCAAGCCTTTTTAGTTCTTATTATAACTTATTTTGAGAACATTATTTGTAAAATATTATTACTAATATGCTATATTTTAAGGGAAACTAACCATATGATTATTGTAGGAATTACTTGATGATTTATATCATTGAGTAGTCAATTTAAATAACTAACCCCTTAGAGTATCTTGCTTGTGTAAATAGTTTATTTTCGGTATATGTATAGTTTATTTTCCATATATTTCTTTTAATTTTATTCAAAGGCGTTGTAATCCTTAATCCCTTCCCCCCTTTGGTTTGAATGAATGGTTGTAGATATTGATTATCTATTTCATTTGTTGTAAATAACGGGACTACGTACACGAAAAAGGATTAATGTACAAACTTGGGCTTAACTATAAAATGTAGGAAACAGATGAAGGCAAGTGCAATTTTGAATGTAAATAAGAAATAATTAAATAATTAAAGGTAATAAAACACAAAACACAAACGGAGGCCAATCGCAAGGTTGGGTGAGCATTCAAACGCTCATACCCAGTTTCTGAACTCAATCTTTGATGATAGCTTCTGAGAACCTCCGTGGAATCCAGCTGCTATACAGTGTGTCCTGATTTTTATCCAGGTGGTGACTCCATCTCTGAATAGGCATAAGACCTATATCGTATTTCCAAGTGGGCCTTGAGCCCATATAGTGTCATGGTCGCCAAACACTTGGGCGCACGGTCAGCCCCACCGCCTATAATATCATTAACATATATTTGAAAAATTAATAAACTATGCTTTGATTTCTTTATAAGAAGAATTGTGTCAACCTTTCCATTAGAGAATCCTTTCTCTAGTAAGAAATTGCTCAATCTTTCATACCAAGCTCTTAGAGCTTGTTTCAATCGATACAATGTTTTTGACAATTTAAAAATATGATTTGGAGAATTAAAATTTTTAAAACCCGAAGGTTGCTTAACATATACCTCCTCTTCAATGAAACAATTTAGAAATGTACTTTTAACATACATTTGATAAAGTTTAAAATCCATGAATGATGCAAATGCAAGTAGCATTCTAATAGCTTCTAACCTTACAACAGGGGCAAAGGTTTCATTATAATCAATGCCTTCTTTCTTGATTATAACCTTTAGCTATTAATTTATCTTTGTTCCTATTTATAAAACCTTGTTCATTCATCTTATTTCTAAATACCCATTTGGCGCTTATAATAGGATAATGTTTTGGTCTAGGAACTAAGGTCCAAACCTTGTTTCTCTTAAATTGATTTAACTCTTCTTATATAACAAGGACCTAAAATTTTGTTAGCATAAGTGCTATGCCCTAGAGGCCAATCACATATTTGACATTATAAATTATCCCACATGGGAATAAAATAATATTCTATTATTTAATGTATTTTTTTAATTGAATATTTATCCATTAGAATAATGTTAAATAAATTTATTATCAAGAGTTGATAATATGAGTTATAAATTTATTTAGTACATATGCTATAAAATTGTTCATAGTTGATTAATTAATATTTGGGTAATATTAATTAGACGATCATCTCTGTCTATTTTCCTTGATTAGCATGTGATACTAATAGTGGGAGGTAGAGAGTCTCATACTACTTGACATGAGATATCAGAATAGACATGTGGATACTCATGTGATGGGTGGATTGAACATGACATTAGATTTGTGATCGCGGAGATATTCACTTACAGTCAATAATTATAATCTACATTATAATAGTGCATATAGTCCTTTGACTTGAGGTGACATGGTCATTCACATTTAAGTGGTTAGGATTTATTATCGCTTACATACTTGTGTTAATAATATATGGGTATATGGCATGTGGTGGCTTTAATCGGTTAAATGTAAGGATGAATGTTCAACCAAGATGGGATTCATTTCCTGGAGTGAATCGAGATAAGATGTTATGCTATCTAAGTTCTTTCTTAATTAATAAGTTCTTGGCCAAGACAAATATGACACGAACTGAAAGAGTGTCAGTGTTGGTTATATTTTATCAAGAATAGAACTTGAGATGAGGTCATATGATATAACTATTAGATTTTGACTAAACCATGACTCTAGGCTATATCAAGATCTTCTAATAAAAGGATTTTAGTGCACAGTAATTATGACCAAAGGGTTCGTATGAATCAATACATGTATTAATTTATAATTGGGTAGTTATGATATCGATGCTAGGGGTCACTCACAACTTATAAGAACTAAATGTGAATAATTGGGATTTTCACATTTAGACTTGAAAGTCAAATAAATATCAAGTGTTGATATTATCTTCTCATTGCCAATTAGACATGAACCTAGTAAGTCACACCTAAAAAAGTTTCACCAAATCATTATCAATATTAATTTAATTATTGATTAAAGTGCTTAATTAAATAATTAAGATTAATAAAATTGGATTTATGCTTTAAGCAATGATTCTAGCATATCATGAAATCCAATTCAAGTAAAGGATTTAATTATTAATTTATACAAGATATTAATTAAGGTATTAAATTAATAATACATGCTGTTTCTATTTGGACTTGGATTAATAGCCCAAGGTTTAGGCCCAAAAAGGTTTTAGACCTAAAATTAATCCAAGATGTTAGGAAAGCCCATAGACCTAATCCAAGCCCATTTGTTAAATGGATTGGGCTTGGGTCAAATGTTGGCCCAATTACCAAGCCCAAATCCATGTGAACATGACTTGTTCAAAATTTATCATGTTAGGCATGCCTTATCCTTTATGTATATAATGTTGACTATGGGCATGATTAGTATTAAGCTTGGCTTATTAGGCTTGTTATGTGAGTCACACATTATCACATTATCTCTTGTGTGTATAAATTTGACTAAAACAAAGATAAGGATTAGGTTACATGATTAAGTGTAGAGAATGTATGTAGACATATACATGAGATGTATTAATTCTTTATATAATTGTTAGTACACTAGATAAGTGTACAAGTTGTATATTTGTTATGATGAGTTATACACTCATCATGTGATAAGGTTTTACTTTCTCTACTTATATATTTATAACCTAAGATATGTTTCTAAAGTTAGACACTTTATGTAGAGACACACAAAAGGAGAGAAATGTATACACAAAATAAACCTTAAGTGTTCTTATAAGAAGATTAAATTAGTGCAAGTTTTGTGAGGGTCATTAGAGAGGCTACTTACAACTAATCTAATCTAAGTAAGAAGGTGATTTTGTGGAGCTTTGGTGTTTTAAGCTAGAGGCCTAACACTTAGAAGGCCAAGCATTTGATTCAAGAGTTGAACCAAAGAATCCAAAGTTTATAGAATACTTGTGGTCTACATCAAATTTAGGAGATTGTAAGTATTATTAAACTTAGAATTCCTACGTTGTTGTTTTACA
Source organism: Mallotus nudiflorus (assembly GCA_947683625.1). NCBI lineage: Eukaryota > Viridiplantae > Streptophyta > Magnoliopsida > Malpighiales > Euphorbiaceae > Mallotus > Mallotus nudiflorus. The sequence continues at coordinate 30,063 of CANTUR010000213.1, read as the reverse complement.
TATTGATTTATAGTTTATCTATGTGTAAAATGCAAAATAGATCTATAGGAATGGAAATCTTTATGTGATAAAGGGTTGTGCAAGTGAAATTTTGAAATTTCACCATATCTATGACATGTGCTCACCACACTTGATTATTGCATAACCGTTTCCTTTCAGTGGTATCAGAGCTACTTTTTGCACTTTACACATGCTAAATTGATTGATAATTACAAGTGTTGTGATTATAATTATTGTTAGTTATAAGTTTTGTGGCTAAAAGTGTGTAAAAAATTGGTTAAAAATGGTTTCTAGGGTGATCCCAGTCGAGAGGAGATCAAAAGGACTAAATATGTGCAATTGTAGTTTTTACACAGAACTGATCCTGACTGTATGTCCCGATGGGGACATCACTCTGGACATCATGTCCTGATCGGGACAGAACCTATCCTGGGTCCAGATGTGTATGAAAGACTACTTATACACAGAACTAATCTTGAGCTATGTCCTGACTGGGACCTAGCCGGGGATTAGGTATGTTTGCTTTTCTATGCTTGAAAGCTTGTAAATTGATTCCTAAACATGCAAGGGTTGCATTTTATTTCATTTTTGCATGCCATACATACAAGGAATGATCATGGACCTAGATTGCATCCTATGTTTTGTAATAATAATAAATTTTATTATTTGGTATGTAATTAAATGTTAGTTATATAGAATTAGAATGTAATATTCACCTTAGTATGCCAAGGATTGATTGTAAACCACAAGAGTTGTGAAATGGAGCTTGAAGTGTTCAAGATTGGAGATCCATGGAGATGGTGGAACTATTTTGTAAATTATTTTAAGAGTTAAAATAGGTATAGGAAAGTCCCATGATCACTCCTTATTTGTCTATCCATTTTGCATGTTCTATGTATATATGTGATATATGTGTTGTAACATGCTATATGCATATGTAATGTATGTGTATAAATGAATGCTATTCTATATATATGTGTGCAATAAATATTGTTGGCTAATGTGCAAAGTGAGACCTTAATTAAAGACCCAAAAAATCTTCCAAATTAAAATTAGGTCTTGGCTTTCCATTGAAGCAATGACATATAAAGTTTTAGATGAATATACTTCGGTTATGGATACATCGGTTAGATCTTTGTAGTGTTCATTGTAAAGCATGAGATTTTGTGAATCTATCGACACACTACATGCCAAGAATGGCAAATAGGCATACTTGAGGTGTGTAGTGTTTAAGTCTATACATTACACTGATTCAATGGTGTGGACCTAACTAATGTAAAGAGAATAAGAATGGAAATTATGTGTACCTGAGGTTTCTAAGCATTAGGAGCTAGATTGATGGAACCTCACATGAGATGTGATGAACAAGAGTTATCCACTTAATGAGAACTAATATTCCAAGAATGGCAAATTGTAAGTGAGGAATATTAATAACCCATTAAGAATTCCATCACCCACTAAAAATCCATCCAACAAGGGATTTCCATTTCCTACTTTGGAAGTGTAGGATTCGCCAAGCTAATGGGAGACCATTATGATTAAAGACCAAATCTAATGGTAAAATAAATAAATAAATATATATATATATATATGTCATTATAACTAATAATCTTGTTATATTTTGCAGCAATTTGATAATATGAGGTCAACACCATTAAGCATCATTCTCGAAACCATAGACTCACTAGACAAAGTAGGACCACTAGATATGAGATATCTAAGCAGTCTTTTCATGCTAAAATGAAGGAAGGTAAGGATATTAGAGCTCACGTGAATTCTATGATTCGATTTATTGAGGAACCTGAGAGCCTAGATTTCATGATGGATGCTCAACTCCAAACCAATTTGATCTTACAATCCCTTCCAGAGTCATTTGGGTAAACCATTGCCAATTGCCAATTTCCATTCCCAAAAGACTAGTCATAATGAAAAAAGGAGGGAGGTTGCTTTGATTGCCTCTTCTATTAAGACTAAGAAGAATAACGGCAACAAAAGCAAGAAAGCTAAGGAAAGAGTTCCTATAGCTTTGGGAGGTGTAAGCAAAAATAAAAGCAAAAGGAAGGTTGAGAACAAAGGTAAAGGAAAATGTTTCTATTACTAAGGAGATGAACATTGGAAAAGAAATTGTCCTAAGTTCTTTGAATCAATAAAAGGAAATGACAAGATTTGAGAGGGTGAGACTTTCTCTAAGTTTATCTAATTCTAAATGTTCTAAAGGTCATCTAATGCACGGGTATTGGATACTGGTTCTAGTTCTCACATATGTTCTTCCTTGCAGGATCTAGCAAGTGAAAGAAGGTTGGGGTCAACTTAGGTGACTTTTAAGTTTGGAGATGAAGCAAATGTTGCTACTAAAGCTATGAGAACTACTTCTATTGACTTAAATGATCATGTTTTGTTATTGAATAATTTTTTATATGTAACTAATGCTTATAAGAACATCATCTCTATTTCTAGTTTGACTAGAAAAGGTTATAAATTTTTATTTGAAAAAGATGTATGTACTATCTATTTTGATAATTAAATAGTTGGCATGGGTTATGTATTACATGGTCTTTATTATATTGATAATAAATACAATAATAAAGAATATCGAACCAATATGAATGTTATGAAGACCATGCTAATTGACAATGCTTCTAATCTAAAATATCTATGGCATTTGAGATTATATCACATTGCAAGTGATAGAATCACAAAGTTGGAAAGATTAGGAATCTTAAGAAATCTTGAAACCTCAAGCAATCGAACTTATAAAGCTTGTATCCAAGGGCAAGATGACCCGATCACCATTTATTGGACAAATGGCAAGAGCTAAAAAAATTTAAAAAATAATACATAATGATGTATGTGGGCCATTTAATCAAATGGCAAGGGGCAGGTTTTTCTACTTTATTACCTTTATAAATGATCTATCGAGGTATAAAAATTTATATTTAATGAAATATAAAAGTGAATCCTTTGAAAAGTTCAAAGAATTGAAGGTCTAAGTAGAGAACCAAATCGAAAAAAGTATTAAAATCCTACAATCGGATCGAGGAAGTGAATACTTACATACCGAATTTATTCAATTGCTTAAGGAACATTATTTCACAACTAACTCCATCTGGCACTCCTTAATTAAATGGTGTATCCGAAAAGAGGAATCAAACTCTATTATATGTGGTTCGATCAATGATAAGCTATGTGGATTTGCCTACTTTCCTTTGGGGTTTTACATTACAAACCGTTGCTTACATTGTAAATCGTGTTCCATCTAAGTTTGTTTGTACCACACCATATGAGATATGGCATGGTAAGGCATCAAGTTTTAAGCATGTTAGGATTTAGGGATGCCTAGCTTATATCAAAAGGCTGAAAATAAACAAACTAAATGCAAAGTTAATTCAAGGTAGATTTATTGGATATCTATAGATGGCGAGGTTTAGCGCGTGCCTAAGATTTTAACAACTGTGACATTGTTTGGGCTCAGGGCCCTAGGGAACACACTATTATATCACAAAGACATAGTGTGGAGATGAGAAATCACCACCCAGGACAATAACTGGGACAAATCAAAATTGTGGTACTCAATTCTCTAAAAGAAAGCTAGCATCACAACCAGGAGATTCTGGGAACGAAATACTAACTTCTCTTAGTCTCATGTTCATTTAGAATTATTTTATGAATTACTATCTTATTCTCTAATTACATGCAATTTTATTTAAACCTTAATTAAACATCCATTTAACCCAAAGGCAATAAGTCATAAAATTACATGTAAAAATGCATAAAAAAGGCAACATCCCTATGGCTAAACTAGATTAATTTTATTAATTAAAGTTAGTTAATTCTACATATTTTATTTATAAGTAAAATGGACTAAAGATAAGCCTACATTTTAATTGAATTAGTGAGCCTAAATCTGCTATTTTAATTAACTAAGGAAATGGGCCTATTGTCTACAAATTTTAAAGAAGAAATTAGATTATTAAGTGGGCCTAAGTCTAAATTAATTTTAACTAAAAAAACAGAGCCTAAGTTTATTTATTTTAAAAGAAATGAAATTAATGACATGAGCTAAATCTAAATTAATTTTAATTAACTACAAATGGGCCTACGGTCTAATTAATTTTAAAAAGAAATAAAAATACATTAGTAGGCTTGAACTAAAGTCTAAGTTAATTTTATTAATTAATCGTGGGCCTAAATCTAATTAACCTAAATGGGTCTAAATTAATTTTAAATAAATTAAAACCTAAAAACCATTTTTAAGCCTATTTATTAAATGGGTTAGAACCTAATGTGGGCATGGGGCATGGGGCCCAAAAGGAATGAGAACCAAAAACAAAACCCAATTCAACAAACATACAAAAAATAAATCAAAATAATAATTTTACATGATTTTTCTAAGAAACCCTAATTTAATTTCATGCAACCCTTAAATTAATCTACTTCCATCATTCATTTTAATTGAATTTTACCAAATCGAGCCTAGATTACTAATCAATTTTTAGTGTAGAAAATTAAAATTCCACTAATTTTCCTCTATTGGGAGCTATTACAAACTACAGTGTAGGAAATTAAAGCAAATTAATTACAACCCAGTAAAAGCAATGAACAAAATACTGCATAAAATAATAAACCCTAAATTCTACTGGGATTTCATAAAATTCAGTCCATGGCATCCCATGGATTCTTCAATGTAGCCACTGCAAAAATCTCACATCACTAACCTCACGTCCAGAGCACCACAGAACACTAATAAAAAAAAACAACAAAAGATTTAATCAGTAATGACTCAATCAATAAATAAAATAAAGAAATCAAATCAAAATAAAAAGAACAGAAAAAAAAGTAGGGTATACTGTGCAAATGTTGTTTGAATGCCTTTCAGATTGGGATTATCACCATTTTAAGATTGACTACGTTGTTTTTTTCTTGATTTTCTGGACTTTAAAAATAATGTAATTTTGTTGATTTCCCGAAGGTTTTGAAAATGAAAAATGAAGAGCTAAGGTGTATGGCTTTCTGCACAGCAAAGAAAATAACTAGGGTTTTTTTCATAGCCTCCTTTTTTTTCACAAACTCTGCCTCTTGGCTTTTAAAGCCTGGCCTAGCAACCTCCAACCCCTGCGATCACACAGGGAAGTTGCACGATATAGGGAGCTGGAGGAGGAGTCTCAGGAGTCTGGGTTTTTTTTTCTTGAACTTTCAAAATCAAAATAATAAGATGGTGATAAAGTTTTGAAAAAATCAAAACTCATACACACAGGGACACATGGTGTCCTAGACCAATGAGAAATTAAGAAATGATAGAAAAATCAATTTTCGGCATAAAAAATCAATTTTTATTGAAAATCAGCACTCTAAAATACTGACTAACATCCTGTAATGCCGATTGGCATTACACCATGTCGATCGGCATTAAATAGCATTACACAATGTCGATCGGCATTAAATACTGGCCGATCACATTTTTTTTATTTTTAATTAAATTATAAAAAGGTCCTCAAAAGTTTCTAATTTTTGCAATCAAATCCCTAAAAAAGCAATTTTGCAGCAAAACATAGCAATTTTATCCTTTAAATCTCGAAACTTAACACTAGATATCAATTCTCAATTAGATTTTCATTAAAGGGCCTTTCGTTGCACACGTGCATAATTGCATCCTGAAATTGGGTACTTACAGTTGCCCCCCTTTATTGCTGTTTGCTTAACAAATTGTGGCAAAGCAATAGTAGCACATAATTTTGAAAGAAAAAATTAGGGTACTTCATTGTATCCTAATTGACATGCTAATGCTTAAATTGCTGAGCAATTTTAAGCAAAATATTATGTTTAGCATGCTTCACTATATTTCTTATAGAACGTATAGTGAGATATATGCAAATGAGTTTCAATATATTCCCTATGGGACGTTCAGCGTTTCATGATTTGAGAACATGTTATAACTTCTGTGGAACATCTACTAATTATACCATAACTACTATGTAGTGTCCAGTGAACTGCACTATATTCCTTTTGGGATGTCTAGTGACAATGGATTTCATTATATTCTCTGTGAGACGTTTAACGAAATATATGCAACGATTCTCACTATATTCCCTGTAGGACATGTAGCGAGCTATGATTTGAAAACATGTTATAGTTTCTGTGGAACGTCTAGCAATAATACCGTAACTACTGTGTAATGTCTAGCAAACTGCACTATATTCCTTTTGGGACATATAATGATAGTGGATTTCGTTATATTCCCTATGGGATGTTTTAACGAAATGAATGCAATGATTCTCGCTATATTCCCTGTAAGACATATAATGAGCCTTGATTTGAAAAAAGTGCTATAGTTCCCGTGGAATGTCTAGCAATTTGATAATTTTAAAATTTAGCTATATTCTCTATGGGATGTCTAGCAACAATGGATTAGGAAAAAATGTGCTATAACACTTGTGGAATACCATAACTACTGTGTAGTGTCTAGTGACAAAAGGTTTGAAAATTTTTATGTTATAACTGCTATTGAAGCACATAACATGCCGAATTTGAAATTCATGTAATGACTACTGTGCAACACATAACATGATAATTTTGAAATTTATGTTTTAGCTTCTGTGTAGGAAGAAATGAATTTTGAAATCTTTTGATTTAAAATGATGCATGTAAAAAAGCAAAACTGAATTCTATAATTATATTATGTATTCCATACTTGACAAAGAATTTAAATACAAATGTAATTAATAATAATTCATGAATTGATGACATGAGTTAAATGAATTAATTAGGAATTAAATCCTAATCAAAATGCAATTATAGATGAAATTGCAAAGAAAAACTTGATTTTAAATGCAAGCATAATTAAGGGACCAAAATGGATATTTTCCATTTATAATAAGCTTCCCTCCTTATTTTTCGATGCTATTCTTTCATTTCCCTCTCCATTTCTTCTTTTTTGCTTTTATTTTTTTTTCTTTTGATTTCTTGCTCATCCAAAGTCCAATTCACGATCCGTCAGATCCTATGGCTGACCCACTACACAAGCTACACAAAGGAGTAGAGATTCCAGCTGACCCAGCCATTGTGCCTCTCTGTTTTCCTTAGAACAACCTTGGAATTTGAGAGGGTTCTATTGTGCTTCCTTTGACTCGCCTTCACCTTTATAGGTGCACATATGTAGGCAATGAGGTAACACTTCCTCATTTATATTTATTTCTGCAAAAAATTATTCATACTATTAGTAATCAAAATTAATTTAAGAATGCAAATTAGTGTGTATATTGTTGAAATTAAATTAAAAATCACTCAAAAAAATGCATGAAAAACTTAAATTTAAACTAGGAACATATGATTTTAGTTGAATGGCAGACCAAAGGTCTGAAAATCCGAGTCAAAAATCCAGAAATGAGTAGGCATTTGTGCAATGCCACTCCACTTTGCCGATCTAGAATTTATTTATTAATCAATTAATTATTATTAATATTATTTCTATCCTCGAAATTCTCCCCATCGACAGATGAAATTCACGGGCTATTTTTACATAGCTCGTGAATTATTTCATAGTTTGCCGAAGAATATGGCACAGCTGATATGGGCCTCCAGATTTAGAAGATTTATTACTGGCTTCCAATAGCTCAAGGAAGGTCTAATCGCCATTCTTTATTCGCACTGATTGAGCGATGGATGGACACCACCCACATGTTCCATACTCGTATAGGCGAGTTGACTATTTCTCTTATGAATTTTTTTACGATCACCAAGATTGCCTTTGGATGGACTCCCATTTCCTTTGATATCAGATACTGAAGTCTCCTTGAGCATGCACGGAGTCAGTATTTACGAGATTTCATCGAGTTCATTTTAATGTGGAAGAATCGGAAGAATGTTCTTCTTTCATCGTTAGTCGAGGGATTCAAACGTCTTCCTACCACCACTCCTTATCAGATTACCCATAGATGAGGTGTCTCCTTTTTATATTTCTTGGCACAACCTTCTTCTGCGAGACTGGTCATGAGGTCAGTATTGCCCTTCTCGACCCTCTTTGAAACTTAGATCGAGTTGTCACCCTTGATTGGGAATTTACTGTGTTGGCTTATATGTATTATAGACAACACTATCTTTAGAGGTGTTGTCACCATGTGCGGCTTTTAGCATGCTTTGCATGCACATCATCCTTTTTTTAAACTTATTTCCTCTTTCTAGATTTAGAGTCTAAAGATTGGGTTGATTTATGGCTTCGGTGCTATTAGTTCTTATAGGAGGCTCCCTCTAATGCAGAGATGGGGCTCTTCCTGTCTAACAAGAGTCAGGAACACTCTACAGACTTACCGTGACCAACTGAACACTGTCAAGTGGCACCTGGTAGGAAAACAAAATCATTAGTATTTTATAATTTAATGTAAGTTAAACTTAATAACATGATTTTACAAATTAATTCTAATTAGTTGGAGGGAGAGGATAATATCCAGAGGTACGATTTCATGGTTTTTGCAGTATGACTTGAGGACATAAGGATTCTGCTCCCTAGTTATGGCTGCTAAATGTGGTATTTGGGAGAGCAAGTGTATCGATGGCATTTTGGACCTTCCCGACACCATATTCCCTCTGATGTTCCTCTCTTAATGTTATACAGTTCTCATCTAACAGGTTTAAAGTTAAGAGAGGCATTACAGGGATCTGATGCCATGATTTTTCTTGAGCAATCTCGCCATTACCGGCAGTTCATCCATGGGAACCTTTTGGAGTAGCTTCTTGCTGACCAGACTGAGGTAACTTCTAATCATTTCTCTTCTGGAATGATCAAATCACTTATTTTCTTTTCTTGAAATTCGAGGAGATTAGCTCCTTTATCGATGAGGTGATCGGAATTGCTCAAGGGGTTAAGACTGCTCCTGAGCCTAAGATTATGCCTAAGGTTTTTGGGCCTAGACCTGGTCATGCACAACATACTCAGCACATTAGCACCAGTTATGAGGGAACATTTTTTGGTGTTGTTTTCAGTGATGTCCCCCTTCTTGATAGATCTATGCTTTTTTGTGCTCCTACTATTCAGACTTTGGTTGAGCAGTATATGCACTTTAGCGACACTCAGCTTCCTAGCTTTTCTCTGGTGGATACTTCTCATGTGAGTCTATCTGACTTATTTCCTGCTTGATCTATATAATTGACATAGACGTTAATAGAAAATTTTACAACATAGGTTCCTCGGACACAGGCAAAGTATTTACATGGTCTTGCCTCATCTCAGAGGTTATTTACTATGCAGGTCATAAATAGTTGGCAAGTAAGTATATACACTGTAAAATGCAAAGTGTATGCATGTTATGTATATGATATGATGTTTCCTATATGTGTAGAGTTATTCTAGGGATCTGGGGCAGGAGAACGAGATGCTTCATCGATGGCTTGCGGACTTAGGCATAAACCCTTATAGTGTTGGTACTTCATCTGTTAGACCTCCAGATACTTATCATCATGATGACCCTAGCAGACGATGGAGCCCCTGGCCAGATAGTGGAGCCCAGGATAACTGATTCCAGGCTATCTTCATTTTTAATTTATAGTTATGTCAGACTGCCTTCTTGTATTTATCTATTTCAAATTTTCCTTTCTTGAAATTAGACTTGGATGAATAGATGGTCCTAAGTGAAAAATTTTATTTTTTATTTTTTTTGGCCTGAACTTTTGCTTAAGTTGCCCTTTTAGTTTTCAGCTTAGCAAGCTAGCCCTAACTTTTACCTAAGCTGACCTTTCGGGTTTTCAATTTAGCGAGCTTCTTTTATATACTAAACCAAAATGGTCTCATAAAGCTGATTTTAAGCTTTTATATTTTGTTTTCCTTTCTATTACTTATGCATTATAAATAAGATAGGACATGCAATGTTATAAAAAAATTCAATTTTAATAAGATTCATTAATTAGGGCCAAAATGAATACATTTACTACATTACATGACATAACTCATGTTATTAGCTAGTCCTTTCGGATTTTCTAAATGAATATTTTTCATTCTTATTTTATTTCCCTAACTTTTGCCTGACTAGCCCTGGTGGGTTTTCTAATCAACGGGACCTTTTTCTTTTATTTTTTCCTAATACTGAGAATGTTCTAATTTTTGCCTGACTAGCTATTTCAGGTTTTCTAGTCAATGAACTTTATTTTCTTTATACTAATTTTATTTATTTTTATAGGTAGTATTTCTTTAGGTGATACAAATTAACAGGCTCTATGAACTCATTCCCTTCAAAATCAGATATCTTGACAGCTCCTTTTAGTAGAACTGACTTGACTAAGTATGGTCCTTCCCAATTCGGTCTGAATTTTTTGATCCGAGAGGAAAATTCAGACCGAACACCATTGCTCTAGACTATTTTAACACCATGTCCCTAACTCTTATTTTCCCTGGCCTTACTTTCTTGTTGAATGACCTAGCTATCCTCCTCTGATATATCTGAGTGTGAAACAAAGCATTCATCCTCTTCTCATCTAGAGATACCAGAAGGTCATATCTCTTTTGTGCTCATTCACTCTTAGGAATTTTGGCCTCCATAACCACTCTTAGAGACCTTATCTCAGTTTCTATAAGCAAAACTGCTTCATAACCATACACCAAGGAGAACAGAGTTTGGCCTATGGTAGTTCTGGCTGTAGTTCTGTATCCCCACAAGGCAAAGGGAAGGCACTCAGACTAGTCTTTATAAGTTTTGACCATCTTAGAGGGGATCTTCTTAATATTCTTATTCACTGCTTCCACTACTCCATTAGCCTGAGGTTGATACGGTGAAGACTTATGATGCTTGATCCTATATTTCTGCAACAACTCTACCGTCTCTGCTTGAAATTGAACCCCATTGTCCATCACAACGTGATGTGGAACCCCTTATTTATAAATAAGATTCTTCTCAATAAACCAAGCCACTTGCTTCACCTTTAGAGTATTAAAAGATTTAGCCTTTACCCATCTAGAGAAGTAATCAATTGCCACAACTATATACTTATGTCCATTTGATGCTGTCGACCTTATTTCTCGTATGATATCAATCCCCTACATTGTAAAAGGCCAAGGAGATGATAAACTATTCAGCACCATTAGAGGAAGGTGGTTGAGATTCCCATAGATCTGACACTTATGACACTACCTTACTATCTTAATGCAATCTATTTCCATGTTCATCCAGTAGTACCCTTGTCTGATTATCTTCTTTGCTAGGATTATTCCATTCATGTGAGAACTGTAAGCTTCCACATGAATCTCCTTCATCACCTTTTCTGCTTCATCTTTCTTGAGACATTTGAGTTGTGTCCCATTCAACATTCTTTTATATAACACCTTATTGTGACTTGCAAAATTATGTGTAACAACATGCATGGTGTATCTTTCTTTCGAAGTGGCTTTATTTGGATATTTTCCTTCCTCGATAAACCTTTGAACATCATAAAACCATGGCTTCTCTTTGGACCATACTTGAATTCCTTTTATCTGCTCGCCCTCTGTAACATGGAGTTCTTGATTTCATGATCACTAATGGCTTCATAGTCAATCTAGTTACACTGTCCCATATTGAAGAGAGTGTTGCTAGAGCATCTGCCATTTGATTATCATCTCTTGATAGATGGATAAAAAGACATTTGATAAAGTTCTTTATTAAAGTCCTCAAATAGCAGACGTAGGGTTTCAGCTTTTCCTTCTTTACTTTCTATTCTTTATTAGCCTAACTAATAACAAACATCGAATCCCCATATACTAATAACTCCTTTGCTCTAGCTACCATTGCTGCTTCCACTCTATGAATGCATGCCTCATACTCAGCCATATTATTGGTTACTTTAAAATCCAATTTCTTAGCCATCAGTATGGTTTCTCCTTCTAGTATGACAAGGATCACTCATAATCCAGCTCCTTTGTTGTTTACAGCCCCATCAAAATAAAGTTTCTATTCTCGATGCTCTATAATTGCTAGATTCTCATTTGGAAATTATAGGTTCCATGATTCATCACCCTCTATTACATTCTATGCTAGGAATTCTACTACTGCCCTTCCTTTGAGAACCTTTATGGTAATGTACTCTATGTCGAATTCATTTAGGAGTATGAGCCATCAAGACATCCTTCCAGTTAAAGCAGGTGTCTACAGTAAGTATCTTAAGGGCTCTATCTTTGAAATAGCCTGAACCCTATAAGGTTGAAAGTAATGCCTCAATTTTCTTATTGCCCAGATCATTATCAAACACGTCTTTTCCACTAAATCATACTTTTCTTCATATGGAAAGAACTTTTTCTAGAGGTAATACACTATGTGCTCTGTCCCATCCAATCCTTCTTGAGCTAACATTGCCCCATTGCCTTTTCCTCTAGAGCCAAACACAGGATCAACAATTTACCTTGCCTCGGTGGTCTCAACATAGGTGGATTGGTGAGATATTCTTTTATCTTATCAAATTCCTTTTGACAATCATCGTTCCACTCTACAGGTTAATTTTTTCTCAATAGCTTGAGGATTGGGTCATAAATATTAGTAATCTTTCTAATGAACCTGCTAATATATTATAACCTGCCAATAAACCCTCTTACTTCTTTCTCTGTCTTTGGTGTTGGCATTTCTTGAATAGCTTTCACTTTATCCGGTTATACTTCGATTCCTCTGCTACTAACTATATTCCCTATCAGTTTCCCTGAAGTAACTCTAAAAATGTATTTCTTCGAGTTGAGTCTCAGATTGTGCCTCTCAATTCGAGCTAAGAACTTATCTAAAGCTTCAAAGTGTCCCTCCCTTATTTCTAACTTAATCATCATATCATCTACATACACCTTAACTTCCTTATGCATCATGTCATGGAAAAGAGCGCTAGCTACCCTTTGTCATGTTAGACCTGCATTTTTCAACCCAAAAGGCATAACCTCATAATAATAGGTCCCTCATTCTATAATGAAAGTTGTCTTGATCTTATCCATAACTGTCTTCATTATCTGATTATACCCAGAGAACCCATCTATGAAAGAATACATTACCCTTGATGCCGCACTATCCATTATGACATTAATATGGGGTAAAGGAAAGTCATCTTTCGGACATACTTTATTTAAATTTCTGAAATTAACACACATACACATACTTACCATCTTTCTTGGGTACCGATACTATGTTTAGCAATCTCCTCTCTTATTTTCTCAGTCCACTATAGTCTTAGCCTGTGCAATTTTTGTTTAACTGATTTTATTTTTGGATGAGTTGGAATATGATTCTCTGCAATTTCCCTATCTAAACCTAGCATATCTTCTTAAGTCCAAGCAAATACTACCTTCCTTTTTATTAATATTCTCTTAAAATTTTCCATCTCTTCAGGAGTTACATCATGTGATATAGAAATATTCTTTGGATTATCATTCATGCCCATGTTAAATGAATCAAATTGAATTGAATTAATGTCAAACATGCATGAACGATCAAAATTATAATGCACAAAACTATCAGGATGCACATCACACAAGTAAGCAAAATCAGCATTCATATCATTGAGTATGAAAAAACACAATTTTCATCCTCATATAGACTAAATGTTATTACACCAGTTTCTTCATAAAAAAAAAACATCACTAAAACTATTACTAATGATAGTAGCTAAATCTTAGGGTGGCTCCTTTTCAAGTGGCCGACACAGCAGCTCTTCAATAGCAACATTCCCCATTCTTCCAGTTACTTGCTTCATCACTTCCTCTTTGTTATTCTCTACCAGGTTCTCCATAATCTGCTCCTTGAAGATTTCAAACCCAAGAATGACTTTTCCAACAACATTAATAGATTCCCTAGCACCCAAATAGTACTTACTTTCCTCTGGCTTAATAAAATTCTCACTCTTCATCCTGATTCTCCCCAAGGGCTTATTTATCTTAGCCTCTCCCTTCTTCCTTCCTCTTTTGCTACCAAGTTCTATCTCAATGCACCCTAACCCCTTAGTATCACTCTGAATTTCAAACTTTGGTAGCCTAGGGCTTCCCTACTCATTCTTTCCCAATCCTTATCCAAGTCAATAATTCATGCTCTCCATCATCTTTATAACCCTTGGATCCATTTCAGTTTCATCAAATATCCCAGCAACTTGGAAACCAGGAGGAATGCACACTTGTTTCTATTTCTCTAGTATGGTAGCTATAGCTGCATCGGTTCCTACTTCTATAGTCACTATATCTCCTTCATAAGGAAATTTTATCATCTGGTGCATAGTTGAGGGTACTCCTCCCAGAGCACTGAACCATGGCCTTCCCAGTAATAAGGCATAGGTGATAGGGATATCTAGCACAGTGAACTCAATGGTGGATTCCACATGTCATGTTTTAACCAAAGCTTGGAATGTCCCCTCCACATTCCTAGTGCTGTCATCGTAGGCTCTGATTATCAGGTTTGAACCTGTTAATTCATCGGCTTTCAAACCTAAATTAGGTAAGATCTTTAATGGACACATATTAATAACAGAACCATTATCAACCATTGCAAAGTTGGTTCACTTCCCCTTTACTTCAGTTGGGATAAACAATGATTTATTATGATTTCTTCCTTTAAAAGGCAAATCATCATCTGAAAATGTTATCAGCCCATATCTCTTTTTCGTAACCTTTGTTACCATAGCCTCAGGTGTAGCTATTGTTTCAATATTCATGTTTGACAGTGCTTTGACAAGAGCTCTTCTATGACTGCTTGAATACATTAGTAGCTCCCAAATGCTAACATTTTCCTTAGCCTTCTTTAGCTGTTCTAAAATCAAGTCTTCTTTTTCTCCTCCTTCTATTTTTGCATCCTCTACTTCTTTTTTGTCTGTGACTCTCTTAACTTTATTTTTTGCTACCTTGTAATTCCTCCCACTCCTAGTGACATGATTCACATGGGGTTATCGCTCCATACGTCAAGACTAGTGGGACTTTCCTCGTCAGAGTCGTACCAAATGTCTACAATCCTAATAATCCAATCCCTTTTTCTGTTTTTCCACACTTCCACTGTGCACGTTTCTTCTCCCTCCATGTTAAAATTTTTTAGATGCTCACTCAGTAGCTCCTCGATCCCTTTTTCAAGAGTTAAGGACCCTTTACTCTCCTTTTCGAACTCATCACCCTATCCTGTAGGCACAATATCCTCAAGGGGTATGTCATTAAAAGTTAGTTTTGAATAGAATACTCTATAATCAAATTTGTCTAAGGGTTGCCCCAGCAAATCCTCAACTCCTCTTAGTGGATGTTCTAGAGTTTTGGATTCTTTTTCTTCTTCTTCTACTATCTCATTATCAAACTCATCACCCCATCCTGAAGGCACTATTGATTCAATAGGGATATCGGTAAAGGGTGGTTTAGAATAGAACACTTTATGATCGAATTTGCCTAAGGGTTGTCCTAGTAAATCCTCAACTCCACTGGATGCATCAAGAGATTCCTCATTGTCTATAGGGTTATCCTAGCACTTCCTCCTCACAAACTCTCGAGTTTATCATCATGGTGGTTGGTGGTGGGAAATTTTGATAGTCTAGGAAAGGATTGTTTCTAGTGTTTGGGTTAGGATTAGATTTTCAAGGTCTATGATTTTTCTGGAGTCTATCAGGTTTTGGATTTTGTGTTTGAGATAGATATAAGTATCTATGGAATGACCAGCTACTTGGTGAAACTTACAATAGCTTTTAGGGTCCTAGCTTGGGACATTTAGATTAGGTGGTTTAGAAAAGGTTAAGGGTCGGAGTATGCCTTTTTGGATTAATTGGTCTAGGACTTTGAGAGTGGTTGATTAAAGTTGGAGAATCTCCTAAGCGGTTGAACTATGCACACCTCCACAGCTCGGCTAGTGCTTCCTTATTGTGTGCCCCCAATTGAGTAATTTCGAGTTTCGATGCCTCTAGAGCTTTTCTTCTTTTCATTCTCAATCTCTTTAGCTTGTAGACCATCATCACATAGGTCTATTGTAATATCCCGTGTTTTTAAATATTTTTACACTGTACCGGGATATGCAGTGTTAATAATTTCTGTATATTATATGATATTTTTACGAGTTGATGTGTATTTAAAATCTATTTTAATTACTGTGTATTATTTACAGTGTTTTACGTAAAATTTTCTTGGGACTTGCATTTTCAGGGAAATTTTCACGTAAACAATGTATTATTAATTATTTTAAATGTATTTTCGGACTTGCATGAACTCATACGTATTTTCAAATTACTAAATAAAGACTATGTGTGTGAATATTTATTTAATTATGGTTTAATATATATTACCCTAATATTTTATTATTTAGTTATTTATTTATTGTTATTTAATTATTTTATTTATTATTAAATTATTAAAATTATTTTATTATTATTTTATTATTATTTAATTATTTTATTTTCTTTTTCTTTTTCTTTTTTTTTCTTTTCTTTTTCTTTTCTTTTCTTTCTTTCTTTTTCTTTTTTTTTTCTTCTTCTTCTTCTTTCCTTCTCTCCCGCGCCCGACCATCACCCACCTCACCCCTCACCGCTGCAACTCCGGTCACCTACCATCGGTGTGCCTCCCGGCTTGCCACCGCCGCCAGCAGCTCCCTTCCTCGGCGCGGCCAGCTCCATTTTCCATTTTTTGGCCGAAAATTGTCCCTCGTCGTTTCTCCCTCCTCCGGTCACCGTTTTCGACACCGCCGGTCTCTTTCTTCTCCTTGAGCTCCGATGAGTGTGATTCTAGCTTTGGTTTGAGCTTAAATGGTCTAGAATTGCTTAAGTTTCGAATTTTCAATTTCGGCCTATTAGGGTTTTTGATTTATTTGAGCTTCTAATTGATTGATTCATGAAAACTCCCTTCACAAATGTTGATCCTAGTAGCTCAATCTACGTGTATTAATTTTTTTAGAATTTTTGGAGATTTTATGGATTTTTGGGTATTTTTGAATATTTTAATATTATTTTCTAATTTTTGGAAATTAATTATTTAAATTATGAAATTAGGGTTTATGGTTAAATTAGGTGTTGAAATGAATTATAGGAATTTATTTGGAATTTTTATGAATTTCTAAGTATTTATTTTGAATTATTTAAGGTTATGTAATTTTGGAAAAATTAGGTTAAATGTGTTTTTATTTGAAATTAATTGGTTAATTGGGTTTAATTATTAATATTATTGATTGAGAAAATTAATTTTGGATAATTGTATGATTTTTGGTGAATTTTTGAAGTAATTTAAGTATAATTATATATATAGGGGTATTTTGGTAATTTTACCCTAAATTGGCTAAAAATGTAATTTAATTGGTTTTAATAGTTATTTAAGGTATAAAAATGATTTCTACAAATTATTTGATATTTTTAACTAATTAAAAACTATTTTTCGTGAATTATTTTCAATTATATATATAATATACGGTTTTTCAAATAAAATGAGTTTTTATCGGTTTTTATTGTGTTTTAAGGCTAATTAGGTAATTTTTATCTATAAAATGTATTTCTATGTTGTAAGGATATTTTTGGTATTTTCAGAATTGTTCTGTGTTTGTGGACCCCGATCGGTAGATTGTAGTCTGGAGTCCGACCGAGGGGTTGTGAATGACATGTGGTGTTTATTTTTCGAAGTGTGTTTCTTTGCAGGGTCGGCTCTACTCTTTTGAGTAGAGAGATGTCCGTTTTACAGGGGAGGTTCTGTCGGATTTTCGATAGAATTCTCGTAAAACGTGATGTCCAGTCGAACCCTAATTTCTGATTCTGTGTTTAATACTCTAGATCGAATTCTAGGATTTCTGTTAGGTTTATTCTGATGTCAGTTAATTATTTCTTGTTTAGTTACGCCGAGACCAAGGGCTAGTGGACCAGGCCCGTCGGACCCGTCTTGTGGAGCGCACTAGGTGAGTTACTATACTATATATATATGCTTAGGATGCATGATTTAGAAATATATGTTTTACTTTGATTAAAATGCATAAATAATGTGATTTGTATTTAAGTATATTTTTGGTTTATTTTTGGTATATAATAAATTATATACATGTTTTATTAATAAAATATATTTAAAATGTTTTTAAATATATTTTTAATTTAATTTATGATTTGATTGGATTTATTTGACATATATATACTCGAAATATACCTGGTTTACGTTTGGTATATTTTCGATATATATATGGTTTATATTGTTATTTCATTTAAATTCATGCATCATTTATTTTTTGTGAATGAATGATTTATTTATTAATAAAGGATATCGATAGAACGTGCTTCCTAGTGGGCAGCACTAGGACCAAGTACGTACCGGTACGCCTATAGTATTTAGGCTATAATACTAACTTATTTGTGGATATTGATTTGATGTGATTATTGATATGTGTGAGATGTGGTTTGTGGGTGTGATTGCTAGAGCTCGGTTGACCAAGTGTCTCGGGGCCAATCACACTGGCAGTCAGACTGCTGGAGCTCGATTGACTTAGTGTCTCGGGGCCAGTCTATTGTCCAAATGGATTAAGTGGTTATATCTTGGAATAAGTGAGCCTGTATGGCTAGAGTGTTGTCTAACACTATTTTTGAGGTTGTGATATTCTAGGGTTCTATGTGATCCTTCATAAATCATGATTTTAAATAAAAGTATATAAAAATGATTTTACTGCATCTGTGTGAATTTGCCTGTATATATATACATATTAGATATGTATTATTGACTGTATGCATTGTCATTTAGTATGTATGTATATATATTATAGTAATTCACTCAGTGAGGTCTGACTCCCCTCCGTTGACTATTTTTCAGGAGAGTCAACATCCTCAGACCTCAGTAGCAGGTCGATACGCCGGATTTCTTCCGCCCCCGGCTTCTTTGTGTAAATTATCTACTTGAGTCTTATTTATTTTATCTAGACACTGCAGTAGTTGTGAATTAAAGTATTGGATTTCATGTATCTTATTTTTTAAAGAGATGTATTATATTGAAACTGGATTTGTACTGAAAATTTTATATATGTGATGAATTGAGATTTGATTCAAATCCAGTGATGAAAATGTTATTATGATATTTATGATTTTTATTTCCGCTGCATATTATATGATTATTGTTATTATTGCATGATTTATTTTATTTTTAGGCTTGCTACGGGTTCCGG
Source organism: Mallotus nudiflorus (assembly GCA_947683625.1). Classification (NCBI taxonomy): domain Eukaryota; kingdom Viridiplantae; phylum Streptophyta; class Magnoliopsida; order Malpighiales; family Euphorbiaceae; genus Mallotus; species Mallotus nudiflorus. Next base: position 11,002 of record CANTUR010000213.1, on the reverse strand, counting down.
ATTCGAAAGAATTCCCGTTCCCTAGCGCCGGTCATGGCCCCTATTTTGGGTCGTGACAAAGTTGGTATCAGAGCAGAGTTCTGTGTTAGGGCTTAGTTGTGTGAGTTGTGGCCCTAGTTTTCAGAGTTGTGTTTTCTGTTGAACTACTGCAGTGTATTAGGTTCGAGTATGTCTTGATAAGTATTCCTTGCTTTAGTTTTCAGCGTTATTCCTCCGTTGTCTGTTTTGTCTGAATCTTTCCGTTTGTCTTTTCAGTATGAGGAGGCGAGCGCGTGTCGCTCCACCGGTCGTTGAGGTCGAGGATGATGAGTCTTTTCAGGATGAGGTTTTACCTCCTAAGCCGCCAGTTAGACGTAGAGGTCGTGGCAGAGGTAGACCTCGAGGAGCGGCAGGTCGCCGTAGGCAGAGAGAGTTACAGGACGAGGAGCCTGTTGAGACTGAATTTGATGTTCCTGTTCCTCCAGTTGTTCAGCCTGTTCAGCCTGCCTATCAGCAGGGTATGTCTGACCTTGAGGCAGCTTTGTTCTATGCCCGAGTTGGCAGGATTGCTTTTGATGGTACTTCCGATCCGTTAGACTTTCTGCATGCGATCGAGACTCGGACTCGGACTGCTCATACTGAGTACCAGCGGATTATGATCGTTGAGTTGTCTGTTGAGGGACCAGCTCTAGATTGGTTCATTCAGATGATCCAGCCTTATATGATGACGATGACTTGGGCTCAGTTTCGAGAGCGATTTATGAGGAGATTCTGTCCAGAGCCTGTTCGTTTGAGCTATCGTCTCCGTTTGACCAGTATTTCTCGTGGAGATCGATCTGTAGAGGAGTATACCCGAGAGTTTCTTCGTCTGGGTAGATATGCTGAGGATCTGATGCGAGATCAGTATTTCGTAGTTACTACGTATGTTACTGGTTTGGGTTCAGCTTTTGCTGGTATGCCTACAGCAGGTCTTACTCTGGAGTCTTTGATTGAGTTAGCTAAGGAGATTGAGCTGAGGTTAGTTAGGCAGGGAGCGATGCCTGATTACTACCAACTAGGAGTTCAGTCGAGTGGATTGCAGGCTACTCCGTATTCGAGTTTTCATGTTGGATCGAGTAGTCAGCAGCGAGGTCCGACTCAGCAGAGTCAGAGACAGCAGCAGCGAGTGCATCGGAGTAGTAGACATGGCCGTGGAGGTCAGCGTAGATCGTTCAGATTCGGGTCAGGTGCTTCGAGCAGCAGCAGTGGTCATAGTTCCGGATCAACGGCCAGTGTTTGCCAGACTTGTGGTAGAGTCCATCAGGGACCGTGTTATCTGACACCACTGACATGCTTCAGATGCGGGCAGACAGGACATTTTGCCAGATCATGTCCTTATTCCGGGTATCAGCAGTAACAGATTCCGCGATTCCCACAGCAGTTGATTGCTAGTGCTGCACCCGTGCCATTTCAGTTACCACCAGCCCAGCATCAGAGTTCTACTCAGTTTGTTCCACAGCAGAGTCGTGGTAGAGGTACTAGAGGAGGTGCCAGAGGTGTTGGCCAGGCTTCTACCAGTCAGCAGGGAGGTCGAGGTCAGGCCAGAGTCTTCCATCTGACTCAGCAGGATGCTCAGGCATCTAATGCAGTCGTGGTAGGTATTGTTTCTATTTGTTACCTGGATGCATGGGTTTTGTTTGATCCAGGTGCCACGCATTCATTCATTTCTCCTGTTTTTGCTTCTAAATCTTGTTGGCAAGCTTCGAGGATGGCTTTTCCTTTGTCTGTTACCACTCCTCTGAGCGATTCCTTGGACACCGATATTGTTCTTTCTGGTTGTCCAGTTCTTGTGGGAGATAGAGAATTACCCGCTGATTTGATTTTATTGGATGTGATGGAGTTTGATGTCATCCTGGGAATGGATTGGTTATCTCAGCACTTCGCCATGGTAGATTGCAGGAATAAGGAGGTGACTTTTAGAATTCCTGGTGAAGAAGATTTAAGTTTGTGGGTGATAGGAGTTCAGCACCTCAAAATCTTATTTCTGTTATTATGGCTAGGAAGTTATTGAGGAAAGGTTGTCAGGGATATTTGGCATTGGTCAGGAATACGTCAGTGGAGAAGTTGTCACTCACAGATGTTCCTGTTGCTTGTGAGTTTCCTGATGTTTTTCCCGAAGAGTTGCCAGGTTTACCACCTCATAGAGAGATTGAGTTCTGTATAGATGTGGTACCAGGTACTACTCCTATATATATGCCACCCTATCATATGGCTCCTGCAGAGTTGAAAGAGTTGAAGGAGCAGTTGCAAGAATTGTTGGATAAAGGTTTCATTAGACCTAGTGTTTCTCCTTGGGGTGCACCAGTCTTGTTGTGAAGAAGAAGGATGGTACCCTGAGACTGTGCATTGACTATAGAGAGCTGAATAAGGTGACAGTGAAGAACAAGTATCCTCTCCCGAGGATTGATGATTTGTTTGATCAGCTACAGGGTGCACAGTTCTTTTCTAAGGTTGACTTGAGGTCGGGTTATCATCAGTTGCGGATTAGTGAATCTGATATTCCTAAGACAGCTTTCCGCACTCGATATGGCCATTATGAGTTTCTGGTGATGTCTTTTGGTTTGACTAATGCACCAGCAGCTTTTATGGATCTGATGAATAAGGTATTCAGACCGTATGTGGGTCAGTTTGTAGTAGTCTTCATTGATGATATATTGGTATATTCTAGGAGTATGGAAGAGCATGTATATCACTTGAGGATTGTACTGCAGACATTGAGAGATCATCAGCTTTATGCTAAATTCTCTAAGTGTGATTTCTGGATGGAGAGTGTTTCTTTTCTTGGACACGTAGTGTCTAAAGAAGGTATTCAGGTTGATCCACAGAAGATTGAGGCAGTGTCTGAATGGCCTAGACCTACTTCTGTCACAGAGATTCGGAGTTTTCTGGGTTTAGCCGGGTATTATAGGCGGTTTGTGCAGGATTTTTCCAGGATAGCAGCCCCTATGACTCGCTTGACTCAGAAGAATGTTAGATTCGAGTGGTCAGAAGCTTGTGAGAATAGTTTTCAATTGTTGAAGGAGAAGTTGACCATAGCGCCAGTATTAGCTTTGCCTAATAGTGTGGATAAGTTCACAGTTTACTGTGATGCCTCTAGAATTGGTCTTGGTTGTGTGTTGATGCAGAATGGAAGGGTGATAGCCTATGCTTCGAGGCAGTTGAAGAAGCATGAGCAGAACTATCCTACACATGATCTTGAGATGGCTGCAGTAATCTTTGCTTTAAAGATCTGGAGACATTATTTGTACGGGGTGACTTGTGAGATATTACTGATCACAAGAGCCTTAAGTACATTTTTTAGCAGCGAGATCTGAATCTGAGGCAGAGAAGATGGTTGGAACTGTTAAAGGATTATGATTGCGAGATTTTATATCATCCGGGTAAAGCTAATGTTGTAGCAGATGCCTTGAGTAGAAAGTCCTCAGGTAGTCTTGCTCACATCAGTGTTGAGAGGAGACCATTGATCCAGGAATTGCATCTGTTGGTGGATCAAGGTCTGATGATGAAGCTTAGTAGATCAGGTGGACTGCTAGCTCAGTTTAAAGTACGATCTGTACTGAGGGATAGGATTAAAGCAGCTCAGAGCCGAGATCCTATTCTGGAAGAGCTTGCAGAGAATGTTCGAGCAGGGAAGTTCACTGATTTCACACTTGATGATGATGGTGTGTATGGATCAGTGGTAGATTGTGTGTTCCTGATGTGGATGATTGAGAGAAGAGATCCTAGAGGAAGCACATTCTACAGCTTACAGCGTTCATCCAGGTGTCACTAAGATGTACCACAGTATCAGAGATTTATACTGGTGGGATGGATTGAAGAAGGATGTCACTTATTATATTGCTAAGTGCTTGACGTGTCAGCAAGTGAAAGCCGAACATCAGAAGCCTTCTGGGAAGCTTCAGCCTCTTCCTATTCCCGAGTGGAAGTAGGAAAGGATAGCTATGGATTTTGTGGTCGGTTTACCTCGTTCGAAGGATGGATACGACTCCATCTGGGTGCTTATAGACAGGTTGACGAAGTCTGCACATTTCTTGCCAGTGAAAGCCACCTATTCAGTTGCTAGATTGGCGAAGTTGTATGTGAAGCATATCGTATGCCTTCATGGAGTACCTGTGTCCATTGTGTCAGATAGAGGTTCAGTGTTTACTTCTCATTTTTGGCAGAAGTTACAGGAAGCGATGGGCACTAGGTTGGATTTCAGTACTGCTTTTCATCCTCAGACAGATGGCCAGTCTGAGAGGACGATCCAGACACTGGAAGATATGTTGAGGATGTGTGTCCTGGATTTGGGAGGTAGCTGGGATGATCATTTGTCGCTTGTTGAGTTTGCATATAATAACAGCTACCATAGCAGTATTGGCATGGCACCGTATGAGGCTTTGTATGGAAGGAAGTGTAGATCCCCGTTGAGTTGGGATGAGATTGGTGAGAGAGCTTTGACTGGACCTGAGATGGTTCAGGATGCTGCAGAGAAAGTTGCTGTGATTAAACGAAGATTAGAGACCGCAGTTAGCAGACAGAAGAGTTATGCGGATGCTAGGCGCAGAGATGTGGAGTTTCAGGTTGGAGATTTTATTTTTCTGAAGGTATCTCCGATGAAGGGTGTGATGAGATTTGGCAGGAAGGGTAAGTTAGCATCGAGATACATTGGACCGTTTGAGATTCTGGAGAGAGTTGGCACTGTTGCATATCGGTTGGATTTGCCTCCGAGTATGTCACAAGTGCATCCAGTATTTCATATCTCGATGTTGAGGAAGTATATCTCAGATCCTTCACACGTGTTGCAGCCTGACAGTGTAGAAGTGAGTGAAGATTTGACGTTTATAGAAGAACCTGTGGCGATCGTTGATTATCAAGTTCGACAGTTGCGATCGAAGCAGATTCCGATGGTCAAGGTTCTGTGGCGTAGCGATAGAGTTGAGGAGCATACGTGGGAGACTGAAGCTGAGATGCGAGCTTCTTACCTGTATCTCTTTCCTTCTTGATCTTGTTTTCCCGGAATTCGGATGAATTCTTGTAAGGGGGGAAGACTGTAATATCCCGTGTTTTTAAATATTTTTCACTGTACCGGGATATGCAGTGTTAATAATTTCTATATATTATATGATATTTTTACGAGTTGATGTGTATTTAAAACCTATTTTAATTACTGTGTATTATTTACAATGTTTTACGTAAAATTTTCTCGGGACTTGCATTTTCGGGGAAATTTTCACGTAAACAATGTATTATTAATTATTTTAAATGTATTTTCGGACTTGCATGAACTCATAAGTATTTTCAAATTACTAAATAAAGACTATGTGTGTGAATATTTATTTAATTAGGGTTTAATATATATTACCCTAATATTTTATTATTTAGTTATTTATTTATTGTTATTTAATTATTTTATTTATTATTAAATTATTAAAATTATTTTCTTATTATTTAATTATTTTATTTTCTTTTTCTTTTTCTTTTTCTTTTTTTTTTTTCTTTTTCTTTTTCTTTTCTTTCTTTCTTTTTCTTTTTTTTCTTCTTCTTCTTCTTCTTTCCTTCTCTCCCGCGCCCGACCATCACCCACCTCACCCCTCACCGCTGCAACTCCGGTCACCTACCGTCGGTGTGCCTCACGGCTTGCCACCGCCATTCCCAGCCGTCCCCCGCCGCCAGCAGCTCCCTTCCTCGGTGCCGGCAGCTCCATTTTCCATTTTTTGGCCAAAAATTATCCCTTCGCCGTTTCTCCCTCCTCCGGCCACCGTTTTCGACACCGCCGGTCTCTTTCTTCTCCTTGAGCTCTGATGAGTGTGATTCTAGCTTTGGTTTGAGCTTAAATGGTCTAGAATTCCTTAGGTTTCGAATTTTCAATTTCGGCCTATTAGGGTTTTTGATTTATTTGAGCTTCTAATTGATTGATTCATGAAAACTCCCTTCACAAATGTTGATCCTAGTAGCTCAATATACATGTATGACTTTTTGTAGAATTTTTGGAGATTTTTTGGATTTTTGGGTATTTTTGAATATTTTAATATTATTTTCTAATTTTTGGAAATTAATTATTTAAATTATGAAATTGGGGTTTATGGTTAAATTAGGTGTTGAAATGAATTATAGGAATTTATTTGGAATTTTTATGAATTTCTAAGTATTTATTTTGAATTATTTAAGGTTATGTAATTTTGGGAAAAATTAGGTTAAATGTGTTTTTATTTGAAATTAATTGGTTAATTGGGTTTAATTATTAATATTATTGATAAATATGTTGAGAAAATTAATTTTGGATAATTTTATGATTTTTGTGAATTTTGGAAGTAATTTAAGTATAATTATATATATAGGGGGTATTTTGATAATTTTACCCTAAATTGGCTAAAAATGTAATTTAATTGGTTTTAATAGTTATTTAAGGCATAAAAATGATTTTCTACAAATTATTTGATATTTTTAACTAATTAAAACTATTTTTCGTGAATTATTTTCAATTATATATATAATATACGGTTTTTCAAATAAAATGAGTTTTTATCGGTTTTACTGTGTTTTAAGGCTAATTAGGTAATTTTTATCTATAAAATGTATTTCTATGTTGTAAGGATATTTTTGGTATTTTCAGAATTGTTCTGTGTTTGTGGACCCCCGGTCGGTAGATTGTAGTCTGGAGTCCGACCGAGGGGTTGTGAATGACATGTGGTGTTTATTTTTCGAAGTGTGTTTCTTTGCAGGGTCGGCTCTACTCTTTTGAGTAGAGAGATGTCCGTTTTACAGGGAAGGTTCTGTCGGATTTTCGATAGAATTCTCGTAAAACGTGATGTCCAGTCGAACCCTAATTTCTGATTCTGTGTTTAATACTCTAGATCGAATTCTAGGATTTCTGTTAGGTTTATTCTGATGTCAGTTAATTATTTCTTATTTAGTTGCGCCGAGACCGAGGGCTAGTGGACCAGGCCCGTCGGACCCGTCTCGTGGAGCGCACTAGGTGAGTTACTATACTATATATATATGCTTAGGATGCATGATTTAGAAATATATGTTTTACTTTGATTAAAATGCATAAATAATGTGATTTGTATTTAAGTATATTTTTGGTTTATTTTTGGTATATAATAAATTATATACATGTTTTATTAATAAAATATATTTAAAATGTTTTTAAATATATTTTTAATTTAATTTATGATTTGATTGGATTTATTTGACATATATATACTCGAAATATACCTGGTTTACGTTTGGTATATTTCCGGTATATATATGGTTTATATTGTTATTTCATTTAAATTCATGCATCATTTATTTTTTGTGAATGAATGATTTATTTATTAATAAAGGATATCGATAGAACGTGCTTCCTAGTGGGCAGCACTAGGACCGAGTACGTACCGGTACGCCTATAGTATTTAGGCTATAATACTAACTTATTTGTGGATATTGATTTGATGTGATTATTGATATGTGTGAGATGTGGTTTGTGGGTGTGATTGCTGGAGCTCGGTTGACCAAGTGTCTCGGGGCCAATCATACTGGCAGTCAGACTGCTGGAGCTCGGTTGACTTAGTGTCTCGGGGCCAGTCTACTGTCCAAATGGATTAAGTGGTTATATCTTGGAATAAGTGAGCCTGTATGGCTAGAGTGTTGTCTAACACTATTTCCGAGGTTGCGATATTCTAGGGTTCTATGTGATCCTTCATAAATCATGATTTTAAATAAAAGTATATAAAAATGATTTTACTGCATCTGTGTGAATTTGCCTATATATATATATACATATTAGATATGTATTATTGACTGTATGCATTGTCATTTAGTATGTATGTATATATATTATAGTAATTCACTCAGTGAGGTCTGACTCCCCTCCGTTGACTATTTTTCAGGAGAGTCAACATCCTCAGACCTCAGTAGCAGGTCGATACGCCGGATTTCTTCCGCCCCGACTTCTTTGTGTAAATTATCTACTTGAGTCTTATTTATTTTATCTAGACACTGCATTAGTTGTGAATTAAATATTGGATTTCATGTATCTTATTTTTTTAAAGAGATGTATTATATTGAAACTGGATTTGTATTGAAAATTTTATATATGTGATGAATTGAGATTTGATTCAAATCCAGTGATGAAAATGTTATTATGATATTTACAATTTTTATTTCCGCTGCATATTATATGATTATTGTTATTATTGCATGATTTATTTTATTTTTAGGCTTGCTACGGGTTCCGGATTCGAAAGAATTCCCGTTCCCTAGCACCGGTCATGGCCCCTGTTTTGGGTCGTGACATCTATGAATATTTTGCGGTTCATTATCTGCAATCTCTCAACTAGATTAGGTTATACATTGCGAACTATCACCCTAACCTAATCTTTCTCAGCCAGTTTATTCTTCAGTAGTCTTGCTTTATTTATGAACCTAGTAAGAAAATCATAAAAGGATTTATTCAATTTATGCTTTGTTAATTCTAAATCTCTGTTGGACACTTCCAATCTGGTGTTATAATCATATTGTTTCAAAAAGGCAGTGCATAATTCTTTTCAATCAACCCTGACAGATTTTTCCAACCCATGATACTAGTCTACAGCCATCCCCTTTAAAGAAAACACAAACAACCTAGTGATTACTGCTAATGGGGCTTTAGTAATACTCATAGTGGTTGTGTTCTAACTGAGATGAATACTTGGGTCTCCTCTTTCATCAAATTTCTGCAGTTGTGGCATTTTGAACTTCTCAAGTAGCTTATTACCCTCTGTTAGTAGCATATCATCAAAGTCAAATGAATATCCCATGCCTTGTCCTCTAATCAGCTCCTCTATCTTGGATATTTTTTAGGTCAGTGCTTGCATCTGCTTAGACTCATGGTTTTGTTCCAGTTCAAATGATTCTCTTTTTGCCTTTTCCACCATGTAGTTCTCAACATCCTCAAGCTTTACATCAACAGTAGGTGGGTTTCTAGTAACAGGTTACCCTCAAGCATTATTGGTAGCAGGTGGAGCATTTGCAGTAAGTGGGATAGTTGCAACAGCATGTGGTTGCTCAATTACAAGTGGTGGTATAACAGTAGCAACAGGTTGTATCAATCCAAATAAAGCCCATCTTAATTCATCTTACATCATAGCCCTCATATTATCCATCAAAGCTCCCTTAATATCTTCTAAGGTCCAGTTCCTCCTTGTTGTTGTTCCATCTCTATAAGTTCAGGTGTAGTTGGTTCAGCTTCCAAGTAAAATAGATTAATAGGACTCTTCTCCAGTTTGTGAAGGATCTCTTTTGCTATGGCTTTAGGACTTAAATTTGTTCTTCTTAGTCTGCCACCTTTTCGTCCCCAAATATGAGAAGACCCAGGTGGATCTATGATGGCTGCAAAATAAAGTGTTAGTGCAATGGATGAATTGCATGTATGCATGATGCATATGCTATACAATAAGTAGCAAAAAAACAAATATTAATTAAGTGTACAACATTCATCCTTCCAACCTTATTCCTCCCACATATGTATTCAATGGCAAATTTCTTTTCCTAGGATTTTTTGTCTTAGCCTTAGTATCAACAGGGGATATTAAGAACCAACATGCATGCCAAATCACTTTTAAAGAAATAAAAGCATGGAAACAGTATTTCTAAGTATAAAGGTCTGGCCTAATCTTTATTAGCCCATACGGGCTCTTTAAAGTATGGGCTTAGGCTTTTATAGATAGAAATACCTTATGGCAACATACACAAGCAATTTGGGTAAATCCTAGGGGAAGTAACTAAGCCATTATATGTGGTTAGGGTCCGATGAAAATTCAAGGTTCCCTTAGTAAAATGCCCTCCTTTAAGACTTGAGTTACAGGCCAAGGTCAGAGGGGCCCAACATCCTTTGCAAACTCGAGAGGAGACTACCCCCCTTCAGGACTTGGGTTACAAACTCTGGTCAGATGAGCTTGGTAATCTCTCTTGAACTGAGTTAAGGCTAAGAGTGATGGTTAGCCAATTTATAACTCCATGAAGCTAGTGGAATCATAAACCAATGCCAATTGGTTAATAAGGAAATGTAAAATGAATGCAAGAATAAAATAATTCTAAAGAACACAAGTAGAATCAGTATCTCTTATCCCTAGTGGAGTCGCCACTATAGATGGTAGGGTTTACCGCGCAGCCAGGATTTTAGCAACCACGATATTGTTTAGGCTCAGGGCCCTAAGGAACACACTACTATATCATAAAAACATAGCATGGAGATGAGGAGTCGCCACCCAGGGTAATAACTAGGACAAATCGAAATGCTGGTACTCGATTCTTTAAAAGAAAGCTAGCACCACAACCATAAGATTCTAGGAATGAAATACTAACTTCTCTTAGTCTCATGTTCATTTAAAATTATTTTATGAATTACTATCTTATTCTCTAATTACATGCAATTTTATTTGAACCCTAATTAAACATCCATTTAACCTAAAGGCAATAAGTCATAAAATTACATGTAAAAATGCATACAAAACACAGCGTCCCTATATCTAAACTAGATTACTACATATTTTATTTACAAGTAAAATGGACTAAAGATGGGCCTACATTTTAATTGAATTAGTGTGCCTAAATATACTTATTTTAATTAACTAAAGAAATGGGCCTATTGTCTATAAATTTTAAAAAAGAAATTAGATTATTAATTGGGCCTAAGTCTAACTTAATTTGAACTAAAAAAAAAAACAAAGTCTAAGTCTATTGATTTTTAAAAGAAATGAAATTAATGGGTTGACCAAAATCTAAATTAATTTTAATTAACTAGAAATGGGCCTAAGGTCTAATTAATTTCAAAAAGAAATAAAAATACATTAGTGGGCTGAATTAAAGTCTAAGTTAATTTTATTAATTAATAGTGGGCCTAAACCTAATTAACCTAAATGGGACTAAATTAATTTTAAATAAATTAAAACCTAAAAACCATTTTTAAGCCTATTTATTAAATGGTTTAGAACCTAACGTGGGCTTGGGGCCCAAAAGGCATGAGAACTAAAAACAA